>JAWWNH010000104.1:3974895-5299861 GCA_034641385.1 Darevskia mixta
TATTTCTATCCCTTTGTCTGCCTCAGTATGAAATGGGATTGAGAGTGTCATCCTGTCAAATAGTAAGGAGAATTCTACCACTTTGTAGGTGCAGATCTGGGGCAAAACAGTCATTCTCTCCCACCACTCCTAGTCACGCTGATCAAAGAATAACATGTTTGCTCCTGGATTTCATTCTTGATATGAGGAATATAATGCTGCAGATTGCCACTCTGTCCTCAGCCTTTTGGGGTTCAGCACACGTGTGGCTGTTGATTTCCTGTCATGGACTAGTAAAGTAGCTTTAGGTAAGACAGTTCAGACATCTAGCCTGGCTTGAGAAAGCTTTGCTTAGGTAATAGTTTTAAATCACGACTCTGAAGGTCAAGTGGTGCAGTCAGGCTCATGGCAGAGTGCATGATTGATTTGCTGCTTCAACTTAGCATGTACAAAATCACTCTTCATGCTGAGGAGGGGAAAGGGGGTCAGTAGGTTTGGGGAGAAGAGTGTGTTTCCATTTTGATGGATGTGGGGAGCAATCTAATGAGAGGAGATCAAGAGTATTGAGTCCAGGATTTGGAAGAAGGTTCAGGCAAGACAACCTTAGTGGCCCCCTTCAAATTTTGGCCATCAATTTGTTCAAAGGGTGATGAAAACAGGCCATTGTCTACATGGAAGGGCTGTGACATCTACATGGAAGGGCTGTGGCTCTGTACAGGTATTGCACCTAAGAAGAGCCTGCTGGGTCAGGCCAGTGGGGGCCTCTCTAGTCCAGCATCCTGTTCTCACAGGGGCTGGAAAGTTGCCTGGGTTGCCAAAATCCTTTGTTGGAAACTCTGGAGAGTCACAGAGAGTCCATGCAGTGGTCTAATTTGGTATGAGGCAGTTTCAGATGTTCATGTGTATATTCAACTCATCACCATGTTTTTAATCATACTTCAGAAATTGCCAATGTTCTGCAATTGAGCCAGGAAGGTCTCCATATTTATTTCCTATGAAATCTGTACTGGTTAAAGTAACAGCATTCAAAATAAATGCTAAGACAGCTTGTCACTTACACTTGCTACTGAATTAATCAGCTACCGGTACATTCACTGGTCTGAGCACTTGTGGAGAAATGAGGTATGAAATCTCTTATGCATCCCCTGCTACTTGGGAAATTTGGACCAAGCGAGAATGGCAAGATTGCTGGGACAATGGTCTCTCTTGAGGCCCCAGCAAATGACCAATGTCACTGCCGGGCCTATAGGACATAACTCTGTGCAAATATTAAGGGTATAGCAAGATCCATCCTCTTGATTAATTAAGACAGCTCCACTGATTAAAGCTTCATTTCTTCCCTCCAATTAATGCATTGGGGTTGATCTTGAATGCCTTATAGGGCCAGAGTATCATGGGAAGCCTCTTTCCCCATATGCCACAGAGAGGGCTACTCATGGCCTGAAGCTGGACTTCTCTTGGAAGTAAATAAAATTGTAATCAAGAAAATATGTTTGAGATTTTGAAGTGATCAACTAGTTACCATTCCACTGTTTACTAATATTTACCCATACACTACATAAGACAAGTGGTAGTGAATACACTGTAATGGTCTGGACCTCAGGGGTGAAATCCAGGGCTCCAGAGCCCATGACTACTTAGAAAGTGGCAGATGATGGAGGGCAATGGGAAATACACCTGGCATTAGCATGCTTCCCTCCCTTTGGGGTGTTTTTGTTGTGGTTTTTTTAAAAGAAAACATTTTATAGTCAAGGTGTGGCTGGCCAGGCATGTACATGCTTACAGATGCTCATTTTAATATATTATCCTTCTCTACAAGAAAATGATGCTTATTCCCAAGTAAGTAAGCATCAGGAGAGCTTACAACAGGGTATGGGCTGCAAATTGCACACAGCATTTGTTTGGTGTGCGATTCCTTACTCAGCGAGGGAAATGCATTCAGAAGCTCACTTCCATGCACCTCTCAAGCCAGACGGTGGCAACTATAACTCTCCTCCCATTGAAATAAATGGGCTGTAAAGGTGCTTAATTTGCTTGGAGAAGGATGTTGAAGCAGCACAACTTTTTTCAGCAGGATTTTTTAGGCATTTCTGCTTTTTGTATCCATCTGGATTTTTATGTCTTTCAGCTGTAATTTTTAGTTGATAATTTTAGATATACTGTAATTTTTGTAGATTGTTTGCCACATTGACTATTTTTACACATAGCTGGTATAGAAATGTTGGAATAAAACAACTAAATAAAATGCAGCACATTTTAACATTTCAAAGCGTTCTATATATTTTATTCTCAGTAATGAAAGTTAGCATCACAAACATTAACACTGTTGTCAAGGGAGGATTAGACGGCATCTCACTCAGAAAGCTAGATGAAAACTTTTTTTTTAATCTTATTCAATCTAGAATAGAGCAGATATTGGAAACTCCCAACTCCACCCAAATACAACTAAAAGTCCAGCACCATTTAGTAACATGACTATATAACACTATTACCCACCCAACTGAAGAATAACAAGCCAATTCACAGTTATAATATTTTAGAAATATTGTCAAAATTGTATTTTGTGTTCAATAGCTTTATACAGTGCTAAATTAATTAAAACGAATAGGCTACACACAGTGCTTTGCATTGTTTAGGTTTAGGTTTAGGTTTAGGTTTGGATCTGTCCCTGTTAAGTGTTTTATGTCCCGTTAACTCCAATGTTTGTATCTCTCTCCTGCAGATCAACAGGACTTGGTTGTGCTAAGCTTGGGCTGGATTATGCTCTTTTCTAATTATCAAGAGATTTGAAAAGTATAACAGTAAAATCAGATGTCACTATCTTACATTGGCCTCCTGATTAAAGAAACTGTTTCGGAGGTAAGCTCTTTCTTTCCATGATAACGCATACAAGAATTTCATTTTGGAGTTTATCACAACCATTTTGTCCCAGTGCCCCTGCTGTCTAACCCTGTTTGCTGACTTACCCAGGGTTTACTGACAAGTTCTACTTGAGTAAATTGTATTTAGACAACAATATATTTCATTCAAGCCTCTTGCAGTGACTGGGCCAAGGTCAGTTTTATATTCTGCTGAAATCATAAAGTGACACTCGAGATAAACAGAATGTTTACTCTCTCCATGTGAGCTGGAGCTGATATGTAAATTTATCCTTATTCTTTCATCAAATTTGCATTTACCCTCTTAGTCAAACACTACAGGACTCCAAATCAAACAGTTTTAATGGTGGTCAACTCTTTATGACCGATTGCTGTATCGAAGGGAAAAGAAGCAGCAATTTAGATTAAAATGCAAAGAATAACACAACACGGTGAGTGTCATCCGGTTTGCAATAATTGGGTAAAATTTCCATACAAGTGAATGGGTTTTGGTGCTTGGGTGCCTGAAAAGCAATTGCTGTATTCTTGTATTTTTATTATGCTCTCGTTATCTGCAACAAACAGGCCATTCTCACCTGTCATTGTTATTTTTCTTATGATCAAACAAGTCAAGTGCTACTGAACAAATTCTTTTTTTCTCCACCCACTTTTATAATCTACATGAAAGAAACACACTTCGATCCACAATTGAAATGGCCTGCAGATACAACAGCTAATTTTACAATAATGCCTCAGAAAAAATGGAAATCTATAGGCAGGTTTTTATCTTTCATGCAACTTAAAAGAAGATCAACATATGCTAACATGCATATTCAACAAAGGCTGAAAATTTCCTTAGATGAAGGGTTAGGAGAGCAAGGCTGGAGACAAAGAAATTTTTTTAGGAGAGTTAAATGTGGCCTGAGAAAAGGGATTTACTTCCCATGGTGTGGTGCATACACTTTGGTTCTTTTGTTTGCGTTTCTTTTGTTCCATTATTATCTGCAGTCAGATTGGTTTCATGTGTTTTTGAAACAATAAGAAAACCCACAAAACCTGTTTATGAAAATGGTCTAATTAAACACACTATGAGCAGCGATCCCTCTTTCACATTGCCTTCATCTCTTCTTCTTCTTCTTCTTCTTCTTCTTCTTCTTCTTCTTCTTCTTCTTCTTCTTCTTCTTCTTCGTATGTGGGAATACTCCAAAAGAGCTAGATACCTTATAAATTGGCATCTGCCGGCTCCCGTACATGTGAAATGCACAGAATGGAATTCAAGTGTTTATTTTCAGGCTCTACACTGTTTTGAACAATGACCTGTATTCACACATGCTGCTGAGTAACTTTAAGATACGCTTTTCCCAGCCTTATTTTAGCAACAAGTGAAATAGTTTCTGTGATGTGCGTCCACGAGAGGTAGTGTGATGTAGTGGTCACACATTTGTTTCACAATTACAAATAGTGTGGGGCAGAGCACAGAGATCACAAGCTGGGGGTCACCAAATGAAGCTGGTCAGCTGGACGGACAATAGGAAGTACACAGCACATGACTAGTCAGTATGGAATTCCCTATCACAGGGTGAGAAAATGGCTATTAGCTTAGAAGACTTTTTAGACACATACATGGAGGAGAAATCTGCCCATGCTGCTATTAGATATGATAGTTTAATGGAACCTGCAGGTACAAGGTGAATACCAGATGTTTAAGGATAAGCAACAGGGGAGCCCAATGCCTTGAAGCTTGATCTGTGAACTTCCAGAGATATTTGGTTAGTCAGTCCTGGATCCATCTTATGTTGTTAGTGTGACCCATGAGCTTGGAAGTCCCTGCTTCAAATTTCACCGCAGCCACAAACTCACTAGGACTAGGTGGCCTCAAATAAACCACTATTTCCCCAGCTTTCACATCTGCAACAAGTGGGTAATAGTATCAGACTGTCTGTTTTGGACTACTGTAAGGATTACTGAAACAATGTCAATCTGAACTACTTTGAATCCTTCAAGCATGCCTTATAAAGGCATTGAAGTATTGATGTTGTTGTTGTTGTTGTTGTTATGCCCCAAAGCTAGAATGGTGGATTAATCAAAGACCACACACCTGGGATGACTAAACCACCAATTTGACATTTACGGAAAACATGCTTTCATACAAGATCAGAAGCTTTTCTGGCAGATAATTTTGGGAGAGCAGAGACAACAGACAAATAAAAGAGAAAAAGGAGTGAATGATATGGCTTCCTGTAAGAAATAAAAATGATGGTTAAGATCCAGCTGCAGTCATAGATGTGTAACAGCTGGTAGCCCCCAGCTATTGATATCCCAATTCACATCCTAATTCACAACAAAAGATGCATTCAACCAGTTCAACGGGTAAGCATTACAATAATGTTGAGAATGTCCATCCATGTCTGCAATGTGTGCCAAAGGTGGCTTCCAAAGGCAGAAGGCTCTTCTGTGGACAGATCTCTTTTGCTGGATCTAGGCAGAATTATATGGGTGAAAGCTTTCATAGGAGTGCCACACAATTTTAGTAAGCCATCTGATCTGGTAAGAAAGGTTACAGTCCAGTTGGACAGTCTATTGCACAAGCCCCATATATTTTATTTACCAACTTTGCATCCAGGCAGCATATCTGGAGTTATTCCACTGTACTCTCTCTCTCTAACACAAACACACACACACACACACACACACACACACACACATATCCTAAGTGAGCAGGGCCCCAAGCCCACGCCTCTCTCATCTATTTTATCCTCTGTGCAGCTGGGCTCACCATTCATTTCACTGGGGCTCACCATTCATTTCACTGGGGCTTGCATAAGTGACCTTCGAAATGGATTGTGCCTAGTGGTTTATTAAAATGATATTTAACAGGCAAGTATGTTTTCCTGCTTTATGCTGCTTGTCTTTAAAAAAAAATTTAATCCATCAACTTTAAATAAAAAAGAGCCCAGACCCGAGTTTCCCTTTTCAGTGTGGGCTGTCAAATGGCTATCTAATAGTGGCAGGACTGTAGCGGGAGAGATATCTGCCTTTCTCTGGAGCCTGCAAGTATTTCTGCCATTCACGAAGCCAAAGGGATGCCACCCACATGGTGTTTGCTCAACATAAGCAAACAGATTGTAAACTGGCTGATAATTTTTGTCCTGACAATGTCATTTACTGCTGTCAGCCTTTTGTCTGCCATGTTTGCTTTATTCAAATATGAACCAAGTGGACCTCCCTTCCAGCGCTTTCTTCTGCATTAAAATCACATCAATTCCCTTCCATTCTCTCTTATCTAAAATTCATTGGAGGCCAATCACTTGGATGAATGCTTTGGTGTTTCCATGGAGGCTAGAAGTCTAGTGTGGACTTCAGGGGATTAGGAAGTTTCACATTTAAAGCCTTGAAGTGCACGTTTTTGTATTGTTCCAGCCCCCAACCCCCAAATTCAGTTCTTTCTTTTGCCAGTAGAGACAGAGGAAAAAGTTGCTACATCATTTTATTTTTTCCAGAGTGCAGTTTCACTGCAAATATATATATAATTTCCTCCTGGTATGTGTGTATGAGAGAGAGATAAAGAGAGAGAGATCACGAGACTAAAAACAATTTATGACTGGCTTCTTACTGTCCTGACTGACCGAGTGCTGTGTTGGAATGCATCCTCTGGATTGTCTTTAACAGCAATTTTCCATCACCCTGTATAATAAATTCTAGCACATCTTCAATAAGCTTGACTTGGATCCAGCTGCTTCCCAGGGTGCTTGCCCACAGGTCTTGAAGCATCTCCCTTTGTTAATAGAGGTCACGGCACTTGGTGTTAAATAATTCACATCAGACATGTCTGTGTATAGTCTGGAAGCAGCTGCAGATGTTGCCTGTTTGTTGGACAGTTGAAGACAGAACTTTAAAATTTAGGTTTACCAGCATCTAACCCAGAAGAGTTCAGAGGTACTTTTCATTTGGGGCAGCATGCTTTGAGATCATCTCCCCACCCCCTATCACTGATGTAAATGTGTCAAAATTTTAGCGCATACAGGTATATATTTTAAGGGAGTGGTGCTGATTTATGGCAGCACCAAATGTGCCCTTGGGATCCTGCATCTCCCCATATTATACATTTGGCACCTACAATAAATAAACGGGAAAAATATTCATGAAACACTACGGAAAATGTCTTCATTTCAAAAAACAATTTCTTTCTAGATGTTAAGCTAAAAACATATGACAACTGAGTGTTTTGTTTTTATTGTGCATATTTTGTTTTACCTGCCGAGCTGTTGCCCATCCCACAAGCCCCTTGGGAAAAATGAGATAGAAAGCAAACAAGCTGGTATATATAAAGTACAGTATAAATAAGCCCAGGCCCCAGGCATGTAGTCAAGAAACAGAAATCTTGAGCCAATAATATTATTTAGAAGACATCTGAAGGCAGCCCTACATGGGGAAGTTTTTAATGTTTTATTTTTATTATGTTTTTATATATGTTGGAAGCCGCTCAGAGGAGCTGGGGCAACCCAGTCAGATGGGTGGGGTACCATCATCATCATCATCATGGTGAGGAAGAAGAAGCAGGGGAGAGGATGAATATAATGTTTTTTTCACTGTATAGGCCAGCCTGATGTACACACAGAAGCCATTTTTCCCTCCCGCCAGCTTGGGATATGCACAGAGCCATTCTTTCCACACTGCTAGATTGGAACATATACAACTATATAGATTACAATAAAGTAAATATCAGGGTAGAAGGAGAAGAAAGGAGGCAGAGAAGTCGGGGAGGGACATGAAAGAAGAGATCTATAAAAACCCTCCATGTGTTGTCACCCACAACTGGGTCATGGCCCATGACCTAAGGTGGTTCCTGCCTGTGACACCAGCCACTACCAATTGTTTTTTTGTTGCTGTTTTATAAAGAGAAGGTGCGGGAGGGGAAAGAGATAGAGTACTGAAAAGATAGTCAGGGAGCTTGGAAGCCAGAGAGAGAAAAGGAAGGATAATTAGAAAGAAAAGTCTCTCCTTTTAAAAACAATTTCAACAGCAGCATAATAGGAAAGAGAGCAATAAAATACATTTACATTGATCAGCATGTAATAAAGCCAGGGCTTATGAATACCAGTTAGGAGGATTTTTCCCTATTGACTTGATGAGCAACAGACAGGACCCTGTTGTCTAGTTAGACTGCTGCTGTTTCATGCCCAATTTCAACAAGCCAGCTGCTTTTTATCGCCTGTTTTCACTGGCTTTTTAGAGAGGTTTTTTGATGTGTACTTTGTTAGCTACCTTGAGATTCTAGAAATAAGGTGGGATACAAAATGAAAAATAAAGGAACTAAATATATTAATGGTTTCGTTCATGCACAGCATAAAAACATCTGTAAAATGTTTTTTTTAATGGCACTAGCTGTTCCATCTGAAATTGCTGTTCACGCTTACAGTAAGAAATAATACAGAATAATACAAAAATATAAAGTGCACATCCATTAAAACAATAGGCAATATTTAAAACAACAGGAATTCAAAAAATAAAAAGGTAGTGGTACAAAATCTCAACTCATGTAGATCTGGCTTCAGGCCCAGGTGTGGCACCAAACTGCCTTGGCTGCCCTGACTGATGAGCTTCCTTAGGAGAGAGGCTGGGACAGGACAACTTTCTTGGTTCTCCTTGTACTCTCAGCAACTTTCCACACCATCAAGCACAGTATCCTCCTGGAGCAGCTCCATGGGTTGAAAATGGGAGGCGCTGTGTCCTACCTCTCTGGTAATTTCCAATGAGTTAGCTATGAGGGACTACTACAGTACACGGTGGGAATTGACCTGTGCTCCTCTTCATCCTGGAGAGAAGTGACTAGTGGGGTGCCACAGGGTTCTGTCTTGGGCCCAGTCTTATTCAACATCTTTATCAATGACTTGGATGATGGGCTTGAGGGCATCCTGATCAAGTTTGCAGATGACACCAAATTGGGAGGGGTGGCTAATACCCCAGAGGACAGGATCACACTTCAAAATGACCTTAACAGATTAGAGAACTGGGCCAAGGCAAACAGGATGTATTTTAACAGGGAGAAATGTAAAGTACTACACTTGGGCAAAAAAAATGAAAGGCACAAATACAGGATGGGTGATACCTGGCTTGAGAGCAGTACAAGTGAAAAGGATCTAGGAGTCTTGGTAGACCACAAACTTGACATGAGCCAACAGTGTGATGCAGCAGCTAAAAAAGCCAATGCAATTCTGGGCTGCATCAATAGGAGTATAGCATCTAGATCAAGGGAAGTAATAGTACCACTGTATTCCGCTCTGGTCAGACCCCACCTGGAATACTGTGTCCAGTTCTGGGCACCACAGTTCAAGAAGGATATTGACAAGCTGGAACGTGTCCAGAGGAGGGCAACCAAAATGGTCAAAGGCCTGGAAACGATGCCTTATGAGGAACGGCTTAGGGAGCTGGGTATGTTTAGCCTGGAGAAGAGAAGGTTAAGGGGTGATATGATAGCCATGTTCAAATATATAAAAGGATGTCATATAGAGGAGGGAGAAAGGTTGTTTTCTGCTGCTCCAGAGAAGCGGACACGGAGCAATGGATTCAAACTACAAGAAAGAAGATTCCACCTAAACATTAGGAAGAATTTCTTGACAGTAAGAGCTGTTCGACAGTGGAATTTGCTGCCAAGGACTGTGGTGGAGTCTCCTTCTTTGGAGGTCTTTAAGCAGAGGCTTGACAGCCACCTGTCAGGAATGCTTTGATTTCGTTTTCTGCTTGGCAGGGGGTTGGACTGGATGGCCCTTGTGGTCTCTTCCAACTCTATGATTCTATAAGACTTGAGATTTACCGTACATTGTCTTTACAGGTGCAGTGCATTAGCTATGAAGAGTCAGAGCAGAAAGCAAATTGAACCTGGCTCAAAACACTTGCAGAGTCATGAAACTCAGTAGATGTCTGAGTCAGTTCATACACATCACCTAGTACTGGGCGACTTGCAGTTGAATCTGTGGGCATACTCTGTTTAAAAGCTTGAAGTAATATGAATGCTCTGTCTATGGTATTTAATCTGTGATAGCTCATTCACCAATAAAGGGCAAAATTAGTATTTTTATTATCTGTTCATGCAAGTGCCTTTGACTTTGTCTGCAGAGTTATTATTACCACAACATTATCCCCATCACCACTTGCAATGAGGATTTGCAAGGATCTTTCATGTACCAACTCTTCACAATGCAGCCTCTGCCTGTTCCTCCGCTCCTGCTGATGGACAAGCCAAACTGGAGTCAGTGACGTGTCTCCAGAATAACATCTGTGCCAATTAACTAACAAACAATTATGCCAATTGTTTAACGGGACTCCTTAATTGTCCATCTGTATTTGGCTTCTGCTTTTCCCCCTTTGGAAAGAAAACCCAAACACAGGAGCAAAACCTAAGGATATAAAAGTGGGGGACCCCACCCCACCCCACAAATTCAACAAGTGATGAAAAAGTTTTACTTCAGTAACTGGAAGAACTTCGTATAGGCTTTACTGCTCTGACCCACTGACAGCATGATTTAGCTCTGTGGGGTTTTGTACTGTTGACATGACAACTGTTGAATATGTCATAAATATCCTTGCAGTAGACATGAATAGTATGTTTGCCTTGCCTCCATTGTACTGCATGATGGGTAGCCTAGTTCTCCGCTTCTAGAACTCTTGGCAGTGATTCCTTTTGATTGCAAAGTGTCTGCATTGTAGCTGCAGTAAACATCTCCCTCAAACCTCATGGAAGGGCCTAAGTTAGTCAGGATCAAGTCCTATTGAAACCAATGGAACAATCTAAGTCAGAATGAACTTAAGTCATGCTGCTTTCAGTGGGATGTGATCACAATAAACTATAGCTAGATCCGGACCAATCAGGGTATGTATGTATGTATGTATGTATGTATGTATGTAAGCAATTTATACCCCACTTTGCACCATATGTCTCAAGGTAGCTAAGCCTATGGCATATCTGCATCATAATGTTTGCCCAGCTGCAGTAAGGTGACAAGTTGGGTCTGTTCTTGTCTGTACAGTGCCCCCCTCCCCCCAAAAAGTCTCCTACATTTATGCATCAGTTATTAAATAATGACTCATCTAATGAACTGGTGTGAAAAATCCAACAAGTATAACGCTACTACAGTTCTCTTGCTGAGGAGGGAAAATGAACAGCAGAATTTCAGGCCATCAAAAGTATGTATTTCATTTCTCCCCTCTCTATTCCTTGAGCTGTGGGGCATTTCGTGTTAATAAAGAATGAGATACATACACATAGTGGGCTGGTGATATCTCCCAGTTTCAGGAGCTGTGATGCTCTGGATGGGTATCCCAATTTCAAGAAGAATTGAAATTTCGCTGGCTCATTTTGCTTGTTTTCTTATGCTTCCATTGAATCAGCATGTGAATGCAGAATTTGACCGTTGCGTGCGAGACTTTCTTTCTGAAAAGTATATCATGATGGGAAGGTCTCCTGAGAAATTTCACTCAACTGGTTGAAATTCTTCTGGCTCCCTTGAATGGCCTCGGATATTTTACCTGAAGAGTATGAATTTTGCTTTAGTTGAAATCTAGTAACAGCTAGGTATGTGAGGACATGCCACCCCAGTCATTTTGCTTATCCTTTTGAAACTTTTCTTTTTTATATATAAATCTTATTGAGTTTTACATTGCAAATTTAAATTCAAACATGAAACATCACCATCATCATTTAGGATCCCCTGAATCCTTTGACTCCCCTCTGCCCTTCCATGGTTACCATTTTCAATCCTTTTCAACTGTTTCACTTATTTTCTCTCTTTTTCTTAAATAAACCATTTTTACCTTAATTTTTAGTACATTACAAGCATTACTCAATCCTGCCAGAGGTTTTAGTTGTTTACAGTGTTCTATCCTTCTGAAACTTTTCTGGCTACCCTTGAATTTTCTCCACATTTCACTTGTGGAGAATCTCTGAAATACGCTTCAGCTTTAGCTCTAAGGCAACAAAGTGACAACTAGGAATGTAAAGGAAAATCTATCAACTTTGCACATTCTGAAATTATATGAGAACTAAAAGACATCCTTAAAAAATTGCACCTACCCAACGTTTACAAAAAGTGCACATATTAAGGGAAAGTGTGCATAAAAATCAATGTGTTAGTGAAAGTAACATACAAAGATGCATTTTGTGTGTACATTAGTCAAAATGGCATACAAAAATATGCTTATTAATTCAAAGTAAAATGCTGATGAACTTTCATGAGGATTTTATAAATAAATAAATATATCACAAATTTCTGCAGAAATGTGAAGAACTGAATTTAAGATAGGAGAGATGTGAAACTGAGAGAACTGCAATCGGCAGATCCTTCCATCCTAGTGACAACCCAAGGATGGGAGTGATGATTCTGGTCTGCTTAACATAGTGACATTTTTTTAAGGTCAGAAATCAGAATTCTATCTGAGGAGTAAACAAAATGAGTCTGTCTTCTTTCTCTGGTGGATTCCTTTGTTTGCTGCGCAGATAACCTACAGTGGGGTCCAAAGTAGAAATTCTCATTGACATACCTATACTCCAGACTTAGGACAGAATCAGAATGTCTTCCTAGCTCTGTTGCTCCAATGGGATGTTTCTGCTAAAGGAAGAGGGGTGGGATGCAATTTTTGCCAATTCCCTCTCCCACATGCAGTCCCCAGAGCCCTGAGCAGATTTTCAGAGGGATGCTGGGGGCTGTAGAGAAGAGGGAAAATTGGCACACACACAAAAAAAAATCCCCTCTCCTCCTCCTCTTTTAGCAGACACCTCCAGTTGGATGAAATTGGCTGGACCACTTGGATACAGACCATGAAGTGGTTTAATGGTTATTGCCTTTTCCCAGGAACTCCTGTGAACTGTAGCTCTGGGGATGAGGAAACAGAGTTGTTAAAATAAAAAAGTTCAGCACCTCAGCAATATAATCAATAATTCCTAAGACCCTGTAGGCGAAGCCATGATTTTGTAAGACTGGTATGCTGTAGGACTCCATAGCCACAGTCCAGAGAAAGAGTCCATTAGAACCAAGTTTGGGCTAATTTGCCCCATTAATTTTAGCATTCCTTTGACAACAACCCTTTTTACCTCTAGGGGTCAAGTCACGACCTTTTAAAAAAAAATTCCCAGGCAAAGAAAGAAGGGGGGGGGAGAAAGAATGGTTCTGCCTTTTTTAGTCCTACTTCTGCTTGTTTTTATATTGATGTTGGTTTTATGTTGTTTTATAGTTCAATGTGTACTTTTAAATTTTTATAACCCGTCTTGTGCATTGTTTTAAAAGTCAAAAGATGGGGAATAAAACTTTTAAATACTTAAATGTGTCATGTGTATCAAGCAGCATATTCCTCTGGATCAGGACCTGTGAGTATCCAGAATTCCCTTCTCCAAAAGAAAGTGGACCTATTAAGCCTACCTCCTCAGACTTGGGAAAGAGTTCACTTCACAAACTGTGAGGAGGAACCTTGCACTGGGGGGTGTTTAGGAGGGCAAGTATGGGTGGGAGAGAACTGTGCAGTCTGCACTTTTGTGCAAAGCTACCCAATTCACATTTCCCTAAACAATATGCAAATTTAAACACAGCTACCCTGCAGAATTTGAACTTTCAAACCAAAATGTGTAGAAAACGTGCTTAGGGTTGCCGTATTTTGAAGAGCAAGAAAGAGGACACATTTGTCAGCTTCTACTTTTAAGTATGCGAGCCTAGGGCTTGCTGATCAGTTCGAAAGCATGTCAAAATGCAAGTAGATAAATAGGTACCACTCTGGCGGGAAGGTAAACGGCGTTTCCGTGCACTGCTCTGGTTCGCCAGAAGCGGCTTAGTCATGCTGGCCATATCACCTGGAAGCTGTACGCCGGCTCCCTCGGCCAATAATGCGAGATGAGTGCCGTCGGTCACGACTGGACCTAATGGTCAGGGGTCCCTTTACCTTTTACTTTTAACTATGGATCGCTATGATGACTCTCATTTTACAAACCCATTCTGAAGACAACATGGAATCCCAGTAAGTGCCTGGAACCCCTGAAATTTCACACTGCTCAGAGATTGGGGTGGTATGCAACACCACCAAACAAATAATTTGTTGCTGGGGAAATCTCAGAAGCTGGGGAATGAGTTGTTTTCAAGGGGTGGATGGAGTCTATCCTATCTTCTGTGTTGAGGGAACAGAGAGGGAAACTCTTAATGGTCGCTGGCTTACATTTCAAGCCACTGGGCTGCTGTTTTTTGCAGCATGCAAGTTAACAGGGCCGAGAGGCCTGCAAGCGGGTGTCATTATTGATCACTGCTGCAGATTAGTGCTTTGAATTTGCGTAGCTCAGGCAGAAAAGAACAGCACTTACCGGTAAAAAAAAAAAAAGCATGTTGTGACTTTGAGTCAGATTATCCACGCTGAAAAAGTGCCAATGCTGAATTGATTGGAGGCAGTCCTTCTCAGGACCATGTATGAATAAGCCAACAAGAAACAGGAAGATCTAACCATGAAGGAAGCTTGAAAATCAGATCAGAAAATGTCCCACCCCAGGGTCTTCCTGGCAGTTTCCTTTGTGTTCTGGTTAAGCGCACAGAGAGGATCACAGACCCCATCACAGGCCTGTTTACTTAGGGAACAATCAGTAATGTATGAATAATAATGGCACCTTCTGACCGTGACTAATTGAATCACAGCATGCTGGCAAGGCAATGAGAAGGCTTTGCGAGCTGCTAGTCTATCAATGTTGTTTTTCAAGCAGCAGCAATGACTGATGGATGTATATGCATTTTCAAACAAGTCATTTTAAATATTGCAGCATGAGTCTGTCGTTAAAAGAGGGGTCGGGGAATAAGAAATCCTGAACTGAACAGTAAAAAGGAAGTAAACAGTGGATGTCGAACAAAGAATCACAAATATGTTCTGGTGTGGAAAGCTCTGGCAGATTCCTACAGGGAGAAGATGGGCCACATGCTGGATGAAGTCAGAGCCAAAATATTCCTAGTAGATCAGAAATTGGTTAAAAGAAATACTATGCATAAATGATCTCCTTAAATGGTGGAGAGAAATGAGATGGGAGCATAATAATTTGGTCTGTTCTTGCAAACACAGATTGCGATGGTTCAGGTAGGTAGCCATGTTGGTCTGACGCAGTAGAAATATATAAAAAATAATTTAAAAAATTGTCCAGTAGCACCTTAGAGACCAACTAAGTTTGTTATTGGTATGAGCTTTTGTGTGCATGCACACTTCTTCAGATTGGAATGGTCCTCTTTCACAGCTTCCCTTTTTAAAAATGGGGCTAACGCAATAATACCTCTGAGTGAATTCTGCCCATAATTCTTAACGTCTTAGGAAAGGATATACGAAGCAAAGTGGCAGCTTTTGCAGAAATTACTAATTTGTTTCAGATGGTACCAATTTTGATTTGTCTGATGCTGTGGGAATGTTCAGGGATGCAGGAGAGGATATATTGTTTGATTATATTCTTTCCAACTTGTGTTAACAAGTTCTATAATTTAGCAGAGTAACATTCCCCCTTTTAAACTTGCACAGTGGATGTGTTTGCTCAGGCTTGCTAAAGCCTCTATAATAAGTTTCGTTGATAATTTCCCCTTTAGTCCCTCATAAAAAGATAGACACGCCACACACTTCTATAAAAGTACTGTATAAAAAGAGTTTACTCACACATTCTGTTCACAATTGGATCCCAGAAGGCAGACTTAAGTTAGAAAAGTAATATACACTTGGAAACTATCCCATAAGGAGACAGCCCCTTTGTCCTCTCTTGGCTGGACAAAGCTTCTTAGGCTAAGCAGATGTTGCTTCTTCAACGAATGTGGTCAGAGAGAGAGAGAGATGGCTGACCAGTCATGCTCTTTTGTTACCTGGGCAGGTGAGGTCACGCCCACCTCTAGTCACATGCAGAGGAAGTCTATCCTAGCCTAGGAGAAACAGGAAGTTCCGACTGGCTGGTGCAGGCATCCCCCTTTTATGTCCACTCTAGGGATGTTGTACTTGACTGCTCTTGTGTTTCACATCTCACAGATGCAAAGTGTGATGAGTTATGAGAACAGATCCATGCCTTCAAACCTTCTAGCCCAGAGAATAGAAAGGGAAGGTGGAAGGGAGATGGGTCCCAATCATGGCAAGAAGTGTTTTACTCCTTATATGTTTGAAAACCTAGATTTAGAGTGGCAGGTAAATAGAAGGAAGGAAGGAAGATAACTTTCATGAATCATAACATGAAAAATTGGTTTGTTTATATCTTGGGTCATGTGAAATTCCATGACTTTGCATTTTAACTACCCATTTAATCACATCTATTAAAGAATACGAACAGAGTTGAGTTATGCAAGTGCTTTTCTCACTCACACTGAACATGTTGTCTTAGGTTGTTTGGATTGGCACCTACTCTGGCTGGAACCACACGCTGTCTTTTATTTTATCTAAGCTTTTTACACATTCCTAATCCCCCTTGCTGGCATTCTAGAAGTGGATACTAAAGTCAGAATGAGAAGAGAAACAAACTGACCTGTGCTCCTTTGTTAAGAGAATTCAGATCTAGTATTAGCAGCCCAAAAAAGCTGGGCTCATTTTCCAGAGCAGCTGAAGCATTACTGTATCTCCATCATTTATAGTAAAAGGTAAAGGTAAAGGACCCCTGGACGGTTAAGTCCAGTCAAACTTGACGATGGGGTGCGGTGCTCATCATACAGTGTTGCCATCTGTATCACAGACATGAATTAAAGCAGTAGCTTTGAAACTGTCTACCTTTGATAAACCTTGTCTACCTTGACACTTCTGCCAAGAAACCCCCATATACATAAGTTGACACCTCAATTTGACCTTGAATGTCATTCTAAGGAGGCCTCTGATGAGAACTAATACGGAATAGTGTAAAAAGAATGAGCTGTAAACCAAGAAGTCTCTAACCCAAAAATCAAATCAAAGCAGCCTTTCCAGAGCCAGCCCAAGACATTTTGCTGCCTGGGGCAGAAAATCCCACAAGTGCCTCTCCATGGCAGTAAAGGTACAATAATAATAAATGATACCAATATTTTAAATGAATAATTTTGTTGCACATTCATGGCACGCCCAATCACCCTGTCTAATGGCATGGCTGATCATTAAAAAATAATAATACAGATAGGGACACTTGCCTCACTTACGAAGCTGCTTTAAGGACAGCTGAGATCAAAATCTCTCTGAAGTGCTTTGAGAAAGTATGCAGAGCGCTGCCTAAATTTCAAGTACATCATCTTGCTAGAGGTAAGCACTTTTAAATCCCCTTGATTTTCAATGGGAAAGATTTAAGCACATACTGAAGTCAATGGGACTTGAAAGCACTTTAAATCTGCAGGACCTTTCCCTAAGTATTACTACTACTACTACTACTACTACTACTACTACTACTATTACTATTCTGAACCCCTTTCATGAGCCAGAATAAGGCATTAAAACCTGTCCCCGGAGGCGCTGGCTCAACAATTGTAATGAGTTCCAGGCTATAAAGCAGGAGACACTTAGCAGTTCTTGAAACTGGCACTTGGTGTGAAGGCACCAATCCAGCACCAGCCTTCTGTGAGGGTGATATTCTATTTGATTAAGAATAGGATAGGAAGTTCACTAAATTCTGTGTAAATCCTTTCTTTCTCAATACTATTAAGGGAAACATTGTGATTTATATCCTCTTTGTGCACTCAGATTGTCAGAGCAGAGGTGCCAGCCGCTGGAATCTAGTCCAAAACAGCCAGCATGAGGTCTGGGTCTAAGTCAACAGAAGCTTTGTTTATACAGTGGGAGCCAAATGAAAATCCTTCATGCTGTGGACCAGCTCTAATTGATCATTCTTCAGAAAGGAAACTGCCTAGTCAAAGTCTTTTCTTCATCCATTGGCAAAATATGGCAGCTGACAGTGAGGCTTTAGTGATTACCTGGAACAGCAGAAGGCTTCAGGCCCCAAGGATAGTAAGTGTGTAGACGGCCCATCCAATAACATGGTGGGCACCATGTTACACCACTGTGTCAAATTGCTTTCCCCGACTCTTATCCATGCATTCGGGTCAGTCAGAAATCTGTTGCATACAGCAATCCACATGTTGATTCCTAAGCCAAGACTTGTTCTATCATAAGTTGAAAGAAAAAAGCTTGGATTCCTTGACTCGCTTAGCCCAGATGCCAAAGAGCCGAGCATTTGCCCTGGCCATGCACAGGCTGGCAAAAGCCTTGAAATTCTTCTCTTCCTCCGATATAACCCGGGCTTTCTCTTTTTTGTAGACATTTTTGATGGGCATAACTGGTCCAGAAAGCTGTGTGGCCATCTTGAGCTCTTCAGCTGCACTGTTGCCCTTCTTAGGGGCAGAAGGTTTCCGGGGAAAGAGAATGATCTTAGAGCGGTATTCCTTCAGCCGCTGCACATTAGCCTGCAGGGCTTCTGTTGACCTGTTACAGCGCCTGGGGTCCACTGAGATACCAATTGTCTGGGCAACCTTCTTGTTGATGCCAGCCATTCTCAGCTCCTCGAAGCTGAATCCTCTACCAGCACAGACTTTTGTGTGGTATCGTACAGTGGGGCACCTCACCATTGGCCTGATTGGTCCAGATACTGGATGTGGAGCAATACGACGGGCCTTCGCCTGATGGGTCTTCCTCCTGCGGATCTTTCTAGAAGGCTGATTAAACCATGTGGTCACTCGTCTTTGTGAAAATGGGGATTCAAGATCATGCCATTCCAGCTGGGTGCCATGGCTCCTTATGTCCCTCCCGGGAGAGAAAATGGCCGGCCGGAAAAAGCAAAATGCTTGGATTTTAAAAAGGGGGTGGTTATTCACCATGGAACTGCATTAAGCCTTCCGAGAGGAAGTGCTCATTAGTGGTTCCTCATCAAACTTGAAAAAAGTGACAAGTGGGGCGCCTGCCACAGGGTTCTGCCCTGGGCGTGGTATTGTTCAAAATCTTGATAAATGACTTGGAAGAAGGAACTGAGGGAATGCTCATGAAATTCGCAGATGACACCAAACTAGGAGAGGTAGCTAATGCACAAAAGTCAAAATTGGGATGCAACATGACCTTAACATATTATAGGCAGGAAGAAAGAGCTGCACAAATATAAGGTGGGGACACCTGGCTTGCCAGTAGTACATGTGAAAAGGATCTAGGGGTCTTGGTGGACCACAAGCTTAACATGAGTCAACAGTGTGATGCAGCAGCAAAAAAGCTAATGCAATTCTAGACGCATCAACAGAAGTCTAGTGTCCAGATCAAGGGAAGTAATAGTACCACTGTATTCTGCCTTAGTCAGACCACTCTTGGAATACTGTGTCCAGTTCTGGACACCTCAATTTAAGAGGGGTATTGACAAGCTGGAACACGTGCAGAGAAAGGCGGCCAAAATGATCAAGGGTCTGGAAACCAAGCCTTCTGAGAAACGGTTGAGGGAGTTGGGCCGACAGTGGAATGGACTCTCTCGGGAGGTTGTGGACTCTGATTCATTGGAGGTTTCTAAGCAGAGATTCGCTGGCCATCTGTCATGGATGCTTTAACTGAGATTCCTGCATTGCAAAGGGTTGGACTAGATGACCCTCAGGATCCTTTCCAACTCTACAGTTCTCTGTTTCTATTATTCTATGACATTCTGCCACCACCAAAAGGATTTTGATGCCCTTTATCTTAGGGTCTGCTGGCCTGAATCCATGCCAGCCTGTCTTTACCCTAAGATCTCTGTCGGCAGATTGCAGTGAGATTTCATAATTTCACTGCTTATGTTTGAGTGAATGTTTCTTTGAGGTATTTTATTGATTATGAACTGTTTTGTGCTGTAATTGCCCTAAAAAGCATTATTTTAAAATAAGCAAATACTCACATTTGCTTACCAGAAATGACTGCTGCTCTCTCCTTGGTTACTCCCATGTCATAAAAACTCACAAAAACTATTATACACATGTGGGAGCATCATGGTTAGCAAAGATGCAGGGGACACAAGGTCCAAGAAGCCAAGCATTGGTCACATGGTTGCAATTGACAATGTAAGTTAACCTGTACAGGAGATTTTTATCGCAGGGGAAACAACATCCAGTCATCAAACCACTACTGAGATGATAGTACTGAGTTCAGATACTGTTTAATTATTATTTTTTTAGCCAGATTTATATGTGACTTAATCAAGAAAAACCTCTTAAGAGGTTTACAGAAAACTGTTGATTGTAAAGAATATTTGGCAGTATTTGATAGTTGTCAAAATTTGACAGTATTTGATAGCTGACAGTCGTTGGCCATCAAACATGTATCAATCTAAGATAGCTTCTCCAGATTTGTTGGTATCACATGAATTCCCAACACTATGTGTTAATGTGTACTTGTATCTATGGCTCCAGAAATAAAGAAAATGCAAGATACACCTAAGTTCATGCTTTTGAAGGAGGACCCCTATCTTAGTGGCAGCACAGACTTAGCATTCAGGTTGTTTGGGGTGCTGGGTTCAATTAAAGGCATATCCAGTTCAAACGTCCTCTTCTCAGGTGGCTGGGCTATTGGAAAACCACTGTCAATTGGAGTAGCCCAGCTTGGCTCAACCTTGTGTCCTCCTTAATAATACAGGTATAAGAGCCTGCTGGACCCATCTAGTCCGGCATCAAGTTCTCTCAGTGGCCCAACAGATGTCTATGGTTTGGGACTCCAGATGTTTTGGGCTGCAACTTCCATCACCCCTGGCTGCTTGCCCTGACTGTTGGCTGTAGCTTTCAAAAACATCTGGAGGGCACCAGGTTGGGAAAAGCTGGAATTGACAATAGTGGATTAGATGCGCCAGTGGTGTGACTCAATATAAAGCAGCAATAATACCATTTTTAAAACACATCTTCACATCTCAGTCTTGTCAAACAATCCACCTCTTCATTGGGTTTGCAATTAGTTGGTTTTGCAATTTGTAGACAATCCCTAACATGATACCATTCATTCCAAGCAGTGAAGAGTAGAACTTAATACTGGCCACTAACTCAGTTTATTGTTTTTGTTGGGTTTGGACCTTAAATGAATCCATACGGGACCAGAACGCATGAATCCAACATCCCTTGCAAACTGCATTTTTCAGATAATTTTTTATGGTAAGTCTGGAAAAAGCGTACCATTTGTTGGAAATCAGTCCCAGGTAACCTCCCTTGAAATAAATATGAGTTGTGCAAGAGCCCCAGAGGACCCCAGTGCATCTCCTGTCCATTATGTGGGAGTGGGTGCAGGCTTTGCGCCCCACATTTGATTCTGTGTAAGTGGCCTTTTGCGTTGGCTCCAGGAAAGAAACCTTCTTTGCTGTTCCTTTTGAACATGGCCTTGTGGAAACTCAGGACGGCAGGGCCCTAACATCATCTCGACTATATGTACACTTGGTCAGGCTGTGTAAACTTTGACATGTGGATGTCAATCTTTCTCATATTTGCAGATGGCTTTATCAGAGTGTGATTAGTTTCCAGAACAAATTTGAGCAAAAGAAAACATTACCTACAGTATGTAAGCCAACAAGACCCGCTAGTTTTCAGATTTGTCTATTTACATGGGCACTGGTTGTTTTGCTAAGGCTCTCTAAAAGGGATGGTAATTGAATGGTGCCAGTACGTTCATGGAAGCTGATGAGTTGTAAAGGTTTTATAAACAACCAGGGTGGATTTGGCCATAGCCTTTTTTCTCTTGTAATGTTTGTTAATCCCATTGAGCAAGTCGGCACCTAACGCAGAACAAATACTCTAGAATTTGGAGGTGTCAATAGTGTAACTTTGACTGTTTGTAAAATCGTTCTCCGATATCATCAGTAAGTTTACCAAATGCCCCATGGCCAAATATAATAAAAGTGTTAAGTAAGCGCTTGTGGAGATATAAGGGGAAACATCTATTGCTATTTTTAGTTCAGCTGCTGTGTTTGTTAAAGGATCATGGTAGATAAAATGGGGCAATGACTAATAAATTCAGTCATTATCCTTATAAGTTTGTTGATGTTGTGTGTGACTTCCCAATTCATTGAACATACAGGGGGGAGTGTATTTACTTTCAATGGAGAGCTCATTCTGTTCACTGTTAGACCATGTATAAATGGCTCCAGGTTTTTTGGGCACCCTGTCAAGGAAGCGAAAAGTCATGTTCAGAAACCAGCTGCAGTTTTTTTCATTTACAAAAGACTCAGAAGTGCATAGAAAGTATGCCAAAAGTTTGAGTTCGAGATATATATGAGACATGGTTTTTAATTAATCTATAATTAGACCTGCCTAATCATATCTTTGTTGAAGCATTTCAATCAAGAAAAATAAATAGTTAATTGCAAGATAGATTAAAATATTTAACAACATGCAACGGAAGCATCCAAAGACTTGCAACATTCAGAGCCAGACAAAAATGGGTATAAAAAAATATTGGCCAAAATCATAGAATCATCGAGTTGGAAGAGACCCCAAGGGCCATCCAGTCCAACCCCCTGCCAAGCAGGAAACACCATCAAAGCATTCCTGACAGGTGGCTGTCAAGCCTCTGCTTAAAGACCTCCAAATCAGGCAAAGGTAAGCACATTTAAGTCTTGTTGATTTCAGTGAGTGGGTTAATTGGCTTAATTTTGACTGGATTGTGCCCATTTTTTGTTTGCACAGCACTATCAATGTGCATGGTCTGTTACAGAGTAATAAAAGCACACACCCAAAAAGTCTCCCTGTCCCAAGGAGCTTACAATACAAACTTCAGAAGGGAGGGAGAGGCAAAGTGTAAATGAGAATAAATATAATCATACGTATGTAGGCTTCAGTAAGGTTGCACAAAGGCATGGAAATGATGAATTTTAAGGAAAGTTTTGAAGAAGCACCGGCCCATCCTAGAGTTCTTCTAAGCATAAAGGAGGCAGCAAGAAGAATGGCTGCACCTATTTGAGGAGAAAATACAGTCACGGCCCACAATCCAAATGACCCTGTGTGGGAGCTGAAAGCAAAACTGCATAGGCTCGGCGGGGGGGGGGTGTTGCTCTGTGACAGTTGGGAGTTGTCTGGGCTGCACAGAGAGCTGAAATGGAAAAGCCCCTCCCCCCAAAACCTTACCAGAAGCATCTGTCTTGTAACTGGGTGTTTTCTTTCCCCTTTCCTATTTGTATATGTGGTGCTCTAAGATCAGGCCTTCCCACATCATAGTTTTTATTTTATTTTATTTTTGCTAGTGTAAGATAGGTCTGTAGAAGAAAGTAAGAAAACTGACAATTATGGGCTCAGTCTAGCAGAATGTTCTGTTGAGCAAGCCCCACCGAAATGAATGGGCGTAGTACGGTTGTAGCATGGGAGAATTTCTCAGTGGATTATACCTTTGCTATGTTTCACTATGGATATATATAGAGAGAGAGAGAGAGCTAGCTATACATGTATACACACAAACATACTCAATTTAAAAATATAAGCATAGTGTTTGCTTGGTGAATACATGTGTATGAAGCTGTCGACAACAATGCCGCTGCTGGGGGTTAATAAACAGACCCTGCCGTTTGCAGTATTGATGGCAAAAGGAGATGAAATGGCTGTGACATTTAAAGGAGGAATTTGTGAACCACAAATATGAGCATGAGTGACACAGCATGGCAGCACATAAAATCAATACAAATAACCTAAACCTTAATACCTTGATCCCAGGGAAGAGTGCTGCATTATCAGAGACGGCAGAGCAGCATCAGTCCTGGATTTGACTGTGTTGTGTGTTATTGACAATCTCACACAAAGAGGCCCTGTGCCAATTAACAATTAGGACCTCCTTTATTGGGAGACTGCCCCATTTCTTTGATTTGAAAGAGATTTCAGGCGCCTATTCAGTAGGTGTGAGGCTATTTCCCAGTTCTCAACCATCATCAGGAGAACGATGGTGATCTATGTTTGGGGGAAAACATTTTACTCATTTGTTCTGATCATGGAACACCATGTCTATGGTCACCGATATGATGATATGATGCTACGGTCGGTCACTGGTGTATGATGCTTGTGGGCACAATGATGACCTTGAGGTCTTCTTCTGGTACCCACAAAGCTTCTGGCTCACTGTCCCCTTGGTCATGAGGTAGGGAGGGTGGCTACCTTTTTATCCCTTGAAAAATCCACAGAGGTGAAGTTGGTAGAGTGATGCTCTTCCAGATTTCCTCTTTCACCTCTGTGTACTTTTCAAGGCTCAGAAGTGAGTGTCTGTTTGCCTTCTCTCTGACTCTCATGGGGGAGGGGCTGATCCAGGGGGAGGGGAGAAGACACCAAAGAAAGAGCGTAAAGCCAAAATCACATATAGTCAAATCACACTCAAATTCAGATGCTCTTCCAAGAGGAGTGCAGTGGTGGGTGGGGTTGCCAATAGTTCCTTTTTCCCCAGACACTCCCCCCTTTTTTATTTGTAATTCAGCCAAACACATAAAGCTGAATTTGTGCAAGTTAAACATGTGTAAGTTGCAAGTCAACTGTACAGTATAGGATATTGCAAACACCTAGTGTCCAGTCTGCTAAATCTTCAGCCGTGGTTTACTAATTAATTATTTAGCTAATCTCAGGTCTGTGACTCTGGTATTAATTTGGCATACTAATACGGAAGAGGAAGTAAGGGGGCTTGGCCACAAAGCCTTCATGTTTTGCACTCAGCATCATGAACGCTGAAAGCCAGAGTCCTGAGAGCAGTGAAGCCAGAGCTGGAGCCACTGGAAAGGTGAAAGCCGCCATCATTGTTTGAGTTCTGTTTGTTAATGTGTGTACAGAGGAACTCTGTTTGTTTGTAGGTCCTTAGTAGAAGTGTGTCTAATGTTGACTTTCAGAGTCTAATATTGTTTGAATTTTCTATCATGAGCCACATCGCCAGAGTGCTCTTTTCCTTCGGTGTTTGTACATTCATTACCTTTCTGAATGTCTTGAAGTAGTAAACAGTTAATTCTCCAAGCTATGCCATTGTTAGAGAGAATACGATTCCAGGCAGCGGGAGAAGATTCCATCTGTGATCCCTTCGTAATAAATAAGTTGGTCATTTAAATCACACATTCCAAACAGCATTTAACCCTAACTATATAATATGACTATAGGAGAATTGTAGAAATACAAAGGTTGGGAAGTCATCACTACAAATGGGGCATTTTGATCCTATGTTTCCAACTTCGTAATTTATTCTTAAACTTTATAAGCTGCTACCTCATTCCTCCCATTCAGAAACTTTGTAAATAAAGCATTTGGGCCAATGTATATGTTGCAATTACAATTGCGCTATTAGGAATGTAGGAAACCACCTTACGTTTAATCAGGCCATGGGTCCATCTAACTCTGTGTCATCTACTCTGACTGAATGTCTCTCCGGGGTTTCAGATCAGAAGTCTCTCCCAAATCTACCTTGAACTGAGCCTGGACTTTCTGCATGCTCTGCCACTGGGTCACAACTTTGAAACCTTGGAAGTTCAGCCCAGATTGGGGGAGGGGATGATGTTAAAATAACCTTCCCTCTTTTGCGTTTGGAGGATAGGGAAGGATTTCAGGGGTTGTGGAGCAACTCTCTCCAGCACTCCTGCAACTTATTTTACAGTGCCAGTGGCCATTTTAATTCTCTCAAAGTGCCCCAAGTGTTGTGCAGGTTTACACTCTACAATATGTGAGCTTACTTTAGATCATCTGGAAGTTACTTACAAGGATTCCCTTTTCTGAACTCAATGTGACAATGTCACTGGAGAATGTAAGCATACAGAAAACAGGAAGTTGAGGGAGAAAGTAGCAAGTTTATTACAGATGAGATAATGGAAGGTTATGGAAAGGACAGCAAGGGTTTGGTAGACTTCCATCTGTCTCTGACTAAGGAAGGGATAACTCCCCTGTGTACAAACACATCCATTCACACACATGTATGATGGCTATCACCTGTCTACCCACAGCAGGTGCTCTTTATTCATGGTAACTGATTGCAGAGAACAAGTAAAACAGGTATAACTTAATTGACAATAGTTGGATCATGTTGCAAAAAGTGCAGTCTCACTATTACTTTGATAGGTTTTGAAATACAATTGAATGGGCCATGATTGACCACATGATAGTGCTGCTGTCAGTTAACCATTCCTCTTTCCATGCTTGCTACTCATTCATCAGGCACTATTCTCTTTATCTTTTTCCTTTCTGTGTAAAGGCTGACTTCTCTGTGTTTTTTCAGTCCATCTCCAGACTTCATGTGCTCATAAAGCTTCCAATATAGGCTGGGAAGAGCAAGGTCAGTTCAGATCTGGAGGCAAACGCAGGAAGGGATGGGGCATAAATACCTGACTTGCCATGTGCTTGCTACAGAATGACATCCAAAATTGCACTCGGTGAATTTCACTGATGTGAAATTACAGTCAGAAATGGGGTGGGGATAGAATTTATAGAATCCATTTTGGCTGCAATATGCACATGTACAAAATAAGATTTGTGCAGCATAAAGAGTACAAAGTCTACAATGCAACATGGAATGAAGTGTGAAAGGTGACAAGTTTCAGGGAGAGAAAGGGAAAGAGAAAATCCAACAGAGCCTTGTTCCCACCTTCCCCCAACAGCTGATTTCCTATTGCAAACTATCACCTTGCATATGTTTTTGACTCTATCCAATATCCAAACCCCTGAATGGATGAACTATTTTCCTAGCACACAATCTCAGAGCACTTGGGTGCACAAGTCTGTTCATTCTTACCTGTGGAATAGGTGGTTGGTGGTGATGGGGGAATCAAAAAGCAGAATAGGTATAGAAGGGGTATCCAGTGTCAAAGCTGTCATAGGTCTTTGCATACTTGGCACAAGTTCAAAGTTAATATTCCAGTATAGGGGGCTATACTATCAAAATCCTGAAGATAAATTTCTGAGCTAAGAATGGACCATCTAACATGGGGGTCACTAACCTATGTCTCTCCAAAGGTTGCTGAATGACAGTTCCCACCAGCCCCAGCAAGAATGGCCAGTGGTCAAGGATGATGGGAATTGTTGTTCATTAATATCTGTAGAGCCCGATGCAAAGGAGTCCCAAGAAGCTGCTGAACCAGCAGGACTTGTCCAAGGCACATTGCTGTCTCATGTCTGCACTGTGCAACCCAAGAGTTACTCTCCCAGAATCCTTTAATGCTGGGCCAAAATTCAGAAATCATACACCACTGAATGGACACAGGCCTATAAGAGTGAGATCCTGGGGCACACTTCTCTAGCTCCCTGTTCTTTCTTTGACACCCCTAAATGTATGTTGCTGCTGATTTGGGTAGCCTGTGCTGTTGCGCTAGTCCTGATAAGTTGCAATCTATGGGGATCAGCTCAAGGCAGCTGATTTGAAGCAGCCAGAGTCAGTGTACTGTAAAGTTTGCTTGTTTGAATAAGGAAATGTGGATATCAAGAAAGTAAATAACAGCTGTTCCTGATGCAGGGAAGGCTGTAATTACGGTGATATATTTCTCTTGCCTGGTGCCTTGTCTAAAAAAGATACAATATTGGGGTCATAGTCGTGTTAATATGTCTCATAGGTTAAAGCAACTTGATGGTCAACAGTCCTTTCCACACGAGGTGAAAACATAGAGTTGAAACTGGGACAATAGGGATATGGCAGCAATTTCCATTGTGTGCTTAAACAAAACCTGCCGGTTGTAAATTACTGTTGTTAATAAGAGGAAAGCATGAGCTCAGAGAGCAGCTGTCATGTAAAAGCCAATATTTAAAGGCAATATGTTTGCATTACAATTATATTTACCTTTAACATCTTCTGGGCATTATTAATTTCCTGCATTATTGCCCAGTTTCACATTTTATTTTACATAATGAAGCTTTTTACTCCTCAGTGAACTCATAATTGCTAATTGCCACAGACAAAACTTGGTAGTGTGGTTGTGCATAGGATGCTGAAGGTTATATTTCATAAGCTCTTTTTAGATACATTTAATTAAATCAAAAGTATCTAATCCCTTGTGATCCTCACAGGACAAAGTAAAGAGAGATTGGTAAAGAGGACTTGAGGATGACACTTTTAGAATTATAGGACAAGAAAGGATATGTAAGTGATTTCCTAGAGATCTGCATTGATCTTTTTTAGTTTCTTGAACCAGCACTGGCTGGTGACGTTCAGGCAAAATTCACCAGACAAATGTGAATTTTTGATTATGAAAACGTTGGTTTCAGCAAACTTGAAGTTCATTTAAAGAGTTTTGGGAAGAAGGCTCAATAGAAGCACAAGTACATTATGTTAAAAGATTGGGAGAAATTGTGGAAAAAAGGAATTAAGTTTACTGCATGTACTGCTCTGAGAGAAAATATAATGAAGATGATGTATAGATGGATTTAACACCTGTAAAACTTGTGAAAATGTATTGTACATCTGATAACAAATGTTGGAAATGTAAAGAAAAAGAAGGGACCTTTTACCACATGTGGTGGACGTGCCCCAGAATAAAGGACGACTTCTGGGAAAAGATTTATAATGAGATGAAAAAAGTGTTAAAAGACACTTTTATAAAGAAACCAGAAGCTTTTTTACTGGGAATAGTGGGGGAGGAAATCCCCCCAAAAGACACTACATTCTTTCTGTATGCCACAACTGCTGCGAGGCTACTACTTGCTAAGAATTGGAAGAGCCAGGAAATACCACCAATAGACGAATGGCAAATGAAGATGATGGACTTATGGAACTTGCCGAGCTGACTGGAAGACTCCGCGACCAGGGAGAAGAGACGGTGGAGGAAGATTGGAAGAAATTTAAAGTGTATTTGAATAAATATTGTAATATTTAGTGTCGCCTTAGGTGGTTGTTATAGGTTTTTGCTATATCTCTTTGAAATGGGTTAAATATATGTTTTAGAAGTATATTGGTTAAGATGTTAGTTTATAGAAGCTGCTAGAGAAGGTCAAGGAAATGAAATTCAGATGGGAGGGATCGAGGGAAGTCTCATAATAATGTAAAGGAAAAGTTATGTATGTGTAAGAAAACTTATTGCTTTCTCTTTTTTCTTTATATTTTTCTCTTTTTCCTTTTCTCTTCTTTTTTATATATGTAATACTATGTTATCTTTTTTGTTAAAATCTTACAAAATCAATAAAAATTATTTTTTAAAAAAAATAGAAGCACAAGTACAAACCATATACATCCATGGAGGCTGGTCCAGCAGGGCCAATGGGACACTAAGGCAGCTCCCACCTGCCTGACCTCTTCCTTACATCTAGTCCAGGGGATGGACCTGTCTGTCAGCTTCCACCCCTGAAGTCTCTGTGTTCCCCTGGTTGTGAGTTACTTTGGGTTGCCTTGGGCAAGATAACGTAGCTAACAAATTTTAATGATAATGATAATGATGATGATGATGATGATGATGATAATAATAATAATAATAATAATAATAATAATAATAATAATAATAAATGTGACTAAGCAGAGAGGAGAATTAGTTGTCTCTGCATTGGCATCTGCGTACTGTTTGGGCTCCCTGCTTTCTGCTCTACCAGTCTCAGTGGGCACCATCTACATACATTAAGGAGAAAATGGAGAGAAATGTAAAAAAGCAGAAGCGCACAGTGGATGTGTATAACAAAATGATCAACACTTCCATGCCACAGTCAGATGGACTGATGCTTTAGGACTTTGTAGATGACATGCTTTCTTGAGAATATTGATTAAAAATAACCGGGTTTTGGAACTTTGCTTCCTGCAAATCTCAGCTCTTCTCCATGGGTCAGGGGAGGGCCTTAAATGCATTTCGCTACCCCTCTCTTCTCCCCAATGACTAGCAAACACAGAGTAAATTATGCAAGACAGTAAAACATTGCAGAATTAATTAGGCATAATAAAGAATCATGCTAATTGGCTTAATCTGCATAATGTCTACACAGAATTCAGGTTGTCTTGGCACAGAGTTTTGGTTTACTTTTTAATCTCAGAGAGTACACATAGTCTGGGTCTCCATGCCACTGGCAAGCTATTGCCCTTTCTCTATGAAGGAGGGAAAGCAAGTTTCCATTGGAAAATGGCAAATGACAATTAATCATTTCCACCTTGTCTACTGGAGGGCTGACACTGTAACTGTTTCTGTGACTAATGCCTTGGGCCTTATTGAAATCTACATTGAATAAATGGCTGATAACGATCCTCTGTATTCTGTTTGAGATGACCTTTCAGGGGAGGGGGAACCTGGTGAAGAAATGAAGTCCTCCGATCCTTTGCTTGACACAAACACTTCCCAGCAAATCTCTAAGAACTCCAATCTATCTTCATTTATAGGTTAATTAGCATTAAACAAATGTCCCCGTAAGCAAACGGCAGTTAGCAAAACCATATGGGCATTTGCCTACCAGGGTTATTAATGTTACACATTCCATCTGGAAGCATCCATTTGGAGAGACAATAAAGATCCAAGGTCACATTAAAACACAAAGTTGATTGCAGACAAGGCTCACAATGTATGGGATGAAGGCCATCAATGTTATGACAAGTATAAATGACACAAATGCATAATACAAAGGCCTCTTGTAACATGAACACATGTAACAAAAGAAAATACTGTTTTGTTGCTGACTATTTTATTACAAACTCACAGTGAAGGGAATAATTCACTGGGGTCTCTCAAAGATTTGCATTGGATTTATTTGTTAATTGTCTGGAATCAGGGGTGAGCAGTGAGGGATCAAACTATGTGGAGATACCAAATGATCCCAAACAGTGAAATATCAAGCAGACTGTAGGGAGCTCCAAAAACATCTCTCCAAATCGGATGAATTGGCAACAAAACGTAGTTGTGTGATTATGTACGGTTGGAACAAAGATGGTAGCCACATACAGTCGTGCCTTGGTTGTCGAACGCCTTGGTACTCGGACATTTTGGCTCCCGAGTGCCGCAAACCCAAAAGTGAGTGTTCTGGTTTGTGAATGTTTTTTGGAAGCTGAACGTCCAACGCGGCTTCCGAGTGAGTGCAGGAAGCTCCTGCAGCCAACTGGAAGCCGTGCCTTGGTTTTCAAACCGTTCTGGGAGTCGAACAGACTCCCGAATGGATTAAGTTTGACAACTAAGGTACCACTGTATAAGTGGGTGGTATCTGAACTGGCATTGGCTAGAGATTACTGGAAAGAGATTATGGGACCATAGATAACAGCTCTAGGGGTGCCTTCCAATATATATAAAAACATAATTAAACATCAAACATTTAAAAAACTCCCCTGTACAGGGCTACTTTCAGATGTCTTCTAAAGGTTATATAGTTACTTATCTCCTTGGTTCGGGGGTCGCATAGCTCCACACCCTCCAACATTTTTCTGATGAAAATAGGGACGTCCTAAGGAAAAGTGAGAAACCAAGGTGACTTCTGTAAATCCAGGACTGTTCCCGGAAAATAGACACACTTGGAGGGTCTGCATATTTGTGATTCCTAGCAACAGATATTTGAAAGTCATTGTGCCTCTGATACTGGAAGCAGAAGTTAGCCATCAAGGCTAGTAACCACAAACTCTTTTCTGTCCCACACACATTTTGTACTTCCATGAATTTACAGAGGCTCGTAGACATGATTCTATGATTCTATGCAGAGGCTTGACAGCCACCTGTCAGGAATGCTTTGATGGTGTTTCCTGCTTGGCAGGGGGTTGGACTGGATGGCCCTTGTGGTCTCTTCCAACTCTATGATTCTATGATTCTATGACACATTTCTGTTAATCTCCTGTTCCCTGGTCAATCAACTGTCCACCACTTAGCCATTCCTAATCCAATAGTATAGAAAAGGCAAAGAGGTCTCTTCCATGTGTCTCCGGGCAGAAAAACCACGTGACTGATATTTGACTATTAGGAGGACTGAAGGCTTTTAAGCCCCTAATGATATATTTGTGTCTGTAAAACGGGGATGTGAAACCTCAGGTCCAGGGGCCAAATGTATCATCCAGGCCTTGTCATCTGGCCCTTGGGACTCTTCCCAGAACACACACATCACCAGCCATACTTCATGCCCTCGCATGTTTTTTGTCAGGCAGTAGTGCATCCTTGAACTCTGATAACAGCTCTTGGTTCCCTGGATGGAGGGTGGGTGTGTGTGTGTGTGTGAAAGATGGGGGGGAGAAGAAACTAGCCCACTGTATAAAGGTAAGATTTCCATTGGTTGTTTTGCCCATTTTTGCCTCTGGCCACACCCATCACTGCAATTTGGCCCCTGGAAGGTTTTTCAGATGGGAATGTGGCCCTCAGTCTGGAAAAAAGGTTCCCCACCCCCACTATAAATGAAACGCATAGGCAAATAAATTGCACAATGTCCTCTTCCATTACAGTAAACACCTTTGTCCATCCAGCTCACTACTGTCAATTCTGAAAGGCAGCATCTCTCCACGGTCTCAGGCAGAGCACCTTCACATCACCTGCTACCTGAACTTTAGCTGAACATGCTAGGGATTGATCCTGGGACCTTCTGTATACAAAGCACTGAGCTGTGGTTATAGAGAATAGATGGAAGTGAAGCACGCTAGACTGGCTTATCTGTGCACACTATAAAAATAGGGATAGTGATTTATTAGGGAAAGAGAGAGGCTGTTGGAGTACAGGGATAGTGCCTCTATTTTGTTTATTTTTTAAGAGGGAAATACCACTCACATTTTTACCACCGTGTTTCAGATACAAGTTACCGGTAAACCAGGTCAACAACTTAAATGGCTTCTGTGCAGGTGAGCACAGAAAAGCAAAGCATAAAGCCTCCAAAAGTCGATCCCCAGATCCCTTCTGTTTCCTCAAATTCCTCCAACGTTGTGCTGCCTATTTTGATAGAAACTGTGAGGAGATACTGTACACAACAAAGAAACCACACTAGCAGGATGTCTTTGGTTTTCACCATTCCTATACCCTCCAACTGTCCTGATTTTCCAGGGACAGTCCTGGAATTATGAAAGCCATCCCAGCTTCTGGTTTGATCCTGGAATGTCCCTATTTTCCGCGCCAGTACTGCTGCTGCCAGCTCCCTCCCAGGTATGAAGCAGCGGCTCTGAGGGCAGAGGGCAAGGCCGCCTTGTGGGGGGGGGTGGGAAGAGGGAAGGGGAGCAGAGAGCAAGGAATCTTGATATTTTTTTAAAAAATAAAAAAAATGCTTTGTGTGTCCATGTCTAATCTACCAAAGAATAAAATAAAATAAAATCAGGATTAAGGGGTTTTCTCATGCCGGTGGAGGGTGTATGTGATGGATCCCATTGGTGTACTGCTGATGGCACTTGCCCTTCTTCTGATTGGAAATGCTCTGCGGTGGGGGACAAAACAATGGGGGGGCTGAGGAGGATCAGTTGGGGTGGGGGAGTGAGAAACGTCCCTCTTTTCACCTGATGAATGAGGCGCAAGGGGCTGCTGAAGAATCCAGGGAGCCTCCCTCTCCTGCTGAGACAGGTCTCCAATAACACATAGGATAATGAGGAGAGCAGAACAGAGGCTAGAGGTGCGTAGACACAGCTTGAGACTGCTTGGAAAGCATCTGGGAGAGAAGGAGCCTTTGAAATGGTGGAAGGCAGGGCAACTGTTCCATAGGGGCAAGACCTACTGGGAAGGGTTGCTGAGTTGTATGTTGTCTCCTTGAATAGAGTTCGCTTCACTGGCAATGGAGTCCTGTGTATTTCGTGCTGACCTGTGTCTGACTCCAGCCCTGACACGAGGTATTGCAGTAGTTATAAGGTAGACAACATTTTGGCAGAAGTAGCTTATTTATTATTATTTATTACATTTCTATGCCACTTTTTTTCTCCCAAGGAACTCAAGGTGGCCTGCATGGTTCTCCTCCTTCACATTTTATCCTCACAACCCCCCTGTGAGATAGGTTAGCCTAAGAGATGGTGACTGGCCCAAGGTCCCCCAGGAAGATTCAAACCCTGAACTCCCAGGTCATAGTCCAACACACTAACCATTATGCCACACATGCAGGGCTGAGGAAAAAAACCACACCTGTTGAAATGTCTTCTTCTATGAAACCATTAAAAGTTCAGGAGCCCTGTCTCCTTCATATATGGTCACCTTACTCATAAATGAGTATTCTGTAGAGGTCTAATGAGAGGCTTAGATTGTAGAAGGGGCTGTAATGCCTATTGGGAAGTGAGTGAGTCTCTGGCAAGTGATGCTCTCTTAGAGGTGATCCTTGTTATACAGCACTCCATCCTTTCAGCTAATAAGTAGGAGGCGCTCACTCCAGGTCTCAGGCTAAAGCAACAGCTGCAGATCCGTTCTGTTGGGGCCTCACAGGCCAGACAGTGAGTGTTCCTCCCCAAGACTTTCTAAGTTGCTTAGGCTGAGTGCCAGCCCCACCAAAAGGCGAGCGCCACACAGCATAGCTGTTCAATGCCACAGGCAGCTGCCCCATGTCTGTGCTGTGTCTGAAGACACAAAGAGCCTAGATGAATGGCCTCGGCCTGAATTTCTCGAGTCACTCACAAAGCCCTGAAAATGCTGGAGCTGCTATGAAGCTGAGTGGCTTTTGGGAGAGCAGGGGTATTATAGTTCATTACTGAGATAATGTATGTGAAGCACTGTGAATATGGGAACATGCTGTATAGGCTACACTTTTTATTATTGCTTTCCTTTTTTTTTCTTTATTTCCACATTCTGAGGCCGGGAAAGAATGTCAAATTTAACACCAGTCACCAACATAGAGTTTCACCTTCCTGTTACTATAGGCTGCACCACAGATTTACAGTGTGGTCCTTCAGAAGTGGGTCATACTCGCTTCAGTGGTGCTTTTTCATCAGTAACAGTGTTTAGGATTGCAGCCCAAAACTACTTAAATGGACATTCCTTTTTCCTAGGAAACCCTGGAACCTGCAATTCTCTGAAGGGGGCCTGCTAAGGATTTTAAAATGGATCTTTTAAGCACCCTCGTGGTACTATAATTCCCAGGATTCTTTGAGGTAATGCATGGCAGTTTAAATGGCATAAAGCCATTTAGCAACAGGCTGCCTGTGGGCCATGTCTTATTGCTCACTATTAATAAGTCCACGTGTTATATGAAGAGGGTCTCAATGTGATAGCTGTCTTCAAATATCTGAAGGGCTGTCACATGGAAGATGGAGGAAGCTCCAAAGGGTAGGACCCACACCAATGGATTCAAATTACAATAAAGGAGATTCCAACTAAACCTTAGGAAGAATTCTCTGCTGGTAAGAGCTATTTGACAGTGGAATGAACTCCTTCAGAAGGTGGTGGACTGTTCATCATTGGAGGTTCCTAAGGAGAGGTTGGATGATCACTTGTCAAGGGATTATTTAGCTGTGATTCCTGAACTGCAAGGGGTTGGACTAGATGACATTTAAGGTCACCTCCAACCCTCCAATTCTATTATTCTTAGGAGAAATGAAGCCATGCAGCTGGCCACACTCCTGAGGTCCATGTGTTAGATGTCAGGGTTGACTCCTAGACAAAGTAGGGTGGCAGGTGCTGCCTCCAGCAGAAGTTGACTGTTCCTCCTGAACCACCTGGTCCTTTCCCTCTGTTGGATGACAGAGCTGTGTTTTTCACAGTGCCTAAACTATCCTCCTGCCTCAAATGCACTGAAGAACACAGCCCCGTCACCAGTGTTGAAGTAAAATTCAGCTGACAATCCAGGTGGCTTCAGGTGGCTTGCTTGTCCCTTCAGGCAGCAAAATGTCTGGGGCTGGCCCTTTTAGGTGTGGACATTTGCATAGATGCTATGTGTGCCCAGTAGTGTGTGGTGTGGGCTTCTGACTGCTCTTTAATGCTCCAAAGTGATTGCCATGAATTTGAGTACATCTGAATCATAGGTATCTGAATCATTAGGTCCAGTCGCAGTCGACTCTGGGGTCATGGCGCTCATCTCACTCTATAGGCAGAGGGAGCTGGCGTTTGTCCGCAGACAACTTCCGGGTCATGTGGCCAGCATGACTAAGCCGCTTCTGGCGAGCCAGAGCAGCGTACAGAAATGCCGTTTACCTTCCTGCCGGAGCGGTACCTATTTATCTACCGTACTTGCACTTTGACGTGCTTTCGAACTGCTAGATTGGCAGGAGCAGGGACCAAGCAACGGGAGCTCACCCTGTCGCAGGGATTTGAACCGTCGACCTTCTGATCGGCAAGCCCTAGGCTCTGTGATTTAACCCACAGCGCCACCCGTGTCCCAGATATCTGAATCATAAACCTATATAAATATATGTATGACCCTATTTAATTACAGTGCTAGGAAGTCAGAATAATTTTTGAACTTTACTATCAGTGATAGTAACATAAAGAATTTTAAACTTCTATTGAAACACCTCAGGTGCTTATTTGTAATAACAATCTGAAAACTAAGGTCACAATCCACCTGGAAGTTCTTCTGTGCAAATCCCAGTGAGGATTACACAGGAGGGATACCTTGTGTCTTTCGTTCTTACATAGTTTTGCTTGCATGTTACCCTCTCTCTCTCTCTCCCATTTCATGTATGTTGAGAAGTCACCATATGAACTTAGAATCACTGAAATATTTTCACTTGAGAAGTAGAATGGGAGGGCAGCACTCAATTCAGTTTGAGTTTAACGGAAAACACTTTAAATTAGTTTACCAGCTTTTTTGCAATTGCTAACCCTCCCCCCCCCAATCAGATTGTTGCTGATTTGTAAAAGCAGAAAGTTGTCTGTGGGTTTCTTTTCTTTGGGGGAGTGGGGTGGGGATATGTGAATAGCTTAAAGCAGGAGCAAAAAAACGCCTGGCTTGAGACAGTGAGAACTCCAGGAAGCAAAGATAGAGGCAAACAGAGGGGTTAATTTAGCCGAGCATAGCTGCTGCTGTTTGTGGTTGTCCCTGACAGCACGGCTGACTCGAAAGCACCTGTGTTTGCTCTCTAGCTTTCCCCAATCTGCTAGAAAATGGCCTGAGCATGTCACATGGCTGCCAGATAGGCCAAGCACCATGGGAATACAAAAGCCGGAGCTTTTAGCAGAGTTAATCATTAATGCGCCTTTTCTTTGTCCCATTCAGGAGTGCTGACAAGCGCTTTGATATTTCATATTTGCCATCAGGTCAATTTCAGTCATAACCAGGTACTAATTGAACACACTGACTCACAGCCCAGATCTACCTGAACCTGGAGGATTTCTCTCCATCTGGATTCAACAGCTTTATTGTAGGGTGGGGCTTTATGGGGCTTTTTAGCCTACATTTACTTTTATGAATCCTGCACTCAGATCCAAAGTGAGTGTATATCAACATGGGGTTTTTAAATGATACTTATTTGTTTCGGAAGATGTGTTAGCCTGCTTTCTATTTTAAAAAAATTCTCAGAGTGGTGTTCAGGATTAATTTTTAAGTTAATTGTTTATTATCCCTTTTATATATCTCATTATTCATATATATATATATATATATATATATATATATATATATATATATATATATATATAATTGAGATGCTCAGCTGAATCATCTATGTGTAAGAAAGTCTTGTTTGAAAAGATAGAATTTGATCCTTGTCTCTACCTGTATATCATATTACTCTTTTGATTTAATAATCTATCCTAAAATATGTTAATAAAGACTATGTAAAGGGGCACAATCCAGCCAAAGTCAAGCACTTTTCAGTCCCATTTACTTCAGTTCAAGATAGTGGAGCACATGCTTCAACTTCCCATTCAAATCAATGGGACTTGCAATTGCTTAATTTTGTCTGCCCCAAATTTCAAATCAGCCGCAGTCAAATCAGCCAGCGCAGAATTAAGCCTCATGCCCAACATTTTCTTAAAATGCTATGAGAAGAGCATTGTTTTTATGAAATAGCTGCCTAAAATTGGGCAATGTAGGTACTTTGGGGGACAGTGTTCTGAACCTAACACCAAAGCAGCGTTATTCTGATCCCCACAAGCTCCAGTTCCCCCCAAAGACCAGAACCTTGAGCAAGGCGTCTTTTGCCGGTAGATGCCAAAGTTCTATGAGGTTCCGATGGGAGAATGACATTGCAAGAGAATTGCTCAGGGTGCCTGGCCATTTAGGACTATATAGTTAATGAAGCTTGCATTTTGTAAGGTTGCTGAAGGAAATTAAGCATCCTTGATGAGTTCAGTGGCGAGGATGAGTGAGATTTCCCCACTTGCACTCCAGTCTCAGACTCATGGCAGGGGCTGAAACACTTTGGACTCAGAGACTCAGTGCATCTCAAACCCATTGGAATTAATGGGCCTAGGACAGTTGTGGTCTACTCTGAGTATGACTACCATTGGATACAGCCAAGAGAACGAATGTGGCATTCTGGGTTAACCACTGAGCCAAAAACAAGGATGGTCTTGTACAAAAGGGAAGGGAAAACAAATTCACCCAGAGTGCAACTAGGGGTCAGGTGAGGGAATTCCAAGGAAACCTTGTGCTACATCCTCACCACCCCCCAGGTGTGGAATTCCTGAGGGCCAGGAGGTGGGGGGGGGACTTCTTCCTCCTCTCTCTGCCCCACAAGTTCCCCATAGCTTCCAACTTGTTTTATATACTTTCTCTCTGTGGGAGTGAGGGATTTTTATTTTTATGTGTTTTAGAGACATGGTCTGGTTTTACTGCCCTCGTTTTTGTTTTATAAAATCTGTAAACTGCTGTGTTATATCTGATGAACAGCTGCATAGAAATAATTTTAAAGAATAATTGATAAACAAAATAGAGCATTGTTGCCATTGAAAAGTAACTTTTATTCTTTTATCTTTTCCTTTTGCTGTTTCTTAGTGTTTTACTGTTATATTATAATTTTTTCATAAAAAGATATTGTTGGTTGCCTAGAGCTCTGTTGAGGAAATGTGAAATATAAATGTCTGTTGATAATGATAATTTGCAAAAAGTGTGATCTGCTTGGGCTATGCTGTTCTGACGGTTGTCAACCTTTCACTCCACTCTTTAGGGAAAACAGCCCAGAGAGCAGAGCTTTCTGCTGTTCTTGGTTTCTGCCCAGCTATCTCAGCTATATAAAATGCCCCTTTGCAGTGTTTGTGCAGCACCTAGCATGCAAGGGCACATTGTATCCAGGGAGACTGCCATAACTTTATTAACAATTATTATCTAGATTGGAAAAAATGAATCATTTGACTCTTGCATTTCAATAACTTATTGTTAACATGAATATTCAAATGCCATCTGTATTTTGTGCTTATTTGCTTTCCCTCCAGTTTTAATTTCATAGTATGAATGAGTCCCATTGCAGCCATACAAACACTGAATTCACATCCCCTATAAAAAAAAAAGTTTTCCCAACATTAAACCATTACAGAAGAGGACATTCAAAGTAATAAGTCTTCTTTTAACAATGATACAGTGCCTCATCTCAGATTAATATTTCAGATAAGTAGATAGAGACTCGCTGAAGGAGTACATGGTTTAAACAAAGGTTTCTGTTGAGCAGGAAAAGGTGAAAGACAGATGGGTTGTTAAACATTGCCAGCATACTTTACTGGTGCCATTCAGCGGTCATTGCTAATGTTAACAAGGGGCATTGTACACTGACTCCATTTGCTAATTTCTAGGACTGAGCCAAAACAGGGGGAAGCATGTTTCTCCCCCATGAAAAGTGCTCATTTTAGGCATTTGAGAAGGGAGAGAAAGCAGATAAATATTCTCCTTGCAACACCACTGCTGTACTCCTCTGCACTTTCTCTGAGGTGACAGCAAGACTCCAAAGTGAGCCTTTTCTCAGCTCTGATCTACTGCCACTTGGACACCATTTCTTTGTTCAACTCTGTTTTCTTCTTAGGAACAGTAGTGCCATCACAGGGCCAAGGGGGGGGGGGAACCGTAGCCAGTCACATTTGGCTACATAGATAGATGTGTCACGGACAGCAGTGGCCTCACTCTGAATGAACTTTATTTCACCTACTTGAGGTAGCCAAATCTGAATGGCTGCATGACAATATCACTGTCTGCAGGAAGACCATTTTGAAATTTAAAAATGGCACCTGGCTGCAGTGGCAGAGCTTCATGCTCCGGCACTGGGGGGCGGAGAGCAGGCGGGGTGGGGCATGCCGCCTGCGGGGGTGTGGCGCACAGCACGGGCGGGTGGGGCAGCCGCGATGGCACCCCACCGGGATCGCGCTGCTGGGGGCGGTGCACTCCCCCCCCCCGCACTCCTCTTCCTCTGCCACTGCCTGGCTGGGTGTGGAGATCTTCCAGAGGCACTTCTCTGTCTCCACCAACATCTGGCATGTGTTTTGTGCACCCAGACTTTAGAATTCTCTAACAAGGGATGCTGGTCTGGTGCCTGCATTGATGGCCTGCTATTCACAGGCAAAATCACTTTTATTGAAAACGGATACTTTGCCTACCTAGCTGTTTCATTATTTTCTGCTGCTCTTTGTTTTATTTTGTATTTTTAATTTAATTAGGATTTTAATTGGTGGCAATTTTGGGGGCTTTTTATCTGCTCTTATCAGGTTTTGATAATAGCCAATATACATTTCAGAAAGAGCAGCAACACAATAAGTGTTGCTGCTCTTTCTGAAATGTATATTGGCTATTTTTAATTGTGGAATTTATTCTTGTTAGCACTCATTTTTCTATGGGGAGGTAAGAAATAAAGGTTTAAAATGCATGTCACATCCCCATGTGATCCAGCCCCTAAATAAGCAAATGCCTTCCAGTTTTGCACAGATGAAACAGGAGCCCTCTGTGCTTCTTAACCCCTCTGTGTGCTTCTTAACTGTTCTCACACCAAGGATCATGGCCTGAGCCTCAATGCTCCCATTCTTGTACAACTCTAAGGCTGTTTACCACCTGCTGTTCATTTACTCTGCAATAGCTGTCCTGCTGCGGCTTTTGAAGCAAGCTGTGTTTGTAAACTGATCCTCACAATTAACATTGTCTTTATCGCTTGTAGTTTTCACAGAATAGCTGCAACTCAGATACATTGGGCAACATTTACTAGCTGCTGGACACACAATTATTGAAGGAGATTCTATGGTATTCTGTGTTCAGATGTCAAAACAAAATAAAACATAAAAAAAAAATCCTTCCAGTAGCACCCTAGAGACCAACTAAGTTTGTTCTTGGTATGAGCTTTTGTGTGCATGCACACTTCCTCAGATACACTGAAACAGAAGTCACCAGACCCTTATATATAGTGAGAGGGTGGGGAGGGGTATTACTCAGAAGGGTGGTGGGAATGGGTGATAGGCTGGTGTTCAGATGTGTGCATCCATCTGCACTATAATCATAAGACATTCACTGCACCATCATTCAGAGATTAAGGCTCTGCATACATGCTGTAAATCTGAAGCACATTTGAAGCATCCCCCCCCCCATGAATTCTGGCCATTATAGTTTGCTAAGTTTGATGAGAATTCTACCTTTGTGACAGGTAAACTACGGTTTCCAGAATGTGCTTTAAAGGTATTGTGTGCACAAAGTATTAGAGTGCAATCCTGTATCCACTTACTCAAGTGTAAACCACAGTGATAACAATAGAACTCATTTTTGGGTATACATGGATAGGATTTTGCTGTAAATTTCCATATACATAGAGGCTGGGGGGGGAACCTCTCTAGTACATACATGAAATAGAATATTCTCTTTCTCTCTCTCTCTCTCTCTCTCTCTCTCTTTGATGTGTTCATATTTCAGTATGGAGATATGAATTAAATAATCCTTATAGCAGCCTTGTAAAATAGGTTGGGATTATTCTTTCCATACAGAAGATAGAAGGCCGGGGCTCAAAGTAGATGTTATATGGAGTTCTGGTGTTTCCTCCCCTCTTTAAACCCCAAACAATCTGGGCAAATGGTAGCAGAGCTGAAAAATGGCAGCCAAGGAGAAGGTGCTGCTCTTTCTCCTCTGATCATTTTGCAGCTCAGAATCACCTTGTCCCAGCTAGTCTTTGTTTTTGCTTTTAATATGGTGGAAAGGCGGTGGAGGAAATACCAGGACACTGCAACACCCGCCCCCCTCCCTTAGGGTGCAGAGGATAATTTTGAGCTGAAAAGGAACTGGAGAGGAAAGGGTTAAATGGGTCTTTCATGACTCAAAGGGCTTTGAGTTAAACACATATGTACGTATATGCACATGTACACACAGGGAGGCAGAGAGGAAGATTCCCAGAAATTTGTGTAACGTGTAGTTTTGAGGCTAAGATGTAAACTCCTAGTCCAAAGTTTAGTCTCTTAGCCACAGTGTTATATCCACTTTTAATGCAAAATAAATGCAGAATCGAGGGGGGGCAGTTGTTTCAGATTAATTAATACAGAATGAAAAGGCATGACCTGGTGGACGAGCCCTTGTGACAGCTGCCATTTAATGATAAGGGGAGTGGTGGACATGTGCAATTAGGTCTGGGATGAGAACTGTCACTCAGTAATGGAGGAGATGGCCAGAAGATGGATTATTTCTAGCGTTCAGAGCGGTGGCGGCTGCCGCCCACCATTCCTTCTCCTTGCTCTCTGCTTCCAGGAGAGATGAAGGAGGAAGAGCTTGAAAATCTGAAACAACATTTCAGAAAAGCTTGAATCCAAAGCTGGTTGCACTGGTATTTATTTATAGGACATAAGGACAGATTTTCTCCAAGTTTCTCAACTGTCTCTCCACTGTAGGCCAAACTTCATGTGGCATTAAATTAGCAATAAAAAATAAAAACTGTGAATCTTTTTTTAAAAATGGTGACTAGAATCCATGGCAGGAGACAATGAGGATCAGGACCACCCTTTCTTTACAGTCCATGATGGCAATGAAAATCGCTCTCACACGTCCACACATCCTTTGGACCACACCAGCGAGGCTGAGAGGTGGGTCTGGTCATCTGCACAGCCCTGGGCGTACCTACACACTGCCCAGGCTTGTGCCTCAGGGAGGTCACTTTGGTGCTGCTAACAGAGGTTTGACTTCAACCCCAGAGGCACACTCCATTGTCTCTCAAGATGCCAACAACAACACTTACAAGCTGTTATTGGGCACAGGATGGAAACTGCCAGTCAGATTAGCAATATTTAGGAAAGAATTAATAGTTTGTATGTATTTACCCTTCTAAGCAGGAAAATGGCCAGAAAGACATCTCATTCGTGCCTGAATGATTAGACATTATTCAGGCACAGGGAGCTTACAGGGTTCCCACTGTTTGGACATGCATCTGCCTAGCCACTTTGTCCCCTGTCAAGACAAGACAAGACAAGACACAAATGGGGAAAAGTAATGCCCATAGTAGTCCTAAGTCAGGGGTCCTCTGTCCTAGGTATGTTGCAAGAGGCTGGCTTATATTTGGATGCTATGGGTGCTGTAAATTCTTGCACTGAGCAAGGGGCTGGATTAAAAAACAAAAGATCCCTCCCAACTCTAAAACTTTAAAGGTTGGATCCAGACTAAGTTAGCTTAACTTAGGTCATCATGAAATTAATGGGAGTTAAGTTATGACTAACTTCTTCCAGTGATGTAAGTGGTATTCAACTAAGTTTTACTCAGAGTCAGAGGCGCCAACTTCTCAAGATGACTGAGGGGGCCCAACATGACATTCTGACGTCACACGTGCGACATCACACAATGTCACGAGGAGCCGGGGGTGGATCTGAACACCCTCTGAACATTGAGGGAGCCTGGCCTCCTAAAAAAATCATGGCCGTTGGCAAAAGACATATTTAAATTAATGAACATGACTAAGTTTCAGTAATTTCAATGGGTCTGTTCAGAGCTGGCTTAATCACTAGGCAAACTAGGCAACTGCCTACAATGGCAAATTTTCAGGGGTGCCAAAAAGGGACAGTGAAATTCAAAATGCGGCAAGCGATGGGAGGGAGGGAGGGCCACTGCCTGTCCCAGTCTTTTCCATTAACTGAAATGAGGAGCTGCCACCAGGCTGACTCAAAACAGATTTGGGGGAAGTGACGTCAAAACCCCTCTCTCAGTGCCCAATATAGACTCAGTACCCAATAGAGTCATGGAGGACCCAGTACTGGCACCTTGGACTCCACCTCAAATCCATGGGGGAGGGGAGATGAGATGGAGTCTGGTGTGGCAGCTCAGAGTGGGGACTTGCATTCCCCCCCCCCCAAAGCAATGGTCTCTCCTCTATTACCAAGTTTGAGCAATTCATGCTATTCCCATGTTCTAAGGGTAGTGGGCAAATTGCTCTGGAATAAGCAGAAGAACTATTCATAAGAGAAGAGTGGGGTAGAAACTCAAAGATCGCCTAAGGCCCTTATGCAAGCACTGGGTCTACTCTGAGTAAAACTTTGCTGAATATCACCCGGGGTAAGTTACACTGGCTCTCTGTAGTTAAGATTGCTCTTATTGCCTGGTTCCAACTTCATGATTCAGTGCTCATCAATCAATGACTGCAGCATCAGGTGGTAACTTGCACAGGTGAATGAGCCACCACAGAGCAAACATCATCTCACATCACACCCAGCTTTTCTATGGAGTCAGATCACACTTTCAAGGGAGAGTCAGCAAATAAGCACTCAAGCAATCCCCTGGGGTTAGGGAGTCCTGTTTTCATTTTAATATTATGGTAGTGTAAAGACTTACTCTATCACAGTTAATCCGTGGTTCTTGAACAAGACTCTTTTGTTGTTTTCTCAACAATGGAGTAATAGAGTGACTCCTTGCAAGTTTTATTTGTGGCAACCAATCCAAAACTAGAAGGCAAAAACATCCATGAGGTGAGCTGCATGTGTGAATAAGCCAACACAGATCATACTCCAAATAAAGAACTAACTCTGAACAATAATTAGTCTGAAAAATGAATATATAATAGGGGTGTGCATTGATGGGGGGGGCAAATAATGAGGTGAGTCATGGTGATTCAGGTGTCTATCCCCTCCTGAGTCAAAGTGCAGTGTCAAAGTGCAAAATGCAATTTGCCCCCAATTCAGAGCAGAGCTCCCTCAAAGCCTTGTCTTCATTGTTCTCTGCTTGTACTTTTCTATACCAATAGAGCTCTATGTTTCCCAACATGTGCTTTGCAAGAAGTGAGATGATCCAAAATACCACTTGTGGGCGTTGAAAAGATACTTACCATTTCTGCTGAAAATTCGTGAGCTGCTATTACAAATCATCTGCCTGCAGGGCACCCAAGAATAACTCCCATCCTTAGAGCTGTGTTACAGCAGGTTCCTGTCTTTGAACGAAAGCACCATGGAACCAATGAAACTTACTTCAGACTAAACATGCATAATAGATTGGGTTTTGATCCTTTGATTTGGTCTATGATTCTTTGAGGCACCTTCTGAAGGCAGCCCTGTTTAGGGAAGCTTTTAATGTTTAATAGACTATTGTATTTTAATATTCTGTTGGAAGCTGCCCAGAGTGGCTGGGGAAACCCAACCAGATGGATGGGGTATAAATAATAATAATAATAATAATAATAATAATAATAATAATAATAATAATAATAATTTATTATTATTATATATTATTATTATTATTATTATTATTATTACTTCTGTTTTTGCTTTCTTCAGTGTTCTCACCATTTCTTAAAAGAACAGGCTCCTATTCAATATCTCCTCCCCACTTGTTCCTGATGTAGATCTTCACTCAACCCTTCTTCCCTGGGGGGTGGGGGTGGGGTGCTATTGTGTAGTTTGCCTCAGGTGCCAGCCCTACAAACAATGCTGTATTGTGTTGCAGTTCTAACAAAAGCAGATTTGTCTTTCCATGAACAACAGTAAAATGAATAGAAATCAAATTATAATATTAGCAAAAAAAAATTTAAGCAAAGAATCCATGTCACCTAAAGAGGGGGGGAGAGACACTTAATATTGTATTGAGGCCATAGCTATTCATATCTAGCATATGTGGGGTGGGTGGGGGGTGTATGTGTATATATACACACACACACATGTATATGTATATGTATATGTATATGTATATGTATCGAGATGGTTGGACAGTGTTCTTGAAGCTACCAACATGAGTCTGACCAAACTGTGGGAGGCAGTGGAAGACAGGAGTGCCTGGCGTGCTCTGGTCCATGGGGTCACGAAGAGTCGGACACGACTAAACAACAATATATATATAACAAATGCTTCCACCAGCATACAAAGTCATTGTGGACTATTTGAACAGTGATCAAAACATTGTTCAAACCCAATGTGTAAGGTAAAGATTTTCACCAGGAACTCCCAACCCTGCAGCCTGGGCTCAAATCAAACTTGGACACAAGCAAAAACCCTACCCCAAGGAAGACATTGTTATTAAACTGCTGAAACAACCTTGGGGCATGAAGTTTTGCACTTTGGGGCTCTGCTTGTTCTGGTCATGAGCACAAAGCAGGTCACCTTTCATGGGCATTCTCATTTAGTTTCTGAAACATCATTCAATTGCCAGGTCTGTGGTTCAAGTAGCACTAACAACAACAACAAAAACCACACTGGGAAATGGAAGGTGAAGGAGCCGCCTTGCAAGTCATGGTTCATGCCTATTGTTGCTTTGGAGGCACCTTGATTCTGCTTTGAAGTCCTTCAGGCAGACGCCTTGCCTACTTTCTACAAAGCCTGAAGGTCATGATTTAGGCATGGAACAAATTGTTCAAAAGCAATAGAAAGGGTTTGGCAGGTGGAAAGGGAAATTAAATTGCAGAATTTATTGCAAATTGTTTTACAATGGACATTTTCAGTTGTCTTTTATTAACATATTTGAATTGAAGAAACAATTAGAGCAAAATGGTTGCTGCCTTTGATATCAATGTGGGCTGTTCAACATAAGGTACAGTGTTTCCCAGACATCTGCTAAGTGGGGCACACTTTTTTCTGAGTTAAAATTGGAGGCATGTTTTAGTTGTACTCCTTTAGAGCATTTAAAAGTATGAGCTCAAATGACCCCATTTCCATTTGGCTTCCCTATGTGCTGCAAACTGGGCAGCAGGTCGTTCTCCTCAACCAATGAATCAGAGATGACTGACTGATCCAATATACCCACACCCAGAGCAGTGGCTCATACTTTCTTTGCTTTCCCCTGCTCTTCCATATGTGTACTATTTTGTTATTCTGTAAATGAAGTTTCTGTAACATAAGTTTTCTACACACCTCAATATGCAGAGGTATTTGCAGTCCCATAAATCGGCAGGTGAAATATGCAGATAAAAGGAACCATCAGCTGCAATCCAGGACACATGTTCCAGGAAGAAACGCCCAATGAACATCACGCAACTTACTTCCGAGTAGACATGACTAGGGTTGCACAGTGAGTTTCTTTCCTTGACTCTTTATGCCCCGGAAAGTTGAATTGACAGAGGGGTGTGGCGTGGCAATAAAAATGAAATGTGAATTTAATCATGGAAACGAGAAATAGGCATCATCTATAGCTCCACAAACAGTGAAGCCAGTCTGGACTTTGCATACCACAGCATTTTGTTATGGGTGTGATGTGCCTCTAGGTCTTTTAGTCCCTTTTAATCCCAAATTGTTAATTGAGCAGACATTCTCTCCAACTCATCAAAGGCTGGGATAAACCAAGCTTTCTCTTTATATGACAGACATCCCTAGCAGTTCAATTATAGAAGGTAACCTACAGGAGAAAAAATACTGCCGGCATAATTTCCTTGAAAAATGAGGGAGGGCTGGTTATTCATTTTAGATATAAAAACAATGACTTTGAGCTACTTGAAAGGAGGTCACATGGGACAGATGCTTCAACAAGCACACTAATCAGAAATGCCAGATTATCTGACATTTTGGAAGATAACTATTGTCATTTTTAGACTAGGAATTTAGTAAGACTTATTCTTGGCTGCGTATTTGTGTGGTGCGGTTGTTCTTTCCCCCGCTGCATTTTTAATGAAGGTGCAGAAAGGAAGGGAACTGCAGCACAAGAAGAAGATGGCTTAAAGAGGGTTTGGTGGGGTGGGGAAATGGAAGGGGGGAGCAGAGATCAGGAGACATATGCTGGAGCAGAATAACCTCTGGGATGCAGAAAAAATATGTGGGGTAGTTGAGAAACGGTGACACAGACAGACCTGTGGAGAACTGGTGGGGTAGAGACTTTATTTAGCATTTTAATGTGTGGTGGCAGGCTGCTCCTATCTCCACTCCAACACTTTGAAATGAAACAGTGGCCATGTTTCTCCACTCCCCGTTATTTCCGCTCTCCCAGAGGATGCTGTCTGCTGCTAAGGTCATGCATTTCCCTTGCTCTACCTGAATCAGAAAATCAGTTGAGGCCAGCAGCACTTGCAATGGCCACCTGCCCCTGTTTTGGAGGAGGGGGAAGTAGAGTCAAAGTTCTGCAGCAAATGCCAGCGCTTTTTAAAGTGCCCCCAACCTAAGTGTTCTCTGTAGAGAAAGTATTTTCAAACTTCCCCTCTTCAGAGAACCCTTTCCATATTGACTTGCCTACTGAGGAACCCCCGACACATCTGTCCTGTGCTGCCCAGGATTTGAGCTAATGTTCTTAAGTACAATTCTTGTGAGATATTGGCCAGTCCTGTTATCCATGATGACTGCAACCTAGAACACACCCCAATCTCCTCCAAAGCTGCAGTTTGCGAGGGCAGATTGGTAGGGGTGGGCAAGCAGTTATTAAGGGAAGGTTGTCGTTACAGATCTTTTCATTAACAGACCTCTAAAAGCTTACACACTTGATCACAAGATGCAGTGCACACACACCATTTGAATGGCAATGCTCATCAACTTGGGAGGTCCTGACCCACTCAAATATTTTTAATGGGGGGGGCAATGGACTTGGCCCCAAGGAGTTGGCTCTAATGCCCTCCAAAAACATAGTTTGGAAACCACTGCTTTATTCCACATGCTTTATTCACAAGGCTCTGTACCCCAAAGAGGCAGAAGGATACATGAAGGTATGTCATTTTGCTTACAGTACCTATAAAACAGAATGTCAGCCTCTGTTAAAGAAACCTTTCATGGCTCTATAAAATGCACAGCCTCATCCAGCTGGCTCTCTAGCGTCTCTTCAAGGCTCACAGTTGGAGACCCTCAAAGAGTTGAGTTCCTGACCCAGAAAGGGCCACCTTGCCCAACCATTAAGGCAGGGCAGCCTTCTGCCTGTCAGAGGTAGAATAGAGTTGCAATGGAGGCTATAAATAACTTGCCTAAGGGTCATGTAAAGGCTTGTGCGCTGGTATTGGACTTGCATCCTCAAAGACAATGGGGCCGTTGCGGCTGACTCCATTGTGCTGGATCAAACCCAAAAGCCTGTGATCACAGACAAGCTTTGAACCTTTTATTTCCTCTGAAGTCCCAGGTGCTTCATCTGGAAGTCACGTGTCTTTTAAGAGATCTGAATGCATTTATTCCATCATTGTGTTTGTGAATGAGCACCTAGAGCTGGCAAGAAACAGGACAGATTTGTTTTCATTAAAGCACCAACATTTTCTGGAGAGATTCAATTACTTTATTCATTTTCTTCAGTATCATTGCCACCCAGTGTAAGAGGGCAATAAAGTCCACAGCACTTATTTGTTCCTGAGGCTTCAGTAGTGGAGATGGTGTTAATTCTTTTCTTTGCATTCTCATTACAAAGCTTGTCAACAAGCCAACTACCAAAACCACAATTGTGACTGTTTGCTTGCCCCCCAGGTTGATAGAAATGGGTTGAAATGGAGCAAGAAGAATTCCAATCATATTTCATATCCACAAGAGTGTTGTGTCAGTAGGGGTTGCTTAGCTAAATTCACATTTAAAAAATGAGTGGGGCATAAGAAATGTTTCAAGAGAAGTGTCATTTCCACCTGCTGGATCCAGTTGATCTTTTCCCTCCCACTCTCTGCCCTCCCTCTCATCCCATTCCCTCTGCCCTTTTCCCTTTCAACCATTCCCTCTCCTGCAGGCAGCCCATCTCCCCTTGCATTTGCCATTCTCTCTCATTTGCCTCGTTTGGATCCCCATTCCAGCCTTCTCCTTCTTTTGCAGTCTGTGTGGAAAACTCTTTTAGACTGGCCCCAAAACCAGAACATCCAGCTTGTCTTTCTAGGAGCTGCACAAACTTGTTCAATGTTGCACCATCCTAGAGGAACCAAAGATCTTTCCTTCCTGAAGAAGGGCAAGGCCTGGAACATGGAAGTGGTATTTGGTGCAGTGGGAAAGAAAAGGAAGATGGCAGGTCTTTCTGGTGGTTCCTCTTCCCAGGCTGCACATAAATCTATGCATTGACTAGGTAAAAGGTAAAGGTAAAGGACCCCTGGATAGTTAAGTCCGTCAAACTTGACTATGGGGTGGCAGCACTCATCTCGCTTCAGGCCAAGGAAGCCGGTGTTTGTCCACAGACAGCTTTTCATGTCATGCAGCCAGCAGGACTAAACCGCTTCTGGTGCAACGGAACACCGTGATGGAAGGCAGAACACACAGAAACGCTGTTTACCTTCCCATTGCAGCGGTACCTATTTATCTACTCGCACTGGTGTGCTGGCAGGAACTGGGACAGAACAACGGGAGCTCACCCATTCGCAGGGATTCGAACCCTTCTAAAACAAACATATGAGGATTGGGCTGTTCAGTGTCACAGGAGATTTTAAGAAGGAATCACACCACTAGACATTTTGAGCATGAATTTGATGGAAAGATAGAGTAGAATTTCACAGAATCACAGAATCACAGAATCATAGAGTTGGAAGAGACCACAAGGGCCATCCAGTCCAACCCCCTGCCAAGCAGGAAAAATTTAAAAATAATAATAATATAAATATGAGGAGAGTAAGCTTCTTATTTATATTATTATTATTTTTGAATTCTACTCTATCTCAGTAAATAACCAGGTTTTGCCTTGTCATCAACTAGCTCTTTAGAATGACACGGCTGACACACTAGTCACATGATTCATGGCTTTATTTTCTACCTAACCCTCATAAATGTGCTGATACAGATATCCTTCCTTATATTCAGGGCTTATAAATAAGCATGATCTTGTCATGACAGGATTAGAAGGCATACAGACTTCTCATAACTTTTTACATAAGTATCTATAAGGGCTGAGGCAGAGGGGACAATTTCTATAATCCATCAAGGTTGAAAGGCACCTCTCCTTTCAGTGATTTCTTGACATTTACTGTGAAAGGGCAGATAAGTATTCACTTATTCCAATGATATCAGCATGGAGCAAAATATGATTGGTTATGTTGCTTTGTTTCATCATCATCTTCACCATGTGATCTCTCCTTTTCTAGAATGGTGACCTGAGAAATGTCAGGTGAGAATTCAATCTATGTGTTACCACCAAACTCTGATTAAAGGAACGAAGAAGCCATATCAGCCAAGGAAAATCCCTTGCAGAAGCAGGCCTCAGCTGGTCAGGTGATACTTCCCAACTATAAAAAACAGCTTCCAAATCAGATTGGCCCTCCAGCCTGAGCATAGGCACCAGTTGCAGAGGAGGCCTATCGCAGAGCCAAGAATTGTGCTTTCTAGAGCAATGTGGGTTCCATCTTCGAGTTAGATATACATTTTCTCATAACCACTGAGACATTCTCATGTGTAAGGAATGCATCTCACATGCACCCCATTGTCTGACAGGTAAAGCCTGCTATGACACATGGGTGCATCATCTAAAACCAAAATCTTGCTTCAGGACTGTTGTTTTTACTCATATGCAATAGTGGAAATATAATTGAGCAATCCATCAACTAAGCCGTATTTGGTTGCCATGTGCTGCAAACATTCTCTCTCAGAAATCACATGGACATTGCATACCTTTGCTCAGTTCAAAAGTCAGGTGTGCTAAGAATGGTCCTCAAGACTTGGCCTCTTGCTGCAGTCCTTGACTGGGGAGCCAGCAATGCCACTTCAGCTTACTTCCTAAAACAGAAAAGGCACATTATATCATAAGAAAGTACAGGGGAACCCTTTTTTGGCAGTACATTTGAAGAAATTGAAAGTATAAATGCCCCATTAAAAAAGCAAAGAGACCCCCCCCTCCACCAATCAGGAGTTTAATCTGCTAGCTAGCTGATGCAGACGTGGCAATGGTAATGAAGCCTCTGGCAGTAACTGATTGGCTGAACTTCTCCAATCCTTGAGATGGGCAGAGTAGACAGAAAGGAAAAAGAGGTGCAGGAGTGCCAACTTGGCCCCACACCTGTGGGTGCTTGGGGCCGTGGGTGCCCAGCCCCTTCATGGGGAATTTTGTGGGTGCTCAGGCACACAGCAGGGCCTCAGGGAGTTGGCACCTATGAAGGGGTAGAAGAAGTGGAGTACCTTATTTCAGATGTAACTCTTCACTCATCCCTTCTTTCCTGGCCAGGGAAGGGGGCGCCATTTTGTGGTTTGCCCTAGGTGCCAAAACGTCTTCAGCCAGCCCTGGGCAACAGTATCATGAGCTGCGGCAGGAACATCTTACGGAGTGAGGCAAGGAGACAAGAACATTTGCTTCTCTAAGGGAAGGGAGCTAGGAGCATTGCAGTTGATACAGCCTGAGTATGGTTTTTGTCATGAACAGCACCTGGTAATCTGAGGAAGATTGCTAAAGAGGCGGCTCATCTCCCTTCCCGCAGGAATCCTCTTGGATTAGCAGGATATTAATACTTCTCCCGTGTCAGGATATGTTTCATGGGATTTGTCAATCTCTGTCATTACTCACATTTAATTCTGATCTTATTGAATGATATAGATTGTGTGGTATACAAATATTGTAAAATTAAATGCATATAAAACATCCACACCATAGTTTAAGGCCCATGGCTCCCCCCCCCCGAATCCTGTGAACTGTTGTTTGCCCCCCTCCACAGAGCTGCAGCACCCTTGACAAACTACAGCTCGCATTATTCTTTGGGGGAAGCTACATACTTTAAAGGTATGATGTGGATAGCCATAGATTCTGTGCCCAGTCCTGCCTATGCTAGCATGGAGCTGAAACCAGCATTCCAGAGCCCAGTCTGGCATGTTGACTATGCAGGGTGAGGCTGTTTTATATCATCAGGAAGTGAGGGGGGCAATGCTAGTTTCTTGCCAAACCTGTTGATGCCCTTTCTGTCAAGAGGGTTTCTTCCAACCCCGCTCCCCAATCCTTTTAGAGCTTATATGGGTTTTATCTAGTTTAACCCGAGTGGAAATCCTGATTAAAACCCTATCCTGATCATATTTATTAAACAAACACTTGACATAAGTGTCACCCTTAATTTAAACACTGCATAACTATATTTGCTCCTTTAATTCAATCATTAGGGACACACCAGTCTCTCATTGCCTCCTGTTTTGGAAATTAGCATCATAAGTAACTACCTATAAAGATCATCCAGCAATCATTATGTCTGGTTAATTAAATGCCAGAAGATAGGTCTGCTTATTCTTCCTCAAGGGTGGTGAGAAAGTTCAGCAGCCTTTCTGAAGCTGATTTGCTTCTGAGGGGGAAAGAGTCATTTTTTTAAATAAAAAACTGCAAAAAATTAATATTAGATGCTGCCATTGGTTCATCACTATGGTTAGTATTATTAACTTGCAAAATACTATCACAATACACACCATAGAATCATAGCATTGTAGAGTTGGAAAAAACTCCCAAGGGTCATCTAGTCCAACCCCCTGCAATGCAGAAAGCTCAACTAAAGCATCCATAACAGATGGCCATCCAACCTCATTTTGTTAGTTTTGGCCCAGTTCTCCAATCTGTTAATAACATCTTGAATCCTGATTTTGCCTCTGTGGCATTAGTTACTTCTCCCCCCAGTATGGTGTCATGATCTGTAAATTTGATGAGCATCCCCTCAATTCCTTCATCCAAGTCGTTTATAAAGACATTGAACAGCAACACCCAGGACAGAATCCTACATCACCCCATTAGCCACTTTTTTCCAGGATAACAAGAAACCTTAGCGAGTTTCTCTTTGGGTCCAGTCAGTCAACCAGGTACTAATCCACCTAACAGTTACCTTGTCCAGACCACATTTTACCAGCTTCTCTTCAAGGTTATGCTGGGGGACTTTGTCAAAAGCCTTAGTGAAATCAAGATACAGTGGTACCTCGGGTTACAGACACTTCAGGTTACAGACTCTGCTAACCCAGAAATAGTACCCCGGGTTAAGAACTTTGCTTCAGGATGAGAACAGAAATCGTGCGGCGGCAGCGCAGCAGCAGCGGGAAGCCCCATTAGCTAAAGTGGTACCTCAGGTTAAGAACAGTTTCAGGTTAAGAATGGACCTCCAGAACGAATTAAGTTCTTAACCCAAGGTACCACTGTACACTACATCCACAGCCTTCCCCTGATCCACCAAGCTTGTAACTCTATTTTTCAAAAAGAAATGAGATTCGTCTGGCATGACCATCATGGCAGATAACCTCTATGCTGCAGGGATGTGGGAGCATACATGTGGGGCAGTATATATTGCACTCCCCATGGAGTGTCTCTCAACGGATGCTGGACCTTGCATTATCAGCTATGGAGTGTGAGTAGGAAGGAGTGGGATAATTTTCCTACATGCAATGACTATGCCCTTCTACTAGTTAGAAGACCAGGTTTGGACACAGTTTTGCCAAACTGAGATAATTTTGTCTCATGAAACTTATAGGGAACCACTGGGAATGAGGGCTGGTCTTAGCTGCATAGACATCTCTAGGGTCATCTTTCTTGGTCATGGTAGAGTGAGTAGTATAGGGTTCTAATATGGTCTCCCATCCAGGCACTTGCAAGATTACAGCCGCATAACTTCAGCAAGGTTCCTACATCATATCTCTAGAGAGCATGACCTCAGACATGATAGATTGAGAGATTGCATATTGTTATGAACGGGGGGGGGGGGTTAGGCTGTATGCTTGAGTCCTCTTCTAATTCTTGGATTCAGCACAGATTCAGTTTCTAGAATAGCCAGGCTACTTTCCTGGTGAGGTAACGTCCCTCTAAGTATGGGCCATTAAGGTGACAAAGGAAGTGGCTCTGTGCCACACATGAGTGGGCCTCCTTCAACTCGCTGGTAGTAAGCAAGAAAAAGGCCATAGTTGAGAGCTGAGTTACAGTATTTGAGCTAGAAGTTAGAAGCTGACAGGCTGCAGGCTAGGCACAGCTGGAGACAGATGATCCATGCCTGATTTCTGATGGAATTCAAGGCTGTGGTTATGAGAGAAGCAAGACCCACTTGGGGTGTTGATGCTGTGAACTCCTCCATCGTAGGTTGTACTATTGTGTAAATAAACCATATATCATAAAGACACCACAGTCTCTGCTCCTCATTCTGAAGAAAACCAAACATTTATAGTACAATTCATAATTGCAAACATAATTTGGACATAATCCAACCAAGTCAGACCATTAGTCTATCTAGCTTGGTACTGTCTGCACTGGCTGAGGACCCTCCACACTTCCGTTTGTCCTGTGATTTCAAGTGATTTCAAGTCATGGGTCGGGGGGGTGTTGTTTTTTGTTAAAACATATACATGTGAAACTCGAAAAATTAGAATATCATGGAAAAGTCCATTTATGTAAGCAATTGTTTTCATTAGTTACTGGAGTTTAATATATGAGATAGACTCATGACATGCAAAGCGAGATATGTCAAGCCTTTGCTTGTTATAATTGTGATAATTGTGGCGTGCAGCTGATGAAAACCCCAAAGTTGAAATTGTTAATTTGGGGTTCTCATCAGCTGTACGCCATAATAATCACAATTATAACAAATAAAGGCTTGACATATCTCACATGGCATGGCATGAGTCTATCTCATATATTAGTTTCACCTTTTAAGTTGAATTACTGAAAGGAATGAACCTTTCCACGATATTCTAATTTTTCGAGTTTCAACTGTCTATGCAACCCTTCGTCCTATTTGGATTTCAGAGTGGTGTACAGTCTAGATAAATAAAATAAAGCAGAATTCTTGGAAGCAAATGAAGATTTGCACAGATAAAAATGCCTTTGGCTGGCACCAAAGAGATTATTGTGACACTGGTGCTGAATAAGCACACACTCTCTACTGGGAGAAGGTATAATTATTCAAAATAATATATAAAGAGAGACACAGCAAGATGTGTTGGATATGCAATATATACCACTGTTTGTTGGTGTTTTTTGCAGATAAAATCAATTTAATCTTCTTGTTTTTGAAAATAATGCCCAATCCCATGTACTTCCACTACTCTTGAGTAAATAATTTGCGATGCCACCATCATCCCAAAACAGGTATGGTGCCTTCAAGTGACTCCTTCCTCCCTTATGGTGGAGCTACATATTACTCAAGACATGGAGCTGTTGCTGAAAATAGCATCCTTAGGTCAAGCTCTCCTCCTTTCCCAGATAAGCTGCACATGTTAAGGTTTCATTATCATTTCAGGTATCCCCCGGTCTCAACCAGCAGCAGTTATGATGTGCAGGGGGGAGGGGGAAATGGTACCTTGCAATGACATCACATGAATGATCTGCTATATTAGGAGGGAGAGAAATCACATTGAAACACACAGACACACACCGCCATACCAGCCTCATGTTCTGAATAATGTGAAATTCTTTCCTTTTGTGAGAGAAGCAGAGGACCTGACTGACGAGTTTCTACGTGTGGATCCCCTTGATGACTGAGAACCCCTTGCTCAGACTGGATATGTCTTCAGGACTACTCAGGATGCAGTGACATAGATAGAGTGGGCAAATATTTCCAGCCATATTGGAAGTGAGCATCCTGAAACAATGTCTTGATCAGTGTATGACTTTATCTGGATCAAGGCTGATGTGGGGGTTTTCAAAGCACTTTTAGAGATACCCCCCCACCCCCTGCCAGCCAAGGACCCTATCTCTGTGGGGGTAGCTTGGTGCTCATAGAAGCAGGGGATAACTGGAGATAAACAGGTGCTTTCTTCTTTTTAGAGGCACGTGAGGTCAGCTGTTAAGACACAGCAGAGGACAATAGGAGTCCTTTTGCCTTTCAGCCTTGCCTCCTGACCACCCAGTAGAGGAAAAATCCCTGCAGTTTCAGAGGTTTCGCACTGGAAAAAGTGGTGTGCAAACATTGTGTTTCCTGTGAGGTTGCACATTGACTGAGAATGTTCCATTAGTTCACAGTAAATCACACTCTCTTGTTGCTTTTTAAAAAATGACTTTCTACCTCATTCTACACTCATTCAAGTTTAATTAATCTTCTAACAGGATATCTGGGATTTAAATTAGGAGGAAGAAGAGCCCTATCGTTTTCACTGATGTTATGCTCTAAAGCACTGTACATTGGTGATACTATAGAAGTACAGCTTTAATGTTAGTGACATGGAAACCTGTACAAAAATCAGCACAAATGTTTCTTATGTTGGTTTACATGAAAGGCAATTTCCCTGTTTTTCATTCCACATAACAGATCATTAGTAGCTTTAGTATTTAAGCACTCCATGCAGATCCGACCAGAGATCAGATACTTAGTGAACTGGAAGTTCTGGACCAAATATAAAAAGCTAACGCAGAAGTCAGACCACTTGCACAAGTCCACTTGTGCAAACAGTTCACATGTTACATTTAAATTGTGGTTAAGAAAATACCAGAATTAAAATAGCAAAATGGTAACAACTATCATAATACTCACACGTAACCCAATTGTGGGTGGTGTGCAGATACTTTCATTACTGTTGGTTCTGCATTATTGTGGAAGAACGTGCCCATGTCACACTGCAGTGGCATTTCACATGAAAAACTGCATATCAATCTTTTAACATAGGAAAAACATGTAAATGCACACATACCATTCATTCACAAACAGGTAGCACTGTATGCGGACTTGGGACATTTACATTTTTAATACCCCAAAATTAATTCAGTTTTCTATATGTGAACCCTATGTTTTTTATATAGCCCTGTGTATGTATCTGTGAAAAGTTATTTTGCATATGTGGAAGCATTATAAGTGAGGGATCTATAAAAGTCTGTGGCATATATAAGCTATCGTGTGGGTGTCTTTTATGTGCTGGCAATTACTGAGCAGGAGGGGGGTCCATTTGAGGGGGGGCTGCCTTACGCTGCATGTTTCACACCACATATGATTATTATTCCTCAGGAGAATTTTATCTGATTGCCATGTAACCACCTCTGAAATCTCTTCGCTTTTTCAATGAAGCACAAAAGAGTGCACTGCTGAAAACCCATTGCATTCCTACTCAGTATGGTAGAGTGGCATTGAAAGTGTTTTCCATCCTACAGACATTTTTTAAGAACTAAACAAAGAAAAATAAACCGGAATCTTGAGGAACTAAACCTGCAGTCTTATGCACATTTCATGAAATCTTCTGCGTAAACATCCAGAATGGGCCCAATCCAGCCCCAGGTAAACACTGTAAATGGCAGAGAGTGTGTACTACTCACTCAAAATCGACAAAATTGATATTGCTTAACTTTGGCTGGAACACTAACTAAGCAATTTTAGTGGGGGATCTGGTTAAAACCTCTCTGTGACTCTTTCCATCTCTCTGAGAAAGCAAAGGAAATGGGAAGTGGCACAAATACGACAAAAAGTTGCAAATTCTTTTTTTCTTTTTCTTTTACAGAATATAGTTCTCATTTTGGAGAGGGAAAATGAAACCTACATTTCAAAAAAAAATAGGACAGAAACTGATGCAACAACTAAATACAGTAAACATGAATGGAGACTTATGTGAATAAATCCAGGCCCAAAGTTAACTGGAATCTCTGCAGCTGTGTTCTTATCTGGCTGAAGGAAGTAGAAGAACAACAAAAGAGGCTAAGAAGCCCTGGCTGATGCATGGGAAAGCCATTGGCCTGCAATTGTGGCTGCCCTTCTGCTGAGCAAATAGTTCAAACTGTTCATTCCCATCTCCCATTCTCTCCCCGGGACATTGTTTGTGTCCTTGCATTTCATTCTGCAAGGAAGATTGCTCTCTGGGCCTATAAGCAAACAGTCCAGAAAAAGAGCCAACTAGCCGCCTCTTTTCCCTGGAGAACTAGCATTTTTAGTCCCAGCTCCAAGCTGTCAATGAGCTAGAGAGTTAATGTCAGTATCCTGAATTAATTGCTTTAAGCTGCAGCAGCCAAAATGTGTGCCACCAAATGTCCAGAAAATGTTTTTTAATCATGTTTCCTTTCATTTCTGTTTGGGGTTTCTGGTGTTGTTTTTGCTCCAAGCATACAGGCCCTCCCTCTCTCCTGGAATTGCCTCCCCAACTATAGGTTACACTGGCTAAAAGCAAAGCACTTATGGTGAATTACGGTGAGCGGCTCGCAAGGTATCATCCGATGGAGAGAGAAACACTTACGTGTTCTGGGCTCGCAGCTGCCGTTGTCATCCTATCAGATATTTCACATTAGAGCCTTGGCTATAGGAAGAAGGTGATGGATGAGAGAGTTAGGAATAAACAAGAGCATGTTTACATGTAAATATCTTTGAAAATTAACTTCCCAAAATGGTGTGGAAATTACAAAAGGAAAAAAGGCGTATGAATGGTAAATCGATTTATGTTTAAACATGCTATATTTTAAAGTGCTCCCCAGTGCGAATGGCCCTCTTTAAGAGAATGAAATAATAAACCAATTTATATACCAATAGAGAGCTGAGATCCTGAGTGCCGTTGTGTAAATTTTCCCCCTTGACTTTTCATTATCTACCTGTGCAAAATCAATCTATATGTATGGGATCAACATACAATTGGAGAGATAAAAGGCGAAATAAAATGTGCTTTGCATATCCCGAAGATAACAGGCACGGTTCCTCATTCTCCTTTGGTTTCCAGGCAGATGCTTCCCCCCCCCAAAAAAAAACCCTTTAAAAAAAAAAATCAGGTTGTAAAGGTAAAGGAAAAAGAGGGGGCTGTGTGGTAAGTGTTTACTTCTTCCCCAGAAATATTGATTCTGTTAAATGAACTATGGTTAATAAGTAACCAAGGAAATACCAGGTTAATTTTGCACATAATTTAGTGTACTTCAGGAGAGTGAAAGGTATCTCTTATTTTAATTTTACAGGGTATGCTGCATGTGTTTTAAAGGAAATTTCTATAAAACACAAAGCAAGGGAATAAATCACTATTACAAGAGCCCCATCCACTGCAACAAGAGAAAGTTCGGCACATGCTTAAGTCACGATGCCTGAAATAGATTTGACATAAATCTGCACAAATATAAGATGGAGAACACCTGGCTTGCCCATATTAGTACAGGTGAAAAGGATCTAGGGGTCTTGGTGAACCACAAGATTAACGTGAGTCCACAGGGTGATGCAGCAGCAAAAAAAGCTAATACTATTCTAGGCTGCATCAACAGAAGTCTAGTGTCTTGATCAATGGAAGTAATAGTACCACTCTATTCTGCCTTAGTCAGACCACACCTGGAATACTGTGTCCAATTCTGGGTGCACAATTTAAGAAGGACATTAACAAGCTGGAACGTGTGCAGAGGAGGACAACTAAGGCGATCAAGGGTCTGGAAACTGAGCCTTATGAGGAACGGTTGAGCGAGTTGGGTATGTTCCAACTAAACATCAGGAATAACTTTATGACAGTAAGTGCTGTTCGACAGCGGAATGACTTTTAAACAGAGATTGGGTGGCCATCTGTCATGGATGCTTTTGTGCTGGTCCCGTGGAGTATCCGGGAAGCGAGGTCAAAGTCCGGTCCGAGGTCAGAGGTACGTGAAGGCAGTCCGAATAAACAGGAGCAGGGTCCAGGGCAAGGAGTCCGGCAAGGTCAGGGACGGCAGGATAAACAGGGAACCGAGGCAGGTCAGGAGTTCAGGCAGAACAACCGGGCAGGGAGCAAGCAGAACTCTCCAGCAACGATGTTGCTCCTGCGACTTGGGACTGGGACTGGCCGGCTTTATCTGTCCCGAGGCGAAGGGCGGCTCCGATCCCCAGGTGACTCGCCTCTCCTGGCTTGGAGGCGAGCACTCCTCCTGCGAGAACTTAGTTCCCTTCGCCTCTCTGCCCTTAGCCTTTGCAGCTCAGGAGAAGCTGGAGGGTTACCGGACCCAGAGGCAACCTCAGCTTCCCCTGACTGGGTGGGGAGTGGAGCACCTGTAGGCAGTAAGTCCTCCATCCCATTAGGAGCCAGATCAACCTCAGCCGACGCCTGCACCTGAGGATCCAGCACAGGTGAGTCCCCTTGCGACCCAGGCCCCAGCCCTGGCTCTGCTGTTTCTGAGGGCAGTGAATCCTGTGCAGGCTGGGATCGCTCAGGTTCAGCGTCTGAGTCCGACTCCCAGGCCATCACACCATCCCCCCTCCCAGGCCCCCCCCTCAACTGAGGGGCCGGACCAGGCCTGCTGGGGTAAGTCGCATGGAAATCACGGAGGCATGCAGGCGCGTGGACGTTCTCCGCTGGTTCCCACGAACGATCCTCGGGCCCATACCCCTTCCAGTCAATGAGGTATTGGAGCTTCCCCCTGCGGTATCGTGAGTCAAGAATGTGCTCCACCTCGTACTCGGGCTCCCCCTGAACCAAAACCGGCTGCGGTCGTGGATGGTCTGGGTGGAACTCGTCGGGCGGGGCGACCGGACTGAGGAGGGACCGGTGGAATACCGGGTGGACCTTCAGGGTCGAGGGTAACCGGAGACGGAATGCCACTGGCGAGACCTGGTCCACGATTGGAAATGGGCCGGTGAAGCGAGCATCCAGCTTCCGCGAAGGCCGAGAGGGGTGCAGGTGGCGAGTGGAGAGCCATACCAGGTCGCCGACACGGAGTTCTGGTCCCACCTGGCGGTGGCGGTCGGCCTGTGCCTTGTAAGCGTCCTTGGCCTGGCGCAGCTGCTCCATCAATAGTTGTTGCTGAGACTGGAGCTCCTGGAGCCAGTCGGTCACTGCGGGGACAGCGGATGCTGGCAGCACGTCCGGGAACAAACGTGGATGGTAACCGTAAGTGGCCTGGAACGGGGTCTGTTGGGTGGAGGCGTTCACCGCATTGTTGTACGCGAACTCCGCCAACGCCAAGTGGTCGACCCAGTCGTCCTGCTGGAAGCTGCAATAACACCGGAGGTACTGCTCCAGAACTGCATTTGCTCGTTCTGTCTGGCCGTCAGTCTGCGGGTGGTGGGCTGACGATAGGCAGACCTCCGTCCCGAGGGCCTGGTGTAAGGCCCGCCAGAAGCGGGATGTGAACTGGACGCCACGGTCGGATACCAGACGCTCGGGTAGGCCATGCAGGCGGAAGACATGCTGAAGGTACAGTCGAGCCGTTTCCTTAGCTGTGGGTACAGATGGGCAGGGGGCACAGTGCACCATCTTAGTGAAATGGTCTGTGAAAACCAGGAGGCAGGTACAGTTACGAGACGAGGGTAAGTCCACCACAAAGTCCAGCGAGACCGTGTGCCAGGGACGTGGTGGGACTGGCAATGGCTGGAGCAGGCCGGGGGGTCGCCCAGTAGGACCCTTGGCCCGCCGGCAGACGTCACAACCAGCAACGTAGCGTGCCACGTCAGCCTTCAGGCGGGGCCACCAAAACTCGCGGCTTACCAGATGGGTGGTCCGGTACCGCCCGAAGTGCCCTGCTGCCGGGGCATCGTGGGACATCTGGAGAACCTCAACTCGCAATGGTCCTGGCGGGATGTACAGACGACCCTGGTGCAACAGTAGGCCCTGGTGCAGGGCCAGCCCTGGATATCGAGGGCATGACCCATCGGACAGTTCCTGGAGCCGTTCTTGCGCCCAAGCATCGACCCGTTGCTGTTCCCGCACCCGAGCCCGCAGTGGCTCAGCCTCCCGAGTGGCCAGGAATGCGGCTGGTGGTAAGATCGTCGTTGGTACTGCCTGCTGTACCGTGTCTGCGACGTCCTCGGGTTTCCGGGACAAGGCGTCCGCCTTCCGGTTCTGGGAGCTAGGGATGTAGCGGATCCGGAACTGGAACCGGGAAAAGAACAGCGCCCACCGGATCTGCCTTTGGTTCAACTTGCGGGTGGTCTGGAGGTACTCCAGATTCCGGTGGTCAGTTCTCACTTCCACTGGGTGTCGTGCCCCCTCAAGATGATGGCGCCAGACCTCAAAGGCCACCTTGATGGCCAGTAGTTCCCGCTCCCACACGGTATAGTTACGCTCCGCCGGAAGGAGCTGCCGGGAGTAGTAGGCGCAGGGTAACAGTGGCTCATCAGGTCCGTGTTGCTGGGACAAGACGGCACCGAGAGCCGTACTGGAGGCGTCAGTCTCCACCACGAAGGGACGAGAGGGATCAGGATGCTGCAAAATTGGCGCCTTCTGGAAACAGGCTTTCAATCCCTGGAATGCCACCTCAGCCTCCTCATCCCAGGCGAAGGGTGTCTTGGGGCGCAGCAGTCGGGTCAACGGGGTGGTGCGATGAGCATAGTCCGCAATGAATGTCCGGTAATAGTTGGCGAACCCCAAAAACCGCTGTAGGTCCTTGCGGTTCCGCGGCGCCGCCCACTCTCGAACTGCAGACACCTTCCCGGGGTCCATCTGCACGCCGTCCGGGGAGAGTCGGTGTCCAAGGAAGTCCACTGACCGCTGGTGGAACTCGCACTTGCTGAGTTTAGCATACAGGCGGTGCTCCCGCAAGCGCTGCAACACGGACCGGACATGACTCTCGTGGCGAGCCGGGTCACGGGAATAAATCAAAATGTCATCTAGGTACACCACCACGTACTTGTCTAACAAGTCCTGAAACACGTGGTTGATGTACCGTTGGAACACGGCGGGCGCGTTGCATAATCCGAATGGCATGACCAGGTATTCAAACTGCCCATAACGGGTCCCGAATGCTGTCTTCCACTCGTCCCCGGCACGGATTCGAATCAAGTTGTAGGCCCCCCGGAGGTCTAGTTTGGTGAACATCTGCGCCCCCTGCACCCGCTCCAGCAGCTCCGCAATAAGGGGCAAGGGATACCGGTCTGGGATGGTGATCTTATTCAGGGCTCGGTAATCATGGCAGAGGCGAAGTTCCCCACACTTCTTCTTAACGAAGAGTACTGGAGCGGCCGTGGGAGAGGTAGAGGGCCTAATGAACCCGCGCTCCAGGTTCTTGTGAAGGAAGTCCTGCAGGGCTTCACGCTCTGGCTCTGAAAGAGAGTATAGGCGACTCACAGGCAGGGGCGCCCCGGGCTGAAGGTCTATGCCGCAGTCGAAGGACCGATGAGGAGGCAGCCGGTCTGCTCCCTGTTCCTCGAACACGTCTACGTAGTCCCGGTACACAGTGGGGAGCGTTGACGCAGCCTCCCCCATGGAAGTGGCAGATAGCATCTCGGACTGAGCATTCGAACCCGAGTCTGGGAAGCGTACAGTTCGATTGACCCAATCGATATGAACATTGTGAGACTCCAGCCAGTCCATTCCAAGCACCAGCGGAAACCGGGGCATGGTGGCAATGTCCAGGGTACGCACCTCCCGGTGCTGCTGGTGGCACAGGACCAAGGGCTGGGTCTCCTGAGTAACAGCGCCCGACCGCAGGAGACGTCCGTCAATTGCCTCCACCTGTACCGGTTCTAGCTTGTTCTGGAGTGGCACCCGATGCTGAGCCGCGAAGGCAGAGTCCATATAGGAGCGGGTTGCCCCCGAATCCACTAGAGCGTGGGTGAGAATCCAGGGCCCGCCGGGGGGGTACAGACGCACCGGGATCATGAGGTGTTGCAATTCCACCGGTGAGGGCCCATCATGTGACGCTTGGGACCCCAGGTAGCCTGGGCCATTGGCTACTGGGGTTGGCATGGTTCCCTGCGGCTGGCGTTTCTCGGGGCAGGTTCGGGCGTAGTGTCCACTCCCACCGCAGTAGAGACACAGGTTCCCCTCCCGACGCCGAGTCTTCTCCGAGGGGGAGAAGCAAGGTCGCGCTGCCCCGAGCTGCATCGGCTGCTCCGGTGACTCGGCCCTGGCTGTGGAACTGCTGGGAAGCACCGGAGCTGGGAGCCCAGAGTGCCGGAGGGCCCGGGCCTGGCGACGGTCCTCCAACCGATCGTCTATCTGCAGACTCCGATGGACGAGGGCATCCAGCGTGGCGGGGCGATCCAACGTGGCCAGCTGGTCCAGTATCTCGTCCGAGAGCCCCTCGAGATACTGGTCCCGAAGTGCGGAGTCGTTCCAGGTCAAGTCCTGCGCCAACAGACGAAATTCCGTGGCGTAGGCGGCCACTGTGGACTTGCCCTGTTTCAACTGCCGAATCGCCCGATTGGCTTGACTCCCCTTCAGGGGGTTGGCGAACGCGGTTTCCAAATGGTTGCAAAACCCCCTATAGTCTGTCAGCAAGGGGGAGTCTTGCTGGAGCAGCGGCAACGCCCACTTGGCCGCCTGGTCCTTCAGCAAGCTGATCAGGAAGTGCACCTTGGTGCGGTCGTCGGGGAAATCCCGGGCTCGCCCCTGAATATACAGCTTGGCCTGGGCGAGAAACATGGGAAAGCTGGTCGGGGACCCATCGAATTTCTCTGGCAGGGCCACTGGGTACTTGCCTGGAGCTGGGGCGCCGGCACCAGGAGCCGGCAAGGCGTCCAAACGCTGCTGAAGCGCCGTAACCGCATTGCTTAGCTGCTGCACTGTGTGGGTCAAGACCTGGTTCTCCTGGGCCAATGCTACCAGCGCCGCCGCTTGGTCAGTCATGACGACAGGTTCCTCCCGAACGCACCCCAACGAAGGGGGAGTGCGGGTGTGGCAGGAGCAAACTGTGCTGGTCCCGTGGAGTATCCGGGAAGCGAGGTCAAAGTCCGGTCCGAGGTCAGAGGTACGTGAAGGCAGTCCGAATAAACAGGAGCAGGGTCCAGGGCAAGGAGTCCGGCAAGGTCAGGGACGGCAGGATAAACAGGGAACCGAGGCAGGTCAGGAGTTCAGGCAGAACAACCGGGCAGGGAGCAAGCAGAACTCTCCAGCAACGATGTTGCTCCTGCGACTTGGGACTGGGACTGGCCGGCTTTATCTGTCCCGAGGCGAAGGGCGGCTCCGATCCCCAGGTGACTCGCCTCTCCTGGCTTGGAGGCGAGCACTCCTCCTGCGAGAACTTAGTTCCCTTCGCCTCTCTGCCCTGAGCCTTTGCAGCTCAGGAGAAGCTGGAGGGTTACCGGACCCAGAGGCAACCTCAGCTTCCCCTGACTGGGTGGGGAGTGGAGCACCTGTAGGCAGTAAGTCCTCCATCCCATTAGGAGCCAGATCAACCTCAGCCGACGCCTGCACCTGAGGATCCAGCACAGGTGAGTCCCCTTGCGACCCAGGCCCCAGCCCTGGCTCCGCTGTTTCTGAGGGCAGTGAATCCTGTGCAGGCTGGGATCGCTCAGGTTCAGCGTCTGAGTCCGACTCCCAGGCCATCACAGCTTTACTTGAGATTCCTGCATTGCAGGGGGTTGGACTAGATGACCCTCCAGGGTTCCTTCCAGCTCTACAGTTCTATGGGCTAGAGTCTGTCCTCTGTTACCTACACATTCACAACAATGCTGTGTTCTCAGAGGATGGGGAAACACCATAGGTCCATTGTGTTCAGGCTCCTAAATTTCTTGCGCACTTTTGAAGGTCCATTGGGCATTGGGAACAGGAAATACTTATAATCAGTTCTCACATATATGTTCATGTTTGGTAGTAGTAGTTGTGTAAAAGAGCATTCACAGATCAAACACCAAAAAGGAGTGAGTTAAGCTGCAAGGCAGCAAGCATGTACTGGTTAAAAGATACATCAAGAGGTGTATAAGCATTTGTGAACTATATCATTATTTGCCCCTTAGAGTGTGTATGAAAATAATTGAACGTGAATTAATTACCTAGTTAAGACTCAAGAGTGTGTTTTTAACACCCCCATTCTTACAGATCACCGATGGGGGGAAGCTGGTTCCCTTCATGCACAATTCCACAGCACTGAGCTTTGCATCTTGATATGAAGCCTCAAAGTGGAGTCAGTCATCTTGGTCCTTCCCACTCAAACACCATCTTCCCTCTCATCAGGACAGCATTTCAGAAAGACATGTGCTGCTGGTAGCGCCAATATTGCAATGTACACTGGCAATACTATATATCACAATCCTACATCACTGCTGGGATGTATGAATCAGGCGTAGTACAATCAGAGTGGTTAAAGCATGTTAAAGAGAGAGAGAGACCTTTCAATTAAGAGGTAGGATGCCAAGGTGAGACCTGATGCATGTAGCCAAAGCTCCACACTCGCGCACCTAAAAATATTAGGGGACACAAACTCACATAGGAGATTATAAATATTTCAATGAAATAAATAATATAAAATAGAGTTGTGCCATTAATTAAGCTCCACGAGCCAGAAGCTGCCCCCACATAGTTTGAAGTCTGCAAATCTTTCCATTTAATTCTAATGGGCCTGAGATCTTTATTTTCAGTGGTTTCAGATTCCTCCTACACTGGGCTTTAAAACTAGAACACTACATGCATCACCCAGTATTCGAGCATTCGTGAAACTCCTTCCATCTTTCTTATTTGCTTCTTTAGTCTGCAAACCTCCTTTGTGCCAGGCTGGGGTATGTGGATTGGCACCCTGCAAACTTCCCTCAGCATCTGTCCATGAACTGCTGCAATCATCACTTCTTGGGCTTGGAGTTTCTCATTCCACCCGTTGAATGTGTGGCTGCAACTACAAAAAGCTCTGAAGTGGGACATGGTGGGGAATGTCTGAGCCAGCCTCACTGTCATCACTTGGCAACATCAGTCTGCAGACATAGTAATTTCTCCACCAGTCTGCCATGCCCCACCACTGCAAGGCCAGGGCTTGGATTGTCCTGTTTCCTACTGAGGGTGGAATCCAACATAGTGCTAAGGCAATCATTCTATCAGCTCAAGGATTTCTGCTTGCACAGCTGAATGTTCTTCCCCTCTCCTCCCTCTGTGCAGCCCCTAAATCTGTTCTGGTTGTTTCCCCATCCCGCTGGAGAAGAGCTGGTGGTTTGGGGTGCATGTAGGGGGAGGAGACAAGGGAAGGTCCCTTTGCACAACTAGAAATCTTTGCTCTGAGGGAGCAGGTTAATAAAAGACCACCCTTAATTTGTCCATCTACATATGCTCTCTGGACTGGAATGAGAGGCGGCACTCAAGTACAAAAATACAACAGTTAAAAATACAAAGACAATAAAATGCAGCATAAAAACTTCCCTTTCTAGTGAAGGGGAAAATAAAAAAGCTAGCAGCTTGGATTATAGAATAAAACACAATGGGTGGAATGTTCAGTCTGCACAAGCATTTCAGCTTGCCAAGTGTAGAGATTTTCCTTCTCCTCCCCTGTGCGCTTTTTGGGGGTTTCTCCTGACCCCATGAGCCAATTTGGGTGGGACCTGGAGAAGGCGAGGGGAGAGCCCCATTGCACTAGCAGAAGTCCTGGGCAGGGCTTCCATTGGCAAGACATGTCAAGTGAACCCAATGGAAACTCTGAGAAAGAAGTTGTTTAACGTCCTGGGAGAATAAGAAGGTCTTTGCTGAAAAGTCCATGGAGGAGAGCCCCGTGGGGGAGGGGCTATGCAATGGCCAGAATGGCACCACGGAGGGGGCCTTCTCCCTAGTGTCTTCCTGCCACTGTGGGGACCTAATCCAAAAAGGGAAATGGGTTTCAAGATTGAAACAACAGCACTTTAAACTGAGCCTGAAAACAGATTGGAAGCCAGCACAGCTGATAAATCAGTGGCGTATTATAATACTCGGTCTCAGTCTGCAGACTTGTGGCTCCATTTTGAACCAACTGTGGTTTTCAGACCACTTTGAAAGGCAGCCCAACATGCAACACATTGCAATAGTCTCAGCGAGAGATTGCCACAGCATGGGGGACTATGGCCAAGCTATCTCCATCCAGGAATGATTGCAGCTGGTATGCTGGGTGCAGCTAATAGAAGGCATTTCAAGCCATGATGTTTCTGCTGGAAGACCTACTGCCCTGACAATGGATTCAGTGGGCACAACCCCAACAGAGTAATCTGGTTATCTTGTGAAGCAACATACACAAGGAGTCTCAGGTGTATTAAGGAATAAGCTTTCATGGGCTACAGCTCAGCATCTGGTGAGGTGGGCTCTAGTCCACAAAAGCTTATGCCAAAATAAATCCAGATGAAGTTGTGCTGGTCCAATTGTGTGTGCCCTCCACAGCCTGGGATGCACGCATGTATTTAATGCATTCATTCATTCATTCATTCAATTCATCTCCCACCCTTCCTCCCAAAGGAGCCCAGGGCAACATGGAGCCTTGTCAGACAATTGGCAATTGTGCTGATCAGCTGGTTGGGGGAGAAGTGGGGCAAGGGGGCAAAATCCACAGCTAGGCAAATGACTGCTGGTTTTCTGCTTGGGGATATATGAGTGCAGCCAGAGCATCTGGATGGGGATTCGGGGTGAACTACGCAGGCAAAACCAGTTTGCATATAAAGTTCCTTTTCCAACAAGGGATAAGCATGTCAAAAGCCGGCCTCACATGATCTGAAACTCAGTCAACCCACTTTTACTTTCTATTGTTTTTTTTACTGAGAGACTTATGTGGGGGGGATGTGCTTCTCAGCTCTGCCACTGATATCAGGTGAATCTAAAAGTGTCAAACTTTGCTCATTGTCCTATTCATGTCTATTTAGAAGGCAGGCCTGTTTATAAATTTAATGATGAGAAGCTGAGGCTGGAGAATTTTGAACCACACCATCTCAGTCTGCAAGTGAAGGTCACATTTCTGAATGCTTCCTTATGTAAAATGCCTCTTGCATTTACTAGCACACCAAGTAGACACCTATACTAAACCCTGCCTCCTAATTTTCTACATGCAGTGAGGTTTCTTTTTTAAAAGTTCAGTTCTGTATCTGTGGTCTGAAGTGGAATACTCCAGAATTCAACTACCTTATTCTGTATAAACGGTGGATATGGCTCTACGAGCAAATGGGCATAGAATTGCAGCTTCAAAGGTCAAACCCTGCACTTTTGGATTCTCTACATAAAATAACGGTTACCTAGAGACTCTCCTTCAATACCTGCCACCGAAGCAGCCACCTGCCACATTATGGATCGGATGAAATTTTTAAACCAGTTTTCAAGAGCTGGCCCATTTTAGATGTTTCTTAAAATCTTATGCATCCTGCAGAAATGACAGTGACTGAAAAGCACCGTGCCTGATTAAATTCATTCCTTTATTTATTTGAACTATTTATAGAATTCATTTAAGGGTTCAAACCTGTCTTTAAATTGTTGTATTGAAAGGTTACATAAATTGGGGCAAGGGAGGGAGAGATAATTAGTTCTGGAATGGAAGGAGTTTTGCAGCTTCACAAATCAGACTGACAGATTTGTACCATTTGAGAAATATTCCCATTCCAATCCAAAGCCTCAAAGGCAATAAACACAATATTCTCCTTCCATTCTACATCCTCTTTTGTGGTTATTTCTCCACATGATCATGTGTATTAATGTGCAATTATGATCCTATTGTGATCAAGCCTTCAGTTTTGTGATTTCAGAGATGACACCCTAAAAATAAAAAGCCTAATCCAGCACTGCAATTTAACTTTTGGAAATGTGGCATTATCACTTGTCCAAAGTGCTATAACAAGGGTTTGGGGGTTTTTGTTTAGGTTCTTTTTTGGCAGTAATTCGAAGCTGAGAAGCTTTCAATGTGAAATATTATTCCCAAAAAAATCAAATTGGAATGCTTTAGACTTGATTGCATCCCTTTGTTTGTTTGATTTTGGCTGCTCCCAGTTAAGTCCTGACAAACCCCAAATGCTTGCATGTCAGATTTCAAATGCTGCCCGTTACATAAAACTGGTGTATATTAACTATCAGATCTGGTCAAAATACTACATATCCTGTCAGGTATGGAATGTAGTTAAATGCTTGGTGCTAATGCATGTCAGCTATCAAATATGGGCAAGTGCTAAATAGGTAGTTAATGACAAGGCTGGAGATTTTTGAACTGCACCATCTCTAGGGTCATGGTGGTTTAAGGGCCTGACACTGCAGAATGTCAATCAATGAGTTGCAGTTTCTTTTACCATTTACTTGCAACAGAGAAGATTACACTCTCATGGTTTTGCTTGTTTGCCCAATTCAGCTGAGTGGATGCGATCCTCTTCCTCTGTCAACCCAGCTACCAAAGCAGAATCAAATGCATCTTATCTGCTGTTAACTCAGGCTGTGTTTGCAATATCTGGAGCCACACATCCAAGACATGGGAGGGAGAATCAAGATACAGCAGGTGGGGTTGCAGCCCAGAACTGTGAATACAGCTAAATCCTACCCTCAGCTATAAACTGTAAGTTGCAGGAGGGGCAAGTTGTTCTATACCCAAGAGTGGGGAAGCTCTGTCTGTACAGTTGCATGACTGCAGCCTATAATGCCTTCTTCACGCAGAGCTCAGCCACACTTCCCTTTGTCCTGTGATTTCTTCGGTTTATTCCATAATTTCTAGGTACAGGTTCAAGAAGTTTCCTTTTGTCCCACCACTTTCCCCAGGAAAACCAGCTCCTTACTGCTGAAACAGAACATACGTCAATCCTCAAAAACCTGATTGTCATTTGTTCCTATTCAGCAGTAAACAGCAGGCTTTTCCTGGGGAAAGCGGCAGGACAAAGGAAAAACAAAAGAAAGACCTGTGCCTGGAAATCATGAAATAAACAGAAGTGTGGGTGAGCCCTCAGTATACATTTTTAAACACTTTCCCAGTTTATTTAATTGTATTGTGATCCCAGTCTGGAACTCTTGTGATTCAGTAATGGGGGTGTGGGATCTGTAACAATCAAAACCTTGCACTGCCTGATCCCTTATATCCCTGCCCGATCTCTAAGATTTTTAGGGGAATCTCTGTTGGTGGTCTGCCATGCGTCAGAGGCATGCCGTGTGGGCCGGAGATTAGACAGGCACCCTCTTTGCTGAACTTCAGGCACACGGCATTTACAGACAGTATTCGGGTTTCTCTATAGTTTCATGAAAAAAATTCATTGTTTTATTGTCTGTATGGTTTATTTTTATGTACTCCACTTAGAAATGCTAATGATTAAGTGGTCTATAAATGCCTTAGCTAAATTAAAATAAAATATTTTTCACAATATTAGGTGGGAGCCAGCTGGTCTCAGACCAAAATCTGTGTCATAAGAGCTTGAATTTCTACCAAGAAATTTCAGCACCTTCAGAAAAACCACAATTTTCACTATTCTTGAAAAGGTGTCTGTGACAGTTACACTGGTTTCAAATGAGTTTTAAAATGTAAGGTCTTACTCTTAAATGAGAACAAGACCATTTGTTAGTGAAGCTATAACAAATGCTAACCCGGCTTGTTGGTTTTTCAGTATTTGCATCCCACCTTTAAAACAAACAAGCCAAGAAGTAAATAAATACCATGGCTGATTACGGTGCATCATAAGCACACAGCACAGAGATGAACTGAGCCACTGAGCAGGATTTATGCCTCCACAAGCACAGCCCAAGTCTGCAAGGGCACTTGCTGACAAGAAGGTCAGGCAAAGGTGGGACACTTTTGATTAAGCAGCAGGTTCCAAAGTCAAATGGCTGATTCCCCCTTCTCAAAGAGATGAAATAACACCAGCTTGCTGGGCATATAATTCAAATCAGAAAGATACTCCGGTCAGCACCTTATTTTTAAATGGGGAAGGAATGTGCCAATACAAATGTAGAGCTATGCACTGTGGCATCACCTCAATAGTGTAACAGGGTGGGAAATATGTGGTGAACTGCCCTGTGATCTTCAGATGAAGGGCAGTATATAAATGTAATTAATTAATTAATTACTTAATTACTTATAACTTGCAAGGGCTGCAGGCCTTGAAGTTCCCTTCCTTCTTCTTTAACCACAAGCATTGAACGCCACTCTTTCCCCCTCTCTGGCCATGAGTCTTGAGGAAACGTGTCATCATAGTATTATATAATACAGAGTAGTACCTTGGAGCAAGTACAGAGTGCCTATCCTTACACACTCGTAACAGAGGAGCAAAGCATCCTTTTGGAGGTAGCAAGGCTCCCAAGAGGTCCTGAAACATCTCTCTTATTTAAAATTGAAAACTCCACTTGGTAGCCTTCTGCAAGCACTGCCCAGTTATTACCATTTTGGCTGCTGCTCTCATAGCACTCCATGCCACAAGACTTGCCAGGGAAGGCATGGACCCCAGGCAACTCACCTCTGTGGAACAGCCACTGAAGGGAGTTTATTTATTTAACAATATAAAAACACAAAATACATACCATAGTAGCAAACAAAAACTATACCACGGGGAGGGGGGGCAGAGTTTAAATGGCTCAGGATGACAATACCTCAAAGATCGCCTCCTCCATGAAAGGCCCAGAGGGTGGCAACATGAGAACAGGACCTTTTCTGCAGTGGCTCCCTGTTTGTGGAATGCTCTCCCCAGGGAGGCTTGCCTGGCAGTCTCGGAGCAACATGCTGCAGCCCCCGGAGCGGAGAAAAGGTGTGGGTGTGGCTGGCGCGTGTCCCAGGGGTGTGGCGCGTCACCCGCAGGGGCAGTCATGGTGCCACCCTTTCCCCAAATGGTACCCAGTGGGGTGTGCTGCCCCACCCCACCCCCTTCATACGCCAGTGTTGCCTGGCACCTTCATTACACATCTTTCGGCTAATTAAATAATCTATGGCCTTTATTGTTGTTGTTAAAATTTGTATACAGCCCTTCATCCATAGATCTCAGGGCAGCTCACGGCATAAAAATACAAGATAAAAACATAAAATATATAGTAAGAACAAGAACAAAACAATAACACCCCAAAAAAAACCATCCTACAAAAACATTTAAAGGGTATAAGATGTTAATCAGCCCAAGGCCTGGCTGAAGTGGAGCATTTTTACCTGGTGCCTAAAGGTATATAATGAAGGCGTCAGCTGAACCTCTCTGGGGATTGTAGGATGAAGTGAGAATTTGCATGCTTTAAAGCTTTGGGGTGGGAAATAGGAAGTACAAGGTCTGGCTTACCTGGTAAACCCGTGTCTAGGGTGTAACTACTTTCCCATTTCTGGGAATCTTTAGGCTACTGGTATATGTGTGTGTGTGCCCCTGCAAATAAAAAGTAGCACTCCATGAAATGGGCTTTGGCTTACTTGCTAGTTCTCAAAACAGAGCTGGGTTTTTTTTTTATGGAGGCGCATTTATTTGTGTGAGACCTACCTGTAGTAAAAAAAAAAAAAAGCAAAGGTAAAGGACTCCTGAGTGGTTAAGTCCAGTCAAAGGCGACTATGGAGTTGTGGCTCTCATCTCACTTTCAGGCCAAGGGAGCCGGCGTTTGTCCACAGACAGCTTTCTGGGTCATGAGGCCAGCAGGACTAAACCGCTTCTGGTGCAAGGGAACACCGTGATGGAAGGCAGAATGCACAGAAACGCCGTTTACCTTCCTGCCACAACGGTACCTATTTATCTACTTGCACTGGCGTGCTTTCGAACTGCTAGGGACAGAGCAAGGGGAGCTCACCCCGTTGTGTGGACTCAATCTGCCGACCTTCTGATTGGCAAGCCCAATAGGCTCAGGGGTTTAGACCACAGCGCCACCCACATCCCCTTCTACCTGTAGTATGAAGTGATGATCCAACAAAACTACAGTAAGAACTAGGCCTAAGTTGAATATTTCTCTCTAGCCTGCATTCCACAAAACCTCTCTGGAGAAGCACTATACTATAACCATGTGATGCAGCCTGAAAAGGGATTTTGCTGCTTGAATCCAACCATGCAGCTTGATTCTATAGTGTGTAGCCCCACTGTCCCCTGGTCTCTGGGCAAATCAAGTCTCACACTAAAAAGAGATGCAAAGGGACTGCATAGAAAGCGAGGGGGCATGAAGGCAGTGCTGATCATGGTGGCATATTTTGAAAATGAATGGAGTGCTGTAGCTCACTTGATAATGGAAAGCACTTTTATATTCCATTTTTATTTTTTAAACTCTGATGGTTTGCCATAGTGAAACTCCTGAAGCAGCTATCCTAGGTGTAGCTTATTTCAAAATAAAGGACTTAAGCAGTTTCTTGCTAGCCTGGTTCATCTTAAGGGGAATTCAGAGACTCTATTTTACCATAACAGAAACTTTAGATATGGACAAAAGGCACAGAAGGTAGGGAACCATCTACAACCAGGTAAGATCTCTTGCCAAGAGCATTGTCCTCTCAGGTCAGTCTTCCTGCGTCCTTAAGCAAGGAACACTTTAGCACAGATTAGCGAGGCCTTAATTGCTTTTGCTTTGTAAAATCTAAGCACCTGGGTAGACAAGGAGGTTTCCCGTTTAAAATAAAATAAAGTAAACCTGGCAGGACTGAAATCACACCTGCGCTACACTGAAGGCCCACCCCCCCACCCCAAAGAAGTCTGCACAGCATTGCAGCCTTAAACAGGTATTGTCTTTCTTTTCTTTTTCTTAAAAAACAGGGGTCGAAGTGTCTGCGTGAAAACGATTTCAGCCCGTGCTTAAGTTTTCGCTCGTGTCATCCTTGGTGGAGCACGTTCGTGGATGTCAAGTCAGTTACTAATGAGCTAAACAATTGCGCCTAGCAATTAGCCTCCCGGTAATTAAATCGCGTTTATGGGATTAACGCCCCGCGGTTCGAAACAAAGCCGAGACATGATAGGGAAATGCGCGCGTCCCGAAGCCTCGGCTGGATCCGAATCGCCTCTTGTTTGCTTTGAAATCAGACAAAGGGGTGCGGACAAGAATGTCAATTTCCCGAGACGCCTCTCCTTTAAATGCGGCGCCCTTTGCAGCGCGGCCAAGCGCCGCCGTCGCTCCCTTCTCCTGCGACCAGGGCAATAAAGCGGGCGATCTCTGTTTTGCACGCTACTTATTACTTTTTCTGGCTGATAAAAACTTCTACTTTCCCCTAATTTCACGGCGGGGACCTCGAGGGAGGGGGGCAAGAAATGTCAACACAGAACTTCCCGGGAAACACGCGAAAGTTGATTCAAACGGAAAACGAGGAAGTTGGGATTGTGAGAAAGAAAACGGTTCCGCTGTAGGAGGAAGAGCGATAAGGAAAGGAGAATTAATCGCGGCTGCTTCTCCGGGGAGACAGAGCCTCTTTCCGACGGACTTCTTGCCCAGTATCTCCAACGATCTCCGCTAGGATGGAAGCAATCATTTAAAGCAAACGACTCTCCTGGCTGAGAAATGAAGGGTACGATCCATTTTCAATTGCCGAGGCGTTCAGTGGAAGAGAGAAATAAGCGTCTCCGTGCCTCCCACCGAAATCCGATGAGACGCGCAGCCCGATCCTATGCGTGTCTCTTCAAGCAAATCTCGCCGGATTCCACGCAGGTCGCTCCCAAGTTAAGGTGACAGGATGTGGAAAGTGTTGGCTTGCGCCCCAAAAGGCATTGCGATTAAAACACCATAGAACTCGGATAACAGAATGGTGCGGAAACCTAGACGTCATTAAACCGTTAGTGAACTTTGGGCGCTGTGGAGGATCTGTGTGAATCCCTCCCAGGCCCGTGTCAAAGGAGAGCACAAGCCTCCTTAAGAGATGCATGGATCGGGAAGCAGCAGGCCGGGAGGAGGGCTTTGGCACTTTCTCGCCCTTTCCCAGCGCAGGTCACGGAGACAGATGGAGCCAAAGCGTGGTTACTCGGTTGCACGAGCGCTGAATAATGCGGATTCATTGACCTCTGCACACCTCGGCCTTGGCTCGCCGTTGAGTTGCGGGGCTGGTTTTCAAAAAGGGAATTTGGAGGCTAGGTTTATGGTCAGTTACAATTCACAGTGGTGAGTAAAGTGATCCACCCCTCCTAGGCAGAGGCAAAGCCATACTGAGACAAATGGCAGGCTTGCCCGCTCTTGGGGGGCATCTGATGAGCCCCCGTTGGAAGAGCCAGCAAAGCCACCCCTCTTCTGCTCCCAGGGTTAAAGGAGGAATATAGGACGGCCTTCCTTCCCCCGCCTTCCAACACCTTCGTTTGAGTGCATTCTAATCCTTGTGGAAAACTGATTCACACAACTCGGGGTGGAGATAAAACCGGATTAATTACATCATGGGAAGAGACGCGGAGAGAGAAATCTTCCTGTATTTAAAACCATATTAAGGCAACACCTTAATGGCTATGTCAGCTATAATAGGTCGCCTCTTTGATAGGGCTTAGCAGCTGGAGACGTGTGTGTAATAAAGGGCAGGTCTATAACAGTTTGCCAGGCCTGATAGAACCTCCCTGTACCCCTGAGCAGGGAACCTTGGGGACACAGAAAGGGTGGGCTTTTACCTCCCATGCAACCCTTGTAGGCTTCCTAGAGACATCTGCCCCCCTTCAAAAACAGAATCGCTGCTTGGGTGGCCCTTGGCTTTGACTCAAGTGCTTCCATTCATCTGTAAACTGCCAGAGAAGAGATCCACTGACGGTCAACTGATATCCTTCAGCCCTGTGGTCCCCACTGCCAACACAGAGCTTAAGGTCCACGGGGTTACAAAAAGCCTCATCCTGTAAAGCAACTACAGATGAGGCAGTCAACCTCTACTTCGAACCTAGGTGGGGGCCTTACATGATGGAATGTCTCCTTCCTTGGCAGATGCATAACTAGTATATCTGGTCAGAAGTCTCCCTGACATGCTTATTTTCTACCTACAGGGAGTCGCTTTCCACCACAAGTGCCCTCACCTGCAGTCTGAAGTGGTATAGCCCTGGCAGAGGTTGCCAACACCCTCCCACCCCCAATCTCCTAGTTGTGAGAACAGGGAGATAAAATCCAACCTGTAGAAGTAAATCTAAAAGATTAACACTGCCGCGCAATCTAATTTGACAAGCAAATTGAATTAAAGTGGACTGTGATTCACTGTCGCCAGTTAACAGGCTTGGGATGGCAAGAGAATTGTTGCTCTCCTGAGGGCAGTGAAGAAAAATCAGGAAGAACCTAATGGGGAGAAAGACACCATAGAAGAACTTCTTCATAGGCGATTCCCCACCCCCTTTTCCCTGTGCCCCATATAATAAAATAGTAGCATTACTATTTTCAGAATATTCATACCCTACGAGATACTTAAGATTCCTTATTAATTTAAACACAAAAGGGATCTTCTTATTCCAGATGCCAGAATATCTCCCATTTATTGTAATTTCATCAGGAGATCCTAAAACAGTTGTATTACATATACAGTTCCCACTGTATATCATAGAATCATAGAATTGTAAAGTTGGAAGGGACTCTGAGGATCAGCAACCTTTTTTAGCCGTGGGCCGGTCCACTGTCCCTCAGACCATGTGGTGGGCCGGACTATATTGTGGGGGGGGGGGATGAACGAATTCCTATGCCCCACAAATAACCCGGAGATGCATTTTAAATAAAAGGACACATTCTACTCATGTAAAAACACGCTGATTCCCGGACCGTCTGCGGACCGGATTTAGAAGGCAATTGGGCCGCATCCGGCCCACGGGCCTTAGGTTGCCTACCCATGTTCTAGTCCAACACCCTGCAATGCAGTTGTGCCATAAGGGGATTGAACCTGCAACCTTGGCACTATTGTCACCACGCTCTAACCAACTGAGCTATCTTTCTTCTCCCTTTGTTCCTGATGTGATCTTCATTGCACCTTTCTTCTCTGGAGGGGAGGCACCATTTGGTAGTTCACCACAGCTGCCAAAATGTCTTGGGTAGGCCCTGCCTAAGGGATTGGCTTGGAGGCTTCCTGGAGCAAAGGCCCTGGAGATACATCACTGAAGCCCCCAACGAAACCCTTGCTGGTCGCTCTCCCAAGTGAGACTATAAAGGAGGAGGTTCCGCTTTTTAAGAAATTGAGATCCTGTGCACACTTATTAGGATTGTGTGTGTGTGTTTCTTTCTTTTGCAAACCATGGAAGTTAACTGGTTATTTGCAAGTAACTTCCTTATGACTGCTGATATCAACGGCCTGTTCCTTGATAGACTTCCAGAACCAGACTTATGGTCACAATGAGCAAGAGGTTAAAAGTCTGTGTCCAGGGGAGTTAAATTAGCTTCGTTTGGCCTGGATCCTCCCATGCTTAGTTTTAAATAGACTTTTCAATGCTACCATTTAACATTTAACTTACTCTTGAGGACGGCGCTTCTCAGACCTCATGAGCAAAATGTCAACGTTATGTTTCCTTTCTCGCGAGAGCTCCGTTAGGTTGCTACACCTCTAACTGGTCCTCCCTCTGCGGCTTCAATTGGATTTGCATTTGTTAAAAGAAATGGTTAACATTCAATTTCATGCTTGATTTCTACTGTAAATACTGAGCCCCATCTTCGCTCCCCCTCCGTGCTCACTGGGCCTGAACAAGCCGAAAAATGCTTTTCGGAAAATCACGTTTCGGAGTCTGCAAACGCTGCTATCAGCAGACTCCACCTGAAAAATAGTTTTGCAAGACGGAGCACATCCCCAAAGACATAGTCCTCCTCTCGAGCGTAGCTGCCTGCGCGCGGCACTTCTGCGCAAAGGGGGAGAGAGTCGGGATCGCTCTTTTTAACCCTTCGGTAGTCTTACGGCTGGGATTGAGTCCGGTCCAACCAGTGGCTGCAAATAAACCTTGGTCTCTCCCTCTTGCCAGCGCTTGTCTGCGGAAAACTCAGATCTTAAGGTTGAGTTTGCTTGGAAGGCAGGCCCGGGCGGGGAGACCACGAGAACCTTACCTCCAGGAAAGCTTAGGAGCGCCCACTTGAAGCTGGTGATACTTCATTGGCAGCAGGGGGGCCAACTTGAATAAATTAGCGGGGGGCAGGTAGGCTCCATCCCGCATAATTGATCACATAATTATGCACACGCACACTATTTGAATGGCAATGCAAATCAACTGGGGGGGAGGACCCCTCAAATATTTTATTGGGGGCTGGATCCTCATAGGAATTGGCTCCTATTCTGCGCAGTAAACAGCACTGCCCGCTCGTGGAACCTTTCCACCTGGCACAGGCGAGGCATTCGCCACGGTCAGCGCCAACGTTTGCCCGAGGGCACTTCCGTCAGCTCTAACTGAACGAGCCAGCTAAGAACGCACGATGGCAGGATCCCCGCTGCAAACGATGCGGAGAGGAACATTCTGGAAAGGAAGGAGAGGACCTGCAGTGGGCAAGCGTCGAAGCTGACGAGACTGTGCCTGCTCTTTAGGGGGGGACCCGCCTTTGGAGAAGAGTAATAGGACGTGGATAGGATGGCAACTTCTGTGCATTTCATTAGTAGCTTTGGGCAGGGACGACCTATCTGCTCCTCAGCAAGTTGCTGTTGTGGTTGGTGTTATTTATGCCCTTTCTAGACGGACCGTCGATCCTCAGAGTCCTCTGGGAGGGGCTCCAGAAGTCGATAAACCACACAGATCGAATCGATGAAACAGTGTGGAAATGTGAATATTCAAAGCGAAAAGAGCCTTGCCCTCAAGTCCAGACGAGCCTTTTCCTACTGGCAACAAAGTGCATTTCGAAGCCTGAGCGCCGCAATTCCATCCCTTGAATGGAGGGGTTTCAGAGCTGCCCCTTTCCACCCACCAGCGAGAGCCTAAACAGTAACAGGCCACCTTCAGAAAGGACTCTGCAGCAAGTTCACTCTGAAGGGGTTGCAGAGCTAGCGGGTACCAGTGATGCTGCTACCGGTAGAGCTATGCTGAGCAAGTCCAGGCCTCCCTCAGTCAAATGACCTCCCAGAGATGCTCGGGGGCAGCCGCCAACATGCCCCGGGGCAGCACCATGATTCCTGCAGCATCTTTTCTTCTTCCTTTTTTAAAACGCTTCCTTTTTCCGTGGGCAGCGACAGGGCACGTCCACATAGTTAGAGATGTCCCTCTTACTATGTCTGCTTTATATATACATTTCTGCAGCAAAATGGTGATTCTTCCCAAATAACAGAAACCACCAGTATGGTTCTTCAGCCCTTGTGGCAGGCAGCCCCCGCCAGCACCGCCTTCTGTGGGACTTGCTTCAATAGAACCGTTGAAGACTGGCGGAGAACGAAATGAGCGCCCTAGAGCTAACAAGCAGCAGATGTTAAGTACCACCGACTTCCATGCAGGGTCTTCGTCTCCTATAACGCCCACCGTCAAGACTGGATTCTAAACCACTTTGTTCATTTATTTATTAAATTTGTATACCGCTCTTCATCTGGAGATCTTAGGGCGGTCCGCAGCACAAAAGTACAATATAAAAACACAAAATACATAATAAAAACAAAACCATCAAAACCTCCCCCCCCAATGGATGCTTTGGTTAGTTGTCATCGGTCTGTCTCGAGAGACAATGGAAGAAAAGTGCGCCTTCCGGGGTGAAGTCAAACTGTTGGAGAGTTAGGGCACTTTAATGGGTCGATTAATCAGCTAAATGTCCTGATTAATCGGAGGAAGCCAACCGGCCAGGACTAGTTTTAGTCCATGACTCTCGGAATGAAGCGCATATCTCTGACGATCTCTAGATTCTGTTGTGTTACTTGTGAAAGGGAGTGAAAAAGAAGACACTAAAATGATTTTTAAGCTTTTCCCTGATAAACAACAAGCTCACCCACACGTGGCTTAATATCTGTAAGGCACCTATATTTCATTTAAAACGTTTGCATACCTTTTCTATTTAAACCTTTTAAAGCAGTATTGATTAATGGGCAGTATGCTGATATAAAAAAGAAAGAAAAAAACAAGCAATTATTATATTGCTTTAATAAACCGTAAAGTATTTAGTTGTTAAGAGTCCTAGACACTTTGACGCCTTCACAACCCAGATAACCTCCCCGCCCCAAAAGTTCCACATAAGTGAGTACCCAAAATGTTTGAACTATTTGTTATCATCATCATCATCATCATCACCATCACCCTGCTAGTGGGTTTGGTTCATCCTGACTATTACAACTCTCTCCCTGGGATTCAATATACGTAACAGGGCTGAAGAATTGTCCGCTTCTCTGGCATCAGTACACGCGCGTAAAACACGCGGCCGACCCCTCATTTTTGCTTTTTTTTCTGGCTGCAAACGCTCCTTTTGCAAACCTGCGCCCCGCCCCCAAGCCTTTGGAAGTAAGCTGGAGACCCCATGAACTTCACACCTCCTGCCAGTCAGAGCACCCGCAGCAGCTCTAAATGCCCACCTGCTGGATCTCTCTCTCACACACGCACATCCAGGCACCCTCTTTGTCCTTAGGAATTCGTCGCGAGACGTTTTAAGAGGCAGCGACCTCTCGGATGAGGGGAGGTGTCGCTTGCTGCAAGTGGCTCGGTTGGTGGGGGGCGAGGGCAGCTCCTTGGCGATGTTTACCCAGAGAGGGTGGAATCTAAAGGACGCTCTCGACAATCAATGGAGCCTTGTCTCAGGTTACCGAGCTGAGCTCCCCTAAATGAGTCCAGCAGGCTGATAACCGCAGGTTAAAGGCACCTGAGATAAACGGCTTCCAGTCGCTTGATGTCAGAGAAGATAAGCAGGGGCGGGGGGGGTATGCTTTTTATCTGCTGGATGAGAGTCTTTTGTAAGGTTGCATAGGACGGAGGCTAAGGAAGGATAGCATCGCAATTCTGCCTTCTTCTTGGGGCTCCATGGAAGTGAGGTGCTGGAAAGAGGGGGGCTGTCCTCCTGAACTAGAGCCCCCCCCCACTCCCCGCCTACTCCGGATCAGAAAGTGGCTCGGGTACATTGTGCTGTATCCACTAGCTTCCTCCCTCCAAACTTTTCCAGTTTCCTCGTGATCACTACAATCTCATTCCCACACACATTTTTTTTGGGGGGGGGGTTCTCAACGGAATGGTAGTACAGCTTCCTGACAAGCAAATTTCAAGAACTTCGGGTTCTAAAACTGATTATTGCTATTTAACACCACCATATGTCACAGCTAGCCCGTAAGGCTCTCCTCACCCGCTCTCCACACCCCAGTGTAGTCAGTGCAGCTGTGAAATGAGCATAATCCATTTTAAAACAGGGAAGGGCATATTATGGCAGAAGCCTATCCATTTGTTTTCACATCTTTTCCTAGAATCATAGAGTCGGGAGGGACGAGGAGCCGAGGTCCCTTGCTCCCCCAATAGACGACCCTGGAAAGCGCCTGCTGGTGGTGTGAGGAAGTGAACTCGATCAACCAATGGTATAAGACAGGTTCATACGTTCATGATCCTTCCGAAAACCATGCTATGGAGCACTTGGAAGGAAGGGGATGAATCTCTTGAATTTCCCTCCATTGAAGTGTTCAGACCTGCTCCAAGTAACCTAAGGGTGTCACGCTTTTAGATCTCGCAACGACCTGCTTCAGCGTTCAGCAAATAGTGCCTGCGTGCAATCCTATGCATTTTACTCAGTGATTAATCTCATTGGCTTTGATTGGGTAAGGGTTTGGTTAGGAACCCTTACCCCAAAAAGTTGTGGGGTTGCAGATGGCTGGGTACTGAACCGGCTAGCGCCTGCCATTTACTCTGAAGCAGACGAATTGACTTTGGATCAGACGTCACTTTGAAATGAATAGCTTTGCGCTTCGGACTTAAATTACTTTAAAAGATTCAATCAAAACATTTATTTCCTCAATAAATATCTGAACTACAATAACGGTAGTAGTTAAGGCTGTAATACTATGCACGCTTACTTGAGAGTAAATCCCAATTGATCTCACTGGAGTTTACCTTCCCGTAACCATGCCTGTCCAGTTTATTATAACCTTGTTGTGTCCAGCTCTTATATAATTGTATCAAGTAGACTTAAGATGCTTGCTTTGGGGCCTTCAGCATCTAAGCTGCAATCCTGCGCACACAAACCTGAGGGTAAACGCCATGGGACTCTGTAAAGCTTACTTCCGAGTAGACAGTTGGTCATAATCTGGTTTGTCCTGCGAGGCAAAACTCACTTGGCTTCAGGATTCTAAATTTGTGTCCGACCCACATTTGGGGATTATCTTCTCCCCACCACCCGAATTTTGAATTCTAGTGAAAGTCAGCCAAATAGGGATTGATGTTTTTTCGGAAACAAATCCCGCTGAGATCTATAAAATTCACCTACAGGTCTATAGGATTGCTGCCGATATTGTTTGCATATACCAAATATGGTATAGAACCTTCAGAAAGATGGAATGGGTTTCACACACCGAGGAACTAAGCAGGACTTCGAATTGATCCATTGATTTCCACGAAACATTCTTCCCTATTAACTTGCTTAAAGTCTCCCAGAAAGGCCCCGCGCAGGTGGAAGAGAAAGTGAGGGACAGCAGAGCCGGAGCTAGATCTAGAACGCAAATGAATGAGTGGATTATTCATTCTAAACGGCATTGTTAATTAAGGCTTCCAACTTAAACATACTTTACCAGAAATTAAGCCCCATTGAACGGCTCCTGCATGTGACTCAGTTCAAAAATCTGGACTGATGCTGCGGCCACAGACTACATAATATTTCATGGTAATCGTGTGTGAGGATGCCAACTCTTCAGCGGGCCTCTGTACCTGCACTTTTAACAGCGGTTCCGTCTGCAGCAAATTGAGATGAATTCCTCTCACCTCCACGAAAGAGAGTTGCAGATCAAGCCACTGTTAGAGGCACAGCAACCAGAACTGATTGCAAAGTTGGCTGCCATTTATATATGAGATTAATTTTGCTCTAAATAATTCCTGTTCTTTGGGTGCTTGTTTGACAAGACCTCTTTCCTGCTGGTAGGAGAATTGCTTCCCTTCTGAAATTTAACTTTTCAAAGATTTGGGGAAAGCAGTCAGGACAGACGATCATGGCTTTGAGTGCAAATTATCCCAGTGCCTCCACCTTTAAAAATGGTATCAAATTGCACATAGCCCTTGATTTATTGTCTCTAGCCTATGGGTTTTTTTAATGCTTAGCTTACTATGTTTTAATTTTGCACCTGTTTGTTTGGGGGTCTAGAAGACTTAATGCTGGAATGCAAACTCTTTCTTTTCTTTTCTTTTCGTCTTCTATCATACCAAACTGACAAAGCGAACTGGCTAGAAGTATCAGTGAAATGAAATAGCTTTTTTGGTATTGAGAAGGATTAAACCATTGGAGGGAGCGAATGGGCATTTTCATTATTTACTTTCTAAAATATATGAATTTCTATGTTTTTATTGCCAATTTTGCTAAAAATAGTTTTTTTAAAAATCCTTTTTTTAAAAATCCTCGTAGCGAGATCAGTATCATGTAGGTATGTAAAGTATAACTGCTGAATCCAGTTGGCCTTACTTCCGAGTAAGCGTAGGAAGGATCAGACTTCAAAGCTAGCTGACCACTTGCTTCAGTGGGATATGAAGGAGTCCTAAATCTGGACAGGATAGCAGGGTGCGAACCTATATACACTTTCCAAACAGTAACTCAATGCGGCTTACTTGCAAGTAGACATAGGTAGGATCGCACTATTGCAATACACTCGTATGCATATCTACTCAGAAGTAAAGGAGCATTAAGTTCAATTAGACTTACTCTCAGGTATATGCGTATAAAACCAGCTTTACAACGCAGCTCTATTTATCTGTTCAAAAGAAGGGCCGATTTAGTCTGCCACATAAGTGAGCTTGCACCAAATACACTAACTCAGGAGTCAGTCTCACTTTGTTCAAGAGCGGTATCCATTTATTTTACTAATTAGATACATCCAAATGAATTATTATATTTTCACTACACACACACACATTCGTAGCAAACTGCTCAGGCGCTTCTCAAGTTGACAGAACAAGAATAAGGTTATCAAAAAAAAAAATTCTCGCTTCGCTCATATAATAAAATAAAAGGGTAGGTAGGTGGTTGTTGCTTTTCAATTAATTGGCGGCGCATCCTTCAGAGCAAGGGACCATAAATCACCGAACAACATATCTTCCCGTTTAATTTTTACTCTTTCGAAGGTTAGATGTTGCCGAGGTAGTTAAACTGGTGGGGTGAACCCTTTTTCTTTCCGCCCACCCAACCCACAATTATCCGGCTTCGTTCTATGAAGTTTCTAGATTAATATCGGTGGAGCGAAAGGCGAGAGAATTCCCCGCTTGAACGGCAGGATTAGGAATATTTCTAGAAGAAAGAAGAGGGTGTGAATTGACTTTAGCCAGCAATCGTCTAAAGCGGAATTACAGCTTGTAAAATAGGTCTCCATCAGTCTCCCGGGAGACGGGCTCAGTTCGACTTGGGTGTTCCAGCTCCTTCTTACCCCTCGCAATAATTAGCTCCATCTCGGTCCCAAGCGTGTGTCTTCCCCACCCCCACGCCAGTGTTTCCTTATCCCCAATAAATGCTGTTGCTGTTTTGCCCGGCCCCCAAGTCCAACAAACTTCTGGGGCACCCAAGGGACTTGCCTTGTTTACGAAGGGGTGGCGGCGCAAGATGCAAAATGCAAAAAAGAGAGGAGGTTTTGGGTGCCCAACTCAGAGCTTGCGGCCGCCCTTGGGGGCTGGTGGGTCTGCCTTTAAGAAAGGAGAGAAGGGAGGGGGCGAAAGTGAGGAGTGTGACTTTCTTATCAAAGTGCGGGAAATGTCATTTTCTTTGTGCTTTGATGTCTGGTTGTCTTTCAGCCCATCCTTGCATGTCATTACCAGACTCCCAACAGAGAAAGAGGTGTGGGGCTTTTTGGGGTTTTGTTTTGTTTTGATGGGAAGTAAAGAAAAGAGTTGGTGGGGGGAGGAGAAGACGAGGATAAAATAGGGATGCACAATTAGATGATTTCTGCCCTTCTATTACAGCGGTGAATGGCAGAATTCTTGACAGAGTAGCGAACCGGCGGGTCTATTCTTAACTGGTTGAGTTAACATATACGGGTGTGAAGCGCCAGGGGCGGGCGGGCGGGCGAGGTTTCTTGTTACCCCCCCAGGTCTTTTTCCTTTAGAGAAAGTCGACTTCTGAAGCAATTTCATCCGTTAAAAAAAAAGGAAAGGAAAGGGGAAATAGTGTGTTAGATCAATATTGAATCAATGTTGCATGAAACCAAGTCAGGATTAGTCCTGGGAGCCACGTTGTTTCTGTGGGTCCAATTCTGCCACCCCCAAATCCCAAAATATTGCTAATCTCGCGGATTTCCGAAGAACTAAATCCCCTCCAGTTCCGTGCAAGTTTACCCGATCAAAACCGTGATAAATGTCTCGATCAGTGGAGATGAAGCCTCAGTTAGGACACTTGCTTGGGAGTAAACTCGGTTGAGCATAGTGGAGCCACGTCTGTGTAAGCATGCATAGTTTGGGGCTGCAAAGCTGCAGTCCTTCTTCGCCCACTAACCTGCGACTATTCCCATTGAACTCGAGGGGCATTGCATTTCTGAGTCCATATGCTTACCTGGTGCTGAGCCCAGTTCCACGGGGTATCCTCCTGAGTAAACACGCATCAGTTGAGGCTGCGTGTCAACTCGACTTCTCTTTCCAGAAAAGGTTTAAAATTTTCAAGACTGCAAAGCTGCCTGGCTAATCCCTGTCTGTATACATGACATTAAAACACATTGACGCAGCGCAGCCGCAACGCTCTTTTCTCCTTCAGGAGTAATAGGTGTTCTGGACACTTAGACTTAGGGTGAGATGTGTTGAAAAGGAAAGAAGACTCATAAACCTCTATGAAAGTTTGAATCGCTGGATAATAAAGAGAACGGGACTCCTGCACCTTCAGTTGTTCCACAGAAAAGGGAAATTTACTAACTATAGGTTGCATGAGAAACCATAGCAGCTGAAATGTCTTCTCCCATGCAGCAACTAAAGGGGCAGGAGCGCTGCCTTCTTGGTTCACCTGACCATTCTTATTACTAGGGAAGTGCATCCCATTGAAATCCATCCAACTTGCCTCGAAAAAACTGCGTTTCCCATCTGGGGGTGCGTCTTTTGTGATTCAGGGAACTCCTTCTTTGCCAAAGTCTTCCGCTGCGCCGGGTCCCCAAAAGGAGATTCCTAGGTGTGTGTGTGTGTGTGTGTGTGTGTGTGTGTGTGTGTGTGTGTGTTGTGGAGGGTTGGGGTTACCCTGGACTGTTCATCGAGGAAAGTCTCCAGGCGGTTAAAGAGGGTCAAACGCTGCTTACACTTGTGCCACCGTTCCCTAAACAGAAGAGCAGGAGGCGGAGGGGCAGTCGGCCGGGAGATGTACAAGGAGAAGAGTCCTGTGGACGGAATGGACTAAACTGCCCTAAGGAGGGAGGCGGTGGCTTTCCACTTTATAGACAATGCTAGACACGGTTGCCATAGCGGCGAGGACGCCTCAGCGTATGTATGCTTCTTAACGCAGCAACGAGGGCGCAGGGAGGCACCGAGGAGGAGCGGGGCCGGGGACGCAGAGGGGAGTCAGGGGGCCTCGTCCTCCTATCCGATCTACCGTTAGCTAGACGAAAAAAGGCGCAGCGCGCTTTCTGGGTCTCCGTTGATCCACGTCTCCTTTGCAACTAAGCGCCCTCCGCCTCTGGAATGCAGCGCCGGATTGTTCCTTTGGTGGATGGAAATGTTTCTTTACAATCAGCCTAGACGTTCCCACCCCCTTCCTCGTTCTACCCCCCTTGCAAAATGCTGCCTTGCGAGCTCTTAACTCTCATTGTATGCCTGCCCGCCTTGCTCCTCCTAGGCACGCCTCACGCCTCTGGCCTCTAAATTTAGGACAGGGTTCAGCTACAGAGAGGCGCCTGGATCCATCTTCTACCACAGTAGGAGATATTTGGGAGATCTGATTCTCTTTGGCTTGAATGGGGCAGAGGCGCAGCATCCGGTACTTGCAGGCCCCCTGACAATCTCCCCACCAAAAAATGCTCCAAACTGGCCTCTTGGAAGCCTTCGGGCTTACAAGTGCTTAACTTTGGCTTGGCAGTAGAATGGGGGGAGGGATGGAATTTAGATGGTAAACTCCTTGGGGCGGGGACCTAATCCTCTTTCCTTATGTGACTCTCGGCTGTGTGACTCTTGGTCGACATCACTTTATGACGTAAAGGTTAAAGGACGTAGGAGGGTCGAACCACAGTTTGCTTTAGTTCCCTCCAGAACTAGAGGGGATTTCTAAAATGAATAGCTCTGTGGTGTCTTCTGCCTTGACAGCTCTGCCTACTCCACCTCACCCGCCAAATCCTAGGTATACTAGATGCTGGTTGTGATTATTCAGTTCCTAGAAAAGACAGCACTCTGAACATACTAAGAAGTGATGTGAGCATGTTCCAGAGCGGAGCCGTGAGACTGGGCACAAATTCAATAATTCGCTGAATTGTTCGGATTCCATTTTATTAATAATCATTAAAAAGGCCTTTTGGCAGCCCTGCTGCTGTGCTTTTAAACTGTAGCCTGACGCGGTGAAATTTAGCGAAGTTTCTTGGTCTGGCTGCACAGGAGCAGTAAAAAGAAAATGTTGGCAATCTTGCTTCGAAGGGGAGATTGGTTTCTGCCTAGACGAAGTATGCTTACTATTTATGCACTCATTTTCCTTAAAAAAAATCTTGCCAAAAGAAGGATAAGGATCAGAAACACAAAATTGCCCATTTGGCAGATTAAATCTCTTTCTAAGCGTCGGCTTCCTGGCGCTTTCTGCAAGACTCTCGCCCGACTCTGAAGCTGCGCCCTCCTGCTCGCCCTCCCGCCCGCCCGCCTATCGTCACAAACACGGAGCGCCTTTCCCAGCTGAGATCAGGCTGCCTGAGCTTCTTGGAGACGAGGCTGGAGGTGATTTTCTTCCCTCTATCAAAAGACCCGAAGGGAAGGACGTGGATAGACACTCATTTAATGACAAGTAATTGACAAATCCGAGAGGCCGCATTACGAGTGGTCTAGGGGAGTATTAATTATTGAAAAACCATTAGCCTCTGTGTGTGTCCTGCAGAGATCCCATCTTGTTCGGGAAATATAAGCTGTCACGTCAGTTTAGATGGAGGGGAAATCAGATGAGGAACTCCTCCCCCTCCCTCTCTCCGCTGCAAGCCCCACCCTGAGGGAATCGGAGACTATACCGCCAGCAAGGGCCAGGCAGACCTGGCGGGCACACAGGCTTCCTACCGAGAAGACCTCTCGCTTTCTTTCCCGAAGTAACTCCTCTGGATCTGTTCGCCTTTCCCCCGACACTGCTCCCCAAGAGTTGTCGTGGCTTTGGATGGTGTTAAAGAGGGAGGGGGAAAGCCCTTGCAAGTCAAGGTCACCGAGGCAAGGAGAGCCAAATCCACTAAGGGGATATGGTGTGTCTCTCCACTTTTTCCTAAAATGCCCCCCCCAATAGAGATTACGATACAGAAAACAGGCTATCCCCTCCACAGTACATCTGAGGTTCTGAGGGGCAGAGATTGGTCGACCAATTTAAAAGCTACTGAAAGACGTGGGTACTAGTTGAGGTTTTTTGGGGGGAGATTACGACTTCACTTCAGTTTTATATTTTTAAAATGTGGGGAGGGGTCTTTAATAAAGATATATGATAAATGGGCAAAGGGAGCAAAAGCCAAAGTTAATCTCCTTCAAGACAACGTTGCTTGAATATGCTTGGCTGGGTTTGACTGAATCTTGTTGTCTCAGCTTTCCCTCCGTGCTCAAAGCCCTTTAGCGCTCATCTCTCGGTTACTACACAACGTGCGACCTTCGAGTGGTATTGTGGGGCAGAAATAATTCCAAAGCACTTTTCACACACGCATCGCACACAAATTGAAAAATGCACATTTAACTCTCTTTTTTAACCAGAGCTACTTCGCAAAGTGGTGTAGAAAATTTGGAAATGAAAGCGCCCTGCCCAGGGATCATGACGGCTTCGTGCCAAGGTCTTGCCTGATTCCTACCTGCTGCTGATCCCCGGCCAGAATCAGGCCTAGAGGAGGCCTGATAAGAAAGAGCACGATCCAGCGGGAAGTTCTGAGCAAACCGAATCGGAATGAATGAGAAACGGGCCAAGGTAGCGCAGACAGGAGGACTTCTTGGTGCGCAGCTGAGAGTCACCGTGCATTGCAGACTACGCATTGCCCCAAAGGCCCACGTGTCCAGGGGTTGCGACCTCAGGCTTCCGCGGCCACACAGCTGTCCCATGAAGCCGCCTCCATCCCGTTCGAGTCCTTTGCAGTCTTGGGAATTTCGGTTTAAAAACACCCCAATTTTTAAGAAGTGTTATAACTCTTTTCAGAGGTTCAAGCCATTTCCCTGCAGTGTGATCCTATGCCGGCTTACTTGGAAGAAAGCCCAAATGGCCTCATCTGGGATCACTCCCAGGTAAGCCTGCACAGCGGGGCGTCCTGCTGCTTCTGAAGCATCGAGGAAGGAAGGAGTGGGCTGAGGGCGGATGGCTGGCCCAGAAGCCAAGAAGAAGAGGACAGCTGTTAAGACCCGCCAGCTGCTCCGAACGTCAACGAGGTCGGTTCCGAAAAGGGGAGAGGCGATCCGGGTAAAAAAAGCACGCCTCTCCCAAGCAAAAGAAAAACCTGCTGGATCAGGCCCAACGGCCCACTAGAAACCCCACCGAGCTCAGTGGCACTTGCTTCCGAGTAAGCCTGCACATGCTCATGCATGCTGCATGAAAAGCTAGCATCTCTCGCTCTCTCATTCACTTTTCTGTTCCGCGCCCACTCCTTCCCACAACTCCAACCAGTAAAACTTAAACAGCCCAGGAGGCCGCTTGAGAATCAGGTCGCCAGGACCTTTAGGGGACGATTCCGTCTTCCTGATAAATGGGGCAGCCCAGCTCACATTCCTCCGCTGGGGAGGGAGAATTCTCGTAGCCACGGGGAACCTAACGCACATTTTAAACCTGTGGTTCTGGGGTCGGGGGAGATGACCGCTACCCCCTCCTCCTCCTGTAGGCCTGATTCTGACCGGGGATCAGCAGCAGGTAGGAATCAGGCAAGACTCTCAGCTACCTCTCCCGCCCGCTTCCAGCAGCGCAAGACAGCAACAACAACGCGCACCAGCACCACCAAACTTAAAAGTCCCTACCTGATGCCCTGGAGCTGCCGATCTCAGAGGCGACGGTGACGAGCCCAGACGCCCCGCCGACTGCAACTCGGCGGCAAGGCATCGCGGCATTTATTGGAGCGACTGTTGACTTTAGCACAAAGCAAAGATTTCACTGCCCGCTAGTTTAAAAATGAATATTTTACCAAGATATCGATCAGCGTTATAAAATTCAGTTAAGCACAATGGCTCGAAAGGAGCAGAGAAAACACACGCACACGCATGCACGCACACGTACACACAGGCAGAAGCAGGGAGCAGCAGTCCTAATATCTGTGTAAATTTGCTGAAGAATGACGTGCTGCGTGAAGTTTCCCTCCTGGAATTTGGCGTTAAATATTTATTTATTTAGTTATTATTATTATTTATTAGTTTACTGGTTTTGCTTATTCGCAGATCGCGGGGACTTAAATCACCAGCGGTTAAAAAAAAATAACGGGGGGGGGTTGAATGAGGAAGGCAGACCGTGTGGTCCTTTGCAAAGCGACCCCGATCTAACGTGTGAAGAGGATGTGAAAGGAGGCAGAAGAGACCTCCATTCTAAGCGACATCTACTCACGCACACACATTCCTCCCTCTCTTTTTTCCTTTTTAAAACGGTCTTTTGCCAGAGGTATATATCTTATCGCTCGGGATCAACGGAGTGGGAGACCGCTAAGTAGTTTAAAACGACCGCAGGCGCGATGGGACCGGCCAGGTTAGAGCATCACATTCGCGTCCCATTGTCCGCGCAATCGCTGCCATTCCAGGCCTCCATTCTTCTGCTCGACGGGAGCCTTTTATGTGGTAATGAACACACATTTTCCGCTTTGCTTCACAACGTGTGTGTCCTCGCGGGACACAGGCGGACGGCGGCGAAGCGCGGCCGAATGGGGTCCTCTCCACCCACAGGCCTGTTTTTTAAAAGGTGCCTTTTGGGGGGGGCAGTCTTCCCGAAAAAACAATTAGGGGGGATTTGAGAAGGATTCGCAAGTTTAGGTCACTTCTGAAATCTATAAACGTTGTGCGGGGGGTGGGGGTGGGCGAGGAGCGGACAGACTTTTGTCCGGAGCGAAAGCAATTGATATTTCATTTAAATAAATACATATTTAAATAAATAAATAAATCTGCTTCGACGATGCAACCTGAATTAATAAAATTAGAACGTGGGAATAAGGTTGGCCGACCGGCCAGCTTTCTATGCCCTAGACTAAAGTACCGACGATCACATTTTTTCTTTCTTTTTGGATTTCAAAAAGCAATCGCGTCGCCTCCTGCAGATTGAATCTGAGGCCTGTAGAGGGAAGAGTCGAGAGAGCTGCGATCACTAACGTGCAGATGACCAAAGTTTTGATATGATATGATGGATAGGCAAGCAAATATTAGAGCAAAAGAGAAATTTACTAGTAGTCTTCAGTCTGAATGTTTCCCTCATTCCTTTCATGGTAAAAGGGCATTAACCAGGTTGTTGGAGTAAATGTTTTTTTTTAAAAAGTTTATTTCTCACATTTCAGGCTAGGCCTTCTACAGTCCTAAGACGTTCTGGTAAACATCAAGATTGACCATGTTTCTAACAGTTACCTTAAATGCACCCACATCTATAGATCAATATCTATAAATTTGAGCAAACAACTACACAGGTGGAAATACAAAACTTCACAAACTAGCATCCAGGTAAGAGTGGCACTTTCCTGACAAGTTATGGCTTGCTGCAACCATCCAGTTAGGCCTGGAGCACCCGGGAAGGCTACATTTAGGAGGGCCCAGTGTGGTTTTATGGGCCGCTTTTTGTTTTGTTTAAATGCAACTGTGTTTCAGTATTTCTCAAGTTTGGGTCCATGGTGTCAAGTCATTTACATCTGCTTTGCATTTAGTCAAAAATTCCAGCAGTAAAACCAAAGTGCTCAAATGTCAAATCTTCCCCAAAACTGGGAAGCTGTGCACCAACTGGGTTAAGCCACTGAAGGTCTGCCAAATTGGTCATCACCTCACTGGAAATAATCTGTTCAACCAGGCCTTGGGCTGATTAACACTCTATGGTTTTTTAAAATGTGTTTGTGGGAGGGGCGTTTATTTGTTTTTGTTTGTTTTATTGTGTATTTTGTATTTCCATGTTGTATTTCCATGTTTAAACTGCCCTATGCTCTTTGGAAGCAGAGGAGTACCTGTATACAAATTTGATAAATTATGATGATGATGATGTCAATTAAAACAAGTAGGGGCAGATATATGTATATTGTTCTGTCTGCATTGCAAGGTGAAAGGAAACAACAATTACAGGTTATTATTGGTCTATTTATGTCAGGGTGGCTCATAATAATTTAGGGAGGTTAGGGCAAATGAAAATTTGACTCCACGCAAGTTAAAAAGTGATGGGGGTGGAAATCTGTAAGTTACTTGATTCTGTATGTTGGAGATGCACACTAGAGCAACCTGAATCCATGTGGTGCTGCCACATTTGGTGGTACTGCAAAAGTGTAAGCAGGCTTCAGATTGGAGTAAAACCAGTGGGACTTACTCCCAATGGCATTTTCTAGAAGAGGGTCATAATCCTCCTCAGGCTAAGAGCAGGCTTTATACATAGCCGACTTGAAGACTATACAGTATACTGGAACACCAACCGCTGGCATGTGTCGACTGGCACCATAGAGGTACATTTCCAGGGGTTAGAAAAGTTAAATTTGTGGGGTTTGGTTTGCAGAGGTTCGCAAATGTGAAGCTGTCCTCCCCACTTTCTGACGAAGAAGACGATTATTTCCAAACGTCGATCTCTTTAAATTCCGTGAGAATTACTTCCAAGTAGAAATGTAGCTTCCAAGTCCTGGGAAGGAGATGCTTTTTCTGAAATAGTTCTATGCACCAAGGCTACTACTGTTCGTTCTCTCGTGGGCGCCACACATCACTGTCTCGTCCCAAAGTCGAACTATGATTGGCATGGGGAAATCTGACGCCCACACATTTGTCAGGGAAGGATTTCACCTGCAAGTGAGTGTTGTATATGAAGCAACCTTTAGCGAGAACTCAATCGGATGTTGATCTTTCAGAATGCACTCCGGAGGAAGTTGGAAGGATGCTATAGAGCTCTCATTTGCATCCCATCAATTTATTCGTGTAGCAACTGACCCCCTGTGAAATGAGTTTCCGGATCCTAAACATATCCAGTTTAAAAGCCACATGTTCTGTTTATACATCCCAATTTAGCCAACCACCTTTTAACTCCCAGCCCTTTAATTACCTACCTGGAAGACCCATTGAACTCAATGGGATTTGACATATATAGGATTGGAATGCAAACGTTCAGCAGAACTGGATTGTGTGAAGCGCTCTCTTTAATGAATTTACGCGGTGCCCTAAGCCTAATTACTCGGAGGACGACTCATTTCCGTTAAAAACTGAAATTCTATGCATGTTTCTTCTCATGGCGTTCAGACTAACTTCTGAAGAAACATGCAGAGGGCAGGATGGGCTACAATCCTAGCAAGACTTTCTGGTAAGTCCCAATGAACTCCACGAATGGGGTCGGCTGCTCTTTGGGAAGGGGATCAACGTTGCCAATTGTGTATTAAAATAGCACCGTGTCCTAAATTGTATTTATTCATGTGAAGAGCGTTTCATCAAATTCAGGAGAGGGGTTCTTCTTTCTCTCTCTGTTAAAATAAAGTGGCAACTCTAAAGACTGCAGGGACTAAGGCTTCAAAAACCTCACCTACTGATCTGGGAGCAGGTCCCACTGATTTAAAGGACGATGATATTTAGTGGCGCTCTCTTTGAGTCACTGTGCTTAGACCTTTGTTCATCTGAACTCCAGTCAGGGAGCATCGGAAGGGGCTCACGCAAGTGCTTGCCTGAATGCATGTAATGGAATATTTGAGGTGGTCAGAAAGAGTTGCGGTGGTCCGAGTGGGGCCACAGTCCGCACATGCAAGTCGTCACATGATGAACGGAATCAAAGTCAATCCTTCACTTCTAAGTAGACGTCTGAGTAAAGGTTTCCGTACCCTCCGTGCACCCATCCATTAGGCTGCCCGATTTTGCATTTTCCTCCTTTTGTTCGCGCTCCAAGTGAAATGTCTCAGAACATCAGTCTCGCGCCCCACAGATGTGGCAGAGGCAGAGCACAGTGGCTAGCAAAAAAGAAAAAAGAAACAAAAAAACCCCTCAACCAATACGCGTTGATTCGGTAGCGAATTGCCTAACGTTCAGTGGACCTTACTCCCAGGTAAGCAACGGAGCAACTTGAGGTAGGCATGAGGACCTCCCCTCTCATTTCTGCCCTGAATTCCTCGAATTCCTTAACTGGCAACTTGTGCTGCTAGAGGGCTGGGGTTAAACTATTGAGTTATGCGCCACCGGCGGTTCCTTCAGTTTGGGGTCCGGAGTGGGAGTGCGTTGGACGATAGCCTGGGAGATCTCGGCGAGAATCCTCACTCAGCCATGCAGCTCCCTGGTGACCTTGGGCCAGCCACTCCCACTCAGCCTAACCTGCCTCACAGGGTTGTTGTAGGGATAAAAGTGGGGGGGGGGAGCCATGGTCACCACCTGGAGGACAAGGTGGCATATGAATGTAGTAAATAATAATAAATAAGAAACGAAGTTCTATTTGACTTCCGTTGGCCAGGTAATCTTCTCTATCTGAGTCTAGTTGGAAACCTTGGGATTCAACCGAGGTTAGTTCCCATGGGACTGACCATGAACCCTACACCTGCTTCTTGGAAAGGATGCCCCGTTTATTCCAATTGGATCGATTCCCCATCAAGTGAGCCTTCGCTGGAAGCCTTCCTCCTCCTAACCAGGCTCAGTGCTGCGTCTTTGAGATCCTGCTAAACTATGCTCTGGAAAGGCCAACACAAAAACCCCCTTCCTAGGGGGTAACTAGCATCAAATGTCTTCCTTCCGGATAAGCATGCTGAGCAATGGCGCTGCTGCAGGGCTAGAGGTGCGGCACAACACGTAGCGCGCGTACTCAGAAGTATGTCCTCCGCAATTCAATAGGTCTTACTTCCAAGTAAGTATCATAAGATATTCAAAAGCCATTGGAGACCTTACTCCTGAGTAAAATATGCATAAGGTGACGCACATCAGTTTCACTGAAAATCAATGTAGGCTAATTCTTAAAATACTCCGAAGTGAAACTTACCGTTTTCAACTGTTTTCAGGATCGGTGTGAAAGGGCAGCATATAGCTGGCTGCTTTTGAAGAACTGGTTCGAGATCCACCACAGGAGTAGGCGAGAGTGCTTGTAGTCAGTCGAGAAAATCCACTATGCCGACTGAGTTTCATTTGGACTCGGCAAGCGAAAGGAAGCTCGTGACTCCCCTTCGCCTTCTGACCAGCTCCTGCAAGGCCCCTCGTGTGTATGTGTTGTCACTGTCGCGTTTGTGTTGTGCGCAGATTTCTGCATGAGCGAGATGGGGACTGATTGGAATCCCATCTACTCATCCCTGTTCTCCCGTTGCTAAGAGTCTCCAAAGAGGAGCCCCGAAGTTTATCCAAAGACGACTCAGAGGAAGAAGACAGGCAGACAGAGAAATGCGGCTCTGGAGGGCGGGCAGAAGAGGAGGAATATAGGAGCATCGAGCTTTCAAACAACTTCCGAATTGCCCAGCATTAGGTTAAAGCCGTCTTTCTTGCTAACTGCGTTTCAAGCAAGCTAGAACCCAAATCTTTAAAGAAAAGAAAAAGAAGCTAGAATTCGAATCCATCTAACCAATTTGTTTTAAAAGTCCCGAAACTCTTAACCCAACCGGGCGTCCGTTTTGGTTTCCACCAGGCGCTTGAGGCTTCACGCGCTTTCTCTGATGCAGAGAAAGGTTCTCGCAAGCCACACTCAGTTCATTATGAAAGGCAAGAGTAGTCTCAGTGGGTGATAGTCAACGCTCGTCATACTCAGAGTAGACCCATTGAAACCAATGGTTTCTGCTCTTCAAGCCGCCACCTCCTGCGTGGAGTATGATAATGTGGAGTTAATAGTAGTTATACTACAGGATTGCTATATTGGCTGCGATTGTGTGGAACGCGAGGCTGAATATTAGGTACAGTCAAAGACGAAACACTTTTAAGGCCGGAGATTGAATGAGAGAGATGCGCGGTTAACAGTATAAGTGAAATCAATGAGTCATAAAAAATACTTTGGCTGGATACTGTGCTATTATTTAAATGACTCCACTATTAGCATGATGCCCAGATGTCGAGAATACCCCTTTTAACCGAGGTTGCAATCCTAGTCATGGACCGGAGTCAGCGGGGATGTCTAGGCAAGTATAATTCGTGGGAGCCTGCCCGATTGCAAACGTGTGAGGTAACCAATGGGCTTTCCTATCAAGTAATGTTCACAGGATCAAATAAGCAAAGCAATAATGTACATACGTAGAATAGGCAAGATCTATATATAGCCCTCGACTGAGAGCCTAACAACCCAATCACAGAATCATAGCATTGTAGAGTTGGAAGGGACCACGTGGGTCAGCTAGTCCAACCCATTATAATGCTGGAGTATATTTTTGCCCAAGCTCTGCCGACAAGGAAGTCCCTATTGAGTTCAGTCCCACTTGTCCTAGGACTTCCATGGGCTTAAACTCAGGGAGTTGGCAGACTTTAGGCTTTACTGATCTATTTTGCTTTTTACTAGAATCCCAAGATCTACCAACCAGATTCTAGTTCCTAAAGGCATACCGTGAGAATGAAAGGCCAAGGTGCCTCTGAGCCCATTCTGAGCCCAGGAGTTCGTCTGCAGTATCAGAACTGAGCTGAGCTCACAGTCCTTTCACACAACCCCAAAACACCCCCCCAACCCCCGTCATGTCAGCAATTCACTTTGGTCAAGAGGGGGAAGTAATTTTGTTAAACAGTTGGGAGTCTGAAACCAAACTGCTTGCGGATCTAGTGCATATCAGGCAAAGATTTACCATAGAATCAGCTGTCTTTACTTGAGAATAAAGTGTATATTTGGGAGTAAAGTTGCAGTCTTATTCACAGTTTAGACGTGGAATGGTAAGCGTGCCAACAAGATCTGATGATGTATGAAACATGATACTCCAGGTTCATATGTGCATTTTAAATATGCATGTTATTCATACAGGCCATCTTGGGGGGGGGGGCTACTCTAAGCACAGTAAGCTCATTGGCAAGCAATATCAAGAGCTAAAATTAGTTCATTATCTTTCCCGCATCTCTTTGCATTATGCTAGAAAATAACAGACAGGTATTATTGTTTAAGTTAAGAAAGGGGGAAGAAAAATCTCCAACAGCAATTTAATATATGGTTTGTGAGAATTTGGTCGGTCATTACCAGAATACACATCTATAAACCATAAATAAAGCGTACAAAAACGATAAATTAATTCGATTGGAGTCGTTTACTCTCCCGGTAACATCAAAACTTCCTGTGTCAAATTACAATCTAAAGTCCATTTTTGGGTCCCCCCCTCCCCCGAGTTCACGACGCTACAGTCCTTTTGATCCTCAGTTTTGAAATCTAACACTGGTCCACACACACACTTATTTCTGTGTCACTTTCACACCCCAAAATAGATATATTTATAACTCCCCGCAACAAAGAAAATAAAGAAACAGACAAGGAGACCCCTAAAAGGAAACCTCCAACTCAAATAAAATTTAAATCGGTGTCTGAAGAAAAGTGACGGTGGTCAAAAGCCGGAGCCCGCGGAAGTGGATGTTTTCCACGCCCCACGGTTGTTGGAGATCAATCCTGTTTTCCCGACGCCGGCGAGAAATGAGTAGAAGAAAAAGGAGCTTTAAATTACACAACAGCAAACGTCGATTAAATATTACGGGAGCCTTTTCTAAACTAGGAGGGGGGCGCGAAGTCCAGGACTCTTTGCCAAAAGTGGTGCGCGGGAGAGGTGGGGTCAGTGCGCTCCTCATAGAAAGTTGTCTTTTTCTTTTTAAAAATAGGGCTAGAGAATCTTTAGTTGATACAAAGGCGCCGGAGCTCCCAGGTAGTGGGTGGAGGGCGCCGGATTGTTTTAGTCCGATGGGCTTTGGATATGGATTGGGAACGGGAGGCGACGCCGTGGGATAAGCTGGCTTTGGGCACCGTTTGGATTCTTTCCAAAGTCTACATCGTATCTCAAATCTCCTCCTGCCCAGAGAAGTCTCGGGTTTGTCCTGGGGAGAGAAAGAGAGCACTGGCCCTTAGGGGGTGGGCAGAGCGGAAGGGTGGGGTGCCCTTTAAGAAGAGTTCATGATGGGCCTGGAGTAGACCCCTTGGTAATAGGAGGCGTCTCCGGCCAAGGGCGAGGCCTCCAGGGCGCTTTTGTTCGTGACGGAGCCCATGGCCAGGCTGCCGGGCACCGGCGAGCCGTAGCTGCTGTAGTGCATCACCTGCTCGTAGGCTTTGAGGTCCATTTTGTGGTGCGGGTGGTGCGGGTGGGGGTGGTGATGGTGCGGGTGGTGGGGGTGCTGCTGCTGCTGCTGCTGCTGCTCTGTGGAGGACATAAGGTTGGTGATGGAGAAGGGGTGGTTGAAGGCGTAATGGTGCTCCGCCTTGAGGTGCGCCTCGTGGGAGAGCCCCGCGTGGGCGTGATGCTGCGCCAGCAGGTGCTGCTGCTGCTGCTGCGCCGGCGACGGGGCGGGCTCCGGGTGGCCCTTCAGGTCGGCCAGGGCGCGCTTGTGCTCGTGGCAAGGGGAGGCGCTGGAGTGCGGCGATTCCGGAGCCCCGTTGGGCAGGTCGCGTTCCTGCGGCGCCTGCGAGGCCGCCTTCTTGCCTTGCGACGGGGCTCCCCCCGACGAGGCAGGCGAGGCGCCCTGATTCTGCTGCTGCTGCTGCTGTTTGGAGCCTGGCGGCTTGTCGCACTTGAAGCGCTTCTGGCGCCGCAGGTAGCAGCCGTTCTCGAACATGTTGCCCGAGTCCGGGTGCAGAGTCCAGAAGGAGCCTTTGCCCGGCTTGTCCGGCGAGCGCGGCACCTTGAGGAAGCAGTCGTTGAAGGAGAGCGAGTGGCGTATGGAGTTCTGCCAGCGCTGCTGGTTCTGCCGGTAGAAAGGGAACAGGTCCATGATCCACTGGTAGATCTCGCTCAGCGTCAGCATCTTGTTGGGCGACTGCTGGATGGCCATGGTGATGAGGGAGATGTACGAGTAAGGCGGCTTGGCGTGCGTGTAGCTCCGGCGATAGCTCTTGGCGTCGCGGGAGCGGCCCAGGCCCGCTGCTTGCCCGTACGCGCCGCTGCCGCCGGCCCCGACGGGACTCAGCGCCGAGTAAGCGCCCAGCGCGCCCCCCATCGAGCCGGCCTGCGCGCCCAGCGGGCTCAGGCTGGGGCTCAGGTGCGCCGCCATGCTGGCCATGGCCCCCGCGCCCGGAGAGAGGTTCATGCCCGCCGGGCCGGCCGCGTAAGACATGCCCATGGAGCCGCCGGACGCCACCGCCGTCATGTTGCCCGCCGTGCCCATGGCTGGCATGCTCATGTAGCTGTTCATGCCCAGCCCCGCGTTCATGGTGGAGTAACCCTGCAAAGGCGACAAGAGCGGGGAGCCCAGCGGTTAGTGGAGGTGGCCCACGGGTCGTCCCACCCGAGACCCCCAACGCCCTGGCCACGGGATCGTGGGCAACCCAGCCCTCAGCCCCAACCACCACGAATTTCAAGGGAGCTTCTTCGCTGGAACGGCCTCCTTCGGAGTCTGTGTGATACAAAGCTGGAAGGTGAAAGTACCCAGCGCCCCATTGACCATGGGGCAATGTCCAGGCACTCTTGGGCCCCTTGAATTTATATGGAAGGCTGGAGCAAGTGCTTAAATCTGGGGGGCAGTTAAATTGAAATCGGTCAGATTTACATCCGAGTAAACACGGGAGAGGATCGGCTTGTAAATCTCGCCAAACACAATTTAAAAAGGGACAGGGGGCGCCTAATTTTGACTCGATCGTGTCGATGGTTAGGATCGGGGTCCAAGCATTGTAAACTTGGATCCCAAATGCGCTAAGCTGATACAGGTCCCAGTGAAATCGATGACATACAAAACAACAACAACAACAACAACAACAACAACAACACCTGTTAGGATCAGGACCTTAATCCCACAGGAGAAAGTCGACCAGTATTCCCGCACCCTCATTTTAAAAATTCCTGTTGGCTTTAATGAGCCTTTGCCCAAGTAACGTGTTTCTTATTGTGATGGAAGAAAAAGAGGACCCAGATGGGTGTTTAAAATATTTCCTTATTCGTTGGCTGGGGAATTGCTCCTGTTAAAACCCAAATGCTAATGCAAATCAACCAGAAAGCAAGCCCGCTCTCTACCGCACACACTTTCCGGGTCTAGCCGTGCAATCCTATGCATGCTTACTCAGAAGTAAACCCCACTGTGTTTCGCGGGACTCACTCCCAGCTAAGCGCGCAGAGGATTAGCGCCTCAGACCCCCATATCTGACTCCCCCGAAGCCTTTCGGTTTCCAATCCGAAGCGATTCTCTTGGGTTTTCATGCAATTTACTTCCCAAGTCACTTGTGTTATAGTTGCTTAACCCAATAGAAGCCGGATCCATCAAAACGACTCGATAGAATTTGTGTTTTGTTTCGGTAGCATTCGATTTCAACCCGAATTTCTCATACACTGACTAGGGAGTATCCGTCGTGATCTCCCGACAACTTTATTTCTCTACTGCGGGGGAGGATTGTATCGAAATCACTCAGGGGTCAAGACCTCAACCCTAGGCAAAATTAAACGCCATGGAAATCAGTGTGGGGGCTCTGTTCAAAATCCAAGGGTAAAAATGGGGCTGACATCTGACGGCTCCAGGAGGGAACCTGAAATGTGATTTGACTCAAGGAGGGAAAAGATCTTCGTTGTCAAGACCCGGCTGTTTCCTGGGGCAAAGGAAGGAGGCACGCAACTTGGAGAGAGACAGGAGCTTGTGCGTAAAGCTTTGCTCCTCTCGTTCAAGAAAGAATTCTTATCCGGCTTTGGGTTTCATTTGCCCCCAGACTCCGAGCCCTCCCAGGGCGAGATTTAGAGCAATAAATGCGCCCCCTCTTCCCCTGGTTCCTTATAGCTCCCCCCTCAAACGCCCTTCCTCCCCCCCCAACCTCTCTCTGCCAAACACAACTTTGTTAGGATAGCGCGGCTAGGCATGGCAAAGGATTTGGAGGCTTCGCAAGTCAATATTTGATCACAAAGTTAATATTATCTCAAGGCTAACACAGTGTTGTATAAAAAGAGGGCGAGAGGGAGAGAGAGAGAGAGAGTCCTGTTTTTTAGCGGGAGGAGGAGGCTTGGGGATTGGGTGGGGGACCCACACACAAACAGAGAGAGCGAGAGAGACACCCACCCACGCAAACAGACAGAAGTTGCCATTTACCTCCGGCTCGCCGTAGTAGTTGCTCCACTCCGTGTGCTCGTGTCCTTCCATTTTCACGACTCCTAGCATACTGGAAGCGGAGTGCATGGCAGTTTAAAATTTAACAGCCACAACAAGCGACGACAGAGGGAGAGAGAGCAATCCAAAAAAGGGGGGGGGAGAAAAGGAAAACACCCTCCTCGGTAGCCCTCCCTCCTTCTCCTTGCCTCGTTCCCTCTCTCCCCCTCCCTCCCTCCCTTCTCCCTCCCTCTTTCCTTCCTTCCCTCCCTCCCTCCTTCTTCCCCCTCCCTCTATGTGTGTGATGGGGGAGGGGGAGGGTGGGCTCGCTTTGCGTGGGGTTTGTCCCTGCCCGCTATTGCTGCTGCCGTTGCCGCTGCTACTACTACTGCTTGGGTGGGTTTTGCCGAGAAGAGTTGCCCGGAGGCGAAGGCAAGGAGGAGGAGGAGGAGGAGGAGGAGGAGGAGGAGGAGGAGGAGGAGGGTGGAAGGAGGAGGAGGAAACGAAGTGGTGCAGTGACGTGGGTGCCGGAGCGATATAGCAGCCAGAGGCCAGGCTAGCCTCCAATCCCCAGGTCCTAGGCAGGCGATTTGAATAATCAGCTCCCACCTAGGGCTCTCCTCGCCAAGACGCCGGCTGCTGCCCTGGAGCACCCGTGGGCGCAACCTGGGGGGAGGCTTTTTGCCCCCCTGTTCGGGGGCTAAAATCACCTTCTTATGCTATACCCTGGTCATGAATCTGGAAGGACCACCTCCCGGGTTCCTACTGACTTGGATAGTTTCAATGACCTTTGGGGTTTTAACATTTCTAAGGTTGCTTTTATGTTTTGCGGCGGATTGCTCTGAGGGGGCTGACCCTATATATCTAGGGATTTTATGTTACGATCGTCATCAACAGCCACAACAAGCATCTTCCTCCAAGCAACTTGCGAAGTTGAATAGAAATGCTTTAAATGTATGTACCGGTATGCATGCAATATAGTCAAACCAGGCACACAGTTCGTTGATTACTATGGAGATTTAGACGCATGCTTAAGGTTGCGCAGTCCTATGCACACTTAGTAGGTGGTCCTATTGGAATGTATAGGATTGCGCTAAACAACTATCCCATTGAAATCAATAGGACTGAAAAGTGCATGCCTTAGACTGGATCGCACCATAGGTAGAGAAAATAAATAAAGTTGATACTTTAACCTTGGTCTGTTTCTTCAGAAGATAACTAAGGAAAACTCCGGCAGCCATACTTTCGACTTCGGTTGAAATGCTTGGATTTCAAAAATTCTAGAGGAACTAGGCTGATAGAAATCACATTGACCTAGCCATAATAATTCCCATCCACTTCCCAAACTATTCGCTTGGCTTAAATGGCGGGACGGGGGTCGTAAGGAAGGCACTTCATTTCCCCAGTTCTAACTCTGCTAAAGATTTCAATAGAAGATTGTTTGGGTTCGGTGACAGCTAAAATGGAACCTCTGCGCTCAGGAGCAGTATATCTTTGAGTACCTACTGCTCTGGACAACCAACAGGAAATGGCGTCAGAAACAGAACGCGGCCCCTTGTTGCCCTTGCGCTCCTGGCGATCCGGAAGGACCTCGCGCCCTGGGCATCCACCGCCGCCCCCGACCTGCCTTGAGCCTGCAGGAGCTCGCCAGGTGTACCCGGCACCCTAAGGGTGCCCCCCCCCATCGCCAACATTTCGTAACTAAAACAAACCGCCTCGAAGTCACCCAGCTGGGCTAGTGCGAAATGTTCCAGGCGAACCGCTGAAGAAAGGCTGGCAGGGACTCGGCCGGCCAACCGCACTGAGCGCCCAGGGCGCCTTGGCAGCGAGCGCAAGCGCAGACGAAGAAGGGAACAGGTAGGCGACCCCAGAGCAAAGGGCTTCAGCGGATTGAGGGAACCAGCTTTGAGTCGGCAGGTCGGCCTCACGGAGACCTTAGCCCGGCGACGTTCAAGGGGCCCAAGCCTCCAGGATCGCCACAGTCAACTCCGTTGGCTTCCAGGAACTCCGGGAGCGCCTAGAGAGCGTGACTCCCCCGGCCAGATCTGTTGAAATTGTCGGGACGGGAATGCGCTTCGGAGCTGCGCCATCGTCCCGCACGTTTCAGCGGGAGACTTGGGCATCTTTCTGCGTGCAAAGGCTCCGTGGAACTTGAAAGTGCTTAGAGTGGAGTTGCACCCTGTGGTGGGCCGGCAGGCAGTGCCCTCTCTTCCGCCAGAAGCAGCTGAAATGCCCTTTTGTTTCAGCAAGAGACAAACGTTCGATCCCTTTGAAATCCGAGGCCTTCAGAGTGCCTCGTTCTGGCTGGATCCCGCACTAAAGCATGTAAGCTCTCAAGGAGAGTTGGGGAAATGGATGCCCTCCAGGTGTCGCTGGACTCCAGTTCCCACCATCCCTGACCATTTGCCGGGCTGACAGGTGCTGATGGGAGATAGAGTTCAAAGGTCCCCTCCTTTGGTCTAGTGGTGGCTAACCTTGGCACTCCAGATGTTTTGGAACTACAACTCCTATCATCCCTAGCTAACAGGACCAGTGGTCAGGGATGATGGGAGTTGTAGTCCCAAAACATCTGGAGTGTCAAGGTTAGCCACCACTAAGTGAAGGCCTGCTGTTCAAGCAGGTCTGGGAGTCTATTCCAGAATTATGATCAAGAGCTGCTGTCGCCGAGCAGGAATTTTTTGCTCAAAGGCGCTTTTTTCTTATTCCTAGGGAAGTACTCCCAGAATCCAGGCTGCGCATGGAAAAGATGCTGGAGCTTTCCCCGCTGAAAGCGATTAGTAAGCGATTCAGGGTTTGCTTATGGGGAAATGTTTGCTCGCTTGTTAAAAGATGGCGTTCACTGGAAAGTGAACTCTCCTCGAAAGTGGCATTAGCGCTTTCTTCCCTTCAAAGCGCTTCGCAGGTGCGCGATCTCAGTCAGAAGTCGCCCTATTATAGCCATGCTTTCCCGGCGGTTTTAGTAGGCAGGAGGCTGGGTCTTGGCGCGGACCTTTCCCGAGCGCCACCAGTCGAGAACTTCCTGGCTCGCTGCTTGATCTCCCATGCATTCAGTTGGATTTAACTTCCAAAATCAACCTACAGCATTTGGGTTCGTGGGCAAGGAAGGGGCCACTTCGGACGGGGGGGGGATTCAGAAACTTACCAAGCCCTCATCAAAGTGAACGCGCTTTTGTTAAAAAACAAAGCAACAATAAGTATTTGTTGCCTTTCTGTTATTTTTTAAAAATATATATCACAGCAAAGAATAGACTAAGGGGTGCCAACTTGACTAAAACATTGTGGGGACGGAACGGCAGGTAAGTCCCGCCCTGCCTAATCGATCACAAGACGCGGCGCACGTAGGCCTACACTATTTGAATGGCAATGCCCATCAACTTGGGGGGGGGCGGCCACCTCAAATATTTAAGGGGGGCTGAAGGAACCTCGGCCCCTAGGATTTGGCTCCTACCTACTTATAGACTCCACTGTGCAGCTCTCTTGCGCGAACCCTAATGGATGCGTCAAAGAGGCGCATCTCTGATCACTTTAAGTGTGGTTTGAAAAGAACAACTTCGCGTGCGCCGACGTTATCAACCACCTATTGGGGGATCTTTCCTTTCCTTTAATAATAGGGATCAGTATGTGTAGGACATGCGACCAGCTCCGAGATTTTGATGCTCCTGAAGTGGAATAATTACAAATTGTCTGAAACACTCTGAAGAGCGGATCTCCCCCCCCCCACCCACACACACACCGCGCGCGAAGCAGAGCCACTGGATTGGCTGGGTTGTTGGCGGGGCAATTCAGCGGATGCATCAATGGGCAGGTGCTGCTTCTGCACCTGGAGCTGCAAGGAAAAGGGTGATTCTTCAGAGAGGAATCCCATTTGTCTCCTTCCATTGTTCAGACACGGCAGAGGGAAAGGCGGGCAGGCAAGCAAACAGCGCTCACTACAATTCGCCAGGTGCCATTCCACTGAAAAGAAGGGAGCCCTTTTTGCCTTACCCGAAAAGCCACGTGAGTTCCAGCTAGCAAACGAACAGATCCCCCCTCTGATTTTTCTGAAAGGGCCCCTCCACCTCATCACTCCCTTGCATATCAGTGAGCACCTGAGGAACCTATAGCCTGTAGCATGGCCTCTGAAACTCAGCGGTCATCTCCACATTTATTTCTTTATTTCATAAAATTTATACACCCCTTGATTTCTTAAAAAAAAGAAAAGAAACACTCTTCAAAAATTGCCTCAGTTTTCTGAGCAGCTGGGTGGGTGCTAATCCCATAAACCCATTTTGTTTTTTAGGCAAAGAAGTGCTTCCTTTTGTCTGGCCTAAACTGAATCCCAATTAGCTTCCCTGGTGACCCAGAGCTCTCCTCTCCCAAATATTCACTGTTGCCTTCATGTCCGTACCACCCATGTGGCTTTCAGCTGGTTTTGAAGCACCCTTCAGGAGCTGTTTTTTATTTATAAAGCCGTAAGTTGTCTAGTACAGGTGTGGGTAGAGTTCAAGTTGTTGTTTTTTACTAGAACCCTAGGATCTACCAACCAGAGCCAAGTGTAAAAGAACAGGTGCCTCTGGACACATTCTGAACCTGAACCTGATCACTCTTTCCCAACAGAAATCAACTCCTGGTTAGCTTTCCTCATTTCAGCAGCCTAATTTAGATGGGAGAAGTTATTCAAAAAAATAGTAGCAAGAAACTATTTCAGATCTAGCGCCAATCACTCAGAGATCCACCAGTAGACCCAGATCTACCTTCTGTCCAACCTTGGTCCACAACCGTGAGGGTACCAAGGGGATCCATACTCTCTTATGAACCAACCCAGGAGCTAAATTCTTCCATGACTGTCTTCTCCAGATGCCACCGCCTGTCTGGCCACCAGGGACATGGCCTATTCTGGTTGTGAAAGTCCAGTGGCTCACAGCAACCCACTTGAGAACTTTGTTGTTATCTTTTAGGTGCCAAGTAAAGGCTCTCTTGTTTTTTTTGGTGACCTATTTGGTTGCTGGATTTTACCGCATCAGATGGTTGCATTTTGCCTCTTTGTGACCTATTGCGTTTATGGTTTCTTCTGTACTATAGTGTGGTTGCAGTTATGCAGTGTGTGCTTTTATGACATTGATTTTCTGAAAGTGCTATTTACAAGTACAAGTGTTTTCAAACAAATAAACCTGTATCAGCTTCAATGAAAATTTGGAACATTTGTACGGTAGCTGAGGCTGGTCTGGGAATCCAATTCCTTTTGTAGATCCAGTGAAGGTTGGATCCATTTGTATTCATGACACCACTCATATCCTTTTCTTTAAATGCATGTGAAAGTTTAAGAAGAAAAGAAAACGCCCTGAATTTTCTCAATCAAGAAAACGGGTCTCTGGCAGGTGTGAGAAACAAAGCCATTGCAGCAGGAAATTTCAAGCCAAGGCCCCTTTTTGGGTTGAGGAAGTGCAATCTTTCAGAGTCCCCAGGGATCCTCAGAGGTGTTAATCTCTGTTTTCTTTCCAGCAGCTCCATATAGTGAATCTGAGATCCACATCTACAGTGTAGTGTGACTGTTCCAGGGAGTCTCTTTTGCAAAGTGTAAGAATCCATAATGGCTTTCCTGTAAATGGTACCTAGGGACTGATTAATCCTGTTATAGCTTTACATTGCTGTTAGTTCCCAATAAACACTTGTGGGGGGAGGTTTAACTCTCTCTTTCAAAAAGCTGGAACATCACAGAGTGGGTGGAAATTACATGCTGATAGGCAAACCTTGAGCTTGTCCTGAACTTTGGAAGAAGAAAGGAAAAGGAAACTATGGGGATTAATATACAGAAACCACTGATTACACTGGATTGTGGAGTAGCTTGGATGAGCAAATTGAGGTTGTATCTATTAGCATTCATCTCCTAATGTCTTGCCAGGAAGTTTCTTTTCCCCTAAAGAAAGGCAACCAAAGGCTAGTGGAGTCCATGAATATCTTTACAAATGCTTCAAAGCTCTTGGGCCTGACCACAACAGAGTCTCAGCTGATTTAACATCAAGCTCAATAAACAGATTATTAAAAGTTTGAGATTTTTAAAAAGTTTTTTTTAATGATACTTTTAATTTTAATATTCTTTATTTAAAAGAAAGAGAAAAGGCAGATAAAATTCTAGCATGATATTAAAATAGCATACAAGGAGAAATGCAACCTCAAAATAATTGCCTTGTACCTCCTCTCTGAGACCTCCAAAGGTTTGCTCCAAAGACACTGATGTTGAGCAGTTCCTGTTCCAGCAATTTATATCTGAGAATTTAAGGGGTCATTCCTGAGCTGACATGACCCCTTCAAAATACAGGGACATGTGTGGTGTTTTAAAATCCCTATAGCTAAACCAACAAGGGGCTGGGCTGCGTTTGCATTGTCATCATAGACTACTCGGCTCTCCAGACATTTGCCTGACCAAACTGATCAGCTCACACATAGCAGTGCTGGCCCACTCAGTATAGAGTTCACCATTATAACTCCATCTTTGTTTCTTGTAGCTTGGAAACATTTCTCATTTTCTGACAGGTGGAACCGAAGGGGAGTGTGACCGGCTTGGTAGCGCTGGGCAGGAACCTCAGGGGTGTCGCAGGGGGAGCTGTAGAATGCAAGGTGAGAGGCAGGGTGTGTACAAGCCGCCTTTTGGCATTGCACAGGTTGCGACTGAAATTGGAGACCCCAAGGTCTGCCACTGCATGCAATGAAGCTGAATGTTGGAAGATTTAGGACATGTAAAAGAAAGTACCTTTTCACAAAATGCACCGTTAGACTATGGGATTTGTTTCCAAGGGAAGCAGCGATGGCTTTAAAATGAGATTCAACAAATTCATGGAGGTAAAGGCGATCAATGACTACTAGCCAAGATGGCTATGCTCTGCCTCTGCATTATGCTTCTGAATACCAGCTGCTAGAAACCACAGGTGGGAAGAGTGTTCTTGTGCTCAGGTCGTGCTCCTGGGCATCCCTTGTGAGAACAGGATGCTGGATTAGATGGGCACTAGCCTGATCCAGCTGGGCTCTCCCTATGTACTTATGCATACTGTAAATGGTCAGCTGCTACCATAGGTTTTTGGCCTGGATGTTCAGTACAGAGGAACACAGGAAATTGCTTCATACAGAATCAGACACAGTGTTCCATCTATCTCAGTATTGTCTACGCTGACTGGCAGCAACCCTCCAGAGTTTCAGACAGTGAGTATCCCCCAGCTCTTCCACTGAGCTCTGGCCCTTCCCCTTCCACATACCTTCCCTGAAAAGAATGTCATGATGTAGTGAATGCATGGTCAAACAACTTACATTGTTACATTGGCCTACACCTTCATTGCATGTTGAGATGTTCTATTCTGTCCTGAATCTGTATTCAGACCATTTCCATTGCATTTAGGATGTTCCCTCTATCTTCACCCACATTGTAGTGAACCCAGCTCCTCAAAGTTCTGCCCTGAATGGCTGGTTTAGATGCCAAGAGTCCAGAAGTGGGAAGCCACTGATGGCGCTGGTTGCAGGAGCAGCAGCTGGGGCAACAGCAGCAGTTCCATGAAAATAATTGTAAACAAATATCTGCCATTAATGTAAAACAGTCTCTTGCTCCTCATCCTACCTATGGGACAATAACTAAAATCTGAATGCAAGATTTGTATTTTATGGGAAGGCAGTGTTTGCATCCTGCTTAGGAGGCCAATTTTTCATGCAGCATACTTTTTTGTTTTCTAAGACACATACACAGTTAAGAAGAAGACTATTAAAAAATACCCATTTCTACACTGAGAGAAAGAAATTTGGTGACCGTCTAATTAAGAGACAGAATATAGGTTGGGCCAGATTTGTGGCCTGCCTGGAACTGCTGCACCAACAAGGAAGATTTCTGATAATGGAAATCATATGGTAATTGTCACAATAATTATTTCTACAGCTCAGTCTTTTTTCTTTAAAAAAGCAGATTTCACATTTAATGGGTCATCTTATTTCATGAACATATTTTTGGAAGTTGCAACCATTATGATCAAACCATCATTTTTGCAATTTGCACTGACTGGACACAACGGAATAAAATTTAGTCTTGGCTAAGTACCACTGCGGGTGGCGCTGTGGGTGAAACCACAGAGCCTAGGGCTTGCCGATCAGAAGGTCGGCGGTTCGAATCCCCGTGACGGGGTGAGCGCCCGTTGCTTGGTCCCTGCTCCTGCCAACCTAGCAGTTCGAAAGCACGTCAAAGTACCGCTCTGGCGGGAAGGTAAATGGCATTTCCATGCGCTGCTCTGGTTTGCCAGAAGCGGCTTAGTCATGCTGGCCACATGACCAGGAAGCTGTACGCCGACTCCCTCGGCCTGTAAAGCGAGATGAGCATTGCAACCCCAGAGTCGGTCACGACTGGACCTAATGGTCAGGGGTCCCTTTACCTTTTAAGTACCACTGAAAGCAATGGAATTGGACTTAATTGTGATTAGTCAAGCCCATTGGTTTTAATGGGGCTTAGGTCAAGTTTCAATTTCATAGTTTGGGGAGCAGTATGAGTGCTACATCTCCATGGTTTCTTACTGAGCTACTCTGATACAGTACCCTTGAGTGATCCAAAAGGGGTAGGCTGACCATTTCTAGGGGGTGTCTTCATGGTCTCAAGAGTGTAATGTCCTTCTCAGGATTTCCAAGGGAAGATCAGCAAAACTTAAAGGGGTGAGTTATTTTACACAAACAAGGCCCATTACCAGCCTTCACCCTTACTCCTTAAATTTACACACCTGCTTTCTACAATACATTCTTCCAGTCTCTGATTTTTTTCCTTTTTCCTTTCTACAGGAAAGATTGCCTGAGAGGGGGACACTATCATAATCACTTCAATTTATTGTGTATAGACAAAGGCTGTGAAGAACAGACAGCAAAAATTAAGACATTCATCTAAATCACACAACATAAATTTAAAATTACACAGCATAAAAATTTGAAATTACAATTCATTAACATAGCTGGAGCAAAGCTTCTTAGCTGCCAGAGCAAATCTGGCCACCAGATGTGAAATTCGCAGGTATTTATCAGCTATCACTTCCTGGGCGGGGGTGATCTGAGAATGAGGGTCCCCAGGCTCTGTTCCTGGTGAGCTGGGAGTGCTGTCACTCATCCCTCCTGTGAAATGTTAGCACTGGGATTTCATTTCTCAGTATTTCATTTCTTATGAGAAAATATTGGCAAGCTTTATTCATATTCATATTATTCATCAATCATTGATTAATACATGATCTACTTATAGGGGGACAAATCTTCCAAAACAGAAGCAATCCATAAATGATTATGAACATTGCTTCAGGAAGGGAGTGCCAGAATATGTGAGGCTCTGATGTTGAAGTGGCTACCAAACTCCATTCTGTGCTCACCTTGGCTAGCACAGAAGATAGGCTCATGGGGCTCTCTCCCCTGGAGTTGCAGGCATCCAATGGTTCTACTCAGTGCTTTTTTTTCTTTGTACTTTTGTCCATTTACTGTATTTATTTTTCCTGATTTGAACTATAAAATGGTGATATTCTTGAGTCAAAATGTGAGTACCCCTAAACATTTTTTTTTTAGAAAAAAGGAGCACTGGTTCTACTCCAATAGCGGGATTTTAGCAATGGGAAGTGACATGCAGGATGTCACAGCGTTTAGTCCCCTCCCTCCCCAACTGCTTCACATTTGCCTGAAGCCTAGGGCTTGGCGATCAGATCAGAAGGTCGGCGGTTCAAATCCCTGCGATGGAGTGAGCTCCCGTTGCTTGGTCCCTGCTCCTGCCAACCTAGCAGTTCGAAAGCACGTCAAAGTACCACTCCAGCAGGAAGGTAAATGGCATTTCCATGCGCTGCTCTGGTTTGCCAGAAGCGGCTTAGTCATGCTGGCCACATGACCCGGAAACTGTACGCCGGCTCCCTCAGCCAGTAAAGCGAGATGAGCACCGCAACCCCAGAGTCGTCTGTGACTGGACCTAATGGTCAGGGGTCCCTTTATCTTTACCTTTACTGGATGATGTCATCAGGGGTTTTGGCATGAGATGCTCTTTCTCTCTACTGCATCTGAATGTGGAGAGGTGATTCAGGCACTGGAGCATTGCGTAGAGGCCGTAAGGGGCTGGATGTTGGATCCAGACACAATGGAGGTACTGCTGTGTATTGTTGGTTCCCAGGTGTAAGAAATGGGAAGACAACCTGGTCTGAATGGGTTGCACTCCACTTGAAAGAGCAGGTATATAGCTTGGCTTCGGACCTATCTTTGTTGCTTCAAATCCAGGTAACTCCAGTTGTGAGGCATGCCTATATGCAGCAACAGCTGGTTCACCTGCATAAATAAATTCTGGCCACAGTTACTCATGCTCTGGTCATATTGGAATATTCGAATGTGCTTTTCACAGAGCCACCCTTTGAGACAGTCCAGATGTTGCACCTGTTGCAGTGTGCAGCACCCTAAGCACTGGTGTGCACTTTTGACCAGACAGCACTGGTTCTAAAAGATCTGTGTGAGTTTGCCAATTTGCTTTCAAGCACAATTTAATTTGCTTAGGGTTGACACAAAGAGCTTTGAATGTCTTGTTTCCAAATACCTGAAAGAGTGCCCCCCACCATATCAACCAGGTTTTATGATTGGCAGGGGAAACCGTACTTGTGATCCCACCCCCAAGTTAAGCATGGGGCAGGCAGGGTGATGGTGTTTGAGAAGGCCTTGATGGTGGTGCCCCCCAGATTGTGAAATGCCATTCCCTCTAAGGTGCACCAACATTATATATGGTAGGGAAAGATGTATCTCTTTGCCCAGGCCTTTGGGGATGGGCGAAGCGGTCTGGGTATATATTTTGAAGACAACCACCTCCTTCTGCAGAAAGTTGCTTTAATTGTTTTACTACTGTTTTGCATGTTTAATGATGTTGTGCAGTTTAGATCAATGCTGTATTGTTTTATTTAAGTATGTACTCAGCCCTGGAATCATTTAGTGAAGGGTAGATTATAAATGTTGTGATTTAACTCAATTTAGTTAAATACAGGTAAGGCAGGGGAAGCTGGGCTCGCTAGGAAGAAGAACAAACTGTGCTGAATCATCTTTTCAAGTTACATCTGCAGAAACCCATAGAATGGTACCTTTCAATATTAGTAGGCCATTACAGCAATTCTTAGTCTTTCTACCATCATGAATATTCCATATCAGCTTATCTGCTGTGTAACACACACACACACACACACACACACACACACACACACACTGAAGAGGAATCTACAGTTCACAAGCCAGCACTGTTTGGCCTCATGGCCAAGTTTGACGTGACATAGGAAATCCCAGTCTCCCTGTATCTTTCCCTATCCACAAAAGCACCTGTGGGATCAGAGCTGTAGCAGCGGAACACATTGTCTCTTCATTTGAAACTACATACAGTACACAATCTGAAGCTTTACCCATCATGGAAGAGCAGCTGATAGCAGCTTTGGAGGGGAGTTTAAATCCGAAAAGTAACATGGGGAGGGTGAAATAAATCTCTCCCCAAGCATTACATCCTTTCCCAAAGTGCCTCTGCACAGATCTTCCACATCACATCTACTTTGGTCCTCATCCTCACTATTCACAAACTGAGATTGTACCTGAACACACCCAACACTGCCCTTTATGTGTGCAGTGCAGGAGAAGATCAGTTGTGGTAAGCAATCGGTCTTTCAAGGGAACTACCGGTAGTTCACCATTACCAATTTTCTCAGGTGCCTGGCCAAGCTTATAAGGCACCCAAGGGTGTTTCATACTCTGTTTGGAAACCTCTGTGCCAGTACAATGCATTCAGTTTGCTTCCAATAGCAGATGCCTGACACATACTAGAATTTCGGAAATAAGCACAGAGGGTGTGTGCGTGTAAATTGTCTTTGAGTTAGCCCGTAAGCAAAACAACCATTGGAACTTATGAAAAATTATGAAAAGCCTCCAAAACAAAATAAATAGCATCCATCTGTTGGCTGTTTACTGTATCCCACATGACTTCCACATGTCTGATGCTCTCATCTCACACATTTAGTTAGGTAAACAAGAAACGCAGAAGGCTGGTGCAAGGTCCGGAACAAAAGATTTGGTATTAAAAATGTAAAGTTAACACACTCATCTCGGGACTGTGTTATCTCACTGAGCATTTTGAATGTTAAAGTGCCACATCCTTGTGTGGTATGAGAGATGTTTTGTCCTTTTAATCCATGCTAAGAGCTAATCACAACAACATCGCATTTCCTTCTCCTTCCTTCCTCTCTCGTTTATAGCTACTTTTCAAGTATAGAAACTTTTCATCATCTTACTTTCATTTTCAACTGTAATCTTGTAAACCCGATAGAGCTTTGGCTTATTCATATTAGAAATAACTTGAAGACAAACAGGAAGAAGTTGAAAAATTCCAGAAATATAGCCATTTTGGATGAAAATCAGCAATTTATCTCCTGGCATCTCAAAGACTGTGGCTTAGCCTAATGTCATGTGAGTCCACAGGGAGAGGAGGAGGGCAGAAAGGAGGGGAAACTGGAACAGGGGAAGCAGTATAAAGTGTGGGAGGAGCTGCTCTGCAAGTGATCAGTTTGGACCTCTAGCAAGTGGGGAAAGAGAAAGAGGGAGCATTTCAGAAAGAAAGAAGAAGTGTAGCCTCACCCACATTTGGCTCTGGCTCCACCACCAACTGGTTTCAACATCACCTGCAACTTGTACAGAGACCCCAAAAGATTATCCCCAAGGGAATGTGGTCCTTGACAGAAAGGTCTCCCCTATTCACACTTATTGTTGCCTAAGTTACATTCCCCCTTCACGGATCACTGCCTTGTCATGGCGAAGGGGCTTGAATTACTCAGGGAAGCTATGGACAGGTCAAGATGGACAGGTCACAGTGGAGAGTTTGGACCAAACGTGATGCACCTGGAGGAGGAACCGGCAAGCCACTCCAGTATCCCTGCCAAGAAAACTCCATGGACAAAGACAACAGGCATCAGGAGTGCCTGGCGTGCTCTGGTCCATGGGGTCACGAAGAGTCGGACATGACTAAACAACAACAACAAAAGTTACATTCAGCTTTATGAACATAGAATAACAGCATGTCAGGTTAAGTGGTGCAGTTCAGGGATCGTTTTACAACTTCTTTCTCCTAACTATATAACTCATTCCTAAGGCCCACTGAAATCGGTGGAACATGCATTTCATTTTACACTTTAGTCCACCAGGAAGTGCAGTCTGATGATCCTCTGCCCATGTTTATTCATAAACAAGTCCTGCAGATTTCAATGGGGATTACTCCCAGGTATACATAGGACTTTTCCAGCTGTAATTACTGCAGCTCCACATGCCTTGCCTATTAGCATATGCCAACCTTCTCCAACCTGGTGCTCTCCAGAAATTGTGGTCCTCTGATTCTCATCCACCACAGCCCAGCCAATGGCCAGGGGTGATGGGAGCTGCAGTCCAACAACATCTAACATTGAAATTTATTATGCCCTTCAAGGGCAGATAAGTGACTTTATATCTGAAACTGAGTATGGTTCTGCTCTTAGTTCTTCATAAAATGAACTGGATGGAACATGCTACCCCATGATGCGGTGATGGTCATCAGCTCAGATGCCTTCGAAGAAAAAGAGGGTTGTACAACTTCATGGTCTGTCAATGGCCACTAGCCAAAAAGTAGCTAACTGGAGCCCCCATGTTCATAACTGAGTGGCAGAAGAGGGCAGGGGAGGAGCTGTGGCCATCTTCTTCATGTCCCGCTTATGAAGCTTCCAGGGGTATCGAGCTGGCCATTGTTGGAGGCAGAACACTGACCCAGACTGGATGTGCTAATCAAAGATGGGCATTCTTATATCCAGATGGCTTTCTAAAATAGTTTTCCCCTTTAAGCCTTTCTTGAATTTTTACACACAAACTGTATCCAGGATTAACGACCAGCAATGGAAGCGTAGACAGGGTCATTTGCTGCTATGCCAGGGCAGTCCCTGGCTCTGCCACATGTTCTGCTAACAGTTTGTAAAAGCAGCCAAGATAAACTGGAGACCATCTGCCCTTTCACAGTTAAAGCCAGCAGCACTCAGACTGTCATTAGTTATGGTCACAAATGTAGTCATATAACATTCATAGTGGCTGCAGGAGTGTCCCCCTTTTTCTGACTGTATCCTGTTGCAAATACTTCTCCATTAACTTAAATGAAGAAAGGGCAGGGAAATACAACAGGATCCACAGGTTGAAGTTCTCCTCCACCCTAAACACTGTCATCCCCATTATTGTGTGTGTGTGTGTGTGTGTGTGTGTTGCAGGGAAGAAATTGCCCATCAATGGCTCCTTTCTCTTGTTTCTTCTCTTCTCCACCTTCTTGCTTCTGCCAAACTACTTGATGGGTGTCTGGAGTTAACATGCAACTTGAAAGCCTAACTGAATACCAAATCACTCATTACCCTGAGTGTAATCTCATGGAGACTCTGATTTTGGAAAATAACAAAGCTATGTTTATTAAAGGAAATATATGCTTGATAGGAAAGATCCTAGTCCTAGTTGTGTCAACCTAAAGTGGAGATGCAAAGAGCCATGATTGCTCTTTCATTTCTGTTGGAGACACACACACAAATATATTTCCTCTCCCAAGGTAAGGATGAAGAAGCAGGAAAGTAGGGTCAGCATCCCTAAGAGTACAGTCTAACACTGGAGCACAAATTGAGTTGCATTCCAACACTTCCAACATCCTTGTAATGGTTCAAATGTCTTCCACCTCCTTTACTTCATCCCTATCTGCCTGCACCATCTCTTAGTCCGAGTGGCCACATCACCACCACACCTGGGACTTATCTCTCTTCTACATACAACTGGGGCCAGCTCACTTTGTAGCACTTTTTGGAATGACCACTATTGTCAGTTGTTGGTGCTGCTACTGGAGAAGATGAGCATCCATCTGCCTCTACCTGGGAAGAGCTCCTTGGACACCCTCATCACATCATTGGTAGTTGATAAATCAAAACATAGCTACTCCGGTGCCCAGGGGCGTACCCAGGATCAAAACTAGGGGGAGCAACAGGGCCAGTGCTAGGTTTTTTTGTGCCCTAGGTGAGATCACTTTCTGGTGCCCCCATTTCCCAGAGTTGTCGGCCTTTTTTTAAGGGAGCTGACACCATGCTTATACATTATCTCTAACAAGCCCTTAGAACAAAATAAAATGAAAAGGCAGAAGAAAATCTAATGAAGTCCTCAATTCCAAAGCAAGACTCATTCAAGACTCAACAGTTCTGCGGAGAGCGGCAGGGCGTGTGCGGTCTGGATCGGGCGCACCCGACCGCCGGCATGGGGCTGTTTATGCGCCCCCTCCATTTTGGCGCTCTAGGCAGCTGCCTAGTTGGCCTAAATGGAAGTGCCGGCCCTGGTGGCAGCAGGGGGGGTAGCTGCCTTCTAGGGGGGGCAGATGCCCCCTCCTGCCCCCCCTGGGTACGCCCATGCCGGTGCCTCCATTTTTGCTGCTGTACGTCAGATACACACCATCACATAACAGAGCCAGGAGTTGATTCTGTCTTGACCTAGGGAAAGTCTGCCCCATAACAACATTCAGCATTCTTGGGACTTCCCCCCATGTCTGCCAAAGGCAGTGGTTTCCTCTGCTGGTCACCACCAAAGGGTGACCATTGGGAATCTCACTACAGAGGTAGAACAAGAGCAAGTGAGAGGATGCATGGTGTGTGAGAGAAGCCTATTTTGTTGGTAGCCATCTGGTGAGAAGAGTGAATTGGGAGTTTGATGTCCAGGTGACAGCTGGATGTGAATTGAATCCAGCTGAGAGATGCCAAATTACAGTTTTTGAAACAACTAGTCCGCTTTATTCTCCACCCCATTGGAAAGACTTTGAACACAAGACATGAGACCTATTTTATTATTTACCGCTCGCTTACTCCTTTCCAACCTGGTGTTGTTCATATATTGGTTATTCTTTTAATTCAATTCATTGTTACTGCTCTTCCTGTTCTATCCTACCGTAGCCATGTCTATTAATTAGTAAGTCTTATTTAATTCAGTGAAGCTTACTCCCAGATACCTGGGGTTAGGATCACAGCCTTAAGTAAATATCTTTGTAGGTTTTGTAATGGATTTTAATTGTTGTGAGCTGTTTGGGAGCCAATTTTGGCTGAAAATCAGTCTCTCTCTCCCCCCCCCCCCACTCTCACTCTCTGAAATGAATATGCCAGAAAGCATTAGCACAAAAGCTACAAGCCTCTGCTATGTAACCAGTATGTGCAAAGTATACTGCCAAGTCTTCTTTACTTGGGTGAAGCTGCAGAAAAGTATTTGCTGCCCATAGCCATCAGTGATGGCAAACATTCCTCAACAGAATAGGCACTTGGCTGCATCATTATGTGGCACAGCTGCAACAACCTTGGTTGGTTCTTGGTTTGGAGCCTGTCACATGTGTTTACCTGCAAATGAATCTCAAAGGCCACAGAGATGGAGCCGTATCCAAGAAGATCCAAAAAAAGCAAGCCGCTATTTCAAAGCAAAAGGATGACACATCTTGACCATTGACTTCCCATTCACATGAGCAAACAGCTCCTATCTCAGCAGTAAGGGGTTCCCCCAAATAAAAATTCTTTGCATTTAAAGAGATTCTTTCTTGGAGCAAGAAAGCATCTTGGATGGGATGTGTGTACAATTAAACAAAGCAAACATTCAAAAGGAGACAAATGCATTTACATTCTTCCTTTGCCTTCCCAGGCAGAGAGATGTAAGTGAATCACATGCCAAAAAGGTCAGGAAGGGCCAGATCCCCTGCTGGGGGAAACTTGCTATGAGATAGTAACTACATAAGAATCAAAGTAGCAATTTCAGGGAGAAAGTGTGAAATCCTTACCCTCAATCAACTATAGTCATTGTTGTTAAAAATTATTATTTCCCTTTTTTCAAAACAACCAGTGGACATTTCTGTGTGTGTGTGTGTGTGTGCGCGCGCGCGTGCGCACGCACGCACGCACGCACGCGCATAAACCAAGTTTCAAATCCAATAATAAACAACATTTTTATCCTAGCTTCCTCCAAGAAGTTCATGGCAACATGCATGTACCTCTCCACACTTGTCATTTTATCCTCACAACAACCCTGTCAGGCAGGAGAGAGAGAGAGAGAGAGAGAGAGAGAGAGAGAGAGAGGTCACCCAGTGAGCTTGCAGATGATCAATAATTTGATCTATACTGGGTTTAGTGGTTGCCAATTAACTAGAAAAACAAGGCAAGCTTGCATTGTGTTTTTAACAGCAGCTTGATCAAATGGTGAAGCTTTTTGAGACATATTGTATCAAAGGCACAGGAGCTGGGCAGTGGTGGGGGGGTTTTTTTTCCAGTGGAGAAGGGAAATAATGTTTCTGAACTGCTTTGGGATATCTAAAATAAATAAGGGCATGTTCCATTCTGAGTATTATTTTCTATATACATGCCATATTTTTTTGAGCCTCTCATTGCAACAGGCCAAAAAAAGTATTTAGCGAATTCCCCTTCTGCCGCCTCTTCCCTGTCATCCTCACTTTGCATTGGAAAAGCAGTGGTGAGATTTCAGAGGTGCCCATCCAATTTACACATGCGCTTCCTGATCCAGGAGTGTCACATGCATGGCATAAAGCTTGCTTACATATGCAGATCTCTTTGGCTGGATCCGAGCATCTGTGCCTCTGCTGTCTCTCCCACAGTCTACATTTAGATTGTAAGCTCCACTTTGCTCCAAGTAAGTGAAGATCTAATTATTAGAGTGATAGACCACCACTCTTGACACTGCAATGTTACCCAACATGTATTTACCCAGCCAAGCCCCCCCTTAGGTTCACTCCAAGGGCTGCTCTTCTCACTTCTAATTTTATAGCAAATGCAGAAAAGACACCCAACAGTCTCCACACATTAGCACCTCATCAGCTTCCTGCTGGCCCCAGAGCCTTCCTTGCTGAGGAAATAAGGTTTTCCTTGTAATGCGGATGTGATCCTGCAGAGAGGAGGAAGGGCGCTTCCTGGCTGGGCTTTAAGCACAGCTGCCTTCTTTCCCTCTGCTGCTAGAGGTTTAGGAGTGATGGAGACAGAGTGTGATTCAGGTGAGCAAACAGTATAGGGGAGGTGAAAATTACACTTGGCAATGATGTATATTCTGTCTCTCTAGAAAAGTATTTGAAACCTTCTGTAGTTTGCAGCAGCGATTTTCTTTGAGGGAACATCTTTTTCCACATTGACCTGTCTACCTGGGAATCCTAGGAAGTGTGTGTGTGTGTTGCAAAGGATTCTGGGAAATGCACACTTGACTTGCATGGGGCCCAAGCGGAACCTGCTCGATTTCACTATGATTGATAATGTACTAGCCTCCTCCATTATCTCCCGAGATGCCAACTCAACTCCTAGCAGCTACACTTTGCAAGGGAAGTTCAGGTATCTGATCAGGAGGATCACAGACTTCCAAGGATATTTGTTCACCACTGTTGGCTCCTTGAGGAATTCCTGGTGGATCCCCAGAGATCTGGGGGAACACAACACAAATGACCATTCTGACCATCTTTGGTTTGAAGTTTGCATTACAAACAGCCTCATTAAACCTTATGCTGTTGCAAATACTGCAGGAAACCGTAACCGCACGCAACTTGAGCCTTAACTGCAGCAAGGTGGTCCAGTTGCTGTGCACGTGCCCTTAGAAGAAACTCTTTCTGCTAGCTCCAGACAGAAACTAACTGAGCACAGCACTGATTGGCTGGCTCTCCTGATATCACAAAGCCACCTCTCTTACTCGTCCTCGAGCAGATGTGCAAGTTTAGCAAAATGGATTGAGATTTCTTTTTTAAGGATGATGGATTTAAATGTCCTAATTGGCAAGGAGCTTGTCTGAGGCAGGCTGCTTGAAGCATAGGAGGGAGGGTCAAACATAAGGGGGAAATAAGTTGAATTCGGAGGCACTAAGCACATGCCTTGTTTGAGGAGTGATTGGAGATATGTCAGGAGGGGGTGGACAGATTGCTCACCCAATAGCAGAAAACAATTGCACTGGGCTCCTGCTTGTCTGGATGCACCCAAAGGGCAAAGGTCCACAGTCAAAGAATGGTGCGAGGGCACTTAGTGCTGCTACATTGTTGCAGATTAACAGGGTTTAGCTTGGTCAGTTCCTAAATGGGAAACTGCTAGGGAACCCATGGAAATACATGAAAGCTGACATAAGACAGTAGCTAGATGGAGGAGTCAGGATGTTCTTCATGCAAGGTGGCTCTCCTGTGCACATTTAATTGTGAGTAAGCCCCATTGAACGGAGCAGTGCTTACTTCTGAGGAAACGTCGATGGGATTGGGCTGCTGCACATCCCACCCCAGCTGTAAGTTCACTGTCAGACCTTGACAAGCCACTAGTCAGTCTGCCTTAGCTTCCATCTGCCACAGGAGGATAACATTCTCCATTTCACAGGGCTGTTGCAATGTATATAAAGTGCTTTGGCCACTTTATATAGAGTCATAGAATTGTAGAGTTGGAAGGGCCCCTGAGGGTCATCTAGTCCAACCCCCTGAAATGCAGGAAACTCATCCATGACAGACGGCCATCCATCCTCTGCTTAAAAACCTCCAAGGAAGGAGAGTCTGTACGTATTCCTGTACGTATTCTTTTGTTCTTACATCAACTAGCCACTGTTTAAAATTATATTTAAAAGCATTGACCAGGCAACTTGGAACTCCTTTCCTTTGTGCCCCCCTGTCTTCTTTCTTTCTGCACTGGAAAAACACAGCTCCAGGTCCCCCCCCCAAAGCACTGGGATGCTGAGCGCTCAGCTAGGATCTCCATAACTGATGGCTTTGTGCTTTTAACTCTCTGAACAAGCACCTTTGGACAAGGAAACAGTGCCTTTCCTCCCGAGTGCCACCGCCAGCCTTGTTTGAATGAAATAATTCTATTTGACTACGATAGTCTATTTCAACAGTTTTAAGTTGCATGCAGTTATTTCAGGTTGATTCTGTTTTAATTTAATCACTTTAATGGAATATTGCATTTCCAGATATAGGAAACCTCCAAATTGTCTGATTAACATTTTAGAATCAATACATTTAACAAGAAAGTATACAATTACCCAGCCAAATTACCCCAAAGATCAGGTGGGCGCGAGCTTTTCTGTCACTTTGGGAAGATGCAATAGGGTGAAAAACTTCAGCCATTCAAACCAGATCCTACTTTTTTGTAGTTAATATGACAGCAATTTAGAGATACAGTATCCCATGTATAGAGCCATATGCCTGTGCCTTACAGGATCAAAGCAGATCTATAGGGTTATAGATTCACAGACACAACAATAGTAAAAAGGCAGAATTCTGATAATAAAGTATTCACTAGTTTTAAATGTTCACTTTCAAACTTTACTTGCTTACCAAAGTGAAGGGGCTGCTGAGGTATGACAATGGCTACTCTTACAATTCGGGTCTTTAATTCAGATATGTTCTCTCTTAGTTGGCTAAGCTATTTGCTGGTGTTTATAACAACAGAGAATAGGGAGGGTTGTTGTTATTCAGATTCTGTGATTCTGTGATTCTGTTGTTATTGTTATTATTTCAGATCTGTGGCCAGTCGGTCAATGCCCACCCTGCCACCTCCCTGCCAGACAAACCTATAGGCTTTATGGATTTTCACCAACTTGCTCTTCCTTGAGAAGGAAGTTGAATTTATGGCTGGCTGCTCCAGGCAAACCTGAATTCCATCACATACATACATACATAATTTTATTTATATGCCACCTTCCACAGTTCAAACCATGCTCAAAGCAGCATGGTAAAGGTAAAGGGACCCCTGACCATTAGGTCCAGTTGCGGACAACTCTCGGGTTGCGGCGCTCATCTCGCTCTATAGGCTGAGGGGGCCGGCATTTGTCCGCAGACAGCTTCCAGGTCATGTGGCCGGCATGACAAAGCTGCTTCTGGCGAACCAGAGCAGCGCACGGAAACGCTGTTTACCTTCCCGCCAGAGCGGTACCTATTTATCTACTTGCACTTTGACGTGCTTTCAAACTGCTAGGTTGGCAGGAGCAGGGACCGAGCAACGGGAGCTCACCCCGTCGTGGGGATTTGAACCGCTGACCTTCTGATCGGCAAGCCCTAGGCTCTGTGGTTTAACCCACAGCACCACCCACGTCCCCAAGGCAGCTTACAATATGAAAAAAATAAATAAAACTGCAACATAACAAAAGTAGTTCATAAACGATAAACATAACATTAAAAATACACAACCAAAGTGAACAATTTCCACATAAATAACAAGATCTAAAATAAAGAGACAAAAAATAGCAACAACGCCCACCCCCGCAAAAAACCTCCCCAAAACAACACCCCAGCCCAAGAGTCTGTTCAGCAGCCTCAGCTTTTGCAGCTGGAGTCAGTCCAGGCCCCACCCTCCCAGGCTAGGTGGGAAAAGGCCAGCAAGGCAGGGAGCAGGTCTTCAAGGAAGGCTCAGTGGGAGCTCCGCTGGTACTGAAGGCTCTCTTCAGTTCTTGAGGCTCTCTTCCTTTTAATGGTGCAAGCCCAAGTAGCCATTTTAATTCAGAAGCGCAGAACAGGTGTCTTCAGTACTTCATTCCAGACACTACTTAAGGACAAGCCTAGCTAACGGATATTAAACTCATGAAATATGATCCTTGGAAAGATCTCCAAAGAGCAAGGCCCATGCAGGCCCTTCTTCAACTCTAGCCAAGTTAGGATCTCAAATAACTATCAAGGTAATTCAGGATATTTGTTTTATTGCGTACATTATTTGTAAACCTTCACAAGATACCTAGAGCAAAGCAGGCCAGAAAAGTGCAGCACTGGAAATTATAAACAATTGAAAGCTTTTTTTTTTAATGTTCCGGAAGATTCTTGCCAGGTTCACACATTCATGAGAAGCTGTACCTACAACCTTTAAAGCTGTAATTTTTTCTCTCACAAGCTTGCAGGACTCTGTTTCGCCAATGCTCCTGAAAAGGTACCTGAACTCTTCCTGGGGTAAATAATTGACTCTGAGGCTTGTTTTGCTGCCATCCATAGCAGCTCAGCCCCAGTCTGCACAGGGGAAGGGCAGTTCCTACTGTGACCATCAGGTGCACTGGTTGTATTGAATTTGGGGCCACTTGACACCTGTGACTCCATGGTGCTAATTATCTAAGTGGAAGAGATCCTGGCCTCATTCTGATCCCAGCAGAAAGGGCCTTGCTGCAGTTATCAATAAATCTGACAGGCAAAGTCTATGCTTTTGGAATGTGGACTTGGTTAAATATCTCCACCTAGGGGCTTATCAAGAAAATTGCACCTAATACATGGTCATGGTTAATTCTAGCACAGAAATAATTGTACCCCCAAATTCTCAAAATTCTCCCTTGTCAGTTTTGATGTCCTATATTCTCCAACAGACGTGGGTGGCGCTGTGGTGTAAACCACTGAGCCTTGGGCTTGCTGATCAGAAGGTTTGTAGTTCGAATCCCCGCGCCGGCAGTTCGAATCCCCATTGCTCGGTCCCAGCTCCTGCCAACCTAGCAGTTCAAAAGCACGTCAAAGTGCAAGTAAATAAATAGGTACCGCTCCGGCGGGAAGGTAAACGGCATTTCCGTGTGCTGCTCTGGTTTGCCACATGACCCGGAAGCTGTACGCCAGCTCCCTCGGCCAATAAAGAGAGATGAGCATCACAACCCCAGAATCGTTTGCGTCTGGACTTAACTGTCAGGGGTCCTTTACCTTTACCTTTTATTCTCCAAGCAAATAATCACTATTCAGCATCAGCATTTTTGCAGCCATTTTTGTAGCAGATTTCAATTCATTTGACTATCTCACAACAGTCATGCATCAGCAGTCAGTATTTTACAGCTTCAGAATTGCAGCATTTAGTATGACAGTATCTGAGAGCTGACATGCAACAAATGTCAGCTTTTGACAGCAGCTGACATGCAGCCATCAATATCTGATATTATCTGAAATCTGACTTTCAAGACAGCTTAGTACGTTTTATACTACATTTGTTCAAGCAACCAGAATACATCCCCTTGAAGCAATGAACACAACCCTAATGGCCAATGCTTGCATTTTGATCTCAACTTTCCACTGAAATTTGAGCACCTGAGCAACAAAACATTAAAACTGGTCAAATTTGGACTTTTGTGGAATTTGGTTGGCTCTCTAGTTCAGCCTTTCATATCATTGACCCCCATGTTGTTGGTGGTGACATGTCAACATTAAAACAAAACACAAAAAAACAGCTCTTCTCATGTCGTGTTTTGAGAACCTTAGAGTGATCACCGTTTGAATCATACTCAAAGTATGCCCATTGAAACCAATGAACTTTATTTTAGTGTGTTAACTTTATGACTAATGTTGGATACTACCCATAATTCACTGAAAAGAGCCGAGAAATGTACCCAGAGCCCCTGCCGCTTTGAGGTGCAGGCTCACAGAGCACAGAGGAAACTCAATTGCAGCCTTGAGCCCTCCAGACCTGCTGAACTGCAATTCCCATCATCCCCAGCCAGCAGTTACCAGCTGGCACTGATGGAAGTTGTGGTTCAGCACATCTGGAAGGCACTGTTTTAGTGAAGCTTTGCAAGGCCAGTATATCCAGTCAGCAAGAGACAGGCAGCTCCACCTCACAACCCCTCCAGCTATCTGCTGGGAAGAATAAAGTGCTCCTTTCATTTGCCTTCCTTCCAATACCTCCAAAATGGTTGGGAAGGGAGGGTGGGCTTGGCAATTGTATTTTGTCCAGTTGTTTTTATTTATAGAACAAAATCAGAAGATTTTGAGTGAGTTTTCGGCATTCTCTGGGAAAGTTTTGACGTGCGAGATTAATCCTTACGGGTGTTTCCCAATCAGTGCTTCCATTTGGCTCTCATGGCTATTGCCAGACCTGACACCCACAAATTGATGTCATTGTCTATTTTAAAAAGCCATCTACTTGCTATCACTAGATTTTATGGTGGTATGTTCCATAAGTTAACCAGCCCCAGCCACCGTGGCCAGTGGCTGGGAATGATGGGATCTGGAGCCCAACCACTTTGTGGGGTGGAGTTCTGGGTTCCCACCACACATATCGATAGCCCTATAAGGATGAGATACAGTAGTAGATGACTGTTCTCTCGTATTGCAAAGCACCGTTAGGGAGCCACCTAGTGGCCAGAAGTGAAATAGAGCTTTGTCTAAAAAGCAAGGTTTTTCCCCAATCCGAGGGACTGGACCTTTGTCACGTGGCAGTGATAATCTTACTTGAACAGCGTCGACAGGCAGGATGCAGTGCAGTCCCCTCCCTTCTCAGGTAACTTCCCTGGAATGTTTTGCACACGGGCAGGCAGCGACTTTGCTGCTCAGTTTAGACCATTTATTGGATCGGGCAGTGGCGTAGCTGGGGAGGGCGGCGTTTAAGCAGGACTTTTGCTCCTGGTGAAGCACCCAGAAGGGCGCCGTGGAGGCTCCCAGCCTGTCTGATGTCCCCGGCTCATTTGCAAGGGGAGGCAGACAGTGGGAGAGAACAGCTGGAAAACCTGGAGAGGCAACAGTGAACGATCCTCTTTCCCCTTTCGCTGCTGAATAATATATTGCCTACTTTTTATGCCCTTGAAAAACAAATGTGTTGAGGTTTGCGCGTGTGCGAATGTACACATGTATGTGTATGCAAACGTGTGTGTGCGCGCGCGCCCCAAACTGAGTCTTTGGCCCGGGTAAAAAAGAAAAGCCTAGTTTCTCCCCTGAGGTCAGTCTTGAGGGGGGTATTTCATTCTTTGGTTCTGGTCTCACAATCCTGGCTCTTGCCTTGCTAACTCAGTGCAACAGTTCATGGAGCTCAGCTATTAAAAAGACAAGCCCAAGTTCTCACTTGAGGGCTGCTCCTTTATTTAGCCCCACCTTGAAACGTTTTGGCTTGTTCATATGGGAAGTTCAAACTGCCTTTGGTCACATCCACACCATATATTGAAAGCATATTTAGTGTACAATTAGAGCACATGGCTTCCCCCAAAGAACCCTGAGAACTGTAGTTTCTCCCCTCACAGAACTACAATTTCATGCATCCTTGACAAACTACATTACTCTTTGGGGGGAACCATGTACTTTTAATGTGCATTAAAAGTGCTTTAAATGTATGGTGTATGCTACTCATTGGAGGAAGTGGAGGAAAGATAGTTGTGGCTTGCGTGGGCATTCCCAGTTGATGTGGGCTGGTCCTCATTCACATTGGAAAGCTGGCCAAAGAGCAAGAGACATTGCTGTGTTCTATAGTGTAGGCTTTATTTCTGTGCTCTCCCAAGCCCACATTCCCAGCATGTTCATTTTCCTGTCTCAGCAACGTCTACTCTGGCTTGGTCATATCCATAGAATGGAAGATGGCAGGATCCCTAAGGACATGCTATGGGACAGCTGGCTTCAGGCACCAGGCCCATTGGCAGACCTACGACGTGTTACAAAGATGTCTGCAAACATGTTCTGGAAGCTGGCAACATCAACCCCGCCCTTGCACATGACTGCAGTGCCTGGAGACAAACAGTCAGGTCATGCATCTATAGCAGTGACCAGAGGAGGAATGACCTCTGAGAGAAGCGCAGAGAGAAGAAATGGTGCATCTGCAGCAGCTCAACTGGATGCCTTCCTCTTCCCCAGCTGCAACAAAACATGTCTCTCCCACATCCGTCTCTACAGCCACAGCAGGTCCTGTAACCTTCCAGCAGTTTGACTTCACCCCCAGAGGTGCACTCCTCCATTGTCTCCTGAGACAGACAGATGCTAACCATTCCTGTTAGTTGTTTTGGGCAATTTTAACAGAAAGGTGGGATATAAAATAAAGGAACAAATCACTCCTGAAAAATAGTCTGCTTCTTCCTGCAGTGTCCAGTAGATGGAAGCAGTGCATTGCAGTTTCAGCTGAGTGAACTCCTAGATACAATCTTTTCTCTATAGGTCTCAGCCAGCTTCTTGCTATTTAAAGCCCAGCCACTGCTTCTTCACTGCAAGCCTGGTAACAGCACACACAACGGAACAGGCTGTTTCTGACTATGTAACTTCTATTTCAAACACAATTCAACATATAATATCTCACAAAGTGTAATTCCATAGACCAACACATCATGCAAACAGAACATATCCTGAGAAATTAAAGTCCAATGGATGGCCAGGAGATAAAGTCCATTCGGTTCCTAAATTGGACTTTATCTCCTGACCATCAATTTATGTTGTGTGTGTTGTTACCAGGATTGTATTTACGTAACCTAAGGTTTAGTAGTGTTTTGCGTCTTCACTGCAAGCAGCAAATGCACTTTGCAGGAGAGCATTAACCCTTCTCTCCCGGCTGCTTCCCTTCCCACCACAACAAATCCTCCAAACCAATTGTCTTTCATCTGTTCAAGGACATTATGGTGGGTCTGGAATGAAGGCTGGGGTAAAGCAGGCAGCAGGGCGAAGGCCTGGGCTCTGCCATCTGCAATGTCGTACAAGAAGCACCATCCATCACTTGCTCTTCAGACATCTTTTAAAAACATATATTTTTGCCAAGATTTTCACTGACCCACAAAGTGAGACATTAGTATTACTATATATCTATTTTTATTTCTGTATGACTCTGCTTTACTGTTTATGTTTTTGACACTGCTTAGATATATTAAACATCAAGGGGTTCAGAAAGGCAAATCAATCAATAAATGTTATGGCAGACACCTGCAACCTCTATATTCAGAGCAAGAATGTCTAGTCAGTAGATGCTGGGAACAAAGTGGCATTGCGGGTGCTTCTGTTTCAGCTTCTGTTTTTATGGTCTTTTCAGCATCTCCCAAGCCTTGATTGGCTTTCAGACTTTTTGTGTTTTTTTTTTTTTTGTGTTTTTTTAAATAATTTTTATTAATTTTAAAATTTTATAAACATAGAACATTACATTTCGGTCAGGATTCATTACCCCCCACCTCTCACCATGGGGAGTTATTTAATCTTACCCTCCCTCTCACGGAGGTAAACCCATTCATTATTTCCCCTGACCTTAAACTAAACATTATCTGGCTTCGGCCTAACCCTCTTCTCGGGTAGACCACTCTTAGTTACAAAACATAATCATAGTGACTTCCTCCGCACCTCCCCAGTGGCTGCATTAAACAAAACATAATTCTGGTTCAGGTACATAGGTATACTAAACATATCTTTAACATTATTTCAAAACATAATTCTAGCTCAAATACAGTATCTTAATTCTTATTTCCCCTCATCTTCTAGTTCCAACCTCCGCGTCCTCCTCCCAAATCTTCTATAAGTTTCCTTCTGACTCCCCTTAATCTTCAGGCTCCTAACTTCGAAAGATCCTAACATAATCCTAGCTCAAAACCATGTCCGGCGTAAATACTCAAAATCCGCAAATATAATCAGTCCCAGGTTACCCACCTGCCCTGCTCAGCCCTCCCCTCGCCTTTCCCCAGTCCAAGCCCAAGTGCTTGCTTGCAGTTGGGCTCCATCATCTCTTTGTCTTCTCAGCTGTTCCAACTCCCAGTTTTTAAAGAAATTCTTCTTCTCCTTCATTGGTGTCCTCTTGCGCCGAAAAGAGTAGACTTTTGTAGATGTTGTTTTCTTAATTCTTTTCTCAAGTCCAGCTATCTTGCGCCGAGAAGGAATTTTCTTGCGGCGAGGCTTGTCTTTAACCTTGAGGGGGATTTCTCCCCCTTCCATCCTTTGTGCAGCTGGCATGACATCACTGTTGTTTACGTCTCCTCTCATTCTTGCAGTCTCCGCTTGGAACTCCTTTCTCAGTTCCCAGATTTTTTCAAGGACCTTCTTCCAGCCTCCATTTTCCAAATCATCCTCCATTTTCAAAGACATAGTTGTACAAAATTCCACACCGAACCAAGTCCAAAGCCAAAATCCAAATTTCCACAGCAGAATCCAACAGGTCCGATTCAGATCCTCTAGCTGTCAAAATTGTTAGTTAGTTGCCCCCCCGATCAGGGGTGTCAAAAGGATCGAATCTCTGTTGCAAAGCCAAATTCCGTTACAGTTTCAACCGCATCGGTAATAAAGTTCCTGATTTAGTGCCACAGTAGCAAGGGACGGACCTCCGTAAATTACATCCCTATACTTCACCAAATTAGTCCAAATCCTTCAGTACTGTCCTAGTACTCACGTTTAAGGTATCCAATCTTGTCCTTTTGCGGAGAAATCAGCGCGCTCAGATGGGAAGGGCTCGCAGCTTCAGCCCGGCGGGCAATGGCGATCCGAGGAGCTCCGTCTCCCCGCGTCTCGCACGGCGGCCTCTACTGTGGTCACCGTGGGAGTTGGGGAGACGTTAAGAGCTATAGCCGGATCAGAAGGTCCCGGGATCAACCTCCCGGGAGTTTTGGGGGCTGCGTCGCTGTCGCAAGCACCCCTTTAAGCCGGTCGGGTCGGGGAATGCCAGCAGCGGCATGTCCCCCGACCTTCCCCTCCGGCGCGCCGACCGGAAGCCTGGCTTTCAGACTTTTTGACCAATCAGGGAATTTGGGGCCATATGTGTCTACCATGTTTTAGGTATTTTGGGTTTGCATGCTTGGAGTTTAACTAATACTGGGACACGGGTGGCGCTGTGGTCTAAACCACTGAGCCTCTTGGGATTGCTGATCAGAAGGTCGGCGGTTCAAATCCCCATTGCTCGGTCCCAGCTCCTGCCAACCTACCAGTTCGAAAGCACACCAAAAAGTGCAAGTAGATAAATAGGTACCGCTCCAGCAGGAAGGTAAACGGCGTTTCTGTGTGCTGCTCTGGTTTCGGTGTTCTGTTGCACCAGAAGTGGCTTAGTCATGCTGGCTACATGACCCAGGAAAACTGTCTGTGGACAAATGCTGGCTCCCTTAGCCTGTAAAGCGAGATGAGCGCTGCAACCCAAGAGTCCTCCGCGACTAGACTTAACTGTTAGGGGTCCTTTACCTTTTCCTCTTTTTTTTACTTTAACTATAGGAGGATACATGTCATGCCCTCCAGTCTCTAGAGAGGAAAAGTTTCTGGACTTCTTCATGACCCTTCCCCTCTGCAGGGAGGTGGGACCGATTCGGATGGTCCGCCCCCGCCATTTAATGGATCCAAATGGTTTCTAGAGAGTGGTAGGGGATGTTTTATCCCATGTTGATGGCCTTTCAGCTGATTCCCTGGTGGCCCGCTGGAATGTGGAGTTAACCAGGGCTATTGACTGTGCAAGTAGATAAATAGGTACCGCTGCAGCGGGGAGGTAAACGGCGTTTCCGTGTGCTGCTCTGGTTCGCCAGAAGCGGCTTAGTCATGGGGCCACATGACCTGGAAGCTGTATGCTGGCTCCCTCGGCCAATAATGCGAGATGAGCGCCTCAGCCCCAGAGTCGGTCACGACTGGACCTAATGGTCAGGGGTCCCTTTACCTTTTATTGACTGTCTGGCTCTGAAGCACCCTCTCTGATTGCATGGAGCCTGGACAGCCCCGTGGTTCTCCCCAGAGCTGAGGGCGATGAAACAATAATTGAGACGGCTAGAGCGCCGGTGGCGGAAAACTAATTCTGAATCAGACTGGACACGGAGCTCAAAGCCGAGCCTACCAAGTGGCGATAGCGACTGCAAAGAGGACCTTCTTCACTGCTTCTATTGCATCTGCAGAAAACAGCAGCAGGAGACTCTTTCAGGTGGTTTGCAATCTAACAGAACCACATTTGCCATTGTGGCCTGGTAAGGACCCCAAGATCTCCTGCAATGATTTTGCAAAGTTTTTTGCAGATAAAGTTGCTCAGATTCGGAAAGAGGTAGACTCCACCGTGGGAGCAGGACTGGGGCGGAAGAGTGTTAGAGTCCTGTCTAGTCATGTTGCATGGGATCAATTCCAGCCTGTTACCTCCGAGGATGTGGACAGGCTGCTTGGACGAGTGAAACCAACCACCTGTCTCCTTGATCCTTGCCCATCCTGGCTCATAAAAGCGAGCCGGGAAGGGCTGGGCGATGGGCTCCGCGGGGTGGTGAATGCTTCCCTCTTTGAGGGAGCCTTCCCAGACCCACTGAAAGAGGTGGTTATTAAACCGCTTCTTTAAAAAAACATCTTTGGACCCGGCCAATATGGCCAACTATCGCCCAGTCTCAAATCTTTCATTCTTGAGCAAGGAGCCTGAGCAGGTGGTTGCTGAACTCCAGGCATGCCTGGAGGATGTGGACCATTTGGATCCCTTCCAATCAGGATTCAGGCCTCATCATGGGACTGAAACTGCCTTGGTTGTGCTGGTGGATGATCTCCAGCAGACTAGGGACAAAGGTGAAAGCTGTTTCCTAGTTCTGCTGAATCTCTCAGTGGCCTTTGATACCATCGACCATAACATCCTTCTGGACCATCTAGAGGAGCTGGGAGCTGGGGGCACTGTCATACAATGGTTCCGCTCCTTCCTCCTGGGCTTTGTCCAGAAAGTGGTGTTGGGGAATGAGTGTTCAGACCCCTGAGCTCACTTGTGGGGTCAGGGGCGTACCCAGGATCAAAACTAGGGGGGGCAAGCCATGGTCGTTCATGTTTGCTTTGAACTAGGGGGGGGCAAACCATGGTCGTTCAGGTTTGCTTTGAATGGACGCTGATCATTTTTGCTTCTAGGGCTGCCTTCTAGGGGGGGCAGCTGCCCCCCTCTGCCCCCCTGGGTACGCCCATGTGTGGGGTGCCTCATGGTTCCATCCTCTCCCCCATGCTTTTTAATGTCTATATGAAGTCGCTGGGAGAAATCATCAGGGGGTTTGGGCTGGGTGTTCATCAGTATGCGGATGATACCCAGCTCTACCTCTCTCTCTTTCAAATCGGAACCAGTGAAGGCGGTGAAGGTCCTGTGTGAGTGTCTGGAAGAGGTTGAAGGATGGATGGCAGCTAACAGATTGAGGTTGAATCCTGACAAGACAGAAGTACTGTTTTTGGGGGACAGGGTGCGAGCAGGTGTGGGGGACTCCCTGTCCTGAATGGGGTAACTGTGCCCTTGAAGGACCAGGTGTGCAGCCTGGGAGTCATTTTGGACTCACAGCTGTCCATGGAGGCGCAGGTTAACTCTGTGTCCAGGGCGGCTGTCTCCCAGCATCATCTGGTACGCAGGATGAGACCCTACCTGCCCGCAGACTGTCTCGCCAGAGTGGTGCATGCTCTAGTTATCTCCCGCTTGGATTACTGCAATGCGCTCTATGTGGGGCTACCTTTGAAGGTGACCTGGAAACTGCAACTAATCCAGAATGTGGCAGCTAGACTGGTGGCTGGGAGTGGCAGCCGAGACCATATAACACTGGTCCTGAACAGGGGCGTTCCTAGCCCCTTGGCTACCCGGGGTGGGAAGCCAAGAGGCACCCCCGGGGGCGGGGCGTCGCGGCCTGTGCGTGCGCGCGCAGCGCGATACCCCTCCCCCGGGGGTTGCTAGGCGCCGGCTTCGGGAGTCTCTGCAGCCCACAGAGACTCCCAAAGCCGCCGCCCGGGCTCTGTCGGCGGAGCGCAAGTCGGGGCAGGGAGACGGGCGGGCAAGCGAGGAGGGGTGTCACCCCTCCTCGCTGGCCTGCCGCTCTCCATTCCCCGGCTCCGCAAGCCAGCCAGCGGCGGGAAAAGCCGCTGGGGGGGGGGATATTTTCGGCGCTGCCGGGGCGGAGCCACAGGGGCGGCCAGCGAGGGGGGGGTGACACTGCTCCTCGCTGGCCGCCCCTGCTGCTCCATCCCGGCAGTGCCGAAAATAGCCTTAAAAAAAAAAAATTAAAAAGAAATTTAAAAGAAGAAGAAGAAGAAGAAGCCCAAAGTGTCACCCCCAGCAGGGCGCTGCCTGGGGGCGGCCCGCCCCCCTCCCCCTTGCTACGCCCCTGGTCCTGAAAGACCTACATTGGCTCCCAGTACATTTCCGAGCAAAATTCAAAGTGTTGGTGCTGATCTTTAAAGCCCTAAACGGCCTCGGCCCAGTATACCTGAAGGAGCATCTCCACTCCCATTGTTCTTCCCGACACTGAGATCCAGTGCCGAGGGCCTTCTGGTGGTTCCCTCACTGTGAGAAGTGAGGTTACAGGGAACCAGGCAGAGGGCCTTCTTGGTAGTGTCGCCCACCCTGTGGAACGCCCTCCCATCAGATGTCAGGGAAATAAACAACTACCCGACTTTTAGAAGACACCTGAAGGCAGCCCTGTTTAGGGAAGTTTTTTTATGTTTGCTGTTTTTTCTTGTTTTTAATATTATGTTGGGAGTCACCCAGAGTGCCTGGGGAGGCCTGGCCAGATGGGCAGGGTATAAGTAATAAATTATTATTATGATGTCCCATTTTCAGTTTTTCCTAATAACCAGGTCATTGTCGACCAGCTATTAACCTTCTAAGTTCCCTGTAGGCAAATAAGTGGTGTTATAATTCTGATACCCCTGTGAGTCTGTCATTGGTTCTGATGTCCCTGTGTCTCACTCTTTAAATAACCCCACACTTACATTCTGTGTGCAGTTTGGGATTGAGCCTGTAATAAGTTCAAGAGATATTCAGTAAGGTGAAAATGATGATGATGATGATGATGATTTATATCCCGCCCATCTGGCTGTGTTTCCCCAGCCACTCTGGGTGGCTCCTAACAGAATATTAAAAACACAATAAAACATCAAACATTAAAAACTTCCCTAAACACTGCTGACTAACTGAAGATCCAATCTGAACTCGTCTTGCGTTTGGTTCCATGGTTAGTCATGCAATTGTTCTCCATGACTTTATGTTTTGAACGTTAACCTGTTATGAAATCTAATCTCTCAGCTGGCTTTTGTATTTTGTGTGATAATGACAAAATCTATTTTGTTTAAGTTCCAAAGGCAGCATTACCAAGAAAAGAACGCTCTGTCAATAGTTGCAGGCAGAGTAGCTCAAATCATCTGAGAGCCCAAGGGGCTGTTGCAAATGACCTGCTTACGAAACAGCAGGAATCTGGGCCAGATACTTCACGTCTGTAGTTGATTGTGATTGTGAGCCTTGTGACTTATTAGTACCAATCTTATGACCATTAACAACCAAAGCACAATTCTGTGATGATTAAGAATTATTTTTTAATGACACATGCATTCACACTAAGACTGAAAGTACACATTACTCCAGAAATATGTATTTTGAAAACTCACGTCCTTTGGGCAGGGGGCATTTGCAGGAAATACAGGAATACTGGAAGCTGACTTGTACTGAGTCAGACCAGTGGTCCATCTAGCTCACTATTGTCTCCAGTACTGGCAGCAACTCTCCAGGGTTTCAGACAGGAAGTCTATCCCAGACTTATCTAAAGATGTTCAGGACTGTTGAGCATGAGACTCTTAATCTCAAGGTCATGGGTTCAAGCCCCACATTAGGCAAAAGATTCCTGCACTGCATGGAATTAGACTAGAAAACCCTTGGGGTTCCTTCCAACTCTACCATTCTGTGATTCTGGTAGGTCCCAACTTATTCCACCAGTGTGGTGAAGTGGTTAAGAGCGGTAGACTCATAATCTGGTGAACCGGGTTTGTGTCTCCGCTCCTCCACATGCAGCTGCTGGGTGACCTTGGGCTAGTCACACTTCTTTGAAGTCTCTCAGCCCCACTCACCTCACAGAGCGTTTGTTGGGGGGGGGGGAGGAAGGGAAAGGAGAATGTGAGCCGCTTTGAGACTCCTTCAGGTAGTGATAAAGCGGGATATCAAATCCAAACTCTTCTTCTTCTAGGTGGGTTGCACAATAAGGACTTTTTGTTTTCAATCCGTGGGCTGATAGCAAACCACCACTATTAGGCAGCCCCTTTAAGAGACAAGTTCATTCCCCCTCTCCTTCCTCTGTTTGAGGCTTAAATTCTATTCAAATACATACTGCCTTTATATACCTATATTAACCTTTAAAATGAGGATATAAATATTTATCTTCTCACATATAAAACCATTATTCCATTATGGACCCCAAGACACACTGCATGTGATTCCCAGGTGGTCACCCATTCAGGTACTGGTTAGCTTCAGCTAGGTGGTGCTTCCTGCGCCTTCATGCAAATCTAATTATCCTGCCCATCAGCTGTCATCTCAATAAAGAGGAGAAGGAACATGGTCCATGTTTAAGCTGTGAAAGAGCAGAATTCAGAGAATGGAACTGCCTGTCTCTCTTTAGTCCCATAATTCCATGAGAAGCAGCATGGCAATTAAATGGAGTTCTGGTGTCTCTGCAAATCCCAGCCACCCATTGCTGTGATCCCAGGGTCATTTTCATTTCATTACTGGCTTTGATGAATGTATTAATCAGCCAACATCCTTACTTAACTGCCTGTGATTTTGCTAAGAATTTCCCCTTTAGCTGCAAATGGCAAATCATTCACATGGTATGATGGATGGCAATTTTAATACTGGCCTTTGCCGAGTTCATTTATAGGAATTACTCATTTGTTGATCGGTGGGTTTAGCTAATCGCGTGCCCATCTGCTTGTGGCTGCACACCCAATATGTGCCTCTTGACCTCTTCCCTCTAGCCGAGAGTGTTGGACTGGTTGGATTCAGAGTGTGGTCAATTCTTCATTGTAAGAGTGGGTGGTCCTTGGAAGAGGCAGTGATATGACCACTCTTAAAGAAACTGGCTCTGGACCCCATGATTTAGACTAAAGACCAACCAGCTTCAAATACCTGCTTCCTAGGGACAGTGTTGGAGAGAGTCATGGTGTGGCAACTGTAGGCATTCTTGGAAGTCACAGATTATCTAGACCCATTCTAGTCTGGTCTTAGGACGGGTGATGGGACTGAGTTATCCTTGGTTGTCCAGATATATGACCTTTACCAAGAGCAATAAAAGAGCAGTGTGAAGTTGCGGCTGCTTCTCGATCTCTCTGCAGCTTTTGGTGCCATTGACAATGGTATCCTTCTGGACCAGTTCTGTGGGATGGGAAATGTGTTACAGTGGTTCAGAGGCACCGATTTGTGAGGGAGATGGAGGCAGGCATTGCACACACAATGTCCCGATGTTGTGTCAGGACATCAGGAGTGGTTCCTATGTCCCAGAAATGGGCCTATTGCCAGCCCTGGAAAGTTTGTATTCCTCCTTAAGGAGCAGGTCTGCAGTTTGGGGGTGCTGCTTGCAGGTATGTTCTGATGGGTTGCAGCATTCTGCTCTGCCTCCCTCCCCTCATGAGCCACTGCTGGATAATATTGCAGGGCTGTTGTACTGTCTCATATATACAACCCGAGCATAAGAAAGAGGGGCTCATAGCATTAATGCCCCAACACATTTTGCTTCTCCATTAGTCACAGCTTTGGATCCAGCACCCAGCAAGCAGGTCGCTCTGTCTCCAGCTCCCAGACCACTTCCAGTTCAGCTGACACCCCCCCCCCCCATGGCTCTTGTTCTCCTATCTAGCAGCAACCTCAGAGTTCACCTTCCTCTTCCGTTATAGGGGTGGGCACTCTCCTTTGAAATTTGGAAATAGAAAATATGGTTACAGTATTTGTGTCATTTGTATTAATTCCCTCCCAAGAGGGGGAGGGATACACACAGTTGCCTTTGTGTATTTTTAAATATTTCTTTCTAACTAAAACTTGGCACATGGAGAAAGAACCCCCCCCCCTTGCCATGTTATCCCCCTGGTCACGTCCCTTGTTGACAGAGGCCTTCCACCGCACACCCCATATTAATCACGTGAGCAGACTATGGCAGAGCCTCCCCCCGGATAGTCAGAATGGTGTACAGTCCGCTTACTAAATGTATTAACAGTGATAATAATAGTATTCACATTGTGAAAGACCTCTTGCCTGAATTTGTTCAAGTGTGTTTTGGGGTCAAGTACATTTTAATCATCCACTGGATGATTAAACTTTCAGTTATTAAAATGTTCAAATGATTTGTGGAATGTTTATCCATGGGATTATAGTCCCAGCATGAGGTTTTTGCCTCAGAGGTTAAAATGTTTCAGACAAGCGAGGAATTCAATCTCATGAGATTTCCATCCACACAGTATGTGGGGTCATTTGTTATCCGAGAACTGAGATCATAAAATGGTGTTTTAAAAACATTGAGCTCTGGCAGCACATCCTGTAAGAAATTGATATGCCTGTGTGCCTGCATGCGTCACTGTGGAGAGGGCAGGGGGTGGCTGCTGAACTCTTGCAAAGGACTTTTGGTGACAAAGGTAAGCAATAGCTTGCTGCTTCCACAGGAGGAAATCTTAATGATTCTAAGATTTTCACAGACTAATTAGGTCCTTTCACAAACTAAGGCTGAAATTCTCTGCATGTCTTCTAAGAAGCAAGTCCCATTGTGTTCAATTACAGCTCAAAGTCACCCCAGGGACCAGTGGAAGGTGGGATGGGGAGACACACACCCCACAGCCTTCTTTCTTTGGTCAAGTATAACAAGAAGGGCTACAAACCTTTGCTCAGTAAGACCCACTGAACTCTGAGCAAACACAGGGTTAGACTGCAGAGAGAGGGCAAGTGTTACTTCAGAAATTAGTTGCTTGGTTGGAGTGTCACACAAAAGGCAAATCTTTGAGCAGAAAGTAGATACATGTTTAGGAGAAAAGAAACCAAGAGGATAGACGAAGAACACCTGAAACTTCGTGGAAAGATACAGCGTTTCCACCCTGCAAATTTCAACCAGTCTCATGCCTATTCGACTGTGATTTCTTGATTTCATCACCCGCAGGGGCATTTCCAGAGCCCAGTGACTTCCATTTCTTTCTTTTTTATTTAACAGGATTTATATTTCTCTTAAGTGGGGTGCATAAAATGTGAGTATTATATATTTCAATAAATCAGTTCTTTTATGTCAGCTTCTTTTCAAGAACTTCCAAATATAAGTAAAAGAAAATTTCCAAAATATACATTATAAAATAATGTAATGATTCCAGACAAGATGGAGATTCTCTTTTATATATATATATATATAATATTTATTAGGTTTTCAATTTTTATACACATAACATTGCTTTTCGGTCAGAGTTTCATTGCCCTCCCTCTCACACCAAGAGGAGAAGAACCCTTATTCAGACATACTCATTATTAATATCCCTGACCGTTTTTGTTATTTCCTTAACATTGCTTGGGCCTGGCCCACTTTCCGAGCCGGGCCACTTATTATCATCTTATCATTTTTATGTGACTCCCTCACGTCCTCCCCATTGTTTCCATGTTCCTTATCATATCTTCTGATCAGTTCATACTTCATCATTTTTTACATCATCTTAAATTATTATAATTTTACTCTAACCCAAATTTAACCTTAACACAGATATTTCTGCATCTAATATCTACTTCTCTTCTATCACCCCATAGTCTTCAGATGCCTAACATTAAATTCTCCATACTTATTTAATTCGTTTACCATGTCCACAATCCTTGTCCTGAAATCCAAAAATAACATTTGTCCAGTTCAATCAAAGTCATTCCTCACCCCACACCAAGTCTCTCCCAAATCTGGTACCATCCCTCTTCCTGTGGGAGTTTTTCCAAAGTCCAGGACCAGACCTCCTTTGGTGCAGTCTGGCCTGTTTCTTGTTTCTTCCCTTGTTGCATCTTACGAATTCTGTCCAATTTTTCCTGTCTTCCTGTCAATTTCCTCCTGTTTCTTTTTGAAACATTGAATTCCTTACGTCGAAAAAGTTTTTTCCTGCGGCTGCGTCGTTTTTTTTATCTTTCTTCCCTTAGCCTTGGGGGGGATTTCTCCCACCTCCTCTTCCTTGGCAGCTGGTTCATCTTCCTCTGAGTGCAGTCCAGCTCTTATCTCTATGTGACTGGCTCGAATTTCAGCTCTCCACTCCTGTAGTATTTGTAGAATTTTCCACACATCAGCGTCTGACTCAACCGCCATGTTCAAGGACACAGCCTTTCCAGTCAATACTTTCACTTTTGATGTCAAATCCAAAAGTTCCACAATAATAAAAATTTATCCACTTTTCTGCTACTTTCCAGTCCTTCTGCTAATTTTCCCCAGGACCCGGGGTGTCAAATGAGTTCAAGTTCTGTTACAGAATAATTCCTTACTTGTCAGTTTAAATGTCTCGGTTACACAGGTTCTGATCCAATATCTCAACGGTAGGGGACGGACCTCCGTTTTAACGTCCCAAACCAGTCTCTAATTAATTTCCAAATTCAAGGCTTTTGTACTCACTCCAGTCCCTTTATTCTTGGAGGAATCGGTGCGCTCGGTAGCGGCCGGTCACGCAGCTTCTCCCGATGGGGGTTTGATCCTAGGAGCTCCGTCTCCCGCTCACCTTCGGGAGCCCTTACTCGGGTCTCCCGGGGAGCAGGATCAACGTTGAGAGCTCAGCCAGATCCTTAAGACCCCGGGATGCCCTTCCCGGGGGTTTTGGGGGCCGCTGCGCTGTCGCGGTCACCCCTTTTCCCGGTCGGGTCGGGGAATGCCAAAGCCGGCATGTCCCCCCGACCGTTCGCTCCGGCACGCCGACCGGAAGTCCAAGATGGAGATTCTCTTAGTGGATGGATCTTCTCCCTGGGTTAATGCTAAACTGGGCTGTTCTTCTCCAGAAGGAACAGATTCACAATGTAAGGGTGCTCATTAATCCAGTTCCCTCCCACCCACCTGCTGCACTTGTAAGTTTAAATAAATAATTTTAAAAAACCTATATTGTCACTGGGACCTGGGTGGCGCTGTGGGTTAAACCACAATGCCTAGGGCTTGCTGATCAGTAGGTCGGCGGTTCGAATCCCTGCGACGGGGTGAGCTCCTGTTGCTCGGTCCCAGCTCCTGCCAACCTAGCAGTTTGAAAGCACGTCAAAGTGCAAGTAGATAAATAGGTACTGCTCCGGCGGGAAGGTAAACAGCGTTTCCGTGCGCTGCTCTGGTTCGCCACATGACCCGGAAGCTGTACCACATGACCCGGAAGCTGTATGCCGGCTCCCTCGGCCAGTAAAGCGAGATGAGCGCCACAACCCCAGAGTCGGACACGACTGGTCAGAGGTCCCTTTACCCTTTACCTTTATATTGTCACTACACCACCTGTGTGCAGTGAAATTAAATGAGCCGCCCCACACACACATACACTCAGTCTTGTTTGCACTCTGTGTGCTTGTCGGAAGTCAATTGCACCACTATTTTTCTCCCATTCAGCAGCCCAACAGCCCATGGATAAAAACTGTTCTTTAACCTGTTGGTGCGGCTGACTGTACTTCTGTACTTCTGGCCAGGGTGTGAGTCATCCCTGATAATTTTCCTCGCTCTCCTGAGGCAGCGGTCTCCTGCAATGTCATCTAGTGAACTCAGGGGACAGCCCATGATATCATGGGCTGTATTCACCACCCTCTGTAGGGACTTCCTGTCCGTGGCTGTCAAACCAGCGTACCACACTGGTTTCCACTGTGGCATGTAATGCCATCAAGCAGCTTGGGCTATTGTGCTGGTTACTACCTTCCCTGGACAGAGATAGCCCAGACTTTGCAGGCACATTGGTCCCTTCTGCCAAATTTCGGAAGGAGAACTGCTGTGGTTTTCTTCCATGGCTGTGTCTTGTGAAAATCCTATCATTCCCACTGAATTGGATCTTCTCAGTTGCACAGATATAATCCAAAGAGAGATTTGCTTAACCGAGCTTCTGTTCAGTGGATAAGATCAGATTTTCACAAGGCTCAGCCATGGAACAACCAGAAAAACTCTTGGACCCAGGGGAATTAGTCGGTGTGCTATATCGGGGGTTGCCAAAAAAATTTAGCCATGGCACACCACAAGGTCTGTCCCTCAGACCTTGTGGTGTGCCAGAGAAGTGGCACTGGGGGGCGGGTTGGAAGAAGAGGCAAGGGGGGCAAGCAGTCCCCCCACCCTCCACCCCAGCCGCTGTGCTTACCTTCCGAGGGGCTGCTGCCGCTTCTCGTGGGTAGGCAGAATGAGCTCACCCGCTCCGCTCTCTGGCCCACAGGAGCACCAGAGCGGCGGTGGCGGTGGAGGGAAGATGGGCAAGTGCTCAGCCAGCTCAGCTCAGCCCCCTTCCTCCTCTAGGCAGGACGGGGAGAAGCCAGGAGGAGGGAGGGAGGAGGCGCAGCTGCGGTGTGTGGGAGGGGGGGGATGGAATGGCGCAGGAGGGAAAATGGTGCAGCCCAAATGAACAGAATCCCCACGCCGATCCACGGACAGTCCGCGGGCTAGATCCTGAAGGCAATTAGGCCTGATCCGGTCTGTGGGCCTTAGTTTGCCGACCGCTGTACTATATGATCAAAATCCAGCTCAAGAGAAGGTATGGATGAGCCCTAGGAACCTGTCACTGCATTTGCACATATTCTTCCCAGGTACGCATCCCTCCCTCTCCCCTCCTCTCCCGTTGTGCTCTCCTCCGTTGCCAACATTGAAAGGGTGGTGGCCTGTTGCCTTTTTGCTTAAATTACTCTGCCAAGCGCGATGGGTATTCACGAGGAAGTCATTATTCTATTGTTATTATGGCCCGAGTTTACTATTTTTGCTCAGGAAAGTGAACCAGAAACCTCAAGATAGGATAACAATGGATTTGGCACCAATCCCAAGAGCAGGTTAGTGCCTCTTGCTCTCAAGTTGACTCAGGCCCCTCAAGATTGACATTTTCTCCAGATGTCGCCCCAGAGGTGATATTTTTCAGTTCTTTGAGCAATACTGCTGGAAGAGACATGATGAAAATGCAGGATTTGTCATTTCTTTCAACTGAAAAAGATTCAGCATGGATTGTTCCTTTTGTATCTGGCTCAAATTAAATGCCACTCAAGATAAACTCCGGAAACACCCACCCTTCCACAGTCTTTCAGGCATGAAACACAGACAAAAAGTGTAACAGGAAAGGTTCCCTCCCTTCCATTCTTCACAGTCTTTATCTTCCTACTAAATATTTCTGCCTGATTCCGCTGTCATGTCAGGAGAAACTTACATAAGGCAGGGGAGGAGAACCCAGCCCAGAAAGCTTTGTTGGGGGATAATAGGTTACGGTAAGGAAGGAGACCAAGAAATCTAGAGGGGTGGTCAATCTTAAGAGGGACAACATGCAGCGCTGGTTCAGGCTATTGTGTGCCCTAGTAAGGCTAACTACTTGCACCCCTCCCCCCATTTTTTAAATTATTTTTTTGCTAACTTCAATTATGAAAAACAGATGTCTTGTTGAAAAAATGAAAGACCAAACTTGAAACTGCTAAAGAGAACTTCTGAATGAATTGCACCCTGTCAGCTGAGCCTTACACTTGTGTAAGTGGCTCAGGTGGCTGATGTTGGGAGACAGGGAGTGGGGCAAGACGAAGGATGTTGTCTCGCTGCCATCGTTGAAATAAGATTCAACTTGTGCCCCTCCTTTCTGCTTCTGTACATGGGCTTGGGGTGGCCCTGCCAGCGTGTCAGTTCTGTCTTCTACTCTGCCACCCTTAAAGGCTTCCTCATCTTTTGAGGTTTCTCATGTGCTCAGCAAGCACAGGCAGCTGATACATTTTGTCTATGTGAAACTGTTCTGCATTCTCCATGAAAAGATAGCAAATTGAAATAACACTGGGTGTGGCTGCGCTACCTGCAGGAAAAAGTAGCAGTTTCCCAGGACAAATACAGCACATTCAGTGCTTTAAAAGGTGATATTTCTACAATGGAATAGTGTGAAGTGGAAAATCCAGAAGAAAGTGCTGTGATAGCAACAAGGATTTGCCCCCTGCCCTCCTGATGAGATTTTTTTCACTTTCCTCTGCAGCATCTGGCAACAAGCAAGCTGACTTGAAATGGATGTCTGCTTTGACCATTTTGCCAAGTGATTAACAGCACTAAACTAAAATCTCCCACACCTGTACTTGGACTGCCTAGGAATGTGGCCTTTCTCCAAAATAAAAAGAAAGAGATAGCAACGCATATATACAGGCTGGCACATGTATGTGTGTATCCAGAATCCTGCAGGGCTGGGGGGACAAAGAATCATAGAGTTGGAAGGGCCCTGAGGGTCATCTAGTCCAACCCCCTGCAGTGCAGGAAAAGGCAGCTGCCCCTTATGAGATCAAACCAGCAACATGTGCATTATCAGCACCCTGCTCTAAATCTAAGCAACTGAGCTATCCAGCATCTGCAGTCTTGCTCGTGCCTTTGCTGTCGGCCAGCATCAGAACGCAATTTAAAATGTAGGTCACCATCTGTCAAAGGCATTCCCAGTTGCATCTGTCATTGTTTAAGCTAGCCTGGGTGTTGTTGTTGCTGCTGTTGTCTGTGGCAAATTAAAATGTTGATGTTCCCCACTCCTGTGTCTCATTATATGCTGAGCAGCACAACAATCTCATGTGCTGATGATCAACAAATCACTGAAACACTATTTTCTCATTTGCCTTCTTAATGTCTGTCACTTTTTCCTGATGTCCCTTTCTAGATGTGCCTATGGGCCAGGCAGCCGGTGGAGGTCAAAAGGCTCTCCATCCTGCCCTTTACAAAGAAAAAGGCATTACCTGCTGCGAAACTCAAAGCGCAGGAAGCTTGTGGGGCATTAATGAAATTCTATTTTACGGTGGGTGGCCAGTTACTAGAACCTGTGTTGAAAATCTTTGCCAGTAAAGTGGTTTCCCAGATGCTTCATGGAGTAGCGATATGGGCCATGGATCCAAATGCTAACAAAGTCTTAGAAATAGTGCAGAACAAATTCCTCAGGAAAATGCTCTCGCTCCCCAATGGGACCCCAGCTGCTCTTCTCCACGTGGAAGTGGACGTGACAACAATAAGGGCTAGAACTGACCATCTGTGTCTAAACTATGTGAAAAGACTTCAATCTCTCTTAGAGGAGAGATTCCCCGCTATGGCCCACACAGAACAGGAACAGACCAAATGTTGGAAGGATGGCATCCAACGCCTCTTGACCCAATATCACTTACAAGATCTCCAGGTGATCATGAAGATGGATAAGAGGCACTTAAGAGATCGTCTCTTCAGGTCCGATGCAGAAAGGGATTTAACCACGATGGCCATGGTTCACCATGGTTCCCACTTGTCAAAAGAGAGCACATCCGAGCTAGTTATTTGACAAAGCTCCCACTTGCCGTACTAAGAATCGCTTTTACAGAACTCCAATTCCAATTGATGCCCTCGGTGGTGGTGGATGGTCGGTACAGCAAAGTACAGTACAAGGAGAGACTTTGTCTGTGTGGGCAACCTTGCGTTGAGGACCTGTACCACTATTTATTGCAATGCCCTCTATATATAGAACCAAGAGACCGATTTATAAAACCCCTGCTCACGAATGGAACACACTCGAACAGGGCGGAAAGGGTGAAATGGCTGCTGGATGATACTGATGACTTCGTAACTGATAAAGTAGCACTATATGTGTTGGCAGCTAAGATCAGGAGAAAAGAACTAGATAAAATAGCGGTCAATTGCAAAGGTGATTCGGACATTTAAGCTGGTACATTCTACCTGAGAACCCCTTGCTATTCTATCGTATGCAACAAATAATTTTTAGGAGAAGCGATTTATTTAGGAGAAGTTTCTTGTATCTGCAGTGCCTGATGTTTTTATGGTTATTGTTGCTTTTCTTTTTGTTCCCACTGTGAATGATGCCATGGCCTTTTGCTAGTGCAATAAAGTTTATGATGATTAGAAAACAGTTCAGCAGACCAATTTGAAACTTGGTCCTGTGGGAGTGGTAAGTATGGGGAGAACCCCTGCCAAATTTGAGGTCTAAAGAGTAAGAAACGGCTTACTCTGAACAAGTTAAATGTTTGATGAGATACTTCAGCAAGTGGTCTGTGGTTTTCTTCCATAAACTTTGCTGGGGTAGCATTCAGGAAAGATTTTTCTGTTTGCGCTGCATGTTTTGGGAAGCGGGTTGTTGTGTTAGGTCAAGATGAACATCTAGTGTGTGCTTTTATCTAAGAGTAGCGTAACTTTTATTTTATTTTATTTTTACTAAAAATGCTTTTTTGTGGTCAATGGAAATGCACAAGGAAATCCCCACCAAATGCCTGTGGAGAAAAAAGGTCAAGTGGAAGGGGGAGAGGTAGGTTCAGCCACCCGGACGGAGCTGTAGGATTTCAGCTGGACCCAATGTCACCAGCAGCAACACTTTGCATCATGAGCGTTGCCAGGGTTTGTTTGTGTTTTTTTTGGGGGGGGGAGATCCTCAGATTTGTATTGATTTAGAGGGGCGGCTGCCCTCCTGCCCCTCTTGGCTCCTCCCATGCCCTGCATGGTGAGTAAAGGGGGGGCAGAGAAGTTCAGGGGGCAGGAAAGGGACAGGGAGCAGTTTGGTGAAGTGATTTTAAATGGGAAATGATGTTAAGACCACTCTTCCCCAATGGCTCGTCTGTTCAAAATGGCAGCCTTCTGTTTAAAACACTTTCAAGATGCCTTTGCATCTTGTTTTTAATCTGTAAGCTACCTTGAGTCTCATCAGGGTAGCTTACAGGGTATAAAAAGCAGGGTATAAATAAATTAACAACAACAATTTGCACTATGAAAGCTGTCATTTTTTCTATTTTCTGATGTTTCAAATGTTGTATCACGTATGTTTATTCTTTTCTCTCCTTTTTGTATGCCATTTTGTGAATATAGTGAAAAGTGAGGGATGGGGGATATGCGAGAGCACAGGCAGGCAGCTTCCACTCATTTCCATGGGGCTGGTGCAAGAAAACCACCTGGCAGGTGGCACTCACTGCACACAGGACAACCGACATGCATTCATAGAGAGACAAGAGTTAACTCTCTGTAATCAAATGTTTTAAAACTAATCTAAACCCCAAAGCTTACATGAAGATTAAAAAAATCCAGTCTTCCTACAAAAAAATATTTTCTCTGCCAGCTGTTAAAACAATACCATTACAAAACGCTCAGCTGCCCATTTGGTGGAGAAATACAGAGAATACCAACTGCATAACTCCTGCCTGACTAATATACGACATTTCACCCAAAGAGGGGAACCTTTAGAGCAGGAGTAGCCAACACAATGCCCTCGTGTTGAGAGGAGTTGTAGTCTAACATCTGAAGGAGACCATGTTAGCCATGTCTGTTTTAGAAAATAGGTTTTCCATCTTTTCAGAGAGGTACCCTTAAGCCCTTTGATAGTGCAGCCATGACCGGCATCCAACAATATTCCAGCCAACTAACTTGAACTGCCTCCGCAGAAGTCTTCTCATGCTTTTTATGAAGCATCCAGACAACAGCATTGTCAAATCATCATTCAATAGTTTTTGTGTTGCCCTGTGCATTTTCAGTGTGTGAAGATTTCTATTTTTGCAATAAAATGACCCATGCAGACAGTGCGAATATCTAGGAATGTTCACACAGCAAAGGAGTGCAGCCAAGGAAAAGTGTGGGGGAATGAAGAAATATGATCACCACTTTGGTTCCACAAGGCTGCCTGGCAAGAGCAGCTGCACTGACCTGCTGCTAGGTTTTGGGGTGAGAATATGCTACAGTATGTCTAAGAGAAGCTTGCCAACATTTGAATGCTCCCTGAGGAAACTGGATTCCTTCCTGAAAGGAGGAGCAAACCACAGCACCTCTAGCTCAGCAAAGGGATATAGAGAATAACAGCTTATTTCATTCATTAGAATTTCCAGGCAATTCCTCCTCCAAGACATGACCCTCTTCAGAAGGCACAGGTGCCCTGCTGCAACACCTCTTCTTCCTGCAGCAAAGTCACCTTCTTTTCTGTCAATTAATCAGTGTAAAAGTTCTCTACAAAAGGGCAGAAGTGGCCTTTCCATCTCTGCAAGGATAGATTAGCTAAGCTTCTTTAGCGAAGGCATATATTTTGCATTCATGCTAGGCAATTTCTTCCAATTGCAGAGTCCCTTCTTCCTGGATGGAAAAGTACTACATCCTTTCCACTCTCATTTTTGCCACAGAGTTCAACTTTTTGAAAAGCATCTGTCAAGTCACTAACATATTCTTGTGTAAAGTCACTCTTCTGTATCAGCAAAGCAGGTTTAGTCAGTTCTTGCTGCTGGATGTTAAAGAGTCACCTGGGAGCACTGTGTTGAACCAAAGGAAGCTCTGCATATGCCATCTTGGTAGTCAAGATAACCCCACAATTAATTGGTAGTAGTTGTAACCATGAGCTCATGTATGTTTATATTCACTTGCTTTGATATAGGCTAATTGGCTTGCTCTGATGTTATCATTATCTGAGGGCTCTTTTAAAAAGAGATAGATTTGATCAGTGTTTTGTGTTAGTTTTCTTTTTATCTTTTGTTTTTTGGAATTTTTATTAAAATCTGTTGTACTTTATATTGTTTTTAGGTAAACCAGATCCCAGGGAAGGATAAGGAGATGAGGAAGGTAAGCACCATATTTACTCAAGTCTAAGGCGCAATTGAATCTAATGCACACCTCAATTTTCAGAACCTTGAAATGAAAAAGGTATATGCTGGCAAATGTAATTGTGCCATCAAATCTAATGTGAACCTTAATTTTTGCAACGCAATTTGGCCAAAAAAGGTGAGCATTAGATTCAAGTAAATACGGCAATTACAACACCTGATCCACGTTACTGAAAATGGTTTGCATCTGCAAAAAACACCACAGCAAGTCACAAATCTGGGTATCCTGGTATTAAAAACAAACAGGCCTTTCTGGTGTGATCTGTGTATATAATGAAATTGAGGCTAACAACCAAATAAAGATATTTTAGTTGATTAATAATTGGCTTTAACTGAATAAATTTAATGAATTGCAATATTACCAAACCCCCACAATAAGGTGCATTTTTGAGATACTGAAGATAACTTACGATTTGATTTTTAAAAAAGAGGCTAACACTACCAGAGGAAATTTTTGGAAAACAGTGTTAAATGGCGCTATTGGGTTTTCTGAAGCAGCTAATACCTTGGTAACGTGTCTTCATATAAGCAGAATTACCTATGAGCACACAGGAACCTCTCTGTCATATATGTTTACAAATGCAATGGCTTAGAAAAAGTTTTGGAATTATTTCGCTTTTAGAAATTAACAGCATATTACATTTTTATTGCACAGAATCAATCAATGATTGAAGCTCAGGGATCCATTACTAATTATATTATCAAATACTCTCACAATCATGAATTCTGATTTGTATTTCTTGAATTCTGAGATTTCCCCCTTTTTCGTGCGATGACAACGTGCTTAGTTTTATTCTACATTATGTTTATCAGGAGTGCCATCTTGGCCCTGCACCTGTGGGTGCCCAGGGCAGTGGGTGCCATGCAGCATGCATGGCACTAGTGCTGAAATTTGTGGGTGCTGGGCCCCTTCATGGGGAATTTTGTGGGTGGTTGGGCACCCAGGGCCCAAGGAAGTTGGCACCTATGATGCTTATGTTACATAATATAAATGAAAAAAGCTTTAAAGTAATGTTTATTAGAGGAAAAGTTCATATCTAGTATTTCTTTCTCCATTAACCGTAACATATCAGGGCAAAAGTAACCTCAAAATAAAATGTAAACTCAAGCCCCACCAGTTAAAATTTGTCTCCACTGATCAACAAACTAAAGCTTTTGTTGATTCATCTAGCAGTAAAAATCAGTTCAGCATCAGCCATGAATGAAATGTTGCTGGATTATCACCCTGTTTCTTCTTAATCCTAACAGTGCAGTCCCATGTGTCTACTCAAAAGTAACCCCATTAAGTTCAACAGGACTTCCTCCCAGGTGAGCATAGTTGTGGCCTTAGAAATTTTATCATATTATAGAACCATTATTGTATAATCATTATTGTCACAATCACAGCATTATTACCATTATTAATCAAGGATAAGCATCAAGCTAACATGGTTTTATTTAACTTATATTTGTGAATGTTTTTCATAATTGTACAGACCAATTGCGGGGAGGCTGGCTATACCATGCATCAGGCTGCAATCCTAACCCAGCCTACTCAGGTGGAAGTACCACTGAATTGGGTGAGGCTCACTCCCAGATGTGACGGGACTGCAGTCTCAGTCAAGTAAAATATGGTAGACTGGCACACAAGCCTGTGTCCAGCGTCTGAAGGCTATTGTACTTTACATATAAATTTTACTATTCACCCATGGGATGGAACCATTATTCTGTAATGATATATATCCCATAAATACATACTTGCAACTATGCAGTTTACAGAACAGCTGATGAAAAATATCTCTCCCACTCACTTTCACTTTTTAAAAAACTCACCTTTTAACACAATTGGGAATGTCAGAACTGCATCAAGCAAATAAAAAGCCTAAACTCAACTAGAGTTTTTGTAGGATTGTTCACTCTTTACCAAGAACACAGTACAAGGCTGAAGTCATAACTCACAAAAGGCACAGCTGAGATAAATCTTTAAAGTAGACTTCTTCAGTTCAGCTCTTCCAATGTGAAGCGCTTAACTTAATGTTCTAGGCTTGATTTGATATGGTACTGGTTTTAAATTGGATCTGAAGTCTATTTTACCACCTTTTAAATAAAAAAAGTAAAAAATGAGGACATTAAACACCATAATACAGATTTCCCCACCATAATACTGAGAAGTGAGAGGAAAGGGCATGAATGTACTTTCAATGACATCAGTGAAAATTTTGCAATGGAAAAGAAAATAGGATGAAGAATTCAGTTCAGCAAAATAAATGTCTGGATACCTACAAAATAAAAAAAATCCTTCCAGTAGCACCTTAGAGACCAACTAAGTTTTTTCTTGGTATGAGCTTTCGTGTGCATGCACACTTCTTCAGATACACTGAGACAGAAGATACACCAAAGAAGTGTGCATGCACACGAAAGCTCATACCAAGAACAAATTTAGTTGGTCTCTAAGGTGCTACTGGAAGGAATTTTTTTATTTTGTTTCGACTACGGCAGACCAACACCTACCTGTAACTGGATACCTACAGATTATGTTTCTGAATCTGACAATGTTAAATAATTTATTGTTTTGCAAAACAAAAACAAAAAACGCCATAGCCTGAAAATGAGATTGTAAAACAGATATTTCACTGGGATGAGGGGGAAAGTATGGCAGAGCTTCATGGCCCAATGAATCTCTGTGCAGACAATAATTCCAATTACGGTAGGTAATTACGAAGGACCCCCTATTTTTCGAAAGCCAAGGCTTACTTTTGAAAATTTTGATAACTCTATGGTAGTTACCTCTGCAAAGCATTTTTTTTAATTTATTAGGGGGAAGCCCCTAATAAGCAAAGGTTTTTAGGTTTACTAAAAAACAGACCATAAAATCTGTGATATTACCATGCAGAAATGACCAAAAAAAAAAAAAAGGCCGGGGAGGCAAGGGATGTGGCCGCGGATCCACTGGGTGCGTTCTGACCCCCAATTGGGAACCACTGAGATAGACCAATGGTCTGGGAAGGGAGCTTCCTAATGTTGCTGCTACATAAAACACACCTTCTTAACTGCCAATATGCAAAACTGCTCCTGCCACCTAAAAGCCACATGTCAATAAAAAGTCATTTTTAGAAGAAAGGCACCGTTAGTTTCATATCTGGCTGAGAGAGAAAAAGAAATCATGAATGCTGCATCTGGGGAAAAAACAGTTGGAGCAGAAGTCCTAGAGATGAATGCAGTCCAAGCTCCCTCCCTCCTCTCTTGCCTTGTGATTCATGTACAGGAAAGAGTCAAACACTGACATTGACCTCAATGTATGGCCCTTGTATGACCACTCTCAAGAACTTGAGAGTGGTGTTTGCACAGCGGTTCCCTAGGGGAATTCACAGGCATTTCCCATCCAGTATTCAAATAATTTAGCTCTCCCCCATTCCCACTTCTTTTCCTCCAAATGTCAGGAAGAGGCACTGTTTGGGGTGACTACTTGCTGCAATGGCACCCCAGTCTCGGATTGTTGGCATTTGTAATCCATTACGGTGGGTAAAGTGCAGTGTTTTTTCACCAAGTAGCACAAAATTGCTACTAACCCTATAACCATCAATGTGGTACTAACAATGATAGCAATCAACACTCCTTGGCTTCTGCCAGCATCTTCCTCCTTGGGTGGGATAAAGGAGGGAACTGAGGGTGTGGAATAAGTTTCAGCGTCACCAGAGTACTCTGTTTCATCCAGCGATTCCTTGCACACCTGCCCACGTGGGCAGAGACACCGATAGCTGCCTGGCACGTTAATGCACTCCAGTTTCTGGCCACATGCAGAATCACATTCATCAATATCTACGCAGACTTTTGTCCCATCTGGGTTTTCTTGCAAGATAAAGCCCTCTGCACAGAAGCAGGTGTCCCCTGTGTGGGGGTCACACTCAGCTGGGCACTCGGTTTGATTGCAGAACAAAACACACTTATTCAGCTTTTGGCTATGGGGCACGTATCCTTTATAGCAGATACACCCATACTCTCCGTTGACAGCTACACATTCATGCTCGCACTTTAAGTCCACGCACTTGCGATTTTTCTGCAGGCACCTGCCCTCTACCAGCTCAAAGTCTTCATAGCAGCGGCACTCGAAGCCCCCCTGGGTGTTCACACACTCCTGTTCGCAAGGGCTCGGCTTGGCTTCGCAGTCGTCCACATCCAGGCAGCTCCGGCCATCCGCGCCCAGCGCATAGCCCTCGGTGCACATGCAGATGGCGGCATCCCCGGAGGGCACGCAGTGATGCTGGCAGCCCCCGTTCTCCAGGCGGCAGTCCCAGGCGCCGGGCGACGCCGAGGCCCACCGGACGGAGCCGCCCCCGTGCGCGCGGCACTCCAGGCTGACGTTGAGGCTCGCCACCTCGGCCGCCGTGCCCGGCGGGGCGGCCACCAGGTCGCTCTCGCGGGCGCCGAAGGGGGTGAGGTAGGAGACTGCCGCGGCGGGCGCCTGCTGCGCGAGCGGGCCGCACGTGCCGCCGGGGTAGCGGTACTCGCAGAGGAAGCCGTCGGCGGGGGCGTCGCAGGCGCGCTCCTCCCAGCTCTGCCGCTCGTTCACCAGCGCGCACCGGGGGCCGCAAACCGCCGCCGACGGCGCCGCCTTGCTTGCCCAGGCCTCGTAGTCCGTGCGCTCGTCGCCCGTCACCCAGAGGAAGCCGCGCAGCTGTTTGGCCGGCTCCACGCACGAGGAGCCGTCGGGCAGCCGCAGGCCCAACCACGCGCCGCCCACGCGGCCGCCCCGCAGCACCGCCACCGCCTCGGCCGCCACCGTCGAGCGCACCGTCATCAGGTGCCCGCCGCCGGCCTCGCACTCGTCGCCGGCCTCGGCGAAGCTGTGCGCCCCCCAGAACAAGCCGTAGCACACGGCACCCAGGCACTGGGCGCCCGAAGGGGCCGCCACTCCGCTTCCTCGGTCGGCCAGCGCCGCCGCCGCCGCCAGCAGGAGCCTCGCGAGTAGCCACATCCTGGCGGGCCGTGGGAAGGCGCGTCTCCGATCTCGGGCGCCGGCAGCGAAGCTTCCCGCCCTCCGCGCGCCGCGCCGCGCTTATAATGCCCTCCATGCGGCAAGGGTGGGTGGGGACGGGGCTCCGGGAAAGGAAGGGAAACGCCGCCCGTCGGGAGGAAACCTCCCGGGGCCGAGGAGTCACGGGAGGGGACGGAAGGCGGGGCTCCTTGCTGGCGGGGAAGGGGAGGAAGGGCCGCCTAAGCAGCGGGCCCCGGCCGCGCCCTCCACCCCTCGGCTCCCGGGGCAGGGAGTTGGCGCTTCCCCCGCCACACCCGACCCGCCCTCAGCCCAGGGCAGCGCCCGGACGGAGACCCCCCCGCCGCCAGCAGCCCCAGGTGGCCAAGGGGACGCCGCTTCTCCAGGCGCGCCGTGGCTGCCGCTGGCGAGGGGGGCTCCGACGACGGTGACATCACTGGCGGCAGGGAAATGGCCACACGTGCAACTCGGACCTGCAGTGGGGAGGTCCGCGAGCGGCGGCCGCTCAACACGTGTTTGCGTTCCAGTGGGGAAACTCGCGTGGCGCGGGCCGGTGGAATGCGCCTTCTTGCAGTGGGAAGCGCGCGAGAAAAGTGAGTCTTGCTGCGGTTGGTTACGCGGACTCTGCTTCTCTTGCGCTCCCTATCCATTGCCTCAACATGTACAAACTTAGGACTAAACAAAATAAAATAAAAATGCACACGAAAGCTCATACCAAGAACAAACTTAGTTGGTCTCTAAGGTGCTACTGGAAGGAATTTTTTTATTTTATTTTGTTTTGACTATGACAGACCAACACGGCTATCTACCTTTAACTGAAACTTAGGACTGTTACGGAACGGGACCTAAGCAAAGTCTCCTTCCGAGTAAACCTGTAGGGAAAGGAGCGACGCCCTCAAGGGAGCCCCTCCACACAATGACTCCCTTTTCCTCCTGACATATTGTTGCACAAGCACCACACGAAATCCCGAAGGAAAACCCAGAAAACCCCCCACAAATAAAGACGGTTTTAAGGTTTCATTGTTTTGCCCTGATGGACACTCAAGATGTTCCTCCCATACTTACCTTACATTTGCATTTCATTTCCTCTATGTTAATTCTGTGTAACCCTCCCCCTTCGTGACGTTTTACCCATGGAACAGTGATGTAGTGATGATGCTTAACGAACTGTGTTCTGGGAGAATGAGGGAAGTTTTAAAAGTTCTTGTCACCCCATCTTCGAGGTTCAATCTTGTTTTGAACCTGTTGCGCAATAAACTTTGGCCTATGCTATTTTGCTCCGGTGGGTGGCTGGACTCCTTCCTTTATTCCACAGGGACCCGCGGGCTCTGCCCGACGAGCTGGGTGACTGAGCAGCCTCACACCTGGATTTTTCCTTAACAGGACCCCCCACACTTAACCTTTCGCCAGGGCTTTGTAAGCAGAGGCCCACACTTTCCCAGTCTGTATCTCACAGTTTTTTGTTCGTGTTTTTTTGCCTCGCTGATTTCCAAGCAGAGGTGGATTTAGGGTAGCATGACTGGGTTCCCCCATACTGTGTGCTGAGCTGAGGGGGGTGCTGCAGGGCGTTGCAACTATGGCATAGGGCATGCACAGAACAGAAGGTGAGAGGCGGGGATACCAAATTTTGGCCTGACTTCAGAGCACCACTGAAATTTGAAAGACCAAAGTCTGCCCCTGTCCCCTGGGAAACCTTTAACACTGAATAGGAACAAATAGCAATTCAGTTTTTCCATGGATTGCTGTTTGTTTTGATTCAGCAGCAAAGAGTGGGATTTTGTGGGGAAAGGCCAGGCAAAAGAAAAAAGTGCTTGGACAGGGAATTTTAAAGCGTGGACCTGTGCCTAGAAAGGCAGCACAAAGGCAAGTTTGGATGAGCCAGGATACAACATAAGGTCTTGCTTGTATATTTAATGTGTGCATGCTCACAACAGAGGTTACCCCACCTGTCCACTAGGGAGGTTCTTCTCCTGCTGCTTTTAATCTCTTAAAATAGTGTTCTGACTTCTGAAGCAGTGAGTGGACTGATCATACCACTTTCCTTTTCGAAAAGACCACCTAACAGAATGGATTTGGTTGTACTTCATATATCTCTGTCTGTCAAAACATGACCAGGAACAGCACTTGAGACAGGGCACAGGCCATGAGGCAGCTTGATTGACATAGCACAAGAGCTAGACAGTATTACTATTATTCCCAATTTTCCAGTGGGATGGGATAGAACGTGCCTTGCCAAAGGCCATCTACTGAGTTCTGACAGAACAAGTTTGGTACTGGGGTGGGGAGATCAGTCTCTCTGCTGCCGCATAACACCAGCTCACTCAGGTCAGTTATGGGAAATATATGGGAATGCAAAAGAAAGAAACTTAGGGAATTGCCACCAGCTTCCAGAGTGGCCCCTGCCTCCCCCCATCTGCCACCACAGGGGCATCTGTAGGACCACTTTGCCCTGGGAAATGGAGAAGAAGCAGTGACAGCTTTTTCTTCAGTTGTCTTTTCCATTTTCCTGTAACTTTTTTAAAAAGGAAGATGCTTATTCTTGTAATAACCTTGCATGAACCACTTTGTGAGGTCTGTCTGAAAAGCAGTATATAGATACTATAAATATATCACTCATTCATTCAGCTTATAACCCACTTTCATTTCCCCAGTGGAAATGCACAGTGCCAAACTGCATCCATCAACAAGAAGATTGCAGTGGAACTCATAAAATCGCTTTGGATCTTGCTGGCTCAGCTCCCTTGCATTAACCACGAGTAGTGGCTCTGGTCCCTGCTTCCCCACCTCCATCGTGAGCTGATGGAAGAGTAAACAACAAAGATGACCCTGAGCTGGAATCTCATCAATCACTTTCCTGGCCTGTTAATAAGGAAGGACCTTGACCATTTTGCAATGACTTCCCAGCAGCAGCCGAGACTCTTGTGGGAACAGGAAGTAGAGAAGTAGAGATATTTGGGGTGACAGTGAGGGATGGGTCCTGGAATGCAGCTCCCAGTAACAGCTGGCAGTGACTCCCCACAGAAGACACTTCAGAACCAAAGGATTCCCGAGGTGCGGGTGGGGGGGGGGTCATGTGCGTTAAATGTACAAAATGTTAAAGACTATCACAGCTGCATTTTAAGAATTGGGATGTAGAGTCATTTGCATCTTGACCATGGAAAATTGGTGGTTAGCATCCTGTGTTCCCTTTTCAGTAGCTTTTGAAAAGGGATTCAGAGAACATCAGAGAACATCACATGAGGAAGGCAAATGGAACTGGGCCAGTCTGACAGTATTACAGGGTGACCCATGATGCTCTTGGATGAATGGGAGCAGCGAAGCCCATAGACTTGACTACAAAATAGAGAAAGGCCTGATCACAAGGTCAGATGTAGAACCACACCAAGGCAAACAAGAGGGAGAAGTGCAGTTTGTGCTAGGGAAGCATCGTACTTTAGACTTGATATGTGGGGCATGTGCCAGAAAGGTTTTCTGCTAGTGAAATTGGGATGCAGTGGTGAGCATATGCTGACTGTTTCCCCTATGAGGAAAGATTACAACATTTGGGGTTTATTCGTTTTTAGAGAAAAAGTAAGTAAGAGGCAGGGCACGGTGAGATGTATAAAATTATGTGTGCTGGCGAGACAGTGGAGGAGTGCACCCTTGGGGGTGAGGTCAACCCGCTGGAAGGTTGCAGCGCCTGCCGCCTGACATGTTTTGTTGCAGCTGGGGCAGAGGAAGGCGTTAATAATAATAACAATACCTTTATTGTCAATGTACAATCTGTGTACAATGAAATTAACCGAGCCTCCCCCCAAAAAAACTCAATCTCATTGCACTCTGTGTGCTTGTCGCACAACACAACAACCCCGAAAGTCAGTTGCACTATATTATTTTCCGTTCAGCAGCCTAACAGCCCACAGGTAGAAACTGTTTTTTAGCCTGTTGCTTTGACTGATTATACGTCTATATCTCCTGCCCGAGGGTAGAAGATTAAAGAGGTGCTGGCCGGGGTGTGACTCTTATGTACAGCATGAGAAAAGTGGCTGGAGAGTTGTTGTCTATTCATCCTTCATAATAGTGGAAGTCAGGGGCCACCCACGGAATCTGAATATTGGAAGATTCAGGACAGACAAAAAGAAGAACTTAACACAGTGCATAGTTAAACTATGGAAGTCACTACTGCAAGATGCAGAAAGATGGTAACTTAGGCAGCTTAAAAGTGGGTTGAAACAAGTCCAAAGAGGATCAGGCTATCAATGGCTATTGATCATCACAGTTTGGGATCTGAGGCTGCATGCTTCCAGGGCTTTGCACAGGCACCTGGTTAGCTGCAGTGAGAACAGGATTCTGGCCTGATCCATCAGAGCTCCTCTTATTAGTAAGTGAAGTGCATATGCACCACAGTACAGACCAAGTTCTGGAGCACAGAATATCTATGTATCTTTCTTTGCCAGATGTAATCTTGTAAAAGGGAATCCAGAGAGATGCTTCATCCATTACACAACATTACATTACACATTGTGTTTGTCGTGGTTACGGTGAGTGTTGCCGTGTCAATGTTCTCATAAAAGTATGAAGGGGAAATGTACATTTCTGAGTGTTCTCCCTGCATGTTTGGGGATGCATATATTCATTCGCTTATTTAATTTATATGCAGAATTCATCATGTGAAGGGCTGGGCTGGACGAATCCCAAGCCGGAATTAAGATTGCCGGAAGAAATATCAACAACCTCAGATATGCTGATGATACAACCTTGATGGCAGAAAGTGAGGAGGAATTAAAGAACCTTTTAATGAGGGTGAAAGAGGAGAGTGCAAAATATGGTCTGAAGCTCAACATCAAAAAAACTAAGATCATGGCCCCTGGTCCCATCACCTCCTGGCAAATAGAAGGGGAAGAAATGGAGGCAGTGAGAGATTTTACTTTCTTGGGTTCCATGATCACTGCAGATGGTGACAGCAGTCACGAAATTAAAAGACGTCTGCTTCTTGGGAGAAAAGCAATGACAAACCTAGACAGCATCTTAAAAAGCAGAGACATCACCTTGCCGGCAAAGGTCCATACAGGTATAGTTAAAACTATGGTTTTCCCAATAGTGATGTATGGAAGTGAGAGCTGGACCATAAAGAAGGTTGATCGCCGAAGAATTAATGCTTTTGAATTATGGTGCTGGAGGAGACTCTTGAGAGTCCCATGGACTGCAAGAAGATCAAACCTATCCATTCTTAAGGAAATCAGCCCTGAGTGCTCACTGGAAGGACAGATCCTGAAGCTGAGGCTCCAATACTTTGGCCACCTCATGAGAAGAGAAGACTCCCTGGAAAAGACCCTGATGTTGGGAAAGATGGAGGGCACAAGGAGAAGGGGACGACAGAGGGCAAGATGGTTGGACAGTGTTCTCGAAGCTACCAACATGAGTCTGACCAAACTGCGGGAGGCAGTGCCTGGCGTGCTCTGGTCCAGGGGGTCACGAAGAGTCGGACACAACTAAACAACAACAACACCTTCATTCGCACATAGAATCATAGAATTGTAAAGTTGGAAGGGGCCACAAGGGTCGTCTGGTGCAACCCCTGGCAATGCAGGAATCATTTGCCTAACGACCCTGAGATTAAGAGTCTCAAGCTCTAGGGAGCATTACATGTGTACATCTTACAGCAAGCACCAGGGGAGTTGCAACAAACATAGTTGCTGCCTGAAGTATGGAAACACTTTCAAGAGAAAGTCTTGCACAATGCACGCCCCCCCCCCCCGGCTTCATGTTGGCTCTTAATGCTGCAGCTGTTGGCTGTGATATTAATGCTAAATGTAATCCCACCCCCACCCCCGGTGTTTCTCATTGCCAGAGCCTCTGCAGCAGCAGCAGCTGTGGAGTTTGTCACATTTGCCCTCAGTCCCCTCTTGTGCAATGGCAGAGATGCTTCTTTGCCTCCCAAGATGCCTCATGGCACCCTCTGAGTAAATGGTGCTTTTTGTAAGATACATAGGAGCATGACACTATCAATGGGAGAAACAGCTGCCTGCGTCAGTTTGTAGACGTTTAGAAAGAAAAGGAATTTTGAAGTTTCGGAATCCCCCCTCCATCTCCAAGGGCGAGGTGGTCTGGAGTGATTCAGAGGAGCTGCAAGGACTGCCAAGGAGTGAACACCCCTCCCAAAAGCTCAAGCTAGCAGTCAACACCAGAGAGGGAACTGGCATCTCACCAGGACAGAGAGCAGTGCTGTTAGATAAAATGCTGAATAATCCCATGGCACATATAAGTCCAAGGCTGCACATACCATACATTTAAAGCACATTTAAAGTCCATTTCCTCCACCAGAGATTCCTGGAAACTCTAGTTTGTTAAGGGGGCTGGGAATTGTGAGGTGCTGCGAGAGGGTAGACAATGGTTCCCAGGATTCTTGCCGGGGGGGGGGGTGCTTTAAATATATGGTATATGCAGCTCATATATTCATTCCTTTCCTGTAGCATTTTAGACAGTTAAAAGGGTTCTCACTGCAGAACCCTCTTTCCAGTAGATGTCTAGACAGGAAGAGTGCCATGTAGCCAGTTTCCCCTACACTTAGCAGTTAATGCCATCAAGCTTCTGCTTCCTACGTCTCTTGCTTCCATTCTCTTGATGCTGGGAGGGAGTCCATTGCATTTTTTGGGGGGGGTGTCTTTTACAGCCTCAGTCTTGGCACCACCAAGCACCGATTCTTCATATAGACAGCAACAATTGTCCACTGTCTATATTTACCACAGTCTGACCCAGGCTAATGGTTTAATCATTTTCTACTGTGGTCTTTATGGTCCCATGAAAGGCTTCTTGGTTGTGGCTACCCTGAAACCTTCCCTTGGCATGGAGAAGCAACATGAGTACGAAGCCTCTATTATCCTCCTCACTCTTATTTTTATGAGAAGTCATTCTCTCAATGGTGATAATTAAATAGAACCTTCATGGTCAGAGGCAGTATATCGTTCAGGGTACAGACGCCAGAGGAAGGCCATCACCCACCTTTGTGCCCTGCTTGTGAGCCTTCTCATTGGCAATTTGCTGAGCGCTGGTGAAAACTGAATTCTGGATTAGATGGATCCAGCAAGACCGTTTTTCTCCCCTTATCGTCTTGACTCAGACATAAATAGCAAGGATGGCCGTGCGGAGCTTCTGAGGACCGCCAGCACCAACTGCACTGCCTGGCTGGTCCCTGCGCCGCCAAGACTGCCATCGGGTGCCCAATGTGACAACCAGGGAGGTGGCCACACATTCCAGTCTGGATGCCACAGCACAATGTCCAGACTGGACAGCATTCTGCTCACACAAGGCCTGAGCCTCCTGGTAGAAACAACAAACACTGGTAACATTAAAATCACAGACCATGCCCACCACAAACCAACTAGCTAAAGAGAGTCTTTTGAAAACTCTCTAAAACAATTTAAGAGTGGGCGACATAACAACTCCCCTCCTCTGGGGCACAATGAAAGTGGTCACCAGAGGAGCCTGCGTAGAGGAGAGGGCATCCCTTAAAAAAAAACCCAAACCAAACCTCCTCAAAAATTGGTAAATTGGAAAAAGACATTACGACCCTCTCATCACACTTCAAACAAACAGGAGCCAAAAAACCTCCTTAAACTCATAGAACAAAAAAAGAAGGGAAATTGACTCTCTAGAAATCAATAAAACAATATGATTAACATCCTATATTCTAAATAACGCTTTTACAAATAAGGAGGGAAGAGCTCCCAACTATTAGCAAACAGATGCAGGAAAAAAAATCACTCAAAACAAGAATACACTGTGTCACTAAAAAAGTAACATCAAAGAAATAACCTCCATCAAAGAAATAACCTCAGAATTTGCTGAACTTCACGCCAATCCATACACCGCCCACAACCCACCTGAACAGGAAACCAGAAGATTTCTAACAGGGCTGACCATGCCAACCTTAACTGCCCTATCACCCCAGAGGAAATTGAGATGGTACTCAAAAACCTGAAACCACACAAAGCCCCAGGCCTGGATGGCTATACAGCAGAATTCTACAAAAAAAATATCAAAGAAATAATAATAATAATAATAATAATAATAATAATAATAATTTATTATTTGTACCCCGCCCATCTGGCTGGGTCTCCCCAGCCACTCTGGGCGGCTTCCAGCAAACATTAAAATACATTAACACATCACAGATTAAAAACTTCCCTGAAGTTCAGGTGTTTTCCAAATGTCATGTAGTTGTTGATCCTTTTAACCTCTGATGGGAGGGCGTTCCACAGGGCGGGCGCCACTACCGAGAAGGCCCTCTGCCTGGTTCCCTGTAGCTTTGCTTCTCGCAGTGAGGGAACCACCAGAAGGCCCTCAGCGCTGGACCTCAGTGTCTGGGCTGAACGGTGGGGGTGGAGACGCTCCATCAGTTATACAGGACCGAGGCCGTTTAGGGCTTTAAAGGTCAGCACCAACCAGAAACCCTGATGCCTTACATAACCTGCCTATTTAATGATATCCCCAAAACCTGAACCTCTTCAAAATAGTCTCTATCCCAAAACCACTCAAAGATAGCCTCAAAACCGAGTCATACTGCCCAGTCTCATTGATAAACCAAGACTATAAGATATTCACATCAATCCTAACTGCCTAAAAATCTTCCTATACAAACTAATCGCCCTGGACCAGGCAGGCTTTGTCCCTGGTCACAACATAACAAACCCCATTAGGAAACTACTGAATCTGACAGAACACAGCAAAACGACCAAACTCCTACTGACGATCATGTCCCTAGACATCCTTAAAGCCTTTGATTGCTTACAATGGAAATATCTATTAGCAGTATTAACTAACATGAAATTTGGCCCCAACTTCCTACAAACCCTAAAACAAATTTACTCCCAAGCCTCAGCAAAATGCAGAATTAACAATATGGACTCCAATACCATAGCAATCCAAAGAGGCACAAAACAAGGATACCCACCGTCTTCCTATTCATCTTGGCTCTAGAACCCCTAGCAATCTGACTCCAATCAGCCCCAGATATCAAGGGTGTGGAAATGAAAGCTAAAACCAACAAACTAAGGGCTCTTCGCAGATGACCTGTTGGTGATGACACCAGACCCCATAAACACACCAACCACCCTAACTAAAGAACTCAACACATTCATAATGGTGTTGGGCCTACAAGTAAACTTTGCAAAATCTGAGGCTTCTGGTGGTTCCCTCACTGAGAGAAGTGAGGTTACAGGGAACCAGGCAGAGGGCCTTATGACACGGGGACAAATAGAAGAGGACGCCTTCACCTCATTATGGCTCCCCTTTATCACATACACAGCCCAACAAGGCAACGACAAGAATCCACCGACAGTATACAAATCAATCTGGTTTACCTGACCCAACAAGCCCCCCCCCCGACAAATGCAAACAAACCCCACTGCAGCCAACCACAGACAGCCAACCACACCCTGCCCCCCAATACCTCTCACTATACCAAGACAATGTTATAAACGAATAGAAAGAGAACCTACCCAGTTGACCCTCAACACTAATGTCTCATGACAAATGTAACTGATTTGTAAGAAAGACTGTACAACCTGAAAAAAGAGACAAGGCATGCACTTTTGTAAACCAAGAAAATCTTTAATAAAAATATTTTTTTTAAAAAAGCACATAGCAAGGATACACGAAGAGCCATTCTTAGTAGATGTTCTCCAGTGCTCCGGTTTCAGCATTCCTTTCTGCTGGTGCTCCACCAATTGCTGAGTCTTCCCATACGCACGTGTCTTATTTGGAATTAGGAGTACGCAGGCAGCATTTTAGCCCAGAGATAAAGTGAGGGATCTTCCAGTTAATACTCAGCAGAGAACAAAGTCAATCAAATAAGCAATAAAAATGAAATATTGGTTGTGTTTGGGTAATCCTATAATATCTTATTAAGATGGGTTTAAGGAGATAATTTCATTCCACCCTTATCCCTGGGCACAATCTGATACTGAAGGTGAGACTAACCCTCCATATCAGCTGAAGGGATGAGTCACGGGAGCTTCCAGGAATTATTCTTCCACCTAAAGGTACAAGTCAGATAAAACTCGGTGATCCACTGGTCACACCTGAGATAGAGAGAGATCTTGTGTGTCTGTCTGCACACTTCTTTCCTCCACCAGGCCCAAGCCTTTGGGTCCAGTCCACTGGGTCCTTCTTTGCATGTCTGTCTGTATGTGTACATGGGGCATCATTTGCTGTGACTATTCAGAAATCTGTGCTAGTAAACACAGACAGTGTTCTTCTTCCTCTCCTTCCTCTCACTTTCCCCTTGCCACAATCTTTGTATTTGCATTTTTCGCATACTCAGGTATCTGAGATAAATCACTTTTCTTATGTCGTCCGTGGGAAGAAAATATTTTGGTCAGATTTGGCTTTTAGGGATCTCCCCCTTCTTTTTTTAGACCAGCTTTTTCTTTCCATCCCGTGTCACTGACTAAAATGTGGCACAATCCACCCCCCTCCTAGGCACCTGTGCTGTAGAAGCTGTGTGTTCAGCAAGGGGTGGGCTGTGATTAGTAGAAGGAACAAGAAGGGTACACAAAATGTATTGTTTTTTGAGGTCGACAGAAAGAACACACATTTTAAATGTTTCAGGGACTGCTATCAAGGATTTTCAAGCCTCTTCAAATGTCTGTTGGAATCATTTGTGCAAACTTGGCAAGTTAATTTCCTTGCCGTCATTGCCAAGCCCTGGCGTTGGGCGTCTTGGTGTTGGAATAACTACATCAAGCATCTGGTCCTCACGATTGCTTCCTGCCATCACATGGGAAACACCCAGGCAGAAGTTTGTTTATTTGTTTATTTTCTTTATTAAATTGGTATACCGCTTTCCATCCATTGATCCCGAGGAAATTCATAGCATAAAAATACAATCTATAAAATGCTATTCGCAACTAAACATCACATTCTCAACATAAATAAGGGGGAAAGCCATTAGAAATTGGACAGTCAAAAGTTACAGGAGAATTGTACAAATTTGGAACAGGTGGTAGAGATTTCAGGATTTTCTTGGTCACGTTTTCTGCTGTTTTGCACTACCAGGATTGGCCCTAGTTGTTTGGACTCTCAAAAGATGACTGTGAGCCCTTGATAAGTTGGTGTTGCTGTCCTCCAGGACACCAAAGTATGGAGGGCAATCCCTATTGGACATCTCTAGTTAGAGCGTGGTGCTGCTAACACCAAGGTTGCAGGTTCAATCCCCATCTGGAACAGCTGCATATTCCTACATTGCAGGGGCTTGGACTAGATGACCACCAGGGTTCCTTCCAGTGCTACAATTAGGACTAAACTACACATTATATGCAAATGTGCATGTTGAAACACAGGTGGAGAGAATCAGTTTTGCAGGAAAGCAGCAGGGAAGAGGGTGCTTAACCCTTTCCCTGCTCACCACTTTCCCACTGTATCTCCCTGCCAGCTGCTTTACTCCTCCCCAATCCTTCACGTAGGGTTCCAGATACACATTTACCCCTCCAAGCATGAATCTGGAATAATATATAGCTAGAGGCTGTGTTTCTTCTTTCCCAATTCCCAACAATAAATTCAAGCAGGATGGTTATTATTCTGGATTGTGTCTGGCATTTCTTAGAAAGGTTGGCACCTTGGGGAGGGAGGAACAAAACCCGACCCACAACAAAAAATTCCAAAGCAAAAGCCAAATAGTGATGCAAGATGTAAATTTGCTAATATAGATGGAGATGAATCACTGGGAAATGCTCATTTGAAGTTTAAACAAGAAAGAATCTGGTGATGGAGAGCCAATTTTCTCATTCAGTCAGAATAATTGGTGTTTTACCCCTCCATATTTCACAATGTGCAATTATGACTGCTGGGATAGCTCAGTTGGTAGAGGATGAGCCCCATGTTGGGTGACAGATTCGTGCATTGCAGGGGCTGGGTTCTACAATTCTGTGGACGATATTAACCCTATTATACTGAAGAGCTCAGTAGGATGTGTCATTTTAGGGAGTGAAGCCAACCATTTAAAAAAATCACCTCTAATTCAGGGGAAGAATCAGTAACATCAAAAGCAGCTAAAATGCAAATGCTGATAATATGGGATGGGCTGAACCTGGGAAGCAACGTGGATATCAGGTGAACGTGAATCAGGAGAGAGATCCACAGTTTGGCCACCATGCCACGGTCCTTTCTAAAGGCTAACTGCTAGTAGTCCCTTACACTGTGCCAACCTCCCTTGAGATGCTGCTAGGAGTGCGATGGGCAACCCATGGGTCTCCAGATGTCGCTGAACTACAATTCCTATCACCCCTGACCATTGGGGATGAGTCTAGCAACATCTGGACAGCTACAAGGTCCCCGCCTCTCCACCAGTGCAAGAATCTTCCAGGAGATTTGAGATAGATTCGAGATAAACTAGAGATTAGAGTAAGGTTTCCAGATTTTTTTTCAATGAATCCGGGGACACTTTTCAACTTCAGTTGGAATGAATGGATTTTGTCGGGACTGATTTGTAAATCTGGGGACTGGGAAACAGGGAAACAGGGACGTCTGGTAACCTTAGATTAGAGTCTAGTGTAGATTAGAGTCTAGATAGGGAATATATAGAAGGGGAGAATCCCTTTGCTGAGCAGAAGGAACACACACACACACACACACACACACACACACACACACAGTCAGGGACTCCAGAAGACAGATTCTGCAATTTCCTCAACACAAACTACAATATCCAGGTTACACTGCGGACCGCAATGCTGGAATTGAAAAAGGTTGCGCACCCCAAATCTTTGAGCGTCCCATAAATAAGAATGTTATCAGGAACTAAGGTAAAGAACTGTAGCCTCTGAAAGATCCAGGGAAGGGGTGGGGGTCCTGCTGTGGTCCCTCCAGATGTTAACAGACTTGCAGCTCGTATCAAGCAACATAGTCCATGGCCAGAGGGGGTGGGAACTGTAGTCTGGCAAGTAGCAACAACTGCAGAGCCTCAGATTCTTCATTGCAATGCATTTCAGAAATGGAAGGGGTAGTTCACAGAATAAAATCAAAATATAAAACCACAAAATGCATAAACAAAATAGAAACAACAACCCAATAATGCCCCCCCCAAAACCCTCCACATTTTAAAAGGGCATAGGACTTTGCCTTTAGGTCTCCATACCTATGGGCCACCACCTGGAGTGCCACCTGGAGTGCCAACCATAGGCTATATCATGGAGGGGGCACCTTCACCTGTGCCTGGAGCACTGAAACATGTCCATCATTGGCTTGGTTGTTGTGAATAATAATCATAGGGATAATAACTGTTATGTCGTGGGTCAATGACTGGAGGCGAGAATCAGGTACAACATCTCTTTATTTCAGAAACAGGGAAGAGCCAGCCACAGGACTGGAGAAAACTGGGGTTTATATAATAACAGTAGGCTAGTAGGGAGAAGATACATTTTGGCGGGAACCAATGGCACGGATTCCCTCCTGAATAAACCAATCCGGCAGAGGATCCAAATCCTGCTCTCTGAACCAGCAAATGATTGCTGTTCCCGCTGTAACTCATACATTCAAATAAGGTCTGTAATACAACACAATACTCTATATTAAAATGTCTTGACTGTGTTATTGCTTAATACACAACACCCCCCCACACTTAGCGGGAATGACACACAAAGTCTTTCAGGAGCTGTGGCTTCCTGCGATTTCTACTCGATCGTCTCACCTCCGGTGTTGTGACATGAGGAATTGGAGGCTGAGGAGTCTCCTCGGGAGTATTGGTTACCGCTGTCCCTTCTAACGACCCCCCCAGCTCATTATCTTCCGCCAACTCCATATTCCCAGCGGGTAGTTCACCTTCTGACTGCCCTGGTGGATCATTAACCCGTGCAGGCGTCTCCACCTGACTCGGGGGTGGCAACTCCCCATTTAATGTGGGGGTGTTAGGTCCCTCGGCATCACTCCTGCTGAGTATTCTGCGTCTCAGCTGATCCACATGCCTACGCCAGACCTGCCCTTGTGACAATGTGACATAATATGACACGGGACCGGTGGCCCGCGAAATGACTCCCGGAACCCAAGTCGGACCTCTAGCATAATTCCTCACCCAAACGAGATCCTCCGGGTTAAGGTGTCTCGTTCTGTCTCCTTCGGGTTGGGGTGGCTCCCGTGCGGAACGCGAGGGCATCCTATCTGGATGTACAAAATCCAGGGCTGTCACCAGCCTACGACCTAACAGCAGCTCAGCTGGTGACTTTCCCGTGGCTGTGCATGGTGTGGCGTGCTGCAAGAACAGCATACGAGCTATCCGGGTTGCCCAGTCACCCTCCAGTAGCCGTGAAATAGCCCCCTTTGCAGTTCGCACCATTCTTTCTGCTTGACCATTAGAGGAGGGGTGGAAAGGGGCAGAGGTCACTCCTCGTATGAAATTGTCAGCAAGGAAACCTCTGAACTCACTCGACACAAATGCTGCCCCATTGTCTGACACCAATGTTTCTGGCAGGCCATGCGTGGCAAACAATTGCCTTAAAACTTTGATCACGGCTGCTGATGTGGGACTGGAAACTAAGGCTACTTCCAACCATTTCGAGTATGCATCAACCACAACTAAAAATGTTTTCCCTTGATAGGGCCCTGCAAAGTCAATGTGAATGCGGTTCCATGGCGCCCTGGACTGTTCCCACCAATGAATAGGTGCCCGGGGAACCTCAGGTCGAACCTCTTGGCATGCCTTGCACGTGCGCACCCACATTTCTATTTCCCTATCCATCCCTGGCCACCACACATAACATCGTGCCAGGGATTTCATTCTGACCATTCCCAGGTGCCCCATATGCAAGGTTTCTAGAATGCGGTTCCTAAGTGGGTTAGGGATGACTACCCTGTCCCCCCAAAGTATGCACCCCTTATGAAGTGATAACTCATGCTGCCGTATTGCGAATGGCCGGAACTTTTCTTCTTGGCCCCCATTGGGCCACCCCCTCCCTACCCAGGCAAGGACTCGGGAGAGTGTGGGGTCCTTACGCGTCCTAGCCGCAACTTCTTCCGCGGTCACAGGAGCGCTCGGCAGTGTTTCTAACATCATGACCTGTTCGGCTGGAGCCGGGTCACAATCACTAGCTCCTTGGAGTGGCAGCCGGCTGAGGGCGTCTGCGTGACAGAGCAATTTCCCTTTCACATGGCATATCTTATATTGGAAACCGTTTAAAAAAATCGACCACCTGAGCATTCTAGGGGACAAGATTTGAGGGGTTTGTTTGTCAGGGTTGAACAGACCCAGCAATGGCTTGTGATCCGTTTCAATTAAGAACGATCGCCCATACACATAGTCATGGAATTTCTTTACCCCCGCTACCACAGCTAATGCCTCTTTGTCGATCTGCGCATAGTTCCTCTCGGTGGAAGTAAGAGTCCTTGAATAAAACGAAATGGGTCTGTCTGTCCCATCCGCCTCTCTGTGGCTGAGCACAGCTCCCAGCCCATATTGAGACGCGTCACAAGCAAGTACGAGGGGTTTCGTCTCATCATAATGGGCCAGAACGCTCTCAGCAGACAACATTCCCCTAATGGTTTCGAAAGCCTTTTGTTGTGGCTTTCCCCAATGCCAGACGCATTTCTTCTGAAGAAGCCTGTGCAAAGGTTCTGCCACTGCTGCTTTGTGCGGTAAAAACGCATGGTAAAAATTCACCAGACCCAAGAATGATTGGAGTTCAGTTTTGTTGCTGGGTCTGGGGGCATTGGCGATGGCCTTAACCTTGCTTTCCATGGGGTGCACACCCGCAGCATCAATGGTGTAACCTAGGAAATCCACCGTAGAAACTCCAAAACTACATTTTTCCTTTTTTAGATGGAGCCCAGCTTCCTGGAACTTTTTAAGCACCATTCTGATGCGGCTTTCCAGCTCGTGGGGGTTCCTCCCCGATATTAGAACATCATCAAAATACACGAGGGTGCCAGGCACTCCCCTTAATAACCTCTCCATAATGCCCTGAAATATCCCTGGGGCCACACTTACTCCGAATTGCAGTCGGTTCACCTTAAATGCCCCTTTGTGGGTTACAATAGTCTGAGCTTCTGCTGTTTCTGGCGTTACAGGTAGCTGCTGGTACGCCTGGGCAAGGTCGATCTTTGCAAAAACCTTGCCTCCAGCCAACTTTGCCAGCAGTTGAGACACCACTGGAATGGGATAAGAATTTCCCCGAATTGCCTTATTTATTGTGCATTTATAGTCTGCGCAGATACGCACTTCCCCGTTTGCCTTTAGTGGGGTCACTATTGGAGTTTCCCATCTTGCTGATTCAACTGGTGCCAATACCCCTTGCTGGACTAGTTTGTCGAGTTCTGCCTCTATTTTGGGTTGCAAGGCGAATGGCACACGTCTTGGCTTGAAGCGAACTGGGGCCACCCCTTGGTCCAACTCAAAATCAATAGGAGGCCCTTTATAGCACCCCAGACTACCATCAAATAGTGATGCGAACTCCTCATAAATCTTCTCGAATGTTTTTGGGGCTATTGCTATTGTGTTCAGCCCAGATATGCCCAACCCTAACGCAGGAAACCAGTCTGTTCCCAAGAGGCTAGAGCGCTTTCCCTTGGCGATCACCAGCTTAAGTACGGCCCTTTTGTCTCTAAAGTTAACATTGACAGAACACATTCCCAGGATGTGTATCCGGCCAGCTGAATAAGATTGCAATGTGGCGGGGAAAGGTTCCAATGGAGGGAACTTACCCCCTGAGAAAAACGACCTCGCAGTCTCGTCCGAGACGATCGTGTATCCTGACCCGGAATCTACCTCCATCTGGCAAGGGCGGCCCTCAATGCTGACCTGGACAAACGCCTTCCCCTGAGCAGGAAACTGAACGGTCTTCCCCTCAATCTCGGTGAGGTAGTTGCAGTCGTCCAAAACATGCGCCGATGAACTTGCCTGTCGCCGGGACGGTGACAGGGATCCCGATGTTCCCCCGGTAGCCGACCTGCATACCCGAGCGATGTGGCCTTTTTTATTACAAGCGTGGCACGTGGCGTTCTGGAATCGGCAGTTGCGACGTTCATGCGCACTACCACAAGCCAGGCATTCTAGTTTTCTTCCTTTTGTTCCCGATGAACCAACCCTCAGGGATTCAACTGCGCGGGATGGACTCTGGGACGGGCTGGACTCCTGGCTGCTCACAGCGTGAGCTATCTCCGCGGCCGGCCTGGTGCTTCGTTGTGGGGTTTTTTGCTTTTCCCCCTCTGTGGTTTCAGTGGCTATGGCTTCACGCACAGCCATTGCTAGATCCACATCTTCCCTTGCAGCGATCCGACAACGGGCTTTACTGCTGCTCAGGCCGCCAATGAACTGGTCAAGCAGCGCCTCCTCGAGAGCCACGAATTGACAGTGCCTCGCCAGGACCTTCAGCTCAGCAAGGAATATGGAGACCGATTCACCATCCCTCTGCCTCCTATTGTGGAACTCTATGCGGCGTGTTGTCTTGGTCGCTGCCGGGGCCAGGTGCCTTGTAAGTTGGTCCGTTATCTGTTTCAGCGTCGCCGTTTCTAGCGTGAGAGGAGCCACCAAACCTCGGGCCAACTCGAAGACTTCAGCCCCGCAGCAACTCAGGAAGACTGCCTTCTTCCTGTCGTCATTGGTGATTCCTTGCGCGGCAACAGCGAAACCGAAACGCTGGAGATACGAATCCCAAACTTCTGCGGCTCCCGGTCTAAATGGCTCAAAGATTCTACTTCCTGCCATGGTGTAATCAGGGTGTCCACGATTTCTCCCTCCTCTTCTTCTGACTCCGGATGCCGACCTCTGTCACCCATTCATGGCAAGCCGGATCCCACCTTCGTCGCCAATATGTTATGTCGTGGGTCAATGACTGGAGGCGAGAATCAGGTACAACATCTCTTTATTTCAGAAACAGGGAAGAGCCAGCCACAGGACTGGAGAAAACTGGGGTTTATATAATAACAGTAGGCTAGTAGGGAGAAGATACATTTTGGCGGGAACCAATGGCACGGATTCCCTCCTGAATAAACCAATCCGGCAGAGGATCCAAATCCTGCTCTCTGAACCAGCAAATGATTGCTGTTCCCGCTGTAACTCATACATTCAAATAAGGTCTGTAATACAACACAATACTCTATATTAAAATGTCTTGACTGTGTTATTGCTTAATACACAACAATAACATCCTGTGTTTTCCCCTAGAACTTGGACTCAAGGTGGCTCACACACAAAAAAGGAAGAAAGAAGAAGAAGATAAACCCCAGAAACCTAAAAACATAGAAAGCTAATAGTTAAAAGGTAATTAAACAATAATAGAATTAAAATGATAAGAAGATACAAGGCAAGTTTATGAAAAGGACATCCTGAATGTCATGATTCTAAATCTGCATGTCCCACTTCCTAGCAAAGTTCATAAGTACATCTTTTATTTTTTTTATTTATATGCTATAACCCAAGCATCTGATTTAAGCTATAATGGGGAGTGTTTTCATATTCTGTTTTGCCACAGCACAATATTGGTAGTTATACACAAATAAGGTAATGGTACCCCTTAAAGACATTAAGAGTCATAACATTTCCTTAATACTTCCTTGATTTCACAATAGGGCCAACAGAGAGGAAAAACAGCAAAAAAACATTTTCCTATACACAGTAAGGAACAGGATGTAGCTGGTGGGCCATTAGAAACTTCATTGTGCTAAACACACCTTAAGCAGCTGAATGGCAATGATCCAAGCCGCATGAAGTCAGTTTCATGGATTCTGATAAACGAGTTAAGCATGTGTTTAATTATCTGCAGTAGAAATCAAGCGGCCTTTGAAGTGCTTAATTTTGCCCAGTGCATATAACAGTGTTGACAAAAACATTGACCATGTAGATTTAATGGTAAAACATAAATCCCATTATACTAATGCTCACTTGGCTATATGAATATTTCAGTAAATAAATTATTTATAGAAATGGCTTTCCATGGGAAAATCTGGGAGGGTAGCTGTCAAGGCACCAAAACTGCTATTACTGAATAGGGCCCCAGTATCAAATGCAATTATTGACAAAAACATAAAAATACCTGTGGCTGCAAATATTTTTTTGCAGGAGCCCTGTGAGGATGTTCACAATTAGTTTTCCCCACTCACATGTTTATGTATATCCTCTCCATTTGGACCTTATAGATCACATGCCTAGTACTCATAGGTTGAAATTAAAGAGTGGTATTACCATCAATTTCTCTGAAATTATATATATGGCCAGTTTTTTTAAAGTAACCCATAAACATGTTCTGTAAAAATATTTCAAAATAGAAAAAGAAAACTGTAAGCACCTTTGCAGCCCCCAAACGAAGCTGCTTTTGAAAATCTCAGTTGAAAAGATTTGTATTGTCATACAAAGAGATATAAATGTGACAAAAACAACAGCAGTAAAAATGATCTTTTCACACACGTCATACCAAAGGGGGGGAGGGAATTACAACTGTGTGGCATTTAAAATATTTAACAGAGCTTTGTGCCATTTGTCAAAGCTTGCGCAATAAGACCACGGTCAGACCTTCAGAACCATCCAGGCTGCCTATGCATTAAGGGGCTGGTGGCAAATCTTTCTCATTGTCCCTGCAATGACCTGGATTGTTCAGACCTGGATGATTCTGAAGGTCTGAACATCGCTTCATACCTTGGATACCCCCCCCCATCCCTAGAGTACATTAAGCAGGTTGTTGACGGGCTTATTATTAAAGAATAATTAATGCTGCAAATCCAAAATTAAACATAAAAATAAAAGAAACTCAACAGTAATATTTGCTTCTACAGACTTCATAAAATGATGCAACAGGAAACTGAAACATGAACAAAAACAAAGTTTACTCAGCACTGAACAGTTACTACAATTAATCTCACAGTGGCTGCTGCCCTAGGTTTCAATCTTCTGTTGGTATTCCCCCCCCCCCCCAACTACTTCCCTCTTTGCACCCAATCATGGCCCTTCTTATATTGGTCCTTATGATGACAACATGGTCCCTGAGGCAGCCCAGAGAGGTCCCCAAGAGCATACTAGCACTGATATGGAAGGAGACCCCAGGCTGTCACAGATTCCACACCTACAGTGGGATTCCCAGTCATCTCCAAGGAATGTTTCAGCCTATCCTAAATGCTTTGGCTAGAATGCAGAACTGCATACAGGTAGACTGCAGTACAGTCTAGATGTGTATGAAGCACTACCATTTCTTAATCTTCTGTGTTCCTGCTTTGATTTCAACTTATTCAAACACAGCTAATTCACAGGTTGCTTAAACTATAGTTCTAATTCTAGTCTAGTCAAACTCAAGCCTTATAGTTAAAGGTAGATAGCCGTGTTGGTCTGTCATAGTCAAAACAAAATAAAATAAAAAAATTCCTTCCAGTAGCACCTTAGAGACCAACTAAGTTTGTTCTTGGTATGAGCTTTCGTGTGCATGCACGAAGAAGTGTGCATGCACACGAAAGCTCATACCAAGAACAAACTTAGTTGGTCTCTAAGGTGCTACTGGAAGGAATTTTTTTATTTTATTTTGTTCAAGCCTTATAGGGTATCCTAAGGATGGGTCACAAGTTTGTTAACTTAGGGTGAAATAGAAGCAATGGTTTAAGAGTTGTGGAGACAGTTTGAGGATCCTCTGCTGATCTGTCCCTGCAAGCTTTCAGAGTGATTCTGCTTGAATATGAAAAAGCACATCGTGAAAGATACCTATGGGCAGGGCAAGCACCTATCACATCACCCACAGGTCTCCTTCCTCCAATCCCTGGAGTAATTTTGCAACTATTGTTCTCAAATGTTTTGATTTGGAAGCAGGGGGAGTAAGTGATAGATGGGCATATACATATAAAGAAATGTACAGGAGGGTCCCTTCTATCTCTACAATTCTATGATGCTACGATTCTATGTGTTGCTCTTTAAAAAAAAAAAAATCCAGGTACCAGAAGCTGGTGAGGTAAGGTTGATCCAGCATTCAGCATGCTGCTGTGTACCTCTCTAAAGTGAGATGCTTAGCTAGAATTATTCTACAAGTGCAGAGCCTGCTGTGGTTGCTCTTAAAATCCTACTTCTGCCTGAACCCTTAGAGTTTCAGATGGCCCGGTAAGAATGTTGCTGTTGCGATTTGTACATTTCCCCAATATATGCATTTTTGTTCTTGTTTTTATTTTGTTTTTATACACACGCACACACACACACAGAGAGAGAGAGATCTTCTCTTTCCTCCCTGCCTCCATCTCAACATGACAGCCACAACAGAAACACAGCATTGACAACATGTAACCATTGTGTCACGCCCTGGTCTCCCCCTGATCAGGCACCCAAGAGTAATTATCAGCAGCACTCGTCGATTTCTTATTGGTTTTCTTGGCCTTCATTTTCCTGTAGGTCAGCAAGGACAGGGCAAGTGCCAACAGTAGCAAAACAGCGATGCCACCCAAGATATAATATAGGAGCTGCTTGGAGCTGCCACTGTCATGGTCTATCATGTCTCCAGCCTGATTTTCAGCACCTAGTGGTGTGCTCAGCATACTTGGGTGGGTGGTAAAATCCTGAGATCCTTCTAGTTCAGCTTGAATTGAAGATTGAGGCAACAAGGTCGGTGTCTCTGAAGAAGGATGGATGTTAGCTGGCCTTCTCAGTTCTTTCTCTCCATGGGTGGCCCTGCCTATGACATCTGGGACACAAGAGATCTCATTGTCTGCCAAAGTCCAGCCTGGTCTGCAAGAGCACTGATAGCTGCCCAGGTGGTTGATGCACATATGTTCACAAGGCTCTTCCAGGCACTCATCCACATCAAGGCAAGAGGAGCTATTGATACCCTCCAGCTGGTAGCCTGGGTTGCAGGAGCAGAGGAAGGAGCCGTGCGTATTTACACAAAGCTGGTCACATGGCATGCCCCTGGCACACTCATCGATGTCCTGGCATGCCTGGCCGTCAGGACCAGCAGGCTTGTAGCCTGGTTTACAAAGGCAGGTGAAGCTGCCCATCGTGTTAACACAGATCTGTCCACATGGGCTTTGGGAAGCACTGCATTCATTCACATCCACACAGTGCAGCCCATCGCCAGCCAACATGTAACCCTGAGGGCAGAGGCATTCGAAGCTGCCAGGGCGTGGCAGGCACTGCCCTTGGCACGGGCTGGAGCTGCAATAGTCCATGAGGATGCAGGAAAGGCGGTCTGCTGCAAGCTGGTATCCGGCGTGGCAAGCACACTGGAACAAGCCCCTGCCTATGTCCCGGCACTTGTGTTCACAGCCCCCGTTGCTGTAGCTGCAACCCAAAGTGGGCGAAGCACAGAATGGGCCTGGGCTGCTCCATTCCGAGGTGCTGCTGTTAGACTGTGGCTTGCACATGAGGAAGTCCTTCGGCACCTCCTCCCTCTGAGGACCACATGCCACTTCAGCGGTGGAGCCAAGGGGCACAGCAACAAGGGAAGCCGTGACTATGCCAAAAGGGGTGGTGTATCTGGCAACACCTGGCCCCGCCAAAACAAGCGGGCGGCACATCCCCTGGAAGCTGAACTTGCACAAGTAGCCAGACATCCCAACAGCTGAACTACTGCAGTGGCTGTCTACCCAGGCCAGTTCCTGAAGCAAGGAGGGAGCCCTCTGAAGGGTCACACACCTCTTGGTGGTGCATGTTCCAAGGGGCTCCCGTTCCCAATTAAAGTACTTGGTGTCCTCGCCTCCTTTCACCCAGCTGAAGCCCTTCAGTGGCTGATGCTGCTGGTAGCATTTGCCCATCTCCCGATGGAGCCCGATCCACAGTCTTACCTTCATGTCTGGGCCAGCTCCCTCCTTGGGCATCTTGTCTAGCAGTTGCCAGGCCAGCGATGCCTCCTCTTGGCTCTTCACAGTCATCAGGTTGCCCCCATTGTCTTCGCACTTTCGCTGAGCCTCCATCCAGCTGTGCCTCCCCAAGTGGAGTGTGTAGCAAGCCGTGCCAGGACACAGGACTTCCCCCGCTTTGCTGGGCCGGACCATCAGTCCCAAAAGCAGCCCTTGCCAAAAGATGCGGAGGAGAATCTCCATCTTTGCGGAGCAAAGGAGCCGTGAACTTCGTGATCTTCCCCTTGCAAGCTCAAATTGCACAAATAAGTCCTGCAAAGGACATGCTAAGACAATGGAGCACAGATTGTTTGCCTCCCATATCCCTTCAGCTCAGCAGCTGGGTCCATATGCATCCTGCCTTGTTGTGATTCTTATTTATCACCGGAGACTTGAGTTTCCTGAGAAAAGGGTTATTGTTAATGGCAGACCTTGTTAGACCATTTGGTTTAACCTATCATTATTGGATGCATCCTTCTTTTTATACCCCCTTTCTGCTTTTTTATTTTTAACATAGCCTTTTCACCATGTGAGAATCTTGCTGGAATGCTCCTTCTCTTCCTATTTTTATAGTAGTAAAACATCATCGAGCTTCCAAACAATCCAAATAGGGCCTTGGGTTTGTCAAGCCACCACTGTAAATTTCTTTTTAATCATGTGATCTGGAGATAAGTTGCCATACTGTTCTGCAGAGCTCCTTCACAATATTAATCTCACATTTTTTGTGATCTATAAATAGGCACAGAAGCCCTGAAATAGAAAATGGGTCATGGGAATGCCTAAGCTTTAAAGACAGCCAACTTCTAAACCAACTACTACATGCATAAAGTCCTGATTCAGATAAATTTCTATTGAGTGCAACTGGTTTAGTGTATCAGCCTATCAGCCAAAAGGAATTTTGTAAATCTAATTTTGAATGAGTAAACTAATGTATGAATTATATACATATAGGGCAATCATATGCATGTTTATTCAGAGGTAAGTGTAATTTAATTGTGTTTATTCCCAAGTAAGGGCTCATCTAACTTCCTTTTGTACCACATTTCTAGGCACAGGTCTGGGCTTTACAACTCCATATCTGAGCAGGGTTTTTTTTTTATTGTTCTGGCGATTTCTTGGGGGAAGGACTACTAAGTTGGCAAAAATGTATAGGACAAGTAAAAAAACCTGCTGGAAATGTAAAGAAAAAGAAGGTAACTTTTATCATGTGGTGGACTTGTAAGGTGGTAAAAGCTTTCTGGGAGATGATATACAATGAAATGAATTTTTTTAAAATAACTTTTGTTAAAAAAACCAGAAGCATTTTTATTAAGAATTACAGGTACCAATATTCCAAAGAACCAGAAAATACTTTTTATGTATGGAACAACAGTCTCTCGGATGCTACTAGCCAAGAGATGGGAAGAAGAAAGAGTCCCTACCAGAGAAGAATGGCAAGCCAAGCTGATGGACTAGGCCAAAATGGCAAAGCTGACTGGAAAACTCAGGAACCAAGAGGACAAAAACTCTACAAAAGAATGGGGGGGATTATAAGTTATTTAAAATACCACTGTAAGCAGATGGAAACATTGGCAGGATTTTGATCTCACTGGTGTGTAACAATTACCATGGAAAATATGGATTGATATAATAGTTAGAATGCGGAAGAAGATGTAATTTTAAATGTTTAAAACGGGACTCCAGGGTGGGGAAGTCCTGAGATTTGGAGGAATCTCTGTATATGGTTATGTATTTGATTTGTTTATAATTTTGTATTGTAAAATCAAATAAAAATGATTTTATAAAAAGAGGAAAGTGCAGAACTATCCCTGCTTTTCACAGCATGAAAAATATTTTGAGGAGAATCAGTTGTGCAGTGGGCTGATATCTCTGGCTCCCATCTCATCTTTCAGCTCACAATCATAGACTGTAGGATTGTTGCTGGGTTAAGAGAGCATATTCGGAACAATCTCTGTTGCAAGACACAAAAGGATTTTGTGCTAATGGCCATGCTTGTGATGGGCGGGGTATAAATAATAAATTTATTATTATTATTATTATTATTATTATTATTATTATTATTATTATTACAGTTTGAGCTTCTCAAACATCAACGTAGACAGTATGTGCCAGTGCATTTATGGTTTTGTTAATTGAATAAGAAGAGAAGAGGAGCCTGCTGGATGAGACCAATGGCCCATCTAGTCCACCATCCTGTTCTCACAGTGGCAGGATTCAAGCACAAGAAGAACTCTCTCCCCTTCTGGGGTTTCCAGCAACTGCTTTTCAGAAGCAGAGCCACTGAGAGCCCTCTCCTTCATGAATTGGTCCAATGCTCTTTGAAAGCCACTTAAACAGAAAAACAACTATACGACTTTTAGAAGACATCCCAAGGCAGCCCCATATAGGGAGGTTTTTGATGTTTTATGTTTTATTGTGTTTTTATATTTTGTTGGAAGCCACCCAGAGTGGCTGGGGCAACCCAGTCAGATGGGCTGCATGTAAATAATAAATAATCCTCTTTTAAAGCCATCTAGGTTGGTGGTCATCACCCTGTGAGAGGGACTTCCATAGTTTAACTATGCCCTGCATCAAGAAGTACTTTCTTTTATCTGTCCTGAATCTTCTAGTGTTAGGAGGGGTGGCTGCTGATCAGAATTGGGACCATGTCACACAGGAAGCAGATTTCAGCCCTTTCCTGCCATCTTGCAAACCTAGTGAAAACCCTCCCCTTCTGGAGAACTTTTGCAGTTTCCCCCCTCTCCAGAAACTGAGAAACAAAGCAAACACAAGTTTCCAAGTTTGGGGTATCATGAATATTGCTTTTGTGTGCTTTGTTTTTTTGCCTAGAAAAATGTTTGGGGACACATTTGCTGCCACAACTCTTGCTCTGTGTGTGGTGAACTGAGTTCAATGACAGGTTTGTGTAATTTTCCAAAAGGCCAAAATTCAGTGACAAGCATACATAGTTGTAGCTGTGTTGCTATTTCACTGCTCCTGTACATTTCAGTCAGACTTACAAGGAAGAACTTCCTGGTGGACTGTGCCCTTGGTTTATCTTAGGGAGCCAGAAAATTCTATCTAATGAAAATATATGTCGTGTGGTATTGTGCACTGTGTTTAACATCCTGCAGGGATATCCTGTTGTTTCATCTTAGGCATCTGTTGAATCATGATGGCTCTTCTTAATCACAGGAAATACTCACAATGTAAGTTATTTCTCATATGTCCAAGGTGCAGTCTGCTAGAATGCAAGTGTTACAAAAAGTTGTGAGTTGGGTGTGGGTGTGTAAATTGCGGTAGATTACAAGCTAGACTACACAGCAAAGTGCTGGCCTGGTTCTCAGCATTCTTGCTTTGATCCAGCTGGGAGCTTACAAGGCTTCTACAAGCAGATCCAAAGCTGGTAGGGAGGAAAGTAGCATAGGTAGCAACTGCACACCAGCTCAGACCATTCACCCTTCTAGGGCAGTCCTGCCTACACTAATTGGCAGAGGTTGTCCAGGGTTTCAGACCCTGGATGCCTCCAGTCCAACCTGGAGGTGCAGGGAATTGAACCTGGGACCTTCAGCATGCCACACAGTTGCTTTATAACAGAACTATGACCTCCCCACAAGGCAATGAATGATGACACATTTCACAACAACTCTTGGCTCCCCTCCTCATGGACCCTCTCTCTGCCTGCACAAACTCCTGCTCAGGTTCTCACTCTCCTCCTCCCACTGCACCCACCCTCTGCTCACGCGGAGGAGGAGGAGGAAGAGGAGCATGAATATGTGTCATCCCGTTTGAAGTCCAAACAGAACAGGGGACACTTTTCTCCCAAAAAGATATGATCATGTTCTTCCGTGTTTCCCCTATTTTAAGACACTGTCTTATTTTTATTTTTCCTCAAGAAAACACACTATGGCTTATTTTGAAGGGATGTCTTATTTTTATTACGTAAGCACGCCTTGGCAAGGCCACGCTCGAGTTCTGGGGCTGCGAAGGACGGGACGGGCGTGGAGCTCTTTGTTTGCTTGCTGGCAGCGGGGGGAGAATCCAAGCTGAGCTTTCAGGAAACGGGCACCAGAGAGACCCGCTTTCGCTGGGCGCTCTCTCCTGCTCCTCCTCCTCCGCCTTCCCTCCTCAAAACTCGACAGAAGCCTTGTTTTCCACTGGGCCTCTTGGGCGACGCACGGGGCGGCTCGGGGGATTTCGTTGTGGCGGCGAGCAGGGAAAGCCTGTGCCGCCTTCCCTCTCTGCCACAGTGGCCGCCCCGTGCGCTCTGCACCGAGCGGAGTTGGGCGCGCGCGCGGGCGAAGAGACCTTCGGAGTGCCTTTGTCGCACCCGCTGCCCCTTCCAGTGCGCCCTGCTCTGCAGAGTTCCTGAGCGCTGCTTCTGGGGCTGACTGGTTTTGGTGGCGGGACTGGACGCCCAGCCCCGCCTTTTCCTTGGCGCCCTCCAGAACTGTGCCTATCACTATGGCTTATTTTCGGGGTACAGCTTATACTTCGCAAATGCGAAAAAATCCTGCTATGGCTTATTTTATGACTACATCTTAAAAAAGGGGAAACAGGGTTCTAGGGACGTGTGGCAACCCTACTACACTCCCAGCTTGGGCTGCTGTGAGACCAAGGCCTAGGACTCCAGCTCAAAGTTCCACATGTTTTGGCCCTTACAGAGAGCAATCTCATGGACAAGCCTTTCCATCCATCATGATGCTGAAAGCACTTCTGCAGACACAGAGGAATATGTACTGTGCTGTTTGCAGACATGGGGAAGCACTTACACATACAGGCAGTCTGTTTGTGCATGCGCAAGGAGTCCCTAGTTCAAGTTGACTGTCTGACCGGCTAAAGCCCTGTATGCACTTGGGAGGTTTTCTATCCTCTTCAATGCAGAAACATGTATAGCACTGAGATTTCATGCTCATCAGTTCCATCTCAGTACATGCTAGGCAATCCCTGCTTTAAAAAGCAACTGTGTGAACTGTGTTTCTACATTAGGCCATGCACATGCAAAAAAGGCGTCATTCTGTGGTGTGTGTGTGTGTGTGTGTGCAGCTGGTAAACCTGTGTTTAGAACCAAGAACCAGTGCTTCACAATCATGCATATACAGCTGAACATACAGTATTACAAGCTCCAATCACCTTTTAGAAATAGAGGGGATTAATCTAAATACTCTCAGGGCAAGCCATTTTCACTCACATGCACCTGTTCCAGGTCTCCAAGAAGACTGGCAAGGTCTCCAAGAAGACACCAAGCATTCACAGGCTACTATTTTTGGAGCTATGAGGGGAAGTTTCCACGGTGTCACAGGGCAGCCAAGATTCAGTCCACAGAACTGGAAAGAGTCTCGAAGCAAAACCATATGAGTTCTTATTGCTTTCCTCTGTGTTTGCTTGTTTGTTTTTGTCCAAAAGCAGCCTTGGCAAGCTACCATTGGGCAGTAATCACTCACTGCAGTGATTGCCTTAATGATAAAGTGTGGCAGAAGCTCAAAATGTGCTGAAATAATCTTATTGCATTGTTATGAGAATAAATATTTTTGCACTTTTTGTGGGTTTTTAACTTTTACCAGTTTGGCTTTCCCCACCTCCCTTTGTGACTTAGTGCAGCACCTGCATGGCAACATTGTCATAATTGTCTTAAACCAGAACAAGATAGTACAGCTGCAGATCTCGACTAACTGCTGCACCAATGGGCTTAAGGCAGAGTCCATTAAGCAAACGGTAGGGAGTAAATGGAGGAGCGTCAGGATAAAAGCCAGGAGAAGAACTTCTCAAAGTGAGCTGCCAAAAATGGTTAAAGCAAGAAGAGCTTTGAGGAGGGAGGAGAAAGGAGAAAAGGGAGGAAATAATTCATTCTGAACTGAAGAAGCCTATGGAGGACCCAGAAAGAAGAAAATAAATTGCACGGGTTGTACGGAGCCAGGGAAGTGGGAAAGGTGGATGAAACTTTATAACACCAGAGGGAGCTTAAAAGACATTTGTGGTTACACCTGAGATGGGGAAGGGTCATTGCTGAGTGGCAGAGCACTTGCTTAGCCTCAGTCCTCAGCACCTCCACCCCTGGAATCCTGGACAGATTACCAGGACCGATGGTCTGCCTCACAGTCTAAGGCAGGCTGCTAGGTTTGTTTCCTAGAATCATAGAATTGCAGAGTTGGAAGGGATCACGAGGGTCATCTAGTCAAGCCCCAAGCAGGGATATTTTCGCCCAATGGGGACTCAAACCCGGGACCCTGAGTTTAGGAGTCTCATGCTCTGCCAGCTGAGCTATCCACAGTAAGAGGTAGTTTTGTTTGTTTGTTTCATCAAATTTATATACGGCTTGGCTGTAAAAAACAACAACCCCAAACCCTCAAAGCGGTTTACCAAAAAGATAAAACAAGAAAATCAAGAAAAATTCACAACCCTACTTTAAAACATACAAAGGTTAAAAACCTAAAACAGATTATAATTACCTCAGCTTTCTAAGCATCTGGGTTGGTTGGCAACTGTCTGTCTTGGGAGACAATAGAAGGGTGCACCTTTGGGGGGGGGAGTCCAACCACTGGAGAGTTACAGCTCCAGCTGTGGCTGTAGAGACATCTGGGTAGCCTTGGCAAAACAAGAATGTTTTAGCAGGCACCAAAAAGAGTACAGTGAAAGCACTTTCTTAATCTCAATAGGCAGGGAGTTCCAAAGTGTGGCATCTGCAACACTAAATGATCAAGTTCTTACAAATGTGGAACAGGGATTATGTGGTTCGTGCAGTAGAGCCAATTCTGCCAGTTGAAGCAGAAGTCGGACGGTTGGGGGGGTCAGGGGATCTTGTAAGTAAACTGGATCAAGTTATTAATGGCTTCGTATACTAACAGTGACACCATGAACTCAGCCTGGCAGCAGATCAGCAACCAGTGCAGATCTCTGAGCACAGGTGCTGTATCCTGAAAGGGCCTCACTCCCGTCAGCAATCGTGCTGCAGCATCCTGCAACAGCAGCAGCCTCTGGATCAAGCGTGAGGGAAGCACCACACAGAGTGCCAGCCCTGAAGTAACCAATTCATGAACTATGGGATGAAGAATGACTCAGAACGAAAGAGTGAACCTGCCACAATTGTGTGCTTCAAAATAATATTCTGTCTCAAATGGGGCAGAGTTATTGAAGCCTTACTTGGATCGGCTTTAAACATGGAAAACTCTCATCATTTTGGAATGTTATTTTGAACTGTAATTTCCTGCCCTTTTTGTAAGCAATGAACTCTGGTCTCTTCTGAGCAAAACTGCAGAATCCTGATAGGACAAATGTTGAATTGCCTTTAGAGGAGGCATTCTGATGAATATGCAGAAGGGAAGGCAAAGAAACAACCATTCATCTATCTGCTAACCTCAGCCTGTAAACATTTGGCTTGGCAACTTCAATAACTCTCTCTCTCTCTCTCTCTCTCTCTCTCTCTCTCTCTGTGTGTGTGTGTGTGTGTGTGTGGCATACATAATGGCACTGCATATCTATCTTAGAGAAATCACAGGGTAGTGCAACTCAGCAGTCATTCCTCTAGGATTTATTCAAGGGAAAACCAGCCTGACTCCTGACATCTAACCATCTCTATGGTTATCTTCTGGGAGAGAATCCAGGAAAGAGGGTGGAGTGGGATGAGCTAAGATGTGGGAAGCCACCCAGTGTTGAAGAATGACTTGATAGTGCTATTTGAGGTCAGGCTGGGCGAAGCTGCATTTGAATCCAGGTTTGAGAGAATCAGATGGAATTATCTGTCCATTTCACTTCTCCCCATTTCTCATTTTTTCAGTCCTAAATTCAATTTTCTACGTTTTGTAGCCATTTAATTTTTTAAAAAATTCATTTGGAAACTTCTTCAGCATTTTGGTGCAAATCTCTCCTAATGTTTACCTAATAAACCAGCAGCGGAGGGTGAGTTCCCATGCGCAGGGTGGGCGTGTGTGTACACATGCCAGGAGAGTGCAGGGATGCGCACCGGGGGCAGGGCATGGAGGGTGAAGGAGCCTGTTGTGGCACCCAGCCCTTGCCGCCCACACCGCTGCCTTCTGGGTTTAGAATCACACACCCAACGGCTTTTTGAACCGCAGGAGAAACATATACCCCATAGGCATGAAGGCCTCAGTCATTTAATGTGCCCCTGGAGCTACGTCTCTTCCTTTTCTGTTAACCACAAATGGGAAAGCAAACAACCAACCAACCAACCCGTATAGTCATATACAGACAGGGTGAAACTCTTGTTTTTTCTTAATTACAGCCATGGAGGGAACCAATGGGAACCTTTTTTACTAAGCTTCTTAGCTGTGGGGTAGGATGTTGGGGATGGGGTCATGGAAGGGGCAGACCTTTCCTTCGCATCTGCAGCAGAAAACCCACTGCCACAAACACACACAAAAAGGCTGACTTTTTGAAATAGAGACAAGAAAATGCACTAAAATGTGCGCTGCTTGGTGAAATGTTGGTCTCAGCAAACAAATCAGAATTAACTCTCAATAAACAGCAGACATCATAGTAAGGTAAAGGGACCCCTGACCATTAGGTCCAGTCATGTCCGACTCTGGGATTGCGGCGCTCATTTCGCGTTACTGGCCGAGAGCTGGTGTACAGCTTCCAGGTCATGTGGCCAGCATGACAAAGCGAACCAGAGCAGCGCACAGAAACGCTGTTTACCTTCCCGCTGCAGCGGTTCCTATTTGCACTTTGATGTGCTTTCGAACTGCTAGGTGGGCAGGAGCAGGGATTGAGCAATGGGAGCTCACCCCGTCGCAGGGATTCGAAACGCCGACCTTCTGATCAGCAAGCCCTAGGCTCTGTGGTTTAACCCACAGCGCCACCTGGGTCCCGACGTCATAGTACCTCTTCACAAACTTTGTGCAAGCGGATCAGAATGAATGCTCAATAAACAGGTTGTCTGGAAGTGGCCAATGACAACATTATATAGCATGAAAACCAATTTTGAATTTATAGAGCAAGGTGGGGTTGGGTGGGGAGACTGGAGTGCAGTGAGGTTTGAAGCCAAGAACAATGTTCTGTATTCAAGCATTTATCTTGGCAACAAGCTTTTCATTCTTACAGACATCAGATGAGCTTTGTATATTGTAAACCATCTCTGATGTTTATTCAAGGAAATGGGGCTTTGGGGCATTTCAATTGCAGGAAGGCTGAGAAACAGAGCCTCTGAAATCACTCTGGTCTCCTTCAACTATGTTGTTTAAAGTAAGTTTGGGGCCCAATGTCTGGGCTTGTCCATTATTATGCTACTAGAAGGGTTCTCCAAGGAATCCCTTGAAGTGTTTCCCAAGTACATTCAGCTAAAGGAAAAGTACAAATGGAGAAGCAGCTATAAATCCCATTGTTCCAAGGCTAATTCCTGTGACAGGGTCTTGGTCAGACTAAATGTGAGCTGTGACCTGTGGGCTGGGGCTTTACTCAGGGACACCATTCAGGAAAAGGGGTTCAGTGTCCCCACTCCCCACTCATGTTTCAAGCCAAATCATGGAATCATAGAATTGTAGAGTTGGAAAGGACTTCAATGGTCATCTAGTCCAACCCCCTGCAATGCAGGAATCTCAACTAGATCATACTTGACAGATGGCCATCCAACCTCTGCTTAAAATGCTCCAAGGAAGGAGAGTCCACCACCTCCCAAGGGAGTCCGTTTCACTGTCAAACAGCTCTTCCTGTCAGACAGTTCTTCTTGATGTTTAGTCAGAATCTCCTTTCTTGTAACTTGAATCCATTGGTTTGAGTCCTACCCTCTGGCTCTGGAGCAGGAGAAAACAAGCTTGCCCCATCTTCTATGTAACTGCCCTTTAGGTATTTGAAGATGGCTATCATATCTCCTCTTTACCAGGCTAAACCTATCTAATTCCCTCAACCATTCCCCATAAGGCTTGGTTTCCAGACCCCTGATCATCTTGGTTGCCCTCCTCCACACACATTCCAGCTTGTCCATATCCTTCTTAAATTGTGGTGCCCAGAACTGGACACAGGACTCCAGGTGTGGTCTGACCAAGGCAGTATAGAGTGGTACTATCACTTCTCATGATTTGGACACTATACTTCTGTTGATGAGCCTAGAATTGCATTAACGTTTTTGCTGCTGCATCACACTGTTGACTCATGTTAAGCTTCTGGTCTGCTAAGACCCCGAGATCCTTTTCTTGTGTGCTACAGGGAAGCCAGGTGTTAGGGGCTGGTCTGGATCAAAAGAGTAGGGAATGCAATCACAGGAAGATGAGATCCTAACAGAAGAGGAGGGGGAATATTCACCTCCCCTGAGTCCAGCGTCTCCAGAAGCAAGGAGACAGGCAGACACAGAGGCTGCACAATTGAGAGAGAAGCTCCCCAGCTTTGAGATAGTAACTAAGCAACCAGAAGGGAGGGAGCAGCTAGGCAATGCATCAATCGAGAGTGGGGGGAACTCTGTCCCCCCGAACTCAGAGGTATGAGCGTGTCAGAAAACAAAGGAAACGCAGCGGGAGAGGAACATCCCACCGGCATGCTTCTTTCTGCAGAAGTGGAAGGGAGGAGTCAGAATGAGCAACTGCTAGGCTTGTAGAAAGTTGTGTGTCTGCGTCCGCAACATGATACTGTAACAGAAAGACTATAAATTTACAGAATGCTCCTTAAATCTTATCAGAGAGCTACCAGAAGGGAGGGGGAACTCTCATACTTGACACCAGGTGTCCCCCATCTTATATTTGTGCAGCTGGTTATTCCTGCCTAAGTGTATAGCCTAACATTTCCCCCTCTTGAAATTCATTTTGTTAGTTTGGGTCCAGTTCTCCAGCCTGCTAAGGTCATCTTGAATCCTGATTCTGTCTTCTGTGGCATTAGCTACCCTTCTCAATTTGGTGTAATCTGCAAATTTGATCAGCCTCCCCTCAATTCCTTCATCCAAGTCATTTCTAAAGATGTTGAAGAACAATGGGCCCGGGACAGAACCCTGTGGCACCTCATTTGACACTCTCTTCCAGGATGATGAGGAACCATTAATGAGCACCCTTTAGGTCTGTCAACCGGCTACAAATCCACCTAACAGTTACCTCATCTAGCCCACATTTTACCAGCTTCTCCACAAGAATACCATGGGGGCCTTTGTTGGAAGCTTTACAGAAATCAAGTTAAGACCACAGCATTCCCAGATACCAAGAAATGAGATTTGCCTGGCATGTCTTGTTTTTGAGAAACCCCTGCTGGGTCTTAGTAATCACAGCATCCTTTTCTAAGTACCCACAGACCAACTGTTTATTTGTTCTAGGACCTTTCTTGGAACCAATGCAAAGCTCACCTGTCAAGAGCACCTATATCTCTTTTCAGCTCACTTTTCCTCTTACATACTGAGCAAATATCATTATCAATCATTCAATGAACCTATTTATTAGGAACGCGTGAAAGGCACAAATCCTGTTGCTTTAAAAATGGCAGGTTTGCATATCCAGTGTCAACAACCCTCTTTAGCTGTCATGACATATTAAAATAATAATCTCAACAAGTACTTTTAAAGTAAGCTCATTTGCAATCTAATACAGTGTAAAGGATGTTGTACTAATTATCCCTAAATCTTTTCTAGAAAACCCAATATGACAGAGAAGGTGAAAAGTTATCTGGCTTCCACTGGTTGAGCTGTTCTGATCCCACAGGTTCTGGAGGTAATAACCACCTAGAAAACCCTCTACCAAACAACTATTGGATGGTGGGCTGGGGAAGGAGAAAGCTTTGCAGCAATCACTGTCACAAAGGAGATATGATCATGCTTTTGTACTTCTATTTGGTCATACCACTATCTCCTGAGTAAACTAAGAACCCAATCAAGCTCTATTGTGCAAGAGTGGATATGTCTATGGTTCTTTCCATCTCACTATTCCAAAGTGAGACCAGGGCCCTGAAAGGAATGCCAGATACGCCAAACATAAAATCATCAAGAACTACTCAGGGAGAGGGGAGGCAGTAAGGCCCCTCGGCTGGCCTGGTTGGGACGAACTGCTCTTCTCTGGTGCCACCATGTGGCCATTGAAGGCCACCTCCCCATTTCTATATGAATTTTGAAGAAAAGTGTCATAGAGTTGACAGGGATCCCAAGGGCTGCCATATTTCAAAAAGTAAAGACCATGACACCCCAAATGTTGTTGAGGTTTTGTTTTTACAAAAAACGCCAAAAAGGCCCCTGATTTTTCAATTGACTTGCATAAGATCCAGGACAAAGCACCACTTTGTGGAAATTCTCCCTAGACATCAATTCAGGCATTGACATCCTGGTAATGTCCAGGAAATGGCAACCCAATCTCAGCTAGATCATACATGGCAGGTGGCCACCCAACCTTTGCTTAAAAACCCCAAATAAAGGAGAGTCCACAACCTCCTGAGAGAGGCTGTTATCCCTGCTGTTTGGCCATCATCTTCTTTCTTGCATCCTGAAGCCTAGCCTCCAGAACAGGAGAAAACAAGCTTGCTCCATCTTGTGTGACAGCCCTTTAGATATCTGAAGTTGGCTCTCATATCTCCTCTCAGTCTCCTCTGTTCCAAATGGGATTGTATTCAAATATCACATGGCATTCACCTGCCTTGCCAGCTCCACAATGACTTTGGCTTGTGCAAAGGGGCTCCCCCCGTTGTCCCCCTGCACCCCCAACTGGCCCTTTGGGGGGTCAAGACAACCTCTCTTAACAGTGCACAGGGGAAGGGAATATTTCTATCTGGAAAGCTGCAATGTTTACACAGATGAAATATGTTTTCAGACCCAGATTTTCTGTCCACACTCATGAAATGCTATTTCCTGCTATGTCCACCATGGTGCTGATCTCCTTTTCAGATTTCCAGAGGACAGAAAAACTCCAATTATTATTATTTTTTTTTTGGTGGTGGTGGGAGGAGATAAAAGTGTCGGACAGTAGTAGCTGAAGGAAAACCTCAAATGGATGAGGGGGAATTAATGAAGGTGCAAGAGGTTTGCGATCCACTTGAAGCTGAGGTGTGTGCATAGTCCCTAAGACTCTAGAACTCAGTGGGCTTTAATTTAATGTAAACATGCTTAGCATGGCCCTGCGTATTACTTCATTCTGGCATCCAAAGAACCAACCTGGCCAAACTGCGGAGTGTGCAATTCCGAAGGCTGAAAACTCTAATCTCCAAAGGTGTCACAATCCAGTCAGGTGGTCTTGAATAGTGCTGATCGACTGATGGCGAGAGTAGGGCCTGAACAGACGCTCAGAAAATATGACAAAAGCTATGATTTGTGGTTTTTTTCACTGTTAGTAATCACATGAGCCAGTACTGAATAATGGTACTTTATTCTTAGCAATGAATATACATGGGACACAAATCTTTTTAAAACCTCAGTCTCTGACAAGGTTATTTTTCATACTAATCTAGCATGAAAACGCTGATTACAAATGATACAAATGATAAATCACAAAGAAAAAGTTTAGAAAATACATTTAAAAGGAAAACTACATGATTTGCTTGCATCCTGTAAGTATATGTCAGATTTTCTGAGTTAGTAACATTTGCTTGAGAATACATCTGGATTATTGCTCTTCTTGAATCTGGAGAACACCACCAGAACAGCTATGATGAAGCAAACAGGTGTTTAGGTGCAATTGTTTGTCTTCAGGGTGATGCGGTTTAGCCAAGGAACACAATACACCTGAAATTGGCAAGTCACATGCTACAAGCAGGGAGTGAGAGAGAAAAAACCCATTAATATGAATAATATGAACTGCATCCACAGTAAATCAGAACATTACCGGTACTAATTAAAAGTTAATTTTAATGTTATCAGCATCCTAGTGATAGTTCCCTCCTCAACTCCAAATAAACATCCTTATGTTGGACATGGCCCAGCTAAAGTGAAGCGCTTTTGTTTGTGTGCTGAGCAGTAAATTTTTACTGGGTTTAATGAGGCTTACTTCCAAGTAAGGGTGTACAAGATGGCACCTGTAGTCCCGTAAAGGGAATTAAATGTTGACTTGGTCTGTGTTGTGCTCCTTGTTTTACAGCCACCTATGAAGACATGGCATAGATTGCATGGGCACAAAACACTGGAAAATATTGCTGCACAATCTTTACTGTAATAAAGGGAGATTGCATAGGGGACTTTTCCAGTGCATTGCATCCTGTGTCAGCACAGAAGTTATACACGTGCCATCTTTAGACCCTCTGTGAAACATGAATTCATGTCTCTGTTTAGCAGAGGGACATGCATGTTTCTGTGTTTTCAATCATTAGGGATACACATCCCCTGTTGTGCACCAAGAGACACCCTCCCCACCCCAAACACCAATAGCTTTCATTGAGCTCCTTCCATTTATCTTCATACATGCAGGTCCCTAACAGGATAGATCTGCTACTGACAGCAATGCTGCTTGTACACTCATTTATCCACAGTTCTACAACGAGTTTTGAGACAATATGTGTTGTAATGTGAGTCTGCTTCACTCTTAACTTGATACGCAGTACACATGCATAGTAAATGTACATAGTAAACAACAGTAAATGCAAATGTGTGAGCATAAACTGACCCCTTTTGGCACAGGTGGACGATACAAACAATAAAAATGCTCAGCGTTATAACAAGCAAGGTAAGTGAAGAGAAGGCCTGCCCTTCACAGGACCCAAATGGACAGACCCACTCTCATGGTCTCCTCATCAAAAGAGACAACCTCATGCCATGAGTACCTATTCTGTTGCCATAAGTTTGAATGGCCATCATTTTCTCCTAGAGGGAAGCACAGAATGGCCCCTTGGGGGTGGGGGTGGGGGTCAGATACAATTTGCCTCTCTTCAGCTGTCCTCCAGACCATGTAGCCCAAGGACTTGTCCTACGTCACTTAATGGCTCCTTGTCTGTAGAGGCTCAGCCCCTTATTGGCATCCCCGGTTTCTTGGGAATTCTGGAATGGAGCTAAATTATAGCAAGATGACCCCCTGAAGTTTCCCACCAGAGAAGGGCACCTGAATGAAGATTTTTCTTTCCCACAACCATGATCCCAAGTACATTTTCCTAGTCAGAAGAAATGCCAATCATTCCTCCATCTGAGGAAAAGTAGAAAGGCTCCTGTGGGGACACCGGGAACGAAGCCTGCAGCTGCATCATCCCATCCTAAGTTCACTTGCTTGTCATGCCACAGTGTGACAGAAGACTGAAAACTGCCTTTCAGAGAGACTTCACTTCAGTTCATGGAGATCCTATTGTTCTACCCCAATGGGAGAATTAAGCACACGCTACAGTCCTGACATTAATGGGGCCAAAGCGCTGAACTTCAGCTGAATCAGGCTACACATACTTGTACTACGTTAGGTACCATTTTAACCTTTACTACATGAAATATGTTAAAATTGTGCAATACTATGTAATTATGTGACAGTCCAAAGTTGCTGACTGTTACTACAAGAAACATAAGTGTATTTACTTGGCAGGAAATCCCCCCTGAAATCATGGAGGAGATAAGCATGGCTACCGGTAACTGGAAGTGCTTCTTTTCACTTTTTTGGGGGGGGGGAGGGGAGAACTTGTATAATGAAGTTTAGATAGTTGAAGCGTTAACATAACAAACAACAGACAGGCACTGCTGATGCTGCAAAACTACTGAAAAGGGAACTTGAACTAGTTAAGGACAGAAGGCTTTTTGTGCTGTGCTCAGCTAGAAGTCTTCCAAGTCACCAAGCAACTGTTTTGCGTTCTTTGACTAGGCAACAGCACCCCCAAACAGAAAACACAAGGGCTTCTTTGTGTGTTGAACAGAGGCTGCTGGAAAACCCAGGCGTTTTACTCTTTTTGGCTCCTGAGTCATTTGTTGATGGTTGCTAAATATTTTCTTTTTTCTTTCCTTTTCTTTGTAATCAACCAATTTTGGCAATTATTTGTGCTCTAGTTGCTATAATGAATGGATGCAAGATGTTTCTTGTGGTGTGAGGACACAAGAAAACCATTCCTCTACTCCACAGACCCCTTGCCCCAAACCAGAGAGAGCAGGCTGCACTTCAGTCCTCTGCACATTTATGGAGGAAGGAAGTAAATGGGTTGCACAGAGGTTCACATGTGCAGAGTGAATATGCACAGGACTGGGCTGCAAGGATCAGGCTCTGAAGTGGTGGAGAAGAGAAACCCACATTCAAATCTTTACTTAGCTAAGAAGGTTTATGGGAAGCCTTAGGCAACCCCTGAACTCTCAAGGCCAAACTACTTTAGTGTGTCTTTGCATCCAATGTGCAGATGTTTCAAACTGGAGTGAGGCTAATCATTAATGGGATTAGAGCCTTTCTCCCCTATCCAGCTGCCATCCTGATAAAATGCTTTCCAAAGCCAATATTTGCTTTGTAGAAAAATACCGGTACCTCCATTGCTGCTTCAGAAGAATATTGCTTAGGATTCCATCAAGGGAGGAAAGTTTCCCCCTTCCTTAGTATCTGCCTGCTCTGATTGCATTATCAACCCCACCCCACTTACATTGTTTTAAAAAACAGCACACAAACTGCAAAGACCCATTTAAGATGATGTCTCGCCTGGCCCTCACAGGGCTACTGGGGATGAAACAGGCTAATCCCTTTATCAGCTTTTTCACAACTCCAGTTCATTATAGGGTAGCTTCAGCAAGAGAATTTCCTGGTACATCATTCATGCCGATAACTTAGAACTGAACATCTAAGTAAAACATTATCAGAACTGATCCCCAAAACAACACAATCCAGAATGGAACTAGGAGAAAGAAGGCAAAGTTTTACATGTCTTGCACTGAGTTTTATGGGGTAAATATACTCCAGTCAAGCAGACTGTTGAGAGAGAAAATGTACCGGTATTTCCCCCAAGAAACTAGGTTCCCACCACAAGGCTATCCCCAAGCACTGCCTTTCTTTCTTTCCTCCTTCTTTTTAAGCAACCATTCACTTCCAAGTTCAAAATAGTGCTGCACAAGTACCTTCATACTGAGGGACATTTTTACTGCCAATTATGATATTTAGCACTGTTAAGGAATGTCCTTGTTTCTGCTACATACCTTTGCCAGCTCTGGTGCTTCATGGAACGCACAGTTCTCAACATCGGCTACTGACTTCGGACAAGTTGTTCGCCCAACTTTAACATCAAAAAAATAATTGACTCCAGAGACAATCTGCAAGATGTGGGAAATGGCTCCTTTACTAGAGAGAATATTCAATATATTGCACGAGACCCAATGCCTTTTCTAATCACAAAAGACAGGCTGGAATTCATTTGTGAACATTGTCCAAGGCTGCCCCCCTTGGAAAACAGTGAGAGGGACACAGGAGCTGCATGTGCTTAGCCTTTCCATTCAGAGAGGAGCTATAAATCTGCCTTCGTCATAGACATTTGGGTTATTTCTTTATGTCAAAGACCCGACAACTGGCATTACTATAAAATCAAGGAACAAGAAGAGAGCTGGTGTTGACATCAGAAGGTCCAAATCCAGGCCTTTATGGAGCTGCATGGCTTTAGGCTCACCCCTGCTTTGCAAGGGGAAAAAAGTGACCCCCACCCCTACACACAGACAATATCCAACAGAGGCACCCATAGCAGATCTTAAGGCCTTAAGGTGACACATCTCCCTGATAAGAGGGCAAAGCATGCTGAATGCATCCCCTTAATGTTAATAGACTTTGGTTAATGCAAGTCACTGTCACAAGATGTGGTGACAGCCATTGGCATAGATGGCTTTAAGAAAAACAGGACAAATTTTGGAGGGATTGGTCTGCATTAAGACTACCCATGAGAAAATGCTACTCTATAAACTACATAAAAAGTCAAGCTTCTTAGAGTTTTGGAGTGCATTTGGGGATTGATTTAATGTCTTTTTAATGCCCCAGACAAGGATGGGAGAACTGAGCCAACTCAATAGTTCAATCATTAGGTTTCTTGATGATTCTGGAGTTCACATGATTCTGCAGATTTTATGCTGAAAGTAGCAAGAAAAGTGTGCTGTCTGCAAGGAATGGCAACCCCTGAATCGGAGGGAAATTGCAGTCAAACATGGGTGCTAGTTAGTGCATGAAGGAGTTAAGACCACAGAGTTAAGATTCATAGACTCAGCTAGGTCACACCCTCTTACCTCCATGAGTAAGTGACGCTTCTTCTTCTACTTCTCTCTCTTGCTACAAACCGATTGTTTTGTTGTTCACTCACACATGTGGGTCCACAGGGATTCAAATTTTTAATTCCCCCACAGAATCATGCCAGCCTAGGTAGCTATATTGCATGTTTTCATAGCTGACTTGAACATTAGAAAATCAGGATACCACCACTTGTTTTAAGATGCAAACAAATTAGAGAAAGCTACTTCCTTAAATTTCAGGAAATGTTTACATCTTTTAGTTAAAAAGAGAAGAGGAAGTCAAGCTTGGGGGAAGAGAAACTGCTGGCTGAGCCCTAAAGATTATAGTGCTGACCAGACAGACATGAATAGCAAGAGGAAATGTAAAGAGGCCTGGCTCTGCAGGATACTGATGTCTCGGGCCAACATTTTATCTTTTATTTTGACAGTGCTGTCAATTGTCATGGCAACCAACCAGCTGTCAATCAAACTACATCAAAAGACACAGCTGTGCAGAAGTGGCAGAACTTCCACTGAATGCCAGTGGCTGGGAATTGCAAGTGAGGAGAATGCTCTTTCCCTGGCCCTGCTTGCGGGCTTCCCTTTGGGGCATCTGCGTGGCCACGGTGAGAACAGGATGCTGGACTAGATGGGCCACTGGCCTGATCCAGCAGGCTCTTCTTATGTTCTTAACTCAGTACAGTTCTGGTTAACAGAATGCATCTGGTCACACGTTACACGTCTGCTACCAGTGTAAAGATGGAAGAAAGACCAATTCATGTGACATTTTGCAGCCCCAATTTGCTGAAATTTTCAATGGCACTTAGACACCTCAGCTTCCTGCTGAATTACACCCAAAAACTGTAAGCAGCATATCTGAATTAAGCAATATTGGAGGAAAGGAACCAGGGAAGCACTCTTTGTCCTGTGGGATAAAGATCAGCCTCACATAACCAAATGCTTAGTTCTAGTGAGTGCATGAAGGGATTCAGACCATAGAGTAGGCAGTACTGCCAAACATAAACTAGGTCAACCCCCCTTACTTTGGGAGGAAGGGTTACGAAAGCCTTTATTTATTCTCTTTCACCATATGAATCCAACCCAAAAGGACATCAGGGCTGATCGTTCCAAGTCCAGACCACATGGCCTTCTCTGTTTCCATACAAATAATTTTGAAACATTTAGCAATTTTGAAACTAAGTTAGTTAAACTGCCTGCCTTTTTTCTGCTGCATGGAAAAGCACATGAAACTGAACTTTGAAGAGTTTGAAAACAAAACATTTTAAACTTAATAAATGTGGGCTTTTTCTATGCTAAAGGGGAAGTAAGGGGAACTTTGGAAGAAACTTATAAGCAGATATTTTGAAGGTTTAACAGCCAATATTTCCAAGCTTTATTTTGCTTCATGTTTGTTGATTTTAAAAGTCTGCTGGGGCTCACTCAGCAAGAATAAAGTTGCCCCGAAACTGGATCTAGGCAACTAGGAAATTTGACCTTTTGTCTTTTAAAAATCAATTACATACAAACATTAAAAACCAACATGCCCTAGTTAGGTCAAGGCTGTTCCAGTCAATAACAAGCAGCCATAATCTTGGCTGCTGACTATGTAAGCAGGAGAGACTGACCTCCCCGCTGCCTCCCTCTGCTTTCCTGGCCTGGAATCCTGCAAGGGGGGGGGGAGTCAAGCTGGAGCTGACCCCCACTGCACAAGCCAGCTGCTCTGTTCTACTCACAGGTCGGGTTGCCAACTCTTCGCCTTGGTCCTGCACTTGTGCCTTTAATGGCAGCCTGGAACGCACAAGCTTAGTCCCATGTGCACTTATAAACATTCAGAATATTTATGTGCAGCAAGCTGCTGTTGAAAGCACCGGAGCAAAGGGAGAGAGGAGAGGATCCTCCAGAGAAGAGCACTGCAGCTGACTGGCAGGGTGCCTGCTTCCGTCTCCATCTCTAGACCTCTTCAGGGGCAGAGCTGCTGGGGCGGCGATTCTTCCTGGAGGCTCCTCCAGCCCTGGCCCCGCACACTGCTTATTCCCAGGAAAACAGAAAACTCTACTCCAGAGGCAAAGAAACAAAGGCCTTAGCTGCCTGACCAGTGAATATCTGGTATCAAAAAATATACCGTGTGTGTAAGAAAATACCTTCGGGTTCCTATCTGCCGTTAAGGCTGCCAAGTCAAGCGCCCGAGAAAGCAAGCTCAGCGCAACGCGGTGGCATTTCGTGCCGAATAACGATGCTTCATCGGGCTGCATATTTGGGGAGTATTCCGCGCGGGACTTTGGCTGGACTGCCCCCGGCCGCTGGCCTTGCACCGCTCCTGGAGGGCCCTCGCTTAAAATCACAGAAGCGCAGAGGCGGAAGGGGTCCCAGGGCCATCTAGTCCAGCCCCCTGCAACGCAGGCATCTCTTGCCCAACGTGGGGCTCCAACCCACGACCCCCAGCATCTTACTTACTTGCTTCCTGACCCGGACGACCTCGGCCACGCGGCTGGCGTACTTGTCGTTGCTGCCTCGGTTGTACTCGGTCATGGCGAACTGCAGCGCCCGCCGCGCCCCCTCCTCGTCCGCGGACGCGTCCTGCAGGCCCCCCAACAGGCGCGGCTGCTGCTGGCCCGTGCCCAGCGCGGCGCTGAGCAAGAGGGCGCTGCACACCACCAGCCACCACAACGAAGCCATCGCTCGCTCGCTCGCTCGCTGGGTCTCCGCAGATCCGATCCTCGGCGACGCTGCTCTACTTCTCCGCTGCGCAGGAACTGGCTGCTCCGGCGCGCGTGGCGCTTTTCCTCCGCTCGCAGTCCCGCCCCTTCTCCGCCCCTCGAGCGGAGGCGTCTGCAGACAGAGCCGGGAAGAAAAGCTGACTCACGACCCGCAGGCCTCGCAGCTTCTTGGTTGCTTGCTTTTCCCCCGTCTCCTGCTTTGGGCAACCTCTTGCCCGGGTGGAAAGTTACGCAGAACTGGAAAGGCTTCCCTCGAATTTGTGACATTTTGCTTAGTCCTGACATATTACCCGACGGCGGGTTTTTGTTTGTTACTCAAAAGCGACACAGCTGCCCTTGCGTTTCATTTGTTTGCAGCGTTTATTCCCTGCCTTTCCTCAAGGCTCCCCAGGAGCCTCTTAAAGACATAGGGAGGAATTCAACCTTATTCCTAGCTAAAGAATTCATTACCCTGGAAGCAGTGATGGCCACCAACCTAATGGTTGTCACCCATCTGTCTCGAGAGGCAATGGAGTGCGCCTCGGGGGGTGAAGTCAAACTAATGCCTTAGCAGCACCAAAGTGACCTCCTTGGGGGAAAAGCCTGGGCAGGGTGTCTGGAGGTCCTGGGCTGCCCAGACGACAAGGCCCCCTCCTGATCTCTCTGATGGGTCCAAAGGAAAGCAGAGCAAGACGTTTGACACCAGCTTGGCTGCAGGAGTTGCCGGAATTGTCTTGGGGACTCCACTCCAGATTTGTGTGGGATTTACTCCTCAGCCTTTTATTCTCCCAAAGATATCCCACAAGGCAGCAGAGGTTTAGGATCAGTTTTCCTTCTCCTACATGGGGTACCTTCCCAGGTTGATGAGCCCCTCATTTCCCTCTGCAGCACATGCAGAAACTGCCTCCTTGACCATTGGACCCACTACTGTATTATAGTCTTGGACTCCAGGGCCAGTTCAGAACAAGATGCCATCCCTATTTCACATTTAGTTAAATCTCGCTTCAACACTGGCAACAGTGTACTTACAGCACTCTCCACCACAGCTTGGGGCAATATGGAGTATGTGAAGATTGTCCAAAGTATACATGATGCAAAAATCAGAAGCAAAGTCTGATCCTTAATTTCATGTGGACTTATCCAATGAGGAAGAGGGCCTATGTGAGAAATTTTCAGTACCAGCTGATAGGAATTGCCGAGACAAAAAACCGCAAAGTATTTCAGGACTTTAGTTGCAGTTTTGGTACTTTTGCCAATATGAAAAGGGAAGCTGTGTTGAATTCAATTAATTATAGCTCTGGTTTCGGAAGGTTGTCCTGAAAAGAACCAAGTATTTGGTGGGGGGAGTTGGAAGGAGGGAGAAGCAGAAAAAAATATGCTGAGAATGTGACTGGGAGGAGCAGAAAAAAATAATTTCAATCTACCTTTCATGAAACTGCTTGACGTCTAAGTACATAATGTTCTCTGACTCTTTGTACCCATTTTCTGTTCCAGAAACCTGAGTTATAGTTAAAATTCTTCTTTGGCGATCACTCGTAGCCAAGTAAGATTGTCTTCCATAAACACGGTTTTAACAATTGAGTCCATAGGTGACTGTGGAGGCCAATACAGTGGAACTTTGACTTACGTACGGCTCTACTTATATACAATTCGTTACGACCTTCAGTAGGTGCTTCGACTTATGAACTTTCCTCTAGATACGAACAGAGGCCTTGCCAGCAGCCTGGAGCTTGCCCGGCCGGCTGCAGGACAGCGCTGGGGCCTCTGCCGCCGGGGAGTGGCATCCGGTTTGCCGGAGCTCACTTTAATGCCTTTGATTTCGTTATCAGTCCACTCGCCAGACCCCAGTTTCTTAGGTGGCCTGTGCGGATGTGAATGGGACAATTCAGTTATTAAGGTGTCCATGAGTTCCTCAAGCCAAGTGACTCTGGTTACTGGGGAGAGTTCACCACTCCCTACCGAGATCAAATGAGTCACACAATCAGAATACACCAAGGTTTGAAAAAACGATAGTGTATGCTCGTTAATTCGGATCCTTGTATACTGAGGACGTGGTTCCTGAGGGGGTGGCTTGATTATATGTTCTTGCACTCTCGATGGGAAGACAAGTTTACATTGGAGGGGGAGATGGTCACTTAGCATAGGATCACCTATGTGGAACTCAGCCACGTGGGGAAGCAATTTAGTGGGGACCAAAACATAGTCCACACTATTTCCTTGTGGGGAGAAGGTAAAGTTCCCAGAGCCTTCCCAATCTGGCAGCCCATTAAGCCACACCAAAGCTTAATGGTAGTCAGCTTGGTGAGCTGTAAGCCAGCCAGGTTGATTTCTAAAGGCAAATTAAATTACAGTAAGGAGGTGGGGTGGGGGACCCAATTACTAAATTTAAATTACCACTAGATGTTGCCGTAATGTAGGCTTGCTGCTGCTCGTTGCCTCTTTCTCAATCCTCTGCCAAGGCTGCTGCCACCTGCACTTAAAGCTCTGCACCCTTTTGTTGGAAGACACACAACTAGGCAGACATAGGTTAGTCTTGTTAGTCTTAGTTTTTAAAGATAAACCCCTCTGGAAATTGTTACAGTGGAAGGCACGAAATTTGGCCGTGTGAAGTGGAACTCCATCAGCCTTAGGAAGAAACTTGTCCAGATACAACCTAACATCGCCTCTTCTAATCAAAATGCAAACATGCAAAACATTTTGAACATTACAGGTGGATTTAATAGCAGATCCTGTATCTGAAGTTGTTGGAAGAATACTGATGTAGACAGCAGCTGGGCTGTTATGTCCAAAATCTGGAGTCCCCAATTTCATAAAAAGATAGAAATAAGCCAAGGAGTGAGGAATGACAAAGCAGGACTCCTTTTTATACAAACTGGGTCAACAGCAGGGGAAAATCATAGGACAACCCTGAGATAACAACTTCTGAAATAATCTCTCAGCTGACCTTTGAATGAAACCAGTTGTAGTCAGGGCATGCACAAATTTTAAGCCATTTATTTGTGGTCAGTTACAATGCTCTCCCTGCTTTCCTGTGCATCCTCCAGCAGGTGTCAGAGCTTCAACTCTAGATATTTTGGTCTGGACTGAAGACAGCAGGGGAAAATAGGCATTTAGAGTGCTTCTAGTGGGTGCTCCCCACTTAATGTTACTTCACTTATGTCCAGAATGTGACTCCTGATTAATTGGGGAGGGCACCTGTATCATCTACTCTGGCATATGGCTTTCATTTTCTCATTCAGCTCAGGGTGGCAATTTTCTAACCCTTCTGGGCTTTGGAATAGCAGGTTATATAGCAGGACTTGGCTAAGACACTAGAGTGTAGTGTAAAGCAACCAGATACCCATACTCTGCCTCCTAGTGGTGGAGTCTGCTACCAGAAATCTTCTATTGTACTACACCACCTATGGACTGAGGCTTTTCACCTTGAAGTGACTTGGCCCATCCCAAAATGTATACATCTGCCACGTAGGAAGCTGACACTGTAGGGTGCCTTAGCACTGTGTCTGACCCCCATGTAGGACCGTCACATACAATTCCCTCCCTGCCAACAATTGCCAATACAACCACAGGCAAGTCAGTCAGGACTTTTCATCCCAGAAGGCTAAAAATAATGGGTGATTCATACTTCAAAATAACCCATGGACTTATCATAGGCCTCTTTGTGCATGTGTGTGTGAATAATCCTATTCTAGAATGCTTCAACCTTCAGCCCCCCAGTTGATGTTTATGGCTTTGAAAACTGCCAAGCTTCCTTAATTGCAAATAGCATCCGTTCACTGTGTAAGCTCATCAGTGACATAAAATAAAAACACTGGAAAAGTTTCCACCCAAACATCACTGACTGCCAAACAAGCAAGGTACTTCAGGCAAACTGTAGCCACATCTAGAAGTTAGAAACAACCTCCTTGGTAAGCCAAACCACCCACCAAAAGAACCTGCCTTGTCACAACTGCATTTCAATTTATTAGCCTTCATGCAGTCAGTTATTGGCATGACATTGCTTCAGCTCTTCTACAGCCTCCCCCACATTAAATTTTAAAAAATGAGAAACAGAGCTGGGTGTAATCGGCACACTATATTTCCCCAGATAATCTTACTCAGCAATTTTATGTTGAGATATTAAAAATGGAACCCTGCAGCCTAACAACCACTGGCCTAATCAGTTGCCTCCAATCATTACCATTTGTAATGTACAATCTCCTGGTACACCAATAGCCTATCTATAAAGTTATGGTGTCACTAAAATTCTTCCAGCACCAAGCAAAAACAAAGACTGCAAGTATCTGGCAAAAAAGAAAGCATCTGGGTATCAGTGTATTGACGAGACTCTTTTCCATAACCATCAGCACTCTGTTTTGCTGCTCTTCCAAAACCCACATCTCTTTTTATTTTGAGTTCCTCCCAGTTACAATTCCACAAAGCCCACTTTAATACAATCCATGCTGAAATCCAAAAATTAGGGAGACAGTGTTATACAAGTCACATTAATTTCTGTACTAACACCACAAGGAAACGAGAGCAGTAGATTAAAAGCTACAGATAATGTGAACAATTTAAGGTTTCTATTTCTACAGTATCTTTGTAAAAGAGGAGCTGAGACGCAGCATAACTTAAGAAAAAGAACAATGAAATTTTTGAAAAAGTACTGACATCACAACAGCTATTTATTGATGTAAATAAGTATATCAAACAGAAACGGCCTATGAGAAACACTGGAATTGGGCTAGTGGGACCACTGCAATTGAAACATGTCAGATTTAATTTTTTATTCTTCAGATTCACCAGGCTTGCGAATATCATCAATCTTCAGAATCATTCTAACCATTTGAGTAGCCAGAGAGATCTGCTGCTTCTTGCCAATCAAAGTTTCTATGACATGTTGTTCCTTCATATCTGCCAAGAGAAAGAAAATGTAAATGTACTGCATTCACTTAAAATTATTTAACATTCCCAGCACAATACAAGAACATAGAAAACAGGTCTGTTCTATGTATCAGGAAGGAATAGATTTCTATGTTCTTGTTACAACAATTCGTTTTATTCAGTGGTAAGAGCAGTAACTAGAATCATAGAGTTTGGAAGAGACCACAAGGGCCATCCAGTCCAACCCCCTGCCAAGCAGGAACACCATCAAAGCATTCCTGACAGGTGGCTGTCAAGCCTCTGCTTAAAGACCTCCAAAGAAGGAGACTCCACCACACTCCTTGGCAGCAAATTCCACTGTCGAACAGCTCTTACTGTCAGGAAGTTCTTTCTAATGTTTAGGTGGAATCGTCTTTCTTGTAGTTTGAATCCATTGCTCCATGTCTGCAGAACTAGAGTTGCCTGCAGACTCAAGAAGCATTTATCCAGCGTGTGCCTTAGAACCAATGGTTGGTACAGGACCCAAAGGGAAGACCACATTGTATGGGATTATAAGAACCTGGAATAGGCCAAGAGCCCATCCTGTCCAGCATCTGATTCCCAGGTGGACAACCAGATGACTATAGAAAGCCCCAAGCAGCACCTAAAAGCAAGAGCACTCTCCCCATATGCAATTTCCAACAGCTGGTATTCAGAGACAAATGGCCTCAAGCATAGCCCAATTCTCCATGGAATATCCCCTGGAATGTCAATGGCACAAAAGGGATGCCATTGTCTTTCACTAAATCCAAATGAAGAGCCCATCTTTTGGAGTGGGTGGCAAGCTCAGAGTACAGTGGTACCTCGCCCAGCGAATGACCCTCCCAACGTCATTTTCGCGGAACGAACGACTTCCGGGGGGAAAAAATGGCATCCCTATGGGGGATTTCTTCGCCTAAAGAACAGGCGTCGCGGCCGCTTTAAATGGCGTTTTTTCGACGAACGAAGTTGGGAAAAGGATTTCTTCGCCTAGTGCGTTTTTCCCCGATGCAGCCCTATGGGGGATTCGCTGACCGTCGTTTTCGACTAGTGGAGATCGCGACGGAACGCATTATCTTCGCTAGTCGAGGTACCACTGTATTAATGACATTCAGGTGTTTCTAAGAAATTATGTGTAGTAGAATAACAATTGTTACATTCACTGACACTTATCTGAAAATAACGCTGGCACTTGTGGTTCTTACCATTTGTCCCTTTGCGTAAGCAATCAATACCCAAAGCAGAGTTTTCTTCTTTCACTTGCCGAGCCCGCACTGCAGCCATTGTCTGTATAGGATTCATGCCACTATTCTCAGCAAGTGCCATTGGAATGGCTTCGAGGGCATCAGCAAAAGCCCTCATGGCATACTGCTCCAGTGATGGGCACTAGGAGAACAAGTATCACAGAATAAGAAGTCCGAAAGCAGAGCCTGCTTTATGTTTTAATAATTGTTTACCTGAAAATATATACTGTTCAGAACCAAACAGAACACAGACTGCACAAAACATTTAGCTACAAGAACCTGCTTATGAGATGTGCCTTTCAATCTTAACTGCCTACTTTATATTTTTCTCCACTTAACAGAATTGCAGCTGTAACCATTTTGCAGAGTGAGGATGCTCAAATCTGACATTATACAGAGAATTATGTTTTTCCAGCTGACAAAATATAGCTACCTTCCCTACCCTCAAAACCAAAGCTACTACATAAATATTAATATTAATAAGTGGAGAATTCAGATGGTGAATGATACAGAATAAAAGCTTCAAGAGATTCTATCACTTTTATAAACCTGAATTCTGGTGCATAAACCCAGTCACTATTACCCTGAATATGCTTGTATTTTTCATGTGGCCATGACTTTTCCCCCATTTATTAAAGTCTAAGGAAGTGCTGCTTCAGTTCTGCATTCCACCCCAGAGGAACAACAGAAGCAGCAGTGCTCCCAGCAGGGGTGGCCATCAGCTATACTGCTTATATATGAACTGTGATCAGAAAGACATTTATCTGAACACAACCTGTTGAGCCCCGTTTAATATATTTTAACACTGTTTCTTCACTTTATGGGAAACAGGACTGTGGTCATTTTTTTGTTTATTGTTAGCGTTTTAGACTGTGTGCCTCTTTGTCATTTTACTGATCCACAGTTTCCCTTTGCAACTGCTTTGGCACTCTGCCCCCCCCCCCCAAGATGCTTTTTCTTTCTCCCACCTCCATATTAGCTACATGGACAAAACGAACCACTCAAGACTCACATAGTGACTATAATGTCATGAGGCCATATAATGAATCATATTTGGCTAGGTGATTATGCCAATGAGGACAAGTGAGTTCAATTTATATGAGCAGCTCAACAGTTCTGCAAGGAGTACAAATAATAATCCAAGAAGGTGTCTGTATACATGCAGGCTAACACCCCAACCCAATAAATGTGGAAAACAGATTGCTCTGCTAAGGAAAAAACTAGTATAATTATGCTTCAAGAACAGCACCAAAAACAAAACAAAACAAAAGGAAGAAAGGAAAAGCAGCAACTCTCCTCCCCTTAAAAAAGTGATGGGATACATGTGGCCCTCCAGAGAGCATTCAGGTTTCCCACTGCCATCAAAATGCATCCAGTCCTTTTCCCAATCTGTGAGGTAGCTTAGGATGAGAGAGGGAAATAATGGTCCAAGGCCATCCATTCAAATTCATGACTGAGAAGGGATTTAAACTCTCTTTTTTTCCCTCTGGAGGGACTTCTGGTTGAGCGCCATTGCAGCCAGTCGGGGGAAATCGCCACTCCGCAATTCCCCAACACAGTAAGGAGCGGGGAGTCGTAACCGGGCTACGACCCCCCAGAAGAACCACGGGAAGATTGTCCCGGGGGCATGGTGATCCGGCGGGTACTCACGTCTTTCCTACTCCCCGGTAAGCTCTAATAAGAGCTGCCGAGAGCGAGTGAGTGGGAGACGGAGTACTGTGGATCCAGCGGCTGACTTGCTGTGTGAAGCTGCGACTGCTGACTGCTATGAGCGCTCAATTTCTCCACGAAATTGGACTGAAACATTTGGAATTGTGAGTAAAATAGCAATTGGGAACTAATTAGAAGAAGTAAGGGACTTAAAATCACGGCGGTCGGTCCCTTGCTGTTGAACCAGAAGGAGCAGTGTAACATTGTAACTTAGGCTGTTATCAAACGGGGGGGAAAGGAAACTTCTGTGTCTATTTCCCCAAGAAGGGGGAGAGGTATTGGACTTAATTGTTGCAAAATTGGATTTGGGAAAAGTTACCTTTTTCTTCTGAGGTCTTGGAAAATTTAGCAAAGAAACTTGGATACTATGGTTGGTGTGCTACACTACAATGGATTGTTTTGACTTCAAAGTTGTTTTTTGACCTTGAAAATGGCAAAGGAAAGATACTCTGCTTTCTTCCGGAAAAAGACTCTGGAGCTTTTACAAGAGATGGAACAGACTCTGAGAGCCTCGAACCAGATGTTGGGAATGCCAGAGGAAACTAAGGATCCAAAGGAAAAACTGGAAAAAATAAAGCCAGCCACAGACTTTACAGCACTACAAAAAGCAGAAAGGAGCGGTGTGGATTCTGATTTTAAAGTTCAGCTCTGCAAAGAAGAAAAAGAGGATGGATTTTTAAAAGATGAGGATGTGAAGAGCATTATGTTGCAAAAGATGACAAGAGAATTGTCAACAGCAGGGATTGAACTCAGTAAATATGACCACATGAAGATTAGCACACTGCATAAGAAGAGAAGTGAACGGCAAGCAGTGCTGTTTGACTCTTGGGTTTGGAAATGTGGGAGGGCTGGAGTGGGTTAAAGTGGATATATGTTGTTTTGGTTTTTCCTGTACAACTGGCTTAAATGATTGGATTTGGATACTGGCGTTAAGGAACATATGGTAAGGAATTAGGAGGATAGAGGTGGAAAAATTAGCTAAAGATTCTGAGACCGGAGGGAGGAAAGGGTGTAAAAAGAGGAAATTTAGGAGTTTAAAATTAGGTTTGAGTTAGGGGAAATGTTAAGGGTCTAGGAAAGTATCAGAATTAACTAGGAGCCGAGGTGCAGAATTAGGATTGTTAAAGTTAGTAAAATGTTTGTGGTATTTTATGATTGTGTGGAAAAATTTGGAAAACTGATAAAGAAGATAGATGATTAAATCAACAGGGGGGACTTGAGGAAGTCAACCGAAAAATGAAATTGAGGAAGAAAGACTGGCCTAGAGAAATAGGCCAGACTTAAGCAATTATATGAAGTATGTTAATTACGTTAAATGTGAAATGTCAATTGTTTTTCCCGGTGAGAGAGGGGGATGGAAATTTGCTTCCCCCAGTGAGAGGGGGGGAAGGAATTTAACGGTAATGTAAAGTGCTTAAAAGTGTAAAAATTAATTTAAAAATTTGTTGAAAAAGAAAAAGAAACTCATTTTTTCTGGTTCAAGTCTGATACACCAATATACTACAGTGACTGAATCTTACAGATGGGCTTAGATGCCAATAATTTGAAGATTTCTTGTGTGGGAGCACATAAGCGTCTATTTTTATGTTTAAAGTGATACTACACATCTGAAGAATACTGCAGTTTTATCAGCCTGGGAACAATTCACCCTTATCAATTCGTAAGCATAAAATTGCTTATGGATACTGAAGTGAATAGGGTGCTGCTATTTGCAGGTGCTTCACTAGAAACCGTAAGTAGAAACAAAATTGGATCTGCAGTGTAGCATCTGTAGTTCTACAAAAGCTTAATGTAAAGTTGGTCAGCATAGCATATCAACTAGCTTTCTTTTTTACCTTATCTGCTGTTTCACTAACAGCCAGTGCACAAGAGATCTCAGAAGCACCTCCGCCATAAACGATACGGTTGTCACGAACAAGATTCCTGATCACACATAATGCATCATGAAGGGATCGTTTGGCTTCTTCAATGATCTTCAATTAGAGAAAGCAATTGCAGACACACAAGGTGAGGTTATAGCACTTTTCCAATAAACAGAAAATCCAACAAGCATACAAAATTTGAACAGCAGATTCCACTAGCAATTTTACTGCTGTCATTTGCCCAGTTTCATTCTTTTTAGTGGCTTAAAATTGCTTCAGTCCCATCATGCTCCTAAAGAACGGCCAACCGGAAATCCTATCAAAACACAGTTAGGCTGCAATCCTATATCCATTTATCGGTTGAGTAAATCCTACTGAATAGAATGAGACTTGCTTCTGAGTAGGACTGCTGTTCTAAAAATCCACACAACCCCTCCTCCAGCTACTTCTATCTGTATCAGAAGCAACAGCACACAAAAGGTATGAACTGCAGCCCTTTCTTGCCTCCCAGGAATTCCTTTTGAATGACAGTTCTCCTGTCCAACACAGGATGAGCAAACAACACTACTATTCAGTTTTGATGCTTCTACTGAAGGTCTACAAACTTAATTTCAAAGTGGCAAAATTTATTTGATAATCTAGTTTTAGAAGGTTCACTGGTTGAAAAGAAGAAGTGGGATAAAAATTATGCTCACAACACAGTGAAACAAATAAAACTCTTTAATTTCAACATGATGTGCATGTGGGAGTAAAACATGTAAAGAGCAGAACAGTTACATTCAAGCAGTAGAAAGGCCTGATGACATTAAAAAGGTAATCACAATTTTGAGGGTGTGGAGGAGGCTGCAGGGGAAAGGAAAGGATGGAGAAGTTCCCTTGAAAAAGTGAAAATCTGCTGTGCAAGCAGAACACAATGTTAATGCAACCTATTATGTTTAAATGAACTCTTAAGGTATCCAGAATCCGATCTGGTTCACCAGAAGCGGCTTAGTCATGCTGCCCACATGACCTGGAAACTGTACACCGGCTCCCTCGGCCAGTAAAGCGAGATGAGCACCACAACCCCAGAGTCGTTCGCGACTGGACTTAACTGTCAGGGGTCCTTTACCTTTTTAATACATACAAATTATTACTACTTGTTCTTGTCACAACTTAGGAATTCCTATTAAGGCAGATCAAAGCAAAACAGTACAAAGATTTTAACGGGGGAAAACAACTGCAGACACTATCTGATTAAATTAGGTCACTCACCATTTTATTTCCACCTCTAATAAAGATGGTCACAGCTCTGGAATTCTTGCATTGCTCAATTACAAGCATTCTGTCTTTTGTGGTTCCAAAAGAGAGCTCTTTGACAATGCCAGCAAATCCTAGTTTTTCAGCTGTGAGCTCACAAAAACGAGGTACAATGCGGCCTCCAGTTGCAATGGCAATCAACTGAAAGCAATCAGAAAAGCTATGAGTGACAAACCTTAAAGTACACAGGAAAAGTAAGGAGTAGCAAGTGACTCATACTTACTTCTATTTCAGGACCACCAACCCAGCGAACAGCAGGTAACTCATTCTGAAGCAGTAAGTGATTGGCCTCATCATCAAATCCCCACTGGCAAATAGCTAGGGTTGCACCAGTGTCTTTGATCTAAAATACATACGTACATATTTATTCAGTGTTTTTTTTCAAGAAAAATAGTTGCTGGAACTCACCATGAAGTTGTTACAGTAAGTTGCCGCATGAATAGGGGCAGCCCTAAACAGATGCCAGTTACACTCACCACCCATGGAGGTGCTAAAAACTATGGCAAGCTGTCTCCCTAGCTGGTTTGGGGGTTGCCCCTGGTTGTGGTGCACATCAAATAAATGTGCCCCCACATCCCTTGTTCTCTTAAATCTAGGCAAATGGCTAGGGCAGCTTGGAAGGGCCTTCGTGCTAACATTCCTGCAACGGTAGAGGCCTGGCTCAAAAGCTTAAAGCCTACCGCTGCTACACAGGAGACGGATGGAAGAAAAGGAAATATGAATTGGCCCTGCGCCATAGTTTGACCAATCACAGCTAGGATCTAGGTGGAGTCATAGATCTCAAAAAAAGTGCAGACTCGCACATGCTGGTCAGCTTCCGTTTTCACTTGAAATGTTAGTTTTGAGCTTCTCAAAAGTACATCAAAGTAAGAAGTGGGCAGGGAAGCACTGGTTCGCAATTTTACTCCCAGCTTTAGAAGCATTGAGTGGTATCCAACAAAGCAAAACTCAGAACAGACTCACTGAAAATCAATAGACTTAGTCATGAATAGTGAATACAGTACACTGGATTCCAACTCTGAATGCAACTTACACCAGCCTCACTTCTAAATCCTAATCAAGTGCATATCCACTTCAAAGCTACTCTAAGACCATTTTCTGACATCATTAAACTTCTGATTTTATGCAAGACAAACCTTGCTGTAAATAGGAAATTCAGAAATTCTGTTCAATTTCCTTTTAGTATTGCAAGAAGTATAATCTGGGCTATGTGCATGCAGAAATGCATTTCCCCCCTCTTTAAACGTTAGAAACTTTAAACATAGATTGCAAAACTATGCTTAGAAGTCTGCAAGATAAATCTCACAAGCCACAGAGGTGGATAAATAAGCTATCTAGTGGCAGGGAGACAAAGTTTCAGTGTCATGCACAGCACCTTCCCCTACCAGAATACCAGAATTATGCAAAAACTGCTTTTATATATGGGTTGTATTATTTGGCTTCCCTTGATAAAGAATTTGAATAGCCTGCATGTGGAATATAAACTTTAGAAGTGGAATATATACAACACTGAATACAATGGTTACTTTCAGTACTATTTGGCAAGAGTGTTAATTATCAAATGCAAGTGAATATTTTTATGACACTTTTCAATGGCCTTTTAGCATATTAAAATAATTCTAACCTGTTTCACCATCTCATCAAATTTATCCTTCTCGTACTGCTGCAATGCCCTGTAGTCTTCCACAGATGTTACATCAAGCTTATGCTTCGTTTTTGGCTTAGGTGGCTCAAATGGGCAAGTCAGTATTGCAATTTTAACATCTTTAAGTTCCTGGGAAAAGAAGGGCTACAATTAAAGTGGGCAACAAACTTTCAAGTTTTAATGATTAAAAATTAATGGTTTCCACAAGAACAAACCATCCCAAATAATGATAATACAGTGGTACCTCTGGTTATGAACTTAATTTGTTCTGGAGGTCCATTCTTAACCTGAAACAGTTCCTAACCTGAGATACCACTTTAGCTAATGGGGCCTTCCACCGCCACGCAATTTCTGTTCCCATTCTGAGGTAAAGTTCTTAACCCGAGGTACTACTTCTGGGTTAGTGGAGTCTGTAACCCGAAGTGTTTGTAACCCGAGGTACCACTGCAATAATAAATTTTGAGTTTATTTTAAAAAACAGCTGGACTTAAGCAGCAATAAGAAAATTCGAAGGTTTAACAAAGAAAAAATCCCATTACCAAATCAACAAGGTCACTCACTTTAGGCATCTGTGGGTGGCTGAAGTCTTTATCTACTATCACACCTTTTACTAGTTGGGTGTCCTCCAGTCTACCACCAACCTTGCCCTGGACTTTTATCAGCTCAAAATCAACATCTCTGCGCTCCATATCTGCCACAGTCAGCACTGCATTTACAGCTATTTCTGCCATTTGTCTGTGGCAACGATTAATTCTAAAAATGAAAGGAAGTTTCATTACAAAATATTCAGGTAATAAAATTTTAAAAAATCAAACATTGTAGACCCAAATGGCTTACTGAAGATTTTGAAGAACTCACAGAATAAATATGATCTTTAAACTATGTTGACACAAGCTCACTTTAAACTTATGATCAAACTGCATGTTACGTTAAACACTTTTCCTCAACGCCACCACTTTTATTTTGAAGAAAAGTAACTTATCAGCAGAAATCAGTGAGAAGAGAAAATCAAACTGTAAAGGAGTGGAGAACGTCAGGTCTGCAAGGCCTTTTTGAGCTAACCACAGCCACCTTTCCATGGCCTGATGTCATATGATGTCAGACATAGAAAACATCAAGCCACCGCTGAAAACTTCAAGCTGCAACTCCCATCATCCCTAGCTGTAGCCTTTGAAAAGTGACCTCAGTTTTAGGCCCAGAACAAACAAGTTCTATCTGGAAAGAAGTGCATAACCATTTCAAGACGCAAACATTTATGTGTTGCTTTAGAGCAGTGGTGGCCAAACTTGGCCCTCCAGCTGTTTTGGGACTACAACTCCCATCATCCTTGACCACTGGTTCTGTTAGCTAGGGATGACACCTGCTTGTGTGCTCGTTGTTTTGGTGAGCAGAAGTAGGTAAAACAAAATAAAAAAATTCCTCTAAGGTGCTACCGGAAGGAATTTTTTTATTTTGTTTTACCTACTTCTGCTCACCAAAACAACGAGCACACAAGCAGGTGTCGCCTACCAGATGAAAAGAGCAAATGAGTGATCAGAAGCAGCAGCAACCATCACTTTCCCAATCCTTACTGTTGCAAGAAAGCAGCAAGGAACAGCCTCTGCTCCTTCTCACCCACCCTCTTCTCTCAATGGGTAGCATTCAGTTTAGGCTTGGGTTCAATTGTCACTACCTGTAGAACACTGGTAAGTGCTCCTTCCTTGATTAATCTGGTGCACCATTTCTCTTAAGAAAGGGTGAGCAAAAGTAGATAGGTGTGGGTGCTGCATTCATTCTTGCACCTCCTCTGGCTACTCTCAAAGGTGGCAGGGCAGAGGCAGCCTGGGGCATTCCTGCTTCTGTGGCAGTTCACTGCTTGATCATCTTTCCTCACTAGCAACAGTTGAAAATCAGCAGGTTTTCCTTCAAAACAAGGCTCAGTGTTAAGCACATTGAGCAATAGCCAATGCTAGTTATACTCAATAGACCCAATGAAATCATTGTACTTAAATCATTCAAGTATGTTGATTACAATGAATCTATTCTGTATAATGTAATTGGGCTGAAGATTACGCATTGCTTTAAAACACACACCATGTGCTCAATGTAATGCATAATTCAACTCTCAGTAACTACAAGCTCAAACAGAAATTTGCCTGCAGAATTACAATACCTAGGAGTATTAATTTAAAAGAAGTGTGCACTTACACTTTAGAGCCCAGAGTAGTCTTTGCCGTCTGAATGAGAGGCTCTAGGTTCTCTGGGTCAACAGGAAAACTGTCACTGATCTTGTCCAAGTTCTCAATAGCAATGCGAGCAGCTTGTTCATACCCATCTGCTATTCTGATAGGATGAATACCACGATCCAACAAGTGCTCTGCCTGTTCCAATAGAGCACCTGCAAGAACTGCAGAAGCAAAGTTGTAACAAAAACCTTTTACCTATTTAATAGGCGATTTTACCTCCCTGTTATTTATTAAATTTCTATACTGCCCTTCATCCGAAGATCAAAAGGTGGTTTACAGTACAAAACCACAAAAATACATACCATAATAACAAAAAATACCCCCACCGCAGATTAAAAGCCAATACACGGTTTAATTAGCCAAGAGCTTGTGAGAAGAGGAATGTTTTTCCTGGCACCTAAAGAGAAACTCCTGAAACAGACAGCTGTGTGCAAGCAAGTCCATGAATATTTTTATTAATCTACCTGCCAACACACATCAATTAGAATATTTTGAAGAATACCAACTAACTGAAAAATCTAAATCTTCCAGTTTTACAAGAACTTCACATTGAACAATAACTTGTAAATCATTTTACCAGCTACCGGTACAAGCAAATAATCAGGTAAGTAGGGTTTTGAAGGCAAATAGAGGGTGGAAGGACTAAATATGTCCAATTCAAAGTAATAGTTGCCCTAGTCTCATAATTTCCAAACCCCAATTTTTATATAGAATCTGAAACGTGATATCCAATATCATAGCAAGAGTAAAATATAAAGTCAAGGCAGTGTGTCAATATAACACAAATCTATCCCATACATAAAATAAACTTAAAATATAGTTTTATAAAGCACTAGCTGACCCGGCCACGCCTTGCTGTGGCTATGTGTGTGAATGCTGTGGTGTTGATGGCTGCGTCTGTGGGAGGTGGTAGCAGAGGAGAGGGCCGGCAGCGGCCGTGGGGATGGTGTCCGGCCTGCCTTTCATGGCAGCTGCGGTGGGGAAGTGGGCAGCGGGCGGCCCAGGCTGGCTCTGACGGCGTTGTCGTCAGCGGCTGTGGAGAAGGGCCGGGGCCTGCCTTTCACGGTGGCGGGGTGGCTAAGAGGCCTGGGTGGCGGTTGGGCTGGGCCTGCATTTGATGGCGGCGAGGTCCGGCCTGCCTTGTACGACGGCGGCGGTTGGGAACAGCCTGCCTGTCATTAGCTATTTCAGAGATGTGGCTGAATTTGTGAAACTGAAGAAGTTCCCCAGTTCAACTTCCGTCTGCCCCTTCTCTGTCTCCACCCCCGTTTTCAATTACCCTCTTCTCGCCCCCCCCTCTTTTCCATTACCCTGTAGCTGCAGTACCAGTATAGCCGTCGCTAGAGGACGCTGTTTTGCTTGTGATGTCATATGTGCGCGCCAATTTTTTTTGCATTTTTTCTTTATTTTAGGTATGTCAGGTGTGGTTTTTTTTGAATTTTTTTATGCCAAATCCTTCCTTGATGGTCATGGTACACTGTGTCCTTAATTTGATTAGATTTGGTCCAGCGGTTACGGAGCACGGCGGTGTCCGCCGCACACGCAATGGGAACATTTTTATATATATAGATTATTCCATCAGAAAATAAGCTCCACCCTATGGAAACAAACTGCTCCCACCGATACAATTCTGGAGGCAGGGGACTGGCCAGTACTGCCAATTTGAAGATTAAGAGGTTTACATTTTTCATTTGGGAAATTTGGGAAAAGATCATTGGTCATGGAACACATAACTTTTGTTTGTTACTGAGATTAGACCTAATGAAATAAATGGATTTAACTTTATCCATTTTTATGGGTCTATTCCAAGTATGACAGAGTTGGACATCACCCAGTGCCAGTTCTGTTGAACAGAACATACTGGACATTAAATAAAACTCATTTTATTTCAAAGTATCCTCTATCATTCAGGTAGGTAGTCGGGTTGGTCTGAAGCATTCGAAATACATAAAAAAATTGTCCAGTAGCACCTTAGAGACCAACTAAGTTTGTTCTTGGTATAAGCTTTCGTGTGCATGCACACTTCTTCAGATACACTGAAACAGAAGTCACCAGACCCTTATATATAGTGGGAGGGTGGGGTGGGGTTTTTCTCAGGAGGATAGTAGGAGATGGGTGACTCAATGGGTATCAAACTTGGTCTCTAAGGTGCTACTGGACAATATACAGTGTGTGTGTGTGTATATTCGTGTTAACTTTTGAATTCCGTGTACTTAGCAGGTTTCATCATGAGCAGAGATGATAAAACCACTTTTACCACCTCAAATATAATAATAATAATAATAATAATAATAATAATAATAATTTATTATTTGTACCCCATCTGACCGGGTCCCCCCAGCCACTCTGGGCGGCCTCCAACAAACACTAAAATACATTAAAATATTACAGATTAAAAACTTCCCTAAACAGGGCTGCCTTCAGGTGTTTTCTAAAGGTCATGTAGTTGTTGATCGCTTTGACCTCTGAAGGGAGGGCGTTCCACAGGGCGGGCGCCACTACCGAGAAGGCCCTCTGCCTGGTTCCCTGTAGCTTTGCTTCTCGCAGTGAGGGAACCACCAGAAGGCCCTCGGCGCTGGATCTCAGTGTCCGGGCTGAACGGTGGGGGTGGAGACGCTCCTTCAGGTATACAGGACCGAGGCCGTTTAGGGCTTTAAAGGTCAGCAGCAACACTTTGAATTGTGCTCGGAAACGTACTGGGAGCCAATGTAGATCTCTCAGGACCGGTGTTATATTAGTGTGGATAAAAACAGAGTTCCACAATATAAGACCTATCATGCAATTTTACAAACACTGGGAGGAATCCCCATTGAACACACATTCTCTAGTAAATGTGCAAAACTAATTAGTTTAAAGAAACTGATCCAGGTGCACAATCCATGCAGTTACTGCAAATAACGCCATTCTATGCTACTCAACTGGGTTAAAGTTTTATGCACTGGCAACTGATCAACAGCTATAAGCTGTAGCTTTGACTCTTTATAAACAAAAACACAATGTGGCAATGTGTATAATATAATACAGTGGTACCTCAGTTTTTGAACATAATCCATTCTGGAAGACCATTCGAGTTCTGAAATGTTTGAAAACCAAAAACTCAATAGCCGACAGCTAGGCCTCAGGATCTTGCACTCAGTGAAAGCCGCATGGCATGCTCGACTTCCGAGGAGAGTTCGAAAACCGATGTACCAGTGTACCCAGCCAGGTATCACATTACATATGATACTTAGTCGTTACTGTCAAACTTAGCATTTTTTATAAGGAACTTGAAATCACTTTTAAAGTTACAAAATTTCAACACAAAAGATTCAGTAATCTTACCAACAACACCTGTGGTCCCATCCCCAATCTCATCATCCTGAGATTTCGCCAGCTCAACCATAAGTTTAGCAATTTGATGGTCCACATCCATCATATTCAAGATGGTGGCACCATCGTTTGTCACAGTCACATCACCATCCTTGTCAACCATCATTTTATCAAGGCCTGCAACGAACATTGAAACAAAATGCCAGTATAAATAGAAAAGCATTTTAACACAGCAGGTTTAAAGGTTTATAACATAATTATACTTACCATTGGGCCCAAGTGAAGATCTTAGAGTATTGGCTACTGCCTTAGCTGCCAATATGTGAGACTATAAAACACAAGTACAGAACCAGTATTACAAAATCCTGCAAGAACAGAGATGGAGACAGTGCTGCCTCTTTTCATTATTATTTTATTATTTTATTAATTTCATTAGTTAAATGGAATAGACACATAACATAAGGGACACCGAGAAATGTAACCATTTATATAATTACTTCTATATTGAATCTGCACATGCAGATGAATTATCCCACCTGAGTGGCTGCATCATTTTCGTGTCTCTAAGAACATGGAGAGTATTTGCTAGGCAGGGTGTTAGCTCCTTCCCTTTCAAAATGAAATGAAAGGAGCTCTCTTGCTCAAACACACACACACAACAAAGCTTTCAAACGGTTAGTGCAGTGTTATGACAAGGATCCCGATCGATTCTGTCAAACACTCCAAAGAGATGAAAACAGAAAGGAAGGGGAAGATAAGGTGGAGAACATGGGTAGGCAACTTAAGGCCCGGGGGCCGGATCCAGCCCAATCGCCTTCTCAATCCGGCGCGTGTTTTTACTTGAGTAGAATGTGTGCTTTTACAGTATTTAAAATGCATCTCCTGGTTATATGTGGGGCATAGGAATTCGTTCATTCCCCCCCCCAAAAAAATATAGTCCGGGCCCCCCACAAGGTCTGAGGGACAGTGGACAGGCCCCCGGCTGAAGGTTTGCTGACCCCTGTTGTAGAAAGAGGGTCGGGGGAAACAGAACAGAGAAGGGGCGGCAGTTGGGGGGAGGGGTCGGGCTGAGGGGGGGGGAGCGAGGCGGCGGCGGCTCCTCCGAGCCCAAGGAGCGGCCCCTGCTGCCGCCACGGACGGAGAGCCCAGCGCGCCGCCCTGAGCCCGTCAGGGGAGACGCCGGCTGAGGCGGCTCTTGCAGGCCCCGCATCGGCCTTTGAATCCGAAGCCTCCCTCTCCCGCCCGCCCGCCCGCCGCGTACCTTGAGGGCGTCTATGCCGGTGGAGCGGCTTTTCCGCTCCTGGTCCTTGAGGATGAGGAAGGGCCGCCCGTACTCGTCGAAGGCGAGAGTCCCCATGGCCGACATGGCGGCGGGAGGCTGAGAAAGGGACGGAGGCCTCGGAGCGGCCGCGTGAGGGAAACTCCAACTCCCGTTGCCGCTCCCGTCTCGCGAGAACCTGCCGACGAGGACCGCAAGCGACGCCCTCTTTCTTCCTCTCCCAAACTGTTCTGGAAGCGTCTGGGGGAGAGGTGCGAGCGCGCATGCGCTCCGGTCACGCCCAACCGTCATAGAGATAGAGGGAGGGGTTAGCATCTGAACTTCCGGCTTAGAAGCGAAAACCTCTCTACACTACGGGTTTAACCCATCTACGTCGTTTCTTTTGTACAGTGTTTCCGCTTTCCTGTGTTGGTGGAAGCGAGGCGGTTTACAAGCCGAGGAATCGAACCAACATGCGCCACGAAGATCGTAGTTCTTATAACAGTCCCGCATCCAATACAAATAAGTCCCAACAAAAACAAGCCCCTGTCAGCACCTCTTCCATCAACTGAGATGATGGACTCCTGTCTCTGCTGCCGCAGCTGCCGCCTTCTCTCTGGGGATGGGGAGGACGCCACTCTCAGCTCAACTAAAGCCCTGGATTTCTCCATATTCTCTGCGGGCAGCTCCCCCTTCCACCTCCAGGGGTTTGCGAGCCTCAAACCTTTGGTTGTGCCCCTCTACAGTTTTCCTATCTCTATGCGCCAACCACCCTAGGCGGGGCGCGGGAGGGAAATCCTGAATTCGGAAGCGGAGGTTCCCCTTTCCCTCCTGCAGAAAACGCGATGGTTCAAGCGGGTGGTCTCGCTTCGAGAAGCCCCGAGGTGGCAGAGCGTCTTCTGAACTCGATGGTATCCTTTGGCTTTTCAGTGGAAGCAGGCAAGGGAATCCCTTCGCTCAGGGGGACGCCCTGCCCCCCCCCTTCGGAGGGCACAATGGTGCAGTCTGCCCGGAGTGGCGGCCTCCCTTGGCGCTTCTGCCCGGAGTTGGCGCGCTCTTGGCGTCCCTCCCTCCGGCGATGGAGTTCTCTGCGCCGCAGGAAGGGCCGCAGCCGTGGAGCGCAGGCTCTGCGCGGGGGACCCCTTGGGCCTAGGTCTTGGGGGTGAGTTCTGATTCTCAAGAAAAAATCCTGTTTTTTAATGCCTGCATCTTTGTTTTCCCTCCTCCCTCTCTTCATTTCGCCATGTCGCCGTTCTCTCTCTCTTTCTTCGAAATTGTGGTAAATGGCAAGGTAAGGTTTGACCCAGATGACGCCCCGGGTCCAACAACAACGGCCTACTCACTTATTCATATTTGTATGCTCTCTAATAACAAGCTTCTCTGAGTGATTTCCAGTGCAATATAATGCAACTATAAACAAAGTATAAAGAGGAAAATAAAATCGGAATAAAAAAATTCCAACACACGCAAACACAGTGTTTAGATTTTGAAGTAAAGGGCTTTATCCAATTGGTACTCTTGCAGGTGACGCGGGTGGCGCTGTGGGTTAAACCACCGAGCCTAGGGCTTGCAGATCAGAAGGTCGGCCGTTCGAATCCCTGCGACAGAGTGAGCTCCCATTCCTCGGTCCCAGTTCCTGCACACCTAGCAGTTCGAAAGCACCTCAAAGTGCAAGTAGATAAATAGGAACCACTCTGGCGGGAAGGTAAACGGCGTTTCCGTGCGCTGCTCTGGTTCGCCAGAAGCGGCTTTGTCATGCTGGCCACATGACCCGGAAGCTGTACTCCGGCTCCCTCAGCCAATAAAGCGAGATGAGCTCCGAAACCCCAGAGTTGGTCACGACTTGACCTAATGGTCGGGGGTCCCTTTACCTTACTCTTGCAGACAAGAGGTTTTTTTTTTATCGGAGTTGTCTGTTAATGGAGGGGGAGGGCAAGCGGTTTTTGCCAGTTCCCCCTTGCATCCATTTTAAAACATATTTTGGAGGGTTCAACCAACTGTCCAGAACAGATATTTGGAGTGCAGGGAGGTGACAGGGGGAGAAAGAATCTGCAAAAATTGCTTCCCCTTCCATTAGCAGAGACTTCTGCTGAAGCAACAGTGGACAACTACTTGAATTCTTTCTTTCTTTTTTAAAACAATTTTTATTAATCTTCAATTACAGAAATCCAGTATAAACCTTATTGCAGTGGAACCTAGACTTACATACTCCTCATCTCGCGGACGTTTCAAGTTGCGTCTGTGGCAAACCCAGAAGTAAACACTGGGTTTGCTGTGATTCGTGCATGCGCGGAAGTGGCTTCTGCCATATATGCATGCGCAGAAGCGCGCTACCACTGATTGCGCATGCGCACTAGACGCCTCTTCTAGCGTCCCGTTTCAACCAGCGAATGGACCTCCGGAGTGGATTATGTCCGTAAGTAGAGGTTCCACTGTATATCAATACCAAATTACAATGCCAATTCAAATACAAATCAATCACATAACCAATTATAAAATTTAAGTGGCCCCCTGCATGCTGTACTTCAAGGTCTACTAATTCCCTTAAATTCTGCTTCCAAACTACCGTATTGCTCAATCCAATTACAATCCAATCTTGATAAAATCCCTTATACCACAGTTACAATGATTTAACTTCAATTTGTATTAACACATTTAGTAATATATAAGTTCGCTAGTGAAGTTCTCCTTTCTTCTTCCTGTGTGAGGTATCAATCTTAATCAGTTGTTCCTTTATGTCTTTGTCAAATATTATGCCCATCTTGGTTGTTCCTGGTCTCCCTCGTGCCTTACGGCGCTGTTCACTCGGTGTCACTCTAAAGAGATCTCTCCTCTTTTGTTCTCTAGGCCCTCTGATTGCAGCTGAAAAATTCCATCACCATTACTTTCAGTCCCAGGAGGGGGGGTTCCCTGGCGCCCTGCCAAAGCCCCGACAAGCCTCCAAGCTCTCCTTTCTCCGTCCAACTGAGAAATTAGCTAAAATTACTTGTAGAAGAATGATCTGGCGCCCCACCAAAGCCTTGGCAAGTCCTAAAAGTCCAATCCATCCTCCCCTCAACTAGGGGAAAAATAATAATTAACATCTTCACTTGCTATATGAAAAAAGAATTGGGGGGCATTCTTGGGGGGGTTGCTGAGTCTTTTATGTAACAAAGTATTTATAACGAAGCCATTGGCTCCCCTCTGCAACACATACCATCTTTTAGATCAAATGAAGTCATCTTTCCGATTTAAATCTGTACGACCTGGTAGCTATTTCAATTCAGCAGTCCTTAATCTTGTCCCATCATTACCAGCATGCATCTATGCATTAATCCTAATTAAACTCTTAATGAACAGAAGAACGCTGCTTCTTAATCACCATTGGAGGGTTACCAACAGGCGAAGTGCTTTTGCGTTCAGCGCCTCCCTGCCTCCACATTCCATGTCGGAGCAAAAGCCAGGTACCGAGACGATCTGCGAGTGAAGTTCATTCCCCCTAACTCTGGGGGGAGTTTACAAAGATAATTACCCTCAGTCATCTTTGTTTGTTCCTTCGCCAACAATCTCCCATTGTCGTGGGAGCTGCGCCATTGAGGCAACCGGAACCGGAAGCTGCAACAACTACTTGGATTTTGCCCAATACTGTACTGAAAAGTGCCCCCCCTTCCAAAAAGAGGTACCCATTCCCTGATGAAAAATAATCTCAGTGTCTGGCTTGGGATGTATGGGAGGAGACAGTCCCAAGCTGTTTAGGACTTTACAAGTCAGCATCAGCACCTGGAACTAGGCCTGGAAACAGACTGGAAGCTAGTGCAGATGGCAGCACTGTCATAATATGATTAGGATGCGGGTGGCACTGTGGTCTAAACCACTGAGTCTGAGCTCCCATTTCTCTGTCCCAGCTCCTGCCAACCTAACAGTTCGAAAGCATGCCAGTGCAACTAGATAAATAGATACCGCTGCGGCAGGAAGGTAAATGGCATTTCCATGCACTCTGGCTTCCATCACAGTGTCCTGTTGCACCAGAAGCAGTTTAGTCCTGCTGGCCACATAACCCAGAAATCTGTCTGTGGGCAAACGCCGGCTCCCTTGGCCTGAAAGCGAGATGAGCGCTGCAACCCCATAGTCGCCTTTGACCGGACTTAACCGCCCAGGGGTCCTTTACCTTTAGCTAATATGGTTAGATGGGCCAGCCCCAGTTAATCTTACAACCCTATTCAGGACAAGCTGAAGTTTGTGGCCTGTTTTCAAAGGCAGAACCACAAATGCTGCACTGAATTTGTCCAAAGAGTAGATTACCAAAACCTGGATAACCAAAGCAGATAAACAATCTCCATGTAGATAGGATTGCAGTTGGCAAATCAGCGAAAGCTGATAAAAGGCATTCCAGGCCAGGCTTAGATGTTTTTGACCTCCAATATTACATTCTACTATCTTGCTGCATAGCTGTTTGTGCCCATTGTTTCCCCCCCCTGTTTTGTTACTATAATATAAAGGTTCTTTCATATGCCATACAGTGCACGTCATGAATATTTACAGCCCAATCTATGCAAAATGGGGCATAACAAGTGTCAGGGCTGGTCGGTTCCTCTTCATATTACAACACAGAAGCTTCTTGTTCTTTTATAATTTTTATTAAGAATTCACAAACAGTACTTATAAATAGTGCTTAACTTCAACACTATCACTCCTCAAAGTCATTTAATTCAGATAACTTCTGAGCTCTGCTTCTCCCCTGACCAGCAACTCTCAAAAAGGCAAACATGAGGCTCCTTTCGTTTTCCCGCTCTTTTCTTAACCTTCTAGTGAGGCCTGGCTTGTACCTCCCCTCCTTCGAGCTTGAGCCAAAACTTAACCCTTGCCTTTCCTGAACATTCTAACTCTACTCCCTGACATCACCCCCTCCCCTAAGCCCCCCTCCCTCCTCCTCGCTCTCCTCTGTTTCTGAAGGGCTGAACCCTATGAACTCATCTTCATCACTATCTGTCTCTTCGAAAATTTCTTGAAGATGCCAGTTATGGGGCTTAGGTTTGTGGGGATGTTTCCAGTGAAACTCTCTCTGCAGTTCCGGGACATTTATTTTTTCTGCTGGTTCCCATGAATTCTCAGATGCATCTAACCCTTTCCATGCAACCAAATACTGTAATTTCCTCCTGCTTATCCTCGAATCTAATATCTCTTCCACTTCGTTCTCCTCTTCCTCCATCATTGTGGGGAAAGGAGGTTGTTCCCTTGCCACTTGGTATTTATGAGCTGGTACAAACACTGACAATAAAGACCTATGAAATACAGGGTGTATTCTCATATTTTCAGGTAACTGAAGCTTGAAAGCGACTGGGTTAATTTGAGCTGTTACTTGGAAAGGCCCCAGTCTTCTTGGTTCTAGCTTTTTACACCTCCCTCGCAGTGGTAGTCCCTTGGTAGACAGCCATACCCAACTCCCTACTTGGATTTCTTCCCCAACCCGCCGGTGTCTGTCTGCAGTTATCTTGTAAGTCTCCTTAGCTTCTTCCAAATCCTCCTTCAATAATTCATGAATGCATCTCAACTCCTCTACCATTTGCTCTGCTGCTGGTACTGCTAATTGCTCCTCTTGTCCCGGGAATGCCCTTGGGTGCAAGCCATAGTTTGCCACAAATGGCGCTCTGCCCGTAGACACATGCAGTGCATTATTATACGCAAACTCTGCTAAACTCAGTCTCTCTATCCACCCGCTTTGCTGACAGCCCGTATAACACCTTAGATATTGTTGTAGGGTTGCATTCGTTCTTTCCGCTTCCCCATTGGTTTGCGGGTGTCTCGCTGACGTGAGGCTCAGCTCTACATCTAGTAACTGCATTAATCTCCTCCAAAATTGTGATGTAAATTGGGCCCCTCTATCTGAAATAATTTGTGATGGCATACCATGCAACCTAAAAATATTATCTAAAAACATCTTCGCGGTTTCCTGTGCTGTAGGAATTTTGGCACAGGGTATGAAATGCGCCATCTTGGTTAGCATGTCAACCACCACAAAGATCACTGTTTGTCTGTGCGATGCCGGTAGATCTGTTACAAAGTCCATAGACACCACCTCCCAAGGCCTTCCCGGTGTGGGCATAGGTTGCAACAACCCGGCAGGAGCTGCTCTGGGTGCTTTTGCTCGTTGACATACCTCACAAGCCCTTACATATTGTCTTACATCCTCCCTCAACTTCGGCCACCAGAACTGCCGTGTGATCTGATATAATGTTTTCTCTCTCCCAAAATGTCCTGCAGTCGGGTTGTCATGGTGTTGCCTCATTACTTTACCTCTTAATTCACCTTCAGGTACATATAGCGCCCCTCTCCTATACAACAATCCACCTTTTTCCTCAAAACCTTCCTCTTCCCCTCTACCTTGTCTCAGTTCCTCTATCTTCCTTTGTGCAAACTCATCTGTTACTGTCAACCGCTGGAATTCCCTGCCGTCCATTACTATGGCTGCACACTTCCACTGATCCGATTTCAACATTTCTTGCAACTTGGGAGTTGCTTCCTCTACCATATACTCAGGTTTGCGCGATAGCGCGTCTGCCCTAACATTCTGATGCCCAGGTACATACTCTATCCTAAAATTAAACCCAGCAAAAAACTCCGCCCACCTAATCTGTCTTTGATTTAGCTGTCTAGCAGTTCTCCAATATTCTAAATTCTTGTGATCTGTTTGTACCACCACCTGATGTGATGCCCCTTCCAAAAAATGCCTCCACACTTTAAAAGCTGCATACACAGCTAAAAGTTCTTTATCAAATATGGTGTAGTTCTGTTCTGATTGACTTAGTTTTCTAGAGTAGAATGCACAGGGTCTCCAGTCCCCTTCCTTGTCCCGTTGCAGCAGAATTGCGCCAATAGCCCTATCAGAGGCGTCAGTTTCTATCTTCATATGTCTACTTGTGTCTAGGTGCATAAGATACTTTTCTGAAGCAAACACCACCTTTAATTTATCAAAAGCCTCTTGAGCTTCCCCAGACCATCTGAACGGTCCCTTGCCTCTCAGACAATCTGTTAGTGGAGTTGTGATTTTGGAGTAATTACCTATGAACTTACGATAGTAATTGGCAAATCCCAAAAACCTCTGCAGATCTTTCTTGGTTTTAGGTGCCTCCCATTCCACTACTGCCCGAACCTTACTAGGGTCCATGTGTACTCCTTCGTGAGAAATGCAATACCCAAGGAATTCTACCTTCTGAGTGTGGAATTTACACTTCTCTAACTTCACATATAACCTGTTGGCCCTCAACCTTTCTAACACCTGTGTGACATGTTTTACGTGTTCTTCGATACTTTCACTATATATTAAAAGATCATCTAAATAAGCAATACAGAACTGATCCTGTATACCTGTTAGGACGTGGTTGATGAAAGTTTGAAATACACCTGAGCCATTTTGCAGACCAAACGGCATTACCAAGAATTCAAACACACCATACTTAGTACAAAAACTGGTTTTCCACTCATCCCCTTCTTGGATCCTTATCAGATTATATGCTCCTCGTAGATCAAGCTTGGTAAAGACCTTGGCTGACCTCAGTCTCTCTAAGAGGTCATCTATACGTGGCAGGGGGCACGCACGAGGCTTCATTTGGCTGTTAAGGATTCTGAAGTCACATACCAATCTCGGCGCCCTTTCCTCCCCTTTCTTTTTGACAAAAAAGACGGGAGCTCCCCCCGATGCTGTGGACTCTCTAATAAAACCTCTCTGCAAATTTTTTTGCAGGAACTCCCTCAGTGCTGCGGATTCTACTTCCGACATGGCATATATCTTACTAGGGGGCAATTGTGCGCCAGGGATTAGGTCTATCTTGCAATCATAAGGCCTATGTGGTGGAAGCTTATCCGCTTCTTTTTCACAAAAAACATCCCGGTAAGCAACATACTGTGAAGGGACCTCACTTTCATTCCCCATCAACTTCCCTTCCACCTCTGTTCCCATCACTTCCACCAAGGTTTCCCCCCTTTCCCCCAAACAATGTGTCATGCAATAGAACGAACCAAAAACCAAAGACCTTTGATTCCAAGCAATCGCCGGATTGTGACGATTGAGCCAACTCATGCCCAGCACCATTGGGTGTCCAGCTAGTTTAGTCACATAAAAGGCCCTGGTCTCTGAGTGATGGGCCATGTCTATCCTCATTGGTGGAGTCTCATAAGCCACTTCTCCTGACAGTAGCGGTCTGCCATCAATTGTCTTCACTCGCAATGGAAACTTTAAAGGTAACAAAGCAATTCTGTGTTCCTGTACCAATTTCTGGTCTAGGAAGTCAGCTGATGCTCCTGAGTCCAACAGCGCCTCTACTTTGATCCTGTGTCCATTCGGTAGCTGTAGTTGCACCTTCACCGTTAGTCCTGGGACAGGTGGTTCCGCGTGAGAGCCTTCTATTGCTCCACCCGGCTGCAGGCTCCCATTTCCAGCCGGTGATATTGGTTTCCCTGATGCAATTCCTTTGGGCAAGCCTCTCCTTCCGTGTCTGCTCCAGACAGAGACTCCCATCCTTTACGATTGCGACAATGTCGTGCCAGATGCCCTGGTCTTCCACAGACAAAGCAATGTCTTGGGTCTCTCCCCCTCCCTTCGTTTCCTCTTCTCATGGAAGCTGCAGTCATTGGGAGGGGTCTGGCCGCTCCTAACTCCATGGGTTCTGGCCTCTCTCGTCCAGGCAGGTTGCCAGCTCTGCTCTGCGTAATTTCTGTAATGGTGCTTTCCCGCCACCGCGGTTTCCATTGTTCCTTCTTTTCACTAGCCCTCCGTTCAACACGTAGACTTAATTGCAGGCACGTTCGGACCAGGGAGTCCAAGGAATCAGGTTCTGGCATTTGGGCCAGCTGGTCTAAAATCTCATTATTCAGTCCTTCCCTAAAAAGGGCTGCAACCGTTGGGGAATTCAGGTCCCATTTTAATTTCTGCACCAGCAAACTGAAGTTAGACCAATAAACTCCCACAGTGTCCTTTCCTTGTTTCATTCTCAACAGCTGTCTAGCTGTGGCTGTTTCATGTGCAGGGTCTAAGAAAATTGTGTCTAAGTACCTCAGGAAAGTTTGTAGATTTCCCAGGGCTGCATCCCTTCGAGCTATCAGGGGTATAACACAGTCCTTAGCCCTCCCTTCTAGGAAACTGATTACATAGGCAACCTTCTCTTGCTCCGATTGAAATTCCTTATCCTTTATCTCTATGAGGTAAGAAATTTCTGTCTTGAAAGCCATGTATTCTGAGCTTTCTCCCTTGAAACTACGTGGATGTACAGTGAATGTTTTACTCACTTTATTTCCACATGTCGCTTGCAGCATGGTTCTGTGTTCTCCCAAGGCTGCTGACAGTATGTCAACTTGACTTTTCAACTGTAAATTCTGTTGCCATAAGTCCTGTAAGGTTAGCTGAATTGTTGGGGTTTCTCTTTGTCCACCTTGTGTTGCAGCTCCGTCCATTTTGTTTCTCCTTCTCTACTTAATGTGAAGAGGCACAGAGCAGAAGTTATTCTGTCAGGGCTGGTCGGTTCCTCTTCATATTACAACACAGAAGCTTCTTGTTCTTTTATAATTTTTATTAAGAATTCACAAACAGTACTTATAAATAGTGCTTAACTTCAACACTATCACTCCTCAAAGTCATTTAATTCAGATAACTTCTGAGCTCTGCTTCTCCCCTGACCAGCAACTCTCAAAAAGGCAAACATGAGGCTCCTTTCGTTTTCCTGCTCTTTTCTTAACCTTCTAGTGAGGCCTGGCTTGTACCTCCCCTCCTTCGAGCTTGAGCCAAAACTTAACCCTTGCCTTTCCTGAACATTCTAACTCTACTCCCTGACAACAAGGGCTATTGGAATCAGCAGGCCTAACTCTGCATAGGGTAGAGCAGATGGCCTTCAATAAATGTCTCTGGTCTAAAGAATGTGGCTTATGGCATATTCTCCAGCATGTGGGACTTACAGATGAGTAGGCCTGCACAGGGTTAGACTGCTCATTTCGTTGCAGAATTTGCAGTGAAATGAGCAGCCTAATCCTATGCATGTTTACATGTAAGTTCCACTCAAATCAGTTGTACTTGCTTCTGTATAAACAAGCTTAGGATCAGGCTGAATGTGTCTGAATTCTCAGTGATTCTGATAATGCATTCAAAAGGAGTATATTTGCACAGTTAGCTTATATATCATGTGGTATTTTCCATTTGTTTTTTCCCCCATTGCAAATAGGATCCAATTTACGAAGGAACATTAACATTTCAAGTGTTAGAATACCAATCAACGTTACAGTAGAAATGCCAAAGGAAATATTTCTGATGAGAGATCATCCTTCATTATTCAGATCCTGCGAGACTGGGTAGTATGTATTAATACTAGATTGTGTATGTACATTTTGTACTGTTTAAATGAGAACATAGCTGAGGCATAATTCAGTTTCTCTCGTAATTCATTTTCGTTAATACAATTTGAGGCAGTGTTGACAAGAGGCACAGTCCAGAAAGGAAATTGATGGTTTAAATTAGAAAGCAGAGGCATGATATTCCCAGAGCCAGGAATTTTTAAGTCTTGCTGCTGTGAATGGGGGAGATTTAAACACGAACTTCATGTATAATTAACTAATGAAATTTGCTGCTACAAGATGTGGCAGCCCATCGCTCAGAAAGCTTTAAAAGGGAATTAGATAAATTTGTGAATGGTAAATTTATCTAATCTTTAATGGGCCTTCCTTTCAAAGTATACCTTTGAATGCCAGTTTGTTGTTGTTTAGTCGATTGGTCGTGTCCGACTCTTTGTGCCCCCATGGACCAGAATGCCAGTTAGTGAGGGACAAACAGCAGGAGGGGGGCTGTTGCCGTTATGCCTTCTCAAATATTTCTGAATTGTCTGTGCTGGAAACAGGATGTAAGATTGGACAGCCTGATCCAGCAGGGCTCTTTCTCATATTATATCTCCTGTTGAAATTGAGGCGTAAGAATATAAGAGATATTCTCTTGTATAATAAATGTTTTTCCTTTTCTAGGTATTTTTGGTATGTCGGAAAAACTTCCTGGAGGCAACACAGCACAAGACATGATGCCATTGAGGGCCTCTGATGAGGGCCCTAAACAGAGGAACTGGGGCTTACTGGTCACCGGCATTATTGGTGGGACATTAGTGGCCCTGTACTCTGTTGCCACGCCATTTATTGCCCCCGCACTGAGGAAGCATTGCCTGCCATATGTCCCTGCAACTGCAAAGCAGGTTGAAAATGTCCTGAGGATGCTAAAGGGCAGAAATGGACCCCTGGTTGATATCGGCAGTGGTGATGGGCGCATTGTAAGTCAAAGTCAGGTTTTGTTCTTGTTGGAGCCATGCTAGTGCTGTGCTCAAAGTGTATGTAGCTTTCATACAGGGCTAGAACTGGGCGAGACGTAGGAACACATGAAGCTGTTTTGACGGATCCATTGGCGCATGCAGTCCAGTCGTGTTTGGTCTCACTGGTAGCAGTTCCCAGGCAGAGGTTTCTTTCCCAGTCCTTTAATTGGAGATGTTTCCAGTTGACCTGCCAATCACGTGCATTGCATTTGAGCTATAAAGTACACCAGTAGAGCTGGCAGCTCCAATCCAGTGTCCCCTCTCTCGCACACAGGGGCACTTTAAAATCTACTGCTAAGTCAGGTGTTGAAGCACCTCTGACTTTTCCTGCCCTGTCCACAATCCCAGGCATTTTGCACACTCCTTCTTGCTGCTCTAGCATTTGGGACTCCATGTCCATCGTCCTAGGACAAGAGGACAAGAGGAAAAATGAGAGGGAGAAGAAGTTGCAGCTCTTGTCTTTTTAAACCATTGCAGGAGAAAATACATTATCAGGCAACCCTGATAGTAAGTGGCTCCAAACGATTGCATCACCTGCTTGTTTTCAACAAATTGACAGATTCCCATTAAAGTGAATAGCCAAATCGATTTATTCAGATATTTGCAAGGCTGAGATCTGCAATTGAACAGATAATTGCTTCAACAAGAAAGCATTCCTTTTATGATTCCTATCATATAGACATGCAATAGAAATTAAATCCCATTGAACTCAGTATACAATGCTATACATGCCTAAGATCCTGATGTATTTTTGCCTTCTTTAAATTGTTTTCTGTATTTTCACAAAGTACCAAGTTCTAATATTCGGTGTCCCAAGGAATCTGTTTATTTTACTGAACAAAGACTGATTTATCTTTTTGCAGGTAATAGCAGCTGCAAAAGTTGGATTCAAAGCTGTTGGTTACGAATTAAATCCTTGGCTCGTGTGGTATTCCAGGTACTGTGCCTGGAGAGAAGGAGTTCACCAGGATGCCAAATTTTACATTTCAGACTTATGGAAGGTACGAGAACATTTACAGCTGATCAGCAATGCAAGTAAAATGGTCAGTTGCAATACTGAATATGGCTTTTAATTTTTTTTAAAAAAAATGCTGCATACTAATATTGAAATTCCAATGGAAAATTGGAATTGGAGCACACATATTAAATTAAATTAAAACCAGAGGCTAAATGGCAATTCCCCTTTCCCCCTTTCTTCAACCTTTTTGTTTGTTTGTGTCTGTCTGTGGGCCAAACTAGAGGCTGGGCAGGCCCACCTATTAGGCAAGGTGAGGCGACCATCTAGGGTGGCAGGATCCTCAGGAGCAGCACATCTGGTCTCCAAGGGATGCATCACCTGCTACTGCTGCATCCTCCTTGGATGCCAAATCTGCCCCCTTCTTTTCAGCCCCTCCTCAATGCCACCTCCACAGCCGCCTTTTGGCAAATAGGCTGCTGATCTCCTCCTACCCCTAAGGAGGAAAGGGCGGGGGCTGCCTTCTAGGGTCTTCTCAACTCTGCACCTGCACAGCGTGATTCAGAGCAGGCCCCTTTCCCCCCGGGACAGCCTTTGATTCCCACTTCAAGCATCAGATCAGGTAAATTTGATTCTCCCCTCCTTGTTCCTGATGTAGGTCTTCACTCACCCCTTCTTCCCTGATGGTGAAGGGGGCACTCTTTTGTGGTTTGCCTCAGGCACCAAAATGTATTGGGTCGGCCCTGACTAGAGGGGACACCATTCATGGCGTTAGCATGGCTTTATTTACTCATAAGAACAGGGGGGTCTTTAGGTCTGCCACCTCCCAACACCTGTCACAATCTGAATAGAACACCTGTAAGTCAGGGTTTCTCTCTGGCTTTATCTATGTACAGGCCCACATTCACTCAGTGCTAAGTCTTGCTGCTTTCCCCTTAGTAATATCTATAAAAGACATCCTTTACTCTCCTTTAACGCAACTAAACCTCTCTCTCTCCTATTATTTCTCCCTGTAACTCTTTCTAGACTCTTTGCTTGGTGTCTTCTCTCTTTCCTCTGTCTTGAATTCTTCCTAATCTATTTTGCTCATCTTCAACGGTCACAGGACTCCTTTTTTCTGTTCTTGCATTGGCTCCCTCTCCGGTATTCTGTAATCTTGTTTCGTTGTCCTTTTGAAGCCCAAATGGCAAAACATTCTGTTTCTCTGGCTAAAAGTTAGGATCTGAGCTGTGGGAACTGGAAGTTGTTGAATGCTGTTATCTTTTGTTTTTGTAACACTGGGATTTCATGCTGTTGTCTTGCTATTTTATTTATTGTAGGCCACTTTGAACTTTTGGGGGAAACAGCTAACAAACATTTCAAAGGAATTAAATTAATTTCCACTACTAAACCTCACCATTTCTTCCTTGCTGCTCCTAGTTGTTTGAATTCTTTATCTCTTGGTTTTGATCTGACTCTTTTCATTGCTGTATTTGAATTAATTGGCCATCCCCAACCCAGAATCCACAAGTTGTTTTGGAATACAAGTTCCATCAGAGTTAGTGAATAAGCAGGTTATCTTTTCACTGTTAATCTGATATGTTCTCATGAGAGTTAGTTGTTAGATGGCTGTGACTTTAAAAGAAACAGGAGTTTTTCAGAGGGTTGTAGACTAAGCAGTTCCTCTCATATAATATAATTATGTTTGAAATTCATGAAAATATAATGAAAGAGAAACATAAAAAGACTGGAACAGGAATCTTTAATATTAGACCAGCCTACCAAATTATTTATCCTTTGTTAAATATTAGTAATATCTCACTTTTTAAAAAGCCTTAACCTAGAAAGTTTGTTCTTGAGTGTAATACTATCTGTATCCCAGCTTAGAGACCAATCCAGGCTTCTTACGATTGAAGTAAAGCCTAGGAAAAACACACAAAATGAATTGTTTAGAAGTAGAAGATAAGTTTAGAGAATGAGACTTTCATTTGCTTATGCAGCAGAAATTCAGATAGGTGTTTTTTAGTGGCAGGCAAGTCAAAGTAGCAAAACTCACCACCAGTTTTCTTCTGTTGTCCATACGTAGAAACGGAGCAGGGATCTCCACTACAGTACATTGCTGCCATTAGACAGCTGGAGCAAAATGTTTAATTTAACTTAAATACAGATTTTCTGATTCTTAGAATGTAAAAGAAAGAACTACCGGTAGATGTACTTTTTCATCACGTTACACACATATGGTCTGTACTAAGCTGACAGACAAACAGAATTTTTAGAGGATGAATATTTATGACTACCTTTTTTTTAATAGGTCAGTTTTTCCCAGTACACAAATGTTGTTATATTTGGAGTACCTCAAATGGTAAGTTTCTGTTATTGAATCATAAGATTATCTACAATGTTGGTGTATAGAAATCAATTAGAACCTTTTTAATGAATAGGTAGGACAGAATCCTTGTTTCATGTTGGGGGGGAGTAGAAACTGCTTATTAGGAAAGCTAACCAATAAACTGAAACTGACACGGGGACAAATAAAAGAGGACGCCTTCACTCCAGTATGGCTCCCCTTTATTGCATACACAGCCCAACAGGACAACAAGAACTCGCCAATAGCATACAAATCAATCTGGCTTACTTGACCCAACAAGTCCTCCTCTCCTGACAAAGGCAAACAAACCCATCACAGGCAACCACAGACAACCAGCCACACCTTGGGCCCCCAGCCTCTCTCACTACCAAGGAAATGTAACAAGCGAATAGACACAAAACCCCAAATGTACACTGCAAAAAAAAAAAAGTCACCCCCTTATACTGACCTTATACTGTACTCAACACTAATGTCTCATAACAAATGTAACTGATCAGTAGAAAAGACTGTACAACTTGAAAAAAAGAGACAAGGCATGTCCTTTTGTAAACCATTAAAATCTTTAATAATAATTTTTTTAAAAGGGGTAGAAACTGCTGCTAAAATGTGAAACTCTCCAGAAGTCTCCCCACAACCATTCAAGTGCATAGAGACTTCCTTCCTCTACAGAGTGCTTATCGCAGGATACGTCTGTTGTGTCTTCTGCTAATTTGCTGTCAGCATTTCTGTACAGCCAGTGTCTTGTTTCACACTCAGCAAACCTCTTTTAATTCTTGCATCCCTCTACCAGCCCACTGAAGTCTTCCAAGGTGATTCTAAGGTTCTGCCAAAGTCTTCTGACATTTAGTCCTCACTTGATTCCATACATTGTTTGACATGTATGTTCCACAGTACGTCGCCCTTGCCTAACTTCGAAATGAATTGGCAGTTCCTGAATGTTCTCTGGAAAGCTAATGTTTTATATACCCAGTTAGTTATTCATATACATAGTGCTGAACACCATGTCCTCCCCGCCGTCTGAAGGGGTTTTGTGTGGTTTTGTTCCTTCACAGATGCTGCAACTAGAGAAGAAGCTTGGAGAAGAGCTGGCGTCAGATGCCAGGGTCATTGCCTGTCGTTTTCCTTTCCCCCACTGGAGACCAGATCATAGCTTTGGAGAGGGCATGGACGCTGTGTGGGCATATGATTCAGAATCCTTTAGAAGGCAAGAAGAAAATGATTTGATTAAGACTTAAGTGCGTTTTTTCTAATTAGTTTAAATTCCAGAAGTATTGCACTGGTGCCTTTAAACGGTGAATGTGGGCATTTTATAGATAGTATTGTGTCTCTTAGGCAGGTGGGAGAATATTTCAGGAGTGGTAGCACTAAATGCTTTCCTGAATATTTCCTGTATCTTGTCAAGGAGGGGTTCAGTCATGAAAAATACTGTACAATTCCCCCCCCCCCAGTCATGGTTAGGTGGGATATAACTTTAATTTAAAAAGTAAATGACAGAATTGTGACTTACCAATTCTTAAAATGCACTGGTAAAATGTGTCCTCAGTTATATGTGTATTTTGCTATAATGCATAATCAATTGTAATATCTAACAAGGTTTTATTAAAAATTGGGCTGTCTGATACAGCTAACTTTCCTTTGAGTATTCTTTGTGCTTTATGATTAGATGAAGACCTTAGGCACCCTTCCTCTGAAGCAGGTCTCTCCCTCGCTGCTTGCTCTTCTACCTCCCCTCCCCTTCCCTACTCAGAACAAGAAACTGTGCTGCCACATTTTATGAGGACAGAGCTATTTAAAGTGCCTGCCAGGGTGCAGGGCCATAGAGGTGGGACAGAAAGAGGACACAGTAGGGTGTGGGTGGGTGGGAGACTGGAGTTACAAGGCAGTACAAAGCATCAGAAGAAGCAGCCAATGGGAGGAATTCAGCATCATGCTAAATTAAAGTCACTTGGCGGTATACTAGTTGCACCAGGGAAGGGAAGGAAGCCAGCATGGTTCTGCTGGCTGGTTGTATTGATGTAGCCCCAACACTTCTGGTTGCGAAGCAAGCTTCTGCATCCGTTGCACTGGATTTCATATTGTGGAACCATTATTTTTGCCTTTACTCCAGTGCAACAGCTCCTTGAACCAGTACTCAGAGAATGTTGAGTCCAGGCCAGTATATGTTGAAATGAAGATGATGCAATTGATTAAATGGTTTTAACAAAAGGCAGCATAATGTTAATACGGAGAACTGCCAAGTGCTTGTCAATCATCCCAGTCTCATTGCACATATAAATGATAACATAATTCTCCAAATGAAGCAGGATGAGATCTCCAGGATTGAACCTCATTTCATACTTCAGCAAATGGAGAATATGCAGATCGCATGGAACCTGAAGCCAGCACTGCTATCAAGTACGCTGGCTCTCTTATAAACCAGGCATAGCTCCTCCCCTTCAAAGTTTCCCTCTTGTCTTACTGTGTTTGTGAACCTTTCAACACAATTGGCTAAGCTGGTGGTATGGCACGAAATATTCATGACCATCACAACAAGGCTATCAGAACGTTTGTGCTCCAACTTCTTTGATGGAAGGGAATGTTGTCGGATTTGTTGCTGGCAATACAACGTCACACAGGCTCTTGGTACAGAAGTAACTTTGTGGATGATAAAGTCTCAGGAGAGATTCAAAAAACTAGGGAAGTTCAAGGATAGGTAGCAGAAAAGAAGAGAGTACAGGGAAGCAATAAGAGGCAAGAAATTGGATCTTTGTTTGAAGAAACCAACCAATTCTTGGACTGTTGGCCTTTCATTAGAATTTATAGGCAATACTAAGTTTGATTCTTCCCCAGAAGCATTAATGTTAAACCCAAATAGGTGTTTTTTGCTTTTCCTGAGTCCTTCCCTGCCCTGAGATAGTCCCTCTTTTTTATTTTCCGTATCTGTGAAAGGGTACAAAAGAGTTTGTAAGAGAGTGGACATTGGGCGACATTTTGTGCGACCTAATCACAGATTGTTAATGAGTTGCTATATAATGTTATTCATATGTCAGTGTCGGGGATAATGATCCTGCTACACATTGCCATTCATATTCTGCTACATCTAGTCATGCAGAACTGCATGTAGCTAGAGTGGAATTCGGGCAAAAGTCTTGCTGAGCAGCATGGGCAGGCAATGGATCTGCGAACACAACAAGATGGGGAGCATCTTCCAGTTGCCTTGGCAACAAAGACCATCCTCCCCCCCCCCCGCGTGCATGTGAGAGCTTTATTTGGTCATAGCAACATTGTCAGGAACCAAACGCAATATGAACTACATGAAGCCTGATTGGTATGGATCACCTGCAGCAAAGAAGAAATATGTCCTAAAGCAGCAACGTTTGGGGGCTGTGAACTAGCATAAAGAAAGCAAGATTGGGGAGGGAATAAGCTTTTTTGCCCCTTTTGAAACTCAGGGTGGTGATGTTTTTTAATGTGAGCATTTGTGTGCATGTGGATAAGATGGGTGACAAAAAAAATGTGTGAGGGTGTATGTATAATTTGACTAAAAAGTTGTAGGCATGGCCCATCTTACGTTGTTAAGCTTTTTCTGCACACACGTACTTTTCTTAGAAATGGATTATATTTACTGATGGCAGGAAAGCAGGCTCCACCTGCGCAACCATGTTCATTAGCAGGTGCTGAAGTGCTCCACAAATCTTTCAAAAGTAATTGCTTTTTTAATGAGTAGCTTCATGTGGGGATAGAATTTCAGCACGGCAGCGTATTTATTAGTACTAATATTAATGCCTACAATTACTGTTTATGTTTGCGGACATTAAAAAGAAAAAGGATATCAAAGGACGTAAAAACTTAGGTTGTAATCCTAACGCCATTTGGTTTGGTGGAAGCCCTGCTGAATTCAGCTGGACGTATTTCTGGGTACATAGGTATGGTTAGGTTTGTGCTGTTAGTTCTGAAACAGTTTTGAGAAAAGTGACCTCTCTGCATGGCTTGTGCACTCTGTAAAAGGGGGCTGCATTTGAGAAAAGAGAAAGGCAGTACGGTGGCAGTGATTTCCCCCTTCCTCTTTCTGTGTTTGCACCTGCTCTCAGTCCCCAGGAGTTTGCTCCCAGCAGAGCGTCTCAGAGGAGAGTGTTGCATTGTTTCCTGCTCCCTGAGTGCTAAGAAGTTCCAAGGCAGCTTTCCAGTGCCAATTTCCTTGCAATGCAAAAATACTGGACGTATACAGAAAGAGCAGGTGGGAAGCAAGGAGGAATATATGGCAGTCAGCTGCACTAGTAGCATCGATCCCAAAATAACAACAGCATTCACAAACCCCCTGATACACATACCAGCAAGCCCCAAATAAGTCTTTGTCCAAATTCAAATGCCCAAAATTCAAACTGGCTCTTTTCTCTCGCATGACCTCCTTTCCAGGTTACAGACACATCAAATGGACTTTGCTGCAAATTCCTTAACCCGTGATGCTTTTAAAAAAATCTTGTGCACTTCAATGTGTTTCTGTGTACATTTGTACTTTCCTCTTTTGTGTACTTTTCAATAAGACAATTCTTGAGATGCTTGTCTCTTTACTTTGCATTGTTGTGACAGTGTTCAGTGATTAATCTGACCAGGTGATGACTTGAAACTGTCACCAGACAACACTGTGCAGACACAGCATAGTCTTGTGACTGATGGCACATTCCTGGGCATGTTTCTCAGAAGTCTTACCATGGTTTATTTTCTAAGTAGGTGTACTTAAAACCATGAATAAGAACCCCCTGGTTCTAATCTTACCTCTGCTCTGAATTTATTAGGTGACTTTCGGCAAGCTATTGTATCTCAGCCTCAGAACTGCAATATTAGGGTAATAAGTCTGGCCTAGCTTACAGCATAGTCATAAGGCCAAAATATGATGTTTGTGAAGCACTAATGCTAAGTATCCTTGTCAGTTAAAGTTTAGAAGGCTGCTGGTTCAAATCCCTCACAGGCAAAATATTTGGTGTAGTAGTTACAATTTTGGACTAGGTCTGGGGAGATCTGGGTTCAAATCCTCACTTGGCCATGAACTTCACTGGATGATCTTCGCCCAGTTACTCTTTCTCTCAGAAACAACCTATTTCAGGTTGTTGTGAGGATAAAATGAGGGTGGAAAACCCAATTGGCACAGCCTTGAGGAAAGGTGAGGAGATCACCTAAGGAGGCAGGATCCACAGGGGCAGCAGATCCAGTCTCCAAGGAATGCATTGCCCCCGAAGGCTGGACCTGCCTCCTCCTCAGCAGCCCCCCCCCCATGCCGCCTCAAAAGCAACCTCTTGGCGAATACGAGGCGCTGCTGATCTCCTCCCACCCTTGTCCCCAATGCAGATCTCCATCCCCTGCTGCTGCTTATTCCTGATGTAGGTCTTTTTCCATGGTCAGGGGAGGGGGTTGCCTCAGGTACCAAAATGTATCAGACCAGCCCTGCTAGTAGATAAAATATGTGCATTTGGAGTTACTTCTAACACTAGGTAGTGAAGAATTATCTGCAGTGATTGAGTGGAGTGTGGAAAATGCAATGAATAAACTGTTCAGCTATCTCAAAGGAATCTTAATATTTCAGAGTCCATTTGTTCCACATGTTTAAGCCAGATCAATGCCGTATCATTGCAGGAAATTAAGAGCAGCATGTTATGAATTGCCAGTATGAAAAGGAGTCTGAAATAGTTTAGAGTCTGGAGTTTCAATTGGCAAACGACATGAAACAATTGGTCGTATGTAAGTCATACTCAGAATAGATCCGTTGAAATCAATAGATTTAAGTAAGTCATGACTTAACTCCATTGATTTCAGTTAGTCTACTCCAAGTATAGCTTCACTTGAGACCACCTATAAAATGCACTTACTGTGTAATTTTGCAGGTGCCTATTTATAAGTCCCTTTGAGTTCAAGGTGCCTTGTTCCTAGGTAAGTGTGCATGCAATCGGCAGCCTTAGCTATGACTTCTATATCTGTTTAGGTGACACTAAGTCCCACTGAATTAAACTGGGCTTATTTATGAACATATAGCTATTCATTTGCTTTCAAAAATGAGAGTTATGGTTAAATAAGAGATTACAAAACCACACAGCCAAGAGGTGTGTCATAAGGGAGGGAGCCTGAGGACATGCAAGAGAGATGTAACAATAATTAGTTTATTAATTCATTAATCATTTTGATTGAGGATGTGAGAAAAATGTAACAGAATTTACCATTCATATATCTACTGGGTGGTATTCTTTCTGTCTGGTAGAGTAGGTTTTATAGAAATATGTTCACTTTTTGCTTTAGTCACACTCCTTAGCTTTTATCAGGTTTTTTAAAATAAAAAATAAAAAATAAATACTAGGGTTGAGTTGTTAGATTAACTAAGAAAACCAGAAGAGCCTTGCTGGATCAAACCAAGGGTCAACAGGAATGAGCAGGTTCCTTAAGAATGCAAGAAGAATCCAGCTGGACCAGACCAGAGACCCATCTGGTCCAGCATCCAGCTCTCACAGGGGCCCACCTGATGTCCATGGGCAGCCCACCATCAGGAAGCAGACCAGGAAGGCAGCACAGAAAAGTGGATCAGACTATCATGGAAAATGATCCTGGTAGTAAAACATCTGACACAACCCTGAAACTTCCACAACAAAGACACAGGTACTTGGGTAGAGATGCCATTCTGGTTACACCAATGCAGTGCCAGAAAACAAGGCATGGCACTCCCAAGGTTACACAGAAGCTGCCCCATCTTGGGTGAGTTGCCTAAGTCTGGCCCATAAGCAAATGCATTCTTTGGATTCTCACTGCATGGTTACTCAACACTCGGGGTCAGTAGTACACATGCCCTTGTTCATCATTGGACAATTGCTGCAGCAAGGGGCAACATACCTGAGTTGCCAAGGACCACGGATAGAAGGTCTGTATTGCAGGATTTGCTTTGGACAACTGATCTCTTGCTCCTATGTGCTTCTTGTGTGGAAAGCAGATGTGGAAAATGATACCAAAGGCAAATATTGCAAATTAAAGAATGAGAAATGTAGGACTGCAAATTTTGAATATTGAACTCCAAAGAGAACCAGAATATTTTGTTTGATTCGACTGCTAATGTGTTTGCTTTATGCTCTTGGGCTGGACGTGGACCTCATCCTGCTGACAGAGCCTTCTTCATTAAGCCTCTGCTGGCTTAAAGTTTAGGGATAATCCTCACAGAATCATGTGAAATCCTTAATTTTTCAGTCACTGGTTCTCGTTTGGAAATCCATACTTCTTGCTATGCAGCACTGAAGTCAGAATGCCTGGAACTGGCCTGTGTTCTACAGCCCACCTTTCATACCATGCTGGAATCCCTCCCGGTCCTTTTTTGTAGAGGGCTGGACTGCTAGGAGGAAAAGAACCCCAGTGGCTGTGGGGTGGGTGAGGATTGCCAGGGGAAGCTGATTGGCCCTTGAGGGTGAGGGGTGGCATTTGGGGGCTTGGACCTCTTCCTGGGGTCGCTTGGCAGCTGTGTGGGTGTTGCCTGCAATACCAGGGCAACACTAGGACTCCTTGGATGGGGGCCCCGTGGCACTGTGGGTGTTGTGGCCACTCCCACAGAGTATCCAAAGTGGGCTGGATCCCTCCATGTCTGGGTACTGCGTGGATGTCAAGGATGCTGGAGATGTGACTGGTATTTTAGCAGTATCTTTAAAAATATATATTTCTGCCATATTTCCCTTTCCTGCCATGGGCTGAGCTCTCATTGCCTTTAGCAGTGGTGTATCTCTGGCCGCTGCTGCCCCACCACCACCACTGCAGTATAGGATTACTCTGTTTATGTCATTATGCTTTCCTGGGGGGAATATTGCATCTGCTTCACCCAGAGCACATCAGTTAGTTTTCTGACATAAACTAGATAGCCCTGCAGCAACATGTCAGAAACAGCTGACAACTCTGATGACAGGCAAGTGCTTATAAATGTATTAATCTGAAGAGTGTGTATCTGTATTGGCATAGGTTTAGTATTTTAAGAGCTAACAATGAACTGGTGGGGTGGGAGATAAATGCTTTGCATACATATTAAATTCCATTCGCTGAAGTGGCTTCAAGGAGCACAAGGAGTGCAGAAATGCTCTTGACTTTTCCTACTTTGCCAAGAGGAGAGAGAATATTAAGATAGCAGGATAATATTAATGTCCTGGTGCCCAGAGGATGGTCCTCCCTCACCCTGGAAGAACAGGAGGAATCCTAGTGTTGGGAGGGATCACAAGGGTCAGAAATGCAGGGCAGGGGGTTTGCTCAAAGTGGGACTTGAACCCAGGACCCTGAAATTAGTGTTCTTCTGACTGAGCTATCGCAGGAGTCAACCATCCTCCTTTACCACTGCGCTTCCAGGATGGGGAAAATGGGAGGCTCTTTAAGGCAACAAGCAGAAGCTTCTCTGGATGTGACCTTCAACCATTCTACCTGTAACAATTTCCAAGCCTGCTGATGTTCTTCAGGACAACAAGTCATCTGGGAAACCTGCATTCCTCTCTGTGTCTGACAGCTGCCTTGCAACACAACCAGCTTCCTATTTTCATTCAACCAACCAGGAAACGGCTCACTGAATATAGATAGAAAAAACAGGTCTGATGAATTTTGAATTATGATGTTAAATACCAATTTCTAAAATTCAAATGTGTAAATTAAAGGGGAAATTGCATGGTTTGAATCCCACTCCCAAACTTCTAATGTTTGCAAAATGTTGTATGAGTTCTAGTTTTCAAACTATGTTTCCCCCCATAATAAAGCTAACAGATGTCGGTCTTCACAGTTTCACTAAAAGTAGAGTATGCTGGTCAAATATAACAAGTGCGAGTGTAGCATAGTGAGGATACAATGGGTAGAAGACGCTATTGTGATTTACATGCCCTTGACCCCACCCCCGGCCGACTGTCCATTGTCCACCTGGCTGAGGGCGGGTCAAAGGGGGCAGCCTATGCAGGTGGGCTGGCACCCACCCAGGTGACCCCCGCTCGGTGCCGCAAACCCCCACCACCACCTATGGAAGGGAGGGCGGAAATTGTGATTTAGTTAGCTGCACAAAGTTTGAACGGAATTCTTGGTTATATTATGCAAGAAGTTTCAAGGTGGGACAAAGAAATGCTTTGGACTCCTGGTAGTTGTGTTGCACTGCAGAGTCCGCACATAAAATGCAGTACTTCATTTGCATCAATCTTGTTTAAGAAGAATGGTTTAGCCCCCTCTTCACTGACAAAGATCTTCAGGGAAAGCTCTCTCTCTCTCTCTGTCTCTCTCTCTCTGTCTCTCTCTTTTTCTCTCTCTGTGTCATAATGACAGCTTGTAGAGAGTAAAAGACAGTAACATACAGCAGCTGTTTTTGGACTACAATTCCCATCATACCTGACTACTGGTCCTTGCTGGCTAGGGATGATGGGAGTTGTAGTCCAAAAACAGCTGGAGACCCAAATGTGGGAAACTCTGTCATGAGAGGATCAGAATAATAAAACTGCACCATTCTGATTCTTTTTCCTTGCAAGGGCCCATAAGCATGATGGTGTCAGATCAAAGATGTTCTGACTTGCAAAAGCTCATTCAGATTTATTGAATTCAAATATATTGCCTGACCAATAAAGTTCTTTCATCATATAACTATTACTGAGATCTAAAAAACCAGTAAACTCAGTCAGCATCCATCAGGTTCTTAATTGATTCCACCAACCCTGGTTCCACCCATGGATATCTTGAGACAGATGGTTTTTTGGCAAAGGTTTTTATTATTATTTCATTTTATAATGTATATAAAACAGAGAGAACAATTATAACAGACAAAAATTGAAAGATGAAAAACAAAACTATAAAATAGGCACACAGAATGAGTAGTTGCACATATTTAACAAAGTCTAAGTAAAGACTATCAACGTTATCAGATCATCAAGTATAGCTCCAGATTTGCCAGCCTTGGGATGAGGGTTGTCTCGGAAATGATGCCAAAATCATATAAAAAGTGTCTGGAGGTCCTTGTCCATCTGACATGGATGCTTTAATTGAGATTCCTGCATTGCAGGGGTTAGACTAGATTACCCTTGGGGGTCCCTTCCAACTCTACAGTTCTACAATTCTACAATTCTATGAAATCTCAAAAGAATGTGTGATTTTCTCCATAACAGCTATATTCCAGAGTGATCAGCACCAAGTGTCCAATGTAAGATTTAGGGTTGTTAGATGGCTGGTATTTTTAAAAGCGTAAAATAGGGCCAAGTAAGGAGATTTCTGGAATCCTCATAGATTCCAACTATAATTGACTGGACTACATAGGCATTGCCATCAAAACACAATAAACTACACACAGACTTAGGATTCTCATGATAGTAAGAGGACTGGAATTTTTCAAGTAACATAATAATTGGGAACAGCTCTCCTTGTTTTTTGTTTTTTTTTTTTAATAAATTTTTATTGATTAAAAAGACAACAATATACAAAAAAAAACACATACAAAATCACAAACAAACATATATTCCCAACAATTACAACCTTTAACCTTTATATATGATTCTTCACAATAACATTTCCCCTTTCCCCCCCCCTATCCACCCCCCTCTTCCCCGTGCATGACTTCCAATCTCTTCAGTTGCAGTCTCCCTTCCCTCTATCAATTTTCATATATACTATGATATTATCATTTTTCTATTCCTTCTACAATCCTCTTATTTCCTTATTGGATTTCCTCTTCTTCTGTTCTTGCTCGTCCCTTTTCTCCTTTCCAGTAGCCCGCCTAGCACGATAGTAACTCTGGTTTTTCTACATATCTCTGGATGTATTCCCTAAAGGCACTCCATTCATTTTCTAATTTCTCTTTTGGTCTATCTCCTATGTTCCCCATTATTTTGATCAGATCATAATACTCTATTAATTTTATAAGCCAATCTATTTTTGTCGGGATTTCTGTCTTTTTCCAGTTTCTTGCCACCAATAGCCGTGCAGTGGCTGTTGTGTACAAATAAAGCACTCTGTCTTTTCCCTTGGTGTCATCAGGTGGGATGCCCAATAAGAATCCTTCTGGGGTTTTCCTGAATGAATATTTAAATATTTTTTTCATTTCATTGTATATTATGTCCCAATATTTTTTTATTTCCGGGCAATTCCACCATATATGATATAACGTTCCCTTGGCTTGATTACATCTCCAACAAATATCTTGACTGTTTTTATTTATTTTGGCTATTACCTCTGGTGTCATATACCACCTATGTTGGACTTTTAGGCAATTTTCTTTTAATTTATAACAGGTTGTAAATTTCATATCTCTTTTCCATAATCTTTCCCACTGGTCAAACATTATATTTCTTCCAAAGTCTTGTGCCCATTTTATCATTGAAGCTTTTACCACTTCATCCTTTGTTTCCCATTCCAAGATTAAGTTATATAATTTGGATATATTTTTTGTTTTTTCCTGGGTCAAGTATCTCTCAAATTTAGTCATTTCTTTTTCAAAGCCAATTTGTTTATCTTTCCCCCACCGTGATTGGACTTGCAGATATTGAAACCAATCATACACTTGATTTTTAACTTCTTGATATCCTTTTAATACTAATTCCCCTTCTTTCTCTTTTAGTAATATTCTATAGTTTGCCCAATCTTCTCTCATATTCAGTCTTTTTACTGACACTATTTCTAATGGTGACACCCACCATGGGGTTTTACTCTCTAATATCCTTTTATGTTTTTGCCAAATTTTATATAATGACTTTCTTATTATATGATCTGTGAATGCTTTATGTATTTTAACCTTTTCATCCATCAAGTATGCATGCCAACCAAATCTTGTGCCTATTCCTTCTAAATCCAACACATCTGAATCTTTTAATTGAATCCACTCCCTTAACCAAATCAGTCCTGCGGCATCATGGTAAATTTCTAAGTCTGGCAATCCTAGGCCTCCTCTCTCCTCCTTATCTATTAAGATTTTATGTTTAATCCTTGGCTTTTTCCCTGCCCATACAAAATTTGCTAAATCCCTTCTCCAATTATTAAAGCATTTTTCCCCTCCCAAAATTGGTATCCCCTGGAAAAGGAACATCATCCTTGGTAATATGTTCATTTTAATAACCGATATTCTCCCCAGTAAAGATAATTTTAACTTTCCCCAAACTTCCAAATCTTTTTTTGCCTCCTTCCAAATCTTCCCATAATTTTCCTCAATCAAATCTTTTGTATTTGGTGTTATAATTATTCCTAGATATTTTATTTTCTTTTTAATTTCCAAATTAGTTATTTTCTGTAATTCTGCTTTTTCATTTTCTTTCATATTTTTCACTAACATTTTCGTCTTTTCTTGATTTAACTTAAATCCTGCCAATTTTCCATACTCTCTTATGCACTCTAATAACCTCGGTACGCTTTCAAGGGGGTCTTCTGTTGTTGCCATAATATCGTCCGCGAACGCTCTCACTTTATATCTCTTTTCTCCCACCCTTATTCCTCTTATTGTTTCTTCTTCTCTTATCTTCTTCAGTAGAACTTCCAATACTAGTATAAACAAGGTTGGAGACAATGGACATCCTTGTCTCGTTCCTTTACCTATATTAATTTGACATTAATATAGGTAAATAATATTAATATAATTTGACATTAATTAATTTGACATTAATATCATTAATGATATTAATTTCTTGTTGACAGAAATTAATATCTATGGGACCTGCAGGGAAGCTGGGAAACAGATACTTTATCTAACAAGTGAGCAAAAAGCTGAATAACTGGGTGAAAGAAGACGGGAGATTTCACAAGATTCCCAATTTCCGTTACCTCTTCTCTAACACTAATGCAGGGTCAGAAGGGCATTTACCCTTTATCCATGTCATTCACATTCTTTTTACCTGTGCAAGCAGACAAAAAAGTCAGTTTATGCCAGTTTATGCTCCTTCCTGGATGATTTTCCGCTAAATTGGTGCCCTGACTCCATCTCAGGGCCCTGAGGAAGAGGGGATGTGAGGGTGGGAGAGAGGAGGTATGACTGCTCCCTCTCCTGAGCCCCAGATCCTGAGTCTAAAGGGTGGCACCTGGCAGGGGCTGGAACCTGGTGGAGTGGACCTAAGAGTTCCCACCACAAGGATTATCCAGCCCAACCCCTTTCCATGCAGGAATAGTTCCCCCAACGTGGGGCTCGAACTCACATCCCCCAGATTAAGAGTCTCATGCGTTACCAAGTGAGCTATCTACCTACCACATAAGATAAGGGGAAAACAGACTGCTTCCCAGATGTCAATTGGATTTCCTGGGCCTGGTGTGCTTTCCATGGATTGAGCTGCCTGCATCCTCACATCCCACAATCTACTGAGTGATGAGACCTGCTGCTTATGTAAGATGTTTCATTATTTTATAGGTGCATTTACCAATTCATTTTGCATTATTCTTACCCTTCCTCCTAAGTACACACATCTCTCTCTGTATATATATATAAATAAATAAATAACAGCCCATTGATGACAAGTAGACCAGTGGTGGTTGTGGGCAGGACATAGAATCATAGAATTGTAGAGGTAGAAGGGACCTCGAGGGTCATCTAGCCCCACCCCCTGCCATGCTGGATTCTCAACTAAAGCATCCACGACAGACAGCCAATCTACTATGGAAAGTCAGAGGCAATGCCAGTAAGAAGGAAACCGTTTATTTCCACGGAGTTACTTTGGAAAAGTAAAACATATCGAAACCAGTCAACTGTGCTTCATTCTGTAAAGAAAGCAGCTCACTTGGGAGTGAATTAAATCATGCCGACACGAGGAAAGCGCGTTAACAAACATGTCCGTCCGTCCCCTCCTCCATCCATCCATCCAGCTTCTCCTGGTGCTCTGGGAGGGACTCCAGGTAGGAGTGTCAGCATCCCATCCTCCGATTGCCTAGCAACCGCGATCAAGTGTCCTTAGCAACGGCGCCCTCTGGCCAGCGCCAAAGCCCTAGCGCTGTCTCTCCACGGGTTCTGTTCTAACTTTCTTCAGAAATGCCTGATGGACTTTCTTTTTAAATGACAGCTAAGTATCTGAATGTGCTGGTGGTCTTGTCTCCCCTCCCCACAATTCTACCGTCTGTCAGCGCCCCGGCTCCTTCTCTGGGGAGAAGACTACCCCTCCCCGCGAAAGTTTCCTCCCCGCCCTGAAACGGGGCAACCCTACTCCGCAACCCGCAGCACGTCTGAAGCCGGCGGGCGCGCTGCACGTGTGAGAGACGCCCGCCCGGCCTCCCGCCCTCGTCGGTTCTCCCGGGGAAGAAGGCAGCCGCGACGGGCACAAAAGGCAGACGTCACTCGCTCCTAGCCGGAGGGAGGGAGGGATGGAGGTCTCTAACTAGCGCGCTGCGCGGACCTCGGACGCGGAGGCGGAGCAGGAGGGCGGGCCAGGCCGCCCCTGTGGGCGGCATCCCTGCGCGGTGGGCGAGCCCAGAGGGAGGGGCGGGAAAGGGTCCGCCGGCTCCAGTTTCACCCTCTGGGGAGGGGGGGGAGGAGCGACAACCGCAGCAGCAGCAGCAGCAACTGGCCGCTCGCACATGCAGCCGCCGCCGCCTCCCCGCCGCCTCCCGCCGGGACCTGCTGCGGGCGCCCCTGGCCCTGCGCTGCCGCTCGCGCCCCGCTGATCCCGCTCCGGACGGCATCGGACAGCGCCGTCGAGGGACCGGCCGCCTCTACCCTGCTGCTTCCACCCCCGGAGCCTCGCGAGGATCCCGCCGGGCGCTTTATGAGCGGGGAGGTCCGGCAAGCGCCGCCGCCGTTGCTGCTGCCGGGGCTGCCCCCGGGGGCTCTCCGCAGCTGCCGTCGGATCTGCCCTTCGTCGACAACGCACGGCGCGGGCCCCGCTATGGTGCTTCCCCTGGGGTGAGTAACAAGTTAGGACCCCCGTCTCCATACATAATGGGGATTAGAGAATGGTAGAGTGGGGAGGGGCCCCGGAGGGTCATCTAGTCCAACCCCCTGCAATGCAGGCAATTTCCCGGGGGGGGGGCCTGGGGAGGGCGGCTGCTTGTGGGTATTCTTCGCGGGAGGCGGCGTCGGATCATTTCAGTTACCTTCCTTGATTACTCGCAAGGCAAGCCCGGTAGATTTCCGCGGGGTTTACTCGTGAGTAGCCCTTCCGAGGATCGCTCGATCGTGCGTGTGTTCAAGCTCGAAGAAGCCCCACGGAATTCGCTGGGGTTGCAAGCTTGGATTTCGTTGCCAGGTAAAGGAGCGCGCTGGGCGGGGCGGGGAGGGGGCTCTCGTTTTGAAAGGAAACTTGGCGGTCCCAGTGCAAACCTGCTCTCGACGGGGCGAAAAGCCGGCGGGAGGGCGGGGGCGTCGCGCGAGGATCGCTCTGGCCGCGGATGTTGCGCGGTGACAGGCTCGTCCGAGACAAGGAGACCTCAGCGGGCAACGCTGTGCGCCCTCCCGCCCTTCGTTTGTGTGGCGGGTTCCTCTTTGGGGGAGATCATATCGGAGCAGAGGGGAGCTGTTCGGGATGGGGAGGAGGAAGAGAGGTCGCCAGGTGTCGTGCTTGGGTGCCCTGCACTCCGCTGAGCCTTAGGAGGTCGCGCCGTCGGTGTTCTTTGAACTCTACCATTTGCTTTGGGAGTCGGGCAGGGGGCGCCACAAGGGAGGCTCCAGAACACACGCCAGAAAACCAGATCGATTTGAGAGGGAAGGTGGTGGAGTCCAAAGCAAAAGGGTTTGCGCAGATGTTCTCCATTAAGCAGAACCGTCCTTGATGTTATCTGGCGCTTCTGATCTTTGAGGAAGGGAGAAGGGAGATTTTGGCCGGCTCAATTGCCTTTGAAGAATCAAGTGAAATTTCTGACTTGGCTTCTAGGCTGCTGTGCTCATTAAGCAAAAGGATAGAAACCTGTGCCTTTCATTTAGCAAAGGGCCAGGAATTCCTTGCAGGCAACTGAGGGATCCACTTGGGAGAAGGCAAATTTATTTTCTTTTTACTATCCTACTGAGAGCCTACTAGCCTGTGTTTCTATGCTGACCACAGGGGATGGGGCTTCTTTTCTCGGGAAGTTTTTATTTTTCAGCCTAGTAACTTCTGTGAACTCACCTACAAGACAGCTTAAAAGAAGTTAATAAGCTTAAGGCTCTTTGGGGCTTATTCCTAGTGTTGCGGTCTAAGACAACCAGCACCTAAAATCCTGTCCTGTTTACTTCAGTCTGACATAGCAAAGTGCCTTAGACCAAGTCACATCATTGGCCCATCTAGCGGAGTAATGTCTACACAGGCTGGCAGCATCTGCCCCTAGTTTCAGACAGGGAGCCTTTTCCAGCCTTCTCTTACCTGCAATCCACTACCTGTCTGGGAGTTTGAACCTGGGGCCATTGACATGCAAAGCAGATGCACTGAGCTCTGGCCAGAGGAATCAGAGGGCATATGTTGCTATTATAACAATTCCATAAAATTCAAAGCCCTTTCCGTTTGCAGGTTGACTCTGGCCCATTTTATAGTCCTTTTTTTAAAAACAGGCGTAGCACAGAGGACCCCCAGGTAAGCCAATTGTCAGGGATGGTAAGAGCTGTAATCTGAAGGTCAATAATAATAATAATTAATAATAATTTATTATTTATACCCCGCCCATCTGGCTGGGTTTCCCCAGCCACTCTAGGTGGCTCCCAACCGAATATTAAAAACACAATAGGTTAGTCACACCTGATTTCGCCACACCTGTGTTTGCTTCCTATTAACTCAAATGATCCATTGGGGAACTTGCATCAAACATTAAATAAGAATACATTAATGTTTATGAAAAACTATCACAGTAGCATGAAATTAATAACTCCAAAAAGAAGAATCCTTTTATCAAGAGTCCATTTATAAAGCAGCATACTTTTGATCAGTCAACAGGAAAAGACTCAAGCAGGCCTTTCTTGGTTGCATTTTTTTTGGTCTTGGATGCAGTGTTAGAAAACAAGATAGGTATATGAGCTAGGCAATAAATGGCTCCTTAAACCAAGGTTACAGTCTAGTTGCCCTTTGGGGCATGACTGCTCTAAAGTCTTATTTTTCAAATGATGGACTGACTGTGATTGATTCTCAGTTAAACATCTGGCTGGTTCAGATGACCACCTTGAGCCAGGTTAAGAGCTTTGAGAACTTAAAGAAGAAAAGTCACTTGATCCACGGACTGTCCACATATATGTTGTTCTATTCTGACCTCTTTTTCTTAACTTTGATACAGACCATTCATAATGTAGAAATATTCTTCACAACTGTGAGCAGGGCAGTGGGGTGGGGTAAGTGAAGACAAACTGCAACAATTAACCATAACATCGTTCAGTGCTTCTGTTCAGGCTGCGCAGAAGAAGCATTTTGTTTCCTGAAATTCATTCTGATTGTGCAGATAAAATATAACTTGATGAATAGGATGTGGTATTAGTGTGTGAAAACAGTCCAGATCCAAGGATCCCCAAGCAGGTGCCTTCCTGGTGGCCAGGTATCTTCACTTGGTTGCAGGTGGCCAATAGCCAGGTGCAAAACCCACCCAGCACCTGGCTAATTTCAAACACTGCTTGGGTGGACTAGTTGGGATTTGGGTGCTGGCATTTTAAAAGCCATGCTTCATTGTTTACATGTATTGTGAAGTTTAATAGTGAATTATTGCTTGCAGTGGAATGCAGTGGAGTTTCCAAGCCTATGTATCTTGTGTCACCAAGCACAAGTGTTAGCCACTTGGTGGGTTGAATGATGAAGATGCCCATATAGATATTGTCCATGTGTGGCTGTGACAAACAACTGCTTGTGAACTCTTGTCATGGAGTTGTGTCTGCATGCAAGACCTTGTTTGAATAAATACCGGTACTTATTACCAGCACACAATGTGGAATGTGGGAAATAACTTTTATTATACACCATCTGAAGCCAGAATACCAGTTGGGTTCTGCTTGCTCATAAAATAGGTATCTCCTTGTGTATGAGGCCCAAGAGACCGTTTTGATTTATTGGTCTTTAAATCTTCAGAGAATAACCTGACGTATTGCGCAAATGGTCCTTATTGTGCCGAGTACTGAACTGATGAATGAGTATCAGTTTGTTGCCAAGTGTAAATGCTAAATTTAAACAGAAAAGAATCCTTATGGCATTTTAATTGACAGAAAATGTGCTGGTTTGCGTATCTCAGAAAACAAATTGATTAGGTAGATTTATAAGTTTATATTTAGCCAATATCCTAATGTTTTCTAGAAGCAAATAACTGAACCTTTAAGAAACGAGTGGTTGTGGGTTTTTTTTTTTTTTTGAGGGGTGGTTATAAGAATCACATATTTCTGAAGCATTCAGATTTAAATAGCATTCTATTAAAGCAAACATGCTTGGGGCAGAATGATTTCCCCCCTTTAATGTCAAGCTGTATAATTCAAACAGCCCATTAGTAAGTTCCATGAAACATAAGGCTCACACATTTGGAGATGGTGCTTGAGTTTTTGGATAGGTGGTAATTTAAATTTTATAATTTGCCCCCTTCTGGGCATATATTCTTGCAGTTTTTTGAATTAGCTGATGAGAAAACCACTGTATTATGTGTGCTCCTTCTTTCTCTGAAGCAGCTCAGAAATGCAAAGTACAAACTTTGTGCATGCTCAGCAGGATCTCCTCAAAGATTTCAAATGGGACAAATTTGTTTTGCAAATAAACAGTGTCACCTTTTATTCTGTTATTTGAGCAGAGTGGAGATTTTTTAAAAATGCTGAATTTTCTGTAGGTTGTATTCAACTACCGATATGTTTTATTCAGAGCAGACCCACTGAAAGGAACATGACTCAGTTGGGGCCATTAATTTCAATAGGTCTACTCTGAGTAAGACATACTGTAGTTGACTGCCACCCATGGTTTTGTCTGATGTCTCTGCTACTTCTATTTTACATCCCTTTGATATAACTACAAGTGGGAGCTGCAACAAACAGTTGCAGTGTGAAGCATTCCATTTTAGGATTTCAGGAAGAAAGTAACACTTTCCTTCCAGGCGCTGCATTATATTCTCCATCTCTTCCAGTTTTCATTCTTCCAGTTTTCATTCTTGGTTTTCATTCATGGTCACTGAGTGTGCTCAGGCCTCATTAGGCTATTTGGGATGGGTGGTTTGTTTTCTTTTGTTTTTTAGAATCATAGAATTGTAGAATTGGAAGGGACCCTGAGGATCATCTAGTCCAACCCCTTGCACTGCAGGAATAAGCTGCCCCTTACTGGGATTGAACCTGGAACCTTGACATTATCAACACCATGTTCTAAGCAACTGAGCTCTTGAGCAAGTTTCTTTGCTCCCTTAGATTTTCCCTCCTAAATATTTTTTTAAATCTCCTGCAGACATTGGAGTTACTCTGAACATGCTGATACCTTCCTCTTGTTCCTCAGACTGTTCACCACAAAACTGCAGGCACTCTGCACTCAAGTTTGCTTTTGGAGGGAGTTGTTATTTTAAATGTGCAATTATGTTAACTGCTATGGGAGGCTTTTACTCGAAACAGTGGGGCATAAATGTTTCAAGTAAATAAATAACCAACAAGCAAGCAGCACTTTGTTTTCGCATGGGCTTGGTCAGACTTATAATTTCTGAGTAGGGTTAAGGGCCCGGATCACACACGCACTGATGTATCTTAATGACTGCAGCATCGAGTGATGACTTACTTTCCATGATCTGGATGCTGTGCTTCTGTTAATGTGTGTAAGACTGCATTAGCTGTTCAAGCACTTGCATGCCGCTACCCGGGTTCAAAGACTCATTCCTGGGTGGATAAACTTTCATGGCCTGTGGGCCAGGTTACTATCTCCCTGCCCCTGGCAGGCCAAATTCGACAGGTGGGCGGGCTCAGCTGTCATGCACTGGTTGGATGAAGAGGAGTGGTGGGAGGTGCCAGCTGGGGGGCCCCCAAGGGAAATCCCAGAGGAGGAAGGCTCAGAGCCAAGGGCTTTCAGACAGCTCCCCCCTCTGGAGCCTCCAAAAACCTGCTACTGATGAGATGAGATCAAAACATTTGATGAGCAGGAATTAAATTCTGTCACCTTGGCTGAGCAAGCCTGTTCCATCATGGAAAAAGGTGTGTGCAGCCAATAATAATAATAATAATAATAATAATAATAATAATAATAATTTATTGTTTATACTCCACCCATCTGGCTGGGTTTCCCCAGCCACTCTGGGTGGCTTCCAACAGAATATTAAAATACAATAGTCTATTAAACATTAAAAGCTTCCCTAAACAGGGCTGCCTTCAGATGTTTTCTAAAAGTCTGGTAGTTGTTTTTCTCTTTGACATCTGGTGGGAGGGCGTTCCACAGGGTGGGCGCCACTGCCTGGTTCCCTGTAACTGCACTTCTCGCAGCGAGGGAACTGCCAGAAGGCCCTCAGAGCTGGACCTCAGTGTCTGGGTAGATCGATGGGGGTGGAGACGCTCCTTCAGCCAAGGCAGGATTTAACCCCGTGCTCCTGGCCATCTGCTGACGGCACCAGTGAGTTGGACCTGCGCTCTGAAGGTTCCTCACTCCCACTGCAGGCAGCCATGGCAGAGTCAGGCATTCCCATATGAGAAGCTCCAGGCTTCCCGTGGAAAGGGGTGCCCAGAGGCCAAGCCATGCACTGGCAGAGGTAGAAGACACAGTTTGGTCTGAACTGAGTAGGATGACGGGGGGTTGTAGAGATTGGCAATGGAGCAAGCAGGCTGGAGGCAGCGCAAGGAGACAGTGGGCCAGATGGGCGAAGAACAAAGGTAGCCTGTTTCTCAGGCCAGAAAGCCATTTCCACGAGCTTTTATCCCCAAACCAATGTAGGGAGAGCCTGTGGCTTTTTGTGAATGATCCCATGCTGCAGTCTGGAGTATAGCCTTATTTGCCCTCTGTCTTTCATTCTGTCTCAGACTCCAAGCAGTGCCTCTTCTGTCACAGAGGACAACCCCAGTTCTGGAACTGCAGACCTCAGGATTTCCCAGGACCAACTCAACAGGCAGCATCAGCCAATAGACCAGGAGGCTCCTGATTTGAGTCCTGGCAGATCTTGACAAAGTCTAACAGTTAAGCTGAGTGTCTGATCAACATTTTGAGCGCTTGTTGTATTGTCACATGAGTAAGGCATAAAAGTATTTTAATTGCTAAAGAAGAGCCGTGATTCTTATCCTTCCACACTCTCAAATGCATCAGTCTATGTATATGTATTTATTTAATATGGCATTGGGCAAGATAAAGTGACAAACTAATTTAACAAATAATGATAATAAGATAAAAATATGCTAGAGAGAATCAATGGGCTTTTTCTCTTCCATGCTGCCCTCCTTCACATTCTCTTGTGAAATTGGCTATAAAACACAAGGCACATGAGTTTTGTCTTTTCCAATTTGTCTCTGCAATGTATTGCTGACTTGAAAGAATGAGCGTTCTATCAGGCGTGCCAAAACATATTTCAAACTGACCTCTCTGTGACATACAGTTTTTGCCAGCTGTTCATGGTAGACTAGTTTTAAACATCTAGCCTGGAGCGCTGCCGGATTGACCAGCCAAGAACAGGTGGCAGTCGGCTCTTCTGAATCCCTCCAAAAATCTGAGGAATCTTGGAGCCCAAACAGGCCTTTGCAGGTAAAATTAGGTGCTGAAGACGCTGCCTTTCGCCAAGTTCCCTGCCCTGCCTGATAAGCTCATTCTCTTCTGCCTCTCAGCAAACAGCCCTATACAGCTTTCAAAAGGTGCCCCAAGGAATCCTTGACTGCCAGAGCTGCTGATACACTTCCTGGGCAGATGGGCGTTTGCTATTCTTGAAAAGCAAGTGGCGAAGGAAGGCCCAAATGCTCCAGGGAAACAGGAAAAAAAGACACGCATTCATTAAAAATCTCCTCAATTGCTGCTGAAAATTTGTTCTTTGTAAAAATTGGGGTGTGAAGCTATGCAGGCAGATGGGGATTTCTGTACATTTGGGTCTCCCTTTGGTCAGAAGTTTTGTGTCTCTTTTGTAGGAAATGTATACCTTTTTGTGCATTCTGCAATTTCCAGTGGTCCATGTAACTTATAAAGGCATGCCTTTCTCCTAATTGGCAATGTTAATTGCACCATGATTATTGTGCCTTTATAGTTTTTTATGATTTATTTAAAGCTTTCTCACATTCACAGATCAATAAAAACCAAGAGTGTTCCTGGCTTGCAATCTAAAATACATAGCACAAAAGGAAAGGGGAATGGCGGTGGAGAAAGAGAAAAAACAAACTTGGCTGCCAACTCTTAAAGTTACAGTTCTTATAATGACCAGCTAGGATGGGATAGTTCAGGAAGCTGCTGCTAGCTGACAGAGCAAAAGGCAGCTGGTCTCATGTTGATGTTTTTTAAAAAGCAATATAATATCTTAATTGTTTTATAATTACAGCTGGGAAAACCCCCACACCTTTTAAAAAGCAAAGGCAGACAAAAGGTCCTGGTAGCTTGAGGGAAGGGTGAATAAAATGTGGGGAAAGGAAATTAGTTATGGAAATGAGAAGAAAACTGGAGGGTAGCAGTGGGATCAGGTGGCTGCCATGCAGTGAGGGAGGTGAGGGAGGAGTTTTGCTTCAGACTGGCCCTTGAAGATTGCTTGTAGATGGTTGCTATGTCCCTTTATGCTCTTACGACTAAGACCATGCTCTTGATACGGAGAGGGGCTGGTGCTTCTCAGCTGTGAACTTCTCTTTGTTTACTTCAGCCACTTTCAAACTGCTCTGGTAAATGCCAGGGCTCTTTGGAGACTGACCCACAGGTCTTTGGGGCAGGGGTCCTGGCAGAACAAACAAGAGAGTTCTCAAAGCGCAGCAGGGGTGGCTGACCACGTTTTGAAGGAAGTGTGGTAATACCGTATGCATTCCCTCCTGCCATGAGACCATGAGTTCCAGAGGCTAAAATTACCTGACTGCGCCATTGCTCATCCACAAGATTATGGATTGGAAGATCAGTAACAGCAGACAAATTTCCCGGAAAAATTGTTTGCTCCCCAGTTTCCCTTCTCCAGGCTTTAGCTGCAGTCCAGAGAAGTGTTGGGTATGCTCACAGTTCACACAGGGTGTTGGTGCTGTGAACTTCATTCAGGTGGTGCACAGCATGTCTGGGGATTTGTAGTTGAAGATGGGATGGCATTCAATATTCATATTGATTTGAATTGTATTTTTATTGCTGCTTTTATTTCATGAATTGAGTTGCATTGATTGTAATGCAATAAAATACAATAGATAACAGAGAAGCAATAAAAATGCAATTAAAAATCATACAGCATCTAGCACAGCGCATTAGAATTGCTGCAACAGGCAGGAAAATAATTACCGGTAAGTGCCCCCCCACAAGACAATCAGCAATTTTCAGAGGGGTCCATGAGGGGAAAAAGCTTGGGAACAACTGCCCCTGGATGTATCAGAAGCCTCTGCAGCCACAATAGAGTTTCCTTGGCAGACACGCTGGTAAGAAGCATGTTCTCTACTGGCCTTTCCTCAACCTGGTGCCCTCCAGCTTGGGCTGATGGGAGTTGTAGTTCAAAACATCTGGAGGGGCAGCAGGGTGAGGAAGGCTGATCTGGGCTGCCTCCAGGCCACCAACACTCAAGCCGGCAAGCGGAAGGGCAGGGCAAATCTGGTTTGGACACCATTTTTTGTGGGCAGAGATGGGTATGGATTTCTTCTTGTGGTTTCATTGATCCTCCTGGCCTCTGCATGTAATATTTGATGGAACTTTAGCGACACAATTGAAATGGGAATGATAACGCTTGTGGTTGAAATGTGACAAACTTGCGCACCGTTCTTTCCCCCTTTTCTTTTTACGGTGGAATTTATCAATATGTGTTTTTTTTAATGTGCTATACCCCCTTTTATTTCTGTTGCAAAATAATGTGTGCAAATAATGCAGGTGACGTGGTTTCTCAGGTATCTCTGGTTATTTTAAGCTACAGGTGCTGACTTCTGACAATGTTTTGCAGTGTCCCTAACACAGAAGTGGGCCTCAGCCCTAACTGGCCCTCAGCAGTCTTCCCAGGTCATGCTCCTCCCCCCTCCCCCCCTCTGCTTTCCACTCACCCTGAGATTGTTTTGTTTTGTTTCTTTGCTGGATGCTGCTGCCCCTTGCTTATCTGCCTGGAGGATGTGTGTAGAAACAAATGTGGGACTTACCTTCATTGCTCCACCCACTTTTGCCCTGGCCACACCCCTGGGAGGTAGTGCAGCAGATGGGAATGAAAAAGGTTCCCCACCCATGCAAAAAACAGGACCCAATTAGCTTGGAACATGAGGCTTTCAGTAGGGCTTGTTACATTTATATACACACCGCCTTTATCTTCCAAGAAACTCAAGGTGGGGCCCATGGCTCTCCTCCTCCCCATTTCATCCTCACAACAACCCTGTGAGATAGGTTAGGCTTAGGGATGGTGACTGGCCCGAGGTCCCCCAGTGGGGATTCCAACGCTGCTCTCCCAGGTCCTAGTCAGACGCTCCAACCATTACGCCATCCTGGGGGTGTGGACAGAGAGAAAAATCACTTCCCCCGCATCCCACCCCCCTGCTGTGCTCAGATAGTATTGTAAATAACACATTATGGGTGGAGAAGGTTTGTGGAGAGTGGGAAATATTTCCTGGTTACTTTCCTCCCTCCTGAACGTTCCCCATTTAATGCAGGAAAGGGTTCCTGTCCCCCCCCAAACCTCATTGCAGGTAACACTTCAGGGCACTGACTATAAGCTGTTGGGGTTTGAGGAATCCCTGCTCTCCATTTTCCTTCTTTTTCCCCTTCAATGTTATGCCCAATTTAGTGGGGGGGGGTTTTTAAAGGAAACCTTCCTCTGGAAATGCCAGTATGGGGCATTTCATCCCCCTAATGAAGCTGGGTTGTGGGAGTTCTAGTGCCAAGATTTTTGGGGTTTGGATCCCAGCTCTGACATCCCAGCCAGATCCTGGAGATCATCCAGAGGAGAGCTGTTAGTCACCTCAAAGTTACAGAGGCCCAATTTGACTCAGCAAGAAACCAGGCATTTATTGCCACTGATCCCATGCTGTGGAACACTTATGCAGCAGAGAAACGGCAGGCACTCCCACTTTAGACTTTCGCGTGTCTCTGGAAGATTTTTTTTAGGCCAACAGGCCTTTGCAGCTGTTGATCAGCCTGCCACTTGAATGATCATTTTCTACTGTTTTTATTGGCGCTTTATGTTTAACTGTAAACATGTATTGCTGCTGTACAGCCACTGTTCAAAATTAGCCAGGAGCATTCGGCACCTGACTATTGGCCACTTGTGACCAAGTGAAGATTGGTCACACACTAATTCCACATCCTGTTTTCACACACTAATTCCACATCCTGTAGAATTCTATCAGTTATATTTTATAATAATAGGGGAAAGTGCATACAAAAATGTATATATTAGTTAAAATAACATACAAAAATGCATTATAGCAGGCAAAATTGCATGCAAATTTTCATGCAAACTTTTTTTAAAATGGCAAATTGATGTGGAAATGTGACAAATTGAATTTGAGATTGGAGAAGTGGTAATCTGAGAGAAACCCAAATGGATAGATTTGTCCGACTATTAGCTTGTTTGGGCAGGCGGGGTTCAGGGCAGGCGGGGGGGGGGGAGCCACACAGAGACTTGGAGGGTTACTCATTCATCCCAAGGGACACCAGGGCATAGACCAGGAGGCTCCCAGTTCAAGTCCTGGCTAATCCTAAAATCCTTCAAAACTACTGCACCTATTTATTGGCAAGAGATTACACCTGCTTTTGGAATTATTTGGGCGGCCGCTGAAGGGAGGGTGTCTGCCACAGTTCTGTGGTCCCTGGGGGATCTGCCCAAAGGTGAACTTGCCAATAATAGCATATTTCAAAATGAGAGGGCTGGATCCAGAACCAGGTTTCTGAAATTTCACATAAATGTGCCAATATTTGTCCCTCTAGTTGCTCCAGAAGAATTGTTAAGATTTAAGCAGACAGGAAATCAAGATAAGACCTATCAGCAACTGTTATAGTTATTGGGTTATTTTGTATTTTAAGAATAGACCCTGTCTGATGTTAGGCAAGCCAGTGCAGAATATATCACTCTATATACAGAAACATTCTTTGTGAAAGGACACAATAGAACAGAAGTAATCGTTTTAATTGCAAAAATTACAGTGCTATCTGCTGTAAACACTGTTATCGGCCTATCAGTTTCCACAGTATTTTAAAGTCCTAATATTAAGTGTGTAGGACTCAGCGTCTTTGTTTGCAAATGCATTCATGGGTTGGAGTTGTTCTGCTGAAAACGGGGGGTGTATAAAGACACACACAGGGACAGCAGTCAGGTTGCTGTGGAGCTGCCCTCAGTTTTGCTTTGGCCCAAGCCCACAATGACTCTTGCAGGACTTGGCTTGGGCGGGGGGGGGGGGGGATGCAGCTAATTCCCAACAGAAGGTAGCTTGGCTCAGCACAGATTGGATTGCCTTTGTGACATCCCAACACTACCTTAAAATTTTTGTTTAAGGCCCCAAACAAATGTTTAATAAGATAAATTTGCAAGAAGTATATATAAAAAGGTTGACACACAGTGTTAGAAACTCAGATATAGAAGCAAGGGGCCAAATGGTTCCTTAAACCAAGGTTACAGTTGGCAAAGCAGAATGCCTAGTTGCCATTTTGGGGCAAGACTGCTCTAAAGTCTGATTTTTCAAATGATGAACTGACTCTGATTGATTATCAGTTAAACATCTGGCTGGTTCAGACGACAACCTTGAGCTAGGTTAAAAACTTTGAAAACTTAAAGAGGAAAAGTGATTTCCCAGGGACAATTCTGTATGGCTTTGTTTGATTACATTTATGTTTTGCCTGCTTGGTTTTTCACTTCTGTTTTGTGATATTTGTTAGCTGCCTTGATCGTCTTATGGTGGAAATGTAAGATACAAATTCCACAAATAAATGTGTCACTTCACAGCGGAGGATGGTCTCTGGTTACACACAGTGCTATTTTTCTAGAAAAAGAGGTTCCGAAACTCACCATGCATGAACGTTTCCCTTGCTCTCTTATAAAGACAATGGCGCCCACATGAGAAGTGCCAGAACTGAGTTCCGGTGAGTTCCAGCTGAAAAAAGCCCTGGTTACGCGACTTTTCAGGGTAGCGTCTAGGGCTTGTCGATCAGAAGGTCGGCAGTTCGAATCCCTGCAACGGGATGAGCTCCCATTGCTCAGTCCCTGCTCCTGCCCACCTAGCAGTTCAAAAGGATGTCAAAGTGCAAGTAGATCAATAGGTACCGCTCCGGCGGGAAGGTAAACGGCATTTCCGTGCGCTGCTCTGGTTTGCCAGAAGCGGCTTAGTCATGCTGGCCACATGACCTGGAAGCTGTCTGCGGACAAACGCCAGCTCCCTCGGCCTATAGAGCGAGATGAGCGCCGCAACCCCAGAGTCATCCTCGACTGGACCTAACGGTCAGGGGTACCTTTACCTTTACCTTTAAGGTTTGCCCCCAAGTGGGGTGGTTCAGCTTGTGTCCATGTAAGAGACTGGTTGGATTCTGAACATGCCTGGCCCAAATGGAAGAAAAATGAAAAGACAGATGTGAGCTCCTAAACTAGAAGTTGGTGTGCCTCGATCGCAGGCCCCTTTAGTTGTTGCAAATGCAGCGAGCTTTGAGGGGGGGTTGTGACCTTTCCCGTCAGCTTTAATATCTGTCAGTGACACCTATGTAACAATGGCAGTAGTTAAAGGCGGTCTTAGTGCCTGGTTGCTTATGCCAAGATCTCTATCAGTATGGATTTGTCTATTGTGCACATGCAGAGAGAGCCGATAGTCCCCTTTCTTTTGGAGAGGCTGACACTGACCGAATGTCCTGATCCAGCATAAACCCACAGGGAAGATATTTAGCCAGCGGACGCCTTGTCTGCGTTGAAGTCAATGGAAGCAAGAATGTTAAGCAGCTGTGTAATTTTCTTTGTATGATCGGAATCTGATTAGACAAGTCGGAGTGGGAGAAAAAAACAAAGTTGCATTGAGAAGGCTAATTTATGCAGCCAAGGCTCACGCACACACCATCAAGAGTTATGATCTCCATGGAATAGTGCTGTTGTTGCGACTCGCTTCTGTGGCGTTTTGGTGCCTGCGCTTTTGTCATTTCTAGACATGCGTAATGTTAGAAACAGCACAAACAGGGGACCCGGGGGGAAGCGATCTCAGTATTGCCTGCAGTGCAGAGAAAAGATATTTCAGGCTGTGAGTATGCTTCGATTCTGCAAGTGTGTGTGTGTGTGTGTGTGTGTGTGAGAGAGAGAGAGAGAGAGAGAGAGAGAGAGAGAGAGAGAGAAAACTAAATGTAATGTGAAATTGGAAGCAGACTTTTGTCCAAAGCCATCCTTGTGTATGTGGAAGGCAACTTCCACTCACAGGAGGGCTTTTACATAGATTCATAGAATTGTGGAGTTGGAAGAGACCCTGAGAGTTATCTAGTCCAGTCCCTTGCAAAACAGGAATCTCAAAATGTTGTGCTACAACATTGCCTGAGAAAAAATGACCTGGATCCAAAGAGTTATTCCACTTACAAACCTCTGAAATGGTTAGGGATGGGGACCTGCCTGAACCTGCATCTCCCAGGTTCTCCGTTCCATTTCAGAGGATCTCCTTCTGGTCCCACCAACACCTGATATAAGGCAAATGGGTCCCCATGGGAAGTAGGCAGGCATCTTCCCCTGGCCTCCGGAGAGGTAGACCTGCTCCCTAAGTCACTTTTCCTCGCTGCTGCTCTTCTTCTTCTTCAAGTTAGAGGAACATTGTTTGAAACCAGAGCTTAAGGCACCAGATAGCTAAAAATACATAGCAATGACTTGGGGAATTCTGAGATCCATGTTCAGCTTTTCCAGGGTGGGCTTACACCACCACTCCTGAATTGCAACTTGTTGTTGTTGTTTAGTCATTTAGTCCTGTCCGACTCTTCATGGACCAGAGCACGCCAGGCACTCCTGTCTTCCACTGCCTCCCACAGTTTGGTCAGACTCATGTTGGTAGCTTCGAGAACACTGTCCAACCATCTCATCCTCTGTCGTCTCCTTCTCCTTGTGCCATCAATCTTATTACCAAACTTAAAACCATGGAGAGACCTGATCTGAATAGAGACATTGGATTCTTATCTCATTATACATGATAAAGCTATTTTTAGCCATCTCACCCCTTGCTTTTTCCTGTAAGACCACACCTATCAGCCTATCACCCATTCCCACTGCCCTTCTGAGTAATACCCCTCCCACCCTCTCACTATGTATAAGGGTCTGGTTACTTCTGTTTCAGTGTATCTGAAGAGGTGTGCATGCACACGAAAGCTCATACCAAGAACAAACTTAGTTGGTCTTTAAGGTGCTACTGGAAGGAATTTTTTTTATTTTGTTTTGACCACCACTCCTAGAGAGGGAGAAATTCTGTATGCCACCCCTGCCCCTGATTGGTAGATCCCAGCGATACAATGCAGTGGCCTCAGGGTTGCGTGAACAGTGTGCTGCCACCAATTTCACACCTGCCACAGTTTTAAATGTGCTTAAATCAGGTTTGTAAGTTAGAGTTTGACACATTTGGGGAAGTTCTTTTCACATTTTAAACTCTTCTTCCTGTACAGAAATGCCTCTTTGGCCTAAAGGCCTCTTGACACAGCATTGCTCCCTTTCTCCTCCATTTGGATGAGCATTTACAGCATGGCCACTTTCTCTAGCTTCCCTCTTTCTGGTCTCCACAGGGTGAAACTTTTAAGGTCAACTTCCCCAGTTCCTGGTCTGTCTCATTCTTAATCAAAGCGTTAGCATGTGCACCAGTACAGACACCTGCCCTTTCGAACAATGGTGCCAGCAGAGAGAGAGAGAGAGAGAGAGAGAGAGAGAGAGAGAGAGAGAGAGAGAGAATGTCGGAGAGGGTGAGAAACTAGGCTGGTGAAATGGACAAATGTTTCTGCTTCACTTGACTATTTGTATGTCTATGACATGTAGAATCCCAAAGGGGAAGAGATAAACATTGTTAGATTTAGACTTCTATCTCAGGGTCTTTGGGCAAAAGATTCCTGTAAAAAAATGATTTACCGGTAAATCTAGTCTTACTGACTAGTGATTTAAATCCATCCTGCTAGATGAACCTTGGGGGTCCCTTCCAACTCTACACTTTGATGATTCTAGCCTCAGGCAGCTGAACTGCCAAGGCAGGCGGGCGAGCGAGCGAGGGAGTATCTTCACCCGCAGTAAGCAGAGTTGTGGTGGTGATGTTTGAAGAAGGGAAAAACAACAATTCACAGTAACTGAAGTGGAGAAAGATTCCAAAGTCCTCCTTAAGGTGCTTGAAATTGCATATGCACCTTTTGGTCTCTTGTCCCCCTCCTGTCTTTAAATGGCTTCCTGAGTTGAGGCTTCTTTGGTCTCACTCCCTCATGGCAGGGCTGCACTAGAGTACTCACTCGGTTGTTACATTAATCTGAATGCTATTGTGTTGCTTCAAGGGAAGAGATTTCCATCTCTTTAGGCTTTTGTGTACCGTAGCTTGATTGCAGTGCTGAAGGGCTCTAGTGGCCATCTGAGAATGACAGGTTGGAGGCTGGAAGAAACAGTTAAATAAAAAGTGTGGATGTAGCTAACGGTAATAGAAGAGGGAATCTGTGATTTGTTTGCCTTAGGGGAACCCAGTGCTGTTTTGCAGATTAAGAGGGTTGTTTGGAGATACAGCCTTACAGTGCAATCCTATGACTTCATTGGGGTTTCCTCCCCGTGGAAGTGTGTCCAGAATGGCATTGTTAACTCTGAGCGGGACTGAGCATTGCCCTTAGTCTTGCACTGTGCCAGCCTGCTCCACAGAGAGGGGTCCCCATGCTGGAGGCCTTGACTCTGGTCAGTTGCTGGGTGGGTTTGTGGGAACTTGATGGGGCCAGATGTGCTCTGCTGTGCTGCAGCATAAGAGGCAATTGGAAAGTGTCTTTTATAGGCTTTCAATTTCTTCATTGACTTTTTTTTTACTGCAGATGTCTTTGTGAAGACACTGATTTTCCTTGTGTCAAAATATCATTAAGAACCTGATGATTAAGGGAGCAATTAGCACATCTTTTTCATGGAAGACGAATGTTAGAGATCCCTGTGGTGCTAAACTATCTGTGTTTATACTGAATCCATTCATTTCTTTAAAGAGCTTGTTGGTGTCAGGATTTAATTAACCACACGCGAGTGAATTCCTGAGAGCCATTAATAAGCAGTGTAAAGCTGTTTTCTTGGGAGACGGCCCCTTCCGTTTTATGACATTTACCTTTCTACACGTATGATAAATGGGTCGCCCAGCACTGGCTTTTCTGCTGGCCCCAAACTCTGAGGCCCAGGCAGGAGCCGTCTTCTGTATATGCCTCCCTGTGGCTACTTTGGTTTGATTTCTGGTTTCATCATGGCCGTATTTAAGGACAGATGAGTCCTTTTATACGCAGGCAAAGATAATGGTCCATGCACCTTTTATCAAGTAAGCACCCCCCTCCCATTATGCTTTATTAATTTCAGTACAAACTTGGCAACCAGTATAATTAGTTTTAAACAATTTATCATGCATACATGTTTTTAATTTCCATTTAATTGATGCATCACAAGTGCTGCATTTATTAGTGCACTCACTATTTTAATCAGACCCAAACATCAATAGTGCTTTCCATGTGTTTACATATTCTGCTACAGTTGCCTACTGCACTCACACATTTCCGTATATGGTATTTAGATCAGCATTCCCCAAAATGGCGCCTTCCAGATGTTTTGGACTACCACTTTTATTAGCCCCATTCAGCATCGCCTGTGGTTCAGAATGCGAGCTGCAGTGCAAAACATCTGGAGGGCCCCAGGATGGGGAACATCACATCTTCTAGACTTCCAGATAGCTGCGAAATGGCGGACGGACCATGAGTTTGACACCTCTGTTAAACTTGGACTCTGCAGAGGATTGGGGGAAGCGCTGAGGCGAAGTGCACCCCCAAAAGCCTCAAAAGGGTGTTTGAGGTGTTGACGGATCCTGCAGCTCCGGTCTCTGCCCCTGTACTGAAAGGTGCGGGAAGTGGGGGGGGGGGAAGCCGAGCGAAAAGCCGGTGGTTTAGGCAGCAGCACGACTCTGCAGAGCGAAGCCTCTGAAGCAGCCAGCAGCAGACTATCATTCCAAATAATGCCAAGCCAAATTACAAAGGTGAGGAGAACAATCTATCAATAATACTTTTAATTTAATGAATCCAGCAAAAAACGGGAGGCCAAAAAGGAAGTCTCCTCCCGTCTGTGGGTATTTTATATCTCATGAGAACATTTACAAGTGGAAAAAACTGTGGATTAATTTTTGGAGTTAAAGCCAGCTAAGGGACAAGGAATCTACATAGCTTTTAAAATACCAATCTGGATATTTCATGGATTTTTAAAACTTTGAACTTGAATTAAATTTGACCTGAACTTGAGACTGTATTTAAACTTGACCTGGACTTGAACTTGGACATATATCTTTGATTTTGAGAACAAACTTGGTGGAATTAATTGACTCTCTGATTAATTTGGGAAGTTATTAATACTTTCATATTCAAAGACGCGGGTGGCGCTGTGGTCTAAACCACAGAGCCTAGGGCTTGCTGATCAGAAGGTCAGCGGTTCAAATCCCCATGACAGGGTAAGCTCCCGTTGCTCGGTCCCAGCTCCTGCCCACCTAGCAGGAGTGCAAGTAGATAAATAGGAACCGCTCTGGCGGGAAGGTAAACGGCGTTTCCGTGTGCTGCTCTGGTTCGCCAGAAGCGGCTTAGTCATGCTGGCCCACATGACCCGGAAGCTGTACGCCGGCTCTCGGCCAATAAAGTGAGATGAGCGCCGCAACCCCAGAGTCGGACACAACTGGACCTAATGGTCAGGGGTCCCTTTACTTTTACCTTTAAATTGGCAAAAATGTACAAAACAAGGGAAAATAAGTGTTGGAAATGTAAAGAAGTGGAAGATAAGTTTTATCACATGTGGTGGCAATGTAAGGTTATCCCCCCCCCCAAAAAAAGGAAAATGAAATAAAACAAATTGGAGAAAATGTTTAAAATAATCTTTGTTAAAAAACCAGAAGCTTTTCTATTAGGAATTACAGGAATTGATCTTCCTAAAGAGTACAATAATTTGTTTATGTATGCAACAACGGCCGCTCGAATATTGCTAGCCCAACACTGGAAAGAAGAAAAGGAAGATTGGCAAATTAAGTTAATGGAATATGCGGAAATGGCTAAACTAACTGGGAAACTAAGAAATCAAGACATTAACAAATATAAAAAAGAATGGGAAATGTTTATTGCATATTTACAAAAGCATTGTAAGGAAGTGAATACATTAGCAGGATTTTAAAAACACTTGTAATGTTATGGATAATGTTTCAATTTGAAGGTAATTAGAGATAAAGACTTTATTGACATGCATAAATGAAGATAATACAAAGGAGCCAGGGGAGGGAGGGGAGGGGGGGATTCAAATAATCCCATAATGTGGATTTAACATTAAGTGTGTACACAGTTGTTTTAAATGTTTTATTTTATGTCTTATGTTTTTTGTTTTTCTTTAATGTAATGATTTTGTTTGTGAAAATTAATAAAAATATTATTTTAAAAAAGGTAACCCCATCTTCTAGAACCGCTTCCTTCTTGTATGAGTGTTTGATCAGAAGTAGGAGAGATGGTTCTGGTGCATTGCTGCCCTCCCTGTCCATATGCAACGGGGTTTATGTGTCTCGTCTCAGAGCACAAGGAGTCTGGCAGGGGAATCTTCTGGAGTGCAAGAGGGGAGGAGGAAAGGTCGTCTGCTCTGTGAGCTTGCCTTCTGCTCCTGCAATGTGGGCTACAATCCCCAATTGTTTTGTTTTGGAGTTAATTTTTAGCTCTCAATAACAACCCCTTATCTGTTCTACAGTTAGTGCACCCAAATGCTAAGAATTAGATTCGGTGTTGGGGACTTTCGTTTTACTTCTGCCAAGTCTTTAATTGTTCTCAGGACTCCTGAATTCATCAGGAAATGAATGATACAGTTCATTTCTCTTGAGCTTATTATCATATGAAGCACTGTGTACACTGTGTACACAGTACAGTGCAGTAAGTAGAGTTGTTGTTGCGATAATCTGGGGGATATATAAATCTGTCAGGAACATTAGAAAGGCAGCGAAACCACCATGCCTCTTTTTCAGCGTATAGCTCCACAAAGGTTAACTTTTTGCAGTCGTATGTCTGAACCAATAATGAGTCTATGCCGGGAATGGTTTTAACACTTCCATATACAAAAGCATTCTTCTACATGTGTGTTATTTTTAATATTGTGGTAACATGAAGCACGGCAGGGTGGTAAGTTGAGACCGCAACCTGTTACATGCATTTTAACATTTGAAGACAGGCTGGCATCAAACAGCTTAATGGAATTTGGAAATGTAGGTTGGCTTAAGATCTCAGGCTGGGGGAAAACCCAAGTGCCTGGTCTCCCTGGCACCCAAAAATTTGCAGCTTCTGCATTTTAAAAAAATCTGCTTATACTCCAGCTTGTAACCCCCCCCCCCAAAAGTGAGTGGGCACTTAGGAATTTGAAATGCTTTTCCAAGCTGGACTCAGCCACTTCAGCTCAGAATTAATGGCAATTAAAGGAAGGCTATTGGGCGAGCAAGACAAATGAATCGCAAATACTGCACTGAAAGGAGGTGGCCTGTCGGTTTTTCCAGGGCTACCAGAGGCTACTAGCCAGGATGGCTGTGTTCTCCTTGGGGGAGGCAGTGTGCCCATCTGTACCCAGGTGCTGGAAATCAAAAGTGGGGGGAGAGCAGTTGCCCTCAGGTTGGCCACTGGGAGAAAAGAATGCTGGGGCTGATGGGCCTTGGGTCGGATCCAGCAGGGCTCTTCCTAGGCTTTAAAAAAATAAAAATCATTAAATAAAACTTACTACACAAAACATGTGATGCTTGTCTAAGTTAAATGCTTTCATGATTTCAGTGGGAGAACATGTGCTTAAATTTCCCCCCACTGAAAGCTGTGGGATTTTAAGAGTTTTGGAACTTTGGGTGGCTTCCACTAATGATATCTGCGGAGAAAGAAACCATGGGTTATATTAATGGCATAGTTAAAATGAGGAAATATCAGGGAATGTTAAAAGAGGGGAAGCTTGCGGGGGAGGACTTGCATAAATGGACTAATGTATACAGGATGCAGCCGATATTGAGCACTTTTCTCTGCTATGCATTTCAGGAGGAGAATTAAACAGCAGCTTAATTCTGTTCCGGTGCAATCAGTGGGACCTGAAAACGGCTTACATTTGCCTGGATGGTGCGTGCCCTGTATAATGTCAGCTTGTATACATTTTATAGTCTTGAGAGTTTCTGTAACAGTTATTGGCATTTGATAACCCTTTTATTTTGTTAACTCAGCATCTTTACAATATGATTCCCCCCTCTCTCTTAAACTTTAAATCCTGACAATACTGTAGTTGACAGGATGTTGCAAGCACACTTCTGTTAACGACACAGCTGCCAAAATCATTTGTGTGCTGGCGGGGAGTTCTCGATGCTGCCCAGGAATTTGTAGAAACCCCAAAATACTGTGATTTGTGAGTTTGGAGCCATCATACCAAAGTCATCCTTTAGTCCGCCATCCTGATTCAAAATGGTTCCTGGCCTCCAAACATCAAAGAAGAGGGCTCCCCGCCTTTGGAAACCCTCCTGCTAAGTTTGGCGATGCTATCAAGCCTGTGCCAGGAAAGGAGACAAAGCCATACCAGAAGCACATTTCAATCCACCATCTTGATTCAAAATGGCAACGCAGACCACTACCTCCACCTTGGGAACTTTTTGTGCCAAGTCTGGCAACAATATCTCAAGAGGTGTCCAAACCCATAGAGAACAGATGGACAGACAGAAAGACATACCCTTTCCCAAAATATATAGTAGGTGATAGCTTTTTCATGCTGTTCCTTCAAAGAGCTCAGTACAACATGCATGATTCCTTTCCAAGTTTATCCTCACAACAACCCCGTGAAGGTGGGTTAGGCTGACTGGCCCAAGGGCGCCCAGTGAGCTTCATGGCTGAATCAGGATTTGAACCCTGGTCTCCCAGGCCCTGGCTACTGCTGCTTGCGCTCATCACTATAAAGCTTGTGCCTGAATGTGATCTGCATGTTCCTGAGTTGTGGGGAGGGCCCAGTTTTGCAACTGAAATATCCGATATGCATACGAGCAAACTGAATCTTGGCTCAGCTGTAGACCTCTCTTATACTTCAGGCAAACTCTCTGCTGTAAAACTTTTTCTTTTCTTTTTCTGGCAACATGGTGTGGGTTTATCTCTTCATTTGCTTCCTGAGCTTTTAACTGTGAATTGCTTTTGGAATTTGTGTATCAGGATTCGTAGTGATGTTTATTTTTAAAGACATTTAACCCTCTGAAACCCAGTGGCCTATAGCTTGACTTGCAACTTTACATAAACAGCATCACATGGATTAAAACAAACAAACCCCAGGATTAGGGCAGCTCCAAATGGAACGGTGCCAAAAACTGGAGAGAAGCCCCTTTCCAGAGAGAAAGATGTCAACTAGCACAGGGTTGGTGCTCAGCATCCATTTATGATATTTTGAATCACGATGAGCTTGTATTGAATTGTATTAATTGCTTGATGAATTTGTTTGGGGTTGTTGTTTTCCTTATATGCTGTTGTGTTTTCGATATGCTTTTAGTGATGGTAATGTTCACCCACTTTTAACGTTTACTAAATTTGAATATTATTGTTGTTGAGCTGCTTTCAGCTCAGCACTGTTCCTGCAAAAGCAGAAAATGAAAACTGAAATCATGAATGACACCGTTTCCAACCAATGCCTAAAGGAGGGTGAAGTAGGCGAGTGCATCTGGAGGTGGGGGTGGTTTCCATGGGCAGAATGCCCCAGGGCCCTGGCCATTCTCTCCATGCACCAGCAGACAGATATGGGGAAGGATGGTCCTACAGATACTTGGATCCCAGGTCATTTAGGGCTTTGTGGGTTGAAAGCAGGCCTGCCAATTAATTGTGCTTGGGAACAAGCTGCAAGCCAGTGAGGATTTATTTCTGTATTGGTGAAATATTCCACACAGCGAATTGCAAGGAAGTGGTTTTCAAATAAATGTTAGGAACGTCTTCCTGATGGCGCAGCTCTTGGATAATGAAATAGACTGCCTTGACCAGGAAGGACTCCCCTTTGCTAGAGGTTTTTAAGCGGAGTCTTGATGGCCTCCCATTTTGGATGATGTAGCAACACATTTGCTGCATCACTTGTTGGTGGGTGGGGTTCATGCCTTTTAAGGTCCTTTCTAGCGCTATGATTTCATTACTCCCAGTTAAAAACTTGGCTCCTGCGTTCAAATGCTTTCATGGGCTGTTCCAGTGCCAACAAGTTACAGTACTCTAACGGATGTTTCCAAAGGATAACTGTGGCAGTTATCCACAGTTGTTATCCAGATATTGTTAGCCAGAAGAGGCTGTTACTGGGATATTAATAGAAGTTGATAAATGGGCAAAATAATGCTGACTTATGTTAGTAACTTAAAGTATTGATATATGTGGCCCACTGCTTATAGAACAGTGGAACTATTTTCTAAAAGATCCTCCATCTGAGAGTCGGGAAGCAAAACTGGATCCAACTGGGACCTGCAAGTTGCTAAGTCATTAACCCTTCGCTGAACCCAACTGGGCACTCCTCCTTTGCTAGACATTATTAGCCAAGAAGGGCAAATATTGGACCATATCCTCTCCATAACTCCAGGCTGCAATAACTGAACCTCTCCCATAAAATGATGACAACGGTGTCTAAGGAAACCTCCTGCACTTGACCTTTATCCATTATGTGATCCAAGTTGGAACAGATGTGAGCTATTTTATTGTCAGGGTTTTGCAAATAAGTCACAACGTCCTGCTGAGGGTTTGCGTTGGTGCTTGCTCATCTGTGTTTCCCATGAACAGATACCTGCAACACAGGTATTTTGTAATGACTTCTATGAAATTGATATTTAGACCTTGTTGTCTGTTCTATAAAATTGAATATATAGTGAATGGGGCAAATTAAAGTGCATCAGTAAAACATTTTAGAAACTAGCCTTATCTGAGAAGGCATATAAAAATCCTATTGGCCTAAGAAAAGGGAGCAGTGAAATCAAGATAATAAAAATATATTGATCTGTTTTCCTGGAGGAAAACTGTTTTGCAAAACTGGAAGCAAGAGAAGCATGCAGGAGAATGTGTAAGCTTGTCTATTGCTTTAGCAATGCTACATTATTTCTATTGATTTATATCTTTAGAAAATACCTTATGATTTCAGATGACTTCATAAAATTATTCAAGGTGTCTTTTGGAGGGTGAGCTGTGTTTTTTTTTTGTTAGTGAGAAACATTTGGGTCTCCCAGAATACTCTGCTGCTGATTTGAATGATTCAGCAAGAAGGCTTCAGAGAGGGAACTCAGTTTGACATTGCTCTGCTAAAACATTAGAAAATTTGATTCTGTTCAATGTGGACTTAATTGGGGCTCTCAATTTCTTTCCCTCCTTAAAGATGTCAACACTATTAATAGTATGATCCCCTGTGACAGTGTCCCCAACCACCTTGACCTACTCCAGAAGGATGCCATGGCCAATGGGATCAAAAGTCTCTGAAGCATAAAACATATCATCTAACTGGTGATATTGGTGGCCTGAGGTTGGTGCCTTTCTGCTTCCCCCTCTGCTTCTGAAGTGGCCTGAAGCCCATTAGATCTTAGCCACAGAAATCTACCACCACATTACAGGACCCTGCCCTTGTTGGAGACCCACTGGCCTCCACTTCCCTTTGGCAAGTGACTGTACTGATGATGATATGGCGACGTGATCACACTGGCCTATTTATTTTGAATGTTTGTAAGTGATGCTAAGGGACACAGGTGGCGCTGTAGGTTAAACCACAGAGCCTAGGGCTTGCTGATCAGAAGGTCGGTGGTTCGAATCCCTGCGATGGGGTGAGCTCCCGTTGCTTGGTCCCAGCTCCTGCCCACCTAGCAGTTCGAAAGCACGTCAAAGTGCAAGTAGATAAATAGGAACCGCTCTGGCGGGAAGGTAAATGGCATTTCCGTGCGCTGCTCTGGTTCGCCAGAAGCAGCTTAGTCATGCTGGCCACATGACCCGGAAGCTGTATGCCGGCTCTTGGCCAATAAAGCGAAGCCAATAAAGCCAGCAGTATGGGCACATGACAAGGACTGTGCAAGAGTAAATCAGTATTAAAAATGACTGAGATAATGTGTATGGATCACATGTTCATATTAGTGCAGTGGAACTGTTTTATCATTATGAAATTCCTCTTCTTTTCGTATTGAACAGTGTACCACTTGATCTTCTCCTTTGCGTTTGGCAATCTTGTATTGTTGGATTACCGGTATATGTTTTGTATTATGTGTTGGACTGGTACGTTGAGTGCATATTTTTACATGCATCTGATTCCTTGTTCACTGCATGTATGATTTTGTATATTTTTGAGATGTTCCAGCCTGATAGTGTATTTTAGAAAAGACGCACTGTGAGGTGGATATGTGTCCTCCTCAAGAGTAAGCGACTCAGCAGTCCGTTTAACTTATGTACAAGTTTATTTCACTGACAAGTTTTACAGTTCATCCTCCTCCTCCGATGAATCAGATTCTCCAAGTAAGGGCTTCCGCTTTTCCCCCCAGCATAAAAGCCTCTTAAAACTCCAACGCCTCCTCTCACTCCTCCTTTTCCGCTTCTTGACTCTGCTAGCCCCTGCGTTGCCCTCATCCCTTTCACTTTCATCCTCCCTGGAGGTTGTTGCAGAGGCTTCGGCAACATCCTCGACCCCTTGCTCTCCCTCCGTCTCCATGTTCTCCTCTCCTCCCATAGGCTCCCACGCTACCCGCTCTTCCTCCGTCAGCACAGGTGGCGACCCCTCTTCACTCCCACTTCTCCACACCTCCTTCCCTGTCTCTGGCGACAGCCTAGGCGCTGCCTCTTCCTGCTCCCATGCTCGCAATACCTCCTCTGGCGTCCATGGGTGACCTCTGGATGCCTCTGTCCCTTCCGCCACCCCTCCTGGCTCGGGCCACTCCTTGACACGCACACACATGCATTTTGTTTTATGACCATTTCTTTTGATATTCTGAGAGCATAAAGGTAAAGGGACTCCTGACAATTACCAGTAGGTCCAGCTGCCGATGACTCAGGTTGCGGCGCTCATCTCGCTTTACTGGCCGAGGGAGCCGGCGTTTGTCCGCAGACAGCTTCCGAGTCATGTGGCCAGCATGACTAAGCCGCTTCTGGCAAAACTAGAGCAGCGCATGGAAATGCTGTTTACCTTCCCATCAGAGCAGTACCTATTTATCTACTTGCACTTTGACGTGCTTTCGAACGGCTAGGTTGGCAGGAGCAGGGACCGAGCAATGGGAGCTCACCCCGTCGCGGGGATTTGAACCACCGACCTTCTGATTGGCAAGCCCTAGGCCCTGTGGTTTAGCCTTTTCTCTCTTCTCTTTCTTTCTGGACACTACGCCATTGCAGTGTGACCATTTCCTTAATGCAGCAAATGTACATTTGTTGTGGGATGCTCAGGTGCCTTCTGTTCTAGGGACTTGCATTTTACTTACACAAAGGGAGCAGTCCTATACACAATAAGCTGGCATTAAGCAAGCCAGTGTCAGGTAAGCTGGAGCCAAGTTGCACTAGATCAGCTGGTTAGAGTGTGGTTCTGATAGTGCTAAGGTTGCAGGTTCAATCCCCATATAGGACAGCTGCATATTCCTGCATTACAGGGGGTGGACTAGATGATCCTTAGGGTCCCTTCCAACTCTAAAATTCTATGGTTCTAAACTCATAGAATCATAGAGTTGGAAGAGACCACAAGGGCCATCCAGTCCAACCCCCTGCCAAGCAGGAAACACCATCAAAGCATTCCTGACAGGTGGCTGTCAAGCCTCTGCTTAAAGACCTCCAAAGAAGGAGACTCCACCACACTCCTTGGCAGCAAATTCCACTGTCGAACAGCTCTTACTGTCAAGAAATTCTTCCTAATGTTTAGGTGGAATCTTCTTTCTTGTAGTTTGAATCCATTGCTCCGTGTCCGCTTCTCTGGAGCAGCAGAAAACAACCTTTCTCCCTCCTCTGAATGACATCATTTTATATATTTGAACATGGCTATCATATCCCCCCTTAACCTTCTCTTCTCCAGGTTAAACATACCCAGCTCCCTAAGCCGTTCCTCATAAGGCATCGTTTCCAGGCCTTTGACCATTTTGGTTGCCCTCCTCTGGACACTCAGTTCCTCAGTGGTAATACCGCTGGTTGAACTGGCCTGAGCTGGCAGAGACAAAACAAGCCTTTAAAATAGAGCTTAGGTTACACGTCCCTTAGGCTTAGGCTTTGGTTCCAGATCATGTCACTGAGCTGAATGGCCTTAGGATCCAGCCTAAGACCCCCCTCTCTGGTCCCAGACCCACCACTCTTCAGGAATGTCTCTTTTCCATGGCTTATACCATCTCAAGATCTGCAGGACTCAGCTCAACAGGGGTAGCCCATCCCATGTAATTGCCAGGTGCAAAATGGGAAGGCACTGCCCATGAGGTGGCAGCTTCTGGAGAGATTTTGTGAGATCTCTCAGATCTTTCATTAGATCTTGCCAGAAGCCGCCACTGTGACAATCCAGCAGTGGCAGAGGCAGATGGGGAGTCCCTGGGGGCAGCACTTCATGGGATTCCGCTGCTTGAGGTGGCAACTTCTGTCTGCCCCATGGACAGACTGGAGCCTGTCCTCATCAGCAGCATTATTTTTTATTTGTATTCTGCCTTTCCACAGTTAAAAACAATGCTCAAGGCGGCTTACAGCATGACAAGATTTACATAATTACAAAAGTCATAAACAATAAATAAACCACATCAAAAAAAACCACAACCAAATGGAAAACAATTTCCACATAAATCAAAATCTAAAATTAATTGCACAGCATTAATATCACAGTTTAAAATGACATAGGTAAAAAATAACAGCAATTTAAATAAAAAACAAAAACAAAACTGAGCCCTCTCTGCCCAGCAGCAGCAGTCCTTTATAGAGCCCATCACGCCCTGCCCTGAGCCAGGTGGTGAGTGGCAGGACTGGGGCCCTCAGGCGCTGAGCAGGGGAGTCCTCCTGGGTGGCAGCAGCAGTGGCAGCAGTTCTTATAGGCCTGTCAGGCCCCACCCTGGGCCCCTTGTGCCTGCAGACACACAGGCTTGCAGCTGAGCCAGGATAGAGGAGATACACCAGAGCATCTCTGCCTGAGCAGAGGGTGAGGGAGTTAAGCTGGCATAGCTTGAAGGGTGTTCCTAGGTGTTAAGGTATGAAGGGTAAATTTTAAAAAAAAAAACCCAACCTGCTCCTACTATGGTTAAACTATGTGGTTAAATTAAGACAGCATAGCAGATCCGCTGGATCCTAATTTGCTCATCCCAGTGGGTGGGATGGCTCCCTTAAACAGTGTCATGGTGTTGCTTGGAAAATACTGATTTCCCTCCCTCTCCCCCCCCCCCTCCACCATGCTGTCACTGCTAATGTGGTTGCTGCTTGCAAGGGGCTGCAGAAGGGCCTCTGACACCTATTGCAGTCTTCCTGTCACTAATACAAAAGTTGCAAAAAATAATATTGCAGATAATTTTGTTTCCTGGTTGGGAAACAAATTAATTTCTGCATTGTTTGTGAAATGTGCCAGAGAGTTACTTGTTTCCCAGCAAAGAGAAACAAACCAAAGAGACCCCCTGCTCCATTCTCAGATGTGTGAAATGAATGTTTGCCTGGCCTTTGGCTCCTATTGAAATTAAAGTTGTGTGCCGATTTCATGGTTGCTGTGGATACAGGTAAGACCGTGTTTGGCCGAGGGGGCTCTTGCACAAAGCTGCCCTTGTCCTCGTAACTGGTGCATGGACACACAATTTTAAAAAAAGAGGTGATGTTGTTTATACAGCAGAAACTGGTCTTTTTCCAGCCATGTAAATGCAGGGCATCAAGAGAGTTTGCGAGGACCCAAGGAAACCTACATCACCACCCACACTCTGACTTCTTTGAACACTGGTAGTTCTGGAAACTGACTTCTGAAAGAATAGCCATTTATTCTGCCCCATGGCTGGCTTCTTAGCAGGGTGCCACGGCTGAGTTGGACACATTTGACAGTGACTGTGTGCATTCTGATCTTCTTTGGCCAATTGGCTGTCTTAATCAGAAAGTTTAAAAGCCCCCAGCTTTTTACATGAAAATACATCAAGGTAATGTTTACAGGGAGCTAGAGATTGCTGTACAGACTATTAAATAGAGACTCACCTCTTTGCTGGGTATGACTAACAATTGCCTCCAAGCAAACTGGAAGGGAAGCTTTTTGTAAATTGGGAGAACTGTGGTTCTTTGGGACTACCAGTGACATGTATGACTGACTGACAAATAAGTAAGCTAGTAAAATTGTTGTGGGCTTTTGTCTTTTGTGGTGCTTCAGGGCTGCAGTTATGATCTCAGTTTGGTTTGCCTTGATCTGAATTGTAAGCGAGTGAGCTGGAACCATGTTTGAACTGACCTCAGGTAATACATTTGTCCACTTGTTCCTGCAGACACACAGACACTGGCGTTTTCAATGCCTAGTGCAAAGACAGGGGCTACAACAACTCTGCCAGGTAGGACACCTTCAGACTGTAGCTTGCCTCATGCCACCTGGTGCTTTCATGGCAGAGGCCAGATTCAAACCAGGGACTTCCTGACTGGAGGTCTATCTGTTGCCAGCTCACTAAAACAAATTCGAAAGACAAATCTTTTAGTTTTCTTAGCATGAGTTGGAAGACTCCAGTGCCTGATGAGAGCAGCTACAGAAAAGTGACCCAAAGTTGGAGCATATTCTTTGTTTTCTGAGAAACTCATTTGAAAAAAACCCAGTAACCAACCACCAGTATAGTCAACTGTTTATCGTGAGTGTTTGTTAGCACAGTCTGGTGTAATCATTTGAGTGGCTGGTGGTTTGGAATGAGGTTGAGAATTGCTGAGTACTTCATACAACAACATTCCACATTTCTAGGGAGCCCATGGAATAATTACTTGCTTTTACTTACCGTATATACTGTTTCGTTAGACACAGTTGAAAAAGCAGAATAGCAGGCAGCAGAGAAGATATTTTAATTGGAACATGGAGACCAGTGAAATGGCTCTTAAAGTTTCAACTTGAAACCTAAGAGGATTTTATTTTAATTAAGAACCAGACTTTGGCAGCAAGAAATGAGATCACTGGTACTGCTTGGAGTCTGAAATACACCAAGGTATTTTATCTACTTAAATAAGATCAACACTTAAGAAAATTCCAGCAAGAAATGCTTGATATGCAAGGAGTGACAAGTGGGTAAAACGGCGTTAGAAAGGGATTTAAGGTGATGTAGAGCAGGGGTGAGGGACGCGGGTGGCGCTGTGGGTTAAACCACAGAGCCTAGGGCTTGCCGATCAGAAGGTTGGCGGTTCGAATCCCTGTGACGGGGTGAGCTCCCGTTGCTCGGTCCCTGCTCCTGCCAACCTAGCAGTTCAAAAGCACGTCAAAGTGCAAGTAGATCAATAGGTACCTCTCCGGCGGGAAGGTAAACAGCGTTTCCATGTGCTGCTCTGGTTCACCAGAAGCGGCTTAGTCATGCTGGCCACATGACCTGGAAGCTGTACGCCGGCTCCCTCGGCCAATAATGCGAGATGAGCGCCACAACCCCAGAGTCGGTCATGACTGGACGTAATGGTCAGGGGTCCCTTTACCTTTAGAGCAGGGGTGAGGAACCTGTGTTGTTGAGTCAACCTGGCCCAAGGGTGAAGCAATTGGGAATTGTGCTTCAACCACATCTGGAGGGCCATGACTTCCATAGCCGGAATAAAGAGCTTTGTCATCTAAAATTCCTGTAATTGTACCAAAAATATATGAAAATTTACATAATTAGGCCAGGGTAAAAGGGTCACCTCCTCTGACTGAAAACCAGAAAAGGGTACACTATGCTGTGTGATGTTTTATCTAGAGTGTAAAATGATTATTTTCAAGATGTCGGGTGAAAAATTCATTGTCAACTTAGGGGCACAGTGAGAGCAGCATGGAAGGCAGAGGGGCACAGTTGCCCTCTTTCACTGGCGTGGTGGCTGCAACCTAACAGCACAGCTGGATTCAAAACCTTACAGATGTTTTGCACCACCGTTCTCCAACCTGGTGCCCTCCAGATGTTTTGGACTACAACACCCACCACACTGTTGTACCCCAAAGCAAGAAATTGGGATTTCTGGCCCACCAGCGTTTCAGGCACTTCCCATTGGATGGTGCAATTAAGAGCCTGGTCCAGGCACAGAAATTACCAGATACAGCAGTAAAATTCTAGTATGTCTTTCTTTACATAGCTCTGATATACATATAACTTTTCTGGCTAGCTGTGAAGACAGCAGTCAAAAGCCGAAGGCATCGTCGTAATTTGAGGTGTGCTATCCAAAGACCTTTAAAACCAGGAATAATTGGGGAAATTGTGGTGGATTGATTTTCTCTTTTTGTTGGCGGGTATCGTTCTTACACATCTGAATTAAATGATTGCCTCTAGTCTTTGTTCTCCCCACCTCCTGCAGTCAGTGGAGAGAAGCACCCACAGAGCTCTGGGGTCACACGTCCATCTACATACTGATTTCTGTGATGAAAAGTGTTCCGTTTAATTTCTGAGATCATTATAATTGCTAAAGGACGTTTCTGTGCCCTTCAGTTTCCCTTTTCTACTCTTTCCTCTTTCTGCTCTTCTTTTTCTCGGGAAACGTAACCCTACCGAGGGTTCTGAAATCCGTCTCATTAGTGCATTTTATTATGAGTTCAGCACACCTGAGTCTTTGTATTCCGGGTCCAGCCTGGAAGGATGCGAAATTGCCTGCCACCTTGTTGTGCTTGCTCGCCCGCCCTCTGGGACAGTGTTTTGTTTGGCAGGTGTTCTCTGTAGATCTGCTTACTGCCTGGACTGGCCTAGACTGACATTTGATTGCTTGGCATGAGAGTGGGCTGGGAAATGATGGGCAAGAATACATTTCAAGCCAATACATTTCAGCTAGAAAAGGAGGAGGAGGAGGAGGAGGAATGATGGAGTAGGACCAGGACAGTAGTCCTGCAGCCACATCAAGAATACAGAGTGGCTGCAGGAAAGCAGCATGGCAGCAAAAGAGAGAACAAGACAAGACAAAACTGCAAGTGAGAAAATGGCTACGTGACTCGGCTCTTTTGTGGTGTCAGCCAGAGCCACGCCCGTCTCCCAGGTCACATGCAGGGGGAGGATGCTCCAGACCAGTGGAAGAGGACGTTACCCTGACTGGATGCCCCCCCTGCCTGTGCCCACTCTAGGGAAATAAGGAATGTGGCATTTGACTGCACCAGTGGATTACATCCCACAGGGCACACGCTGCATGTGACTTGCCTCCCATGTTTATTTTCCTACACTACCCCATAGGATAGATTACCCACTGCCTTGTGGGACACCTTTGGGAGAAGAAAAGGCAAAGGAGTAAGCCCAACACAAATTTGGAGAGGTCTTTTGTACGCCTCCTTCCAGCAACTCCTGCAAACGTGCCAAACGTGTTGCTCTGCTTTCCTTTGGAGCACATCAGTGAAGTCTTGTCGTCTGAGTAGCCCAGGACCGCCATACACACTGCCCAGGAGGCAGCAGTTACAAGTTACCAGTCTCTGCAGCCACAGCAGGCGCTGCGATTCTCCAGAGGTTTGACTTCATCCCCAGAGGTGCACTTCATTGTCTCTCAAGAACAACACCCCTCTAGGAACCTCCAGCAGCTGGACGCCTTGTCTAATTTAGGCACTCTTTACCCCCAAATCACCCTGATTATAATCTGTAATGGGCTTAATGAGGAGCAAATACTGATCGATATTTGATGGGGCCGGCTTTAGGGTGTGGATTGGACGGAATAATTTTCGGGTCCTTTATGCTTTGCTGATTCTATCCATGAACAGTGATTTTAAAAGATCCATTTTAGTACAGCCTCTCAGGTTGAAACTATGGACTCAGCTATACCACTGCAAATAAAATGTTTTAAGTGTGTTGTAAAGTGTAATGGCCAAACTGTGAGAGGCAGTGAAGGATAGGCATGCCTGGCGTGCTCTGGTCCATGGGGTCACGAAGAGTCGGACACGACTGAACGACTGAACAACAACAAAAGTGTAATATACAGATGTGACACTAGATGGCGATGGTGAGCTATGGAAAATTCAATATATTTTTCAAAACTTTTTTTAAAGCATTTTCGCAGCATTTTTTTTATATGTGTGTGGATTCCACCTATGCTTCCCTGACTTTAAAATCAACCATAGGAGGCTGCAGTCTTGAGGAGGAGACTGCAGTGGCACTCCTTAACCCCTTGTACTCTGGCTGCTTTCCCACTCAGACCCCCCCTTTTTTTGTTGCTGCTCTCTGCTTCTCTTTGAGAAGGGTTGTTTTTTTAAAAAAGATTTGGGTATTTTCATCTTTCCTCCTGTTAGTCAAAAAGCAGCTTTGGGGAGTAGTGACTTTGAGCATCAAATTGACTGGTTCTCCACTCAAGATTGAAGACCCCGGGTGAGAAAGAAAGTGGATTGCGACAGACACACAGAGCTGTGTTGCAGGTCGGGTTGGACTTTGTGTTTCAATCTTGGGGTTTATTCATGTCCTCAAGAAGTATCAAGTCTCACATTTCTGAGCTACCCTTCTCATAATTACTCCATTTCTATTTCCAGATGAAATTGCTGCTAGCTGGGAAAAACAAAGACTGCACATAATTAGCATTTGAATAGTGACGGAAGGTGTTGAAGATTAATGAAAATGTTTAAAGTTGGTTGAGTGGTTGACGCAATTTCTTCTGGTGCTGTGTGCATGTTAACGTTCGCATAGGGGGGAAATTATCTTTCTATTTCTTCTTAATTGTACATGTTATGCTGGAGGGTGACACTGAAGATATTAAAATGTGAATAACCGATTGCTGTTTGCAAGAACAGAGCATCCTATGCTATACCATTCCATCCTGTATATGTTCCTGTGTGGGCAATTTGTTCTGGGAATTATGTTTGTGTGCCTTTCAAGGGGGGGGGAGGAGGAAATCACCTTTCTTCCTATGACATTTTCCTCATTATCCCCCTGACCCAGAAGACATTTAATGAATAGGTAACTAGTAAGATGTCTTATATAATTGGTGAGCAGTGAAGTGTAATGCAATATATAATGGATCCTACAACCCATTTCTGATCATATTGGATTCTTACTGAAATTTAGTTTGGATTAAAAAAATTCCTTCCAGTAGCACCTTAGAGACCAACTAAGTTTGTTCTTGGTATGAGCTTTCGTGTGCATGCACACTTCTTCTGATACACGAAAGCTCATACCAAGAACAAACTTAGTTGGTCTCTAAGGTGCTACTGGAAGGAATTTTTTTATTTTATTTTGTTTTGACTATGACAGACCAACACGGCTATCTACCTTTAATTAGTTTGGATTGTAAGCTTCAGGGGCAGAGACCAGACTTCCTTTTGTTTAAGACTCTGTAAAATGTCATGTGTGCTAGCGGCACTACATAAATCAATGGGATTTATATACCTGCTAGATGAGGGAGCATTAGATAAGCAGAAGTAATTCTAACATGTTGTTGAATTTCTAACTTGGGGGGTTTTCAGCAGAGGTTGGAGGGTCATCTGTCATGTATGATTTAGTTGAGATTCCTGCATTGCAAGATCTCGGGACCCAACTCTACAGCACTATAATTCTAGTGCCTATTTAACTGAGTGGGCTGCAGCTAACTTGCGCTGCCAAAATGTGCTCAGAATCTGGACATTGAGAAAACAACAGCACGTTTGCTGGATGGAATAAAATGCTTGATAACTCCTTTGCCAGGAGCTAAGAAAAACCAGACTGTGATTGCTAACATTGAAACAACAATCAGACTCCCCTCCCCCCGAGTTCCTTGCCCACAAATCCAGAAGTGTGGGCCGCAGCATTTTTGGTTTTCAAGATCTTGGGCACATTTCCAAACTCATTGTTAAATATTGATGAATCGTGTCCCCCCACCCCAAATGTGGTGGAAATTGCCTGCTTAGATGCCCAGCTTATTTGGAGACTGAACTATCTACAATGTGCACCCAAAGATGTTTCTTCCTCGGTGACCTAGGTCTCGAGTTGATCAGGCCCTGGGTTGAGTGTGGACACACAGCCAGCTAGCCTGGAACACCAAGAGAGGCAGTCTTGGAAATGCTAGGTTTTAAAATTATTAGTATTATTATTAAATTTCTATACCACCCTTCATCCGAGGATCACAGGGCGGCTTACAGTATAAAAGCACAAAAATACATAACACAGTAATGACCAAAGATATAACACCCAGAAAAGGAGACTGTGTGTTCTCTGCGGTTAACACAAAGGTGGAAAATCACAGCAGTGTTGTGCTTCATGTAACTGTTTTGCCTGTTTTGCTCATGTAGTTGTGCAATACAGTGATTATGCATAAGCTGCACAAGTAGTCAGTGTGAGATTTGTTTGGTGTTTGTTCATATCCTGCTCCCAGGGTGACTTCCATACAGTCGATTAAAACAAAGCAGTCTCTGCCTGTGGGCTTAGAAACTAAGCAGTTACCATTGGTATCTGAAGAAGTGTGCATGCACACGAAAGCTCATACCAAGAACAAACTTAGTTGGTCTCTAAGGTGCTACTGGACAATTTTTTTATTTTTTTATTTATATTTTGACTGCGTCAGACCTACCTGAATCTAAGCAGTCACCAGTCATTCACATCATTATTGCCTTATAATGGTCATGCCTTTTTAAAAATCTTAACAACTAGTAGGTTTTATGTTGTGGGGTTGTGCTGACCTTGTTGGCTTTTTGTTTTACTGGAAAAAGAGAAGGTCTCAGCAAAGGGATGATTTCTTGCAAGTGGCATCATGCCTAATAGCTTCCACCAGGTATTTTGCATTTGACCTCAATTCCACATTGCTGCAGTCAGTTTTCCTATTGATGGGGGCCGGGGTGGTTAAATGAATATCTTTAGTTATTAGCTGTACAGCATTTAGCGTGGTTTTCTCTTCACTTGGCACAACAAAAATACCTCCCATTTAATGTCCTTCATTTTAAAGGAAAATAGTTCCATGAATACAGGTGCGGAATTCTTATTTATTTATTTTAAGCGGAAAATTCCTTTAATTCTACTCAATTCAAAAAATGTAGATTCATTTTCATGAAATTTTCCCATATTAAAATATGCTTGGTTTTAGCTCTATAATTCAATATTCATCTTAAAAGTTTTTCAATTGAAAACCAAGGTAGAGATGGGTGTTGATCACAAGACAAGAAAAAGTTGTTTATTTTTTATGTTGTTGGGAAGGGGCAATGCTGATTTCAACATTTCATGGATTGAGGACATCCTAGAAAAACTGAACATTGATGTGTCCAAACAGCAGCTGTTGTTTTCTGCCACTGTTATTTCAGAGAGCAATTATCTTGGATGTTTGTGCAGCCCTTCTATTTTAAGTACTGTGTACCACATTGAAAACACACCCTCCAATTTCCTAGCCTTTGAACTTTAAAAACGTATCCCGAAATCACTAAGGATACTGCCAGTGCAATACAAAGCTTGATTCCATTGCTCTATTCAGTCTATACAATTATGCCAGCTATGGCTAAAATATGAACTTGTGCTCCTACATATGCAAACAATAGAAAAGGGACCTTTCTGAAAGATCTGTATGGTTGACATCAGCCCAAGTCATTCTGATAGCAGCACTGGTGCATTTCAGACAATTGCCATGCTGAATTATGGGGTTGGTTGGTTTTGCTTAGAACCACATCATGGTTTGAGCTTCCAAATGCACAATGGGCAAACCTTGGCTTACAGCAGCTTCTCAGCTTCTGTTTTTCATCCTTGCAGTGTTCAGCTTCCTAAGTCAGCTCTTGTTTTTATAGTGCAACAGCCTTGGGAGAAAGAGCAATCTTAACTGCTGCTTTTTCAGTTCAGACCCATGCCAAACCATTGTTAAGCTTTCTTATGTATGGCTTGGCATAATGCCAAATGAGTCTCTGTATATCAAGGATATAGGCCTACCGTATTTTTCCATGTATAAGACAAGGTTTTTTGCTTTAAAAAATTAGTAAAAAATTGGGGGTCGTCTTATACACAGAACAGTCTCCACAACTGCCTCATGGGAGCAAGAGCTACTGAGAAGAGTTGGCGTGCTCAATCTTAAAAACATCACTGTAGCTGTCTCACCTCACAATTGTAGCATGGACAGAGCTGCTTTAAGTATATTATATTTTGTGTGTGAGGGAAAAATTCCAGAGGAATAAGTATTTGGCTGTTAACCCTGGACTGGGTTGTCTGATGGGCTCTTTATGTTGCTTAAATGCTCCTGTGTTGAAACACAAAATTAGTTTAATGTATTTTTAGATGAATTTCAAAAAAATGTTAAATATTTTTTCTGTTGGAGATCAGAAGTTGTACTACACTGCAGAAAGAAAGGGCTTTCCGCATTCTGGGTTCTTAATCAATCACAGGTTACATCTCGGTTATGGTAAAGCCTAGATGGTCCTTTAATAAGACTGTAAAAGTCCTTAGAGACCTATTAAGTGATATTGGAAAGGGCTGGGGGAGAGAACAATCAGCTTCTTTTATGAGCTTCCTTGGAGAAGGTTGTCAAAATGGGCAGGGGGAGTTGTGGAATTTATGGGCCATCCATTGATGTGAATGATATTAGTGTGGTAAATGCCATTATACTTTATGGGGCTAAACATGTTTCAGTGTGTGTGGAATTCATATTGCTTTTTAACAATCGTTCATACAAATGGGTTAAATGAAAGAATCTGACATTCCCCCTTCCTATTTTTTATTGGTGTTTTTTTTTTTAAAAAAGAGTGATAATAACATATCTCAACAAAAATGCAATAGATAGCCGGATTTTGATTTCTGCTAGTTTGCTTGAACTGATTTTGTTGGGACAAAATTCCTTTAAATCTTTCCATCTTTGCTTGGCTTTTGTTTTGATTGTTCCTTATGCAGATCTGAAGCATGGGTGTGCATGTCTCCTGTTACTAAATAACTGAAAGAGCAATTGTACATTTCTGTTTATGAAGGCAGCAGAGAAGCAAGAGTACCGGTAAGATAGTTGCTTTAAAAATACCTGTCTTGATTGTGCTCTATTGGATAATTACCACCCAGTCTCCAGTATTCCAATACTGGGCAAGGAGTTAAAGTGAGTGCTGGTGACCCAGATTCCAGGTATTTCTGGATGATACTGATTTGCTAGTTCTTTTTCAGTCTGGTTTCTTTCCCAGGTTTGGGATTGGGACAACTTTGGTTGTCCTGGCTTATGATGTACCCTGGGAACTGGCAGGAGAAGTGTGCTTCTGTTCAGCTTTGTCTCTCAGTGGCTTTGATGATGATGATGATGATGATGATGATAATAATAATAATAATTATTATTATTATTATTATTATTATTATTATTATTATTATTTGTACCCCGCCCATCTGGCCGGGTCTCCCCAGCCACTCTGGGCGGCCTCCAACAGATGTTAAAATACATTAAAATATCACAAGTTAAAAACTTCCCTAAACAGGGCTGCCTTGAGGTATTTTCTGAATGTCAGATAGTTTGACCTCTGCTGGGAGGGCGTTCCACAGGGCGGGCGCCATTACCGAGAAGGCCCTCGGTGCTGGATCTCAGTGTCCGGGATGGACGATGGGGGTGGAGACACTCCTTCAGGTATACAGGACCGAGGCCGTTTAGGGCTTTAAAGGTCAGCACCAACACTTTGAATTGTGTTCGGAAACGTACTGGGAGCCAATGTAGATCTCTCAGGACCGGTGTTATGTGGTCCCGGCAGCCGCTCCCAGTCACCAGTCTAGCTGCCGCAGTTTTGGAATCTGATCAGCGCTACCTCTCCTTTCCACTTCACTTTGCATCTGAGAGCCATAACGGACTAGATATGGATTACCAACCACACATTCTAAACAAGGCTGAAATGCTTTCAGTTAGGAAAACTTTTGATTTCAGTTAGGAAAACTTTTGATTTGATTTGTGTTTTCAATTGTTTTATGCTTGTGCATTTATCTTATTCTTTAGTGACCTTTGGTGGTTCATTTTGAAGCAGAAAGGTGGAGAACAAATGATTTTATGAATAAAAGCAATACATCAAATGCTTGCAACAGCAGAGGATGAATTCACAACTCATTCCAGAATTTTCCATTTTAATGGGGCTGCTCTACAGTGAGTTATCAGTTGTGGGCAGAGTTAAAATCTGTGCACAAATTGATGGATTATAAATTTTTAGAAGTATAACTTTGACCTGTCTCTCAAGAGATTAGGGAAATTGTGCATGAGGAATGACTAATTAAGGTTGTGTGGTCAAGCTTTGCTAACTAATGCATCTCTCCATCTACCATCAATATAATCCAGAGAGGAGGGCAGGCAGAGAGAATGTAAACGAGAAAGCTTTTTAGAAACGAATTTCCTGAGTCAAAGCTTGAGTGCCTCTTGTTTTGTGAAGCTCTTCTGCACATTAGGGTTACAAATATGTTCTTTACCGATCTCATGATTAATTGTTGACCGGGGGTGATTCATACTCAGAAGAGGGTGAAATGCTGTTAAAGAGAAAAGAAGGAGTTAAATAAATAACCATTCAATGCCTCTTCATTGATTTAGTCATTTTGTGTGGCCTTCCAGATTAATAGATGATAATGACTGATTTGCCTGAGGTTGCTCATATTCCCTATTCAGTTTTCATAGCATAAACTGTAAACTATCTAATCGTGTCTTATATGGAGGATTAATTCCAGCTGGAAGGAGTACAAAATCAACTGGAAAGACAGTGGAAATGGACAAACAGGGAGTGGAGGTTAGAGGGAGCCAGCCCTGTTTGATATGACTGCACTCCATCTTGACGCCAAATGTGCACAGATAGTAGAGGCTGGGGGGAGCGGAGGCGGAATTATTTTGGTGCTGTACGTGCGCCATGCAGGGAACTGTAGTGCATGTTTGTCCAATGCAAGAGGGAAATTCACTGACTTTTCCACAGCCTATATATTTAGTAGCCACTGGCCAGGATTCATTGGCAAACTTCCTGGGGGCCGCATGCCACCGGTGGGTGGAGCCATGGACAAAAGTGGGGAGAGCAACAGGTGCAGCTCTTTCATTTGTGCACTAGGCTGCAGTCCAGCCCCACAGAAGCGAGAGGCCACACAATCTTTGCGCGTCTCTCCATCTGGGCAAGCAAGGCATTATTTGGCAGTTCTCGGATACATTCCAGCCACACAAAAGCAGTGGAGGAAGGTGTGTGCCCTGGGCAGACCTGGAGGGTCCCATTTGAACCCTGCCTGACACAGAGAAATAAAACCTCCGCCAGAAGTCAAAAGCATGGCTGAAATCAGTTTCCCGTTCCAAACTCTTGGTTCAATATGTAGATGCTGAGGATATATGCAATGCTTAGCGATACAGTCTGTTAAGTCTATATATATAAAATCGTTCAAGTTGGATGTTTGTTAACGATTGCCTTTCTCCGTAACCCCTTGATCGATTCTGTTCAAATTTGGACACAACGTTCCATGCCCATATGGGAGTGATCATATTTACTTACATTGCACAAATACCACACCTTTCCCAGGTAAAAATGTGATTTTGTGCAAAAAAATATAGTGCCCTCCAGTGGATGTTAAGCAGCACAGCACAACACACGCTTTCTCTTTCATACTGTATCTTACTTTTGCATTTCACCAAATCAGCCACAGCAAGGCGTGGCCCGGTCAGCTAGTGGTTTATAAAATAACTGAATAGAAAATAAGCATTTGATGGTCTCTTCACCCTAAAACAAACTTTTGGAGCCCCCGTCCTCCAGTTTATATCTCAGAGCTATCATGAGTCTTGCCTATTCAGAAATCCACACATTTTGATATTATGTTTTATTGCTCCTGCCCTGGGAAAGGAGATGCGTGTGCAAAACGCGCCTGGCACCTGGCTAATTTCTAACACCGTTTCCACGTTTCCCCACTTTGCCCCAAATTCTGGTGATGCTCCTTTGGAAGAGGCATGTTGTCTGTGCATGGACAGTCAGGATTAGTGGTTGGCAGAATTAATCTTGTGGTTGCCACTGGTGACTGGGCAGCTGTGTTTGTGGACTCCTGTTCCTATTAGCTGCTCTAGAACAAATACCTGGTCTCAAATGTTGTTTTGAGAACATAGCAAAAGATGACCAAAGGCCCGTCTGCTCCAGCATCTGGTTCTCACATGGACAGCCTGCAAGCAGAACTGGACTGTCACCGGACATGTGATTCCCAGGGACTTGCGTGGCATTCAGAGGAAGGCAGACTCTTGGGAACGGTGTCGTCAGACCTTCTGTTTTTAATGTAATACTTGGTGGAACGGAGACAGTCAAATTGCAGTTCTCTGCGCACATAAATGATTGAAAGTATTTTATCGCCTACTTCAGCAGACAAGACTCCCAGAGCAGCTTACAGATAAAAAAGCCAACCCAAAAATGGTCCCTGCTCTCAGGCTTATAAAATATAAAATGTTGCACAAAAGGAAAAAGGGATGAAGAGGAAAGAGGAAAACAAATAAACTCAGGTGCCAGCTCTTCACATTAAGAGAGTTGTCATAGTTCAGGGAGAGGACTGGTCTCTCTTAGATGGCCCTGCACCTTTTGAGCACTTACTGTGGGAGGCTTAGGAAGGAAGTCAGTGGAGTTTTCTCAGAAGTAAACTTTCCTTCATAAGGCTCTCACAGGCAACTCAAGATGTTTCCTCAGGCTGTCAACCTATTGTGGATAATTAAAGAGTAAGGTGACATCTTGGAAATAGCTTTCCAAGGCTATTAGTTCTCTCTCTCTCTCTCCTTTCTTTCCCCCTAGCTCTCAGCCCATATATTTTAGCTGATTTAACCTTTTTGGGGTGGGGAATGAAGACTTTATGAGTTTAGCACATCAGTTCTAAGAAGACCACAGCAATTAATCTTCCCTTGACAGCTGCTTGATAAAACAATTATGTTCGGTAATCAGCATTTGTTGAAAGCATTATTTGCCTCATGACTTTTCCCATGCTGCTTTATGGGATTGCCCTGTTCTGTTTATCACTCTGAGTAGCCTTGTATTTCCAAGTAGAGGCTACCCTTGATGTGGGGGGGAAACAACTTGCTGGCTGTTAAGTGAATGGTGTGTCTGTATCATGTAACTGACAACCGTCTTGCAGAGATACAAAATTCCCAGAAATATTGAAGCCATGGGGATAGAGGCTTTTTCTTTGGGGCTGGGTGGGGGAGGCAGGTTTGATATGTATAGGGTAAAGCAAATCTTACTGACAAATCTTACTGACATATTGTCGCGACCCGACTAGACAGGGTCGCGCCATGCGGGCGCCAGGAAGGGGAACCTTGCAGCGGGCCAGGAAAGGGGGCGACAGCGGAGCCAGGTGCGCAGGGGTTAAACCGAGCGCAGCAAGACCCGACCTCGCCCAGGCATGCCTCGAGGGGTAAACAACCCCAGGATGGGTGCGTACCTGATGGCCCAACCCCAGGTGCGGAAGGGAACCGCAAATCATCAGCGGCGGGCGGGAACCGTCAGCATCGCAATAACAATGTAAAAAGCACCCATGAATAGTGCAGGTAGACCAGAGCAGTTAACTCTTTTGTCCAAGCCACCCCGGGTGGGGAAGAGGATTAACCCCGGACCTTTAGGGCAGAAGGGAGGGGGGAATTGGGAGTCACCCAGCAAGGTGTACATAAGGGGGATTCTGAGATGGCCTCCTCAGAATCCTCACGGACTTTCCACGTTTCTCTGTGTGCTGTACAATAAACTTCAAGACATCTTCCGCTGACTTCTCGGAGTGGCGTGCGTTCTTGACGGCTAGCTACAGTTACCATTGGGGACACGACATAGTGAGGATTCTCCAAAAACTTCAACGTCCGTATCGTGTTGGGATCGCTTACCGGCAGCTACCGAGATGGCGACCCCATGGCGCGGAGCGGCACGTTTTCAGACCCCCGTTACCTCGAGCACCCTACTCGAGCGGCCGGCGGATCTGTTCACCTCAAATCAACGGAGTCTTTCCTCGGCCGGACCAGACAGCGGGAGCCTGGGCGAGCTACGGCGACTCCAGGAGCAGCTGAACCGCCTCATCTGGGAGCGGCTGCGGGTTGACGAGGAGTCAGGCCGGTCGTTGGACCAGGCCTGTGGGGGCGCGGTGCCCTGGACAAGTCGTAGCGGCAGCGGGAGCCAAGGCCACGCGGGATCGGGGGTCTGCAGTCGGCAGACCCCAGGGGAGGGCTCAGGTCAGGAGCCCGGAGTGACTCAGCGGCTGACGTGGTTGGACGGGACGGCCCCGAGGGGGCAGGTGCTTCCCCCGCCAAGACATCGCAGCAGCCGGCTGGAGGACAACGTAGTGGCGGGGAGTTCCACGGGCGACAGCAGCGAGGACGAGCGCGCGGCAGTGACCCCGGAGGCCCGCGGGAGGCACGTCCGCCGGGGGGCGACGGCGCGGCGCAGGCCGCCCCCGGAGCTGAAGGCCGTTTACGAGGGGGACCCGGCGGAACTCTCCACCTTCATCGTCCACGCAAGGAACCACGCCAGAAGGTATGGGGGAGACGACTGCGACCCAGAGGACTTGGTAGCGGCGGTCATCTCCTCCCTGCAGGGGAAGGCCGGCCAGTGGGCCATGCTCCTGGTCGACCGCAGGGACCCGGCTCTGGCCACCCTGGAGGATTTCTTGGTGGCCCTTCGAGAGCGCTTCCAAGACCCGCAGGCGGAGGAGAAGGCGAAGCGACGGGTCCAGAAGGCCAGGCAAGGGGGTCTCCCGGTGCAGGACTATGTAGACATGTTCAGGGGGGAGGCCGCCCGAATCTCCTCCTGGAACGAGGAGGTCCTCGTCCACTATTTCAAGGAGGGCCTCCATCCTGAGCTCCGCAAGTGGGCCGTAGTGAAAGGGACCCCCCGGGAACTGTCAACGCTGGACGGCTGGTGCCGCACGGTGGCTCAGTTGGAAGCAGACCTGGGGATGCTGGAGCTAGAACCCAGGGCGGGCAAGGACCGAAGGCCCGCGGAGAACTCAGGGACCCTCCGCCCCGCCAATGGCGCGGGGGTCCCCCGGCCCAAGCGCACCCCCGACCCGGAACGGGAGAGGAGACGCCGGGAGGGACTCTGCATGAGGTGCGGGGGGGCAGGACACTATGCGGTGGCGTGCCCCAAGCGACCCCCAGGAGAGGTCCGGACCCCGGCAGGGTCCCAAGCGACGTCGGGAACCAGTAGGACACCCAAGACCGGGAGCCGGGCGGCTGTCGCGACGGAGCCAAGGGGAAAGCGCCAGTCCGACTCCGAAGGCTCGGGGTCGGGAAACGACCTGGACCTGCAGTAAAGGACGCCCGGCTGCAGGTCCCGCCAGGGTCAACGGACCCCAAGAAACGGGCGGGAAGACCACCCAACCTGGTCCGGGTGAGGCTGGAAAACCCGGACGGTGGCAAGCAATGGACGGGCGATGCGCTGCTGGACTCGGGCTGCGACCACAGTATGCTGCACCCCGAAGTGGCCAAGGAACTGGACTTGCCCACCCAGGTTCGGAGCACCCCCTTAGTTTTCGTCCAGATGGACGGCAGTCCCATAAAGGGGGGTCCGTTTGGGGTGGAAGTGGGGCCGGTCTCCTTGTGGGTGGGGGACCACCGGGAGTCCAGGATGCTAGTCAGGGTCCCCACGGACGGGTACCAGGTAGTGCTGGGGTTGGATTGGCTGGTGGAACATAACCCCATAGTAGACTGGCGCTCAGGGCGCCTGACGTTCGACCTGGATAGGTGTGGGCAGCACAGGGTCGAATCGGACCCCCAGTGCCCTGGAAAGGGGGAGGCCAAAGGGGTCCACGGGGGCGAGGGCAAGCTGGATGTGGTGGCGCCGGAGATACCCCCGGAGTACCAGGATCTGGCGGCGGTGTTCGGGGAAACCGAGGCAGACGAGCTGCCCCCCCACCGCCGCACAGATTGCGCCATCGACATCCCAGAAGATGCGGTCCTCCCCAAGGGACGCATCTACAAGATGTCCGGGGAGGAACTCCAGGACCTCAGGGAGTTCCTGGACAAGAATCTGGCCAGAGGGTTCATCCGCCCCGCCAAGAGCCCCATGGGGGCTCCGGTCATCTTCGTGGGCAAGAAGGATGGCACCCGGAGGTTGTGCCGGGACTATAGAGGGTTGAACGCCATAGCGGCAGGGAACGCATACCCGCTCCCCCTCATCCCGGATCTGCTGGGTACCGGCACGATCTTCACGAAGCTAGACTTAAGGGAGGCATACTATCGGGTGCGGGTCCGGGAGGGGGACGAATGGAAGACGGCTTTTAACTGCCAGTTTGGACAGTTCGAGTTCCTGGTAATGCCGTTCGGTTTGAGCGGGGCCCCGGGGGTGTTCATGAGCCTCATCAACGAGGTACTCCACGACCTCCTGTACAAAGGGGTGGTGGTCTACCTGGACGATGTGCTGGTGTACAGTCGGGACCCCCGGGAACACGTCCGGTTGGTCCGGGAGGTCTTGCAGAGACTCCTGGACAACCACCTATACGTCAAGTTGCCCAAGTGCGAGTTCCACCGCCCCTCCTTAGATTACCTGGGGTATAGGATCTCGGCGGCGGGGGTGGCCATGGATCCCCAGAAGGTGGAGGCAGTCCTGGGGTGGGAGCGGCCGCGGACACGGCGCCAACTCCAGAGCCTGCTAGGGTTCGCAAATTTCTGCAGGGGCTTTTTGCCCAACTATTCGGCCTTGGTGACCCCCCTCACCGATCTCCTAGGTACCAAGGGGAAAGGAAAGGGGGCCAAGCGTCCCGGGGCGGCTCTGGATTGGGGGTCCCGGGCGGAGGAGGCTTTCCAGGGGCTCAAAGGGGCGTTCGCCGCCGAGCCTACGCTGATCCATGTGGATCCAGCCCGGCCCATGGTGGTACAGGTAGACGCTAGTGATGTGGCCATGGGGGCGGTACTCCTGCAGAGGGACGGGGAGGGCCGTCTGAGGCCCGGAGCGTACCTGTCCCGGAAGTTTGGGAAGGCGGAAAGGAACTGGTCTACCTGGGAGAAGGAGGCAGCGGCCATCCGCATGGCGCTTGAGGAGTGGAGACACTGGCTGGAGGGGGCAAGGGAACCGTTTGAGGTCTGGACAGACCACCGCAACCTCGAGGCCCTCCGACAGCCACGGAAGCTGACCGCCAAGCACATGCGGTGGGCAGAGTTCTTCTCCCGGTACGATTTCCAGCTAAGCCACATTCCCGGGAAGGACAACTTCCTCGCGGACGCCCTGTCTCGCCTGCCCCAGTACGAGGCGGACGTCCGCACAGAGATGCGTCCGCTATTTGAGGACAAACACCTAGCCCGAGCCGTCACCACCCGTAACCAGGCTAGGAGGAAAGAGGGACAGACAGGGGGTCAAGATGGGACACCCCCCGGGAGCGCAGCCAGCCTTCTGCAGCGCTCCGCGACAGACTAGTGGCAGCGTATCCGACAGACACGGAACTACAGAACCTGCGGGACTCCTTGACACTGGAAGGGGACATCTGGCGAAGAGGGAGCGCCGCGTACGTCCCGGAACCCCTCCGGAGGGCCGCCCTGGAAGCATGCCACGACGCCAAAGCGGCTGGGCACTTCGGCTTCGTCAAGACGTGGAAGCTGGTTCGGCGGAGCTTCTGGTGGCCCACGCTCCGTAAAGATGTCAAGGACTACGTTGCAGGCTGCCCCATCTGCCTCACCTGCAAGCCGGCAGTGGGCAAGCCGCAGGGCCTCCTACAGCCCCTGGAGGTCCCACCTCGACCTTGGTCGGTGATCTCCATGGACTTTATTACGGATCTGCCACCCAGCCGAGGCAAGACAGCAATATGGGTCGTGGTGGACCTGTTCTCCAAGCAAGCCCATTTCGTGCCCTGCGCCTCACTGCCTACCGCCACCCAGGTGGCAAAGCTGTTCATGGAGCACATCTTCCGGCTCCATGGGGTTCCAGACAAGGTCATTTCCGATCGTGGCTCCCAGTTTGTGTCCCGATTTTGGAAGGCGTTCCTGGGACTGCTGGGGATCGAACAGGGACTCAGCTCGGCCTACCACCCCCAGACTGACGGACAGACGGAACGTGTCAACCAGGTGCTGGAGCAGTACCTGCGGTGTTTTGGTTGCTACCAGCAGGACGACTGGTCACAGCTGCTTCTGTTGGCGGAGTTCGCTTACAATAACTCCGTACATAGCAGCACGGAGATGTCCCCCTTCGCCGTGGTCTACGGGATCGACCTGAGGCACCTGCCGGACTTGGGAGAGCCCACCGCCCGGGAGCCGGAGGAGCTCGGAAAGTGGAGAGAGAGGACGGCCAGGTGCTGGGAGTCCCTTCGGGAACAACTGCTGGAGGTCAAGGCGGCGCAGAAGAGGACGGCGGACCAGCGAAGAAGACCGGCGGGGGACATCAAAGCGGGGTGCCGGGTCTACCTGTCCACGCGGCACTTGAAGCTGGGCCTCCCCAGCAAGAAACTCGGGCCTCGGTACTTGGGCCCGTTTAAAGTGTTAGAGGTAATCAACGGAGTTTCTGCGAAGCTGGAACTCCCAAAGAACTTGCAACAGATACACCCGGTGTTCCACTTCAGCTTGCTGAAGAAGTCCCCGGAGGACGACGGTTGGCACCCCGTGGCGGCGCCACCCACCCCGTTGATCCTGGCAGGAGGGGAGCACCATGAGGTTAAGGACATTTTGGACTCCAGACTCTACAGAGGGCGTTTGCAGTACCTGGTGGAGTGGAAGGACTTTGCTACGGGGGACCGAGAGTGGGTGTGGGCGTCGGACGTTTTGGCCCCACAGCTGGTCAAGAGATTCCACCAACAGTGGCCAAACCGGCCGGGGGGCCCCGGGACTCAGAACGCTCCCCAGGGGAGGGGGAAGTCAGTTTCGGGGGGGCAGGATGTCGCGACCCGACTAGACAGGGTCGCGCCATGCGGGCGCCAGGAAGGGGAACCTTGCAGCGGGCCAGGAAAGGGGGCGACAGCGGAGCCAGGTGCGCAGGGGTTAAACCGAGCGCAGCAAGACCCGACCTCGCCCAGGCATGCCTCGAGGGGTAAACAACCCCAGGATGGGTGCGTACCTGATGGCCCAACCCCAGGTGCGGAAGGGAACCGCAAATCATCAGCGGCGGGCGGGAACCGTCAGCATCGCAATAACAATGTAAAAAGCACCCATGAATAGTGCAGGTAGACCAGAGCAGTTAACTCTTTTGTCCAAGCCACCCCGGGTGGGGAAGAGGATTAACCCCGGACCTTTAGGGCAGAAGGGAGGGGGGAATTGGGAGTCACCCAGCAAGGTGTACATAAGGGGGATTCTGAGATGGCCTCCTCAGAATCCTCACGGACTTTCCACGTTTCTCTGTGTGCTGTACAATAAACTTCAAGACATCTTCCGCTGACTTCTCGGAGTGGCGTGCGTTCTTGACGGCTAGCTACAGTTACCATTGGGGACACGACACATATATACCAGTGAAGGTTGACAGTTAACTCAGTCACAGAATCATAGAGTTGGAAAAGACCTCAAAGGTCAGCCAACACCTTGGCAGTATATGAAATGCATTCCTGCGGCTTGTTTACAGGTGATCATCTAGTCTGTCTGCGTAAGAAACTCGTAACGCAAAGGAGTCCGCTACCTTTTGACAGCTGGTTTTAGTGTAAACCTAAAAACAAACCACAACATGTGAAGGAAACTTTACGCACCGGTCCTTTATATTTGGAGCAAAGTATTTGCTCCATCAAACAAACAAAAACAAACAAACAAACAAATATTTGTGAGCTGGTGTGGGAAGTCTTGGTTAGGATTAGGTTGTATGGCTTCATTCCTGAGCACATCAGTCCCATTGAATTTAATGGGATTTGCTCCAGAGTCATTTTTCATATTTCTTGAGCAGGACTATAGTTTGGTAGTACAGTGTCTGCTTTGTGTCCAGGGTCATTTCTTGCCACCTCCATGAAGGGCAGTGAATGCCCCTTTCCATAAACCCCGGAGAGCTGCTGCCAGTCACTTTGGACAATACTGAGCTTGATGGACTGGCAGCCGTGGATTCCCAGTGGCAGGCGTTGCTGCCGCTTACTGGCAGGAGAAGGGGCAAAGCATGGGAGCCAAGCCACTGCTCCTGCCACTGCACCTTAGTCCTGGCACTCAGCCCCTCCCCCTCCTTTTGGGAAGCAGCAGGGATGCTTGATGCCCAGAAGCCAGGTATGCAACAGCATGCCACCTAATGGTGAGGGAGGGGGGCCTCACCATTGTTCCTTGTGTACTAAAATCTACCCTAGAGCATACCCAACCCTATTCCTGCACCTGTACATTGTGGGATTGTGTCTTTTGGAGAAGCTTGGCTGCCACTCTCATCTTGTCATTCAGGAGCCGCTGAAAGACTTCCAGGCAACTCCAGGGTTCCCAGGACACGGCTCCAAAGCCACTGTTCATAGCAATTGCCACCTTTTGTGGCTAAGCAAAAAAGAAAAAGAAACGAAAAGTACCGGTACATTGAATCATTTCCTGCTAAGAGATAAAAAGGAGCTTTGCCTTGGTGCAAATAGCAGCATTCTCTAATAGGTCTCATTTATTCTTATATTCCTCTTGGGCAATCTATATAAAAAGGATGACAACAGTGCTACATATATAACAGAGGTGTATAAAACAAACTCTCACATAGAAACTCTGAACACGGATTCATAGAATATTCATAGGGGAGATGCACTGCCCAGGAACACATGCATTCTGAAGGACCTCCATAGACCATTTTAGAGGAAGAGTGATACTTTTATAAACGCAGCACCTTTTTTTTTGCTACTGCTTCCATAACTTGTTTCTTGGAGAAAAAGGCTGCATGGATGTTTCCTTCCTCTTCTGATTCTCCCACTGCAGGCAGCATTATTCGCTGTGCTCTTACCTTAAGGCTACATGATGAAAATAGAAACTTAACTACGGTAATATAATTACATTTTTATATGTTTGGGACCAGTTTACTCAAAGGACTGCACCCATGTTGCCAGCCCATGCCAGCTAGCTCAGAGGGATTGGCTCAGTGTCCTCTAGTGAAAATGATCACTACATGTAACAGGGCCTTTTCAGTAGTAACCCCGCAATTATGGAATTCAGTTTGCGCAGCCAGTCAGAGACACACACACCCCAACCCCAAGAGCCACCTGGGTGAAATGAATGATGCATGACAACGTGTTATGGGATTAAAATTGGCCACAACTTTATTTAAACTTCAGATGTAGGAAGACCTTGGCTTAGCCATTGGGCGTTTATCCCTCCCAGTCTCCAGCCGGGGATCTGAGGCACATCAGGGTTAACAGATCTGTCTGGGGAGTGGGCTGGCTCTGGAAGACGCATGTTTAAGCAGAGAGCCCGCCCCCATTTTGCTGCAACACAGGGGAGTGCACTGACAACCTTTCAGCGTATGGCCAGTGACTCCCATCAACACAGCCCCTTTAACAGGGAACCCTGGGATCACTGCCGCGGGGGGGGGGAATGTGTCACCGCTTCACGCCCCCCCCCATTTAGGGAAGATAGACTAAAGGATTCCGCCCAAGGCCTAAAACCGCCAAAGTTGTGACGTTTTGCTATGGGGAAGGCGAAACCTGCCAATGCAGGGAAAATTCCTTCCCAGTCCTTTAACAGCAACCATCAAATGACTGTAGCAGTGCCTGCATACCTGTAAAGAGGTTACCCTGAAATAAAGAGCATAAACACAGGGAGGGGAGGGCGGGTGAAGCTCTGGAGCCGACTGTGGGCTCCCAAGTAGGCTCCACCCCTTACATACGCAAAGAGCAGACCGGAGTGATGGCTGCCGCTTCTTGGTCCGCTCTCCTGGCTCTGCCTCCGCCCGTCACAATGGGTTCATTCTGAACTGAGGTTTGGCGGGAACTTCAAGGGCTGTGACGTGGGGAGGTGGACCGGGAGCATTCTGCCGGGAGTCCCAAAGGACTGGGGGTGCTGCGCGCGCCCACGCAAAGGGCGCCCTCCGGTTGATGGGGAGAGCGGTCATTCTACAGAGATCAGGCATACCCCATCCCTTACATTTTTAAAGCGGGCCTTAACTTCTGATTTCTTCTCCACAAGGTCATAAATAGTGGCTGCTTATTGGGTCATGGCTAAGTTTTATTGTTGCTACTTTGTTGTGTTTGATTCTGCTGTTACTGTTGATAGTATATTTTAAGAGTGTTTTATGAGTTGGATTTGTATTTTACGCATGCAGTAAACCACTTTTGGGAGGACTTCCTCCTAAAATAGCAGACTATAATCTCTTAAAATAAGAATAATTAGTTCCTATAAGAGGGGAAGATAAATTGTTGTCCTATCTTTGAGTAGCCTAAATTAGGGACCACTTAACACTTGGAGGTGTCAGCTGATCACCCTTGAAGAGGTTGAGTCAAGGGGCCAAGTACACTTGGGGGCCTTGGGCCAACATCTGAAGAGTCAACTGTCACCCAAGATTGGCCATCGTTGGTCTAGTTGTCATTATGTTGTGACATTCTCTAGGGCCTTTTCGCATCTGAAGACAAGAAGCGTTCCCGGCTAAGGGAGATGTGAGCGGTGCACAGGAAACCATGGCTAACGTGCAGGATGGCCTTTGGATGGCGATCCTGGTCACAGGTCTGGGGGTGATCTGCTTCGGAACAGTGTCCACAGAGGATTTCCAGTGCCAGCGGGTGGAGCATCCTGTTGTTACAAGTGAAGGTAAGTGATTGAGAAGGTGATTTCCAAATAAAGAAGAGCAAAGAATAGCAAAATGGGCACTGAGTTCAGTAGAGGTGGATTTGTTGTTCTTTGGCTAGTTTCCTTATAGACCTCTGACTGTATTAAGAAAATCTGAGATTGCAACAGATTGGTTGGAAATCTCTGCTCATAATTGACCTGCATTTTAATTTTCACTCCTTTGAATCAGTGGGCTAGTTCATAAATGCTCACCCGGGGGGGGGGGGGAATGACTGCTGTGAGGCCACAAAATGTTTGGCGCACTATTTCCCCAAGAACAGTCATTATCTCTCAAGCCAGCATTGTGAAAAGGCTGCTATTGTTTTGTCCCGGGCAGTAGCCCCAGCTAGCAAATGGGGTTCTAGCCCAAAGGGGACCTGGGCCAAGCACAGAGTCCAGGGACTCTAGATCACATACTGCAACATCATCTCCAAACCCAAGAAGCAGAGCCATGTCAAGCATGGGCTAGGTTCCAGTGAGGCAAGGTCAAACCCAGCAGAGGGTAAGTTCAGATGAACAAGGTCAGGCAAAACGGACATCCTCTTCTGGCTCCAGGGAGGGTCTCCTCACGAGCCACGAGAACTCTCCATTTCTCTCTCACCATTTCCAGGTTTGAATTGAATGATTTCATTATTTCCCAGTGTGTTGCGTGTGTGCGCGCACGCGCCTGTGCCTATATCTGTATCTGTATGTGACCCCAAGACCTCCATCTCCTGTGGAGCTATAGCCAATTTTGACTTTAGTATATATGTGAAGTTAGGACTCTTTGCTTCAGTAAGCATCACTTTTCATTCCCTTACATTGAAGCTTACCTGTCATTCTGCAGCCCTTTTGCTCAGTTGGGTGGAAAGGAGGCACCTGTGGAATGAGCAATGAAGGCAAAAGACCAAATGCCAGCAGGTCTGGAAAGCCAAGCACCAGAGCTTTGCTGCACCAGGAAAGAAAGCTCTATTTGTTTTGTCCTGAAGCTGCTTCTCCCCAAAGATATTGCAAGAAAAGTTATGCAAATAGATATTCATAGGCCAGGCTACAGCCTGTTTTTACTCCACAAAGAAGGGGAGTCAACAGAGAGTGGAAATTTTGGAGTACTACATCTGAATTTAACCCATACCGCTATAAAAAGGAACACTACTATTACATTTTCAAAATTACTGTGTTTAATTATGATAGTTCTATTTATGTTTAGCAGTAGCCAAAAATCACTGACGTTCTGTTAGGCCAAGAAAATGACACGCACTCCTAGCATGTCACACCTTTAGGAGCCTAACTGCATTTTCTTCCTGAACCTCTTTGCTGGTGTGGTCAGGAAAGACCCAAGACCATTTGAAATTTAGGAGGAAGGGGAAGATGATAGACTTGGATGTGAGAAACTAGCAAGCTTTCATTTGAGATGTCAAGACTTTTTTTTAAGGGATTGCATATGGGAATAAATAGCACTTTTACTTTGTGACATCAGCAGCCATTACTCTGACCCCCCCCCCCCTGGTTTCACACCTATTTGCATGCCTAGCAACCAGCCCACTTGATGCTGGGGTAGACTGGCATACTTAACAGAATTAGAAGCCAAATGTTGAGGTTTAAGGCAGGGCTATGAAAGCAAGAAACAGTCAGCACAACTGCTTTCTGGAAATGCAACTAAGTGATAGCGCAAGAGGCACATGGGGAAGCAGACAGAGATGGGAGTCCTGAGGGACAGAGAGTAGGATGAGGTAGGGGCTCAGGGAAGCAAAAATAGGGCAAAACCAACGGAGAATAATTCTGGCATTCATCAGCCCACTCGGCTACTGCTCCTCATGACAGCCACGTTGCTTTTTGCATTCCCACCACTTGCAGGGAGCTGAAAATAATTCCATAACCTCTTTTAAATCCTGATGAAATGGAGCTAGAGAAAGAACATGGCATAAACTTAAAGGTGGTGTTTACTTGTGGTTGTAAGGTGCTTTCAGGTGTGAGGCCTTATTCTTCATACTTGAGACTCCTCGTTCTCCTCTCTGATTGATTCTGATCAGACACCAGACTGCTTAATGACCAGGCTTAAAGGTGTCTTTGTGGGTTTTGCTGCTAATCAGCCTCCTTTTCTCCACAGGGACTGCCATAATTGCCAGTGTTCTTTCAGGGTCCCAGCAATGAACATATTGGCAATTTTTAGATTAGATTAGATAAATTTATTGTCATTGTCCGTATATACACAGTATACACAACAACGAAAATCAAACACCCAAAGACCGGATTTACCGTACACATTTGCACATATCTCCAACACTCTCATCCTATTAAGACATAATCTATTAAAACATAACATAATCCAGAATGTAACATAACCTATTAAAAGCATAACATAACCTAAAACCTATCTCATTCCTTACTACTCACTGCTTGCTATTTCTTACTACTGGCCCTGAGATCATTGTTTAGTGCAATCAAAGCTCTTGAATAGAAACTATTCAGAAGGCGTGTGGTTCGAGTTTTCATCGTCCTGTATCTTCTGCCCGAAGGCAACAGTGCAAAGAGGTTGTGAGCAGGGTGGGTGGGATCTCTCAGGATATTGTGTGACTTCTTCAAGCAGCGAGACATGAAGATCTCATCCAGGGTTGGTAGTTGGAGCCCAATAACATTCTGGGCAATTTTAATTATTCTCTGTAAAGCTTTTTTGTCCATTACAGAGCAGCTACGAAAGGTAGCAGTGGTGCTACAGACGGGAGAAGGGGCAGACGAGAATGTATGAATGAGGGGAGTAACCAGCACAGATGCTGTTAAAAGTAAACAGTGATTACGCAGTGGGAAGATAGGAAGTCAGGAACAAATAAATAATGCCCCAATTTCTTCTTGCAATATTTTTTTGAGTAACTAGCATACACCCCAAGGAATTAAACCACAACAATCTGATGCAAGTAACTGCTAAACACAGCTGAGTTCCCTTGCTTGCTGCAACTGTAATGACGGTCTGCTGAAATAGATTCATTTACTTACTTGGCAATTATAGTTGCTGAAATCAGCTCTGTAAAATTCAGTGGAGGGCACAGGCCAAGCAAGAGTTAAAAAGGGTTTGTGGGGGAACAATGGAGCCAAGGGCAGGTTCTGACCAGGATCTGGAGAACCGCAAGGCTGCTTCTGCCTGCACAAGGGCCTGTTTTGGCTCTTCCTTCCCATATCTTTCTCCCAAAGCTACTCATAAGGACCAGAACAACCTCCAGTGCAGCTTCCAACACAGGATCAGGGGCTGAGGCCAGAATCCTAAAGGAATGATTTCCCATTTACTCACCTCGAATTTATAATTTGAAGTTTCCATCATCTCCCTTTAAACCGGACAGGCTACAATATTGCGCACACTTCCCTTGAGGAAGCCTATTGGACTCTTCATTGAGCTGTAAATCAACTTGCATTATCCTATTTTGCAGAAACAGAAGGCCTTTGGGGGGGGGGGAGATTCTCTCAGACCTCCGATCCTTATGAAGTCCACAACAAATGAGCTGATTGCAGTCTGTCATAAATGAAGATTAATTGAATGAGCATCTCCAGCAACAGAAGGCAGAACAAATGTAGCAAAACTTTTAAAAGCCTCCTGGAATTGCCCTGGTGACATATGGAAAGGGAGAGTAGTTTGAAATGCGGTTGTGTGTGTCTTGTTTCATTGCCCATTTGAAACAGAATTTTTGATTGAGCACATAGACTTAACGAAGATGATAAATTAGACTCTTCATGTGGTAGTTGCAGAACATTCTGTTATACTGGAAGGGGGCTGGTATATCCTCGGAGTGCCAAGCATTAGCTTTCCACATCACTTCACTTCAGTTTCTTGGCGTTACAGAACATCCACGCTCAATTTCCAGCTTTATTTTAAAAACAACCAAAAAAACACAATAACAACAATAACAGATAAAGCAGGAGTGGAATATAAATGGATGCCACAAGAAAATTAGAGGGGGAAACAGCAGATTGAGGAGATTGTGTCCAAGTCCCACACGCCTTCGAAGATTGCTTAGAAGCTTCAGCTGGTGCAGAGCATCGCCAGCTCATCTCCGCGGGGGGGGGGGTGTCTTAATTATTTTGTCAATGCACTCAATAAATACATCCTGCAGAGCACAATTCGAGGTTCTGCTCATGACTGCCTCACCCATTGTGATCTCTTGCAGCTTTGAGCATCTTTGGCAGAAACCTCATTCTCACCTGCTTTTTCTCCATTTTTAATCTCTGCGTTTTCCTCATTTGCATTCTTTTCTTTCACTGTTTCCCCCCTCATTCATCAATCCTTTCCTCTTCCTTGTATTTCCCCCTCCCACATTTAATTCTCATCTCCTTTCCCAGTCCTCCTTCTTCCATGTAATTTTCTCCCACTGTCTGCTGACTATTTTATGCATAAAGTTTGCTCCCTGCCTTTCTTTATTTCTCTTTCTTTAAAAAAAAACACCATTTGTTTTTAGTTTCATGAAAGACAGAAAAAAACAGCAGGCCTGGCAAAGAAACCAAAACAAAACAGAAAAAACTCTGGTGAATAACCTAGGAATGTAGCTGGGAAGGAAGGTAGCAATGATGTCTCCCACATCCTTGACTCATCTCTTGTTGTTTCTTCTTCTTCTTCTTCTTCTTCTTCTTCTTCTTCTTCTTCTTCTTCTTCATCTTCATGTGTCTCATCTTCTTGCCCCCACCTACCTACCTTCCATGGGTGTCTTTGCCTCTTTCCTTTCTTAAAAGTAATGGTCAGCTCATTACTTGTTCTCTTGATCTTAGAGGCATTCCAGGGACTGGCCACTGTGAGAAGCGAAGAATGGGCAGGATGTGGCCCGTCAGATCTAGCAGGGCTCTTCCTATGTTCTGAATCCTATTGATTTTTTGGTGTCAGTTGACCCTGCTGCTCTCCTCTTATAGTTTAACCTTTTCTCTTTTTGTCTGTTTGGGTGCCTTTTAACTGTAAGCAAGCTCCAATATTCCCCGTTTTCATTGATCCTTTCATTCTTGCTAACTATCTTCCCTTCTCTTTCATCTAAATTTATTGAATGTCTTGACATTCACATTCACAGTCTTCAGCTGCAACTTCTGTTTCATCTCTACTAGTGTTGTTTTTATTGTTTACACCCCTCCAAAACCTGCTCATTGTATTTTACAAACCATGTCCTCTTGCTAAATTACAGGGGTTTTGTCTGTTCTTATTCTCTCCTCTGATTTTTACATGGTTGGCCTTTCCATTTAAAAAATGAAAACTCCATTCCTTGCCTTCTCATTGAGTTGCCCAAAGGATGTGTGAGAACCATGACTAAGGTTACCAGATTTTTTTCAATGACTCCGGGGACACTTTTCAACTTCAGTCGGAATACAAAACATGTAATAAGAACGACAAAAGCAAGGATTGCCTTGGGCAACTGAAGGAAAGCAGGAACACCAATCTGTGTTAACGCTGGACCATATTACATTTACACGAATGCAAACGGCTTCTTCTTCATTAACATTATAAAAATGAAATATTTCTCCTCTGTTGCGTGGCCTTCCTCTGGGCCCCCGCCTGCTCTCTCGGGTCGGGTCTGAACTTGGCCATGTGTCCTTGCCCTCCCGGTTCTCTCCTACCTCTCCTCCTCAGTGGCAGGGGCAGCAGGGGCGCAGCAAGGTTGAGGCTCCCCTCTTTTTTCTCCTTCCTCTTTCTCTCTCTTCCTTCTTCTCTGCTCCTCCTTCTCCCAGTGTCGGCTCCGTGGTTTTCCTGGCCCCAGAGCACCACTGGGCAGTTGGCCGGGCTCGATTTGGATCGTGCGGGGTGTGTGTCAGCTGTTCCCCCAGTTGACGCGCCGGGCGTCCCTAGTTCCCCCTTAGCAGTGGTGGCAGCAGCGGCAGTCTCAGCAGCCCAGAGCCAGCCTGGTAGCGCAGTTGGCTCTGGCTGGCTTCAGAAGCTGCTCGCTGCTGTGGCCCCCGCCATTTTGCCTCGCTGGAAGTCCCCATATGATGTGTCTTGTGCCGTTGAACCAATCACGCAACATTCATTCCCTACTAATAAATAGGGAATGAAAATATAAATCCAGGGACATTAAATGAAATCCGGGGACGGATTTTGTCCGGTGACAGATTTGTAAATCCGGGGAATGTCCCCGGGAAACGGGGATGTCTGGTAACTTTAACCATGACACCATATTTTCACAATGCATGTGCACCTACATGAACCATAAATCCACCCTAAATCATACAGCTGACAACCATAGCTTGAAGTTGCTTTTACAAGTAGCTATATAAGGGGACCAGGTTCATGCAAAACCAGGAAACGTGTGAATCTTGAAACCTCCTCCAGTTCTTCTGAGGAGAAATGGACAGAAAGAAGCCCAAGAGTGTGTGCCTGGAAACCCCTCAGTCAGAGGACTGCCTTAGGCTAGTACTGTGCTAAAGAAACAACAGCTTAGAAGGCTGTCATAAGGATTCATGAAATAAGATAGGCAAAGTTCCTTGATAGCATCGAAAAATCTATGTAAATGCTAAATATTTTTAACGCTGATAATCTGATTTTATTTATTTATCAAATTTATGTTTGTATAGAAATTGCTCCTTGGTTACATGTATTCAGAGCAGAAAATGCTGTCGACTTCTCTCAGATAACATTTGATCCAAGACAAAAAGAACTTGTTGTTGGAGCAAGGTGAGACAATGCTTTTTAAAAATTCTCTTATCAGATAGCTATTGTTTTCCTGTTTGAATGCATATGTGATTAAAATACATAATTTATATCCATGTAACATGTGAACAAGCTATGGACTTCAAAATTAGCTGTGATACTTGGTAACCACTTTGCTAAGAAAACTAGATTCTGCAATCCTTGCAGTGTTTAGGACTTGAAGCTAAGGGACGCAGCTTCTGGTTAGACTGTACCACTTCACAGTAAGGGAGGGAGTGGCTGAATTAGCATTTGATTTGTGGGTATTTCTCCCTTTCATGCAAATTGTGAAGCTGACTCACAACAGGTTAAAGCACTGTCTGTTACTGCTCTTCGTATTTCTGTCAAGAGTGGAATTTTTTAGTAGTAGAGTGCGTCTTGACACTGTGCTGTGAGCCGAGGCTTTTACTAGTTTCAAATCAGCCCAACGAACAAATCTTGCAAACAGTTAAGAGCCAGACATGCTTAAACTTGCCCAGCAATATCTTAATTTGGGGTACAACTGTTGTGGCCCTAAACATGCAACATTTTTGCCCTTTATATTATCCTGCTTTTGATTCCAGCTATCTACAGATGTTGACTGTCCTTCTAGAGGGTTTCTGGGGTCAGACTGAGCTATAATAATACTGCTTTAAGGAAGTGGCTTAGATGATGACTGGTGTTTTGTTTTATTAGTTGGCCAAAAATTTCAAACAGCCAACCCCCAAAGTGTTGTTTTTGTTTTGATGAAGCAATGCAACTTAAATAAAACATGTCATGTCACCCCTGCAGTGTGCATAGATGAAAGTTCTTTCTTACGTTTGTTAAAATTCAGTTCTGATCAAATTGGTGAACATTGCTCCTTAGCCCAGTCCTGCCTTTCAATGCCAGTTCATTTGAGCTTCCATTGACTGCAGCCTCCTACCAGCCCCTCTAGAAGGAAGTCAGAAGAGACTGTTAGCAGGCTGCTGAAAAGCTCTCGCTTGGCACTCCTGGAATGCGCCATGAACCTGCTTGCTGATTTTTCCGCCTGCTCTGCCCTGATACGCCATGAATCCTACCCAGCTTGTACTCTCCTGGTTTGCCTTTGATATAGCTCTACCACCAATGCCCTGGCTGTAAAAACAAAGCAATATGGTTTGGATGAATGTTGGGAACTTACAGGGAACTTAGCTTCCTTCAGACATGACTTCAGATCTGGGCTGGAGCAGGTTGCTTTGGTTTTCTGTTTCTAAATCCTTACAGCTTCTAACAATCAAACAGCTGCTCATCAAAAGGTGAAGGGATTTTTTAGGTTATTGCAATGCCTCTTTAAAATAATTTATGAATTCAAATTTGGTTTCATAGGTACTGAGATAGTAATAATTCCTCTCATTAATCATTGCCACTGTTGTTCAAGATGATGGCCAAACCTGAACAGGCGAAGTTTCATCCTAGATAGCTCAGAAATTGTTTTCAAAGTCAGAAAAAACCTCCCTAACTCCTATTACAGATTTTATAAATATATATATGACTGGACTGCATCAAAGACCACCTTCTGATATTCATGTTAATTAATGAAATTTGAACAGATTATCTTGGGCTGTTTACCCAGCAACCCACCTAACAAAAACAATGGTTAGCCAGCAACCACAACAGTACATTTATTTTTACGATGTTTCATTAAAGTTTGTTACCAAGAGTGAGTGAGAGTTGAAAACAGGAGATCCAAAGTATAAGAAGGTCTTTATGGCTGCATTAGAGATGTCATGTCTTTACACATTGCAGATTTGATGCTGTCAGAGGAAATGTGTGTGTGTGTGAGAGAGAGAGATAGGAGATTTAATAATGGAGACCACAGTAGTGAGGGTGAAAATTTCAAATAAGTTTTTGACAATGAGCTAGGAAAGGACGGTCTTCATTTTTCTTAAATAGAAAACAGCAGATGCTCTGCTGCTACAGGAAGGCAATCTGAGAGAGGCTGTCCAACTGGGGGAAAAACCTTCAGCCTTGCAATTCCTAAAACGGGGTTTCCATTCTGCATAAATTGGCGATAAGCAGCTGAAGGCCCATAGGCCAAACTGCCCTTCTCTGAGGGCTATTATCTGGCCAACTCAGAAGCAAGATATGTAGGGTTGAGCAGATTGTCACTGACAGTCTACTTTGGAGAAGTGCTCCAACAACTTTCATCCCATCTTTATCAAGCTTCTCCTGCAAATCTAGTTGCTGACTAGAGGAATATTTTATTTTTGTGCTTGCTGCAGAAAAGTCTACTGTGTGTGTCCCCTCACTTCAGAAATATTCATGCAAAATGTATGAAAAGATGAGCTCCTGTAGATTAAGAAAGAAAAGAACATGTTGTCTGTATACAAAATAAAGGTCTCTCCCACCCAGGAAAGACATTTAGATTCCTAGATGAATGCCATTCTATCTCCATGGGATCTCAGATGGGGGCTTCACCCACACCAGATACCTAAGGGTAGTAGAACACACAGGAGGCCCCACATTCAGTGCTTGGCATCAGCATTTAAAGAAATCAAGTGACCTCTGCCCAGAGTCAGTGCTGCTGCCAGTTGGGCAAATAGACAGCTTCCTATGTATATGATGTCCTTAAAATGCTTTGCAGTATTCAACCAAATAATTGCACAGAGTGACTTCTGTTTGTGCAATGGGACTTCCCCTTCCCTTCCCCTTCTGTCCCCAAAACTGCTCCTGAAGGGGAAGATGTAGGGGAGGAAAGTCACATTGTACAAGCACAGGTCATTCCTACTTAGTGCTACTTGGATACAACCCTGGGCTCTGGGACTTCCTCTCTATCAACGCTCCACATGTCAAGGGTCTATAGAGTTAAGTATTTGATATATAACAGACACACAGATATTTGTATCTCCTCCTCCTAGTCACTCAAAATGCCAGTGGGAGTAAACTTTAGAGAAACTAAGAAAGAAAGTGTAGATCTCATCCTAAGTTGCTTAAGGTTAAGATACCTACAGTAGAATTATCAAACATCTCTCTGCTTTTGACAAGCTTCAGTGTACACTTGGAAACACCTAACAAGACAAACAAGTTTTGAAACGTTTTATTTCTCTGTCAGAGGATTTCTAAATTGACAACTCATCGAAAAATACCATGGCAGTGCACAATAAAATCATGAAACATCATAAAACTATAAAATAATGAAATACAGAACAAGTGGCCAGCACTGCTTTGAAGAATAGAAACGTTTTCAGCAGGCAGTAGATTTCCAAAATTGCAGGTGCTTCTTTGATTTCAATGGGAAATCTTCCAAAATCCTTGTTCCGCTAAGCTAAACGCAATGTGTAGTTAACAGATCCATTATATAGGTTTACTCCTTATCAAAGAGCTACGGGTGGCTGCAGCTATTTGTCAAGTGCACTCTCAGTGGCAAATCCAGGTTTACTGTGACAAAATGTGTGGAAGGGTTTTAAGCTTCTAAATCAAGCCATTGTCTCCTGGTTCACCTGCATAACTGCTGCTATCTCCCCGTTCCCTCTTTTAGAAACTACCTCTTCAGGCTACATAGTGAGGATCTTTCTCTCATCCAGGTAAGCAGTTAACTTTTACCCCTCCCCCTTTTAAAAAAAGAAGCAAAACAAATGGACATTAAAAAGTTTTCAGTGAAGATGTGGAAAAGCTTCAGGATGTCAAATGGTGCAGTTGACTTTTGCTTTATCCCCCTTAAAGCATTTTTATTGAATTTTATCCACACAATTGGCTTCTCTTGTATATTTTATTTCTCACTATTCAGTATTTTAAAATAAATCTCAGAGCAGCATTTGGGGCCAAATTGTGTAGGCTTATTTTAATACATCTTTCTTCTAGCAATTAGCATTTCAGGGACAGTGAGCAGGTGGTTCTGCTGCCTTCTGTCCTTGACACCTAGTTTTCTATGTAGAGGATTTTCTCTGTCTCTCTGGTATGGAAGAGCATTTCATCAAGTGAATTTCTACCTGCAGTCTGAAGTGGGTACAACCTACAGTGTTATACAACCTACAATATACAAATGTTTCTACCATGACTTGTACATGCTCTACATGGTTGCTACCGCTGATGGTTTTATTTACATTTCTTATAGATATATAAGGTTTAGTTATGTCTTAGCTCCATATGTTATGCAGCCAGGTAAGGTGTGTGTGTGTGCAACCCTTTGAGGAGCCCAGCGCACCTGTGCTGCATGCCTCCCCCCCCATGTTAGGCGCAACGTAGCACCTCTGCCACACATTGTTTGACAGAAAACCTGGCTTGGCAACCAAGTATGTCAGAGAGAACTGGAGCCAATCCTGGCTCTTTGCTAATATGCCCTTGTGTCAGATACTTTCCCAAACATGTTTCTCTTAACCTAAAAAGGTCAGGTGTGAATTATCTTCAAAATCTAACATATAAATTGGCTCTTAATTTGTGAAGCCATGACGTGGATGGCATTCAACTCTTTGCTTGTGGGGAACAGAAATGCCCCATAAGCTAAGCATAATCATGGAAACTAATTGTGCGTATGAACCATACCTGAGTCTGCATGTTGTATTTTGTATTCCTCTTGCACAGAGGGGTTCAGCTGTTGCTGAATTGCCTTTATATTCCATCTCGTAAAGATGCCTTTAAAAAACACACAAAACACCTGCTTGCCGTGGCAGCCAAAGGCCTTTATTGCAGCCAGAAAAGCCAGTTAGAAGCCACCCTGCTACAAGAGGAACTTGGTCTGCCTACCTACTCAGGGCTATTTTCACTGTGCTCTTGGGCCACAATGTGTCCAAATTAACCAACTACAGATTTTTTTAGAAAGGGGGAGAAGGAAGCATACTGTCATGCGCTATCGCTGTTTTACTCCCTGCATTTATGAGGTTAATGGTGAGTGAAGTTGAAATACTAGCATATATGGGGTATTTATTGAGGGCGGATTCACCCTTTGCCAGGCAAATATTTTTGTTGTGTGATTACCAGAGCTTCCCATAGATACTTGCTTAGGAGAAAGACGAGTGAAATTAATGGGTATTACTGGAGATTAGGCAGGCATGCACAGGACTGAGTTATAAATCTATGGGCGATATTCATGCATGTCCACACGTCTTTTAAATGCAGCTACCTATGTGCTCCTTCACCAAGGACTGAAGCTCAAAGAGGTTGGAATTATAATTGTAATAAACAGAAATGTAGAAACTACAGTTCGTAGGATTTTTGGCCTGACAGTTATTTAATCTGCTGTAATGCCAGGTTCCCTGCAAGACATTATATATTTCACTAACCTTTCTCTACAGCCATCCATATAGATTCTTCAGCTATTAATATCATACGCACTCTTGACTTTTATCAGTTTTTATTTCAAAGCATGCACCACGACCCTTGCAGTTCCGCCTCAGTTTGATTACAGAATTTGTCTGACAGAAGACCACAGTACACGTTACCAGTTCGACAGCATTATTCCAAAAATCCTGCCAAGCATTGCTAAAGGGTATGGCTGGAAATAAATGCCAAATTTGTTTGAGCACATTTTGACACAGCTTGAAGAATTTTCTCATAATTGCTTCTCAATAGTATTTTGAATAATGCTCATTGCATCTCTAAGATGCCCTCAGCTGCCATGTGTTGGTACCATAACTGTTTGAAAAAGTAACTTAAAATGCAGGCTGTTCAGAGGAGCTGGGAGGGGTGCTGGCTTCTGAGGGGGTTCTTTCCAGAGCCGTCTTAAGCATATCCGGCGCTGTGGTGCAAAGCTCCCTCCGGTGGCGCTCCCCGTTTCCCAGAGTTGTTGACCTTTTTTTAGGGAGGACGGCGCTGGCAGCGGGGCTGGAGGAGGCGGGCAATGGCTGGAGGGAGGCTCCTCCAGCGGGGAAGAGGCGGAGGCTGGACGCGGCGTCTCCTGGCTCAGCTGGCCGCTTTGTGCCACGGTGGCCACAGCAGACGGAGGCTCTGGGCATGGTGCTGCTTCGGCGTGGCATGGCGGAGGCGGGCGAGGGCGGCGAGTTGATGCCGGGAGGCATCGTGTTCAGCCTTCGCCTCTTCCCTTGCGCCCTCCAGAACTTGGCGCCCTGCACCACTAGCCTGTATGGGTAAGACGCCCCTGGCTCCTTCCGTCAGCACTAAACTACGTTCCCTGGCTATGATTCAGTAGCTACAACAACTAACATTTCTTGTTAAAGGTAGATAGCTGTGTTGGTCTGTCATAGTCAAAACAAAATTTAAAAAATCCTTCCAGTAGCACCTTAGAGACCAACTAAGTTTGTTCTTGGTATGAGCTTTCGTGTGCATGCACACTTCTTCAGATACACTGAAACAGAAGTCACCAGACCCTTATATATAGTGAGAAGGTGGGGAGGGGTATTACTCAGAAGGGTGGTGGGAATGGGTGATAGGCTGATAGCTGTGGTAAACCTGTTGACGACTAATTGCAGTTAACAGTTGTCAACAGGTTTACCACAGCTATCAGCCTATCACCCATTCCCACCACCCTTCTGAGTAATACCCCTCCCACCCTCTCACTATATATAAGGGTCTGGTGACTTCTGTTTCAGTGTATCTAAACAAGTGTGCATGCACACGAAAGCTCATACCAAGAACAAACTTAGTTGGTCTCTAAGGTGCTACTGGAAGGATTTTTTTTTATTTTGTTTTAACATTTCTTGGAACGATGCACAGTGATGCTATTCCATTGTCGCATGGGTACGGTCAACCTGTGTCTGTTACTGTTGGGGTTGGTGTCAGAGGTTGGCAGAGGCTCTCTGCCAAGGACCTTCTGCCCCTAATGCTTCTCCTCCTTTTTGCTGTCATTGCCCCTGTGCTCACCAAACTCAGGCCTGGAGGGGGGAGCAAGTGAGTAGCAATGGCAGCGAGGAAGATGAGGAGCTGCTTCCCCACTGCCTCTCTCTCCCTGACCATCCTGGGGTGGAGGATGATGGTTTTTTGCCAGAGCCCCCCTTCACCAGCCCTGCAAACCTGAAGCCTGCACTGATTACTGTCATTTTGTTCTGTCAAATTATATTCTTGGTTGCATTGCACCTTTGAAAAACATGACATTTGAATACACGGCATAAGATGTGAAGGCAAACAGATAACAATAGTAAAAACACAACTAAACGGAATTATGAAATTACTAGTATATTAAGCCTGTTGCAAAAAACAGGCGCTAGACGGAGGCGGATATCCCCATTAACCCTTTCCCCTCCCCTCCCTCCCCATTAACTCTTTCCCCTCCCCACCCTCCTCTCCTCCCCATTAATCCTTTTCCCTCCCCACCCTCCTCTCCTTCCCATTAACCCTTTTCCCTCCCCAGCCTTCTCTCCCTCCCATTAACCCCTTTACCTCCCCACCCTCCTGGCCCCCCTCGAGGCTGCGACTCTGAGCCCTGCGGTGGCGGCGGGAGGAGGTGGAGGCCCCCGCCCTCCCCCCCCCGTTTATTGCCGGGTCTCCTCTTCTCTCCCTCCCCCCACACCTCTCTCTCTCACACACATACACACACACACACACACGCACTTTCCCCCACACCTCCCCCCACAAATAGCTCAGCTCTCTCTCTCCCTCCCCCCTTCACACCTCCCCCCCATCCCCGGCGACCGGGCGGCAGCGCGAGGCGGGCCCGGGCGCTAGCCCGGCAGCACACGCGGGCGCCTTGCGGGGCGGGGGGCACAGCCGCGGCTGCTCTCCTGCCGCCGCGGAGGGAGGAGGCTGAGCGCGGGGAAACCGGGGAGCCCCCCAACCCCGGAAGCCCCCTCGGAGGCCGGCCCCGCCGTGCGCGCTCAGCTCCCTCGGCGGCTCCGGCCGCGCAGGAGAAGAGCCGGGCAGGAGGGAGGGCGGGGGCGCATCACGGTTGGGGGCGGTTCTGGGGCCCGCGACGTCCCACTCCGTCTCCTTCCTGGCGCGCGCTCGGCCTGCACTGGCCGTGAAGGAGTTGGTTGTGCCGCACGTGCGCCTTCCAAGCTGGGAGCCACCTCTCCTTCCCCTCGCTCGCCAGCCGCGCTCCCCTCTGTTCCCGGGAAGTCGGAGGACGGGCTCCTTCTCGGAGGAGGGGCCGGGGAGGAGGAGGAGGGAGCAGCCAAGAGGAGAAGAGGAGGGAGAACGGCAGCGATAGCAGCAGCGCCCCGGCAGCCGGTCAGTCTGCCTAGGAAGCAGCCCAGCGGCCGCCTTCTCCCCGCCAGCGCGTGCTGCGGGCAGGGGCGCTATGCGCCCCCGCCGCCAAGCGGTGTCACTGGAACGCAAGAGCCTGTGTCAGAGGGCTGCGGGCAGGGTCGCCAAGCGCCTATTGGTCTGTGTCAGAGGGCTGCGGGCAGGGGCGCTACGCGCCCCCGCCGCCAAGCGCCTATTGGTCGGCTGCGGGCAGGGGCGCTACGCGCCCCCGCCGCCAAGCGGTGTCACTGGAACGCGCACGCGCAGTTGCGAATTCCTGTGACACACGGAAAGTAGTACGTCCCGACACAGGCTCTTTATTATATAGGATGTAGCTAGTTTTCTGGGGTAGTGTAATCAAACCACCTTTGGAAATATTATATTTTGCCAGTGTCTAATTACCAGAGCCATCTGCCTAAGGCATGCTCTGCCATCTGTCTGGAATTTTGTTTTGTTCTTTTCTGTTTGTTTTCTGTTTTTAGTTTATAGAAGTTCATAGAATAACAGAATTGTGGAGTTGGCAGGGGCTCATTTCTGTTGGTATGGAGCTGTTGCGATGGTAGATGTTGTTGCTGTATCTGTCTGGTGTGCGTCATAATGGGTGTAACAGCGCAATATGTAATCCATACACAAACTCTTCCTTGTTCTTCCTCCAAAGCTCCTATGGGCAGGGCCGTCTTTACCCAGGGGTGCAAGGGGTGCGGGGCACCCAGGCGCCAAATTCTTGGGGGCTCCAGGTGCCCGCCGCTGAAGCCACCTAAGCTCTTAACTAACTACCTGTTATGAAATAATAAATAATTTTGATTAAGCTAGAAAAACAAAATACATATATACCTAGGTATTACTGAAATGTATACCTACTGTTTCACCAAAGGACTTTGTGTGTTCATTTACCAAAGATGCACCACACCAGCGGCGGCGCTTGTCGTTCACAACAGCGGCGTTTGTCAGACTCAACGATGGGGCTGATCATTCTCAACGGCGCCGTGCATGTGAAATTAACTCTTACATCAAAATATTATGTTACGTATTGTATTGAGCTGCGCTGATATGTGGTGTTGGGGTCAGCAATACCTTTGACACGACTGATGTTTCTCTTAAGTAGGTGCGTAAACAATACTTATAAGTTTAAGTGTGGTGGTGTTGTATACAGTCGTACCTCATGTTACGAACTCTGTGTGTTGCGTTTGACACGGGTTACGAATGTGCCGAACCCGGAAGTACCGGAACGGGTTACTTCCAGGTTCGGCGGTTCGTGCATGTGAAGACGTGCAAAATGACGTCATGCGCAGAAGCGCCGAATCGCGTCACACACATGCGCAGATACGGCACTTCATGTTGCCAACCTTTCAGGTTACGAATGGGGCTCTGGAACGGATCCCGTTCATAACCAGAGGTAGCACTGTACTTAAGTATAAGTGTATTGTAAATAAATGAAATAAAAATAAACAAACAAACAAATAGCCTCCACTTGCTGAACTCCACACACTGAGCTGCATTCAGTTATATTCTTCCATTCATCCAGTTGCTTTTGTTTTTCCCTCCTTTGTTTCTCCTCTAAACTTAGATTGTAAGCTCCTTGGGGCAGAGATCTGTTCTGTCTTTCCCCCTCCTTTTCTTTATGTTACTCTGTAAAATATGTATTTTTCTGGTAGTAAAAAAACAAAAAAAAACCAGCCTTGCCGTTAACTGAATTTGGTGCTTAGAGCAGGCAGGGGTTTGGGGGGAAGCAGAAGAAAGAAAGCAAGAGTTTATACTAGAGCTGGACCAAACTTTTCATGTTGAAATCTGGCATTTCAAGGCAATAGAACCAATCCCTGAATTGGGAGGCAGGTTAAGCAGGAAAAAGCTGATCTGTCTGATTTCTAGTCCTAACCATGTGGTTAGGATCACAAGAAGATCAGAAGTCCTGAGACAGAACAGTGCAGGGCTGTCAACTTTTTAAGCAGCCCTGGTTCCTGTGTCTTTTAAAAGTGTTTGATCTTCAGCAATTAGCAGGTGAACATTTTCACAGCATGGAGATATCTGCTACCACCTGCTAATTGCTGCAGATCAAAGCAAAGACAAAGGCCATTTGAAGACAGTAACAAACCTCAAGAGCTGTCTCTGGGGTCTGGCTCCCCCCTCCCATTTTTCCGCTGCTTGAGCACAAGAAGCTCTGGCAACCAATCGGAAGCTGCGCTTCGGTTGTCAAACGTTTCAGAAGTCGAATGGTCTTCCAGAACAGATTACATTTGACAACCGAGGTTTGACTGTATAAATAACCCAATAATCATAATCAAGAAAATAAAAGAACCAGAATTAAATAATTGTTTAAATCTGGTTATTTGTATGCTTGCCCTGAATTAAGAATTTAATCCTTGTTGTTTTATTTACTTTTAATTCACTTTTATCCAAAAGTCTGCTTTTAATATGCTTCCAGAATTGCTGTTCAAGGAGACTTTTAAAAAATGATGCTCTGACATTTTGGGGCGAGCCCTCTCCAAACCCCAGGAAACACTTCCCCTGACTTACTATGAAATACATCGATGAGTTTCTTTCAGATGCAGTGATAAATCAGGACCAGTTCCTTCTGAAATGTGGAATATTATGGCACAGTTTCTCAAACACATGGGACAGTCGCAGATTGATTACTTTGCATGCAAGTCAATGTGAACAAGGTTCCTCGGCAGTAGAAAGTTTGGAAAACCACATTATCTTTGAGCTATTATCCCTGCTGTTAAATACCCCCCCCCGTCTATTATTTCACAACAAACTAAGTACAGGTTCCAAGAAAAGCTGCTTGCATGATGCTACCTGCCAAGTGTTGATTCTTGGCTTTGGGAATTTATTTAAACAAGAATCAAGAAGTCACAGCTCTAGTTTCTGTGCCAATTGTAGGGTTGCTGATGTCAGGTAGAGGCAATTGCACTAGCCAAGTCAAGAGAAAACTTGCAAAGGTTCTACAGATTTCCAGCCCAGGCCTAGAAAGGAAAAGCATCTTGTGGGTCTCCCTCCCTCTTCCACAGTCTGTCTCAGCTGACGGCTGTGTCTCCATGGAAACTGGTCCCTCAGCAGACAAGAATTGATGACTTCAACTCTTCCTTAAACTCTCCCGTTTGTCAAGGGAGGAACCCTTTGAAGTAGTACAGTGGTATATCAGTCCCACATAGGGATATGGGGTTCTCTTTAGTATAATTTGGAAGTTCTAATCCTATAGGATGATACATTAATAATGTAAAGAATGATAAAGAATTAATAATATACTAACTTTATGTACTTTTAATATATGACTGAATAGGGTCTTTAGAGAGGGAAATGAAACCTTGAAAATCAATATATGAATATAAATATAAAATTTATATCCTCCAGGCAACACATACTATCTTCTCCCTATCTTATCCTGACAACCCAGTGAGGTGGGTGGAGTGTTGCTGGCTGCTCCGAAGGTACTCAGTGAGCTGCATGGTTCAGGAGAGAGAGAATTGAACACCGTTCTCCTCAGTCCTCGTTTGGTGCTCTAACTATGACCCCACACTGGCTAGGTTCACATGGACACTGACGGTTGCAAGGAACACAGGGAATGAATGTTCAAAGGTTGTGCAGGGAGGTAAATGGCCTACTCTGTGACTTCAACAGCAGGACTGCAGAAATCTATATACTGCGCAGGCAAAGATACAAAGGTTTGCAGGCATCAGCTGATCAGAGGCTCCTGCAAATTCTGCTTTCAACAGGGAGCCTTACATGATGTCAGATGTAGAGCAGGGGGACGTGGTTTGGGGGAAATGACCCAAGTTGGAGGTTTCCCAGCAATGCCCTATATAACCTGGGACCTAAATTGCGGTCATCGCCTTAGCCTTTCAAGGTACTGCTTTTTTCCACCTGGGTCTTTAAAATGTCTTTGATTTTAATGTGCATCTTTATCCATCCTGCATCCTCATGTTTTGTTTTAATCCCTTATGGTGTTTATTTGTTATTTATAGTATTTCATGGTTTTTAGTATGCTGTCCTGGACTGGGCTGAAATCATTTGATGAATGGCAGCATACAGATTTTTTAAATAAACACAGAAACATTTTGGCCATTCTAAATAATAAAAACATGTTTATTTCTTAATGTGCTTGTTCAGCACATTAAGGGTTGATATGCTGAAACAAGACCCTGAACCGCACACCCACCCCAGCCCACACCACATACATGGACAAGGGAATACAGGTGAACAAATGTGGCGACTTGTGGCCCTGAATTAATTTCTCCATAGTTATATTTTGGTCTTTTGTCATCCTGTGCGTGAATGAATTTACTTGCTTCACTCCTTGCCTCTTGCGTGCACCATGATTGCTAAGCCAAAAGCAAACTGTGAGTTACCATCATTTGGAGCAAAACAAACCATGACTTCTGGTTCAGAAGCAATGCTGAGCCAGGGCTTGTGGTTTGCTTGCTCCCAATGCTAGCGCGGAGAAGCGAAACAGGCGTGATTCACTCGTTCCCAGCAAGCCATGATTTATGGTTTACCATGATGCCCAAATACAGCCATTATATTTTATCTCCCATGCAATTTTAAATCATTGTTGTTTATTTCAGTGGAAACTCACAATCTCTAAGCTTGCTCCTGTGCATTTTGCTTGTTGTGGTCTGCATCTGACCTTTATGTGTTTCTGTGTGCTAGGGAGTGGAGTGGTCTTGTGATGAAGCTACTACAAAGGCTTGTTACAGTAAAGGCAAATCAAAGGTGAGTAGCTGCTTCTTAATTAATTTCCTACTGGTAGATCTGAGTGAGAAAGTGCATCTGTCCACTTGTGCCTATGTGTGTTTACTTGACAATTTTCACAGGATTGCAGACTCATTCAAGCAAGGTTCCAATCAAGTTAGCATCTGTACATAGTGAAGGAGCAAGACCACACTCTACTGCTCAGTGTGTGCATCTTTCCTGCCTAAAGACCTGTTGAGATCTGCTTACTGGATTGCACATTTGTGCAGTGTCCTCTGTGAGTTAACTCCAGATGCCCCCCCCCCCAGACCTCATGCAGATATTGCATCCAGTGCTTGGACACTTGGCAGGCTTAGGAACTGGAGGGTTCTCATTTGTGCATGCATGCTTAAAGTCCCACTTGAGAGTCTTTGTACAGTAGTACCTCTGGTTAAGAACTTAATTCGTTCCGGAGATCCGTTCTTAACCTGAAACTGTTCTTAACCTGAGGTACCACTTTAGCTAATGGGGCCTCCCACCACCACGTGATTTCTGTTCTCATCCTGAGGTAAAGTTCTTAACCCGAAGTACTACTTCCGGGTTAGCAGAGTCTGTAACCTGAAGCGTTTGTAACCCGAGGTACCACTGTACTGTGGTTGCTCTCACACCACAGCAGAACAGTTGGAGCTATATGCTTTGATGGTGTTTCCTGCTTGGCAGGGGGTTGGACTGGATGGCCCTTGTGGTCTCTTCCAACTCTATGATTCTATGATTCCATATTATTATGGGAACCTGCTAGTGTTTACCATGCTGGGTGCATGTTTTTGAGTTACAGTGAACTCCTTAGGCTTTGTTCTTTGGTCCTGGGACAAAGTCAGTAACCAGACTGAATTTCACTCAGCCTTGTCTGCAGACTTTCTGGGGTGCTGGAAGCACCTGAATGGTACTGCAAATAGACCTTTCTTGTTGTTTCCAAATTCAGTCCTTTGAGGGGGTGGAGTGATAAAAGCAGTAAGCATATATTTGCAATTATAACAGCCAATCATAATGCATTCTTACTTCAGGAAAAAGTAAGGCTGGAGATTTAAAAATCTGCAGATGCATTTTAAAACACCAGGACTATGAAAATCGAAACAAGCCTTACCAAATTTGTTTCCTTATTGCATGACAACATATAGTACAGACACCAGAGATTATTTGGCGTTTACAAATATTATAAAATCCATAATTCCCCTTGAGATAGTACTTAAAGGTAGAAATCTGAAGACTCTTTGTTCTGCATACCCCAAAGCTATGGGCTGAATGCACGGCCACCTTTCTTTCTGTGACTGCTGTCGGTCTGTTTCATGCCACATGTAATGGTAGCTGCATATATAGACCACAAAGGGTTGCCTTGGCCATGCCCACAATGCACACAGCTCTTGCATGGACATGCTGACCTCCACAAAAATGCCCAGCTGCACAATTATGAGCACAGTCGCAGCTAAGGCATGTTTGAATCACGCTTTTGAAAGAGGCAGTAAAAGTTGGAGATTGGTGGATTCCTGTGACCAACTCTACGAATGTTTCTACATCGCCAGGTGTGGATGGTGCAGTGTCTGCTCCAAGGAGTGTTTGCTCCTCTGAAATTACCCCCACATAACAATAACTGAGTTTGCCACAATACTCCCTTTCCCCCTCCCCCTCCCTCCCTCTTCATACATCTTCCTTTATGAACCTGAGATAGTACGGCCCCAAAGAGTTATACCAAATCCAAAATGCCTGGAAGAGTTCCAGGGTGCAAAATGTGAGCGCATGTAAAGAAAGGAATCGTAGAATTAGAGAGGACCATTGTGACATTTTAGTATTTAGAAAATTCAATGTGCCATACAGCAAAGAATGGAGTACTGCATTGTTGATTGTAGGTTGGAGGGAAAAAGAGCCTGAATTACTTGCATTACGTTTGCAGTGGCTGTTGCCACAGTTGAGTCATAGAGAAAGTGCATGCATATGCATGAGCATAGAGAAAGTGATGCAGCAGAGCTTCTCAAAAGGATCGATGGGTTTCTTGTAATTAGGAATTGATTGTAAATATAATCTGCACACACCCAGGTACCTTCAGGTATAGTTTATCTATGTTTTTCATACATAGTTTCATACCATAGGATACTGAAGAGCAGGTCGAGCTTTGCTTAGCATACACTGCTTATGAGACATTGATGATCCTCTTTTCTCTTTCTTTTTTGATGTTAGGAAGAGTGCCAGAATTATATCCGTGTCCTTCTCATTGGTGGGGACAGACTCTTTGCATGTGGAACTAATGCGTTTACGCCCATTTGCACTAATCGGACGGTAAGAATATGGACAAATCCACACTACAGAATTAACCTGGACCAGAACTCATTCCTTCTTGTCAGGGAGCCCTGGATACTGGGGTTGTGTGGGGTGGAAGGGGTGCTAGGGCTGCCTGGGAGATGCTCCCCAGCTGTGAAATGCCCTTCCTGGGGAGATCCACCTGAGGCCTTTTTTGCGGTCCTTTACATGCTAGGCTCTGGTCCTGTTGGCAAGTTAAGAGAAGATTTTCAGTGCATGTACCAAACTACAGTTTCCAAGATGGGAGGAGCGCATGGTGGCAATACAAAAGTTAATTTAAAATATTATTATTATTATTATTTATTTATTTATACATACATACATACATACATACATACATACATACCTCACCCTCCCTGGCTGAGACCAGGCTCATGGCAGCTAACATCAAATATATAATACGTTAAAAACATAAAATCAAACGATTACTTTAAAATACAATTAGAAATCACATTTAAAATCAAAATAAAATTAAGTGGGAACCCACGAATCATAACTGTATGGGTAAGGAATTAAATGTTCACCAGACCCGGCCACCTGTGCTGGTCCCATATGGGCCAATAGAAAGAGTCAAGGAGGCCACTTATAAACAGGGTCCCATAGAAAGAAAGAAGGGGGTCAGACTGGGCCCAGCAGAACAGCTCTGTCTTGCAGGCCCTGCAGAAAGATGTCAAATCCCGCAGGGCCCTGGTCTCTTGCGACAGAGCGTTCCACCAGGCTGGGGCCACAGCCGAAAAGGCCCTGGCCCTGGTCGAGGGCAGTCTAACCTCCTTGAGACCCGGAACCTCCAAGATGTTATTGTTTGTGGACCGTAGGGTCCTTTGTGGGACATACCAGGAGAGGCGGTCCCGTAAGTACGAGGGCCCTAGGCCGTATAGGGCTTTAAAGGTTAAAACCAGCACCTTAAACCTGATCCTGTACTCCACCGGGAGCCAGTGCAGCTGGTATAGCACTGGGTGAATGTGATCCCGCGGCAAAGACCCCGTAAGGAGCCTTGCTGCGGCATTCTTCACCCGCTGGAGTTTCTGGGTCAGTTTCAAGGGCAGCCCCACGTAGAGCGAGTTACAATACTCGAGCCTGGCGGTGACTGTCTCATGGATCACAGTGGTGAGGTCAGGGCGAGAAAGGTAAGGGATCAGCTGCTTAGCAGGCCGGAGGTAGGAAAATGCCACCTCTGCTGTAGCCACAACCTTCGCCTCCATAAAAAGGGAGGCGTCGATTCTATAGAAATAGAATAAAATATAATAAATAGAGACAAATAAAGTAGGTAAGCAGTCATGATTATTGCTGCCAGCTGGAGGAAAGATGCAGGAAATATCTGGAGGTTGCTTAGCTGATGCTGTTCATGGCAGTTCATAGGTTGAAATTAGATGAAATCTATGAGAGAGCTTGCTTTAACACTGGGGCTAAACTGAATACTACTCATGCAATTTCATTTTTATTATTATCAACCCCTCCCCTGGCCGTGCAGTTGGTTACAGCCCCACTTAAGTCTCAGCCTGTGAGCCAGCACTGAGTTTCATGAGTCGCAGGGAGGAGTCTCTATATAAGTTATGTAAAGGGAAAGTGACTGAAAATTTGTTCTGTTGGGATGGTGAGAAGGACCCTGAGTTTGATTGTTGTCAGAATTAGTTAATTTAAATTAAGCAAATTTAGATTATTTTAAAATATAATCCAGAAATAAGGCCAATTTAAATTAAGATTTCCCCTTTTTGAAGTTCCTGTATTTATAGTTGGTTTCTATCACAATTAACTCATTTTGGCTTGCAACCAAAAGGAGCCTTTATGCTATCTAGAAGCACAATATACCGGTAAGCCTTTTGGTCGTGATGTGCATATGCCCTGCAGAATTATACCTGCTCAGAGACAAGGAGCAGAATTGTGTGTGGTTCTTTCTATATACCTGTGAGGATATTAAGTAAGATCAGTTAGTTGATCCAACAACCAAGTTGTAATTATCCAGAATGTCTATGCAGGACTGGCAGTTAACAAGGCAAATGTTTTTAGGTAGGCAGGTTGATAAGTGCATAAATAGTCATATATTTGTCTGAATATGTTGCAGAAATCAGAGAATTGACAGGCATGAAGCAAGAGTAGAAAAATAAGTACAAATAAGGATGGCCCAGTATAGCATCTCCTCTCATACCTTCAGTACCTGTGATGATTTGCTAGTCCCTGGATCCACTAGAAATCCCATATTAAATGCAACATGTAACTTATTTGGAGCTTTTAAAAAAACCCTTTGGGGGCTTCCTACACTACTGTGCCTCTCACTTTGAGCAATGTCTAGAACTTGGGAAGAAAAATAGCATAGCAGAACATAGATTCTGAATGCATGTTTGATGGCAGAGCCTCCTACACCAAGAGATCTATCACTCTGCCCCTGGTTTTATTTTCTGCTAGAAATTATTTATTTTTGTGCTCATTTATGTATTCATTGATAAGCTGCTTGTATCCTGAAGGCTTGAGACTGGTAATGAAAGCAAAAGAATTTTCTAGCAAAAGAGAACCATATCCCATCATATTAAAGAGTCTCTTATCTCTGTTGGGTTAACCCTGGAAACAGGTTAGTTCCACAATGCTGCTGAGATTAGGGTACTCCAGTTAGTGGGGCAGGTTCCTTTTAGAACACCTTTCTTTGCATTCTTACTGTTTGAATTTGATGCACAGATGGTATCATTAACAGGGAGAGCATGCAATGCAATTAGAGTTAATGCAAGTGATTTTCCATTAGATTTCTTTTGATTGCAAAGTGTGCAAGTGGGAGTGCCCCCTTCTGTTTTCAGATACACACCACAGAGCTAGAAAGTGGTTGTTGCTCTGTGTGAGAGGACTGAGAGATGCAGGCTCTGTTGTGGCACGTAATGTTGTAGATTGATTTATGGTTTCCTGCTCAGTAATGTGGTTTTGATTCCCTCCGCTGCAGCTAAATAACCTGGAAGAGATGCATGATCAGATCAGCGGCATGGCTCGCTGTCCATACAGCCCCCAGCACAACTCCACCGCTCTCCTCGCAAGCACTGGGGAGCTATATGCAGCAACAGTCATGGACTTCCCAGGAAGGGATCCTGCAATTTATCGCAGCTTGGGGGTGTTTCCTCCCCTCCGGACTGCACAGTACAACTCTAAGTGGCTTAATGGTGAGTCCAGAGACAACTCTTTGTTTACTCGAGTAAATATTGTTCTGAAGGAGCACAAGGGCTTTCTTGGTGCTTTTGAAAAGGTTGTTGTCCGTTTCTCTGGGCTCTGGAAAAGTCTTCAACCACTGATCGTTTAAAGTTGGCGGTTCAGCATGGAAGGAGGGGATGGGTGGGGCGGAAAAGGAGAGGAAAACGTAGAGAGGAGGTGAGAGAGTGTAAGAAGAGGCAGGGACAAGTCCACAGCTCAGTCGCAGAGGGCTTGCTTTGTGAGCAGAAGGTCATTGGGTTCAGTCTCCTGCACCTTCCACTATAATGATCCTTGGCCCATGGACTCCTTGTCAGTCTTTGGACGGCATCATTTAATTCATTGCTATTATTTCAATGCACCTGGCAATTTACAGAGCTAGCAAAAAAGACAGGCCTTGATCCCCAAGGAACTGGACCTTGGAGGAGTGCAACATGGTGAGAGAGACAAAGGTGGCAAGGGATGAATGTGTGCAAATGCCGTCAGGTGTGCTTCAGCTTGATTACAATTGGGGATGAGGGCTAAGTGGTTCAGCGGAAGACCTTTCCAAAGAGGTGGGTTGCCAGGAAGGACCTGAAGAGTGAATGGATGGAGCCAGTTAGAAGAGCAGCTGAGAGTGGAGGAGTCAGCACCACCTGGCTGGAATATTTCTCAAGTCATGCCCTAGGCTTCTTCAGGAGGAAGGGCAGGATATAAAATAATAAAGAAAGCAACAACAATTTAAATGTACAGATAGGTACTGTCACAATCACAAGTAGATGTGGCTTTTAAACAGCAACAGCAGTCCAGTGTAACATTTGTTTCTCTTTTTGAAAATAGTTGTTTTCTGATATTTTGTCCACCGATGCATTTCAGAACCAAATTTTGTGTCTTCTTATGACATTGGGAACTTCGTCTATTTCTTCTTCCGAGAGAATGCAGTGGAGTATGACTGTGGCAAAATAGTCTTTTCCCGAGCTGCTCGAGTTTGCAAGAATGACATTGGAGGCCGGTTCCTACTGGAGGACACCTGGACCACCTTCATGAAAGCTCGTTTGAACTGCTCCCGCCCTGGAGAAATCCCATTTTACTACAATGAATTACAGAGTACGTTCTTCCTGCCAGAACTGGACTTAATCTACGGGATCTTTACCACTAATATGTATGTAGTTTATGCAATATTTTTATTGCTAGAATATTCAGAATGAGTTTGAGGAAAGAGTTGTGCTGCCTGCTCCTCCTGGGAGATGTGTTTCAGAAGGGCCATCTGGAAAATAGAATTGATACTGAAAAAAGTCTGAGACAAGGGCTCTTGAAGGAATGGAATAGGAAGTGTTGAAGGAAATACATCTATCCATTGCTTTTAGAAGTGCAAATACCTGAGGGTAGGCAAACTTCTCAAACCAGAAAACTTTTGTTCATGGAGTTTTTAGTTTAACACAACTAAATGGAAACTTCCTTCCTTGGAAGGAGTTTTTAAGCAGAGATTGGGTGGCCGCCTGTCATGTATGATCTAGTTGGGGTTGGACAAGATGACCATGGGGTCCCTTCCAACTCTGCAATTCTATGAGTCTGTGATTATATGTCTAAGGGAGCAGTTATTTATTAATTGAAATATTTGTCTCCTGTGCTTTCTGCTTCATCAAGAACCTTCAGTGCTACTAACAAGTCCATTAAAAACAATCATGAGATGCTTTTTTAGAAACAAAAGCAGCATAAAAACAAGCAGGCAAGAAAACATCTCTAGTCACCACAGCGCAGCATCAATATCATGGAGTGTGGGAGAGCAGTTGATAATAGACCAAAGGCCCTAAGGAGCAATACTGTTCAGATGTCATCAAGGAGAGGACCCAGGGGGGCCTCCAAGGCAGGGGCAGAGCTCCAGAGCCTGCAAAGGAGAAGACCTAGTCCTCTGTTCCCACCAGCTGAGGATGCAGCACAGGACCTTTTCTGTAATAACAGGACCGTCCTCCAAGATCTGAGTGTCCAGGCAAAGTCATGCAGGAGAAGGCAGTCCTTTAAATAAGTTTGGTCCTAAGTTGGTGGGGGTGGGGCTTTAAAAGCAATGAACAACATGTTGAATTGAATTGGAAGCCAATGCAATTCACGGTATATAAATCAACTTCTTTCTGGTAGTTGTGGTAGCCCCAGTGTTTTTGGAATACTAGTTTTGGGGAGTAGGATTGCTCAAACAGTTTCACTTAAACAGAATGTTTTGTGTAAAAGTCTACAAACTCCTGTCTCCATCTTTTCTTAGAAAGAAAGATAATGCCGGTGTTTTACCCCATGAATTATTTAGTTGAAGCACTTCCATATCTGCCTCCACTCAGCACTGAAGATCTTTTATCTTGCTTCAGCTAAACTTTTTATCAATATTCTTAAAACTTCCAATTCAATCTGCTGTTCTGCTGAGCTAGTTTTCCTTGTGCTTTTCTGACAGCACCAGCTTGTAATTTGCTCCTGTATCTGAGCCACTCAACTGAAAGCGCTCCTGTTTAGGAGCTCTACATTGTGCCATCTCTTCCCTGGAGGGCAGAACCTTTGGGTAATTAGCCAACGCAGGGCAATGGTGATCTTAAACAAATGTTTAATGTGTGTTAAGATACACACAGTCTAGTCAGTCAGGAGGCAGAGAGATGCTGCTGTGCAGTGACGCTGGAACTAAATGGAAGTAGAGGGAGCTTTCAGCCCTCCTTAGATCCAGAATTTTGAGGCGTTTGGACAAATATATGAAGCAAGATGTTGCATCTGCAAGTATGCCTTTTCTCCCTGCCAACCCCTAAATTGACAATGAGCAAACCACACCATTCTTGCCTCTTTCTTTCACAGATGAATTACATGTGGCTGTTAGCACGGGGGGGGGGGGGGCCGTTGGCCCTTCAGATATCGTTGGACTCCAACTCCCATCAACATCTGCCAACCAGCTATTGATCAGGAGCTGTAGTCCAGTAGCACGAGGAGGACCTTGGGGTTCCCACCTCTTTGTTAACATGCTAACAGTGCCCTTTTATAGCTATGAAGGGAAAGAGTTGCATTTCAGTCTGCACTTCATCTTTGTGGTGTGTGTGTGTGTGTGTTCTTCTTTTTCAAGGAACAGCATAGCAGTTTCAGCTGTTTGTGTATTCAACATGACTGCAATAACTCAAGTCTTCAGTGGGCCATTTAAGTTCCAGGAGAACTCCCGCTCTGCCTGGCTGCCTTACCCCAACCCCAACCCCAACTTTCAGGTACTTGGAGGGAAATGGGTGGGGGCAGGGGGGAGGTACTGAATCATATGAATTGTCTTTAAACTGCTATTGCATTTTAAAAAGTAGCTGAGATGCTGGGTGGATTGTTGTGTGTCACCCCAGCATACTTACAGTTTCCTTGTCATGGGATGATTAGGAAGAAGCTCTATCTCAATTGCTATAGGAAATGCCCCTGTGAGGTTTCACCAGAAGGTGGTGGGCCCAACTTCACTTTGAGCCAATGGGCAGAAATCTTCCTAAGCAGCCACTTGGTAATGGGTGACATTAATCTAGACCAGGGAATAAAGCAGACCGTCACGGGCAATATGGCTATGGACTGAATAAAACATGAGCAAATCGAGCCATCATTCCCACTAATGTGACTTGAGAGTGTGTGTTAGTGTACAGCAATAAATGGATGAGTATTCTGCGAGGCTCTAAGCAAATTGCCTTCCAAGCTGCATCCTCTGAGGTCTTGTAATTACCTGCCGTGCCTCTACATTGGTAGGGGTTGAATGAATGATATATTATCACCGGATATGAACAAGCTCCAGAATGTCCCATCCCCAGAGATCACACCTAAAGCAGCACATCACAGATGGCAGGTGACCACACCTGAGGGTTGGTGATTTTGCCATGTTTTAACTTGGGCATTATGGAGTATGTGATCGGGGAGCAAGATTAAAGCAGCAAAAACTACTGGTTTGCATCTCTTCAGTTTATTCATTAGTTATATTAATTACTCTTAATGCCCTGCAAGTAAATCTTTTCATTAAATTGGAAATGTGCATCCAGTTTTAACTCTGAACTATGGTGTACTCCAGAGATCAAAAATAAGGGGGAATAAATTTATAAAAAAGATACTTAAAACAGTATTAGTTGTTTCCCAAGAGTGTAGATAGTCCTGTACTCATTATGACTACAGGGAAATATTTCTGTCCAACTGCAGTTGTGATCTCTGTCCTTACCATGCATTGATGTAGACCTCTAATGACAACATGCTGTGGCTTCATTTGGGTATTTTGAGTGACATGTGTCACACATTGACATCCATAAAAGGACACATTCTACTCATGTAAAAACACGCTGATTCCCGGACCACCCACAGGCCGGATTGAGAAGGCAGTTGGGCCGCATCCTGCCCTGGGCCTTAGTTTGCCTACCCCTGCCCTTTCAGGGTCTGCTTCTTACATACACTGGGTGTCTGGTTGGGGAGTCTCGGATTGGTAAAGAAAGTGGCCAAAGTTGATAAGACCTGGGGTTAGAATTGCCATCAAAAGTCACCTAAAATCTTGAGGTAATCTTGGAAATTCCTGCTTTGGAGAAGCCTCTAAGGAAGATTAAGAGCAAGTGTCTCCCAGCCCCCACCCAGGAATGCAAGAAAAGCTTTGAAAGGACATGGTACTCTTTGAATGTCCTTAGAAAAATATCCTTGCACCTGAGTAGGCAGTGTGCAAGCGCAGAACGCTCATTTCTAGGATGGAGGCTTCAGAAAGTTCTCCCCAACTTCATCTGTATGGAGACAAAATTATTCTGTCCAAACACAAGTGAAGTCGCAAGTGGATAAAGAACCAGATAATTTCTCCCTTTCAGATGTCTAACAAGACACCCAGTCCTCTTTTAAAGAACAAAATGATGGAGCAATTAAAAGCCAAAGAGAGCTTAAAGACTTTATGAAACACTTGTCTTGTTTGGGACAAACTGTGGGTTGGCTGCTGCCTTATGACATCATGAACCCCACCCCTCCTCAGACCAACATCACGACTTTTTAGAACTTGATTTTGTTCTTTAAAGTAGGTGGTTGTTGTTGTTTTTAAAAAAGAAAAGTTTGCTTAAATGTAATCACATGCAGCATTTTATTCTTAAAAAATTAACTTTAAACTAACTCACCAGTAACAGTTTTGAAAAATAAAAAAGGAAGATGGCCTACCTGAGCCATCAGAGTAATCAGTGACTAATTGGCTGTTAAGTACAAGTGTCAGAGGCCTTGAGGTTGCTCAACAGGAAGGGGGGAAACAATGATGTCTGCTTGTTATCCTCCTTTGCATGCCTTGTGTGGAAAGGAAGGAGGCAACTTTGTACAGGTATGGTAGACATGGAATTTGAGGATATGCAGGTCATCCTCTTCCCAATCAGCCTGAGGGCAAGAACACAGCAGGACAGTCTGCCTCCAGCCAGCTCTCTTCTGTCTGGCAAGATGGAGCTGGGCAAGGAATTTCCTGTTACACCCTGGCTTTTGTCTCAGGCAAGGCGCCCTGGCAGAGAAGAGTTGTTCTTATGGCTGCTGCATCCATCAAAACCCTACATTCTCTTCCCATATTTGGGATACATGTATATGGCCACCAAAAAAACCTCCTCCTCCCTTTTTACATTCGGTGACCTTAATTGTATTATTTGCTATATTTATTTTGTCATATATTTGCAGAGGAAGTATGGATGACTTGCCAATGTGGAAAAGCATTTTTTTTTTGAAGTACATTGTGTAGCTCAATGACCAGTCATTGCTGCACAAATTTATGTAAGAACTAGCTTGGGGATTCTCTTATCTAGGGATATGAAGGGTTTGTCTTCATTCGCTAAATCTTTCATTATGACAATAGTAGAAAACCTGTGCCTTTTTAGTGTGGCACCATGGACCAGGGCGCATATTTGAATCTGACAGAGAGGAATCTCCAAGATGCCCAGAAATTTATTTTGATGCATGAAGTGATCCAGCCCATCACCCCCTTTCCTTACTTCATGGAAGACAACAGCCGGTTTTCCCATGTGGTGGTGGATGTGGTTCAAGGCAAGGACATGCTTTTTCACATCATCTATTTGGCCACAGGTAAATGCTTTGTTAACAGCACTGGGAAATCCCCTGCTTCGGATATGTGGTTTTTTTTGGGGGGGGGGGAGGGAGGGAGAGGTGGTGGAGGCGTTTGATGGGACGGACTGCTCACTAACCAGTCTGACTCTGCTTGGTAATCCTCTTGGCCCTAGTGTACCTTTTCTGATCTGTTGCGGAATACGTGTCAATGGAGCTTCTGTTACTGTGGTTAACCCCACAGAAGTTTCTTTTTGGAGAAACTTCACTCCCTTGTTTTTGCCTTTCAGTGTCCTTTTTACCAAGTTCCTCTTTTCAAATCACTTGTGACCATGTTTGACCTTCCCAGCAAATGTCCACTTTCATGCGTGTTGAATTTGATAGCACATAGTCACTGTTCCCGCTTAAATCTCACGCCAGGTTCTGGGCACCACTTAAGTCCAGGATTGTGTGCTCCAGCCTGACATATGTGGACCTACTTGGTCAGTTCCATCACCAACAGTTCTGGGGTACAATAATTTAGGGTATCTAAAAAAACAAAACAAAAACCTCTCTGTGTTGTGACTAAAACACATATGTACCCAGCCTATATCAGAGTAATCGAAGTCTTCCAGTACTGCAGTCTCCTTGATTTCATTATCCATCTCAAAATCCCCATAGGAATTTCATGGCATTGCTTGTGACAGGTAGATGTGGATCACATTTTATTTCAAATTTTACATGTGTATCTGTGTGCTGCAGCTTTTATATTTTTACAATTTTGAAGTGCTTCATTCAAAGCAACTACATGGTACTTTATCTTATCTTATTTATTTATTTCCTATTTAAATTCTTCTTCATAGGATACACAGCCCCCCTCCTTCAACATAGCTTATGAAATGACAAAAACACAACAATTTAAAACCAACTGTTCAAAATGCACACTAAATGACTCATAAAATAACATTCATAAAAATGATGAGTACATAACTGTAGAGGCATCACACTTTGTGTGCATACATAAAATAGGGCTTTAAAAATACAATGTCATATATAATTTACAGCTTAGTAGTTTTGAACCAGATTTTACCCTGCAGAGTTCTTCACTTTCAGACAGCATAATGTTGCAGATATTTACCCTCCTACCTTGCAGCACTAATGGAGTCTGGACTTATAGTGGAGAGCCTTGAATCTGCACATTGCATGTTTTCCTCAAAATATTAAATAGTATGGGAAGCAAAGGAAGCAAGAGAAACAGGGCTAAGAAATGCAAGATGAACCAGGAAGAAGTTAAGAGACAGAAATTGCTCAGATGCAACTGATAATCTTTTGTATGTCTTTTGAGTTCTGAAGATTTTTAAAACACTAATAGTGTACAAAACTTCTCCTTCCATTCATTTTACTTTATAACTAGCAACAGTGAGCTGCACAGCAAGTGTTTAGTTGGGAAAGTGTGTCTGTAGCAGAAGTCTTTTCAGCAGCAAGGTTGTATTATGTGGATTTCTTTCAACTTGGCTGCTGTTAATTGCAGACAGAGCTCAAGAATGTTCATACATTGGGGAGGAAGACCCAAAGTTGTTGAGCTAAAACTGCCTCTGTAGCCAACACGTTGCCCTCCAGTCGTTGTTGGACTGTGGCTCCCATTTTCAGCCCCGGCCAGCATGGCTAATGGTGTGTGTGTGTGGGGGGGGGGAGAGTTGTAAATAATACAGCAAAAGAAGAGAAATTAACTCTGAAGAGGTAAGCTTGGAATGACTACACAAGACGTTAGTGACAGACTTAGGTAAAATGAGACAGGTTCCCATTGTTCACCTCTGCAGCCACAAATAAATATACTTGTTTGCTATGCTATATAACAGGCATGTCCAACCAGTAGATCGTGATCTACTGGTAGATCCCCGGCTGATCCTGGTAGATCGTGGGAACCTTTATCAATCGTGGAATTAAATAAAGTTTACCGAAAGTTAACAAATAAAAGCTGAAGAACTCTGGGCAATCCTACCCCCCAAAAGCTCAACAACTCTGGGCAATCCACCCACCCCACGCACGCTCCTCCTCCCTCCAGGCCCAGCGCTACCATTGAGGCAAACTAGGCGGTTGCCTAGGGCACCAAAATGGAGGGGGCGCTGGCCAGCCTGCCCGCTGCGCAGCGCCCGGCGCGCGCAGCTCCTGGCGCGCAGGGGGGCGGGGCACGTGACATCATTGTGCATGACATCATTGTGCCCTGCCCCCCGCGCACTGGGCGCCCCGCGATTTTCGCCTAGGGCGCGGAAAGCCCTAGCACCGGTCCTGCCTCCCTCCAATGACAATGGGTAGATCACTGCCAGTTTTTTTATACTGGGAGTAGATCGCAGTCTCTTGGAAGTAGGACGTGTCTGCTATATAAATCTGTGTCTTGGTCCATTAGCAATTTATCACGCAGCCCAGCAGAATAAATCTCTCTGTGCTTGGACTGTGCATACTTAAGTTCATGTGCAAGTCTGGATATGTGGAGCAGGGATGTTTCTAGTCTGTGTGTGGTCTCAGGGCAGGAACCGGGAGTGAACCTTTGAGCTGACAAAACTCTTTTTTTTTGTCAGCTCAAAGAGCCACAACTAGCGGTTTCTCTATTTATGTCTGTCTCGCCTTGTTCCTCACTCGTTCTCCCCGTCTCCTTCGAAGTGCTCAAATACAGTCTCATGTAGGATTTTTTAAAAGAAGAAAATTAAGTATCACATTTTCTTGCAGAGATTTATCCTGTAGTCCCCAGTTTTCCATAAAGGTGCATAGTAATTACTTTGGAAGCATCAGCCCTTTGTGGAGTTGCACCCTCTTTCTTTCTGCATCAATATCCATGGCATGGCTACAAAACAGCACTTTGTGCTCATCACCTCTGGTCCAGTGTTTCTCACCCAAGACCCTCCTGGGCCACTGAGCAAATCACATTTGAAAATGAAGGAAGTATTAAAAGCAGTTTTAAACATGGCATAGCTGGACAGTGTGCGAGTACTGTTCAGAAACCCCATAGGAAGCCCCTATGGCGTCCGTCCCTGTCTATGTGTTTGGGTCACTTGAACATTATTCCAGCCTCATGGAAGCCCCATGGGATAGTGGCTCTCATGTGGTTTGGGGAATGTGCAAAGGGCCCCCCAAAGTACCCTGTATCTGTGGTTGGCAGCAGAAGACTAACCGGCTGCACCATTATTTGCAGGGAGAAGGTTTCTTTTGGAGGAATACCTCAGTGTTCCTCATCCCCTTGCCATGCCCCAGTGTGGTGTCCTCCAGATATTGTTGGACTATAGCTCATGTCTTCCCTGGGCACTGACCATGCTGGCTGGGGAAGACGTGGAAATTGGAGTCCAAAAATGTCTCGAGGGCATCACATTGTCTCCCTCTGCCTCCCCCAACCGGTTTTTAAATGCCTTCGCCCTCGGTACTGTAGAAGGACAGAATCAATCAAGAAAGAGCCCCCACTTGGCTGCTTGCTTCTAGCAACCTGTTTTAGAAGACTGTCAGGAGCAAAAGCTTCTGGGGTATGAATGAATGAATCTTTATTTGCATCAGCCCTAGCAATAAAACAACAATACAATATACAAAGAATAGAAATAAAACGTCAATTATATAAAATACATTTTAGGGTTTTGAATCAATAGTCAAATAGTGGATCTTATTCTGATTGCCCCAGCTAAAAACCTTGCAACCTGCTCATCTTGATCTGCCAAGAGAAAGGACACCGTGGCAGTGGTTGGGCGACCCGGAATGGACAATAAAAGAGGGGCAATAATCTCATTCCTCAAGTCTTTATAAAGAGTGCAAGCCAGAAGGGCATGCTCCATTCGGGACTGCTATCTCCAATACATTAAATCTTGTGAGAGTAAAAGTGTGTCTATATTTTAGAATTGCTAGGTTATGCAGATGGGGTGCCAGAGAGTCGAAATGGGTAGGTGGAAAATTGTCATACCATGGGCAGAATTTCCTTATTGTGGCCAAGTTGTTCTGGAGCTCGATATCATTTAGGTGCTGACAAATTAGACTGTTTGCTTTACTAAAACCCAAAGTGAGTAGCTGTTGTAGTGATAAACCACAAGAGTTAATTTTTTGATAGACAATTTTAGTCCAGGCACTCTTGTGACAATCTTGCAGCACTAGGGATATTAGACCGGGGGGATCTGAGTTTAGGCGAAGCCAATAGTTAAGTGTCCCACGCCAGATCCGTAATTCTACTGAGGGAAGATTAGCCTCTAGGCACAATGAGGCATTTGGGACACAGGGTGGTACAGAACAAATTTGTCTTAAGAACTTTGATTGGACAGCTTCTGTAAATCCAAAGGGAGTGCCTGTCCAAATTTGAGCCCCATATAATAACTGTGCTATCTTGGAACATTTCCAGGACTGATGGTAAGCAGAGGCTTGACAGCCACCTGTCAGGAATGCTTTGATGGTGTTTCCTGCTTGGCAGGGGGTTGGACTGGATGGCCCTTGTGGTCTCTTCCAACTCTATGATTCTATGATTCTATGGTATATGTTTACCACCTTTGCTGTGGAAAAAGCGTGTCAGAATTTTGGAACGCCTTTTCTTTTGCACATTTCTGGTGTGCTCCCCATGACCCCGTAGACTGGAAAATAAGGCCAAGATATTTGAAAACTTTGACCTGCTCAATTAGCTGGTTGTCCATGCGCCATCTATGGGCCCTATAGTTTCTTGAGAAAAACATGACTTTGGTTTTCTTGTAATTCATGGCCAGCTGTTTTCTCTGGCAGTATCCTGAAAATGCTCTGATTTAGTCTTTTTAGGCCTACTTTTGTTTGGGATAGAAGAACCGCATCATCTGCATATAATAGTATTGAGGTGGGTTTTGTGGCCAATTTAGGGGTGGAGATGTTAGACACTGGACAATGTCATTTATACACACGTTGAACAGTGCCGGGGTAGGACACGCTCCCTTTGGGGCTGGTACAGATCCTGTAAGTTGTCCATTTGTGGAGCAGCGCACTTTCAGCACAGTATCTTTATATAAGCATTTGATCAAAAACAGTAGCCTTTTGAGGAGTTCAGCTTATCCCAGAGTCTTACTCGTGAAATTGAGTCAAATGCAGCTTTCAAATCGATGAAAACTGTGTAAAGCACACCACGTGGTTTCTTAGCATACTTGTCTATGAGATGGGCTAGGACAAAGCAATGATCTAGAGTGGATCTGCCTTGCCTAAATCCTGCTTGCTCTTTGGCGAGAATAGCCTCATCGTCTATCCAATTGGCTAGTTTGTTATAGAAGTGCTTTGCATATAGTTTACTAGTTATAGGTAACAAACTGATTGGTCTGTAGCTAGCCGGATCAGATGTGAGGCCCTTTTTGAATACAGGGATGACTACTGCTGGGGCCCAAGTGTCAGGGAGTAGACCAGATGAATCAATAAGTGAGAATATTACCACAAGCAGGGGTGCCCACCAATCAATATTGGATTTTAAGAGTTCCAGAGGCAAGTGATCAATGCCTGGTGCTTTGTTGTTTTTTAGCTGCGATGAGCTCAGTTATAGTTACTGGAGGCCAGGCTGGTAAATTTTCTGGGGATACTGTTAGTTGATTGGACGCAGCATCCTGGTCTTGATCAAGTGAGTGATAGTACTGCATCCATTCTAGAGGTTTGATAGCTCAGACTGGCGTGTTGCGATCATTCTCCAGGAGGCCTGATATGAGGGAGGTGTCCTTATGTATGTGTGATGTGGTGCTTGGCATGGGTTTTGTTTCATGAGAATGTGCAGTGCATTTCCTGATTTTGGGAAGGAAACCCAGGCAGCCACATCCCATTCAGAAACAGGTTTGTCTCATGAGAGAGCGGTTAGGAAAACACAGTTTTTTGTTCCCTGATTCTTTTGTTCTTCATCAAAACTCTTTGTTTTGACTGAGGCACAGCCTTTTCTTTTGAATAATCACCGGGTGTAGAGATGAAGCCATTAAAAGCACAAGTCGGAAAAGGACAAGGCTGAATGAGAGAAGTCTCATTCAGAGGGATGTGAAAAGATAACTATAATTATCCTATTGCTGTAGAATAAGCATTTGGACAGCATGACAAGCCATTGTCAAAATACTTACCAGTACTTGATTCTGAAAATGTACAGCGGATTGTCTCATGGCATCCTCAAGGTAGACTCAAGGAACTCAAATGAATTATCATTTTGGATGGTGCCCTTTAATGTATCTGAGGAGTTTGCAAATGAATTCAGTTATCTGCACATTTTTAATGGAGCATCACATGCGTAAATCTTTCTCTGCCTCCTTCTCTCATCAGCCACTTCTCCCCCCCCACCTTTTCCCCTCCAGCCAGGACACCCACAAGTAAGCTGGGGAGGTGCAGAGGGGAAACAGCTGGTGGTTAAAGGATTGTACCCAGCCATTGCAGCCTGCTGCTCCTTGGCTGCAAATTCTACTCCTCCTTCACCACAGCTTCACTGGCCTGATGCTATTGCATAAGGAAAGAAATTAACTGAAATATTTCATATTAGCTCTTTCTACGGGACTATTACTACATCTGAAATACTCTAGGTATTAACTGGTTACAGCAGCAGTACAGCTGCAATGCTAACATTCCTGTCCCCATCAGATTTAATTTCTGTGGCAGCATAGCAGAAGACTCAGAATTCTCTATTTAGAAGATCATGCCAGAACCAGTTTGTGTTCAGGATCCAGCTTATAATGTGTGCAAGTGGGGACCCATGGAAGGTTGCAACAAGCAAGGGAATTGCAGTGGAGGGATGGATCCCAAAATACCCTCCTCCCTTGTGTGGAAGAACTGTTCAGAGCACTGAATGAGAAGAGTAAAACTAAATCCATGTTCTCCATTCACAAGAGGATTGCTTAGTGTGGCGTCCTCTCGCTTAGCACTTGTGCAAAAGAGCACTATTTCCTTCCACTCATCACTTTTTGGATCCAGGCAGAGATATGTGGAACTTTGTCCCCTGGTTTCCTCAGACGTTTGGTGCTATTTTCAGTTCTGTCCACAGAATAGGTACATGCCTGTCTCCCGCCTTTAAAAGGCTGTTCTCCTTCCAGCTGTCTCTCACAAAGGCTTGTGTACCTAGCTACTACCGTAGTCCTGGATAATTCAGTGCCAGCTGCACATTATCGAGTCCCATTGCAAAGGCTGAAAAGAGCAGCAGTGAAACTGGCAAGAGCCTTTGCTGTAGGAGTGAAATTGACAAAGATTATATCTGATTAGCCTCTGAGACTATATACAGTGGTCCCTCGACTTACGAACGACCCAACTTCTGTATTTTTCGACTTACGAGTGGAAAAAGTGGCCGCGCGCCTACGAATTTTTTCGACCTCCAAATGGAAATCGTTGCCATTTTAGATGCGGTTTCCTCAACTTACGAAGTTTACATGCGGGTTTTTTTTCGACTTACGAATTTTTTCGGATAGTTTTCTCCCAATGCATTCCTATGGGGACTCGACTTACGATTTTTTTCGACCTACGAATGTCCATTCGGAACGGATTAAATTCGTAAGTCGAGGGACCACTGTATAGACTTGTAGCATTCTTCCTCTAGAAACTTCCCTGTGACCAGCACCAGACACCTATGATACAATGTGTTGTGGGGAAAGAGAGCAATAGTGGAGTCCATACTAAATGGGTACATAGAGCTGTTTTAGGAGGAGGAGGAGGAGAAGGAGAAGGAGAAGACACTGTTCAGATGTCTGGAAGCCGTGGCTGGATGGCTGCGTGGGAGCCGGTTGAAGTTAAATCCTTCGCAGACAGAGGTCCTTTGGTCGTTCGAGACAATATGGGGTTGTGGGGCCAACTCCCATCTCTTGCGGGGGCACAGCTGGTGCCAGCGCCTTCCATCAAGAGTTTGGGTGTAATCTTCGACGCCTCCCTTTCTATGGAGGCGCAGGTTGCAGCTATAACAAAGGCAGCATTTTTCCATCTCCGCCAAGCTAAGCAGTTGGTCCCTTACCTCTCTCGCCCCAACCTTGCCACTGTGTTCCATGTGATGGTCACCTCCAGACTTGATTATTGTAACTCAATCTACATGGGGCTGCCCTTGAAACTGACCCAGAAACTCCAGCGGGTGCAGAATTCCACAGTGAGACTCCTTATGGGGTCTTTGCCGTGGGATCACATTCACCCAGTGCTATACCAGCTGCACTGGCTCCCAGTGGAGTACAGGATCAGGTTTAAGGTGCTGGTTTTAACCTTTAAAGCCCTATACCAGGCTTCCTCAACCTTGGCCCTCCAGATGTTTTGAGACTACAATTCCCATCATCCCTGACCACTGGTCCTGCTAGCTAGGGATCATGGGAGTTGTAGACCAAAAACATCTGGAGGGCCAAGGTTGAGGAAGCCTGCTCTATACTGCCTAGGACCCTCTTACCTATGGGACCGCCTCTCCTGGTATGTCCCACGGAGGACCCTACGGTCTGCTAATAACAACACCCTGAAGATCCCAGGCCCCAGGGAGGTCAGACTGGCCTCGACCAGAGCCAGGGCCTTTTCAGTCGTGGCCCTGGCCTGGTGGAACGCTCTCTCACAAGAGACCAGGGCCCTGCAAGATTTGACATCTTTTCGCAGGGCCTGCAAGATGGAGCCTTTGGCCAGGGTTCAGTCTGACTCTTTTTCTCTTTGTATAAGAACTTGCACGAAGGAGGTTTCCCAGCCTGCTCACAGGTTCTTATAATATCAGTGGAAACAGTTGGTCCTGGTGAGAATTAACCGCTTTCAATTTAACCTGAGGACTGCCATTTGTTTAGTTTAATTATAATTATAATTTATTTGAATTAATTTTGGGATGCATTTTAATCAATTGATTGCTTGTTTTTATGTATATTGTGTTATTAATATGATGTTAGCCACTCTGAGCCCAGCTCCGGCAGGGGAGGGCAGGATACAGATAAAAATTTATTATTATTAAGAAGAAGAGGAGGAAAGGTACATTTTTCAGAGCTAGAAACCCCCACAGCATCTACCTTCATTGGACTGTTGACAAAAGCTTACCAGACATTTAATACAGAGGAAAAGTCAAGAAGATGCTTTCTAACTCTGGACACTTTTGGTGTGTGTCTGAATGCCACCCATCCTGCCTTCCATTTTTAGATATCATGTGCTGACCTTGCATCTTTTTGTGGCTGTTGCTAAAATCCCTGGCTCTGAACTGCAGTGTTTCTTCATGACTTTGCTTCTAGCCCAGACCTGTTGCGATTTCTTGACGAAGATTTAACCTTCACAGTGTTACATTTTGATTTAATTTTAAATTAACTTTTCCTTTGTAATAGTCTAAGGATAGCATATCTGAGCGATCGAAAAATCATAAAAAGTGCAGTTTTCCCTCCAAGCCCCAGACAGAATATGATCTATGGTAATAATTACAGAAACAGAAACGAACAGAATGTTTCCTTGACTTAAGCTTATGTATATAGGGCTACACCCAATACAAAGGAAGTGCTGGGAAAGAGAAGAGTGGGAGCTAATCTATGCCTATGTCCATGTTCACTGGACTGGATCATTCCCATGGTATTTTATCCAACAATTGCAGGCCTTAACTGGGCAACGGGGGGGGGGGGGTGCTCTCAGGCCTCCCATTCCCTATAATGGCTGGATGCCCTTGTGCCATGGGAGGAGCAGACAGGAGTCCGTTGCACATTTCAGGGATCTCTCTGCACATGGTATTGCATTCCTGGTCTTTTTTTGTTTGAAGGGGAAATGGCTGGCTGCCCAGAGGAACTCCAAACAAGAGTTGTGATTCACCTTTGGGTCAGGTGTGCTGCAGGTCCAAAGGGTGGGAGAATGGCATTCTAACACATACTTTGGTGCACATTGAATCATTTCAATGCCTTGAGGTGATTTTGCCTGTAGTCTGTTGTTCTAGAGAGCACGCATCAGGAAAGGCAGGCAGAAGTGCAGGTCTGATTCTGTCACAGCCCTCCCTCCTGCATTTAGCCACACCTTCCAGCTGGGATAGCTCAGCCAGTGGGGCAAGAGACTTAATTTCAGGGTCATGGGTTTGAGCCCCAGATTGGGCAAAAGATTCCTGTATTGCAGAGGGTTGGACTAGATGACCCTCGGGGTCCCTTCCAACTCTACAGTTGGAACTCTACAATTCTATGATACCAGTATCACTTGTGGCACCCGTGCTGCAGGTTCACCACCCCATGGATCAGCAACTGGAAGCCTAAGGCAAGAGAAGAATATGGATTGAATAGTGGCCATAGGAGTGAGATTTACTGGTTGTCCAGTTGGGGAAATGGGCAGTACCCTGGTCAGCCATTGCCCATCCCTTCTTCTAAGAGGCCCTGGGTTGAAACTAGTTGGCAATCAGTGCTCTGGAGCACAGTTACACTCCTGTGCAGCACAGCAATTATTGCATGTGAGGATGCAATAATTCACTGCTAGATCACCTGAAACAGTGTTCTTCAACCTTGGATCCCCAGATGTTGTTGGATTATGGCTCCCATCATCTCCATCCATCTTAAATTAGCACCGGATGTAGCCTTGCCTTGCTCTTTCTTTCTGGAACAGCCCCTACAATCATGTTGTGGGAAGCTGTGTTGGGGAAGAGCCAGAGCTTGGTGCTCAGAAGGTTCCCAGTGCTGGGAGGGGGGCTTTGTGGCTCCATCCCACAATATTGTCCTCTACCGCTGTCCTCAAATGGATTTCAAGCCACGGAACTGGGAATGAAATCTGCCTAAAAGTCCAAATGCTGGAGAGCTGCTTCCAGTCAGATTACACAACACCCTGCAAGATGGCCCAATGGCCCAATTCGGTATCAGTCGGTTTCATGCACCGCAGGTCCACTTGCATGGTTTTCACAAATAACTCCCTTCTCCTGCCGTTACAGATCATGGCACTATTAAGAAAGTACTTGCTCCAGTTAATCAAACATCGAGCAGCTGCTTGCTGGAGGAGATTGACATATTCCCCAAGAAGCAGTGGGAGCCCATCAGGAGTCTGCAGATTTTACACAGCCAGAGTGCTCTGTATGTGGGCCTTCAGAGAAGTGTGGTGAAGATCCCACTGAAGAGATGTCAGTTTTACAAAACACACAGGTATCTGGCTGGCTGACTGAGAAGTACAGAATTCAAAGATATCAGGGATTTGTAAAAACACGTTACTGTTGGGGCCACCAGCCAATCCTAAAGAATTTTAGTTGATCATTCAACTTCCACTTAATCTATTAATTGGATGGGATGGGTCTCCAAGATGTACTATCTATGAAGATCAATCCCCATAAAAATAAACAGTTTTGGAAAAAGCAAAAAAATAAACATAAATTCAAGACTTACTGCTAGCAGAGGAGAAAGTGGTGTGGTATGTGTATGTAGTTGTGGTATGTGCATGGCTGCAACAGTTTCTCTGGTTTGCACATGTGCTCAAGGACAGTTGGGGTCCATTGCACCCATCCAAAATAGCCTCCTAGTACTATAAACAGCATCCTATCCATTAATCAGCTGAAGCTTTAGTTGTTTAATATTCCAATTAAAGAGTTTAATAATGATCTAATCTCAGTAATATAATCGACAGTGCTTTTCCTTTTGGGACAAAGTAGAACATCTCCAGAAAACTATTAATTGCTCCAACAAACAGAGATTATCTGTAGGGAAATTCAACCTCTGAGACCTCTCTGATGAATGGGGAGGAGAGTTGGGGAAGGGCTAGAATTCTCCCTCCTACTCTTTGCCCTACTTGTCAAGTGTGGTAGGTATTTTGCTAGAAACAGCAGCTCTTTCTCAGCACAGGTTGTTGGTACCCAGCTGTCTCGAGAGACAATGGAGTGCTCCTCTGGGGGTAAAGTTCAAACTGGTGTGTTAGCAGCACTGAAGGTGCAAGGCTGGGCAGCATGTATGAAGGTCCTGGGCTGCCCAGATGACAAGACCCCCCCCCCTCAGCCTTGTCCAAACGGAAGCAGAGCAAATGGCCCCAGCTTGGCTGCAGGAGTTGCTGGAAGGGGGTGTACAAGGCGCCATCCAGCTGCCTTCGGGACTCCACTCCAGATTTGTGCAGGGTTCACTCCTGAGCCTTTTCTTCTCCTTAATGTGTCCCGCAAGGCAGGTGGTACAGGTTTTTCCTCAGGGTTTACTCCCAAAGCCTTTCTCATGAATGAGTATAGCCGCAAGGCAGCAGAGATTTAGGATCAGAGTTTTCCTTCTCCTAGATGGGCTCCCTTCCCAGGTTGACAAGTCCCCTGTGCCCTCTACGGCACATGCCTTCTTGAGCGTTGGACCCACTTGAAGCCCTTCCTGGGACACATGATTATACTACTGCAGTCTGATGTTTGGGATTTGTGTTTTCAGCGCATGTGTTGGATCCCAGGATCCTTACTGCGGCTGGGACCTGGTGCTCAAGAAGTGCACACCACTGGAAGAAAGCCTGAGTATGAGTCAGTGGGAGCAAAGCATCTCATTGTGTCCAGTAAGTTCAATTCAGATTCTTCTTTTCCCTGAGTCCAAGTGATTCCCGCAGAAGTAAGTCTGAGTATTTGGGTCAAGGAAGGGATTATGCACAAATAATGTCAGTTCACATTTTCTTGTCTCTCTGATCTGAGCTACAGGCTGAACCTTTCTTCTTTCCCCGGCAAGCTGTTGCGCAGCATGATTTGTATGTCTGAGACATTAAGTTATCTCTCACATGCATAACAAGAGAACATCCATCAGTTGCAGCTGTAGGACGCTGGCAATTGCAGTTGTTGCCAGAGAAGTGGAATGTCAGGCTGGCTGTGGATTGGGACATCCCAAGAGATGTGTGCAACTGTTGGCAGGAAGTGGGAAGGAATCCAAGGCTGTGCTACAGGGAACTGGAATTCAGGTTTGGAAGCCGAGTGGGAAGAAGGGAGTCTTGAGGCAGAAGAGTTCAGACAGGAAGCAGGGGGCTGAGCAGTCACAATCTAGCAAAGTTAGGTAGGGGGAGCCCGAGTCTGAGGAGAAGGGGCTCTGTGAAAGGAGAGGTTGATAAGGAGGAAGATGGCCAGAAGCCTCCCATGGGGCCCAGTGACAAGTGATGCTGTAAGCTGGCCTAGGAGGGCTGTGGGTTGGAGAGGCAGGAATGCCAGGCCAGGCATATGGGAGGAGGAAGGCTGGAGGACTCTGGAGCCTGTTGCTCCCAGCCTTGTTTAACTTGCTCATGGGACTTGGTAATGTCACACTTGCTCCTGGTGATCTGCCTGATAGGTTTGTTGAGTCCAGACTAATTTTCTTTCTTTCTTGCACCTTTCCACTGCATGATAGCCTTTTATCTGTGTCAATGCTAGTTGGACATGCTGCTTTTCTCAAAGCTTGAGGGATGTTGCATTGGTGACCAATGTCATTCACATAATCCTATATCATCAATGATTACAGCTAGTGGACTATCGATGAAGAGAGAAGGCATTCTGTTGGGTGGTTGAAGGGTTTCTGACACGCATTCACTGCCTTCCAAGGTATTTGGCTTTTATGGTAGAGATTGGGTATTGAAACAACTTCCACAACACTTAAAATGGCTGTCTACCTTCAGCCTATTTATTTGTAAGCCGGTGTTTCAACTCGATGCACCGAGTATCTACTTCAATTTATTTCTGGTCTATATGTATGAACTGAATTGCAAAACTGTGAACTGAACAATTTCCCCGAAGAACCTAAGGTAATGTTGATGGCAGCAGGAAGCCAGTCTTTTTGAGACACAATCATAGTATCTGCAGATTGCTGCATATAGCACAGCTGTCTGGGGTGTTGAATGGCTTGATGAACCCTGGCTGCCTCTGCTAAGAGACAGCTGGTATGTGAGACAGCTGGTATTACGTTTGGGGCACACTGTGGCCATGATCCAGCAGCTCCAGTTGCACATGCCGGGTCTTGAACATACAGGGCCTCTTTCTGAAGAGGCAAAAGTACCCAACATGCATAATGAAAAATGTTTGTGTGCAATGAGATAATTTCCCCTCTTGTAGAAAAAATGGAGAAAGCCTTTTGGTCTGGAATTTTGAGAAAATGGTAAAATGACAGCGATTGACACACATTGCCAGCAGAATCGCATAGTACAGTCCTCATAGGACTGTATCACTTCATAATGAAAGTGAGGAAGTCCCATGTTTAAATTTCCCCCATATGTAAAAACTCCCTGCGTATGGAAAGCTGTCACATCAGGGAAATAAAGCCTTTTTTCCGAGCATGCTAATTTTTGAAATGCAGAAGTGTGTTTTGTTTTTTTAATGAGAAATATTCAAGCACATGAAAGCAGTATAATTCAGCAAGAGCTGAGCTCCATGACTGCAGTGATTATTACCTTAACTATGGCAACCAGAGCTTGTCTTTTTGCCTTTTGCTTTCTAGGTAAGGAATCTGACTGCAGATGGCCATTTTGGAGCCTGGTCAGAGTGGAAGCCTTGCTCCCACGTGGACGGCTCCAGTGTCGGCTTTTGCCTCTGCAGAAGTCGCTCGTGTGACAGCCCAGTTCCAAAATGCGGAGGACGGCCGTGTGAAGGGCCAAGTCTAGAGGTGGCCAATTGCTCCAGGTGAGCCAAAGAAAGAGGAGGGGACCTTGAAGGGGGGGGGGAACTCTTCTGCAAATGGGTATTGATGTTGCAATTTGGGCCACTCCATGCATGTTTTAGGCATAAATCTTTTAGGTATAAACCTTAAAATGTCAACTATGGACGTGAATAGGATGTAATTTTTAAAAGAAAAAATCCCTGGAGTAGTGGGAGAAAGGGGGTGCTTAACTCTTTCCTTGCCTGTCCTTTCCCCTCAGTCCCTTCCAAACAGCTGTTTCCCCCATAGGGTTCAGAGTTCTGCTCCCTTCTTCTTCTTCTAGAAATGGAGGCTGGACCCCTTGGACCCCCTGGTCCCCTTGCAGCACTTCCTGTGGGATAGGCTTCCAAGTCCGCCAGCGCTCTTGCACCAACCCCAGCCCTCGGCACGGAGGCCGGGTGTGTGTGGGGCAGAACCGGGAAGAAAGGTAAGCTGCTTTCTCCTCGTCATTGTCTCCTTTATTCTATCAGCCTCTTTCATTTCTCCTCCTTTGTGTCAATCAGCCTTTGCTCCTCCAATTTCTGCTATTTCTCCTTGTAGCATCCTTATTGTTACCGAGGGAATAAAAATTCAGTTGCAGTTTCCACTTAGTCAGGATTTCCCCAGATCAGCATTGCCACCTAGTTCTGCCTCTAGACTGGCACAGGACTGCCTTCGAAACCTGCCATTCAGGGGAAAGTGTCTGATCTCTGCACTGGATTGTCAGCCAGCTGCTTTTTGATTTCTTCACTGAGTATTCTAAGGCTAGAGAATGCTTTCAGGGTTGTAGCTGCCTAACAATCTATGTTACATTAATGCAGAATATTCTTAAAAAGTATTTTAATTGCTATATAAAGCGCACCTCCTCCAGCTTGGCAGAGCTGGGGTGCCCCATGCTTCCACCACACAGGTTCCATCACACTTTAAAGCAGAGGTTTTAAAATCTCCTGCTGTCAGGATACTCTTTCCAACTTGACCTGTCTTCTTCCGGACCCCAGCACATCTGACACAAAATCTGGTGCATTGCAAAATCTTCTGGAGCATGTTTTCAGGGGAAGCAACCCAGAACACACCCAAGGCTTTGCAAGGGAAGAACTGTAATAATGCAGGAAGAGCTCCCCTTTGGGGAGGCTGTCCACTCTTGCTGAGAAAGTTCTTAGAAGCTCCAGGGCTTCCCTGGGCGCAGTCTGAAACTTCCCAAGAAGGGGAGCCAAGGGTCAGGCTGCGTGGAAAAGAGCAGGCTTTTATCTTTGATGGTATCTTCTAAGTTCTGTTGAATGAAAAGCAGAATGCAACTAGCCAGACCACTGTGAAAGAAGCAAAAACTGCTCATGCAAGGAAGCAGGCATAGTCTCTTCTTCAGTCGTGTCCCTGAGAGCAGCCCTTTTCCTCTCTCACATATGCCGTCACTCACTCCTTTTGAGGGAAAATAAAGCACTGTGAGTGGGACATTGGATGTGCCCACACATCTCTAATGGTGCCTCTTTTAATTGAATTGATTAAACACACAAGCTTTAGGTATTGCTCCATCCTCTTCATGTCTATGGAGGAGTAAGTCTGTTTGAGTTCAGTGGGGCTTAATCCTAGGTAATTGGGTATAGGATTGTTCTGGTCCATAGGAACAGAGGACTATTGGCCTGTCGAGTTCAATATTATTACATACACTGACTAGCAGCAGCTCTCAGTTTCAGACAAGGGTTGCTGCCAGCCTTCTCCCAGCCCTGGGACACGTGAGTCCCCAAGCAACATGGAGATAATTGCTGTAGTTAATTCCTTTTGCCTCATCATAACTATTACTAAGCTACATCACCAAATACCACTAGTAGCCTATTCCTGCCCCCAACCCTGTAAGTGTGCTGGTGTTGCGTTTGTGAGGTGCTCAGTCACCATAAGAATGAGCATCCCATTCTATGGAGGGAAATATGAAGTCTGTGTGAGCACAAGGAATTCTTTTCCAGGAAGCAAACTTGAGTTTGGAGTCGCTGGGGGGAAGGGACCAGCTTGTGTGCTTGTTTGTAATCGTCTGTCGCCCCCCCCCCTTCCACACCTTCAAATAGCAATTGCTGTCTTTGGGGAGATTGACTGTGGCCTCAGTCGATGCATGAAGGGTCATGCCACTGGCCTGGCAATTTTTCCATGTCACCCTCTCACTTCTGCCCTCATCACTTCCAGACGCAGGGTCAGTGCAGAGGTCTCCAGTTTCACAGATCTAAAACCCTTGCATTGCTTGTTTTGCAGAATCGCTGCAAAACATAAGCCCTCTGGGTCCTGAGAAAAGAAGAAATTAACAGGCAGGGGAAGAGCAGCAGGGGAAAAGCACTTCCTGCTAACTTGAAATGCTTTCAGAAAGAGGATTAATCAGACTTTGCTCAAAATCCTGCGTTCCAGCAGATTCACCCCCACAATGAGACTTGGGGGCTTCTGGGGCTTGTCTGCTCAGTGCAGCAATTTAACTTGTGTGCCGTGGCTCATTCTGACTGGGAGGAAAATGTGAAGTTGGCTTCATGTCTCGTTTTGTTTTATTAAAAGCAAAGCAGTTTTTACAAACTCTCTGGCTGCAATCCAGAGTCCTGTGCGTGTACTGGGCTTCAGTTGTCTGCTGTGCTTGTGTGTGTGTGTGTGTGTGTGTGTGTGTGTGTGAGAGAGAGAGAGAGAGAGAGAGAGAGAGAAGTTCCATAACTGCCAGTGGGGACAATATCCTTGAATGTGTAGTGCTTGATATGGGGCAATTTTTGGTTGGGTATCATGTTATTAATTTTTATAAGTTGGTTGCTACAGAAAAAGTATCTAAGCAATTTACAAAACTATAAGAAAATAAAGCATAACACAGCACCAGGAGAAAAGAACAATGCTTTACAATAAAAGCCATACAACAAACAACAATCCATAGAAAAAAAGCAGAATAAAACAGCAGCAAAAACTTTGGCAGCTGAAAAATCCACAGCTGAAAAAGCCTTCATAGTCAATTTTGACAAACTGGAACGTGTGCAATCCAGACGATGAAGGTTCTGGAAACGATGCCTTATGAGGAACGGTGGAGGGAATTGTGTATGTTTAGCCTGTAAAGAGGAGACTGAGAGGAGATATGAGAGCCACCTTCAAATATCTCAAGGGCTGTCACATAGATAATGGAGCAAGTTTGTTTCCCCCTGCTTTGGAGGGTAGGACTTGAACCAAGGGATTCAAGTTACAAGACAGAGATTCTGACTCAACATCAGGAAGAACTTTCTGTTTGACAGTGGAACAGACTCCCTCTTTTCCACAGCCGCGATAGCCTAGAACTCAGACAACCTTTTTAAAATTGTTGGTCTATTTGCATGTTTCAAAAATCTAACAAGTCAGATCTTAGCTGCCACCAGCAAAAATTGAACTAAATCAAGATGGGTCACGGTCTCTGGAATATATCCTGACAGGAATACCACTGGTACATGTGGTAATAAGTTCCTTGTAAAATAAAATATGCACATAAAATATGTAAAATAACTATACAGTGTTTTCTCAAAAGACGACAGTCCCACCATGTGTGTATGTAGGTTCTTTTACTCACACTTGTTCACATGCATCCCTTATTGTTACAATGCGTTTCCCCATCCTCTATCTTGCCCTTTTTTCAAAATTCTGAATGTAACCTTTTTGAGGCAGAGGCCTCTTTTTTGTTATGTGGTTTTGTAAACTGCCATGTACAGTACATTGATCAGTCCTATATATTAGCACAAAATATTATGGTAAGACCACAATCATATTCAGCTTCACATTGGTCTTCAGAAATGTATGGGTACCTTCTTGATAGTGAAAGCACTAAACCCTGTTCTTAAATAATGCAAACAGCTGTGACCAGGTGTATGGTTTCTTTTCTCTTTTGCTTCCTTTCTCACAGGTATTGCAATGAGCACCTGCTGTGCTCTCCACACATGTTCTGGACTGGCTGGGGTGCCTGGGAACGTTGTACATCCCAGTGTGGAGGCGGGATCCAGGCCCGCCACAGAACCTGTGAGAATGGCCCTGACTGTCCCGGCTGCAGCGTGGTGAGTCCTGCATTAATTGCTCGAAATGCGTATATGCATATTTTATATTTTTATGACCTTAATATATATTCATGAGGTGATTTTGTAGCATACTAAGCTGTGGCAGAGATACTGACACAAACTGGTAATGGTGAAACCTAATACCTACCTACAGATATAGAGATATACCGTAGATGGATAAATAGATAGATGTATACTGAGAGTCAGAGCCTGGCCTGTGTTAACCAGGTGTGGAAACCTCTTGGGTTAAACTACTGCAATTCATTGCTTTTTGGGCTGCCTTTGAAGACTTCTTAGAAACTTCAGTTGGTACACAATGCAGCAACTGGCAGAACAACCCAAACTTCCCTCGTCTTGGACGGTGTGTGTATTGAGCAGAGATGTCTTTCTGCTCAACTGTGTAGGAGGGACACATGCTGGGGTTATCCAGGGTGGGGAGGAGGGTTGGGGCTGAGCTGCTCCAGGATCCCCTGGCTCTTAAGCTGATCTCCTGGCTGTTGGGTGAGGCTGGGCTGGGGTTGCTCCAGTGACTCCACCACCCTGCAAAGTCCCACCGGAGAGGAGTGAGGTCAAGGAATGCAGCCTGGATTACTAACGGGGACTGATTATTCAAAACCTGCTCTTAAACAATGCTGGTAGATGCGTGTCCATTTCAGGGCACAACACAAAGCACTGACCCTTCCCTCTAACATCCGGAGTGGCCTGGGACCTAGGCACCTGCTCTGTTTTGCACCTGAGGCTCTGCTCCTTATCTGAAATGAGCTGGGTGATTACCAAGGAGAAGGACTTTTTGGTCATGGCCCCCTGCTTCTGGAATGCCCTCCTTAGGGAGGCTCAACTGGTGCCAACCGTGACGTCATTCAAGCACCAGGGAAAGATGTTTTCATTTGTCCAGACATTCTAGCATGTGATGCAAGCTGGATTTAATGTTCTTTTTTCTGCTCTGTTGAGTTTCACTGCTGTCTAGATCTACTCTGTGTCCTTGTTTTCATTGTTGTTTCACTTGCATGTTTTCCCCATAGTTTTACTGAAGTGTGGCCCATAAAATAAATAAATAAAACTGGGATCAACCTGGGTCTCAACCCAGTGGCCTCTGGGAATGGCAGATTCAAGCTTCTGGAATGGTGCCCTTTCAGTCTTCTGAGTGGAAAGGGTTACTTTGTTCTTCCTTGGAGAACTTTTAATTCTGAATGGTTTAAAAAAAAGGTCAGAGAGAGAGAGTGCAATGTCGTAAGACAGCGCAAGCAAAGACCTGTGTTGACCTGCAGTGGCTTTTTATATTATAGGGTATGATTTGGCATTTACCCATGAAAAGTCAATGGCAGTGCACAGTGCAGAAGGGGGGAAATGCTTCTCTTTTTAGCTGCTGTAATTATGACTTTCGTTTGAAGCTCCATTATAGCTTGTTCGTGCTAACTGTATATTTAGAAGCAAAAGCCAGAGATTATGTGCTGAGCAGCATTAAGCCGAGGGCCTAAAAATGAGAAGACTTTGTAGTAAAATGTGAGTGGTTGAGTGGCTGCTGGTTCGAACAAAGTGGTTTGCCAGCCTTTGGCAACTTGGTGCCCTGCAGATGTTTTGGACTGCAAATCCCATCAGTCCCAGCCAGCAGAACCCTGAGCTCATAGAACTGTAGTCCACAACATTTGGAGGGCACCAGATTGGCACAGGCTGAGTTTACAAAAGATGTAAGATGTTTCATTTCCCAATAAAACAACTCTTTTTTGGGGGGAGGGAATCTAGAAAAGAGTCAGCCAACCTTCTGGAGCTTCTCTGCCATTCTGTTATGTAAGAGGCATTCTAAACACCTACCCACTGCCTTAAGGGGAAATCTTCAGGAGAAGAAAGTACTAATGAGTAAATCCTACACAAATCCAGAGTGGAGTCCCTAAGACAGTTGGGTGGCGTATTATATGCCTTCTTCCGGCAATTCCTGCAAGCAAGCTGGTGCCAAACATATTGCCTTCCTTGGACAACATCAGTGAGGCCAAGAGAAGGGTCCTGTTGTCTGGGCAGCCCAGGACTTTCATATATACTGCCCAGTCTTGCACCCCAGGGAGGTCACTTCAGTGCTGGTAATGCAGCAAAAACAACACAGGAGGCAACAGTTATGAGTTGCCAGGTTCTGCAGCCACAGCAGGTGCTGTGATTCCCCAGTGATTTGACACACACACACTGGGGATGCACTCCATTGTCCCTCGAGACAGACAGGTGCCAAGAAAAATTCTAAAAGCTATTCTGGGAGCAACAACAACAAAATCCAATAAAGAAATAAACCAACTAAAAATCGGCAAAAGTAGCAGCTGCTGCCTCAGTCTAGTTCTTGGGTTTGTCTCATAATGAATATTATAGTAAGGTTGTGCTTTATTAATGCAGGCATTGTGAGTATAGGAGCACCCAAATAACCTTAATTTCCATGTTTAAACAGTGCTATTATAGTTTCTAAAACTAGGGTTCCAAACCCCTTTGGCCCAGAGAGTGGATGCAAAGTTTCAAGGTGTTTGTGGGCCATGCTAGACACTAAATAGAAGTAATCATCCCCTTTCCTCCAGGAGTATCAAGGCTGCAACACCAGCCCCTGCCCAGAGTTGAAAAAGACAACTCCTTGGACCCCATGGACTCCGGTGAACATCTCTGACAACGGTGGGCACTATGAACAGCGATTCCGATACACTTGCAAGGCACGGCTGCCTGATGCAAGTTTGTTAGATGTGGGAAGGCAGAGGATTGAAATGCGTTACTGTTCCAGCGACGGGAGCACTGGATGCTCAACAGATGGTAAGCAGCCATTTGCATCGGAATCTGAGGTTTCTTGCCATTGCTATGGCTGGAGGTGACTTTGGTTGTGTTGGTACTGATAGAACCACTAGCAAAGCACCTATTGTCACAGTGGGCAAAAGCAGGGCACGTTTTATGGAAGATCAGAATGAGGTGCATCCAATAATATCACCAGTCCAGGAGCAACCTCCCCCGCCCCAAGAAGTCACCAACTTTGCCATCAGCCTGAATTGGGTCCCTAGGCATAAAAGGGTCCTCAAAGGTCATCAGCCGAGACCTTTCCTGCTACTGCAGGAAATCTGTTATGCGCACCCTGATTAAGGGACCACATGCTGTTCTCAAGGTCAAAGTTCAGGTGAGGATCAAACTTACTGCCTCTGTCAGATACTGATGATTCCAGTATCAGTAGTGTGGCAGAATTTGCCCATCTCTAGTGGCTCCCCTTTGACATTGTGCTCTTATTAGGAAGGCAGCTGGACCGGATGGAATCATGGGACGAGTTGTTAGGGACTGTGCTGTAGAATTAGCTGGTGTATTTACGGACATCTTTAACCTATCCCTGTTGCAGGGTTCTGTCCCTACCTGCCTGAAGACATCGATTATAGTGCCAGTCCCTAAGCAGTCAGTGGTGGTATCTCTCAATGACTACAGACCAATAGCCCTAACACCTGTCGTTATGAAATGTTTTGAGAGATTGGTGCTAGATCATATTAAGGCTGGTCTTCCATCCACTCTAGACCCGTTCCAGTTTGCATACAGAAGTAACAGATCTACTGATGATGCTGTTTCCATCGCTGTCCATACTGTACTGAGTCATCTAGAACGACAGGGAACCTATGCAAGGCTGTTGTTCGTGGATTATAGTTCTGCCTTTAATACAATTCTACCAGACAGGTTATTCCTTAAAATGACCAATTTGGGTATACATCAGAAGATCTGTTTGTGGGTAAGGAATTTCCTGACTGATAGGCCGCAGACAGTGAGAATGGGATCTTACTATTCTTCTACTCTAGTATTAAGCACAGGAGCCCCTCAGGGATGCGTGTTAAGCCCCTTTCTCTATTCCCTGTACACATGTGATTGCACCCCACTGTATAAGTCCAACACAATCATCAAATTTGCGGATGATACAGCAGTGGTGGGGCTCATTAGTGAGAATGATGAGTCTGCTTATAGGAAAGAAGTACAGGGGTTAATTCAATGGTGTAAAGGAAATAATCTTATGCTTAACACCAAAAAAACTAAAGAACTCATAATTGACTTTAGGAGGAAGAAAAGTGTATTTTTACCATTGTACATAAATGGCGAGGAGGTGGAGAGGGTTGACAGTTTTAAATACCTGGGCATTTACATCTCTGAGGACCTCTCATGGACTGCAAACATTAATATGGTTGTGAGGAAGGTGCAGGGGAGGTTGTATTTCCTGAGAATGCTCAGGGGATTGAATCTATCTCAGCACCTACTTCTGTCCTATTATCATAGTACCATTGAGAGTGTCCTAACCTATAGTATATTATCGTGGTATGGGAGCAGCTCTGTAATGGACAAAAAAGCTTTACAGAGAATAATTAAAATTGCCCAGAATGTTATTGGGCTCCAACTACCAACCCTGGATGAGATCTTCATGTCTCGCTGCTTGAAGAAGTCACACAATATCCTGAGAGATCCCACTCACCCTGCTCACAACCTCTTTGCACTGCTGCCTTCGGGCAGAAGATACAGGACGATGAAAACTCGAACCACACGCCTTCTGAATAGTTTCTATTCAAGAGCTTTGATTGCACTAAACAATGATCTCAGGGCCAGTAGTAAGAAATAGCAAGCAGTGAGTAGTAAGGAATGAGATAGGTTTTAGGTTATGTTATGCTTTTAATAGGTTATGTTACATTCTGGATTATGTTATGTTTTAATAGATTATGTCTTAATAGGATGAGAGTGTTGGAGATATGTGCAAATGTGTACGGTAAATCCGGTCTTTGGGTGTTTGATTTTCGTTGTTGTGTATACTGTGTATATACGGACAATGACAATAAAATTATCTAATCTAATCTTTGATTTAGAAAGTAAATTAGCTATTGACTTCTGTGGCACATACATCTCTCCTGTGCGCACATGTGCACTGCACACATCCGCGCCAGAAGTCAATGGGTGCCGTTCCTTTTTGTGGCAAAGGGGAAAATGCTGCTGCGAAGGAGAACCATGTCACCAAGTGTGGTGCTATACGATAGGAACTTTGGGCATAATCTGGTGCCTTCCTTTCCCCAGCCTCCTTCCTTAATGCAATATATCATGCACTGGAAGCATTCTTACTTGCTCAGCCTTTCCTTGAAAATCCGAAGGAAGATTCTGTAACCTTCCCAGGTACCTTGATTGATTGCTGAACAGCTCTTATCATTAGGACATTTTTCCTAACATTGAAACTGGTAGAAAGCTATAGCTCTTCCTCATTTCCTGACATCTTTTAAATATTTGGAACCTCTCAACTTTCAGTCCCCTTCCTTGCAGCTAAATATAACCAGTCTTCTGACTTCATTCTTACAATTTTCAGTCTAGGTTTCCCCCCCCCCCCCTAAATCATCTTCATTGCTTTCATCTGTACGGGGGATTTTTTCAATGTTCTTTCTGCTTCTTTCTGCTGTGGCACCCAGAACTTTACATTGTGTGTCAATTTGCCAGTGCTTCATAGAATCATATTGAAATTTCTCAGAATTCAGAGATGATGGCGCTTCCTAGTTAAAGTGGCATATTCCATTTTTGCCACAACATCACCCTCTTGGTGATTCATTATTTATCCCAAACCCCTCTTGGCAAACTTAAAGGTTTTTCCAGTGATGTCCCATCTCATGCATTTGAGTTTTGCTCCCTATGAGTAATACTTTATATTTTCCCTTAATAGGTTTCATCGTAATACTGTCTGCCCAGCTGTCTAGTCTGAGATTGGTTTGAACTTGTATCTTAACCTCTAAAAAGTTGGCAGTTCCCCTGTTTTTTCTATCATCCTTTCCTTTGCTGAGTGTGCTGCCCATTCTTTCACCTGCTGCTTCACCCACCACAAATGCCTGCAAAATATCATTTGGTACCTAGTTGCAGTCCAGTATTTTGGCAGCTTGTCAGTTACTTGCATGCCATGCGTCCACCTAATCTTAGCTTCATGAAGTCTACCTTTTTTAAAAGATTTCTAGGAGAGTCACCAGTGCTCCTTGCCTGGAGTTTAAAAATCACATATCTCCTGCTGGATGGCAAAATATTAAATAAGCCTGAGGAGACAACAGCTGGGAAGATTGGAGAGAGGAATTGAGTAAAGGAAGAATAATCACCCTTTGCCCCCAGCCACTGATTTCAAGCTTCCCCTTCAGTTTGGGAACCTGAGATAATGTGTAGTTTCCATTTTGGAAGCTGTGGCAAAACTGCCAGGTGCAATTCATCCAGGTTATCCCTCAACCAAACCCTCCTTTGAGATCAGCCACAGCCGTGGTACTTTTTTGTGCTATTAAAAGCCAGAGACTGAGACAGGTGAATGGGCTTAGTCTATCCTTACAGTGCCTGTTTCCCCTCAGTTTTTTATTGCTGTAGGGCAGCTTGCCACAGCACATGCAGGTGTTGGCTAGAGCTCCCTTGCTCTCTCTGATTCTTGTTTGCATGTGTGTAGAGGTAGGCAGGTGAATTTCTGGTGGAAATGGAAGCATGATGTGTCTGCGAAGCAAAATTCAGAATATAGTATAGCAGCTTGCAAACAGAGGGCCCTTCAAGACTATCACTATTTTGTGGGATGAATCCAAGCACATTCTGGTTTGCACGATTAACTCTCTCTGGCTGCTCAGAACAGGCATTGAAAAGTGTGGAATGAACAAATGATTAACGGGAAGATGCATAAACACCGTGCAAGCAGAACAGGATGGATGCTCCTTGTCGCCTTAATTTCCCTGCAAACAAATCAGAACAAATGTTCGATATAATATGACCTCTGCATAAGCTTTGTGCAAGTAAATAAGAATGAATTCTCAATAAATAGGTTGTCAAAAGGAGCCCAGAGAAGGGGACTTTCCTTCTCTGACAGTCCTTTTGGTTTCTTAGCTGAGCACAGAGGAGGGACAGAGAGAGTGCTTCCAGTCTGTTCTCTTGCACACATGAAATTCCTTCTCACCTGGTGCAAGGCTGAAATATGGCTGCTTTGAAATACTGGAGGCGCCATTTCTTGCCACATTCTCCCCTATTTATTCATCTCAGTGCCTTCCTGCCCCATTTTTAAACAATCTCCCAGGGACAGATCTTTCACCGCAACAACATTGTAGCCATTGTGAAGCATTTCCTGAGGCTCCACCAAACTTATGTTGTTACAACTTGTCCGTTACTCCAGCTCATCCTTGACTCTGGGCCAGGAGACAACAATAGCAGGCGCTCCTTTTTCTGGCAGCATCCCAAATATTCAAAGGCTTTTATCATTGTCTCCCTTAGCTTTGATTTTTTTCTTAATTAAAAATGGCCTGGTAATTGCAACGGTTGAGAGTCTGCAAATGAAAGTAGTTCTGTGTGCAGGTTAGGAGATTGAGCCAAGAAATCCAAGATTCAAATCTTGCCTCTGTCATTAACTCACCTGGTGGTCTCCGTCTAGCTACTCTTTTCGTCCAGCGTTTACAATATGGAGAAATACTATTGGCCTACCTTGCTGGTTTTTTTGTACGGATTATTGAGATAATGTTCCTGAGATACTTAGAACATCTCTTATCCACTATATAAGTGCAATATCCACACAACTGGGGCCTGCAACAAAATGCTAATGCTGTGGTTTCCTGTCAGCCAGCCAAGCCCTTGTTCACTGGACTCCTTCTCCTTGTCCAGTCAGCATTCTGTGTCCAGGAAGCAGGCTCAGTCACCGTTGGACTGTTGGGTTGCCTCTTTAGGGTCCTTTTCCTGTAAACACGTTGACTTCTGCCAATCTTGGTGTTTCCTTGAGCAAGACAGTACCTCCCTCTTGTTTCTCAGAGGCCCAGTTTTGGGAAGTGTCATGTGTGAACTTTGATTATCTTTCGTAATACGAAGCCCAGTACAAAAATTTGGCACCCTCAAATTGATCTTCCCAATTTTGCGCCCCTCAGCTTGGCGCCCTGTGCAGGGGAACCACCTGTGCTACCCTAAATCTGGCCCTGGGGGAGTTTGCTATGAGAGGGAGAGATGTCGCTATACAGACTACAGATACATTCAGAGAGGTTCAGGGTGGGGGTTTTTGATCTGATAAATTAATAAGGCTGCAATTCTATGCACATTTACATAGGAGTAACCTTACTGAGAGGAATGAGATTTGCCCCTAAGCAAACAGGTATACAGGGCTGTGATTAAAAAGGTTTCCTATCTATAGTACCTACCTACCTACTGTAATGTAGGTTGTGCAGAGAGTCAGTCAATCAATCAGTTAATAACCTTTTTTTTATAAAACTTGTTTCACTTTTCATAAGAGTCATACACAAATCATGCTACACAAAAATAATCATCAGAAGTATCTCATAAATAAGGACACAGAATTGATTATAAATGTAGACTGGACTTTGGGTTAATAAAATATGCCACTGCAGGTCCCCATATTTGTTGTATACGCCGCCCAGTAGATTGTTGGAAAAGAATCAATTTGACTAAAATTAACTCTCTTGAATTTTATATCTCTATTCTGCTTTTGTTGGGCTTCAGTTCGTTTTTTCAGTATTTAGCCCTGCCCTGTTTAATTGCCTCCAGTTTGCTGTTTTTCATGACTTTGGCAAGGCCACTTTACACTTCAGTCAAATTTGACACCAAATTATATTTTTTGTGTACAGTTTTTAAATATCTCAATAGTAAAATTACTGGTGGGAGAATTTAAATTAAATCAGAACAGTATTTAAAAACAAAACAAAACACCATCACTGTGTTCCTTAGTAGGCACATTTCCCTGTACCATGTGGATCCGTTTCTTGCAGGCGAATTCCTGCATTCTGGGCGCTACTCAGCTCCCACCATGAACGGTGCCTGGTCCCCTTGGTCTCCCTGGTCTCAGTGCAGCCGCGATTGCAGCAGAGGCATCCGAAACCGCAAGCGCATTTGCAACAACCCTGAGCCAAAGTATGGGGGGCTGCCATGTCTGGGACCCTCCCTGGAATACCAGGAATGCAACATTCTCCCTTGCCCAGGTAAGTGGCCAAGGAAATGAACAAAAGGTTTTGTTTTGTTTTGTTTTTTAAAAAAAACAGTTTCTAAGGTAAGATTTTATACACATAGTGTAATCCTATGCATGTCTACGCAGGAGTAAGACATTGACTTCAGTGGGACTTACTCCAAGCTAAGAGTGTATAGGACTGCAAGCTTAGCATTTTATTTCAATTGACTTTTAATCAGGAGATGTATCTTTGTTGTCTCTGCTGTCTTTTAATCACTGTGTAAATATTAATTTTTGCAGTTGGATTGCTGACTTGCTTTACTGTTCCTTTGCTTTATTATTTAAACTGTGATGGTTTTGGTGGTGGTGGTTTCTTTGGGGTGTTGGTTTTTTTAAGTGAGATGTAGAAAGAAGGCACAAAAGTTACTGCTGTAACTTTTGAAAGGGCTTCAAATTTCCTTGATTTTTCTGTCAGGTGCCACTAGGCCCCATCATCCTCCACTTTGGGATGGGCTTTTGCCCCTCTGTCCTATATCAATAAAAATATTGTGATCTCTTTCTAGAGGGGCTATTTTAAAACATTGAATTTTTGGAATCTAGAAAAATGCCTGAAACTCTTTGCTTGGAGACTCTTGCCATTACTTATGGGGGTTTTGGCTATGAAATACAACTGAGAGTGATTCGGGAGGTCAGTGCATCTGGCTGTGAATTGGGAGGTTGGTGGTTTGAGCCCCCCTGGGGAGAGGATTCCCTCATTGCAGGGGCTGAACTAGATGGCACTTGGCAATTCTATGGTTCTAATTGGCTGTTGGTCATGGTATACTACATGGGTAGGCAAACCAAGGCCTGGGGGCCGGATCCAGCCCAATTGCCTTCTCAATCTGGGACAGTCTGGGAATCAGCATGTTTTTACACAAGTAGAATGTGTGTTTTTATTTAAAATGCATCTCTGGGTTATTTGTGGGGCATAGGAATTCGTTCACCCCCCCCCAAAAAAAATAGTCTGGCCCCCCACATGGTCTGAGGGACGGTGGAATGGCCCCCTGCTCAAAAAGTTTGCTGACCCCTGGTCTGAGGTAGCATGTCACAGAATACCAGTTGCTGGAAATTACTGGGGGAAGAGTGCCAAAGCCTTCATGCTTATGGGGTTCCCTAAGGCCCCTGGTCTGGCAGGCCTTGGGGTCTGATCCAGAAGAACTCTTCTTGTGTTCTTAATTCAACTATTTATCTCCATATTGAGAGGAAAGAAACAATGTAGTTTTGTCATTTCCCAGTCGATGGAGGCTGGTCCTGCTGGTCTTCGTGGTCTAAGTGCTCCACTACTTGCGGAAGTGGCCACTATATGAGGACTCGCTCGTGTAGCAACCCAACGCCAGCTTACGGAGGTGATATCTGCCTAGGACTCCACACCGAAGAAGCACTCTGCAATACACAGCAGTGCCCAGGTACAGGAAAGCCCAGCTCATTAATTTTCTTGCCTTTCTGCAGAACAAAATATCTCCCTGCCCCCATTTTATCTCCACAACAACCCTGTGAAAATGGTGGGGCTGAGACGCTGTGGCTCCATGGTGGTGCTAAATCTCCACACCAGGCTGTAAAAGAATCTCTGCCTCGATACCGGCAATGTCCTAAGCCGACCCCACATGTCACTAAGAGCTGCCACCACAAAGAGCATCCTCAGGTTCAGTGCCCCCCTATAGATGTGGGCTCATTTACATTGTATTGTGATGTTGTCACATCATGTGTTGAGCCTCTGCTAGTGATGCAAAGACACTTTGTGTGTCAGGTCGTAGGGTCTGCGGTCATATTCTTTGTGGATGAGAACTTGACACAGAGGTACCTTTTGTGATAGCAGCCCTCCTGTACTGAATGTGAGATGTGGTGCCAGCCCTGGTTTCGCTGTAGGTCAGCCATGCAGCCACAGGATTTGTACGAGATGCTGCCTGCCTTGCTTATTCAAAGAAAGAATCAAAAGAATATGCACATTTGGGCCTCAGACTATGACCTCATGCATATCAGTGGCTTACTTGCTTGTTGCTGGATGTGAGCATCTCTTCATTGTACTAATTGTCAGTACACTGTATGCTTTGATGACTAGTTATTGCTTGAAAGAGGGAGGGAATAGCTGGATTCCCCCCCCCCCAGCCCTCCAAGCTTGTGATTGGCTTTGTCCCAAGTCATAGCACTAAACTTCTGACCCACCCCACATGCAATCTCAAGATCTATATGTGCATTTCTTGAACATTCACAGCATCCTTTGTGTTAACCACCTCAAGTTAGGCAATCCTTTTTGTGTGCATGGATTATCCTTGCAGAATCAGGGCAACGTTACGATAAAAATGGATTCTTTCATAGGAAAAGTATACAAAACACTTAAAAACAATTTGCTGTGTGTGCTGACCCCTTCATGTGCCTCTTTATTTCTTGGCTGTCACAGATAGCTGGTCGGACTGGTCAGAGTGGTCTGGCTGTGATTCATCCGGAGTCCAGTTCCGCACCCGCCAGTGTAATGTTTTATTTCCTGTGGGTAACCAGTGTTCTGGAAATATCACTGAGAGTCACCCATGTATTTCCGATTCCAATTTCATACCAGGTAAGGGTATTGCTTATCTCTTTCTCCTGTCTTCTAATCTGGAATCCAGCAAGTATGTAATTTTTACAATTCATTTTACAAAAACATAAGCTGTCCACAGTGTGTGGGGCTCTGCCGACTCTTTGTGGGAAGGGGAGATGTGTTGAGCTTCCCAAGGAAGAGTCTCACAAATGGGGGTCCTGCTAGCATTTACTGGAAATAACTGGGGCCAAAGCAAATGTGGCACCAGCAGCTATGTTTGCAGAATGAAGCGCGTTCCCCCCCCCCCCTCAGCAAATTAACAAAGTGTGTGATGGATTGTGAAGAGCATTCTTGCTGGGTTAAGAATTATTCATACCAGACTGATATATATATTGTTAACACTTGAACAGAAATGTTAAAGAATTATATAGGGCTGTTTTTCTTTATGAATTCTGCTGAAGGAGCGTCTCCACCCCCACCGAGATCCAGTGCCGAGGGCCTTCTGGCGGTTCTCTCACTGCGAGAAGTGAGGTTACAGGGAACCAGGCAGAGGGCCTTCTCGGTAGTGGCGCCCGCCCTGTGGAACGCCCTCCCAGCAGAGGTTAAAGTGATAAATAACTATCCTATATTCAGAAAATACCTGAAGGCAGCCCTGTTTAGGGAAGTTTTTAACTTGTGATTTTGATGTATTTTAATATTTGTTGGAAGCCGCCCAGAGTGGCTGGGGAGACCCGGCCAGATGGCGGGGTACAAATAAAAAAATTATTATTATTATTATTAATTGAATTATTTGCTGTTGCAGACATAACAGTAGCAAGGACCAGCAGCATCAAAGAACAACGGTGTGGCGGTGAGTGTTCCTCCCCCTTCCCCAGGTTTCTTTCCATCCCTGATTATTTTTCTGCCTTCTTTCCCTGATTCTTTCTGTGCTGTTTTCTACTCCCCTAGACACGATGCTTTCCTCCATTCTCCTTGCTTTTTAAATATAAAGCAACAAACCTGCATGGAAGGAAGTCCAATCAGGCAAGACCCAGGATGGTGTTCAGTTCAACCGCCCCAAGCTGCATTTCCACCCGGGGGGGGGGGGAGACGACCCCAGGTGGAAAAGCCGTTTGGGAAGGGAAATTGTAAGCTGAAGAGGACATGGGGTGGGCTAAGTCACCTTTCTCCACCCATTCTTCTTCTGCCCAGACTCGCAACCTGCTTTGGCTGCTTTGGTTTTTTTTAAAAAAGTGTGGGTGGTGGGGGGGAGAGAATTTGAGCCTTGAATGTGCAGACATTAAGTCTGCAACTCAATAAAACTGGCAGTTGTCATTGTTTTGTTTTTTACCTGCTTGCTTTAGGATAATAATAATAATAATAATAATAATAATAATAAATTTTATTTATACCCCGCCCTCCCCAGCCAAGACTGGGCTCAGGGCGGCTAACACCAAGTATAAAACCATTGATTAAAATACAACTTAAAAACAAGATTAAAAACAGCATTAAAGTGCAGCCTCATTTCAGTAGAACTCAAATCAAAACTATTTGGGGAAGAAACTGTCAACTCTTCACCAAGGCAGACTATCCAGACTGGTCCTACTTGGGCCAGAAAAATGCCAGGGAAGTCCCCAAATAGGAGTTCCATCTCAGGAGGAAAAAAGGAAAGAGGGGGGAGGGGATCATTTTATATTGCATTTTCTTTGTTATCGGTGTCAGTTTGCAGTGGCGGAGCTACATGCTCTGGCACCGGGAGCGGAGAACAGATGGGGGCATGGCTGGCGCACATCCCGGGGGCATGGCGTGCCTCCCAGGGGTGTGTGGTGCGCGTCCTGGGGGGCAGCTGCAATGGCACCCCACCAGGAATGGCACACGGGGCAGACTGCTCCCCCCGTCCCCCTTCATCCGCCAGTGATTGTTTGGAAACGCAGGGTACAGATTTATTTATCTTTTAATTTTTTAAAATTAAGTTTTCAATTATTCAACTCAAAATAAACATTTTACATACTGTTAGATATCCCAACAGCTTCCCTCCTCCTCCTTCCATGGTTCATTCTGTTTATCTTTCATTCCTGCATATTTTACTATAATCATTTTAATCAGTTCTCCACTTTTACAACACTCAAAATTAATCATACTGTTGATTTTATCTTAATGCTGGCAGCGTTTTCAGCTGTGTACAGTTATTTTCCATATACAGTACTCAATAAATATTTTCCACTCTTCTTTAAATATATGTTCTTCTTGCTCTCTTATTCTATATGTTAAACCTACAAGTTCTGTATATTCAAACATCTTAAGTTGCCAGTCCCCTTTGCTTGGAAACTCCCTCACTTCCCATTTTTGAGCAAACAAAACCCAAGCCGCTGTTGTTGCGTACATAAATATTTTTTTCTGACACCTAGGAACTTCTGTCTGAATTATTCCCATCAAAAAGGAGTCCAGTCTTTTTGAAAAAGTTGTTAATAAATAATTTCCCAATATTCTTTTACCTTTTTACATGTCCACCACATATGAAAAAAAGTTCCCTCCATTTCTTTACATTTCCAACACATATCTGATCCGTCTTTAAGCATTTTAGCCAATTTAGGTAAAGGTAAAGGGACCCCTGACCATTAGGTGCAGTCACGGACGACTCTGGGGTTGCGGTGCTCATCTCGCATTATTGGCCGAGAGCCGGCGTACAGCTTCCAGGTCATGTGGCCAGCATGACAAAGCCGCTTCTGGCGAACCAGAGCAGTGCACGGAAACGCCGTTTACCTTCCCGCTGCAGCGGTACCTATTGATCTACTTGCACTTTGACGTGCTTTCGAACTGCTAGGTTGGCAGGAGCAGGGACCGAACCGCCGACCTTCTGGTCGGCAAGCCCTAGGCTCTGTGGTTTAACCCACAGCGCCACCCGCGTTCCTCTTTCAGTCAATAGCATGCAGTAAATTTCGAATCGTTTCCCCCCCACAGTTTCTCCCAGAGGTTTAAGTCTATATTGTGTCCCATATCTATTGCCCAATGTGTCATTGAAGCTTTGACTAGCTCGCCTTTTGTTTCCCATTCTAATAAAAAAGTTATACTTTTTAGATAATGGCTTGCCCTTATTCTGTAATAATTGTTTTTCAAATTGTGAGCTTTGGTCCAGGAATCCATTTTTTGAATCTAACTTACACATATCAAGTAACTGGTGGTACTGTAAACAATCCGTAACATGGCTCCTTAATTCCTCCACAGGTTTCAGTCTGGGTTCCCTACCTGTAAAATCCAGCAGTTCCCTATATGTCGCACATTGTCTATCCATATTAATTTTCTTAATTGTAATTGTTTCATTGGGGGATAACCACAAAGGTGTTTTTCTTTCCAACAAAATTTTGTTTTTCTCCCAAACTCTATATAAATTCTTCCTAATGATGTGGTTTGTAAAACTCTTACAAATTTTAGCTTTCCCATACCAAAGACATGCATGCCAGCCAATTTTATATCATGGCCTTACAAATCCAAAATGCCTGCATTTTCCAATATGATCCATTGTTTTAGCCAACACAAACAGGCTGCCTCATAATACAATTGTAGGTCTGGCAAGGCAAAGCCTCCTCTTTCTTTTACATCTATGAAGATTTTGTTTGATTCATGGCTTTTTCCCCCTGACAGAAAAAGCCATCTTTTTTCCATTCTTTGAGGCAACTTATTTACAATTGGAATAGATTGGAATAAAAACAACATATTAGGTAGTACATTCATTGTAATGGCTGAGATTCTGCCTAACAGTGAAAGCTTTATTCATCCTTTCCCAAATCTCCAATTCTTTCTTAATCTCTTTCCACAGTTTAATATCATTATCTTGAAATTAGTTGAGATTCCTCACCAACAGCCAAATCCCGAAATATTTTACTTTTAACCTATTTTTAGGCCAGAGATATTTTCTAAGGCCTTTTTTGGCTGCTCATCCATGTTTTTAACCAACATTTTGGTTTTATCTGTATTTATTTTGAAACCCGTCATTTCTCCAAACCTTTTAATTTCTTCTAATGCTTTGGGAATGCTGATCCCCAATGTTGTTCCAATGTTAACACCACATCATCAGCACATGACCTTAATTTATAGGCTCTGAGTCCCACCTCTATGTCTTTGAGTTCCCTGTTTCTCCTTATATTCTGCTGCAGTATTTCTAATGTCAAAATGAACAACGGAGATAAATAAGGGGCAGCCTTAGTACCTTTTATTATTTGGCATTTGTCTGAGATAATATTATTTACTAGTATATTTGCAGATTGATCAGTATAAATTGCTTTGATTGGAAATGCAGGGTATAAATATAAATCAGGAACACATAAATAAAACAATTTAAATAAATAAGTGACAATCTATGCAGGAGTCCTAAAGCAATGCCTGCTGAAATCTCCTCACTCCTTCCCTCCTTGTGACTAACAGAAGCAGAATACATAGAGTCATAGAATCATAGAGTTGGAAGAGACCCCAAGGGCCATCCAGTCCAACCCCCTGCCAAGCAGGAAACACCATCAAAGCATTCCTGACAGGTGGCTGTCAAGCCTCTGCTTAAAGACCTCCAGAGAAGGAGACTCCACCACACTCCTTGGCAGCAAATTCCACTGTCGAACAGCTCTTACTGTCAGGAAATTCTTCCTAATGTTTAGGTGGAATCTTCTTTCTTGTAGTTTGAATCCATTGCTCCGTGTCCGCTTCTCTGGAGCAGCAGAAAACAACCTTTCTCCCTCCTCTATATGACATCCTTTTATATATTTGAACATGGCTATCATATCACCCCTTAACCTTCTCTTCTCCAGGCTAAACATACCCAGCTCCCTAAGCCGTTCTTCATAAGGCATCGTTTCCAGGCCTTTTGCAAAATAGTAAAAATAAGAGTAACTAGGCACATCTGCTTACTTTGAACATGTTATACAGTGGTACTTCAGGTTACATACGCTTCAGACATACTCTGCTAACCCAGAAATATTACCTCGGGTTAAGAACTTTGCTTCAGGATAAGAACAGAAATTGTGCTCTGGCGGCGCAGCGGCAGTGGGAGGCCCCATTCGCTAAAGTGGTGCTTCAGGTTAAGTATGCTTCAGGTTAAGAACGGACCTCCAGAACAAATTAAGTACTTAACCCGAGGTACCACTGTACTTAAAGCAGATTTTAAAAAAAAGTTCAGGGAGCACACAGCCTTACAGGAGAAAGGTCGTTCAGTGGCCTGTTGACTGTGCTTTGTTTAAACAAAGAGGAGAGGAATGGCAAAATAAGACTCTCCAAGGCAGGACTAGTCCAGAGATCACCTTCCGTTCACCTCCAGAGTCCCAAAAGGAAGAGTCTTCCCACTCATAGGTTGCCATCATCCTTATCATCAGAGAAACCATCAATACCCATTTTGAGTATTGCGTAAACCCAGGGATTTGTGCATCTCAGATGAGACTAGTTCTTAAAGGAGAGTCTGAAAATGGGCATGTAATTGCTGACTTGAGCTCCGGAAACAGTATTTACAACGTCTCAGAATTGGTGCCTGTATATTGTCAGTGAAGGAATCGGGGTATTTCAACCATATAAGGAGAGTGTTTGTTTTCAATCCATGTACAGATCCATACACCATTATTTTCTAAATTATGGGTTGAAACGAGGAAGCCAGAAAACAACTTTCTTCTCCATAAGGGTCCTTGATACCTCAAAGAATACTCAGTTTCAAGAGAAAGTTGGGTCAGATTTGTACTATAAATTGTGTGTATTCAGTGTTAAAATTTAAAGTGTGCACCATATCAATCTACCAAAGCCAATGAAAGCTGGATTTATTTTATCAGGAGCAGTTATGCAAAATGAAAAGGGTCAGTTATGGAAAACAGGAAAATTAACAGTTTTCTTGGCTTGAAGCATTTATTCTGCTTCTCTTAGTCAGGGGGAGGGCCAAGAGCTCTGTGGGCCACCCTAGCCTGGTTTTATATTGAGTGTAAACCTTACTGAGAAACTACACTGACTTCCAAAGTTCTGGCAAACATTATTTTCACACTTTTAAAAATACATTTGGTGGCTGCAGATGAATACCAGACACCACGACACGAGAGGGAGAGGGGTGGGGCTTCCTGGAGTTTTGGTCAATGGTGTCCCCACACCAGTGGATGGTCACCTTGGCATGGGGCCACCCACTTGGCAACTGCGTTCTTGAAAAGGGTTGGCTGCAGCAGCACCCACCGTCTCCACTGCTGCCTTTTCACAAGGCCCCTTATCACATTGTGCTGGCTGGAGGTTACACTGGAAGAATGCAGCTTGCACTGCATGTATTAATAAGAATCAGGGTTAGAAACATGCTTTTTTAAAAAATACAATGAAAACTGAGATTATTATGAAGCGGAATACTGAAATCAAAATTTTAAGGCTGTTGTTCTTGCATGACATAGAGCGCCCCCCCCCGACTGGTGTTTTATTGTGTGTGTACTTGGCAACATGGTCTTAACCCAAAAAGACTGCACCAGTGGGGGATTCATTCTGCTGCAGTTTGTCCTGTTTCCTCAGTGCTGCCTTACTGCTGCCTTGGGGGGGGGGGCTGTAGCACTGTGAAGCAAACCAGAATAAGAGTTGCTTGACAGTGGAGCAGACTCCCACGAGAGGCGGTGGTCTCTCTTTCCTTGGAGGTTTTTAAGCAGAGGTTGGATGGATGTCTTGTCATCTGTCATGGACGACCTAGAAGGTTGGACTAGATCACCATCATCACCATCATTTTATTTGTATGCCACCTTTCCATAGTTAAAACAATCCTCAAGGTGGCTTACAACATGACAAGATTTACATAATTACCAACATAACAAAAGTCATAAACAATAGAACACATCTAAAGCTACTAGATCCAACTCTACAATTCTAGGATTCCTCCGAAGCCCAGTGTGTTCTCTGCAGAATGTTCCTCTGAGCCTTTTAGTGATGCTGGAGCATTCTTCTTGGGTAGGGGGTCCTAGCGCTTTATCCCCATGGAAATCTTCCACTGCTCTGTCACCACAGCAAAGGCAAAAGTGGACTAGCAGTGCTGAGATGGGACTGGCAGCTTTGTGGCAAGTTCCCTAAAAGTACCTTTGCTCCTTCTGTTTAATGGGACTCAGGGCTCGTCCGCACTTTGCTTGTCCCAGGCGGCTTTCCATTTGCCCCACCACTTTCCCTGGGAAAACCTGCTCTTTACAGCTGAATCAGAGCAAACGTTAATCCGTGGGAAACTCGATTTGCTTCAATTCTGTGGTAAAGAGCAGGTTTTCCCAGGGGAAAGCGATGGGATAAGCAGAAGTGTGGATGATCCCTACCTCTAAGGTGTGCTTAGAACTGTAGCCTTTGGTTGGTGAAGGCATCTTCTCTGATGTGGCTGAAAGTGCCGTATTTTTCTGTGTATAAGATGCCCCCTACCTATCCATTCTGAAGGAAATCAGCCCTGAGTGCTCACTGGAAGGACAGATCCTGAAGCTGAGGCTCCAATACTTTGACCACCTCATGAGAAGAGAAGACTCCCTAGAAAAGACTCTGATGTTGGGAAAGATGGAGGGCACAAGGAGAAGGGGGCGGCAGAGGACGAGATGGTTGGACAGTGTTCTCGAAAGCTACTAACATGAGTTTGGCCAAACTGCGAGAGGCAGTGAAGGATAGGCGTGCCTGGCATGCTCTGGTCCATGGGGTCACGAAGAGGCGGACACGACTGAATGACTGAACAACAACAACAACAACTTTTGGGGACCGCAAATTTAGAAAATGGACATATGCACTATCCGTGTATAAGAGACACCCCCAGACTTTTAACCTTATTTTAAAGTAAAAAAAACCCTAGTCTTATACATGGAAAAGTACAGTAGCTCCTGCTTCTTCCAACAGCGGTGCAACCGGCTCCTTAACTGGCCATTTCCTGAAATGGTCTTCTCTGGCCTCATCTCCTTTTATTGCTTTCCCCTTAGCTACCACCATTTCCCCATTCTTCTATTTTAATTTGTGGACTTATTCCAAAACGATTAATTATGTTCAAGCGCTATTGCATGAATATTTTAATAATTAAAAAGCAAAATGAAGCAAACTTACACCGTATCATCATCGATTGAATGAATGAAAGGAAGGAACACCCCCACCCCCGACAATGGCAACCGTGGGAAAGGTGGGTTCTCAGGGCCTGGTTAAAACACCCCGAAATGTGACTGTAAATGCCTCTCTAAACAGACGGAAGAGTAACATGAAGACAACCTTTGCCAACCAGGTGCCCTCCAGATGTTTTGGGACTATTAAAAAAGAAAAAAGTTGGATTAATGTCTGCCCCCAAAAAGACAGAAGCAGCATGGGGGAAACACAAGAGAACAAGAGTTTGCTGGCAATATCATTTAGATGTACTGTAAAAAGTGAGTGAATAAAGGGGTTGCAGAGGAAGCAGCAGATTTGATACTGGCTTGTTCCTTTTCCCAGTATGCTTGGGAACTGTTTTCCCTGCAGCCTCTTACTCCTTTTGCACTACTCTACTTTAAAAAATGCTGATAAAATAGGTAAGCTATTTCCTCCACCACTTCAAAGAAAAATATATTCAAGATTTCACTCCTCCCATTTGTGGAAGGCCCTGCAGTCCAGCTGAGGCTCCCACAGGAGGCAAGTGTTGAGGAAATAATTCCCCCTTCCCCCTGCAACCACTTGTGCCCCCTCCCCTGCTGTTCTGGAGGCTCTCCAGCGGAGTTTTTCAGGGGGAAGACAAAGTGGGCAAGAAGTCAGAACGGGGCCCTTCTCTATGTCCTCCCTCCCCAAGAGGTTTGGAGGGTGACAGCATGAGAATGGGCCTTTTCTGTGGTGGCTCCCGACTGTGAAATGCTCTCCCCAGAGAGGCTTGCATATCTTTAGGTGAACGCATTTCTCTTTACCCAGGCCTTTGGCCATTAAATAATGTATGGCCTGTTAAAATATGAGGGGGGCTGTTCTTATGATTATTTTATAATTATGCTGTTTAAACTATGTTCTTAATGTTGTACACCCCCCTGGGATCTTTGGATAAATTGCAGTATATAAATAACAATAATAGTAACTCTTCTAGCTGTTCTCCAATGAGAGCATCTTATGATCACAGGAACTCCTAATCCCACACCACAGCCTTTCACAATCACAGGGACAAGAAACTTACTCGTTCTTTTTTATTATTAAGGATTTTCTTGATTTACAAAGGTATATGCAATGTCTCTTTCATGTTCTTTCCATGTTACATTTTTACACATCAGTTTCGTTTGTTAATGCTGGATTCTCAGAAGGTTGCATGAAGAATAAAGAGAGAACCGCCCAGCCATGCCTACTAAAAAAGAAAGACCTGCATGCAGTTTTACGATGTGTATTTCCCCTGCTGTGCCTGTTTTGCATGGTGCATACAAAGTGCTGAGCATAGCAGTGCATAAGCAGGTCATCTGGAAATCAATCAAACCTGCTAACTGCTTTGTCTCTTCCACCCTGTAGAGTTTAATATGTTCCATATGACAGCTGTGGGGCTGAGCAGCTCCATTCTCGGGTGCCTTCTGACTCTTTTGGTTTACACTTACTGCCAACGGTACCAGCAGCAGTCGCACGATGCAACTGTCATCCACCCAGTATCACCAGCGCCTCTGAATACCAACATCACTAATCACATCAACAAGCTGGACAAGTATGACTCTGTAGAAGCTATTAAGGTAAGGAATGGACAGGGCTGGTGCTCTTTAAAGGTGTTAGATGTGCAGGTTCTCTTGACAATTGCTGTGGTCCAAAAAGGGACTGCTGCTGTTATGTTTCAGATTTATGGAACCAGTATTCTAATGGGTCAAACCTTTTTTGTGGGGCTGGGGGGGGGAGAGGCAAAAAACAAAACAAAAAACCATACACATTATTTGACTCACACGGAGACTACAGGAAAATATTTCCACATGAAGACTTCCTTCTTGTCATTCTGGTGTGAATAAGTGTGACCATGGCAGTGTCTGCTGCTTCTCCGAAGGTGTTACGCATTTGCAAAGTCACACCTTTCGGGTTTCCTCCTCCTTTTGTGTTCTTCCTAGTCTTCTTGTCCTGAACATCTTCTTGCTACTTTAGTTCTCTTTTTCAACCTCCTTCTTTGTCCATTTAAATCTATATTTCTTCCAATAGCTTCCTCTTGCTATCTCTCCAATTTCAACCTCTGATGTTGCTTTTCTAAAAACCCCAAACCCACCCCTTGCCATCTCTACCCCTCCTCCTCCTAGCAAATACCCTGTTTCCCCCTTTTTAATACGTAGTCATAAAGTAAGCCACGGCAGGGTTTTTTTACCTTTGTGACGTACCCCCAAAATAAGCCATGGTGCCGCCATTGTTCCCGTCGCCTCCTCAGCCCCTCCTGCGTGCGCAGGGAGCCAGCGAACCAGTGAGAGGCATGGGGGGGAACGCGCCTCTTGCGGAGTTCTGCCCCGCCTGCTTAGCGCACAGGGAGAGGCGCGGGGGGGGGAGACGCCTCTTCCTGCCCCGCCTGTTCCCCGTGCGCAGGGAGCCAGCGAACCAGCGAGAGGCGCGGGGGGGGGGAACGCGCCTCTTGCGGAGTTCTGCCCCGCCTGCTCAGCGCGCAGGGGGAGGCTGTACCGTACCATACTGACGTAATGAAAATAAGACATCCCCAAAAAATAAGCCACCCTGTGTTTTTTTGAGGGGAAAAAATTATAAGACGGTGTCTTAAAAAGGGGGAAAGACGGTATTATAAGTGTGCATATGTTTTAGTGATCAGTTGCCCTGCTTTGCGTTTTATTACTTCAGTGGGAATGATGTGTTTTCTAAACACATGGCCACAGTGATCCATGCGACGGTCACCTCCAGACTAGACTATTGTAACTCGCTCTACGCGGGGCTGCCCTTGAGGCTGACCCAGAAACTCCAGCGGGTGCAGAATGCCGCAGCAAGGCTCCTTACGGGGGCCTTGCCGCGAGATCACATTCATAAAGTGGTTTATCAGCTGCACTGGCTCCCGGTGGAGTACAGGATCAGGTTCAAGGTGCTGGTCTTAACCTTTAAAGCCCTACGCGGCCTGGGGCCCTCGTACTTAAGGGACCGCCTCTCCTGGTATGCCCCGGGTAGGACCTTAAGGTCATCAAATAATAACTTTCTGGAGATCCCAGGTCATAAGGAGGTCAGGTTGGCAGCCACCAGGGCCAGGGCTTTTTCGGTTCTGGCCCCGATATGGTGAAATGATCTGCCACAACAAACGAGGGCCCTGCAAGAGTTGGCACCCTTCTGCAGGGCTTGTAAAACGGAGCTGTTCCGTTTGGCTTTTGGGGTAATTTGAGTGCAACTTTTAGAATTCTAAATGTTTAAGTTTTTAAAGTGTATTTTATATCTGTATTTTTAACTGTCTGCTCAGTGGTTTGATGATTGTTAGCCGCCCTGAGCCCGGTTTTGGCTGGGAAGGGCGGGATATAAATAAAAGTTATATTATTATTATTATTATTATTATTATTATTATTATTATTATTATTATTATTATTAACTCTTCCTCCCCCCTCCCTTTTCTTATTCCCAGGCATTTAACAAAAATAACCTGATACTAGAAGAGCAAAACAAGTACTTTAATCCACATCTCACTGCAAAGGCATATTCCAATGCCTATTTTACGGATCTGAACCACTACGATGAGTATTAAGAGGGAAAATCTGTATAACTCACATTCGTCCCCAAGGCCTGGATCCTCAGACCACATCATGTTGCTGCCATCGTCAACAAAACATCGACTTGTGTGGGTAAAAGGTTTCCCTTTCTAAAATGTTGTATTTCAGTACAATATTTGTACTGTAGAATTAGATCATGGGGTCCTTTTGCATTGGCCAATCTGTTTTGGTCATCATGCTGCCATCCTCCTAATTGCTAGAGACCGCCTAGGAGAAAACTTTTATACAACTGGGAGGCCTCCTCCCTGCCACAAATAAGATTATTGAATAGAATGATCCTGATTTGTATGGAAGCAAGTCCTTGCCACCTTCAATTCAAGGGTCATTGGCACCTTCTTTGCTGGACACTTGGAACTCATGAACTTGTTTTGGACCTTCTGGAAACTGGGAATCGCTGATGGCAGGACTACAAACTCCCTCTGGCACAAGGGAAGCTGGTAAAAGAGGTGCTAGAGACATGGAGCCATTGAGTAACAGAACCAATCAGGAAACGTGCATGTTTTGTCTGTTTCAATCTGCTGGGATGCATCTGTGAAACGGAAGCAGGGGAAGACGTGTCAAACTATTTTCACATGTTACGAAGGATCTACTTCTGCCTGATGGGTGGCCCCTGCAATGTATCTGCAATGCGTCCGCATGGACTCCACCTGGATTGTTCATTAGGACATTCACAAAGCCACCAGAGCAGAAAGATGACCCCGGGACTGGCTTGCAGATCCACCACACCCTTTGCCTGCCTCCCTTAGGAGGAGATGGAAAGCACAAATGCTTCTATTTTTAATGGCGCTTTTTTATTATTCATCAAGTTAAAAACAGCATAAAGTGTATTAAGCAAAGCATTATTGGAATAGTTTTGATGCACCAAGTGAGATTTCTCATCATGCCTGGTTATGTAAATAGTGGAAGTGCTTGATGACAAACTAGAGGAAATAAATTGGGGGTCCAATTTTTGTACCAGTTTCACTGCCCTCTTGCTGTTGCTTGCTTTTATCAATAATGATGTTTGCCTTTTTTCAAAGAACAACTACTATTCTGTTGCAAGGAATGTCAGAGTTATTACATTAAATGCTTCAGCCAGCTGGTTTCACAGCATGTATAGCTCAGGTGTATATGTTCTATTTGCTAAAGTAAATACCAAATATGATGTAACAATTCATAGTAGTGAAAAAGGAGAAAGCCAGGGCTCCATGCTCTTTGGATGTGCGCTTGATTCTCTAGCTCTGCACATACAAGACTGCTTTTGCCCTCCCTCCAAGCACACAAATTTGAAGCTCAGTGCCTCACCTTAAGCTAGCAACTCCATGCTTGTGTTGAGCAATGGAGAGCATCGGCTCAATGGAAATGGTCTCTTATTTTGAGGGAAGAGACCATTGGCCACTGACACTCACAAGGCGGCAGTCAGGCCCTAAGAGGAAATGCAAGAGCTACAGTGTGGAAATGCAAAGCATAGTGGATATTTCTTTCTGTGCCTCTGTGGAAGACATTGTGTTTCTTTCCTCAGATTCCTTCCTGTTTTTTATACCTGGTCCTGAGAACACATTTCTTCCCTAAGAGCCAAACCGTTTGAGGGAATAAACACACAGAGGCAGCTGCACAAATCGGCACTGCTTGAGACAAGTTTACAGTTGCAGTACACCCTTTTTGTTAAGCATAACAAAATTTCCCTTGATGGTTTTCTTAAAACAAGTTGGGAATTGGCTCCCCTCCCGCAGCTGTCCTTTTCTGCCTCTGGGGTTCCCCACCCCTATGCAGCTGCAAAGGATCCCTCTGTATTGGTGAGCAAACAGCACCTAGAATCTCAGGTGAGATTACTGGGGGTCATGGTGGGTGGCTGTAGGACTGCAGCCATGCAAAAATGCCTTGGGGAATCAAGTAGTTCATTAGGATGCACATTTTCATTTTGTTGTCAAAGAATAGCCAATTACCTCTTGTAGTTGCATAAAAAGCCTGAAAGCTCAAGGCCTGTTTTTATAGGGTTCCTTCTTACTGCCCACCATCACCCAACCCTTTTACAACAGGGAACCACTTCTACCCCTTAATTTACAGTAATGCACCTTATATTCATTTATGGGCATTCCCTATCTTGCAGTATTGATTCCCGAGAGATTTTTCTTCTTCACACAAAACGCAGGTACCATGACTATGGTTCTGACCTCATTTCTCTCCTCGTCATATCCTGACTTTGCTGATTCCTTCCATTCCGGTCTGAGGCCACTAACATTTTCCAGTCTTTTAGCAAGACTGGTTGAGTTTTTCAGGCTCTATTCCTTTCCTATCTATTTTACATTCCTGTCCAGGGTTAATGGGAATTTTTGAACTTTTAACCATGGTTTACTTTAAATGAACAGGAAATGTCATACCTGTTATGGGCCAGAGTTAGCTGTGCCTTCAACCATGGATTTCAGTGTATTTAAACTCCTCGCTCTTGCTTGGATTGTGCTAGTGCTTCCTGTTGTGATGCAACTTTGTCGATAGAGCAGTGGGATTGGGAAGCCCATTTCTCCCCCATGGCAAAAGGGGTTGCCTGCCTCTTTCTGCTCACCTAACCTCCCCAGATCCATGAATTGACAAAACTTTCCCTCAGCCAACAGAATTCTTCCATTGTCTAACTTGGGACATGCTTTTCTTGCTGGATACTGTCCACAAGTATTTGGGCATAGAACTGGTCTTAAGAAGTAACAGACATGACTCAAATTTGTTGGATGAAAAAACAAGGCAGAAGCTCTCTCCCATCTGAAAATGCAGCGCTTGCTCCCCTTGCCTCCCCTTCCTCTGCTCATCGGTTCTCTCTGCCCTTGTTTCCTGTTCCTTCCATCTCTTGCTTCTTCTTTACTGCATCCTCCCTTCTCTCCATCAAGGAATACTCCCATGCTTAGGGTTATTTTGTGTTTAGAAGTCAGCTCTCAACCCATCCACTGCCTGCAGAAGCCACAAAGCATGTTCCTCTTGCCATCCTCTGGGAAAAGGATCCTTCCCAAGAGCCCCTTCTCATAGACTGGCACAGGGCAGTGTTAAAGGTCATTTGCTGCTGCTAAATTGCCATGGAAACCCAAGTAGAACTTAGCAGCCAGCAGAGTTAACCCATCAAGTTTCACTACTGTTCATGCTGCATTGGGGGAAAAGGAGGGCCTATTGTTTTCTTCTCTGTCACCACTTGGAACTTGGGCCAACTAGGCCCTTGGAAATTTGCACCCCTGCTATAAGGTGACCCCACAGCACTCAGAGGAGACCCCACAGCAGCCAATGCGCACAACTAGCTTAAGCTTATTGATTTCAGTGAGTGTACACTCAGAGTATGACTTAGTTGCATTCAACTCAGTATCATATTTTTGATAGCTCACATAAATTTGAGGCTCTTTGATTAATGACATGGATTCTGTTGCCATTAGGAAGCCCTTCTGTATCAATGCCCCATCGAGTTATGTACAGCCCAGTGTGCTCTTCCCCATTGGCACATAGCTGCTAGGTGTGCAGATAAACACTTAATTCCTGTTGTTTCTATTGGAATGTTTTCTATGATAAAACTAGTGTGGGGGCAAGGTGAGTCTCTCCCACGACCTCTTGCCCAGGACGCTTGAAGCCAGCTGAGCAGTGCCTTCAAGTATGTGAACAGCTCGATTGTCACGAAAAGGACAACTGTCTCCTTCCTGGGGCAGGGGTGTGTGTGTGTGTGTGTGTGTGTGTGTGTGTGTGTATAAAACTACCAACTAAAAATCCCCCCTAGAACATTTGTCTTGGCCTTGTGCACACAGCATGCACAGTGACAGCAATGCCCAGTTCTTGAGCAAGGATGGAGGCTGCTTTGCCTGGAGCTACGAGAGAAGCTGGAGAGAGCCTAGCAGACCTTGATTTGGCCTTGATTGTTTAGAGCTGGCTGGCTTTGGGGGGAGCCTGAGGTTGCTTTGGAAGCGACACTGCCGTTGTGGACTGCTGTGCCTTCATCACAGTCAACTTGTACATTTGTAAATAAACAGATTATTAACAAAGTTATCCTAAGTCTTTAAGTCCTCTCTCTTAAGTCACATTTCTTTAACATGGGGAGAAGGAACACATTCCAGAGTTATCATAGAATCATAGAGTTGGAAGAGACCCCAAGGGCCATCCAGTCCAACCCCCTGCCAAGCAGGAAACACCATCAAAGCATTCCTGACAGGTGGCTGTCAAGCCTCTGCTTAAAGACCTCCAAAGAAGGAGACTCCACCACACTCCTTGGTAGCAAATTCCACTGTCGAACAGCACTTACTGTCAAGAAATTCTTCCTAATGTTTAGGTGGAATCTTCTTTCTTGTAGTTTGAATCCATTGCTCCGCGTCCACTTCTCTGGAGCAGCAGAAAACAACACTCTCCTTGGGAAGAGTTATGGAACACTCTCCTTGGGAAGGCACCCAGTGAAAACAAGTGGGTGGGGTATGTTAACTTCCACATGTTAAACTTGGAGTGGGGGGGGGCAGAGTTCATGGCTTCTTGTTTTTTCAAATCATTCTTTGAACGGTGATAGCGCCACTGAGTGCTACCCTGGTAAGTGGCAAAGGTGGGAGATGAAAACTTATGGCAATAAGCTACAGAAGGAACATGTGGCAGCTGGAAGCAAGCTAATCACCCAGTGAAAGCCAAAAAAAACCCCCACAACAGCATTTCCAATTTAAAAATTCTATTAGTTCTTAACAGATGCAGTAATCAGCATCTATAAAAACTAGAGCAGGCACCCCCAACCTTCGGCCCTCCAGATGTTTTGGACTACAATTCCCATCATCCCTGGCCACTGGTCTAGCTAGGGATCATGGGAGTTGTACGCCAAAACATCTGGAGGGCCGCAGGTTGGGAATGCCTGAACTAGCGGTCATCAGGAATCAATCAGCTTTAGCATTAAGAGATCCATAAACCACCTAAACTGAGTGCCATCAACATTTTAAGAGCAATGCTTAAAAGGGAAATGAAACTTCAGAATTCTTCGTGGGGTGACTGAGCTGTTCCCTTAATATATTCAGAAGTTACATTTGAAATAATTACAGGAAGTTATCAAGGTAGATCCAAGTGAGTTGCCACTTTTTGTACTGCTCCTGTGCTTTTAACATCAAAATGTTCTGCAGATGTTCCCCTCCAGGCCACAAAGAACGTTATGTGTGGATTTCAAGCTGGTGTTAAAAGAAGAATCTGCTTTGTTTGTTTGCTTCCTGGTCAAAGGACAACCTTGTAACCCAGTCAAACGGTTCAAAGAAGATGAGAGAAACTCAGAACTGTATTAGTTTTAATATATATTGAAAATAAAATCAGTTTGTACTTTCTCAGAAACACTGGGCATGTTTCAATCCAATTTCAGCACATTTAAGTCCCAACGATTTAAAATAATTACCACCCATATGCTCTAATTTCCATCAAAACAATTGGAATTATACTGTTTGCATTTAAAACCCTAGCCATGCATTGTATCCAACATTGCATGAGTCGTGTTCCTCTCCTTGCAGTCCAAAGTTCTCTTTCAAAGCCATCCAAGTTGATGGCTATTGCTGCTTCTTGTGGGAGTGATTGCCAGAGTTTAACTGTGTGAAGAAATACTTTCTTTTGATTGTCCTAAATCTTCCAGTCTTCAACCATTAGTGATGTCCCCAAATTCTAGTGTCACTGCCTCTTTGTTCTAAGCACACGGAACAATTTGGTTCTGTTGAGCAAGTGGAACCTCCAGTGCTGGACATGACCCCGTGGAGGCAACTTCAGAGGTGAAAATTAGTGTACTGGAATAATTATTTGCACCCAAAAACAAGTCCATTGTTGAACTTGCAGCTTTACTCCAGGATCCTCACAGCCCATCCAGGTGCTATAGTGAAAATAATTTTGAAATGAAATCTAAATTTAGGACAGATGTCCCTTTAGCTCTTAAAACTCAATTCACAACCTTCTGTCAAAGACATTGAAGCAAAGGTTGGTTGAAGGTTGCAAGAAAAAAATATGGGGAGAAATATTTGACTTCTGAAACAAGTGTTAAACAGCTTGTGCATTATTACAGAAAATTATAAATATCTGACTTAACTAAATGTAAAATGTACTTTTCTTCTCCTTTGCCCAGTAATAATAATCAGTTACTAACCTGGGCTCTGGAAATTCCTGGGCATTTGGCCATAACTCATTACAGCTAATAAACTGGACTGTGGACCTCATCGTCTTGCTTAGGATTCCACCATCTGAACGTCAGGCCAAAAAGCAGCCCATTAACCGACGTTTCCTACTGTCTCAGAATTGTGCAGAGGTCTTGGATGATGCTCCTGGGTAATAGGAAGACTTTGGGCAGGATTCACCTAGCAAGTCCCGTCAGTGCAAGGCTTGCGCAATGGAGCTTTCCTCCATTCTCCCCCTGCCCCAAGACAATTGGCTCTGTGGGTCCAGAAGAACCTCCATCTAGCATGCGGGGGGAGGAGGAGGGATCCGTCTGTCTGGCAAGCTGCAACGCTGGAGTTCATAAGACATTCCTTGTAAAGCAACGTATAACTGTAAACCCTTTAACTGTACAATTTCCACCTCCATCCTAAAGTGCAAAAGTTGAGTGGATGATCTCTAATGAGGCAGTCAATAAGAAACCCCTATTGCCCAAGCAGATATCTGCAGCAGAAGTGGTAGAGACTGCACACACTACCTTATTTTTGAATGCATCTCCAGATCAGCAGAAGAGAAAGACCAGCACATGTAGGATTGCTTTAAATATTTACTTCATCTGGTGCTCAAAGCCAGAAAATAAACGCCATCTGACAACTTTTGCTGAGAAAATACCTACAAATTAAAAGGCACTGACATATTTGAAGAGTTCCTTTCATTGTGCAAAGTGTCTCTGAAATGAGTGATTCCAACTGTGCAGGCTAAGTAGGATAATATCAATTAGGTATCAGACAAGAGGACTTGTGTCACCACCAACCAGCATATGCATAAAAAGGTTATCCATGGCTGAAAGAGATCGAAAGCTCTTCCCACAGATCATCAATGCCAAATGGACTAAGCAGAGTGGCTAGTTCCTAGGCCCAGATGTCTTGCAAATATCTCTTTTCTTCTCTTAACAGAGCAAGCATCTTCAGTGCTTCCAGTTTATCAACTCCTCTCTCAGAAATTAAGATATCTACTAAAGCCTCGTTCACATCTTTAGCCATATTCTTTGCATCTCTGAAAAAACGGGAAAAATCATAATCAGTCAAGCAGACAAACCACTATCATTGATGGAGGTGGTGTCACTTTCAGACAATTATCAGAAGGAGAAGAGTACAATGTGTGTGTGTGCGCACACGTGTAAAAGAACTGGTCAATGTAAAATCAATTGACTGGTCAACTGGCCATGTATTATCTGACATACTGTATAAAGTCAATCACACCATTGTAAGTTGACTACCCCCTTTTAACTGCACACCTGAAAAGGCAGATTTTTTTGCTCTGCAGCCCTGCTAGACTGAGTATGTATAAATACAAATTCTGTTTTCCCCAAAATTTGAAGTATAACAAAGGTTTAGAATTTAACTTGGTAACAAGTTAAAGTGTGGTGGAGTCTCCATCTTTGGAGGTCTTTTAGCAGAGGCTTGACAGCCATCTGTCAAGAATGCTTTGATGGTGTTCCTGCTTGGCAGGGGGTTGGACTGGATGGCCCTTGTGGTCTCTTCCAACTCTATGATTCTATGATTCTAACATCTAAGCTACATGAGGTACAATCTGCTAGACTGGGAGGTTCTCCTGCCCAGTGCAAACCCCATGGGAATGAATGGGAGTTGTTCAAATGTACTGCTATGCTTTTGCACATTTCCAAACTACCCCCCCCCCAAAAAATACAGTTTGTGCAGGAGAACCACCCAGTGGATTATGCCCATGGGGCTTTATGATTCACACAAGTCTCTCAATTAACTACATTTGTACTAAATAAATGCTTAGAAGATCTGACCAATGTTTAGGCATTATTTCATCTGCCAAGCATCTAAGCTAAAAGAGGGGCAGTTATCAGTTGGATAGAACAGGGCTCTTGAGATGTTTGAGGTTAAGTTGCTAAATAGCTATTGACCTGCAGGAAGATTAGATGCTGCAAAGCATTTGGCACTTGAAGGTGGTTTTCTCGTCCTATGCTACAAACTGCTGACTTTGACATTTCTACACTCAAGGATATTGGAGGCGTGGAAGCCTTGATGAGATTAGAGGTCATGGCTCAGTACAAACTCTGATAATGCTAACTGAATGCAACTCTTACAGCCTTGAATTCCACAATCTTGAACCACTGCATTTTCCTTTAGGTTAACAGCCTACCCAACCTTCTCAAAGATCCCTCAAATAAGGTTTATGCATTTTATAGACACAAGGCACGGTCCGGCCAAAGTTCAAACCCTTCTAAATTCTACTCATAGGCGAGTTTATGCACATTCTCAGATTCCCGCTACTGAAATTAATAGGACATAACAGGGGCTAACCACTGAGATGGTAATAACCTTGAAGTTTAGGTTAGCATATGCAACTTAAGAGCAGCTCCACTAGGTGAGATCATGTCCATGTAAAAATGACACCAATCAGTCCTCCAGATGAGTGGAGATTATGCTTGTGTCATCAGGGCATTTAGGGTACTAACATGGCCTTGTTATTTCTCTCCAACGCCTTTGCTTGCCTTAACTTGCACCCTGGCTTGCTCTATTGTTTTGTCTCAACAAGCCCCATCCAAAACTTGCTGCCCTCCCTTCCAGTTCACTTTTCAGCTTGTTAAGAAGCTCTCTAGGCAGCTCTTTCTGCAATCCTCATCTTCTCACAATCAGCGATGTTATGAAACCGTGCCTAAAGGGAGTATTCTCACAGAATCACAGAATCATAGAGTTGGAAGAGACCACAAGGGCCATCCAGTCCAACCCCCTGCCAAGCAGGAAACACCATCAAAGCATTCCTGACAGGTGGCTGTCAAGCCTCTGCTTAAAGACCTCCAAAGAAGGAGACTCCACCACACTCCTTGGCAGCAAATTCCATTGTCGAACAGCTCTTACTGTCAAGAAATTCTTCCTAATGTTTAGGTGGAATCTTCTTTCTTGTAGTTTGAATCCATTGCTCCGTGTCCGCTTCTCTGGAGCAGCAGAAAACAACCTTTCTCCCTCCTCTATATGACATCCTTTTATATATTTGAACATGGCTATCATATCACCCCTTAACCGTCTCTTCTCCAGGCTAAACATACCCAGCTCCCTAAGCCGTTCCTCATAAGGCATCGTTTCCAGGCCTTTGACCATTTTGGTTGCCCTCCTCTGGACACGTTCCAGCTTGTCAATATCCTTCTTGAACTGTGGTGCCCAGAACTGGACACAGTATTCCAGGTGGGGTCTGACCAGAGCGGAATACAGTGGTACTATTACTTCCCTTGATCTAGATGCTATACTCCTATGGATGCAGCCCAGAATTGCATTGGCTTTTTTAGCTGCTGCATCACACTGTTGACTCATGTCAAGTTTGTGGTCTACCAAGACTCCTAGATCCTTTTCACTTGTACTGCTCTCAAGCCAGGTATCACCCATCCTGTATTTGTGCCTTTCATTTTTTTTGCCCAAGTGTAGTACTTTACATTTCTCCCTGTTAAAATTCATCCTGTTTGCCTTGGCCCAGTTCTCTAATCTGTTAAGGTCATTTTGAAGTGTGATCCTGTCCTCTGGGGTATTAGCCACCCCTCCCAATTTGGTGTCATCTGCAAACTTGATCAGGATGCCCTCAAGCCCATCATCCAAGTCATTGATAAAGATGTTGAATAAGACTGGGCCCAAGACAGAACCCTGTGGCACCCCACTAGTCACTTCTCTCCAGGATGAAGAGGAGCCATTGATGAGCACCCTTTGGGTTCGGTCAGTCAGCCAGTTACAAATCCACTGAATGGTAGCATTGTCTAGCCCGCATTTTACCAGCTTCTTTACAAGAATATCATGGGGCACCTTGTCAAAGGCCTTGCTGAAATCAAGATAGGCTACATCCACAGTGTTCCCTTCGTCTACCAGGCTTGTAATTCTGTCAAAAAATGAGATCAGATTAGTCTGACATGACTTATTTTTCAGAAACCCATGCTGACTTTTAGTGATCACAGCGTTCCTTTCTAGGTGCTCACAGACCGTTTGCTTAATGATCTGCTCTAGAATCTTTCCTGGTATTGATGTCAGGCTGACTGGGCGGTAATTGTTTGGGTCCTCTCTTTTCCCCTTTTTGAAAATAGGGACAACATTTGCCCTCCTCCAGTCTGCTGGGACTTCACCTGTTTTCCAGGAATTCTCAAAGATTACTGCCAGTGGTTCTGAAATCACCTCTGCCAGTTCTTTTAATACTCTGGGATGTAGTTCATCTGGCCCTGGAGACTTGAATACATCTAAACTAGCCAAGTGTTCTTGTACTACCTCCTTACTTATTCTGGGCTGTGTTTTTCCTGCTGAATCATCTGCTCCATATTCTTCAGGTCGGGCATTGTTTTCTTTTTTGGAGAAGACTGAGGCAAAGAAGGTATTGAGGAGTTCTGCCCTTTCTGTGTCCCCCGTTCGCATTTCACCATCTAAGTGACTCCACTGTTTCCTTGTTCTTCCTTTTGCTACGGACATACCCATAAAAGCCATTTTTATTGCTTTTAACCTCTCTAGCAAGCCTGAGTTCATTCTGTGCTTTAGCTTTTCTGACTTTGTCTCTACATGTGCTGGCTATTTGTTTGAATTCCTCTCTGGTGGTTTCCCCCTTTTTCCATTTCTTGTACATATCCCTTTTAAATCTTAACTCAGTTAAAAGTTCTTTAGATAGCCACCCTGGCTTCTTTAGGCACCTTCCATGTTTTCGTCGCATTGGTACTGCTTGAAGTTGTGCTTTTAATATCTCCCTTTTAACAAACTCCCATCCATCATGAACTCCCATCCCTTTTAGTATTACTGACCATGGGATCACATCCAGCATTTCCCTGTTTTCTGAAGTCGGCTTTCTTAAAGTCTAGAATTTGAGTCTTAGTATGCTTGGTTGCTCCTTTCTGATGTATAATAAACTCCAGAAGAGCATGATCACTCCCACCTAATGATCCTGCCACTTCTACCCCACTAACCAGGTCATCACTATTGGTTAGGACCAGATCTAAAATGGCTGATCCTCTTGTTGCTTCTACCACTTTCTGGACAATGAAGTTGTCTGCAAGGCCAGTGAGGAATCTGTTCGACCTTATGCTCTTGGCTGAGTTTGACATCCAACAAATATCAGGATAGTTGAAATCCCCCATTACTACTATCTCATTTCCTTTTGAATGCTTGGTCATCTGTTCCAGGAAGGCATCATCTATGTCCTCAGTTTGGCTCGGGGATCTATAGTAAACTCCCACAATGAGATCACTGTTATTTTTCTCTCCCTTAATTTTGACCCAGATACTCTCAATTTGGCTTTGAAGTTTTAAATCATGGATCTCTTCACAGGTATACACATCCCTGACATATAATGCCACTCCTCCTCCTTTCCTGTTTGGTCTATTTCTCTGAAATAGATTGTATCCCTCTATTACTACATTCCAATCATGAGACTCATCCCACCAGGTTTCAGTGATGCCTATTATGTCGTATTTAGTTTGCTGTATCAAGAGCTCAAGTTCATCTTGTTTATTTCCCATGCTCTGTGCATTTGTATACAGACATTGAAAACCATTGATCATTCCCCCTAGTCTCCTACTTAAGGATTTTTTCCTCCCACCACTAGGTCTGTGTGCTGTTTGCTCCATTTGGTCCTTGACTTTTGGATGATCATCTTCAGCATTTGATAGACTCCTACCTTCAGGACCACTGTCTCCCTCCCCCACATAAGTCAGTTTAAAGCCCTCCTGATGAGGTTTTTGAGATTGTTGGCAAAAACATTCCTCCCAACCCTTGTGAGGTGCAGCCCATCACTTGCCAGAAGTCCATCTTCAAGAAACTGCAGGCCGTGATCTAAGAATCCAAACCGTTCCTGCCGGCACCATTTGCGAAGCCAGTTGTTCACTTCTCCTATTTTCCCCTCTCTTCCTGGGCCACGGCGTTCAACTGGGAGGACAGATGAGATGACAATTTGTGCATTTAATTGCTTCAGCTTCCTGCCCAGAGCCTCATAATCACTTTTGATCTTCTGGAGGCTATGGCTTGCGGTGTCATTGGTTCCCACATGGACTAAAAGGAAGGGGTTTTTATCCGTAGGTTTTATTATTCCTTGCAGCCGTTCTGTAACATCATGGATCTTGGCCCCGGGGAGACAGCATACCTCTCGAGACATCTTGTCAGGCCCACAGATCACTGCTTCGGTACCCCTCAGTAGGGAATCCCCTATCACCACTACACGTCTCCTCTTAGGCTTGGTCGGGATTCTTACACGTGCTGTCCTTTCCAAGGTCGCCTGCACATTCCCGGAGGACTGACTATGCTGCTCGTCTTCATATACCTCATCAACTGTGATGAGGGAGAGATCTTCCAATGGAGTCTGGTCTTCATCTTCCAGATTTGAGAGCACTTCAAATTGATTTTGTAGTTCTAAACACTCAGAGCGATCCCTGGGCATTCTACTTCTGTGAGTCACGTTCCTCCATACATCTGGCTCCTGAGTTGGGGAACTGATCTCCTCCTCAGGGATGTGCCCTGTCTCCTGCTTGGTGGAGACAGTGTGCTCTGCTGCATCCAAGAAAAGCTCCAGCTCTTTAATTTTCTGGAGCGTAGATACACGGGCCTGAAGTTGCTGGACCTTGTCTTCGAGTATGGCAACCAACTTGCAGTTGCTGCAGGTGTAGCTGTCTACAACCTTTGGCAAGAAGACAAACATTGCGCAGGAATTACAGGCGACTACAGTTGTTCCTTCCCCCTCCTGAAGTTGCCGGACCTTGTCTTCTAGTAGGGCAACCAACTTGCACTTGCTGCAGGTGTAGCTGCCTACATCCTTTGGCAAGAAGGCAAACATTGTGCAGGAATTGCAGGCGACTACAGTTGTTCCCTCACCCTCCATCTTGAAGCTTGAAGTCAGGACACACAAAAAAGAAGCCTAGGTCTCCCCAAGTAAACGTTTGAGACTAGCTCTCCTCAATTTAAAAGATAGGTCAAACTGCGCGCGCCGCTAGGCGCGCGCCGCTACCCTCCAGGCACTGATTAGCTCCGCCCACAGCTAGTCACCAGACAAACACACACACACAAGCCAGAAACAAACTCTCTCGCACACACAAGCCTGGGAAACACACAAACAAATAAGGAAACAAATAAGCACACAAACTTAATCACACACAGCCCCAAAAAGACAAACCCTCAAAACCTACAAGCTCAGCTCACCTTGTGCTCCCTCCTCAGTCGCTGCCCTCCAGGCACTGATTAGTTCCGCCCTACAAGCTCAGCTCACCTTTTGCCTACTTCCTCAGTCTCTGCCCTCCAGGCACTGATTAGCTCCGCCCACAGCTAGTCACCAGACAAACACACACACACAAGCCAGAAACAAACTCTCTCGCACACACAAGCCTGGGAAACACACAAACAAATAAGGAAACAAATAAGCACACAAACTTAATCACACACAGCCCCAAAAAGACAAACCCTCAAAACCTACAAGCTCAGCTCACCTTGTGCTCCCTCCTCAGTCGCTGCCCTCCAGGCACTGATTAGTTCCGCCCTACAAGCTCAGCTCACCTTTTGCCTACTTCCTCAGTCTCTGCCCTCCAGGCACTGATTAGCTCCGCCCACAGCTAGTCACCAGACAAACACACACACACAAGCCAGAAACAAACTCTCTCGCACACACAAGCCTGGGAAACACACAAACAAATAAGGAAACAAATAAGCACACAAACTTAATCACACACAGCCCCAAAAAGACAAACCCTCAAAACCTACAAGCTCAGCTCACCTTGTGCTCCCTCCTCAGTCGCTGCCCTCCAGGCACTGATTAGTTCCGCCCTACAAGCTCAGCTCACCTTTTGCCTACTTCCTCAGTCTCTGCCCTCCAGGCACTGATTAGCTCCGCCCACAGCTAGTCACCAGACAAACACACACACACAAGCCAGAAACAAACTCTCTCGCACACACAAGCCTGGGAAACACACAAACAAATAAGGAAACAAATAAGCACACAAACTTAATCACACACAGCCCCAAAAAGACAAACCCTCAAAACCTACAAGCTCAGCTCACCTTGTGCTCCCTCCTCAGTCGCTGCCCTCCAGGCACTGATTAGTTCCGCCCTACAAGCTCAGCTCACCTTTTGCCTACTTCCTCAGTCTCTGCCCTCCAGGCACTGATTAGCTCCGCCCACAGCTAGTCACCAGACAAACACACACACACAAGCCAGAAACAAACTCTCTCGCACACACAAGCCTTGTGCTCCCTCCTCAGTCGCTGCCCTCCAGGCACTGATTAGCTCCGCCCTACAAGCTCAGCTCACCTTTTGCCTACTTCCTCAGTCTCTGCCCTCCAGGCACTGATTAGCTCCGCCCACAGCTAGTCACCAGACAAACACACACACACAAGCCAGAAACAAACTCTCTCGCACACACAAGCCTGGGAAACACACAAACAAATAAGGAAACAAATAAGCACACAAACTTAATCACACACAGCCCCAATAAGACAAACCCTCAAAACCTACAAGCTCAGCTCACCTTGTGCTCCCTCCTCAGTCGCTGCCCTCCAGGCACTGATTAGTTCCGCCCTACAAGCTCAGCTCACCTTTTGCCTACTTCCTCAGTCTCTGCCCTCCAGGCACTGATTAGCTCCGCCCACAGCTAGTCACCAGACAAACACACACACACAAGCCAGAAACAAACTCTCTCGCACACACAAGCCTTGTGCTCCCTCCTCAGTCGCTGCCCTCCAGGCACTGATTAGCTCCGCCCTACAAGCTCAGCTCACCTTTTGCCTACTTCCTCAGTCTCTGCCCTCCAGGCACTGATTAGCTCCGCCCACAGCTAGTCACCAGACAAACACACACACACAAGCCAGAAACAAACTCTCTCGCACACACAAGCCTTGTGCTCCCTCCTCAGTCGCTGCCCTCCAGGCACTGATTAGCTCCGCCCTACCGCCCTTTTCTCTTCAGGAAAAGACAAACAAACCCACCACCACACCTGGGCTCCCATTAATTTTGTTTTCTCATCTTTTGCTCCCAGCTCTTGCTAATCTAAAAGCAGTTAACGTTTCTACAAGTTCTTGCAAATCCAAGTTTCATTAAATTCGGCATGACTCACCCGCACACGTAAAAATACCCCTTTTCCTGCAGCAGAATCCTGCTAATCTCTTTACAGTAAAGCCGAAGGTTATCTTGAACGTATTTAGGAATGGCAGCTTCTACCACAGCTGGAGCATCTCTTGAGAAAGAAACCTTCAGGTGAGTTAATGTGCCACTTTCAGCAAAGCACCTGAGCTCCTCTCTGAAAGATAAAAGTTAAGGATCACTGCAAGGGCAAAGACACAATTCCCTTGCACAGCAGCTTAGGAGGCAAGGGGCTGAGAGGAAAGAGAGCACAAGGCAACAACTTACTGGAACAGGTAATCTTTGACCTGGTGGCGACAGCCAAAAAACAACCATGTCTCTCCAAATGTCCAGTCTTTGTGATCTTCTTGGAGCTTCTGTCTGAAAAAGAATTTTGAAAAAAATTGTAACTTAAGACTGTGCATGCCCTGTACTTAAAAACAGCAGCAGCACAAAACCCAAGTTCTGCATCCTGCATTACAGCTCTCTCCAACCAGCTGGGGCTGATGGAAGCTGTAGGCAGAACATCAAGATGGCACCAGTTGATGGAAGCCTGCATTCGTTATGATGGTTTACATTTATTTCGCACCATTCATTCTGGCTCTGCTTGTCATGGGACGGGTCAAGAAGTTTATCTTCGACACTCTTGACTACCTGAAATCCTACAGAGCCCTATTATCAGTTCTGAGATTTCACCAAACACTGTCCGTAACATCTAGCCAATCTACCTTTCTTGTCATGGGGAGTGTGCACATACAGCCCTGATTTTAATCATCTGCACTAAGGGCACACTTCAAATCTAGTTTCCACTTCCTCTGTTTGAGTGGAGAGTACTTGTGAGCACTGTTAGGAGTAGGTTTGCTCCTGATCACGGCTGTTTGAAAAGATCCTTAATTCAATATTCTGTGCTACAATTCTGCAACACAGAGAGATAAGCACTAAAGAAGGAACTCCATTCAGTGGCATCTTATGGGCAGTGGATCCAAAATACATACAAAATTCCTCACTCACATCACTAGATGAAGTCACTCAGTGTGCAATGGGCTGAGCTGTACATATCTAGAGGTCACCTCCATTAAAGTAAACATGGAGGCCACATGCAGGGTATCATAGCAGCACGAGGGATTCTGGACCAGAGTGTGCCCACTGCTGCAAAATGTGAACATCCTCCCTTGGCCTCGTAAGTTTCTAGGCCTCATGATAACAACAATTCTGCTGCTTACAGGTATATGGATGAAGCCAGTCAAAGAGGGAGCCATGTGCCTATTCCAACAGCAGCTCACAGCAACACCTTTTACACATGTTACTTGAGGGCACGCTGCAGTGACATGAAGAATCAGAAGGACCATTAAAAAACCTATTCATAGAGCCTCTTGCAGACTGGAATAAGAGAACTCCTCCACCCCGCACCCAGTAATTTGAAATGATGTCAAGATTTCTGAAGTAGACATGAGGCCTGAAACACCTTTCTTTTCATCTGTATTATTTTATCTGTTGCATTTATCATTGGGACAAGGCAGTCTGAGCATATTACACCGATCCTGGCCCAACTGCAATGGTTGCCAATTAATTTCCAGGCACCATTCAAAGTGCTGGTTTTGACCTATGAAGCCTTAAATGGCTCAGAACCGCAACATAAAAAACTAAAAAAAAAAACCCTTAAAAAAAAGTTTAAACAAACATATGCAAAAAAACTGGAAGCCTTTTCTAGGCATTTTGACAGATGATATTCTAAATAATAAGATAAGAGGGTTTTCCTGTACGCAACAACAACAGCAAGAATGTTGATTGCCAAAAATTGGAAGAGAGGGAAAATTCCAACCAAGGAAGAATGGCAAAATAAATTATGTGAATACTTAGAACTAGCAAAGATGACAGAGGCAATCAAGAATCAAACAAACCAAAAATTTAAAACTGAGTGGAAGTGTTACAGAGTATACTTAGAAAAACACTGTTCCCAAACAAAATCTCTAATTAATTTTTGCAAATTAGTTAACAGATAATGTACGTTATGTGAGATCAAGGAATTAAATTTGAAAAAGGACACAGTTAAAAAGAAAAAGGAGGACCCACAATGAGGTGAAGGGAAGTCCTTTCTTCTGAGGCCCTTCTTTGTGTGCCTCCTCCTCGAGAGGTCCGTAGGGGGGCAACACAAGAACGGGGCCTTCTCTGTAGGGACTCCCCAGGGAGGCTCGCCTGGCACCTATATTTTTAGGTGCCAGGTGAAAATGTTCCTCTTCAACCAGGCCTTGGGCTGATTAATATTCTACAGTCTTTTAAATGTGTCCTGGGGGAAGGGGGTTTATTGTTTTGTTGTTTCATTTTACTTATTTTCATGTTTTTATCCTGTATTTTACTCTCTGAACCACCCTGAGATCTTATGATGGAGGGCGGTATATAACTCTTTAATAAATGAGGAAAATAAATAAATAAAATTAATTTAACTTTTCATTAAAAATTGCCCAAGATGTCTGTGACTATTTAAAAGCCTTGCGAATGCAAACTCCCTTCCTTTAGGTTATAATATTCTCCATTTGCACTACTTGATAATTCGCTCAGCACCAACAGTCAGTGGCATTTTAACTCTCAAATACTTTCTATTGTAACTACAAAGTTTCAGCCTACTTTAATTCACCGCTGCTACAAGCTGCCTTTTAATAAAATACTCAAGCCATTGCAATAATATGGAATAAATTAGTCACAGCAGTTCTCATTATTAGCAGTTTCCCCTTCATTCTGGAAGACAGCTTCTGGCTGTCCCATGTAACGCTTTCCCAATAATTTATTACCCAGTTTAAAAAAGAAATCATTTGGCTTTGCAACAATTCAATTTCATGCTCCACATACAGATAAGTCTCTAGATTATTTCCCCTATTACTCTACCCTAAATTACAAAAACCAAGGCAGCAAGTTGACACTTTAAAATCATGTTACCGGTAAATCAAATGTGAATTTGGAAAACACAGAACTGCAAAGATGAGAGTCAAATGTTGAAGGCAGGACATTTGGTACATGCACAGCTTAACTTCAACAATGATGAACTTCAAGCCTGGTTGGTGTGCGGTAAAAAATCTACACACCCTAAAAGAAAACATGTTTGGTGTGTGGAAAACAACAATCCGTTAGCCTTAATGCATTGCTCAGAGCTACTGAACTAAATGAAAACAAAACAGGTCATTCCGTGACCTGGCGTATGTCAGATAAGGTGGTGTTGACTACCTTTTTTAAAAAAGAAAGCAATTCATAAAACTAAGAGATATTAATTGAAGGAAAGGCAGCAGAACATTACCAGCAGCCTGCAACATCCCATAGAGAATAATAGGAGACTGATTCACTTTATGGTCCAATCTAACAGACTCCTCTGTTAGATGATGGATGAATCCCAAATCGGAATTAAGATTGCCGGAAGAAATATCAACAACCTCAGATATGCTGATGACACAACTTTGATGGCAAAACAACTAAGATCATGGCCACTGGTCCCATCACCTCCTGGCAAGTAGAAGGGGAAGAAATGGAGGCAGTGAGAGATTTTACTTTCTTGGATTCCATGATCACTGCAGATGGCGACAGCAGTCACAAAATTAAAAGACGCCTGCTTCTTGGGAGAAAAGCAATGACAAACCTAGACAGCATCTTAAAAAGCAAATACATCACCTTGCCGACAAAGGTCCGTATAGTTAAAGCTATGGTTTCCCCAGTAGTGATGTATGCAAGAAGATCAAACCTATCCATTCTGAAGGAAATCAGCCCTGAGTGCTCACTGGAAGGACAGATCCTGAAGCTGAGGCTCCAATACTTTGGTCACCTCATGAGAAGAGACGACTCCTTGGAAAAGACCCTGATGTTGGGAAGGATGGAGGGCACAAGGAGAAGGGGATGACAGAGGACAAGATGGTTGCATAGTGTTCTCTAAGCGACCAACATGAGTCTGACCAAACTGCGGGAGGCAGTGGTAGACAGGAGTGCCTGGCGTGCTCTGGTCCATGGGGTCACAAAGAGTCAGACACGACTAAACAACAACAAAACAGACTCCTCATTATTTATTTAATTCATTAGATTTATATATCACCCTTCCTCATAAGATCTCAGGGTGGTTCACAGAATAAAATACAGGATGTAAACAAGTAAAACAAAAAGCAAAACAACAACCCCCTTCTTTTATAGTCAGATCCCTTCAGTATGAAAAAAAATCCTTAAATGATTATTGTAATTCAGTGGTAAGTAAAATGTGGAAAATAAATAAATAATGGTTTCCTTTTCTTCTTCTTTTCTGACATTGAATTGGAATGGTCACACTATAAAAAACAAAACAAAACCCACCAACTTAACTGTGATCTCCCTTGTGGCAATACAAAGTTAAGAGTCCTTTCCCAAGACAGGGCTCCTTTCTACTCACAAACATTATCATGGGGAGCCCCTTCCCTGGAGGTAGAGGGGGGGGTGTGAGAGAGAGGGGGGGAGGTATTCATGCAGATGTCATAACCACGTGGGATGTTGTCACTAGGAAGCACACGGCGAGGGGCTCAGTTGCCCAGTCTCAGCCCACACAATGTGTGTGGGTGAAGAGCCATTTCTGTACATTATGCAAGACTTTCCCTGACTCAGGGGATGAAGGACTCTGTGCCTTTGTGGTGGCTGATATGTATTGCTGAATCTGTCTGCTTCCCACTAGTATTTTTCACTCTGTTCCCCCCTGTCCTCTGCCACAGACATCTCCAGGCACTGTGAATTGCTTTCCTAAACATTAAAAGCTGAAAGGGAGGAGAGGTTTTTTAAAAATATAAATCATGGGCTTACCTATGTTGCAGGAAACCAATAAATGGTGCAATTCCAGTTCCTGGACCAACCATAATAAAGGGAATTGATGGATCCTCTGGTAAGTGAAAAACGTTGGCTGGACGAGAAGATATGGCAATCTGCAATGCAGTTCAATATCATTAAAATGTAGATGAGGAGAACTAGCAGATACATTTATAAACTATACCCTTCTTCTAAATATTTGTATTCAAAAATGCACTGCCACAACACCCACTAAAATAAAGGTACCGGTAATTTTCATAAGGCATAGCACAGCTATTTCACCGATTTCCATGTAAAGCACTCTTTCTCCAACTGTAAGGCACATTAGGTCCTGTGTTGTGACACACATCCCCCCCCAAGCAGCTGAGAAGGCACTTGCTGTTGCTGGCAGCAAATATTTGGGTGCCATGAAGTAACTAGCTGCCATTTCTCTTTTGCTACTGCCTCATGCTGCCACAATCCCTGTAACCAAGTTTTTCGTTTTTCAAATGAATGCCAAAATCCTTATAACTCCCAGACAGACGCCAACAGAACACTTGCAGAAAACAGGCACTCTTTTATTAATTACCCATTTTTTCTCAATTTAGATGACCCAAATATGCAAGAGTGAGCTGTCTCCCCCAGGAGCAGCTTAGCTGCTCCATCCTGTCAACTAAGTCATAAGGAGCGTTTTGTGTTTTTTAAGCCACACGTCAGGTGCAGAGGGGTGGAAAAGCAATCGTCGACTCCAGCAGGAAACCTAGAACGTTCATTCCTCCTTGAACCATTCAGTCTGTCTTAGAATAATTCTGACTTCAGCAGTTTCAAGCCTGGAACTAAAACTTGCCATGCAAAACCTACTTTTCATTTTTAACCATATACATCCATCTCTCACATGTCCTTTCCTGGCTCTTTCACTTCTTATGCAACTGCAAGCCCCAGGCCCTACAGTTAGAGATGCAGGTACTGGAAAATCCTATTAATTGGATTCATCTAAAGAAAGGAAAACCCACTCCATTTCCTAAAATAGTTGCAACATCAGTCTGGTTACTGCTGCCGCTTCCAAGCCCCCAAATCACAACGAAGTGGAAAAGATGGCCTTTATTTCAGGAACACACCAGCTCTGTCTGTACCATAAGAAATGCCCAAGAACTTCGCTTTGTTCTGATACCTTTGGAATCAGGAGCTCCTCCGCTTTTGTACTTGACTGAAGGATTGGGGAAACCAGCTGAAGCAGCCACCCGGTGCACAGGCCTCTGCGCAGTTCACCTAGATGGGTGGGAAACTCCAGAACATTAAAGATGAAACTCATCTTTCCAGGCTGAAATAAACTGGAGCTGCAATGAAACAATTAAAAGGAAATCAAACACTTGGGACAGTTAAAGGAGGCAACTATCTCAGTGTAGGAAAGGTCAGGGCTGAGCAGACATTGCATCTCACCCCCCAAAATGGGTACCACAAACCCCATCTGGGGGGAAAGAATACGTAAATCATTTTCTCTCCTGAGAATGGCTATACAAGACCTTTAAAATGATTTTTACTGAAGATCTTGTTGTAACATCACATTGTTACTTGTGTGCACCAATGAGCCATCACAGAATAAGCACCACACACAGAATGTTTCAGATACAACAGGTTGCAAAAAGTTCCTTCATACATTCTGCTGTGAGTCATCTAGTTGTTGAGTAATGAAGCAATGAGAGTTAGTGAAGTAGAGGCAGATGGGAAATGCCTTCAGTCTCCAGATGCCTGTTATTTATTGAAAACATTTTCAGTTTAGCACAGGCTTCCTCAACCTCGGCCCTCCAGATGCTTTTGGCCTACAACTCCCATGATCCCTAGCTAGCAGGACCAGTGGTCAGGGATGACGGGAATTGTAGTCTCAAAGCATCTGGAGGGCCGAGGTTGAGGAAGCCTGGTTTAGCACCTTGGGAGCCTTCTCCATCAGAGGAAGATGAGGTGAAAGAAAGAAAGAAAGAAAGAAAGAAAGAAAGAAAGAAAGAAAGAAAGAAAGAAAGAAAGAAAGGGAAAGGAAAGGAAAGGAAAGGAAAGGAAAGGAAGGAAGGAAGGAAGGAAGGAAGGAAGGAAGGAAGGAAGGAAAGAAAGAAAGAAAGAAAGAAAGAAAGAAACCCAGTTGAAAGAAAGAAAGAAAGAAAGAAAGAAAGAAAGAAAGAAAGAAAGAAAGAAAGAAACCCAGTTTATAATTAAAATTAAACTTAGATATTGCATTACCTTGCAGCCGAGTAGGGTCTGGCTTGCAGTTTAGGAAGATGTTCTGAAAAGAACAGAGGTGAATGAATGCAAGATTTCACCCTTCCTTCGACTCTCACCTCCCTACAGCATCAAGACGCTTATGGCAACTTCCAATACTAAGGATCTTAAATTTAATGTTTTCAAATGAAATACATCTGGGATAGCTCAGTTGGTAGAGCATGAGACTCTTAATCTCAGGGTCGTGGGTTTGAGCCCCACATTGGGCAAAAGATTCCTGCATTGCAGGGGGTTGGACTAGATGACCCTCGGGGTCCCTTCCACTTCCATGATTCTATTATTCTAAGCACACACATTTCCTGTATGGTCTCAGCAGGAAAATAAGCTTCACCAGCATACATTTCTACATCTTCCACTGCTCCTAAGAATTGGAGCAACTTTATAAATTATTTTCCCTTTATTTACCTGTAACATTTTAAAGAATGTACAAGTTGCAGGAAACAGGTGTCAACCTTTTGATTTTATTTTGATTTTATTAAAAATGCAATATCGGAATTGCATTTTTATTGCATATTGTATTAAAAATGCAATATCGGAATTGGTGCCAGTGATTGCAAATGTTATCTTTGACCCTGAATTCTAGTCTGTTTTCTCTTAGCTGCTGCCAGGATGGAGATAGATGCAAGAGAAAATCTTACTTTGCATTTCTGGTAACTCTGTCTAGACTTACAATTTCCCCACAATCAGTGAGCCTTATTTCCAAGACATCCATTTGCTACAATGGTCACAATCTCTTCCTTTTCATGCTGTGTCTATTCCATGCAACTACTCACCAAGGAGAAGACTTAGGGGAGGCTTGCAAGCTGGAAAAGCATGGAGTAAGTCCAACAAGCACACGCCAACATCCCTTATGAAAGCATTGTAGTCAGAGGATCCTTGTTTGCTACACAGCTCTTGCAGTCTCCTTTTTTCTCCGGCATCAGTAGTGTATTCTACCAGAGAGCGCAAAAATGCCTAGTGGAAGAGAAGAGTCTGTTTTTAATTTGGTTTGATTATTCTCAACTTATGCATACATATATATATATGTTCCGCATCCTGTCATATTTGTGATAAAGCGTTCCTAAGGACTCCTGCAAGGCTCTGCAGAACCTCACAAACATCAATAACCTCTTGCTAAAAAGTCCTTTCGTTGTTTGGATGTATTGGTAAAAAACTCTCCCAACTATGGTCATCTCTGCTCCCACTCTTAGCACACCCAGCCTTTAGTCAGGCAAGAAGTGACTTGAGGTCAGAGGAAGGGAGGCTGTACCATCCTAGGCATCTCTTTGCTAATAAACCAGGTGGTTGAGGATGTTATGGGAACATGCCTGGGGACTGCGGTACCAGGAGAGCCATGCTCCAGGTTGCGGGTGGGGAGTGCGTAGATACAGGTCCCAACCCTAGCATGGGGAAATTCCATAAAGTCGGTTCACAGATGGTACCTCACACCCCTCCCATTTATTTGCTCCTTTATTAGAGGCTCCGCCACTCCATAATGTTGGAGGGGGTGGGTGCAGAATGGGGGGCAAAATTTAACATATGCCGGTCATATTTTACAATGCAAAACATCTGGTGTGGAGTGTTCTTGCAGGTGTCGCCTATAATGAGTCAGGCAATAGTAGTTTCAGCTTTATTGGGTGTTTGTAAGGGCAAGATAAAGACCTTGTGGTGTTTCTCCTATGGATGGCAAGACTTGGGATTGCTAGGTGCTTGAAGGTGCTTGAGAGAACGGTTACTCAAAACCTGGTGTGCACAGGTTTGGATGCTTGCTTTGGCTGAAAAGCTGACCTGCCAACTGAAAGCAGCCAGAAAATTAACAGGCTTCGGACTCATTTTGTGGTACATGCCATAGCTCTGTTTCAGATATCCAGATAGCATGGACTGCAACCCCCCGAGATCTGGATGATTTTGGAGAGATCTGGATGAAAGGCTGATGAAATGTACCACTGTCACAGCCTTACCCTTCTCACCATTGTAACACGTAGCATATTTTTATGGTCCCAATTTTTGTTTCGTTATCTGAAAATTTTGCATTGTTACAATATTTTTAATAAAATGCTTTGAGAAAAAGATACATGGCTTTTCCACCAAGGAGCTCAGGGTTACACACATAGCGTTATCTCATGATATCCTTTGTAATAAAACTGTTGAGGCAAGTCTTGAAAATCAGTTTGCAAAGGGTACTCGCCCACAGAGCTTCCCATTAGCCTTCTGGCCCATAGTGTCTGTCATTCGGGGGGGGGGGGATCAAGCTTGGTAAAGTTTTCCTGTCCAGTCACCTAGGCAGCTTTTGCTTGACACAGGCAAGCAGAGGAGACGCCAATTACATCTCTTTTAGGCTGACTGAGTGACTTGCCCAAGCAGTCTGCGCCCGGAAGCACCACAATAACAGCTGACAGAAGCAAACTGCATAAAGTATGTAAGTCACCATGCTGAGTAACATATACACGGGATGAGTGCTTTGGGTAGCACTCTGACCTATAACTCTGTAATTTACAAATGCCCAGGGTTGAGTCAAATGTGACTTCTGTGAACGGAAGGTCTCCTGAAATCAGGCCGAGGTTCCTGCTGAAAGGAGGCAGTGACTTTAGACAATTCCCCCTCTGCTCTGCAATCTCCAGAGCAGCTCAGCAGGAGGAAGGAGGAATTGGCAAAAATGGGTTCTCCCACCTCCTGCTCTTCCTGCAGCAGGAACACCACACAACTGAAGTTCTGCTCATGGGAAATCAGTCTCCAAGCCTTTAAATGTGTGTTCATAGAGGCTGCTACATGTGATTTACTGCTGACATCTAGTGGTCTACAGTGGGAAAGGCCCACCAAAATTAACCTGCAAACATCTTTAATCTAACACCAAGGGAAGACGTACAATGGACCCTTGGGTTACGTTACCTTCGGGTAATGTAACTTTCCGGTTGCGAATGCAGCAAACCCGGAAGTGTATTCTTCTGGGTTTCGCTGCACACGCATGAGCAAAAGCGCTCTATCGCGCCGTGCGCTTGCACAAAAGCAGCGCCTCTACTTGCAGATTTTTCAGGGTACATACATCCGTATGTACATTCATATCCAGAGGGTCCACTGTATTCAAGTTACAAAGCCTTTCATCTGGTTGGCTGCTCATCGTTGCTGGTATCCAGTTACTGATTTTAGTTAGTGGAAGAGCATTGATAGCACAGATATCAATATAGTCTGCTTGTTCAAACATGTATTTGTTAACTATTCTTCCACAACTTTGAGCCCTGCAAAGGCAGCACCTTACTACTTCTTCATTTGCCCTCTCACTAGCAGCACTTGACTTCTTCTTGGACTCAGAGCGGCAGAGAGGAACAAGGCAGTTGTCGTGAGCAGCAATTTTCCTAATCCTCTCTGCTGCTCCAAGTCCAGAAAAAGAGGCCTGGTGCAGCAACCCAAGGGCGAGTGAGCGAGCAAGGGGCAGTGCAGAGAGAGAACCTGAAAGGGATTCTCTGCTGATGGGTCTGGCAGTAGCTGGAAATGGGAGCTGCTCTAAGCATGGGAGGTTCTTTGCCAAGGGATATGAATCAGAATCCGGCCTTCCTCCACCCCATGAACATTCCATGGCATCGCAACAGCTCACAAATGGGCTGTCAGGTGACAAACTACTTTTTGAGAGCTTATTGCAAAGATTCTGCACTGCTCAGAGACTAACAGTTAAAACCGGAGCAACTGAGAGTGTCTTCCTCTTGACCTCAGGCAAAAATAAATTTGTGTGGGAAGTCCTTGTGTCAGCTGCCTGATGCCCATGGTGCCAAGTTCCAAACTCCTCCAATGTAGGCTTGAACCACCCAACCAGTCTAGGCCTTACAGAGTACCAAGAATGGATAAAGTTATTTGAAAAAGTAAAAAGTCACCTTTTTGAGAACTGCTCTTATTTCCAGACACCAAGTCAGAATAAAGTTCACAGTACTCTTTTCAGGTGTATACAGTGGCACAGCTGCTCCTGTTTAAGAAGAAAAAATAAATTAAAATTGGAAACATATTGAGAAACAGGTTCACTCTTCTTTATGATTACTTGTGAGTTGTAAAAGCTACCTCCTCGTAGACGCACTCATATAGAGTGGCAGCTTTCAAATTATATTCCAGGGAATCCTAGGTTTCCTTCAAACCTTATCAAGGATTCCTTAACATTTACATCAAACAGCTGACTGTTACCTAGCAGTCATGGAATAAGAGGACAGGTCCTTAAGAATCAATATTTTTTTTTAAGTAAGCAGAAGTAGACTGACAGTGTCACAATGCAGGGAAGTAAACAACAAGCTCTCCACAAATTCTGTACTCATTTAAACCAGGACTATTTAACTTGTACATAAGTTATCAGAATTCAGAGGCAGACAGAGCAGCAGCCAAATTTGCAGTGGGACACCAGATTATTCATTGTGGTGACATCCCAATGAGACTAATAAAAACTCCAAAAGAATCTCCACATACTAGGTAAATGGGCAAACAAAATAATAGTAAGGTATTACTCTTATTACATTTACATTGTGATAAATTAGGCTTGTATCTGAAAAGATACAGGACTAAGGGTGTACATTGAGACAACCCTCCCTAACTTCACACATATGCTGATGGCATATGAACTAGGGGTGTGCATTAGTTTTAAAATGAATAGAAAGAACAAAATGTCCCCCAAACATTTCAGTTTAAAAATCTAATGGAAATTGAAATGCCTTAAAACCCATCTATGTCTATTTTTGTTTCTGTTTTCCCACTGACATCAAATAGGATATCCAGCTAGTACATCTGCTCCCTGTAACTTTGGGGTTTTCAAAATCAAACTGGAGTACATTTTTAGATACTCTGCTACTTGCTCAAAGCATCCCATGTGCAAAATCTCAGAAAAGAGAAGAGAAAGGGCAATGATTTAGAAGCTGTAAAAAGATAACCTATAACATTCTTTCAGCTTCGGAGTCCAAGTCCTGCTCATACGTCACAAGGCTCTAAGAGACAGATGGCACAAGTTTGGGGACAAGACTGTCTAACAAGTGCCTCAGGTATTTTAACTTGAAATGCAATTTGCACAGAACTCCCGAGATCCCAAAATTAAGGGGCCGTGACACAGAAGGAGTTCACTTTTCTTCTCAGAAGGGCAGTATCATATGCAATATCATGGTAAACGTATAAAACCTACCTCTTTTTTTAGTGCCTGCCTTAACCTTCAAGCAAACAAAGTAATCTTTCTTCTCTGACAGTCCCAAGATATGAAGAAGCTCTTCTACCTCATTGGTAGGATTAGGGCAAAGGACATTAAAGGCATCTCCAGGCTGGTAGCTAAATGTGGTTTTCTGTATTTAAAATACAAGTTGGTCCATGTAAAACTGGAAAGACACATGCCTTACACCGTCCCCTTCCCTCCATTACATTACACGCAAACATTGTGGGTTATTCTATCTCAGCAAGACCTATCCAAAGAAACCCATGATTCCAACAGACTTGATCCCAGTGCATGAGATCACCACCTTGCTAAAGCTAAGCAGGTTTGGGTCTGAGTGGAAACTGCCTCAGAACTACATGGACACCATAATGGAAGGTGTGCTATAAATACAAGGAAATAAGTCAGTCAGGACTCTTTAGACTTATTGAAATCAGTGGTCTTCTCCACATACAGGTATTAGCCAGATACAATCCCGTCTCTTTTAATACCACAATTCGTGAAAATAAACACTTGTCAAAGCAATGGATGTGTGCTCCTTCTTATCCTCCAAGAACTTTGCAGCTCATTGGCAACTATAACATCCCGTGAAGGAAGTGTTTCATTATTCTAACCTGAATATCTACTGCAGAATGTATTGTTACACTTCTGTTTACCAAACTGAGGGCCATGTCTGGATCCTTAGGTCGTCCAACTGGCACCACTGAAACATCAAAGGGAGGCATTGGCAGGTAACCCCAAAGGTTTATGGAATTTGGCAGGGAGGAACTTAACGCAGGAGCGGCCCATACCAACTCACTGTGGACTGAGTAGGCTCAGTGGGCATGAAATGATGGACTGGATATATCTGGTGATACCCAGAAACCTGGGAAGATGGAATAGAATGTCTTGGAAAAGGGAATAGCTGCCTGGCTGGAACACAAAAAAGGAGCACTTCACATTGCAACATTTATTGCAGATCCCCCTTGTAAAATCAAATTTTTATACTTGTATAGTGTTAAAACTGGGACAGTGGACTTCAAAAGGGTTGTCTTGTACCGTAGGTTTATCGTCATTATCATTTCTGTCAAGTTAAACAAACAAACAAACAAAAACAAATTCAACTTACAGAAATATCAAGTTCCAGCAGCAAAGTCCTTTTAATTGCATCATCCCTAGTAAGTTGAACAGCCTTGATGACAGGAACCTGGAAAACGGAGCTCTCTGAAACACAACACAGGCTGGGATCCTAAAAACAAGCGGACGTAAATTTAGATCGAATGAATAAGCACATAAATATTTGTACACCATTATATGAAATAACAGTAAAATATATACATGATCCTGCCCCCGCCCCCAACACATCAAGGCCTATCATTTCAATGGAAGAGTTGAGAACATGTTTGACTCTCCAACTTTAGAAGAAAGCCATGGTGGTCTTTCCCAGGAAAAACAATCATCTCTTGCCTTCCTCTCCCCACTGCAATGTTGATGTGTAGCCATGGTTTGGCTTAGCATTACGTGCCTCCTGGGCCACGCCTAACACAGGGTTGCTGTGAAGGGGGAGGACCACACGCACCAATGGGTGTTCCTTGAAGGAAAAAAATGGATATAAATGTAATAATAAAATCATTTCCCTTCTTCACAAATAAGTAACTTTAAAATCATGTTGCATCTTTAGTTCCCAAATGCAAATGTACAGAAGTTTTACATCTAGAAATGGTGTCCCTGTGGGAGACCTACCTGCTCAGAGCTTTCTTGAAAGTGCACTTCTAGGTATTCTGGTGGCAAAGCAGGAACATTAAGAGCCAACTGTGAAAGTGGAGGAACCGAGTGGAAAAGTGAAGGCTGAGAGCCTTGAAGAGGAAGTTCGGACTTAGTAACTGCTTTTGCCAGGAGATTATTGTTCACACCTGAAACTTCTAGCTTCAAATGCTCTACTCTGGAGTTTATGCACGAGTTACAAACTGCATCAGCACAAAGAGATGGAGGTTGGTCAGTGTGGTTTCTTTCTTTCGTTCTGGATGCAAATTCTTGGTGGAGGGCAGGCCAAAGTCCAGCAATCCAAGGGTCAACCACCAGTTCCAAACTGAAACCAAGGGAAGAAAGTAAACTTAAAAAAATATGTATGAAAAGATCAGGATAAATGTCAGTACCCAAACAGCAGCTGCAGATTATTTAAACACAGTTTACGAGTTATTTCAAAGGTTTCTGTTGGTTTTTTTTTAAGAGCGGTTTACAAAAGAAAAAGCAAGAGCTGAGACATTGCACACACATCTCACTAGACAGGACTTTCACATTTTAACATGCTTTATAGTAGTGGGGGAAAGTTACAATGTGTAGTATTATCTTTAATTTTCTCATTCCGGAAACTTAGAAGTGCCCATCTTTTAAAAAAAAATATTTTCTTATTTACTGTTCTGATGCTAGCTCTTATTTGGTATGTTAATCTAAATAATAAGGCTATTTCCCTTATTTTCCTTTTATTCTGATATAGGTGGTGGATTTTTGTTTCTCCAGAGATGACTAAGGCGTAGCCTTGCTCCTATCAGAAGATATGTGGCTAACTGTATGTCCACCTTTTCTATTTCTGTCTGAACTGCGAACAAAAGAATCCTTTGGGGGTTTCTTCATAACCTATATCCTGTGCTTTTCTGTATGATTTCCAATATGTTGTTCCAGAAGTTTTCTTTATAATGAAACGTGGTCAAGAAACGTGTATGAAGTTTCTTGCTTAAATTGCTCTGGATCTCCAGCATCTTATAGTAGAGTTTTGTAAATTTTGCTTATCCTGTAGGGCGTTAAATGTCACTGATACATGAATTTGAAAAGACGATTAAGGTTAAAACTTCATTAATAATGATGGTATTGTGTTGTATAACCAAGTTCGCTCTTCTGGCTACATATGCAGGCTATTGGCTTTCCCCCACTTTAAAAGCCGTTGTTAAAAGGAGCACACCAGAGCCCTCTATCAGCTGATATAATCACAAGAGCCCCAGTGAGATATTTACTTATTGGGATGTGCTGTGCTGCTCTTTGCTCTGCATTTGCAAAAAAACGAAAACAATAGCAGTACTTAATGAGGCAAAGAAGGACAAACTCAGCCATGACTATCAATTTCAACTCCTCTGACTTCTTCTGGGAGCTCAAGTCACAAGAGGCTCTTTCCCAGAAGAGATATGGAGCAGCAGGGAAGGCAGCTGTACACAGGAGTTCGGGAATGTTTCTGCCCAGTAGCTCTGCAGAACCAGTTGGCGAAAAGACTCAGGGGGGTCATTTCAGCTGAGGCGAAGCAAGCTATGCTCTTAACTTGAACCGTTACAATCGCCCCATGGCTACTGCCGACACACTGCCTGCTTCTGGGAATATTTCCTGGGGGAATGAAGGAAGCATGCATGAGCAATCTTCATCTAGGATAGAGAGGAATTTTTTAGGGGCAAAGGAGAGTCATTCCACCCTTGTGCTTAATTTGAGAAAAAGTAAATTATTTCACTGGCAGATCTCTCCTATTTCGCTCCTCCTCCATTTCTAAATTGGTGTCCAGACATACCCAGCTGTGGACTGTGGGGCTATAAATAGATGGGAGAACTATCCAGGAACAGGAACAGCAGTCTCATTCTGCTGCAATTCGGGGGTGGGGGCGTTGGGACAAATGCCACACAATGAGACTTAACAAAAACCTCATCAGAGAAAGTTAGGTTTCTTACCCGACAGCATCATCAGCGAGTCCAACCTCATAAAAGCGTTGTGCTCCAAGTTCCTGAAATCGTTTGTCTATTATCTTCCCACCGTTGCAGAAAAATGTGTATTCTGAGTCTCCCAGGCCTGCAAATAAAAGTAAGGAAGAATGCAAAACAGGAAAACCTGCATCAGATCAATTCACTGGACAAGGTGTTTCAGAATAAATCAAACTCTGCCCTCCAGCTTTAATACAAACTACAAAACAACAAGCACAAGATCCTAGGATTGCCAACACAGGCCTCCTTGTGCAGACATGGATGGGGGAGGGTGCCAAGTAGACAACGGTTTCTTCCACGCAGAGTCCAACTGTGCCCCCCCCCCCCGGTTTTGGTAAGGCAGGGTGGAATTTTCCAAAGCTGACTCTCTCACCCGTCCCAGTCTCTACACCATTCAGGCGGTTCAGAGGAGAAGGAGAACAAGAATGTCATTTTCTTCTGAACTGGGAACTGGCACCTCCTTGCTGCCGCCACCACCACCAGTCCAGTCTGGACTGGTCCTCAGATACTAACCCAGAAAGAAGCACTTCTCTTCTACGCAGCTTGAAATGTTTGGCATAATGACTGGAACAGAGAGAATGGTTCTCCCTCTCCCTCTCCCCCCTCCCTGCCTGCCCCAGGTGATGCTGGAAATGAATGGCGTGTGGCACAATTGCTGGGCAGCGGCCCCACATGATGCCTTAGTGCTCTCAGGCTATCTGGAAGCAACTGGGAAGCACAGGGACCCGCTCTAGGAACAGCCACTTCCTCTGTGCAGCAGGGGAAACAGAAAGGAGAAAGAAAGGGGGCCACAAAAGCAGAAAGGGGGGGCATGCACCATTTTAGCAACCTGGAGGCTTAGGCTGCTGCTCCCACCCATCCCTCAAAGCAGCCATCTCGAAAAAACCATTACCTCCCTGCAATCTGGTTGGGAATCAACCACTATTTAAAAAAAATACAGAAAAATAATTAAGTTTTGGATGCCTGTATTTAAGTCATCATCATATTCTTCAGACTTCCAAATTTTAATACAGTCGTACCTCTGGTTACGCTTGCTTCAGGTTGTGTTCGTCATAGGATACGAACGCGCCGAACCCGGAAGTACCGGAATGGGTTACTTCCGGGTTCAGCAATTCACGCATGCGCAGAAGCATAAAATGACATCACGCGCATGCGCAGAAGCGTCGAATCGCACTGTGCACATGCGCAGACGCAGCGCTTCAGGTTGCGCTCTGTTCATGTTGCAAACGGGGCTCCAGAACGGATCCCATTCGCAACCAGAGGTACCACTGTAGACAAAATTAATTAATTAGCAGAATAGCTGGCTATATATGGCGGATGGCACCTTAGAAGCAGAAAAGAATGTTCGAATTCAATAAGTTAAGACACCACGTCATCTTGGTTTTTTTACTGGTTTCCTATTCAACAGCACACATGAAGTAAAAAAAATATGTATAGTGCTATTTTTTAATTTCACTATCATAAATGAAATAATCCCCTTTGGTTATACAGTTGAAATTCATACCAATTTGCCACCGACTTTAGAATCACATTTGTTGGATCAGTTCTTTCATGGATCATAATTTTAAAATACGTGAAGATATAGGAAAAACACAAGAGTCTAAAAATACAAAGGATGTTAAATTGTAAAATTTAAGAATATATAGCTCATATTTCCCAATAAAGAAAGTACAGCTAAATCCTTATTTCAGAGACGCTTGAATCGTACCCTGATTCTGTGTGGTGCATCATCAATACTCGCAATGAGGGCCACACAGCTATACTAACTGTGATCATAGTTAAGCAATTTGATCAAAAATATATTGGATCCAGCCTGCAGTTTTTTGCAACAAGGTTTCCCCCCTGCTTTATACGAATATCAGCTTACAAGCAAATTACCTAGCAATCCATATCGTAAATGGGAAAAGTGGTCTGATGGCAGAGATTTGTCGTTAATTTCCTTAACAAACTTGACTGCTGTGTCCGGTGGCTCTCCTGTACCCGTAGTAGAAGTAACAATAACCACAGGGTCTTTTTCGCTATTCAAGTTATACTGTAAATTGAAAGAAACAAAGTTGGAGCATAATGCAGAGACGTTCAAAACTGGGTGGTATTTGGATGCACACAATCAGAGCTGAACATCCAGTAATGTGGGGTTAAGCCTTTGTGATGTTTCAATTCATCAGGTTTTTCAATTAGCTTTTTAAAATCTATTTTTACAGCTCTGAGGCTGCTAAGGGGAAGAATTTAATATCATACTAAGGTGATGATTCCATCTGCGCAAGCATTTTTGTTTCCAGATAGAAGAATCCCCCCTCCTCCCCACATGGGCTGACACAGACTCCTGAGCCAATTTCGGGAGGGGGTGTATGGGGGCAGCAGAAGGGAGGAAGGCCCTATTGCACAAGCTTCTGCAGATGGGAGTCATTTGTTGAATACCACACAATTAACAGAGTTTTACAACCAGGGAAAGAAACAGAATAATGGTTCTAATTCCAAGTCTTGCCTCAGCTTGTACAGTAGGTTCAAGGATCTTACATGTTCAAGGATCCAAAGTTAGATGCAATAGTTGAGCTTGGAATAAAAAATCACATACTCTTACAAATTATATATACTCAGTCCACAATTTAACCTCTTGCATCCCAATTCTCCACGAACAAATCTATACAATATATAAGCATAGTGTAGTAGATTTCCTGCAGTGTTGAACTTAGATAAGAAAGATCTGTGTTCAAATCCTGGCTCAGCCATGAACGTCACTAGGTAACTTTGACCAATCACTCTCTCAACCTAACCTACCTCATAGGGTTGTCATAAGGATAAAACAGGATAACATCCACGAGGAGACATAAGAAGAAATGCACATGTAACCAAGATGAAACCCAAGTATTCATAAGTGCACTTGCTCACATTTCTGCCTTCTTTTCCCTTGGACAACATCTGCAGTGTGAGCAACCTGCTGCAAGGTGCAGTCTTTAACATGTCACTACCCTCTACGTGGATTACCCTTTTTACCCAAAGACTTCAACAAAAAGAGAACAAAATCAAGATGTACCTTTTGAGGGAAAAGATTTCTAAGAAAAGCTCTGAATGATCGAAAGAAATTTTGTGGAAAGTCATTTGCCCTGCCTCACTCCTGGGTGTTCAAAGAATCTTACCTTGTCTGACTCACTGATGCAGTGAAGATCTGCTTCAAGCCCACGGTCCTTGGCCTGGTGGTATATTTCCTCAGCTATAGCTTTTGCCTGACCCTTCTGGCTCGCATAAAGGAGCAAAAACCTACGGTTTGTTTTACAGCACATCTTTCAAGGATCAACTACATGGGAAAAGGAAAAAGAGAGAAAAGCAAAGGGATTAACTTCATATGCAAAAACGAGACTGTAATCCTTTCCAGAAACAGCAGTTCCTGCTTCTCTTCTCCCCCCAGCCTTCCAAATATATTACCCTTCAGAAAGCAAGTTCAGGGCCAAAATTCTATACACATTACTGAACAAAGTGGGACTTGTCTCCAAGAATATATGTGCAGGATCAGGTTGCACATACTTTACCCACCCCAAGTGAGCTGGCCCAACTAAAACAGGCAGTACAGGCTACTGCTTGGGGCAGCAGAAATCCAGGAGCTCAAGGCTAATTGGAAAACCCCTCCAGAAAAAACCTCTTCATCCTCGGTCCTGTATACCTGAAGGAGCGTCACTGAGGTCCAGCTCCGAGGGCCTTCTGGAGGTTCCCTCCCTGCAAAAAGTAAGGTTACAGGGAACCAGGCAGAGGGCCTTCTTGGAAGTCGCACCCACCCTGTGGAACTCCCTCCCACCAGATGTCAAGGAAATAAACAACTATCTGACTTTTAGAAGACACCTGAAGGCAGCCCTGTTTAGGGAAGTTTTTAACATTTGATCTTTTATTGTGTTTTCAATAACCTGTTGGAAGATGGGCAGAGTGGCTGGGAAGGCCCAGCCAGATGAGCGGGGCATACGGTAAGTAATAAATTATTATTATATCATCACCATCATCCTGATTCTTGCTTGGGAAAACATAATCACAGCAGTGGTGCAGGGGCACATTCAGCTTAAAGCATTTCTGGACAAGGCAACCCTATCCAAACATCTCAAGGCTAGGTTTTAATCTTCTTTATTCTTTAAAACAAAACAAAAAATGTTTAAAGGTACTTAAAATTAATGGCCTTTATTGAAAGCATAAGTGGAGATTTTACCACAACCAAACGGTATATAAAAGAGGAGGAGTACACGACCTTTTCTTTTTAACCTGAATCAGGTAAAACTGGGATGGGATCCCCCTTGGGAGCAACACACAGCCCAGCGCTGGATCCCCCCTCCCGCCCTCCAAGCCCCTCGACTCCAGGCCTGCCAGTCAGAGCAACAAGGGGGCGGGACAAGGCTTGAGAGGCAGACCAGGAACCCCAGGGACTTGACGGCAATGCTTCGGGGTTCCTTTCGACCTCCCCGCCCAGCCGGCCTCGCGGGGCAAAGCAGCGCCCCACCTGGCGAGGGAGGGAGTTGCAGGCAAGCCCGAGTATTCTTCAGGCGCTCACGGGATTTGCCGGCGGAAGATTTAACCCGTATAATGTAACCAAGCATTCTGGGAAACATTCGGGACCCTGGCTGAGATTTCAGGCAGAAACAATGAAATTCTTATTAATTACCGGTATTAAGTTTGTACCCCGGCCGCAGATCGCAGGGCCTTCGCAACATAAAGCACAAGGTGGCTGGCAAGGGATGATGGGAGTTGTAGTCCGGCTTCATCAGGTTGCGGAAGTCCGGTCTCGCTCAATGGCCCTGCTCCGGCAAAGTCCCGCCCTTTCACTTCCGGGGTCGTGCGTTTGAACCTCCGCTTCCTGTTGCCAAAAAACTACTAACTAGGCAGAGCCCAAACCGGAAGCCGGGCAGTGGAGGGGGAAACGCCGCTCTTTGTACTCTTGCGCCTCTATGGAACAGATGCGGCGGAGGCCAGCGGAGAAGCGGGTAAGGCTCCCTTGCGGCCCCCGAAGAGGGCGAGGACCGAGAGGGCGCAAGGATGTAACATTCTAGCATAATTCTTTAGGATCCATTGCATGCACGGATTTCCTTGGTTGCCCATATACTGGGACCGTTTACTTAGGTCCCTGTCAGAAGCATTTCAAACAAGCACAGATTTCTAGAGATTGAATTCCAAAATCTCAGCAGTACAGCCCATAAATCTTGCTCTCCGTTGGGGTTCGGGATCTGACCTTCGTTTGGCCAGATCTCTCCATATTTACTTCACCTATACAATCCCCACCAACACAGAGCATTTCCCGTTGCAAGAGGTAACTTCATGCCATCTTGCTTCTGCAAGGAAGCTTCTTGAAAATCCCCTATTTAGAAAGGCATTGTCCTTGTGGTATAAAACAGGTTGAACCCATTGCACGTTTTATTTTACTGCTGTCCATTTTTACGCAAAAATATGCAATAAATATTTAAATCTCATGCTGAAAGAAAGGTTTAATTGCCCTGATTTATCCAGGGTTTCCATTCTACTGACATGGTGAATGCAGCAAAATTTCTGAGAGATGCCATGTAATTATGTCGCTGTAAGACTTGAGAGGCACTTTTTAACCTTATTACGTCTGTATTGGTTTTATCTTAAAGTATCTGCTTTCATGAACAGATGCCAATTTTGCACTTTGACTTATACTTGTAACCTGTGTATGCCAGTAAAGGAGTCTGATTAATACTTAGGCCATGGCCCAGTGGATCATCAATCTGCCTGTAATTTCAGCTCAGTGCATTTATTTACAGTATTCACTTCTTGTTCACTGTAAAGAAGTTAGTATTCCATGCTTAATAATGTAAATTCCATGCCCCGGCAATCCAGATTCCACCCTAAGAAAAGCCGAACCTTACTCTAGGCTCCTGGAATTTCACACTTTGAAGCGTAGCTTTGCATCTATAATGGCTAGAAATGGGAAAGTTGAGGTGGACAGTACCGTGTTATGTACTTAGTCTCCCCTTCTATGGAATGGACACAGTCCTCTGTGCAATCTATTGACCTTTCCTTCAAGCTGTTTTAAAAAAAATTAATAATAATAATAACTCTTGAAGGCTAACCAGGATATATCTATAGTGACACCGACTTTTAGTTGTTGTTTTCCTTTCAGGGTGAAATGTTCAAAGCAGACCTGAGATGGCTTCCATGAATTTTAGATGTTTCCAGGCATCTATTTCTAGAATGCAAGCATGTAGACAGCTGCTAACTCGAGGCACAGCTTTGAACCATTTTGGCCAGCAAATTAGGCAGCTCAGGTTATGTCCCCATGGTTCTTCAACATTGCGAACAGTGTGTTCAGTGTGTGGTTTTCAGTGCACGGCTTGTAGAAACTACCATATGGAACTGGGAAATGTTACGGGAATGGTGCAACTCCATGGAGAAGCTGGTAACAGTGTAAAATCTAGCATCACGTGGACAGATGAACAGGTGTTTTTGAAGAAGTTGAACTGTTTCTGTTCATACAAAGACATTTTCAGATTTGTAAGCACATTGGAAAGTTTATCTGACACCATGGTGGCAGCTGTCCTTCAGCGAGTGTGTGACGTTCAACTGGAGGACAGTATGCTGAAGAATCCTGAAGAGGTGATGGAGGATGAAGTCTTCAGGTCACTTTGCTTCCAGCTGGAACAAGAATCACCAAGCCTGTCTGAATCTGGTCTTGTAAATTCACTAAATGCGTTGATAAAATTACGTGTGGATCCCTGGAGTACCTTGATGGTTCGTTTGGTGTCAGAGAGCCAAGAACGTCTTGACAAAGGCCAGATGACTATTAGAAATCTGTGTGTTCTTGGAGAATCCTTGTTCAATCTAGAGGGTCCAAGCTGTGCTATTCTGGAACAAATTATGGACCAAGTTCAAAGTGCAAACCTGGAGGACTGGAAGGCTGATGAAATGGCTATGGTCTACAAAATGCTGCAGCTGGGTGTCGGGGAGAGAGGAAAATACCAAGCCCTATTAAACAAAATGAGCGATTTAACTGTAACTCTGGTTCCTCAGTTCAGCCCCGAAATGACAAGTACAGTGTTAAATGCTCTGGTGGTTCTTGATCAAACCCAAGCCATTCCTCTAGTGATAACGCTTTGCAAGCATTCAGTACGGCATGTCCCACATTTCACTGACAATGAGCTAGAAAAAGTGCTGGAGGCTTTCATTCATTTTGGACACAACGACCAGTTCTTCACTGAAGCTCTAGAAAGACATGTATCCAAATCTGCCTTCCCCATGCATCCCAGGGCAGTTTCCAAAGTCATGCAGTTCTGCAGCAGGAAGCGCATCCTTTCTAAAAGCATCTTCAATGCAGTGGCGGAAAGTTTCATCTACAATGCTGACAACTTCACCACTGCTCAGATCGCTGAGCAGATTATTCCATTTGGGAAACTCAACTACTTGCCTCCGTGTGCTCCTTCTCTTTTCCAAAAGCTCGAAAGGATACTCAGCACTCGATCGGCCCAGTTTCAGCCTCATGTATTCTTGAGGCTTCTTCATGCATGCACCCTAGTTGAACGCTATCCCCTGAACTTCCTGGCAAAAGTGTTTAGTCCCTATTTTCTGCAGCAGTTGCAAGGTAAGTATATAGCTCTTTGTCTAGGGATATGGATGTTCAGAAATGTCACCTCAAATAAGTGACATGCCTCTGGTAACATTGTTAACTCACATGGGCTAGTAATGGAAGTTGGGAAGTCACATTGGAGAACAGGAGTGGGTCTTGGAGAGACCTGGGGAAATTACATCTGCAGTAGGATTGAAGTGGGGCAGGAGCTCAGGGGCAGCCTCCCACTATTTTGTTAATTGTACAGCAGAGTTGGTAGCAAATCTTACTTTACATTCTCCTTGGTGACTGTAGTAGCTTTCCTATTAAATGAAAGCTTAGCAAATAGCTTTAAGCGACTGTGTAAATTGTGTAACCATCTTTCTTGATGCCTCTGATTTTTTTATCCCAGCTGAAGGACCTGGTTTGAAGAAGTCTGTTCTTTCTCAGTTGACCCAGCTATTTCTAACAGTTACACTGGAGTGTCCTTCCTACGAGGTATGAGAATATGCTATTCCTTTTTGTGCATGTTTTGATCCTGCGCATGTTTATTCAGAATAGGCAACAGTTTTGCATAATAATACGAGCAGCCTTAAGTAATGATGCTAATTGGTAACTGTCAATAGCAACAGTCATACCGAATTTTGCTGGTAGCTTAGTGCTCCATGTGTGGCCCATTGGGCTTTCAGTTCAGTGGAGTACCTATATAAGGACCTTCCAAAAATAGGCTGCAAATAACTTGCCAAGTGTTCTCTTGCCACCCATTCCTGTCCTTGTACCATACTGTTTGCATATTTATCAGTATTTCTACCTGCAGGAAGAAACTGCTTATTTTCCTCTCCTGTCTCAATAGGGTCCCCAACTCCTTCCCAAGTACTTTGTCAAGTCCTTTCTCACACCAGATCGTTCAATGGAGTCCTTGGTAGACAGTCACCTCTACAACAAAGTAAAGGCTGGCCTCACTGACCTCTTGGGGGCTCGAATATATTTTGCTTCTCACGTGTTGACACCATACTGCTATACTCTGGGTAGGGAAGCTGTTGCTAATGCATGTTTTGCTGAATGCAAATGTTAATGGTCATAGTCCCATAATTATGAAATTTGCTTTGTTGCATTCATCTTCAACAGGCCTGTACTTTGCATGAATGAATGCAGTAACAAACAAAACAAACAAAACCTTCACTAAGTTATAGCTGATCCCCGACATGACTCCTTCTCCTAAATAGTAGTTACGGAGCGGCGCGTGCACGCTCCACAAGGGTGCATGCGCGCTCCGCAGCGACAAACCCCGCGAGCGAGCGGCGGAGTGAGGCAGCCTTGCTGGGTTTGCCGCAAGGGGCGGGCCAGTGAGGGGCGTCATGCCAGCCACCAGCTGGCGGGAGGGGACGCGCCTTCTCCTCCCCTCCAGCCTCCCGGCAAAAAGCTCCAATTGGCGCGGCGGCAGCTGGCTTGCTCGCTTGCTCAGCCGACGCGTGCTTTGCTTCTTCTTTCTTCCTGCTGCTGGGTGGAGCCACGGAGGTGAGGGGCAGGTCAGGAGGGGCGTCACACCAGCCGGCAGGAGGGGACGCTTCTCCCCTCCAGCCTCCAAGCAAAAAGCCTCACTCAGGCAGCCTCGGCATGGGGGTGGTTGGCTTGCCCGCTTGCTCAGCCGGCCAGCCGGCCGGCCGGCGCGCGCTTTGCTCCTTCCTTCTGGCTGCTGGGCGGAGCCGCGGCTGGGCGGAGCCTCGCCTCTGCAGCTCCGCCCAGAAGGAAGGAATAAGCAAATCGCGCACTGGCCGAACGAGCGAGCAAGCCAGCCGCCGCCGATCGAGGCTTTTTGCCGCCGGGCGGTGGGGCTCGGCTTGGGCGTCGCGGGGGGACGCGCCAAGTGTCGCCGCCCTCCAGGGTGGCACCCGGGGCGCACCTCCCCCACCTTGCTCCGCCCGTTCTGCAGAAAGAAAAGGGGTCCTTACCATCATAGAAATCCTCTTTTGACCCATCCACCGCACCCCGTTCTCCATCCACATGCAGACTAAATGAGTTGGAAAGAGGATGTAGACGATACTTTTATCCTCTTGCTACCTTTAATACTTGATGTTTTTCTGTTATGAGAGATGGTTTTCTTTTAACGGTTTTCCAGCAACACGTCTCATACTTTGCTGAACTAAATGCATTCATGTCAAGTGTAGATAAGAAGCAGGAAGGCCTGCATATGCTTTCCACATTCCAGATGGAAAAGAAGAAGAATGCTCAAGTATTTTGGGTGGTTTTGCCCAAACAAAAATGGGCACAACATATATAGTATATACTATAGAACAGGCATGTCCAACTTTCAAGAGACTGAGATCTACTCCCACTATAAAAAAAAAACAACTGGCAGTGATCTGAAAGTTCTTCAGCTTTTTTTTAGGAAGTCAAAGTTGTTGGGCCTTTTTTTCTTTAGTTGGGGGGGGGGAGGCAGCGATCTACCACAGACCCCTCGCAAGCTACCTGTTGGCCATCCCTGCTATAGAAACATAGTAACTTTTTTCTTGTTCCTTCCTCACACCAGATATTGAGATTAAACTCAATGATGAAGGATTTGTACTACCAGCTAATAGACATGAAGAGGTATACCAAAGGTAAGCAAGATGCTAAATATAAACAGAGTAGTGAAAGTGGTGTACAATTTTTCTGTTCTTTCAATTTGTGTCTTTGCTCGTTGCTTCCCTGGGGCTGCATCCCACAGGACTCCAGAAACATTTCAGTTAAACAATTGCACTGAGAGACAGACCACTTTCAAAGAACTTGTTCTGTGCTACCAGCCCATGGCAAAGTGTGCTCCTCCTGTGGGATCTTCCCCTGGGATCTAGGTACTTCACATGATTCTGTGATTCAAATGCTAAGAGCAATATGACATCCCACCGCAGGGAAATGGCAGCCACATTGCACCATGGAGATTTCGCCAGGTATTTGTATTACCCAAGACATAATAATAATAATAATAATAATAATAATAATAATAATAATAATAATAATTTATTATTTGTACCCCGCCCATCTGACTGGGTCCCCCCAGCCACTCTGGGCGGCCTCCAACAAACACTAAAATACATTAAAATATTACAGATTAAAAACTTCCCTAATATCCTAAAAAGCAACAACTATGCAGGATGTCATAAACGTTTGATTCAAATGCAATAAATATTTAATTTTATTTTGTGTTTGATTGGCAGAATAGCTCTCTGCATTGATGATCAAAGAAGATTTTGCACCAACAGTCACAATCTTCTTGGAAAAGAGGCCATTAAGCAAAGGCACCTGCAGCTAGCTGGTTATGAAGTTGTGCAGGTAAATGTTTGAAGCAGTTGGGGTGAATCAAATGGTTGCTGTTCAAAGTAGAATGGAAAATTGCAGCTGGGGCAAGATAGGATACAATATATAAGAAAAAATAAGCAACAGACCAATTCCTCTAGTTCACAGAAGAGAAATTATCTGAGTTTGCTTCCTGAAAACTGCTACATTCTTCCTTCCTTTTAACTTTCAGATTCCATTTTTTGAGTTTGAGTCACTGAAGACCAGAAGTGATATAGTGGAATACCTGCACAAGAAAATTTTTTCTAACTCTTACAGGCTCAGCTGGTGATTGAAATAGAATCCAAATGATGCTGACAGATCTATGAAGATTGGTTTATTATTATTTTAAATTTGGGACTTGGTAAGCTACTGTGATTAAAAAAAACACCTGAATCTTGTTTTCTGGGCCAGCCATTGAGTTATCGAATTGTAGAGCTGGAAGAGACCCCAGGGGTCATCTAGGCCACCCCCCTGCAATACCGGAAGCTCAGCTAAAGCATGCATGACAGATCCAGGCTCTGCTTAAAATCCTTCAAGAAAGGAGAGTCCACCACCTCCGGAGGGAGACTGTTCCACTGTGGAACAGCTCAGTCCTCTAACAAGACATAAAGAGAATGTGTCAAAAGGATGGTAAAATACAACTAAATTTATTTTTTAGTGTGACTGTATTCCTCCCAAATAAAACTGGGGGAAAAATATTTTGTTACACTTTCTCCCCCGGCCCAAAACAAACTGCCACAGGAAATGCCAAGAGATTGTTTTTTCAGGCTATTGACTCTTCATGGATGCCTGAATTTGTGAGCTGAACTAGCAGTGACATTAAAGCGATGTTTAATGTTAATAGCTAGCAGGAGAGGCTATTTGACTAAGGGATCATGGGGAGGCGTGTTAGTCATTTCTCCCCACTGCAATCCTGAAGAAGACTTAACACTGAAGCTGCTATATTGGTGCTAATGGAAACCCCCCTTCCACCATTTGGACTACATGGGGGAAAGGATTAAACTCATTCACTGAAAAAAACCCCACATTTGCAGTGAAAGTGTTCCAACCTTGTTAGTTTCAGCTCTAAGAAGTCCTTCCCCGTCTTGTGGCAACATCTTATAAGACAGAGCTCCAGAACCATTTTAAAGCAGTTAAATGAAAACCCATCTCAGACACAATTTCCAGACACATTTGCTTGGACCCCAAAGTGTCAGGTCCCTTAGACCTTGCCCTTTGGCTTCTGGCCCCTTAAAGTTACAATAATACCTGTGATGGCACTAAAAGAAACATCACTGGCCAGTCCAAGTGGCTTGTAAGTTTGTTCCAAATTGCTTCTCACCTCCAGCCATGGTTGCGTCTGCCTGCTTTTTAGAGCTACAGGCCAAGAGCTGTAACAATAACAATACTGTATGGAAATAGAGGATATATATTTAAATATATATTTGGGGCTGTAAAGCTTGATCTGAATAATTCCCTTCTTCAAGCACTAGGGCAGGGATCGCCTGGCACATTTTGAATTTTGAGAAAGTGCCATGGGCACCCTTCAGAAAATGACTGCCATGGAGAAGTGGCATAATAGAAAATTGGGGAGACTTTAGTAATTGCCATCATTCCCACACCTGGATAACCTCCGGCTTACAATGGGAAGTCTGCTATGTCCTGCTGATCCTGAGTGTGGAGACTGCACAATATTGATTCTCTCTCAAACACACACACACACACACACACAGAGAGAGAGAGAGAGAGAGAGAGAGAGAGAGAGGATGTTAGAGAGAGAGAGAGAGAGAGAGAGAGAGAGAGAGAGGATGTTGCTTCCCCAGTACCAGGAGAAAGTTACATGGCGCCCACACCACATTCACACTCAGGTGCACATAGAAGCATCAGATGATAGAACTGTAGAGTCATCTAGTCTGCAATGCAGGAATCTCAACAAAGCAGACACATACAGACATCTCTCTCACACACAGACCACAAATGCCCATGTTCCTTCTCTCAAAGAGCACTTCTGCTCCCCTCCCCTTCTCACTACTCAGGCAACTCTCCCTCTGGGCACACACAGGATTTTCCTCCAGACCAGAGGGGGGAAGTGAGGGGGGGTGGAGCAGGCTAGTTTCTCACAAAAAATTAGAAGAATGCTGCTTGTATATTTTGCTTCATATCTCAGATTCTAAAATACTATAAGCTTTTCTTAAAAATGAATCTGGGGATTATGGTTCATCCCAGATGCAGCAAACAAGGCCTTTGCAGGCATCATAACACCTCTGAATGTGAGGTTAGTGACCCCTGAAGTCCAAGTTGGGTGGGTTGCCTTTGGCTTTGTGAATCACGATGTGCATACTGTACTGTCAAATAAATGCATATCTTTTCCTAAGCTTTTTTATTTTGCAGATTTATCATTATTTGAGCATTCTGAATGCATGGATGAAGAATTTTGCTTTATAACTATACTAAGCTGTTAACACTATAAGACATGGTAACGAAGAGATACGCAACAAGGTTTTGTTTCCAAGAATGAGGGGAGAAAAGACACATTAAGCAAAAGCATGTTGTCAGCTCCATCATTTGTGATCTAACATTCATTGATTTGTGAATCAAAGCTCTAACCTGCATATTATTAGCATGTCATAAGAAATAGTTGAGTCTAGTACTCACAGACAAGCACATGGCTGCTTTAGCAAGCAGGATGCACTGAAAAAAGCGGAAACCCCCTTGTCATGGGAGTAACTACGCCCTCTTCCCCGAGTATTGTATTATGAGCTTATGCTCCCTGTAGCATGCCGTTGTGAGCTGCTCGTTGCATAAATGTTGCCATGTTACGGGCACATTCAAGTAAGACATGCCTCACTTAATTTAGCAACCCTGCAAAGAACTCATCCGATGATAGGATGCAATATTGGAATTTCCCCAAAATCCCAGTAGCACAGTACAGGAAATAATACAGAAACAAAACCCAGGCACATTAATTCTTCCCTGCTCTCAATCACAACAAGTAGCCTTAGGTTGCTTCAACGTTTCTGGATGATTTTTCTATCAAGCAAGCTATTCCGTTTTTCCTGTAGAATTCCGCCTGAACGTGTTTAATGCGCACATGGTCTCGGGCCAGCTGCTCCACGGGCTTGTCTATGCGTCGGCCATATACAGAGGAGGACAAGACTGCCATAGGCCTTGCTTTTTCCTGTTAAGAAATGTTAGATGTTATTTCTGAGTATGGCAAGAGGGTGGAACTGGTGGTTAGTGTGGGGTTGCTCTCCCTACCCATCTTGTGGTATCCAGGTGGCTTCCCACTTTTGCTCCACATCCAGAGCAAAGGTGGTACAGGGTGGGGGGGACGGGGGGGGGGACAGGCCTGTGTTCTCCTAGTGGTGCAGCAATGAAATTGCTAGCACATTTGCAAAGCTAAGCAGGGTCTGGTCTGCTTTAAAGTTGGATGGGGGAAACACTGCCAAGATTTCTGCATTGCAAGGGCTGAACTTGATGACCCCGGGAGGCAACTTTCAACTCTGGTTCTATGAATGGTGGTGGGGTGTTTCATGGGATTGTGCTTTGGGTTTGCATTTGTGTTCTTGGTGCTCCTGGTCGCCCTCCTCTGGGTACACTTCATTGTCCGTGTCCTTTACTGTCTATAGTCTTTAGTATCATTGCTGTTGTGGGTGGGATGGAGGAGCAGTCATAAAATTGACACAGCTATGGTCCATGAAGCGGGTTCAGAGTTTCATTCCAAAAACCACTAGCTGTTCTTGTCACCTCCTCAAACCTACATGATACTTAGCATTTGTAAAGCACTCTGCAGCAGGTGTGGCAGCCTGTGGCTCCCCGGCTATTGATGAACTGCCACTCCCACCAGCTCCAGCCGGCATGGCCAATGGCCAAGGAGGAGGGGAGCTGCAGTTATCATGACGGGAAGAACAGAAAGATGAGCAAATAGTGATTGCCGTCAAAGTGCAGCCCAGTCAAGAGATCATCAATATGGTCACCTCATCGTTAATATGAAGTCCTCTGCTTTTGGCGTGTTCTCTGTCACAGCGGTGGAGTTTTTTGTCATAGCCCATGGGTCTTTTAAAGATGCAGTCGTACAGGGAAACAATTCCTGGCTTAAAATAAAGGGGGAAAGAAATGCCATGCCGTTAACTGACAAGATGACACAGGTTACAAAGAATCATACCAATAAAACTGACAGATATAATGAGGTTTGGTTGAGTCTGCTGTGAGCACAATGCCCACATGCAGGAGGAACACGGGTAGGCACTTTTCATGACAGCGGCACCACATAGCTTTAACATTCAACTCTGGTGTTGAAAATCGATCTGGAGCCGAGAACTGCGCATAGATTGGAGCACTGCCTTTGTGAGCAGAGAGCAAGAAGGAGAAGAGTTTGGATTTGACATCCCGCTTTATCACTACCCGAAGGAGTCTCAAAGCGGCTGACATTCTCCTTTTCCTTCCTCCCCCACAACAAACACTCTGTGGGGTGAGTGGGGCTGAGAGACTTCAAAGAAGTGTGACTAGCCCAAGGTCACCCAGCAGCTGCATGTGGAGGAGCGGGGAAGCGAACCTGGTTCACCAGATTATGAGTGTACCTCTGGCTTTGCTACAACTGTCCCACACAGGTCGGGGCAACACGCCTCTTCCCTAGCAACGTATCACGTAATAGGTTAAAGAGCTTTTGTGAAGATGGAGGCCACTGAAGCCTCTTGATAGTGACCTCCTGAGCTGCCCTTCTGTCACAATGAGGCAGGACAGAGAGCTCTCCTAAGGGACAGAGAAGCTCAGATCCCAGAGAGGGGCACTGTAAGCAGACGGATCTAGGAAAGGAGTGAGAAGGAACATGAGTCTGAGGAAACAAGAACCAGCAGAATGACTCCAAGGACAAATACAGACTATTGTTTGTGAGGGAGAAAAAGCAGACACATGACCCTCGTTTTACCACTTAGGGTTCATGCAGACTTCCACTTCTCCCACCACTTTTCCCCGGGGAAAGCCGATCTTTACCACTGAATTGGAACAAATGGCAGCCAGGTTTTCCAGGGATTGATGTTCCAGGAATTGAGCAGTAAAGGGTGGGTTTTCCCGGGGAAAGCGGCAGGACAAACAGAAAACCGCTTGAACCCATGCTTTCTCGGCACAGGACAAGTGGAAGTCTGGACAAGTCGTTCTCCAAATGGGGCAGTCCAGAGCTGGCACCAATGGAAGGTTGTGTGTGTGCAAATATTGAGAAATTACCTGTAGCACAGATATAACTGCTAATAGAGCATTTGCTAGAATTTGCTGCTAATAGAGCATTTGCTAGAATTTGCTATTACTGTTTAAAGTTTTTGAGTTGCCTTTCACTCTCCCCCCCTCCTTCCCATTTTGCTCCTTCAGCGAAACAGCAGTTCAAAACGGGATTCCTTCCTCCTCACAACTGCTCCTTCCCCTCTGCTCTACGCACCTTGCTCTCTTGGTGAAAATAGCTGAGCTCAGGGGGATCTTTGCGTCGCGGGGGAACATAGCTGAAGGCTGACTGTGCTGAGAGTGGCAGCTGGTGTTTCCTTATTAGTTGTTCATTGATGCCTCCCAGTTCCTCCAACTCTTCCTCTTCTGCTCCCAGTTCTTCCCCATTTTGGGCTTCTTGCATTCCCTACTGAAGCCTAAAAGCTTTGCTGGGAGGCAGGCTGGCTGCCTTCAGGGCTCCAGCGGCCGCTTTTTCTCCAGCCAGACCCCCCCCCCCGGCCGGTCTGCTGAGTTCTTTGGTTACTAAGAGACGGTTTGTGTTCACTGTGATGTCAGACAACATATAAGGGAGACTGGAAGGCTGAGAAAAGCTGCTTCTGGGTGAACAAAGGAGCTTAAAACCAATTTGTCTAGAGGAGATTGCAGCAAAAGGCCACAAGTATTACTGGATCTGACAAGGATCACTAAAGCTGGGCTTGAGAATGAATTCACTGGACACAGTCTTCTGTATGAAGTTGTATAGCTTCTGACATGTGAGAAACCCACATCAAAGATGGATAGGCCGGCCAGGCTCCAGGAGGTGGGGATGAAGCCCACAGAGAGTGTTGCATCCATCTGGAAGAGGGGCCAAAGTTGCTAAAGCAGTAAGATTTCTTTATTGTCATTGTACAAGTACAATGTTGTACAAGTGCAATGAAATTGGATGCCATCCCATAAAAACAAAACAAAAAAAGCACAAAAAACCACATTTTCAGCCACACATGCACATGCATACACACCCATCACAACTCTCCAAGGTCATATTATCTGGTTACAGCATTTAAGATGGTTATAGCTCTTGGGTAGAAACTATTCTTCAATCTATTTGTTCTTGATCTAATTGTTCTATATCTCTTGCCCGAAGGCAGTAGTGCAAAAATACTATATCCCGGATGAGATGGATCCTGTGAAATATTGTTTACTTTTTTAAGGCAATGGGAACTGTATAGTTCTTCCAAAGATGGGAGAGGATGACCAGTAATCTTTCGGGCTGTGGTTATGACCTTCTGTAGTACCTTCCTCTCCCTGACTGTGCAGCTAGAGAACCAAGCACAATGGGGAAGGCATTAAAGATTGAATAAGCAGAGAAACTGGACATTATTGATTTGTGCTTACAAAGAGGCTGCTGGGAGGCTCAGATGCTCCTCAGCAGCTGCTGCTATTGAAGAGCACCCGGAAGCACAGAGCATTACAGCAGTTCCGTCAGCAGCACACAGGTCCTTGCCCTTTGGGCTGCCATAATAAGCTGCATAACATACACCAGCTTTTCTTGGAGCAGAATTTGCAAGTGTGGATGCTGGCACATAATATCAGCAACTTTGTTACAGAGAGTCAAACTGCAATTGCTTCCATATTGTTCCTCTCCATGCCCTAGAATTGACATCCTGTATCCACTCCTGTTTTACAGTGTCATTATCAAACTGCTTCAGTCCACTGTTTTCTGTGAGAGCTGATTTGTTGCGATTTATAACAACATGTTTGTCATTAAATGCAGCTGCAGCACCAGCCTGTCTAGGTATAAAGTACTACAGTGGTACCTTGGTTCTCAAACTTAATCTGTTCCGGAAGTCCATTCCAAAACCAAAGCGTACCAAAACCAAGGCGCGCTTTCCCATAGAAAGTAATGCAAAACGGATGAATCCATTCCAGACTTTTAAAAACAACCCTTAAAACAGCAATTTAACATGAATATCTAAGGAGACCACTGATCCATAAAATGAAAGCAATAAACAATTTACTGTAGTATAAAACAGTATTGTAGATGATTAAAAAAATAGTAATTCTTGCCTGCACTGATGATAGTCATTGTTTGGATGGGGGGGGGGGGCTTTTATCCATTTCTGCAGTCACAATCAATCAGTAGCTGAACTGGGTTCCACACAGTCACAAAAACAAATTAACCGAAAAAGCCTCAAAAACAAAACAAAAAAGCAAAATAAATAGCTAAAACAAAAGCACCAAAATATAAGCTCCAAATATCACCTTAGAACACTGCAATCGGAAACGGAAGCCTTGAATTACAATGGGGGGACGGACGGACACAAATTAGCGCAACAGTAAAAACAGAAGCTTAGGACTCAAAACGGAGCACGTTCGGCTTCCAAAAAAAAGTTCGAAAACCGGAACACATATTTTCAGTTTTGCAGCGTTCGGGTTCCAAGTTGTTCTTGAACTAAGCTGTTCAAAAACCAAGGTACTACTGTACTTAAAAGCTTTTCAGGGTTCTTGTACCTTTAAAATTAAACACATAGTTTTTGTAGGTCGTCTGTTGTTACTGCTTCCTGCTGAACCCAACTGGGAGATTAGTGAGGAGAAATACTCTGTTAGTTGCTACTTGAATTGCCTCCCCAATTTGCTTGATTCTGTTCCCAGTGTGGAGGAGATTTTAATTACTGATTTCCTTTCATTACTATTATTTAAAGAGTGAACTAGTTCTAACAGGCACTAGGGAGGCTATAGGGTGAAAGTAACCCATATGAAATAAGTGAAGTTACTACCCATAAGAGAGGCAAAGTATAAATTGCTGCATGAGTTCCCATCCATCCTTGCTTACCTGCCCAGTCTCTCCCCTGCCTCCTCTCCCTTCCTGCCAGAAATTAATTGTGAACTCAGTTTGTCTGCCTTTTTTTAGGCTATAAAACATCACATACTTTGATGGTGCTGTATGTATTCATGCAAGAGTTGCAATAACCTCACATTGCAAGACAAAAGTACATATAAAGTTTTAATGAATTAAACTTACAAAAGACAATGGCATCAAAACATTGGACACATTTTGTACAAAACTGGTCCTGCTCACCTTTGAGAAGGTGGCTAGCCAGGGGCTCCATTTCCTGTCCCTGGCATCTAGTGAACACACCTTAGTTGTAGTAGATGAAGGGACAGAATTAGAGATTATAAATTCAGGACTAGAAGGTGATAGTGGGGAGCTACCAAACTTCCCACAACTTTCCATGCAGCTCCAGTTTTATTGCCATAAGATTTTTTTTTTTTTGTATTTGTATTTCCTTTCTTGAAACCGTCTTCCCCAAGGTCTCAGACCTTTAATTTCTCCAACTCCTGTCCAAATTTTCTCTCTTTTCCACTGAAGAGTTGACAGTGCAAGTTGCTGTTCAGTCTTCCCAGCCCAGAGCATACCTTGTTTCGGCCATCCTGGAACATTAAGACTATTAAGGTCTCTGGATACAGAATGGTGGGAGGAGACCGTAAATATGACTACAGCAACATTTCTATGTACCAGAAAATTACACACATGTTCATGGTATGGGCTGAAAGAGACTGAAGAAAAAATGGGCAGTGCTTCTTTTAAAATGCAGCCCTGCCTGCAGCTGAGAGCCTGTTTCAGGACACCACATTCCCTTGGGAGAGGGACTTTGTCATTTCCGTATGTACAAAATAGGTCTGAAGCTCCCCTTTTCCTTTGACGTTAATTATGCCTCGGCAGGTGCAAATGTAGCCCAATGTTTGTAAAATGTTACTGGTCTCTTCTGTGACCTGAAATGCAAAAGAGACAGACAAGCACACCACACTTTAAGAAAAGGAAATCTCAAAGCCTGCCTCCCTCCCTCCCTCCCCCTCTTTGCCCCAAGTCCAGAAGTGATGAAGCAGTGAGGAAAGCCCTTCATTGGACTCTTACTTCACACGGGGTCTCCTTTTTGACAGGTGAGTGAATACAATCATTGAAGATCCACCACAAATAATTTACACAACAGGATAAAAACAGCACCTTGAACTGAACAGATTCTAAAAAACTGAAATATATAAATAAAAATGTAACCCACCCCAAGCCTATCTACAACTTCTATCAATTCACAGGAAAAAAGCAGCAGCAGCAGCAGCAACAGACAATGCTGTCATATCTTGGAATCAGTTTGGGTCTATCTCGGAGGACAGACCTCCATCTTCACCCTGCAGCCGCCGCCACCATCACAGCCCCAACATTTGCTCCAGAGAATTATGGGCCCCTCAAAAGAAGAGCTGGAGAGTGGATGGAGTTAGAATTACTGAAAATTGATTTCCTCCCCATTCTGCCGATGGTAGATTCCCTGTCAGCTGAGCAACCCTGCTGGATACCCACCTAATAAAAAATGTTGGAAGTATGATTTTGGATCAGATTTTAACCAAGGAACCTTTGACTCACCTACAAGCCCCCCCCCACCCCCCAGCTGCACTGCTGCTGTCTTCACATGATGAGCTCCCCCCATGTGTGCAATAGCCTGTATCTTTGCCTGCGAGGGACTTTTAGTGGGGAGATTCCCCTGCTGTGCAGGGGGGCACTTGAGTAAAAACACAAATAGAAACCAAACCTGAATTTTATCTAAGACCCCGGTGCTATCCATTCTGCTGGCCACATTGACAGTGTTGCCCCAGATATCGTACTGTGGCTTCTGTGCTCCAATGACACCCGCAATTACAGGTCCATGGTTAATTCCTGTAAAGAAGACGGCAAATTAAGGGTGGCCCCCTCAGCAAATATATATTTTTAAATGCTACAAATTGCAGAGCTCCCTGGAGGAAACATAAATGTTTTGAAACACATATGCACATCTGGTGGCTTTGCTGTCAAATTTGGGGTCTGGAGTTCTGCAGAATTAATTCCTATGGCTGGGATTCAGATCAAATTAAGATTTAATTTATTAATAATAGTATTGTTCATTTAAGAAGTGGCCAAATTCCATCAAATAAGCATTGAACAATTATAATGGGAAAATTGAGAAGTATTAATGCATTGACAGAACAACAGGCAATACTAGGGAATGTGTTAAGGTGCCATCAGCACAGATTTGTATGAGGCTGATGGTTATCTTTCTATGGCAGAGCTGTAAAGCATTTGCTGTGGAAATGAGTATCGCTTTGTATTACCTACTTTTTGTTTCCTAGGCGTTTGACATATAATTGGAACATACTGAACGCTGCTCTGCTAATAAATGACTAGGAAGCGCTATATATAAAATCAAAATACTTGTTAGAAGTAACAACTTTCTTTTAACAGGTTGCCCCATCTTTTTTTCTGAGGGAAAGTATCCTTAAAAAAAGGTTTTCATTGATTTTATTTAGAAGCTCCACATTACAGGTTTCTCAAGGAAAGTGTTTGCAAGTGTAACCCAAAAGTAGTGGGTGGCTGAGGGCAACTTGGGGCTCGTCCACACTGGAAAGCCTGGGTCCAAGCGGTTTTCCATTTGTCTCCTGCTTTCTATGCATGACTCACAGTAGTTCTGCCTTTGGCCTGCCACTTTCCCCAGAAAATCCGCTCTTTAGCATTAAATTGGAACAAAAGGCAATCTGCAGAAAAGCCGACTGCTTTTTGTTTCAATTCAGTCTTGTGTCTCTTAGTTTCAAAGCCTTCTCCCACAGCCTGCTTCTACCACTAGGTGACACTATAAGCTAAAGCAAACAGAATCAGCCAGCAAGCAAAACTAGAATTATACAAACTGGGGTGGGCAGCGAGAATCCCAGAAAGAAAAATACTGTTACATTAAACATGAAATATTTCAGATTTATTTATGGGTTGGTCCCATTTTCTTGCATGCATTTCATACTTTTGAAGCCTTCAAAAATAAATGGCATTACTAAAAGGATATTAAAATCCTGGAATGACCCCTCTGTCAGTCAGTCAGGAATTTAATTTTCTGCTATTGCATTCTACAAACCCTGGATATTTTTGGAAGATGGCAGTATTTAAATGAAAGTAAGAGAATGAAAAAATGCAGTTAAGTGGAACAGACACCTGTGTGGTTTAAAAAAAAAAAGGTTTAAGATTTCTGAGTGAAAGCAAGCAAGCAGGAGAGGAGAACTCGAACCTCCATTAGGTGGGATTCTGCCCACTCCTCTAAGGTGGTATGACACCCTATTGCTTGGAAATGGGTTTATTATCTCGTTTTTATGTTCCTTTCTTGGGTTCCATGATCACTGCAGATGGTGACAGCAGTCACAAAATTAAAAGACTCCTGCTTCTTGGGAGAAAAGCAATGACAAACCTAGACAGCATCTTAAAAAGCAGAGACATCACCTTGCCGACAAAGGTCCGTATAGTTAAAGCTATGGTTTTCCCAGTAGTGATGTATGGAAGTGAGAGCTGGACCATAAAGAAGGCTGATCGCCAAAGAATTGATGCTTTTGAATTCTGGTGCTGGAGGAGACTCTTGAGAGTCCCATGGACTGCAAGAAGATCAAACCTATCCATTCTTAAGGAAATCAGCCCTGAGTGCTCACTGGAAGGACAGAAGAATCCCTGGAAAAGACCCTGATGTTGGGAAAGATGGAGGGCACAAGGAGAAGGAGACGACAGAGGACAAGATGGTTGGACAGTGTTCTCGAAGCTACCAACATGAGTCTGACCAAACTGCGGGAGGCAGTGGAAGACAGGAGTGCCTGGCGTGCTCTGGTCCATGGGGTCATGAAGAGTCAGACACGACTAAACGACTAAACAACAACAAAGATAGGAAAAAAGGTAGTAAGGGAACACCAGGCTACTTTAAATGAATTCAAATCTCCAGGGTCTGATGAGCTGCATCCAAGGCTACTAAAGGGAACTTACGGATGTAATTTCAGAGCCTTTGTCTATTATCTTTGAGAATTCTTGGAGAACAGGTGAGGTCCCTACAGACTGGAGTCAGGTGTCAGGGGCTGGACTGAGGAGGAATGGTAGGAGCCCCACCCCATTCTCCTGAACCTTCCCAAGGGCAGGAGGTCAGTATTGATTTCGAACAGTGGTTTGCAGAAGGGCATAGTCCAGAGGGGAAAAGCTGGGAAATACTGGATGAGGAACAGCTAGAAGAGGAAACAACCAGGAGAGAGACAGCTGGCAGATTCAGTGTCCTTGGACAGCATTCCTGAACCCCCCCCCTTCGCGTAAGACTAGACGGGCTTGGAAAGTGATAGAACAGAAAGCACAATGGCAACAAGCTCAGATTACCCAACGTAGGAGTGACGTAGATCAATGGGGACGGAGGGGGTGAACCTTAACTGGGAGCAACACCATTTCTAGAGAGAGATGCATTCCTTTGTCTCTCACTGTGATTATTAAATAAACTTAACTGATCAGAATGCTACTTTCGTTTGATCTGCTTATTTACTGCCACCAGGGAAGGGATCTGATTCCCCGAAGCCTGACAGCAGGCAAATGTTGTCCCCATCTTCAAAAAGGGAGGGAAGGAAGACCCAGGTAACTACCGACTGGTGAGCTTGACATCAATACCAGGAAAGGTCTTAGAACAGATAATTCAACAGTTGGTCTCTGAGCATTTAGAAGAGGATGCTGTGATTACTAAGACCCAGCATGGGTTTCTCAAAAATAAGTCATGCCAGACCAATCTGATTTCTTTTTTTGATGGAATTACAAACTTGGTGGATCAAGGAAATGCTGTGAACATAGTATATCTTGATTTCAGTAAGGCTTTCTTGTGGAGATGAGGTAAATGTGAGATGGATTTGTAGCTGGTTGACTGACCGAACTCAAAGTGTACTCATTAATGGTTCCTTGTCATCCTGGAAAAAAGTGACAAGTGGGGTGCCGCAGGGTTCTGTCCTGGGCCCATTGTTGGTCAACGTCTTTATAAGTGACATGGATGAAGGAATTGAGGGGATGCTCATCAAATTTGCAGATGACACCAATTTGGGAGGGGTAGCTAATGCCTCAGAAGACAGAATCAGAATTCAAAATGACTGTAACAGATTGGAGAACTGGGCGCAAGCTAACAAAATGAATTTCAGTGCAGACAAATGTAAGGTTCTGCACTTAGGCAGGAAGAACCAGATGCACAAATATAGGATGGGGTTACTAGCAGTACATGTGAAAAGGATCTAGGGGTCTTGGTAGACCACAAGCTTAATGTGAGTCAACAGTGTGATGCAGCAGCAAAAAAAAGCTAATGCTATTCTTGGCTGCATCAACAGAAGTCTAGTGTCCAGATCAAGGGAAGTAATAGCACCACTCTCTTCTAACTTGGTCAGACCACACTTGGAATACTGTGTCCAATTTTGGGCACCACAATTTAAGAAGGATGTTGACAAGCTGGAAGGTGAGCAGAGGAGAAGATGATCAAGGGTCTGGAAACCAAGCCTTATGAGGAGTGCTTGAAGAAGCTGGGTATGTTTAGTCTGGAAAAGAGGCTGAGAGGAGATATGATAGTCATCTTCAAATATCTTAAGGGCTGTCATGTGGAGGAGGGAGCATGCTTGTTTTCTCCTGCTCTGGAGGGTAGGGCTTCAAGTTGCAAGAAAGGAAATTCCAACTAAACATCAGGAAGAATTTTCTGACAGTAAGAGCTGTTCAGCAATGGAACAGACTCCCACAAGAGGTGGGGAATCTCCTTCCTTGGAGGTTTTTAAAGAGAGATTGGGTGACCATCTGTCATAGATGCTTTAGCTGAGATTCCTGCATTGCAGGAGGTGGGACGAGATGACCCTTGGGGTACCTTCCAACTCTAAGGTTCTATGATTCTAACTTTCAAGAAAAAGTACAATATATTAAAGACGAGTGTATGATATAGCATGATTCTACATACTCAAACTTTTAGAGTGTGTCCAAAAAGAAAAAATCTCACAATATATATTATATCCATTGAATTCCTCTTATTTATAACAATATTATGCTGTCAAAGCAGTCTGGTGAATTTCACACAAAAAGAGAAGCAACTCAAATCAGTGTTTCCCTTAGATGTTACAATATAGGAACTGCAGAGCTCTGCTGGATCCCCCAAAGGCCATCTAGTTCCAGAGTTGTTTCCACAGTTCCCACCAAGATGCCTATGAGCAGCACATGAGCACAGCAGAACCCCCCCCAGTCACATTTCCCAGAAATCAGCATTCAGAGGCATATTCTCTCTGATGCTAAGGAATACCGGCCATTGCTTCAGCCTTATCCTCCAAGAATCTAAGCATCTTTTTAAAAATTGTGCCAAGTTGGCACCTATCTCTATGTCTTGAGGTAGGAAATCTCATCATTTTAACTATGCACTGTGTGAAGAACTGCCTCCTATGCTCTGCCCTGAATCATCTGCCATTCAGCTGGGTCCTAGCATTATAAGAGTGTGAGAGAAACTGTACAAGCAGGTCTTTAAAAAAAAAGTCTTCCAGGCAACTTCCCAAAGAAAATAAAACTGTCAGTGCCTGGAGGGCAGCGACTGAGGAGGGAGCACAAGGTGAGCTGAGCTTGTAGGTTTTGAGGGTTTGTCTTTTTGGGGCTGTGTGTGATTAAGTTTGTGTGCTTATTTGTTTCCTTATTTGTTTGTGTGTTTCCCAGGCTTGTGTGTGCGAGAGAGTTTGTTTCTGGCTTGTGTGTGTGTGTTTGTCTGGTGACTAGCTGTGGGCGGAGCTAGTCAGTGCCTGGAGGGCAGAGACTGAGGAAGTAGGCAAAAGGTGAGCTGAGCTTGTAGGGCGGAGCTAATCAGTGCCTGGAGGGCAGCGACTGAGGAGGGAGCACAAGGTGAGCTGAGCTTGTAGGTTTTGAGGGTTTGTCTTTTTGGGGCTGTGTGTGATTAAGTTTGTGTGCTTATTTGTTTCCTTATTTGTTTGTGTGTTTCCCAGGCTTGTGTGTGCGAGAGAGTTTGTTTCTGGCTTGTGTGTGTGTGTTTGTCTGGTGACTAGCTGTGGGCGGAGCTAATCAGTGCCTGGAGGGCAGAGACTGAGGAAGTAGGCAAAAGGTGAGCTGAGCTTGTAGGGCGGAGCTAATCAGTGCCTGGAGGGCAGCGACTGAGGAGGGAGCACAAGGTGAGCTGAGCTTGTAGGTTTTGAGGGTTTGTCTTTTTGGGGCTGTGTGTGATTAAGTTTGTGTGCTTATTTGTTTCCTTATTTGTTTGTGTGTTTCCCAGGCTTGTGTGTGCGAGAGAGTTTGTTTCTGGCTTGTGTGTGTGTGTTTGTCTGGTGACTAGCTGTGGGCGGAGCTAGTCAGTGCCTGGAGGGCAGAGACTGAGGAAGTAGGCAAAAGGTGAGCTGAGCTTGTAGGGCGGAGCTAATCAGTGCCTGGAGGGCAGCGACTGAGGAGGGAGCACAAGGTGAGCTGAGCTTGTAGGTTTTGAGGGTTTGTCTTTTTGGGGCTGTGTGTGATTAAGTTTGTGTGCTTATTTGTTTCCTTATTTGTTTGTGTGTTTCCCAGGCTTGTGTGTGCGAGAGAGTTTGTTTCTGGCTTGTGTGTGTGTGTTTGTCTGGTGACTAGCTGTGGGCGGAGCTAATCAGTGCCTGGAGGGCAGAGACTGAGGAAGTAGGCAAAAGGTGAGCTGAGCTTGTAGGGCGGAGCTAATCAGTGCCTGGAGGGCAGCGACTGAGGAGGGAGCACAAGGTGAGCTGAGCTTGTAGGTTTTGAGGGTTTGTCTTTTTGGGGCTGTGTGTGATTAAGTTTGTGTGCTTATTTGCTTCCTTATTTGTTTGTGTGTTTCCCAGGCTTGTGTGTGCGAGAGAGTTTGTTTCTGGCTTGTGTGTGTGTGTTTGTCTGGTGACTAGCTGTGGGCGGAGCTAATCAGTGCCTGGAGGGTAGCGGCGCGCGCCTAGCGGCGCGCGCAGTTTGACCTATCTTTTAAATTGAGGAGAGCTAGTCTCAAACGTTTACTTGGGGAGACCTAGGCTTCTTTTTTGTGTGTCCTGACTTCAAGCTTCAAGATGGAGGGTGAGGGAACAACTGTAGTCGCCTGCAATTCCTGCGCAATGTTTGCCTTCTTGCCAAAGGATGTAGGCAGCTACACCTGCAGCAAGTGCAAGTTGGTTGCCCTACTAGAAGACAAGGTCCGGCAACTTCAGGAGGGGGAAGGAACAACTGTAGTCGCCTGTAATTCCTGCGCAATGTTTGTCTTCTTGCCAAAGGTTGTAGACAGCTACACCTGCAGCAACTGCAAGTTGGTTGTCATACTCGAAGACAAGGTCCAGCAACTTCAGGCCCGTGTATCTACGCTCCAGAAAATTAAAGAGCTGGAGCTTTTCTTGGATGCAGCAGAGCACACTGTCTCCACCAAGCAGGAGACAGGGCACATCCCTGAGGAGGAGATCAGTTCCCCAACTCAGGAGCCAGATGTATGGAGGAACGTGACTCACAGAAGTAGAATGCCCAGGGATCGCTCTGAGTGTTTAGAACTACAAAATCAATTTGAAGTGCTCTCAGATCTGGAAGATGAAGACCAGACTCCATTGGAAGATCTCTCCCTCATCACAGTTGATGAGGTATATGAAGACGAGCAGCATAGTCAGTCCTCCGGGAATGTGCAGGCGACCTTGGAAGGGACAGCACGTGTAAGAATCCCGACCAAGCCTAAGAGGAGACGTGTAGTGGTGATAGGGGATTCCCTACTGAGGGGTACCGAAGCAGTGATCTGTGGGCCTGACAAGATGTCTCGAGAGGTATGCTGTCTCCCCGGGGCCAAGATCCATGATGTTACAGAACGGCTGCAAGGAATAATAAAACCTACGGATAAAAACCCCTTCCTTTTAGTCCATGTGGGAACCAATGACACCGCAAGCCATAGCCTCCAGAAGATCAAAAGTGATTATGAGGCTCTGGGCAGGAAGCTGAAGCAATTAAATGCACAAATTGTCATCTCATCTGTCCTCCCAGTTGAACGCCGTGGCCCAGGAAGAGAGGGGAAAATAGGAGAAGTGAACAACTGGCTTCGCAAATGGTGCCGGCAGGAACGGTTTGGATTCTTAGATCACGGCCTGCAGTTTCTTGAAGATGGACTTCTGGCAAGTGATGGGCTGCACCTCACAAGGGTTGGGAGGAATGTTTTTGCCAACAATCTCAAAAACCTCATCAGGAGGGCTTTAAACTGACTTATGTGGGGGAGGGAGACAGTGGCCCTGAAGGTAGGAGTCTATCAAATGCTGAAGATGATCATCCAAAAGTCAAGGACCAAATGGAGCAAACAGCACACAGACCTAGTGGTGGGAGGAAAAAATCCTTAAGTAGGAGACTAGGGGGAATGATCAATGGTTTTCAATGTCTGTATACAAATGCACAGAGCATGGGAAATAAACAAGATGAACTTGAGCTCTTGATACAGCAAACTAAATACGACATAATAGGCATCACTGAAACCTGGTGGGATGAGTCTCATGATTGGAATGTAGTAATAGAGGGATACAATCTATTTCAGAGAAATAGACCAAACAGGAAAGGAGGAGGAGTGGCATTATATGTCAGGGATGTGTATACCTGTGAAGAGATCCATGATTTAAAACTTCAAAGCCAAATTGAGAGTATCTGGGTCAAAATTAAGGGAGAGAAAAATAACAGTGATCTCATTGTGGGAGTTTACTATAGATCCCCGAGCCAAACTGAGGACATAGATGATGCCTTCCTGGAACAGATGACCAAGCATTCAAAAGGAAATGAGATAGTAGTAATGGGGGATTTCAACTATCCTGATATTTGTTGGATGTCAAACTCAGCCAAGAGCATGAGGTCGAACAGATTCCTCACTGGCCTTGCAGACAACTTCATTGTCCAGAAAGTGGTGGAAGCAACAAGAGGATCAGCCATTTTAGATCTGGTCCTAACCAATAGTGATGACCTGGTTAGTGGGGTAGAAGTGGCAGGATCATTAGGTGGGAGTGATCATGCTCTTCTGGAGTTTATTATACATCAGAAAGGAGCAACCAAGCATACTAAGACTCAAATTCTAGACTTTAAGAAAGCCGACTTCAGAAAACTTAGGGAAATGCTGGATGTGATCCCATGGTCAGTAATACTAAAAGGGATGGGAGTTCATGATGGATGGGAGTTTGTTAAAAGGGAGATATTAAAAGCACAACTTCAAGCAGTACCAATGCGACGAAAACATGGAAGGTGCCTAAAGAAGCCAGGGTGGCTATCTAAAGAACTTTTAACTGAGTTAAGATTTAAAAGGGATATGTACAAGAAATGGAAAAAGGGGGAAACCACCAGAGAGGAATTCAAACAAATAGCCAGCACATGTAGAGACAAAGTCAGAAAAGCTAAAGCACAGAATGAACTCAGGCTTGCTAGAGAGGTTAAAAGCAATAAAAAGAGTTTTTATGGGTATGTCCGTAGCAAAAGGAAGAACAAGGAAACAGTGGGGTCACTTAGAGGAGAAGATGGTGAAATGCGAACAGGGGACGCAGAAAGGGCAGAACTCCTCAATACCTTCTTTGCCTCAGTCTTCTCCAAAAAAGAAAACAATGCCCGACCTGAAGAATATGGAGCAGATGATTCAGCAGGGGATACACAGCCCAGAATAAGTAAGGAGGTAGTACAAGAACACTTGGCTAGTTTAGATGTATTCAAGTCTCCAGGGCCAGATGAACTACATCCCAGAGTATTAAAAGAACTGGCAGAGGTGATTTCAGAACCACTGGCAGTAATCTTTGAGAATTCCTGGAAAACAGGTGAAGTCCCAGCAGACTGGAGGAGGGCAAATGTTGTCCCTATTTTCAAAAAGGGGAAAAGAGAGGACCCAAACAATTACCGCCCAGTCAGCCTGACATCAATACCAGGAAAGATTCTAGAGCAGATCATTAAGCAAACGGTCTGTGAGCACCTAGAAAGGAACGCTGTGATCACTAAAAGTCAGCATGGGTTTCTGAAAAATAAGTCATGTCAGACTAATCTGATCTCATTTTTTGACAGAATTACAAGCCTGGTAGACGAAGGGAACACTGTGGATGTAGCCTATCTTGATTTCAGCAAGGCCTTTGACAAGGTGCCCCATGATATTCTTGTAAAGAAGCTGGTAAAATGCGGGCTAGACAATGCTACCATTCAGTGGATTTGTAACTGGCTGACTGACCGAACCCAAAGGGTGCTCATCAATGGCTCCTCTTCATCCTGGAGAGAAGTGACTAGTGGGGTGCCACAGGGTTCTGTCTTGGGCCCAGTCTTATTCAACATCTTTATCAATGACTTGGATGATGGGCTTGAGGGCATCCTGATCAAGTTTGCAGATGACACCAAATTGGGAGGGGTGGCTAATACCCCAGAGGACAGGATCACACTTCAAAATGACCTTAACAGATTAGAGAACTGGGCCAAGGCAAACAGAATGAATTTTAACAGGGAGAAATGTAAAGTACTACACTTGGGCAAAAAAAATGAAAGGCACAAATACAGGATGGGTGATACCTGGCTTGAGAGCAGTACAAGTGAAAAGGATCTAGGAGTCTTGGTAGACCACAAACTTGACATGAGTCAACAGTGTGATGCAGCAGCTAAAAAAGCCAATGCAATTCTGGGCTGCATCAATAGGAGTATAGCATCTAGATCAAGGGAAGTAATAGTACCACTGTATTCCGCTCTGGTCAGACCCCACCTGGAATACTGTGTCCAGTTCTGGGCACCACAGTTCAAGAAGGATATTGACAAGCTGGAACGTGTCCAGAGGAGGGCAACCAAAATGGTCAAAGGCCTGGAAACGATGCCTTATGAGGAACGGCTTAGGGAGCTGGGTATGTTTAGCCTGGAGAAGAGACGGTTAAGGGGTGATATGATAGCCATGTTCAAATATATAAAAGGATGTCATATAGAGGAGGGAGAAAGGTTGTTTTCTGCTGCTCCAGAGAAGTGGACACGAAGCAATGGATTCAAACTACAAGAAAGAAGATTCCACCTAAACATTAGGAAGAATTTCTTGACAGTAAGAGCTGTTCGACAATGGAATTTGCTGCCAAGGAGTGTGGTGGAGTCTCCTTCTTTGGAGGTCTTTAAGCAGAGGCTTGACAGCCACCTGTCAGGAATGCTTTGATGGTGTTTCCTGCTTGGCAGGGGGTTGGACTGGATGGCCCTTGTGGTCTCTTCCAACTCTATGATTCTGTGATTCTGTGAAGCTTATTTTGCCTTTCCCTGCCTGCCTTAATTTTCCAGTTTAGAAACTTGAGAACAGTGATAACAGCAGCTTTCTCTATTAATATAATTTTATTTACTTTTAATATCTTTGCACTGCCTTTTTGAAAGCCACCAAGATGGTGTACAATAGATCAAGGATGAAAGCAACATCATGAAACATTAAAAAAAAAAAAGGTAAAGGTAAAGGACCCCTGACAGTCAAGTCCAGTCGCAGACGACTCTGGGGTTGCGGCGCTCATCTCGCTCTATAGGCCGAGGGAGCCGACATTTGTCTGCAGACAGTTTTTCCGGGTCATGTGGCCAGCATGACTAAGGCGAAACCAGAGCAGCGCACGGAAACGCCGTTTACCTTCCCGCCGGAGCGGTACCTATTTATCTACTTGCACTTTGACGTGCTTTTGAACTGCTAGGTTGGCAGGAGCACGGACTGAGCAACGGGAGCTCACCCTGTCGCAGGGATTCAAACCACCGACCTTCTGATCAGCAAGGCATAAAAAGCAACACTTGAAAAAATATATAAAAGGCCAAATTACAAACACATTTGCTTTCTAGAATCTCTGTTTATAATGTTTAATTGAATGCCTGGCCCACAGAATGGGGTCAGGCCCAAGCAATGTTATTAATACTGTTACTAAGGTTAAATGTACAATGATTTACCCACCCCTGTGAGAGAGGGGGATGAATGTGGCTTCCCACGGTGAGAGGGGAGAAGTGTGGAAAATTTAACCGTTCTGTTACGTGCTTACAAATTTTTTTGTAAAAATCAATAAAAAATTTTGAAGAAAAAAAAAGAAAGTCAAAAAGTTACAACCCTAGTGATCACGGCCACAGTCTCACAATATTCAGCTGTAGGGATGTGCTGAAATTAGCAATGAGGGGGGAAGTTACGCAAACACAATGCTGGAATAACAAAGTGGAGGAACTTGAACTGTTAGCACTGTATTAAAAAAGGATATTATTGCTATACTTGGAGATGAGACAAAATATTTATGCTGCTTACCTACGCGTAGCTTGAAGTCATTGAAGGAATGTTTGTTTATGACATCCAGTTTTGCTCCCAGGGCAAATGCAAACTCCACCATAGTCCCAATATGCATGTATTGTCTGTCAGGCTCCTGAATGTGAACACAGACACATATCCAGTAAGGCCACTGCAATTATCAAAGAATCCTTAATAGAGATTTTCTCTCTGTAAATGTTGCAATTTACTGAAAACTTACAAGAAGGCAGTGTTTTAATTCTAGAGTTACAACCCCATGTACTTTTACTTGTTCCAACAGAATCACAGTACTTTGGATTTATTCCTGATCAAAGTGGGATATAAACTAACAAATATAAAAAAATAATTAATTAAATTGAGCTCAGTGTGATTTATTTCTGAGTAAACATGCCTAAGATTGGGCTGTATGTTATTTACGCCTGCACACAGCTCAGTTTTGTATCAGCTACGCCCTTGTGGAAAATCAATGTGCCTGGTCAAAATGGGTTCTGGACTGGCTCCGAGTGCTTGTTGGCCCCTGGGTAAGAGATCTGCTTTTGGTTCCCAGTAAGTAACAGACTCGCAACTCCCCATGCGAGAACAGGTCACTCCCTCCCTTCTATGATCCTTTCCCTCTTTGCTCCCCTGCTCGTCTCCTGAATGATGGGAAGGGCAGGGAAAGAGGATAAGGAATTGTGCTGGGTCTAAAGCTGGACGCCATGTTGGCTCTGGACATTTTGGCACCTGAGGCGAACCACAAAATGGTGCATCCTCCTGCCAGGGAAGAAGGGGTGAGTGAACATCTACATGGGGAACAAGCGGCCGGGGGGGGGGGATAAAGAGCTTCATTGGGAACAAGGGTGGGAGGGGCCCAAAAGTGTCTCCTATTCGCTTAGAGGCTGCTGTACAAGTGGCATGGGGGGGGGGCTGCCGGGGAGGTGGCAGAGCTGCTGCCGCCACCATGGGCAACACATTCCTTGGAGGCTGGATTTCCTGTCTTTCTGGATCGGGCCACCCAAGGCGGTGGCCTCGCTTTGCCTCCTGGGTGGGCCCTTCTAGTCTCGGGCCTTAAGACAACGGCCCAATGGGTGACCTGTGGACACTCTCAGTTCCAGGTGGCACTGCCCATTTCATACCGTCCAGATAGAGGGAGCCATCCCACCTGAGAGGCTCATATCTCCTCATTCGTGAGAGGGGAGGGTCCAGCTGTTTTTTTGGGCCAGGTCTTCACACATACTTAATGTACACCAGGGCACAGGACCCTTTGAGCTGCAACCGTGGACTGTAGGAGAATAGGATTGAGCTGTTTTAAGGTTCTGTGAATATGAAGCATGATTCTTCAAAATATCCTACTTGCTCTATAGGCATAAATCCATTCTCACTCAGAAGCTGAGTGGGAAGAGAATGAGAAAGAAATAAAGGGTGGGGTTGAAGTGTGGAGGTTTTTTTTGGGGGGGCGGGTAAAGTTTAGCACCACTTCACAAAATGTAGATGAGATTCTTCAAATACTGGAACACCAGGGAAACTGCAGGAATATCATTTTGCCTACCCACCCACCCACCCCCATTAGGCATTGCTATACAATGCTGTAACAGCAATAAAGAAATAAAACACTGTTCTGTAATAGCAGGGTGTTTATGCAGGGAATGAAAAGCATATTCAGAGTTAGAAAATCCAAGTGCTTGAGTGTTGTGTTTCATTGGAGGGAAACTGAATTAACTGCATTTCCTGAGATCAGGAGCCAAAAGTTGCGCAGGTGCATGCAAATGCTTCTGGGAACATGCGCTGGGATTGCTGAAGTTGGCCTGCCCCTTTTGGGATGCTCCCAAAATTCCTCCCAAGTTTTGGGAGCAGCTTTTCAGAGCCTTTGAACCGGCTTGGTGGGGAGATGACTTAGATTGAAGCTTCACTGCATTCCCAGATGTGGCCTTTTGCACCCCAGGCAAAATATGGTCCCTACAAAGTGGACACAGTAACTTTGATGTACCTGACTATGTTCCTGGCTGGGCATTGCGCTTAGCCCTGTGGCTGCCATGTAAGTGCTCCCAATGGTCTTGATCTTTTCAACGCCGCTAAATTTGGGTTTCGACAATAGCTGTGAAGAAATAAGGCACTCAGGTGTCTGATAGCCAAATAATGCACCAGCATGGATAATACACACACTTCCCAGTGCTGCTTCTGGGCTGCACTTGTTTGGAGTATCTCTCAAGCACATTTAGCAGATCCAGAAGCAGACAAATTAGTTGAAGACAGTAGTAAAGCCTTTTATTTAAGCCAAAGTTTGGCCCAATCTCACATAGGACACGGGTAGGGGATCATCTTTTACAGAAAAAGGTGCCTGCAGGTGAGAATAGCTGCCCAGGGCTCTCGCCATGACTAGCACTCCTCGCCTCCCCCACCAAGGAGCTGATTTCAGGCTTTGGAGCTCAATGAACTTCTACAGTGCAGAAAGGCTAAGTTGGAAGAGGATACAAAAGCCCCCTGGGAGAAGAGAGGCAGCTTTGTACTGAGCACTGCAGAGATAACTCTGCTTGCAGACATTGCTTTTAATGTTTGCAAGTCACAATGACTACATTTCAAAAAAGCAAACAGGATAGATGTATCAGCATGTCTTGCGGTTGCCAATTCTTTTGTTACAGGAGTCTGCCATGAATGCCATTAGCCTTAGGGTGTGTGTGTGTGTGTGTGTGTGTGTGTGTGTGTGTGTGTGTGTGTAAAAGACCTCTATGGATAACATGCTGATAGGATCTTCATGCTTTGGGAAGCAGAAACGAGTTTGACTTGTGAGTCAAAGTGATGTGACTTTTCTTCAAAAAGGGACTTTTGCTCACAGTCCTTGGGGTCTTGTGTTCATCTTAACTCATGCTGTTCGTGTTTGCTACCTTTCAAAATGAAAAGAGTGTTGCATCTAGTCCTGCAAGATGTACAAATTCATCCTGAGTTTCAGGCCGTGCTTTCCCTTGTTTCCATATCTTCGTCAATGACCACAAAGGCACTCAGTGAGCTACATTTATGTAGACATTTTCAACTTCACTGCCAGGTCTGAATACAGGTTTAAACATAAAAGTTTTTAAGCTATTCTCTTGTGAGCACGAGGGCTTTGAGAAGTTAGTTTATTTGTTTCAGCCACTGGCCATAACAAGGATAACGTATCAAGCTAATAACTGGTAAACAACAGATTAAACCCAAACCATCACAGAAGAAAAACATGGCGGACAGCCTAAAACAACATACTGTACATGACAATTCAGTTTAGATTCAGATAGCATTCAACAGCAAGCATCCAAATTACAATCCACTACATTTAAATCAAAATAGGTCTGCAAATGCTTTGCAGACCCTAAAAGGAAAGAAAGCCAGTTTGCGTAACCTTCTTCCTTTCATGAGCTAACAAATTTCTGTTTTCGGTTCATGCAATGTTTTCCATCTTTCCATAACAGCCGTTCAAGAGCCCTGCTCCATTCCTTCTCCCAGATGACACAATCAACTCTACAATGGGGATGGTCTACAACAGTTGCCTCCCCTCTCATACAATGCCATGAACCAAACAGCACATGTGATAAAATTGCCAAGGGCAATTCTTGAAAATCTCAGTGATGTGAAAGAAAATTAGATTGCTTTCACACCAACTTTTTCCCATAGCTTTGCCATCCTTTGTTTACTCATTTTTTAAATTTTTTTTACAGGGAAACATTGTAACATGGCTGCATTCCATGGTCTTCTGTGGTGCATTTTCAGTCCTCATACGTGCTGCTATATTTTGGACATAAAAATGCAATTACAGCATGAAATTGCCCAGTGAGGACGGGGGAAACCCTACTGCTCCTTTAACGTGAAAGCTTCTTGCTTGCTTCTCTCATCTGTGTAGGATCCATGCTGAATTCCCCTTGTTCAATCAGATTTTATCCCATATTGCAGGGATATTAAACAGAATGTTTCTTTCTATTACTTGTTTCTCTCATTATAGTGAAATCAGGGGAAGAAGATAAAAAATAATAGAAAGAAACAATTCCCCCCCTTTCCACGGGGGACAAAAGTTGATTAAAGGAGCCATTCAGCACTAATCACCTAATAGTGCTGACTCAGGAAGCAATAAATGCAGCTGAATATACAAATGGAAGCTTTAAATGAACATGAGAAGGGACCTTTGCTGAAGGAAACTTACTTAAGAGCTGACATTATAGAAAAGTTTTGACCATAAGGAAGGGCACTGCTAGCTTCATATACTGCTAAGTGCTGTGCAGAACCTTCATTTCAATTCCTCTTTCAGCTCATTGGGGAAAAGCAGAGCCGCAGCAGCCGTGCTCAAGTGCTCTAGTGTGCAAACAATCCCAATAAATGTTTCTGGTCAATGGTGATGTCTGATCATCACACCAGGTTAGTGTGGGAACTTCCACCAAAATACTTCCAGAATTTCCTCAGTGCCCCAGACTTGTGCTTACACAAAATAAAACTAGGTACTGGTACTACTAAGGAAACGGACATTCTGGAACTTGCCCTGAAAGGGACGGAGGCTTTGTGCATGTTCTGAATACCCACAGAGCCTTGAGAACTCTCAAGAAGCATTTGTTCTGCTGCTGCTGCTGCTGCTGCCATGATGCTTGTAATCTCAGTTTAGTCTCTAGCAGGAAAGCTGCCCCTTAAGCCGCCCCATTCGCTCTGCCTTCCTCACAATGAAAGAGGTTTCTCTGCTTCTGCAAGTGCCCCTGACTTAGGACATCTCTCGGTGAAACATTTTTTATTATATGTCTTCAAATTTGAGTTTGTTTATTTGCTATTGTAAGATGTCGTGTGCAGCAAAAGACATCTATCTCTCAAAGAGGTGCAGGAAATTGTTCTTGTCTGAAATCATGCTCTCTGAAACATTCTGAGCCTTAATGCAACTCTTGGTTTGACTGAGAAACTATTTTAACGTTTTGCAAAGGGAGCTCTTGCAATTCATTTTCTGCAGTCAGTGTTACTGCGACATCTGGATTTGCGGTGCTGTTCTCTTCGGTGGTGGCTTATATAAACTGCCTTGGGCATTTTGATAAGGTAGAGTGCTGCTTTTGTGGTGGTGGGGGGAATCAACTGCACTTCTGAGCAGCAGAAGCAAGAAGGGAATGATTGACTTCCCTTCTGACCTGTCTTTGTCACAACCTCTGCTGTTTCTTCTCTGCTGCAGTTTGGCCTCTACCAAATTCATCTCCCTGTCCACTAGTCAATGTGATTTACATAGTTATTCACATAAATTATGAACTTAAATGTAATTAATGATGCAATTATTTCCATACCATTCATTTCAATAATGCCAAGGGCATTCATCTCAATGCAAAGGAATCTAGAAAGAATCATAACCTAGAATTCTGGTAAACATAAAAAACCACTACTGGCCATTTAGGAACACAAAAGTCATCCATGTGCCCCTTAAATGCTGCATGGAAAATTATTCCATTTTATACAGAAGTGCCTATAAAGACTGCATTGGTGTGTAACTCTACATTTCTACAGCAGCTGGTGCCCTCTCAAATTCAGAGTGCAGCTTCTGCCAGTACTGGCTGTGCTGGCTAGGAATTATTAATATTATTAGTACTACAGTATTATTATTATTATTATTATTATTATTATTATTATTATTATTATTATTTCTTTCCTTTATGAATTGCTTCCCACAAAGCATCTCAAAGTGATAGTGATTTGCAGTATAAGAAAAATATATTTATTATATTGTATTTTATTATTTTATTATAGAAAAAACCCTCAAAGTAGTTTACAAAAGATAAAAAGTAAAATCAATGAAAGTTTACAATCCAAAGTGTAAAATATACAAAAGTTAAAATACTAAAACAGATTAAATCACAATTTTACATTCCTTTACCTGTCACAGCATTGCTCTACAAGTCACTATCCTGTGTGTCAAACCATAAACATTGCTGATTCTCCCTTGAGTCTTCCTGGCCACTGGTCAGATTTATAAGCCCTTCCTACATAATCTTCCGAGACACCGGAGGGTCTTGTATGGACTATACTTATAAGAGATGACTCAAAGGTTGGTGTAAAAATATCTATCACACAATTCCAATACTATGAGACATGGAGGCAACAGCTTCTTCTGCCTTAGAAGGATAAGCAGGTTTCAGGCTTACAAACAAAACATGGAGGCCATAGTCCAGCGTAGAGTTAAATGTGTTTAAGTTAACTGGTTTAAATGGAATAAAATGCACTTAAGTCTGTTTTCAATTGGGGCCACAATGTGGGAAACTCCTCTGTAACAAAATAATTTCTTGCTTGTCCTTTAGCCAAACACAGACATGATGTACTTACATCATCAAAGTCAGCAATGATCTCATTTAGAAGCCGGAGGCATTCTAAGCCCTCTTTGTTGACATCAGATTCTGTATAAAATTCTTTGAAATCTGGAATTGAGGCAAACATGACGCAAACACAGTCATATGATTGATGGTATAAATCCTGTTCAAGAGAGAAGAATGAGAAACCAGTCACAAAATGTTCTCAGTAGAAGGTGTTCATAAAATGAAGTACAGATTGGAAAGAAAAAGGATGGATGAAAATTTCATGTAAGGTGTGCTTGCACCTGTTTAGTACAAAGATAATTTGCTGACGTTTTACTATTTTTGCTTTATAATAAGCCATGCCCATCCATGAATAATTTCATCAGGTTATACTACCAAATTAGCCTGTTTTGTTCAGTTAAAGTACCTCTCTATAGAACTGGCTACACATTTTACACCAGTGGATATATTGGAAACAGGCCAGTGATATTCAAGGAACAGGTTTACCAAAGCAGGTGACAAAGCCCTGAAGCCTTGCACCTGACTTGATCCCATTTCTAGCTCAGTGCAAACTAGTGAAACAGAGAGATTTCTGTCATTTGGAAGCCTGGCAACCATGACACTGTTTTCTCAATCTTTTTAATTAAGTTGGAAGTGCTTGAAAAATGCTACAGCCAAAGGAAGTCAAAGTTACTTATCATCATCATCATCATCATCATCATCACAGTTCTTCATCATTTCTAGGCAAGAAAAATGGAAACGAATACTGATCCAGAGGCCCATTTGCTCCAATGTACAAAAGAAGAGAGCTGCCAGATCAAGCCAAAGACCCTTCCAGCATCCTGTTCTCAAAAGTGCCAACCAGATGCTCTTCCATAGTTGTCCCCAGCAACTGGTAACTCACAGATAAAAATTGCTTGTTCAGAGCAGACATAATGCAAGAAGGTATCATTGAGAAAGCAGTAATCTCCTAACATCGTTAAATATCAACAGACTCTAGAACAGAAATAGTGCTATTTGGACAGTTTGTCACCAAAATCTTCACTGATGTTTCTCTCATATTGGTCATCACTGCAATGGTCATCATTTGCTAAGGATCACAACATGGCTTGTTCTATAATAGCTTGGGATGTTTCCTCAATAGGCTTTCTTAATGAGCAACCTACCGGTATGTACAAGTGGGGCTAGGGAACAGTGCCTTTCCAGTGTGTTTGAGGGACTAGAAAAAAATATTTGGAGTTGGTACATAGACCTCAGGAGAGACAGAGGTCTGATTTTTGCAGCTGGCTTGCAAAAAGCAACCACAGAATTGGAGGACTCCAAAGACACATTGATCGCTTTGGAAAGGGTGGACCTGTGGCAGCTTCTCAAAGGCTTGCATTGCCTGCCTGTTTTCTCGTGTTTTGAAGTTATTTGTAAGCAAACAGTTATTATAAAAGGCAAAGTAAGGCCTGTATGATCCACTCTGCAAAAGAAAGCAAAGCCCTGTAGCCTTGCGCTTGAAATTATCACTGGGCAACTGGGGAGTGTGTAAAACCCACAGTGCACACCAGAAATAATCTGCCACAGTCTACCTCTCTCCTGTTTTATTCTTGGAAACAAACTAGAAATGGAGGCAAGCTGGTATGCCAATTCTCACTTTCAGTGAGAGGGCAGTCTATAGTATGCTGTGTGCGCACTGGGCAAGATTTGTTCCTGAAGGTGTGCAGGTGTTCCTGAAGGCCGCCAGTTTTATTTCGGAACACCTAAGAAGACCAAAGGTGGGGAGGACTGACCTCATTCTTCAGGTTCCTTGCCAAGAAATGTTCGGCCACGTGAGCAGGCAGCACGTTCTCCAGCAGCAGCCGGTTCAAATTCTCCATGGTCTCAATCTCCTCACGCTCTTTTTTGAACTTGTTCTTCCACAGGAAATCTAACCTACAGTAATATTCATTCTGTTACAAAGAGGACACAGAAGTAAAGAAACAATAGGCATCTTGTCCTATCAGATGGTTTTAAGAGAGAGAAACACACCCCTCCCCCAAAACAATGAAGCAGGAGGTGAAGGTATTCAGTCCACTCCAGCTGGGGCCCAAAGGCAGAGGCGGTTTTAGGGCAGTGCAACCAAGGCAGCCGCAACAATCCTGTAGAACAGCACGTGAGAAGCAGGAGGGGATGCCAAACTTAGGATCACAGAGGATGCTGCTGAAATCTGAGAGCCCCAAATCTGCCAATGTGAAACAGGCAGATTCCGTGCACACATATTATTACCCAGCTTGATCTAGCAAATATGACCTTGTGTGTGTGACTGAGAGAGAGAGAAACCCTTCAGGTCAGCATCCTCCTTATTATTTACTTAATTTATTTGTTAGTTGGATGGTGTCATGCAGCCAAGCTGGTGCCCAAACGTCTTGCTCTGCTTTCCTTTGGACCACATAAGCAAAGTCGAGAGGGGGGTCTTGTCACCTGGGCAGCCCAGGATCTCCCATGCACGCCTTGGGAATAGTAGCTCTGCTTCATGGCTCCTATTTAACTCACCTCAAAGAAGGGAGATTTTCAAAGCAAGGCAGCTCCAAAATGCAGCAGAAGACAGGGCAAATAAGGCTTTGAGGAATGGGGAAAGCCCTACTTAATATCCAGGCTGTTCTAAGATAGGAAAGGAAATGCTAAAGAACCACAAATCTGCAGCTGAATTAATTCACAATGACATTTTCTGTTGGATTTAAAGGATTGAGGAAGAGAGAAGGAAATCTGAATTGGAGAGTTTTCTCTGTTTGCAAAATGGAAGCTAAGGCTGTGCTTAAAGCGCTGCACTGCAAGAAACTAGGAAGTCACAGTATTCAGAAGGCTTTCCTTCCAAAGACAAATTACAATCTTCTTTGAATTCCCCCTGCTTCAAAAGAGGTGTGGAGTCATACTGGTCTTTGAACTTGCTGCAGTTTTCAAAAGAGATACTGTACTGTATTATGTTTTACATCTTTCCTGTTTCCCTGGAGAACAGGGGCAGAGACCATGGAGGAGTTGACACTTGAAAGGCACAAAATAAAAGTGCCTTTACCAACTTTCATTCTGACGTCTCAATCTTCAATGCAGAAACCACAACTGTTCTCTCTCTCTCTCTGGCATTTCCTTATCCCTCTAAAAGCAGCCGTGGGGTTTGACCTAGTCTTTAAATCTGAAATTCAGAATTGAGCCCTAAATACATGCATCACATTTCACTTCACTATCTCGCAGTTCATCAGTTATTATTGTGTTATAAAAAAATGAATGGAATGCCAAATGGGTGACTTAAACACTGAAGCTGATGACATTCCTATGCAAAGCCAAAGAATAAAAACCTATTCATCACCAAATTGGAAATATCAGTCTTAGCATTATCAATGTACTGGTGATGCATATTAAATTACTGGATGCTACTCTCTTATCACTTTTATATTTAATAAATCCTTTAAAGACGGCCTCCTGGGAAATATGAAAACACTCGTTCAAACCGCTTTGTCATACTTCCTGTTCAATGAGTGGACAAGTCCTCCTTCATCAGAGGTTTGCTCCACCCTCCCCATCACCTCCCACCTCGATGTTCTCGTGTGCAAAAGTGAGGAGAGGGGAGAGAACCTGAACGGCAGGAACGTCTCAGCGTTTTCTGTGGTGGTCTCACTTGGGGTGTTAGGGGAAGGGGAGTGCCTCTGCTGGAGAGCACCTTGTGTTCCTCCTGGGGTAGTTTGTCCACCTTTGGTCCCCACCCTGCACTAGGACTGGCCGGCTAAACCAGGTGGGGGGAACTGATGGGTCTCAAACCCTCAATGAGTCAGAGACTTCCCCTGCATGCGAAGACAGACTCTAGCAGATTGAGTGGACCAAGAAATTATAATAAAATATGGCAAAATATTGTATATAGATTTTTAAAATAAGCTAAATAAAGCATTTTTTGAAAGATCAAAGATTGCACTGGAATAGGTGTGTGTGTGCACACCGTGCAATCCAGCAGCTAACTGGGATAGCTCAGTCAGTAGAGCAGGAGACTCTTCATCTCAGGGTCATGGGTTCCAGGTCCACGTTGGGCAAAAGATTCCTGCACTGCAGTGGGTTGGACTAGATGACCCTTGCGGTCCCTTCCAACCCTACAATTCTATGATTCAAGCACTAGTTGCCTATGAACCATGTTACATGCCAGAAGCTCAACGGCTGGAGAGGTTGAGGTTGTGGGGCTGGCAAAAGATTCACAAGATCTGACCTTTAACTACAACTCAACGCAGCAAATTAAAATACTCCTCTTGCTCAGCACTAGCCACCAAATAAGAGTTAAAGTCTACTCAAAGCTTAATAAGGCACTTTATCACAGTATTAATATTCCACAGTGGTAAGGAGAGTTTCAATTAAATTGCATTCCACAAGCACAATATTGACACAGCCCACAGGAGAACAATATCTGGATGGAATTAAACAGCCCCATAGTCTTGGGCTGGTTCCTGCTGGCCCAGCTAAGGCCCCATTGGCACAGCAGTGCAGAAACACAGAGCAAGGCAAGGCAACAAATCTGCAGTCATGCTGAGGCAGCACTAAGTAGAGTTAGGCAAAGAGGGCAAAGTAAAACAGCAGCAATGCTCCTTTTTTGTTCTCGTTTTAGCTAACATAAAACAGAGCTGCTTTATTAATCTTTGGATGACATATTTCTAGAGGGGATGGACTGGCAATAGGTTCAGGACTGGTAAAATCGAAGTGCTTCACCACACGACACTGACACAAAAGGGACAACATTACTTACTTATTTCATAAACTTTATACCCCGCTTGATTATAAAAAACAGAGCAGTTTACAAAAAGATGAAACAGTAAAATCAAGTAATAGTTCTGCTTTAAAACATACAAAAGTTAAAATACTAAGGCAGATTAGACTTACCGGTACCTCAACTTTCTAAGCATCTGGTTAGGGCTTGTCTAAACAGGAATGTTTTCAGCATGTGTCAAAAAAAGTACAGTGAAGGCGCTTGCTTGATCTCAAGAGGCAGAGAGTTCCAAAGTGTAGGCGCAACCACACAAAACAACAAAGTTCTTACAAAGGCACCTGTAATAGTGCCAAATCCACAGACCGATGCAGCTGAGAGGGCACAGGTGGGGTCAGGGGATCTTGTAGGTAAACTGGCCCAAGCTGTTAATGGCTTCGTATACTAACAGTGACACCATGAACTCAGCCTGGCAGCAGATCAGCAACCAGTGCAGATCTCTGAGCACAGGTGCTGTATCCTGAAAGGGCCTCACTCCCGTCAGCAATCGTGCTGCAGCATCCTGCAACAGCAGCAGCCTCTGGATCAAGCATGAGGGAAGCCCCACACAGAGTGCCAGCCCTGAAGTAACCAATGCATGAACTTTGGCAATGAGCGCTGTCAGCCGTGACAGCTGAGTGAAACCTCCATGTGAAGAGCAAGTAGACCTCCAAGTATCAGAGTCTAGTAAAAACAGCAAGGTAGAGAAGTTGCTTGGCAGGGCAGGCCCTATTCACATCCTCTTCAATTGGATCCAGGTGGACTTCAGAACTGAGCCCCTAAGGCAGGCCCTATATTCTTAATAAAAGCCCTCAGAATTGATTATCTCTGTGAGGATCAAGGCACCGACTACTCAAAAGCATTTACAGATAGCGCCATGAGGCAAACTCAGATGATGAACCATTTTCCAAACTGACCTTATAATGCAAAATATAGCCAAGAGATGCTTTGTTCAAGTGCATATTTGTCATGAGAATTAGAACCGTGGCCTTTCAATGCCTCATTACTATCCTAGGCTAATTTACTGAGCAAAACAAACAATGTCGCTCTCACCTCTTGCTAGCAGAGCTCATAAAGTGAAAGAGCACCAGCCGTTGTAACACAAAAATAGACGTCTTAGAAAACCAAACTGCCGAAATTACTGCAGTAAACTGGTCATTGTCAGTAAATTGGTAAGGGAAAATGCAATCCTGAATTCATATTTAAACACCTCTCCCAACAGGTTATGAAAAACCTGTACTTTAATGGATAATAATGTGAGAAACTCAATGCTATAGAAATTGTCATTTTCAAAAAGTTGACTGTTCAGTTTTACAAGTAACAACATACTCTGCTTTGTATTAGAGTTCATCTACAAAAAACAAGAATGTATTCATGTATTAATTAAAAAGGTTTACGTGCTGCTTTTCAGAACAATAATCTCACACAGCAGTTTACAATAGTTAAGACATACCAATAACAAGAATTAAAATACAACAATAAACAACTCTGATTCTGATGACAAATAAATGTAGGACTAAAATAAGCATTGGACACAAGGCCCAACTAGTCTAACCCAACTGTCAACCTTATATTTTAATCACAGACTCATAGAATTGTAGAGTTGGAAGGGACCCCAAGGTCATGTAGTCCAACCCCCTACAGTGCAGGGATCTAAAAAGAGCCCAATGCACAGCACAGCATGAAGATTTAGCCTAAGATTAAGTTCCATCTGAAGGAGAAGGGGACGACAAAGGACGAGATGGTTGGACAGTGTTCTCGAAGCTACTAACATGAGTTTGGCCAAACTGCGAGAGGCAGTGAAGGATAGGCGTGCCTGGCGTGCTCTGGTCCATGGGGTCACGAAGAGTCGGACACGACTGAACGACTGAACAACAACAACAACAAGTTCCACCAATTGAGAGGCCACAGAAAAGGCCCTGTTCTTTGTACCTGCCAGCTGAATGGTTTTCACCAACAACTGGCAAGCATATCATCATGGCATTTCTTATGGTGCCAGTGTGGTTAGAGGGAGAGACTAGGAAAACCCTGTTTTAAATCCCCACTCCACCATGAAGCTCATTTGGTGACCTTGTGGCTGGGGGTAAAATGTGCACAACACCTTGAGATCCCTGAAGGGAAGGCATGATATAAATGTAATAATAAATAAACAACTTTCCTTGGTCTTGCAGCCTACACTATACAGCATACAAAGCAACATGCAAACAAAATTCTTGATACTATGAATAGAGGTTTCCAAAACAAGTTGTTCTGAACAACCCTGTGTGTTCAAGAGGCTGCCTTGCTGCTTTCCACTATGGACCTAAACAAGTCCTGCTGGCAGCAAATGCAAGGAGAGGGGAGGCAAGTTGTACACAAACAAATGGAATCTGAACAAAAATCTCAAGGCAAACTTCTAGGGTTGAAAGGTTTAAAAAATGACAATTTCAAAGAAGATTTAATTATTTCACGCCTCAGAACCAATATGATGTTCAATTGGGTTCTCTGGCGATTTTCACGCCACAACATTTTGTCTAACAAGCATGTTCAATGCAGCTGTTCAATGCGAGAGGTAACTGTGACAATGCAGGAAGGCGGAAACAGTGGGAGCCTCCTAAACAAACGCAGAGCGAACCTTTCAAGTGGTATGAAAAGGTGGGAAAAGATGGAGGTTCCTACCTGCCTGCTGAGTACCAGCAGAGTGATGAAGAAAATGAAGAGGGACACCGAGCCCATTGTCTTGAGATCTTTCAGTATCCCTGGTCTGTGAAAGCAAATGCCGTAAGTAGAATTGGCAAGAAAACAAAAATGCCATTCATATTCTGAGCCTGTCCATTTTCCTTTGAGTTGCTGCAATGGAGGACCAGATTATACTATGAAATTCAAGCTGTAAAGCATTTCTTGCACTATCTGATGTGAACAAATGTTTCTCCACATAAGAAATTCATGAGCAGGGTTCAATGAAAATAAGTCAAGCCTTCTCTCTGACTGACTAGTTTCCAGTGTATGTTGGGATCTCCCCCTTGCCATTAGTTTTATTGCAGCAAGATTCCAGACAACACATACATCTGCTGTAAAGAGGAACTATATAGGATACGAGGAACAATTTACGCTCTTGTAGGGTCACACCAGGCGCACAAAGCTTTCGGACTGTGATTTGTTCCAATGCCCCTTTTCACAAAGATATCAGATAACTGTTGGGTTATTATCTTTATTATTATTTTTTATTATTATTTATGAATCACATTTCCTTTGAAGAAATTTGTATTGAGAGAATGAAATTTTGGTCACGGTAAAGAAAATTAAATACCTCATTTATGGAAAATATTGGTTTCCTATGAATAATGCCACAGTAATTGCACATATAATCACTAATGCTAGAGAACACTATCTCTTGCCAGCCTGACAAATCTGGAGACAGAGTTTCCACATTTAATGTGTCAATTCTGCAATCCTGAAAATTAACGCCTGCCCTGATTGCTATTGCCCTTGCCTGCTTGGTGATATTTGCATTATTACTATTTTGTCAGGCTACTTATAAAACCCAAACCAAACAGCTGCACTGAATGCAATTGTTTTCTCCTCCCTCCTCCAGGAAGCAAAGGGAGACTGAGCTGCCACTGCGGAGTCCATGTGTGACGTGACATCGCCATACTGTGGATCTCCACACCCCACATAACCAGCAGGCTAACACAGGGCTTGTCCACACTTCTGCTTTCCCATGAGGAAACCTGCTCTTTAGAGCTCAGTTAGAGAAAACATCCATTGGGTTTTCCACGGAGTGATGTCTGATCCAATTCAGCACTGTTGCTGGCATCCATCTGACTCGTGAAGCAATGGAGTCAAACCGCTGAAGGATCACAGTGCCTGCTGTGGCGGCAGAAACCAGCACCTCGTAACTTCTGCCTCCTGCGTTCTTTTTGCTCCGGTAGCAGTACTGAAGTGACCTCCCCCCACTCACTGGACAGTGTATATGGAGGTCATGAGCTGCCAAGAGGACAAGAACCGCCTCTCAGCTTCACTGCTGTGGTGCAAAGGAAAGCAGCGCAAGACGTTGGGCACCAGCTTGGCTGCTGGAATTGCCAGAAGGAGGCACACAAGGCACCATCCAATTCCATTCTGGATTTGTGTAGAATTCACTCCTGAGCCTTTTCTTTCCCCAAAGATATCCCACAAGGCAGTGGAGGTTTAGGATCAGAGTTTTCCTTCTCCCAGATGGGCTCCCTTCCCAGCTTGACAAGCCCCTCCTGCCCCATCAGTGCTAAAGAGCAGGTTTCCCCAGGGAAAGCTCCAGGGCAAAAGGGAAATGGCTTGGATCTGTGCTTAGAAAGCACAGGAGAAGCAGAAAACCTCTCGACCCTGGGATTTCTAGGCACAGGACCATCAAGTGTGGATGAGCCCACAAAGCATGTTGATGTCATGCCACGTTTGTTCCACTACTCCACATTACCAGAGGAGGAGCGCAGAATGCAGGCAGCTCTGTGGCTCTAACAACACCTGGCTTGATCCTAAGCAGCTCCTTCCCTGAGGCTCAGATTCGCTGGCCTACCTTTTCAGAGGTGCCATTGTATAGAGGGATTTGCTGTAGTTGTCCAGCACAGAGCCATGTGTGTGCAGAAGAATGACATTATAGGCCACCAGAGCAAGCAGCATGATTGCCATTTTCAGCTCATGATTTATTCGGAGGAAAACAGAGCAGGAAATCAAGGCCAGGATGCAGCTGTAGATGAAGTACTGGAAAAGGAAAGCAAATATTTGGATTTAGTTTGCAGCTAAGGCCTAAAGGAACCCCTGACCATTAGGTCCAGTCATGGATGACTCTGGGGTTGCGGCGCTCATCTCGCTTTTATTGGCCAAGGGAGCTGGCGTACAGCTTCCAGGTCATGTGGCCAGCATGACTAAGCCGCTTCTGGCGAAACCAGAGCAGCGCACGGAAACGCCATTTACCTTCCCGCCAGAGCGGTTCCTATTTATCTACTTGCACTTTGACGTGTTTTCGAACTGCTAGGTTGGCAGGAGCAGGGACCAAGCAACGGGAGCTCACCCCGTCATGGGGATTCGAACTGCCGACCTTCTGATCAGCAAGCCCTAGGCTCTGTGGTTTAGACCACAGCACCACCTGCATCAGCTAAGGCCTAGTTCTCACAAATCTGTGGTTGGGTTGTGCCCTCAAGTAAAAAATAAAATAAAAATCAATTCACACATACAGTGTGTGTCAGGGTGAATAATCCAAGTCTTCTCCATGACAAGTGAGTTTTCCATGCACCAGAGCCTATTTTCACATGCTCCATTAGATCGGAGGGGGCATTATCACAATGGTTTCTGTGGTTTCATCCCATGCCACTGTGGTGACATTTAAAACGCTGGAACCACATAATCAATTCCCCAAGTCCATCCTGCATAACTGTTGTACTCACTTCCCAACCAGGAGACAACTGGATGAGAAGGACCTACACAATAGCTCCTCCCTCTTGGTTCAGGACAGTGGAAGTTGCTCCATTAAAGCCCCACCAAGCTCAACCTGCCCCCACATTTACAACCAACCAAAGGCTGGCACTGCCTGCCGGTTTCCTGCTCCTTAGTTTCCTTAATTGAAGAACCTGAAGGAGCATGGACTTCCATGCAAATGTAGTTAGCATTGGACTAAAAGACTCCAATCCTATGTACACTTACTTGGGAGTTTGTCCCAGTGAACCCAGCAGAACCTCTTTCCCCACGGCCCTTTGCGAGAATGTTTAACAGCTCCTGGGAAGGTGTGCCATTTGCTTGGAATGGAAACTTTCGCACAGCAGTAGCAACTATAGAGAGAATATTAAGAGGTGCCTCCAAAGTGGACCTTAGTCTTTCTGGCTCTATTGACAGTACCTGAACTAGCTTATACAAATAAGAAGTATAATATGAACTTACTGGAAGGAAAAAATAGTTGCTTTGCATATATGAGAGGATATGACTGCTTGCATTCAGAGAACTTGCATTGGATGTATTTAGCATGGAGAGGAATTCAAGCACACCATCATCGTCCAAGAAAAACTAGAACAAACATGAAATCTCTTAGGACCTGGAAAAACGAGACATGAACCTACCACCTTTAGGGGCAAAAGGGGAATGACCACAGGGACAATAATTCATCTTCAAACAGCCTTTAATGCCCCCCTGGGGGTGGGACAACAACAACCTTAGTCTATCTTGCTTTGGCCCAGGAATATGAACCTTCAATTCTGGAGACCTGAAATGTGCAACAGTGCTTAGCAAGAAAGATAATTAGATGTATCTGACGAGGTGGGTGGTAGTCCATAAAAGCTTATACCATAATAAATTTATAGTCTTTAAGGTGCCGCAGAACTCGTGTTGGTTTTTATGCAACAAGAGTGCCACGGTACTCCTCTGGAAATTGTCAAAGGTACAGCAGACTAGTTGGGGTCAAGATCCTTGACCTAGCAATCATATACCCACTGTGCCACCCAGGCTATGGTCCACAGTTCTCAAAATCTCCCTTGCCGGTCTAGTTCCTTCTTGCCAATGGTGCATAGACCCTTGTAAGGTTTTTCTCCAGGCCCATTTCTTCCCCAGCGCCTCCTTTCTTCAACTCCTTTATTTCCTCAGACATTGTCTTTGCCCCATTTCTTTATTTATATTAGCTCTATTCAGGTGATCTGACCCCAGAGTTGCATCAATCCACAAGTGGAGCTCTGTCAACAAGCCAGCCCCAACACCTATTTGATAAGCCCTGGCCCCACTGCAAACATCTGCACAGAGAGGGCTCTGCATGTACAGCTCTTTCCTTGCAGATGTTATCACCATATGTGTGGACACCAGGGGCAAGGCTAACCTGAGTGTGCAACTTTGGGGGCAGGTCGAGTCAACCCCAAACCCAAACGAAACTGCTGCATGTAACAAGCATCAGAGAAACACGTCAGAAAGATAGAAAAATAGCAATGGAAACAAAATCCTGTTCAACTTACCATATTGAATACAGCCATTGTTAATATTATAGCTGTTGTTATCAAAGTGAGCAGGATACGTGGCCAGGGCTGGTTTGCGATGACTCCGGAGGATTTCAAGATCCACATCAGTGAGGCTGAGACTTTCTTGTTGCACTGCTGCACGCAGAATACAGGGAAATGCATCTCTATGAATAATCTGTTTCTTCCGCATTAGCTTCAAACAAGAACGCTCACAATTTTAAACGGCAAGAACATGCAGGCAGTGCACAGAGAGCAGCTGAGGAGAGGGAGGGTCTCAAGCAGTGCTCCATCACAGTGATGAATTGTTCTTGAGTGGATTAAAATGTGCACTGAATTGCAACTATTTCCATATTTGAGCTGTAAGGTAGGAAATGACCGGCTAACCACAACAGTAGATAAAAAGGGAATTAAGCGCAAAGGTCACTGTAGCGAACCCCCTTGATGGACTATTGGTCACCCTAGTAAGATTGTTTATTGGCACTGCAGGTGTACTGGTTTTTAAATTCAACCCCTCACACGCTGCCCGCCTGGGTTCGACTTCGGACCGATCCCCCTTCCTAATACACTTTAGGGATCCCAGTAGCGTAAGGGCAACCGTCCAATCTAGCGTGTCCCAATATATTCCCTGCTCTGGGCTATTTTGGTGAAAAGCCTTCACTGCCTACAGTCTTGGGATTCTTTTACTTCGAGCCCCCTTCCCACTGTATTCAGCTGCCTAGCCTCGCTAGCAACTCTGTGGCACGCTTTAGACTTTCACCCTCAAGCCACTCCTTCTGGGTATCTCCAGGAAACAAACTATCCCTCGCAGGTCAAGTCCTGTCCCCTCTCAGAGTTTTCCCAGCCTAGAGCCTGTATATATCACGCTGGACTTCCTTAACAGACGATTCCTTCAGGCACGATTGAGAACAGAGATTTTATTGTACTACAAGCATAATGGTTTCAGATATTCTTGGTTATTGAGCTTTGTTTCATTACAGACTTAGTTACTAACAGTTTCATCCACTACAACTAATCCTACCCTAAAAACCTCCCTCTCCGACGATCCACCCAACACTCACCCTCCATCAATCCACCCACTCCACACTGAGCCAACGGACGTTCCCTCCTTTTAAACCTCAGAAGGTTCCGCCTCCTCAGAGCGAGCTGTCTGTCATTCAGTTCTGCACCTTAACTCATAACATGCCGGGGATAAATTGAACATTCTATCAGCCAACAGGGCTGATTCGCCACAATTCTCCCCACCTTAAGACACTGCATAGGCATCCACTGTCCATCAGAGGAATGCCGGTGCAGGGAAATTGACTTTTCACTTTATTACCCACAACAATATATACATACATGCACCTTTTACATACATTCAAACATTCCGGGATAATGCGTCCCCTTGATGTGTTTGATATCATATATATATATTCCTGCAACTTCTTGCTCCCACGAATCATCTTATTGTTTCCGCTTCTCCTCTGGTTGCGCAAGCGCAGTGGGGAATGGTCTGGGTGCAGTGTAAGCCTTCTCCCCCACAAATATGGCTTTAGCTTGTCAACAGCCCATATAATCGCCAGACACTCTCTTTCGACGGTTGACAAACATCGCTCCCTTTCCGCAATTACACCCCGGAAAGCCCGTACCTGACTTTCGCTAGAGGGTTTGGGCCACTCCTGTCTAGCACGCACCTTGTCCGTGTCAGGCTTGACCAGGCCGCCCCCCAAGATGTGTTCCATTTTGCGCACACTCAGCTGACACTTAGCTGCTTTTCTAATCGTGCTCACTCTTCTTGCACTCACACAAGGACGAAAAGAATACCTTTTCTTTTTGACTTCTGTAGGTGTGTCTGCACCTAGGTTTAACCACACCTCACTCATGCTCATACCCAGCGTACTACCCGAGATCTTTTCTGGGACTAGGTTATCCTGCTGTGTCACCGTGAAACTCCATTTGGTTCCTTCTGTGTCATTTGGTTCACCCAAAGACACCTCTGCCGGGGTAGAGTCATGACTTAACTTCCCCCACCCTGCTGATGGTGTTCCCAGGGCTTCGTCCCCCTCCCCTTTCGGAACCAACTTACTTTGGACAACATAAGATTTCAACAGACATACATGCAGCACCTTGCACTGTCCCGTCTCACAGTTTATTTCAACCAGGTAAGTTACAGCAGACAGTTTCTCCATCACGCGGAACGGACCGACCCAGGAGGTCTCCATCTTCCCGTGACGTCTGGTACGCAGCATCAGCACGCTGTCGCCGGGCTGGAAAGTGCGATCACGAGCACGTGCGTCGTAATAGGACTTTTGCTTTCGCTGTGCCTTTCTGGCGTTGTCAGCCGCCACTCCACGCATCTCTTGAAGATTACGCTGCAGATCTTGGACGTAGCTGATCACATCTGGATCTTCCACCCGCTCTTTACCGGTCCAAGCATTCTTCACCAGATCACACGGCTCACGAGGTTGTCTCTCAGATAATAGCTCCACCGGGTTGAAACTTTTTTCCTCATTTGGCACCTCACGATACCCAAACGAAAAAGGCTGGTCTCTCTCATCCCAAGCATTCTGACGAGACCTAGAGTCAGTTTTAACACTCTTGCTCTGAGTGTTGTCAAAGTTCTTAGTTTGCTCACTAGTTTGGGGCTGCTTCACTGTCATTTCCATATGCTTAACTTCGCATACTCCTGACAGGTCTTCTTTATTAATAATCACACAGGGCTTGTCCACAGATGCCTCTGACTCCTGCCCTGGACCTTCCTCCCAAACTAAAGGCTCATTACTTTGTTTCTCCTTCATGCACTGGGTTCTGGGTTCAGTTCTAACTGCCATCTCTGCCAACATTCCGTCACCTAGTGGGGCCTCACTAGTGACACTTAACTGACTTTCTGAGGCGTGGCTTTGGGCTCTGGCAACCATCTTACTTCTGTGCTCTACAATATCATTGCCTATCAGCACAGGTTTAGCAATGTTGTCCCAAACTCCCATTCTGCCCTTGCCTCCAACACCTTTGTATTCAATCACCACTTCGGCATCATTCCCCTCCATAAACTTAGGGAATATTTTTAAGTGGGCGGCGTTAACCTCAACACTGGGCTGACTCTGAGGTAATCCTGCCCTTAGCCGCATCTCTTGCAATCTCAACCGACCCATCTGAACCTCTCTTTCGAAAGCTAGCCTTTCCTGTTCCAATCTTAACCTTTTAGATTGCATCTCCTGATCTAACTGAGCTTTTAAACGTTCAGCTTGCATTTCCTGCTCCACTCTTAACTTCCTCTCTTCAGAAGCCATTTTCTCTCTCTCTGCGACCACCCTAGCCTGATCTCTCTCGGCTTCGATCCGGGCTAATTCAATCCGCATTTTCAAAACCTCCAAAGAACTAGGGTCTTCCTTCTCCAAGACCTCCCCCGTTCTCTCATCACCTTTAGCTGGTGGCTCTCTAGCTCTCTTTAAATGTGCCATCTCCAGTCAACCAAGTATCGTCTCAATCACACAAAACTTGGCGTGTGGGCTTTGTATTCGAATCGCGACGCTGCCACCAATTGTAGCGAACCCCCTTGATGGACTATTGGTCACCCTAGTAAGATTGTTTATTGGCACTGCAGGTGTACTGGTTTTTAAATTCAACCCCTCACACGCTGCCCGCCTGGGTTCGACTTCGGACCGATCCCCCTTCCTAATACACTTTAGGGATCCCAGTAGCGTAAGGGCAACCGTCCAATCTAGCGTGTCCCAATATATTCCCTGCTCTGGGCTATTTTGGTGAAAAGCCTTCACTGCCTACAGTCTTGGGATTCTTTTACTTCGAGCCCCCTTCCCACTGTATTCAGCTGCCTAGCCTCGCTAGCAACTCTGTGGCACGCTTTAGACTTTCACCCTCAAGCCACTCCTTCTGGGTATCTCCAGGAAACAAACTATCCCTCGCAGGTCAAGTCCTGTCCCCTCTCAGAGTTTTCCCAGCCTAGAGCCTGTATATATCACGCTGGACTTCCTTAACAGACGATTCCTTCAGGCACGATTGAGAACAGAGATTTTATTGTACTACAAGCATAATGGTTTCAGATATTCTTGGTTATTGAGCTTTGTTTCATTACAGACTTAGTTACTAACAGTTTCATCCACTACAACTAATCCTACCCTAAAAACCTCCCTCTCCGACGATCCACCCAACACTCACCCTCCATCAATCCACCCACTCCACACTGAGCCAACGGACGTTCCCTCCTTTTAAACCTCAGAAGGTTCCGCCTCCTCAGAGCGAGCTGTCTGTCATTCAGTTCTGCACCTTAACTCATAACATGCCGGGGATAAATTGAACATTCTATCAGCCAACAGGGCTGATTCGCCACAGTCACCAATCCACTGAGTCTTATGTAGGATCAGGGAATCAGACAGTTCCTATTTCATTTTTTGGCAAATGCAGACTCCAGAGTGGCTAGCAAGCATAGCATAATTTAAAAATTCACAGTATATAAAGAAAGGATCCGGACACGTTAAGAACCCATTAACAATACTAAACATTAATAGCAGAATTATAAACGCAGTATTAAAAACCATTCGACTCACAGAGCCCTAAAGCCAAGCAGCATGAAGTTATTTCATTTGCCTTGTAAGGACTACAATAAATCTAACCAGGCAGACCTCACTGAGAAGAGTATGACATCATAAAAAAATTAAACCCTAAAAGCTTTCTGTGCTACAAAAGCCCCCACCATCAACATCTCAGTCTTGAGCACTTTTATTTCAGATACATGTGAATGGATTCTATAAAAACATTTAAAGCTGAAGTTACCACAACTGCTTTCCACTTTCACATAAGTAAAACACAGCTAAAAGTACAGTAAAAATACTGCTAAAAAAACCCTACAATTATTTTGACATGATCAGCCCAGAAGGCGCACCAGCCATTTATCCATAGCCTACTTCATTTTACAGGTAGGTAGCCATGTTGGTCTGCATGCACACGAAAGCTCATGCCAAGAAAAAACTGAGTTGGTCTCTAAGGTGCTACTGGAAGGAATTTTTTTATTTTTATTTTATTTTGTTTTAAGAAAAAACTGAGTTGGTCTCTAAGGTGCTAGTGGAAAGAATTTTTTTATTTTTTATTTTGTTTTGACTACTTAATTTTATTCTCTCTCAGCTTCTGTTTAGATTACTTGCCATGAACACACATTGCAAAATTCCCATGGGGTACATTTCTCTCCATCCCTTTAACTTTTATTAAAAAAGCAAAGAACTAAAGGCAACTGAACATATGACAGAGGGCCTATCCTGTTCCGCATTTTCTTCCGTTCGTCGCAGGGCACATGAGTACTGCCACAAGTTTTGTCCGGGTCCTTCTGCCACACCTTACACTGAACTATTTCAAGGATGCATCCCTGAAAATGTTTGATATCCCACCCAATAATGCTCCACATTGTTAAGACACTGAAAAGCATATGAAATAAATCTCTGCCTTCGGTAGCATGGCTGATTTGACAACATACCCTAAATGTCTACATACCAGTTTTATTACACTAACATCACTTACCTAACCACTTTCATGGAACCTTTTATCAGCATTGATAAAAGCTACTTTTAACAAAAAAAAGGTTTATGTTTGAAGAGAGCTGCACCATTCCATAAAGGTACTGCATTAAGAAAACACAATGGGCGAGAAAGAAATTGCTTGCAGTCTTGACAACACTGAGTGAAGTGAACTCTAGAAATCACCACAGGTTGGTAAGTAAAAGTAAATTTTACTCCAGGGAAGAAAGTCCTCAGCGATCTGTTTCCTTACCCAAGCAACGAAGGAGGATATTATGCTGAAGTAACATTTCTTTATAAGAAAAGGGGGTCTTCAATAATGTCGAGATATTATGGCCTCATTATTGGAATTGAGTTTCTAAGAAAAGCAACATGTTCCCAGCACCTACCGAAAGCTATTCAGCAAAGCAGATAAAAAGTATTACTGAAAGCAAAATACAGGCAGCTGCAAAGGAGACTGGAATTAATATAAAAAATGCCAGGCCTCCCTTAAAATATCTCCTTTTTGTAATAATATGATGGTGACTGTACAGGAAGGAAATGTGTATGTTCCTTAGAGGGAGGAACATACCTTGTGTATGTTCCTTAGAGGGAGCAGCACATTTGCAATAATGTCATTACCTCTCCAGAGAAAGAAAACAATCCAATGGCATCCTTTCATTCTGAGCACAACTTTTGTCTTAAGGCACTTTTTGTCTAGCGCAGTTTGAGGGCAGCCTCCACTGCAGAACCTCCATCACGGCTTCATTTGATCTGATTTTGTCTTTCCTCTTTCTCATTTGATCCTGGGTGCTCTTTACCTACTTGTGGTGCAAGCGCACTCCACAAGGGACAAATCCATACATTTGCATCTCCAAACAGATGCACAAAAGTGCAAGTAAAATGCTTGAGAACAGGCTAGGATAGAATGCCACTAACAATGAGGGACGTTGTCTCAAATCCCTACTAAACCCCCAGTCAAGTTCTTCTTCCTGGCTGAGATGCAGACTTCTTCAGCTGCTCTCTTCTTCTGAAACATTTGGGGGAAACAGGAGACAAAGTATGTTACTGCAATGTAGTCCTCACCCGGTGATACCTGTATCTAGTCAGTGTTAACTGGATTCCCTGCAACTGCAGGACGATCTCCTTTTCCTCTTGCTGGGATAAGTAACAAAGAGCATCATCCAGAGCCTGGATTTCCTTAAAGTAGTTTCTTCATTTTGATTCATTGTTCTGCGAACGCTGGCCCAAAGTTTTGATAAGCAGAGTTACCAATGGTGGTGGTTGTGCTGCAATGGAACTCCTAGGGTCAGGATCTGTGTTTCCATTGAGACTTTAGACTTCTTTTTCTCAGTGCATAACTATATGTGGCCTTAACTGTGTAGTTCTGGCCTCAAGCACAATTTCTGCACACGCTGAGGGCCCCTTAAGTCCAGACCTCTTTGTGCCATTTTCAATTTGGTCCAGGGCTGGGTGTTCCCACTTGTGATTTTTGCCTTGGATTTTACTTGGAAAAGACCCCCAAAACCCAATGTTTTCCCTTTCATTCTTCCTATAACCAATAGTCTGCTTTTCGTGTTCTCTTCACCTTCAGCTCCCCCCACCCGTGGCAGAGAGTCAGAGAATCAGAAAACCAGAGAATCAAACCATCATTTGACATCTACAAAAGGAGCTGCAACCCTTCCAATACCTATTAATTAACACTTATTTTTAAAGACAGAAAATAAAGCTGTGATTGGAACCATCACAACAAATAAAAGAAAACAAGCAGGAACACACACATTTTGCACATGTATCATTTGACCACAGTTTTTATTAGCGCTAAACAGGGAAGAGTAATTAAAACTGTGCAGATCAACTAGCAGGAGTTTTCACTGGGATTTTAAATCGATCCCTAGCCCAGGCTACTGTTCCATCTTGCCTAAAGTCCTCTATGATTGTTCCAATACCCAAAAAATCTAACCCGGAAAATCTGAATGACTTTCGTCCAGTAGCACTCACACCTGTAATCATGAAGTGCTTTGAAAAGCTGGTACGAAATTATGTCATTGCCTGTCTACCAGAGGGACTAGACACATTCCAATTTGCTTATAAAATGAAAAGATCGACAGAGGATGCGGTGGCGATTGCCCTTCATGCTGTTCTAGCACATTTGGAGCAGCGGGGGGGGGGGGCTATGCCAGACTGCTTTTTGTAGATTTCAGCTCGGCATTTAATACCATTCTACCACAACGTCTGATGTCTAAATTGGGAGATCTGGGGCTCCCGCTATCACTTTGTGGGTGGATACTGGACTTTTTGTCAGATCGCCCCCAGAGGGTTCGGTTGGGCCCTTATACCTCTAATATGCTCAGGACTAACACAGGAACACCACAGGGATGCGTTCTCAGTCCGCTCCTTTATATTCTCTATACGTACGATTGTGTCGCTGCTCACCCTAGTAATAGGGTTGTCAAATTTGCAGATGACACAACCGTGATTGGGCTCATCTCTGATAAGGAGGGTGAAACGAACTACAGAGATGAGGTGGAGCAGCTGACGAAGTGGTGCAGAGCTAACAACTTGCTCATAAATACAAAGAAAACAAAGGAGCTTGTGGTGGACTTCAGGAGAAAGAAGAACGATGTCCAACCACTTTTGATTGATGGAATCTGTGTGGAGAGGGTAACAATGTTCAGATTTCTGGGCATTGAAATACAGGAGGATCTGTCCTGGAGTGCAAACATAAGGGGGCTTGTGAAGAAGGCGCAGCAGAGACTGTACTTCCTGAGAGTTTTAAGGAAAAACCATCTTCCACAAAAGCTGCTGCTTGCCTTCTATCACTGTGCCATTGAGAGTGTGCTCACTTATGGCTTATGTGTGTGGTACGGAAGCTGTACTACCAAGGACAGGATGGGGCTGGACAGAGTTGTTAAGGCAGCAGAGAGCATTGTTGGCTGCTCGCTCTCCACCTTAGAGCAGATTTATGCCATGAGGTGCCACAGAAAGGCACTGGACATAGTGAAAGATCCATCGCATCCTGGTCACCGTCTATTTGAACTTTTGCCATCGGGACGGAGATACAGGACGATGACAACAAGAACAAGCCGTCTTAGAAACAGCTTCTTCTCCAGAGCAGTCGCGGCCTTGAATGGGAAGCTTGGACTTTGAAGTCATCTACTCTTACCAGTTATATTTTAATTAGTGTGTATGGTTTTTAATCAGTGTGTATGGTTTTAATCAGTGTTTTTGTAGTTGTTTTGTTTTTGAGTGGAGTGCCCTATCTGGGTGGATGGAGCAGCCAAGTAATTTCGTTGTCCCCAAAGGGGACAATGACAATAAAATATTCTATTCTATTCTATTCTATTCTAAAAATTAAGCACTCAGAGAAAACTGGAAGTGCACTGCAACCAGAGAAATTATCCTGCAGGTGGGGAAAGAAGGAAAGGAGGCAAGAGCAGATTGCCCCAAACAGAGCTCCCAGGAAAGCAGGCTTATTCCCCTTCAAGATCTATTGTAGGATTGGTTTAGAAGAGGGACAAATATTTCTTCCAGTTTTCTGTAGACTAATGTTTGTCCTGATTCAGCAGGAAACAGCGGGTTTTCCTAGGAAAGGCAGTGGGACAAGAAAAAACCCTATTGGACCCGTGATAATAGATACAGTGGTACCTCGGGTTACATACACTTCAGGTTACAGACTCTGCTAACCCAGAAATATTACCTCGGTTTAAGAACTTTGCTTCAGGATGAGAACAGAAATCGGGCGGCGGCGGCGCCATTAGCTCAAGTGGTGCTTCAGGTTAAGAACGTTTTCAGGTTAAGAACGGATCTCCGGAACGAATTAAGTACATAACCAGAAGTACCACTGTAGATACAAAAGGCTAGAAATCAGAGGACAAACAGCAGTGTGGATGGGCCCTTACTGTTGGGAGTGAGCACTCAAGCTGTATTAGGGGCCTCCTACTTGCAACTTGCACTGCAAACAAGTCCCCCCCCCTCCATGCTCTAATCCCAAACTGGATTGGAGGCCCCGCACTGTCCGTTTGTGTGGGGGTGGAAACCTGCACTCCAGAGCAGAACTATGCAGTTTGGTCCTGAAACAGCATCCCCTCCATCCCACACAGTAAACTGTTCAATTTCAAGAGCCATTTGTGACCTGAGATGTGCGGGGTTTAGAACCTTTTATTTCAGGATGTTGTATCTACAATTAGCTTTGCTCCTCTGTTATCTTGGTTTAAATTCTTGATTGCTTACACATATTGGGGGGGATCTTAAAAGTTTAGAGTCCTTAATTAAAAATTATTCATGCTTGTCAGCAAAAGTCATTGGCTATGGCAGGTCAGACAAGCTACAATACAAGTCTCTCAGTTTTTCATCTCCAGTAAAGGTCAGTACATAGCAATGCCTATATGAAAAAGCTTCTGCATTTCACACCATTGAGAAAAGTGTGAAGCAAATTAACTCCAAGAAAGGAAGTTCTCAAAAGGTTTATTTCTCACCCAGACAACTAACAGGAAGGGAAATTAACCTTGCATGGGCGTTAAGGCCTCATTGTTTATGCAGAGCGAATTGTGTTGCTAGGGCATTCTCTTAATACCTACCAAAAGCTGTCCAGCAAAACAGATAAAAAGAATGAAGGAGAGCACAAGGAAGGTAGCTCCAAAGGAGATCCCAAGGGCAGACTTTCTACAAGACAGAAAGAAAGGCATGTTAGAGAAACCAATGTACACATAAAAGACACAGAAGGAATTCTGGTTGATGGATTGTTCAAGCATGTGTGCAGTCACTAAATGTGACTGCGACAGCCATGTGGTCTGCCTCCTTTGAAAATTGCTTAAAAAGAAAAAAGAAAATGCATCATATACGGTATTATTGTATCTTAAAGAATAGGCAGAATGAATTCAGTCTTGATTGGTCTACTTTGGTTGTATTGAAATCCCAATGGTACATTCTGGTATGTTTTAAATTTTCAAAACAAGAGTGAATACTAAGGAATGGATATTTTAACAATTGTAGGTTAGATTAGTTTTAGGTATAAGTAATCTAAATGAATATTTGCACTTGTTGAGGAACTAAGAAGTGGCTTGCTGGATAACACCAACTTTTATATTCCTGCTTTTTTCATCTTTGTTTGTTTTTGATTGCAAGCTGATTTGCATGGGCATTCACCCAGAAAAGCAAGCTAAAAATTGTATCGATCGATCGATCTCCATTTGGCCACAGATGGGAGTCAGAATGCTGGAGGCCCACCACTAACCCTTCCTGCAAACTTTCCTATTAGCATACCCATGTGGGTTCTGACATGGACTATGATCTATCCAACATGTGAGCAGCAAGGACCTTTACTCCTTCCAGGCAACACCTCTCATTCCATGTGGCACCAATCTTTCCTGGAAGCCCTTTTGCCAAAACAAACATGCTTTAAGATAGATGTGTTTATGCACTGGATTTGGAGAAACGCAATGTACTTTCTCAAGGCTGTCGTCATCTTCTTTTTTACATGGGTAGGAACAAAATAGATCTATGAGGGGCCAATGCTAGTGTATTGCCCAGGGACTCCCAAAATTGGAGCTAGCAAGCAGTCCAGCATTCTTTGCAATAATCCCAGAAACAAGGAGGTATTAAGTCCATCATTCACCAGTGGCAACTTCTGTCCATCCCCGTTTTTAAGTTTTAATATATGTATGGGAAAGATGTTCATTGACAGATTCCTGCAGGGAGCTAATTTTTATCTTCAAGAGCTTCGACTTGAGTTTGGTAATTTCAGTATCTATTCTTTCACTCTGTGGGGTTGGGTGTTCTTTTTTTTTTTTGTACATTCATGAAGCTTTCAACAGATTTCAGTCAGTGCAGGCTTGGACTGCATAAGAGCTTCATTGTTAAAACATCTTTTGAATATAAAAATCCATGGCAGCCCTCCCTTTTCTTTTACCAGGTGCAGGAGAAAGAAAGCCCTTATAAACACGAGTGGGGGTTTTGAACTCCTTTCTTTCTTTCTTTTTGTCAATTGCTTCCTGATAATCGATGGCACAAGTGGTTTTTGGGTTTTTTTTTTGGAAATTCAAGTGCACTGTACATACTGTTCTATTGCTCCCATCCCAATATTCTGAAAGTTTCCTATTTATAAATGCATGAAATTCAACAGCGGTTTGAAAGGCTTGTTCACTTTTGTGCAGTTTTGTATGCCTGGAACTGCTCCCACCCACCCAGAGGCTCTTTCCCAGAAACCAGTCATTTGTCTGTGTGTCACAACACAGTGTATCCCAGTCCCATCCAGATATGCTGCAGCAATACCAGTGTTGGAAGGCCAGCTCTGTAGCTCTGTCCCAATGGGCACTAACGGGTCAGAAAGATGTAGGAGGGCAAAAACAGCCAGAAATAGGAGCAGAATTACATGCCATGATTTTTTTATTTAATTAATCAGCCAGTCCCATATTGCATTTGGGATTAATGGCACAACCTTCCCAGAACTGAAAAGGGTGAATGGAGATAAACAAAGAGCTGTGCAAATTTCTCACTTACTTGGGTAGTACTAGGATCTGCACAAGAAAAATGCAGAAGAATATAAGACAAGCACAGGTCACATAGTACTTGAACGCAGGTAGCGTTGTTGCTCTATACTAAAACAAAATTAGAAAGAGATTACAAAATAACCTAACATTATTTTAAAACAGTTGCTAAAATTAACTCAGTTACTGTAACACAGGCTTATGCTTCCTGAGGTGACCATTAACTCAAATGCTTTAAAGAAAAGAACCGGGGGAAATAACAGAGAGCAGGTTTATCAGCTGCTCTTAGCCATAGTAGCTAAACAGAACCTCCATGTACCGTGGCGATGCACCTCTGCCCGCTGGTGGCAGAGGGACCAATGATGGGAAATGGGTCTTGCTTTCATGCCCAGCTGATAGGCTTCCTGGAAGCATCTCTTTGGTCAGGGGGCACCAAACTAGATGGACTCTTGGACTGATCCATCACAGATTTTATATTGTTACTAGTTGAAGTTAGCCCGTTGAAAAACGGGCGCTAGAGGAGGAGGAGTCGTTTGCTCCGAGGTGCCGCCGCTGCCTCTGGCTCCGCCTCCTCCCGCCGGGCTTGCCCTCTCCTCCTCCGGCCCCGACTCTCCGCCCGGGCTGCTCTCGGCATCGCCAGAGCCCCCGCCGGCGCCCTGAGGAGAGGAGAGCGGCGGGAGCTCCGTGCGAGGCAGCGGCGCTCGCGCCTGTGCAGTTGGGGGGCTTTTCGCCCAGATTTTGCTTGTTTGGTTGGCGGCGCGGCGGCCAGGTGGGGGAGGAGGGAGAGAGGGAGTGAGGGCGCGCGCGGGTGCGCAGGCGCACTGGCACCCGGAGCGGGAGGGGGGGCGGCGGCGGGAGGGATGCGGACGGGGGGAGATGGCGGCCTCGTCGAACAACCCGCGGAAATTCAGCGAGAAGATCGCGCTGCATAACCAGAAGCAGGCCGAGGAGATGGCGGCCTTCGAGGAGGTCATGAAGGACCTCAGCCTCACGCGCGCCCATCGGGTGAGCCCCGGGCGGAGGGATGAGGGGTGGAGGCGCTGGGCGGACGCCCCCTCAGGGAGGGAGGGAAGCCCCTCACGGCCGGGAAGAGTCCTGTGAGGGATGGAGGCCGGAGCCCCCGCCGGCGCCCTGAGGAGAGGAGAGCGGCGGGAGCTCCATGCGAGGCAGCGGCGCTGGCGCAACTGAGAACGCGCGTGCGCCGCCGCCTCTCGGACACGCCCCCCTCTCCCGTCGTCCAATCCCTGCGTCCGTCTCGTACATGCGCAGTGGAAATTTCCACTGACACACGGGCGGCGGACGCAGGGACACAGGGAGATTATTATATAGGATATTGTACCTCTTCAATGGTTTTCCAGAAAGAAAATAGCAAGAGCAGGCACTGCCACTAACAGTTGTGCCTCTCTTGACCATTTGTTTAAAAAAAGGTTTTACATAAACAAGGGGCTCAAAAACTGTGCCTATTTGGGGTACGTTACTATAATTAAGAAACAAACCACCAAGAAGTTATCTTGCCCAAGTCCTATCGAACTGCACCTGATGCTGCATTTTACTGGGGAGCTTCCCAGTTGATTGTGGCAAGGCCTACTGGGATAACATGTTTATCATGGAATGTTTCCCTTTCTCCCTGCAATGGAAAATGAGCAAAACCAACTTGACCCAGAAATCCCCAAACAACCCACTTCTAGCCTGAGAACAAGCTGACATAATTGAAGCAGAAATGTTGAAGACAAAGCAGGAGATAACCACCGTGTGGTAGCACTGAAAACATTCATAGCAAAAAGAGAAAGAAAGGACGACTCTCTCATTTGGACCAAATCCTCTGATTTGTTAGGCCTGGTGGACAAACATATATAAAACACAGCAGTGGAAGAACTCCAAACCAACAAAGTTCAAGTTCTCTGGTCAGTCAGAGGCCACTTCTATGAAATTGACAGTGCTTTGTCGGAAGGGCCGACCGGCTGCAATCTGGAGAACAGGCACATCCTTTACATTTCCAGATAAAATAGGAGATAGCCTCTGGTCTTTCCAAGAAGGAATCCAATTTTGCTCCGTGTCAGGAAGGAGATTAAATAGAAGAACCGGCGAGAAAAACCACCGCGACCTCAACTTAGACACCAACAGGGCCAAACATTTTTCAGGTAAGAGGACCCCCCATGTAAATAGAACCAACTAGTGCCGTGACTTGCTTTTACAAAATGAACACAGAACCCTGACGTTGTATGCTAAGTGTTACTTACTTCTTTTTCCAGTGCTTTGTTATAGAAGAGCAATGATATCCTTTGAATATCCTCAGACTTAAGCCACTGCCTAGAAGAGGAAGAAAGAACATATAGAATATTATACATAAAGCTGGATAATTATTTGCTTCTTATATTTTTCTGAAAAGTTTAAGTAAGAGGCACAACTTTGTACAATGGGAGGAAATCTAATCTAAACCTACATTCCTCTCCAGGGAAGCCTGAGAAAAGAAACTATAGCCCTGTGAGGGAATACAACCAATTTCAATTTTTAATATAGGGAGATAATAGTGTCAGTTTGCATTTCTTAGTGCAGAAAGTATTGACCTGATGTGTAGAGCTCTTCCCTATTCTGATTAATTCAAGAGGGTTCTGGAAGCTACTGGAAGCTTCTCTGTATGAAAGAAGCTTCATGATTGTTTGGGTTATACCTTCTGGGAAGCTGGTTTGAACTGGTTCTCTTATCTCTTCCAATTAAGGTCATGCTGACTATAAATATAGACCAGAAGGAGCCTGGGTTTTACTTTCTATCTCTCTTCCTTTTGGTGTGGTGTTCTGTACACAGTATGCTTAGTGTTAAGGTTTAGTCTTGTTATAGGTTTATAAGTTTTTGTAAGTGCTGCAACTAGATTTTTATGGACTGTACCAATCTTGAATGTACTGGATCAGTGACCATTATGCTTATTTGCCTTCAGTAGCAAGTAAAGCTCTGCTGGATGAAGTACAATTGCCTCTGGTCTATTTTTGGGGAATCTCTGCTACGTGTTTCAGTTTTTTCTCTTCCTTTGGCACTGGCGCGACAAATAGCCACGGTCCATACTGGCAATGAGACCTTCCAATTTCAAACCTTGTAAGTAAACAACACTATATGCTTATGTGTTGGTGCTCTTAGTTGATCTGGTCCCAAAAGAATATTTGAGAGAGCAGCTTCTTGACATTCAACTTGTTTAAGCAATTATAGGTCAAACCCAGACTTTGAATTATGTCCCCAAATTATAAACAGCCAGTGAGGATTCTGGAGCTCTGCTACACATGCTCTGGGGAGTCCATTGCACCAGAAGGCAAGAGGAACAACTGTAGATCAAATTACACTTAAATTCAGTTTAAGTAGCTGAGGCTTAAGCATGCAAAACAATGCACATAAAAAAAACCTTTTGCATATGTAACAGCAACCTTAGCAAACAGAATCCAGCAAGCTATAGTGTCTGTTATTAAGAATGACCAGACCAGTTTTATAAAACAAGACAAGCAGCAGATATTAGAGAAGTGATGAATTTGGTAGATTTAAACAAAAATAAAGACCAATTTCTAATTTTATGACTAGATGCTAAAAAGGCTTTTGACAAAATTTATAAACGGTATACAGAGGTAGCTCTTAACTAAATTTTGTTTTCCTTTGTGTTTTATAAAATGGATTAAAATATTGTATGACTCGCCTACATCTAGAGTTAAAGTGAATGGCAATATGTCTGCTACTTTTCCACTGCCCCAAGGAATTGGGCAAGGGCGTCCACATTCACCTCTGCTTTTGCTTAGAACCCCCCTGGCTTGTGCTATCACGGGGCAGTTCACAATTCAGTTGAATATAAATTGGTTTTATCTGCAGATGATATTCTTTTGTTTATTTTGAAGCCTTGTACTAACATTCCTATGTTGATCCAAACAACAGATACCTTTGGTAAAATATCAGAATACTCTATTAATTGGTCTAAGTTGGAATGATCTTTCTTGCATTTTTGGTAATTTTCTCTCTCTCTTTTTGTTTTTTTCTTTCATCACTTTGTTTTCAATAACTGAAATTCTTTTAATTAAGTAACAACAACAACAACAACCTGTAGCACATTCCCCAACAATGAAGAGGACCAAAGAGCCTCATCTCATATGGTGCTCTAAATAGGTCTCTGAGTCATTTAGCATAGTATTTGCTCAGTTCTCATTTGCTTCCAATAAACCAGACACCCCAGGTTACTAAAATACTTGTTCCTCATCTACAGGAAATTCAGCAATGGAGTGCTTTGGTCCTTTGAACTCCTGACTTCCAAACACAGTGAATCACGGGACTTACCAGAGAGAGGGGTGGGGGGAGGACAGGGGGAAGGGAGCTCAGTGCAGAGTAGCACGGCCAAGGAGGCACTCTTGCCATTATGTTGGCAGAACACGGGGCAATTCATCTCAGGGTCACATTGGGCAAGTTGCAGGGGGTTGGACTAGATGACCCTTGTCGTCCCTTCCAACTCTACAACTCTGTGTTTCTGTGTGCTTGCACAGTGCCAAGGTCTCGGTGCCTTGCCCCTCCCCACAATGCTACTGGTGGTATCAATATCAGGGCAACCTTGTGTGGAAACATACTTTTGAGCGTTTATTCCATCAATTGCTCGAATCATCCTTTCATTCAGTTCCTCTTCAAATTTCTTCTTCTGAGATTTTGTTCTGTGGAGGACAAAAGGACAAATAGGAGTTAGTAGCCTTGGGGAAAATACCCAAATAAGGCATGGCAACGATGAGAGAGAACAAAGAGAACAGGGAACAAAAAGGGAGCCAGCTCTTTGTATTCCTGTTTTCCTGCAGCAGTATATAAAACAGAGTCTACACAACTTGCCATATTTGGACCTGCATTTAACATCAGCCTTTTGTTTTGCAATATGAAATTGACTTGTTGCTGGGATGATTTTAGAACAGGGGTAGGCAACCTAAGGCCTGTGGGCTGGATGCAGCCCAATCGCCTTCTCAATCCAGCCCACGGACGGTCCGGGAATCAGCGTGTTTTTACATGAGTAGAATGTGTCCTTTTATTTAAACTGCACCTCTGGTTTATTTGTGGGGCATAGGAATTCGTTCATTCCCCCCACCCCAAAAAAAATAGTCCGGCCCGCCACATGGTCTGAAAGACGGTGGACCGGCCCATGGCTGAAAAAGTTTGCTGACCCCTGCTTTAGAACAACATAACCAACAGTTTGACTTCAGGTCATCCCAAAACAGCAGGAAACTAGAATTTAGGAATCTGGGTCTGATATAGTTGCCCTGAAGTGGACTGGTAAAGTTACACATTTTGTTACCTATGAACTTGACCAGTTACCATATGTGATTCCATGGTATCGTGACATATAGAAGTCTGCAAGAAATGGCTGATTTTATCTCCTTGCTCTTCACGATGAAGCCTCTGAATGAATGAACCAAGTTTATCTGCACCACCTGAAGTCTCTGACTACCGGCATATGCCTGCATGGGCATATTCTTCCTTTCACAAGCCCGAGGTAGCCCAAAAGCCCTAAGAGGAGAGCCATCCTTTCTGACCCAACTCAGAGCACCCACCAAGCTGAACATAGTTCACAGCTACATGTGGTAGGTAGCGCACTAGGAGAATAACTCTTCTGCTTTTCTGTCTTGCCTGAAACTACAAAAGAGAGTGGTATGCAAGTCACCTGGCAGGTAGGTCACAAACATTTTTATTTAATTATTGAGCTTTTTGACTGCTCTTCATCCATTCCAGATTTCAAGGTGGTTTATGGGGTCCTAGCAGACTGAATTTTTTTGCAAGTGTATTCTGTATCCTATATAATAAAGTGCCTGTGTCCGTCCGTACTTTCCGTGTGTCAGTGGATTTCGCAACTGCGCTTGCGCTCCACTGACACAAGGATTGGAGGATGCAGAGACTTCGGGCGGCCAGGGATTGGAGCGGGCAGAGAGGGGGGCGTGTCCGAGAGGACGGCCGTGCGCAGGCGCAGCGTCATTTGGGTCAGTGCCGCCGCCTCGCACGGAGCTTGGCCGCCTCCGCTGCCGCCTCTCCCGCCGTCGCTCTTTCCGGCCGTGACAGCCGGATCCAGCCCCCTGGGAGCCGCAGCGACGGGTCCACCCACCGTGCTGAGGGAGGCCGTCGAGGCCGTCGTCAGGAGCTTCGCCAAGCACATGCAAGGCTACGGCCGCGGTGGGTCCCTGTCCCAGGAAAGGGCGGGCGGGCAAGCTGGCTGCCTGAGGAGCGGCTCCTGTTACGACCGCCCGGAACAGCCCCAACGGCGGGGGCTTCCTGGCGGAGTCCGCCACTCTCCCCGCGACACCTCCTGGCTCTCGGGCTGCCCAAGGCTGCGCCACGAAGTTGCCGCTCCCCAGGGCCAGCCGGAGCTCTCAGTCCCGAGGCCAGGGGCAGCCAAGGGCGCCTTGGGGGTGGAACGTCCGTGGGAAGCCAGAGAAGCCGAGCGCGGAGAAGCCGAGCGCGGAGGTGAAAGAGCTCCCCAGGGGCTGAGGCGCTCCGTCGGCGCCTTTCCCCTTCAGGCCTCCTCCTCCTTCGCCTGGCCTGAGGCCTCTCCGCAAAGGGGTGGTGGAGGAGGAACGCCCCCGCCCGCCCTCCCTCCTGCCCGGCTCTTCTCCTGCGCGGCCGGAGCCGGCGAGGGAGCTGGGCGCACGCGGCGGTGCCGGCCTCCGAGGGGGCGTCCAGGGTTGGGGGGCTCCCCGGTTTCCCCGCACTCAGCCTCCTCCCTCCGCGGCGGCAGGAGCGCAGCCGCCTCTTCCTGCCCGGCTCCAAGATGGCCGACCCGGCGTCGGCGCCCTGCGCGGTCCGAGCGGAGGTGGGGGGAGTGAGGAGCCGCGGCTGTGCCCCCCGCCCCGCAAGGCGCACACGTGTGCTGCCGGGCTAGCGCCCGTTTTTTCAACGGGCTTCAATTCACTAGTTGGTACAATAATAGTACATTAGTGGTTGGATTTATAGTGGAGCACCATATATAACTCAGTTTTATTAGTTGTTCCCTAAAGCCATATTATTGCCATCTGGAAAAGCGTTATAGTGTGACAAAAGTGGTACCAACCCATCCCCCAGAATCCTTGTGGTATGAAAAGTTACAGAATTTCAGCAGGAAGCTACAGGACATGAAATGATTGGGGGGGGGGGGAAGCAAAATGTCTGCCCCAAAACTTTTGCAGATGCAAACATTATTGAAAGTAAGATCATGCATAAATGAGCACAAATCTTCAGGAATGAATCATAGAATCATAGAGTTGGAAGAGACCACAAGGGCCATCCAGTCCAACCCCCTGCCAAGCAGGAAACACCATCAAAGCATTCCTGACAGGTGGCTGTCAAGCCTCTGCTTAAAGACCTCCAAAGAAGGAGACTCCACCACACTCCTTGGCAGCAAATTCCACTGTCGAACAGCTCTTACTGTCAGGAAATTCTTCCTAATGTTTAGGTGGAATCTTCTTTCTTGTAGTTTGAATCCATTGCTCCGTGTCCTCTTCTCAGGAGCAGCAGAAAACAACCTTTCTCCCTCTTCTATATGACATCCTTTTATATATTTGAACATGGCTATCATATCACCCCTTAACCTTCTCTTCTCCAGGCTAAACATACCCAGCTCCCTAAGCCGTTCCTCATAAGGCATCGTTTCCAGGCCTTTGACCATTTTGGTTGCCCTCCTCTGGACACGTTCCAGCTTCTCAGTATCCTTCTTGAACTGTGGTGCCCAGAACTGGACACAGTAATCCAGGTGAGGTCTGACCAGAGCGGAATACAGTGGTACTATTACTTCCCTTGATCTAGATGCTATACTCCTATTGATGCAGCCCAGAATTGCATTGGCTTTTTTAGCTGCTGCATCACACTGTTGACTCATGTCAAGTTTGTGGTCTACCAAGACTCCTAGATCCTTTTCACTTGTACTGCTCTCAAGCCAGGTGTCACCCATCCTGTATTTGTGCCTTTCATTTTTTTTGCCCAAGTGTAGTACTTTACATTTCTCTTGAATGGACAATAAACAATGCCTGGAGGAACCAATAAATAATATTTTAAACAATTACCATGTCCAATAAAAAAAAATAACAAGTTAAATAAGATACTAACAATTGGAACACAGGAAGCTGCCCTACACTGAGTCTGACCATAAGAGTTTGAGCAATCAACAACTATAGTAAGACTCTGAACCATCATGTATCTCCAAATGCCTGGCTGAGCAAGTGAGTTTTTACCTGGAACCAGGACCGGTGCCAGGGTTTCTGGCGCCCTAGGCGAGGGGGCGGGGCACCGTACGTCATGCGCAATGACGTACGGTGCCCCGCCCCCTGCCGTCGGGCGCCCCGCACCGCCGCGATTTTCGCCACTGGTTGGGGTGGCACCGGGCGGCGGCGGGGGGCGAGGGGCAGGCTGGCCAGCGCCCCCTCCATTTTGGCGCCCTAGGCAGTTGCCTAGTTGGCCTAAATGGAAGCGCCGGCCCTGCCTGGAACTGGAAACCCAATAACATAAGGGCCATCCATGACTCCAGGAGAAAGGAATTCCACAGTTGGGACATCACTGCAGAGAAAGCCTTCTCCAGCGTTGCCACCCAACAGGCCACAAGAAAGGCCTGGGCTGGCTGGCATTGGGAGGGACATGTCCTCAAGCAACTGGGTCCCAAGTCAGTTATGGCTTTATATATTGACATCATGGGAAGTAGCACATAGGAAGTCAGCACAGATCCCATGTGGTTGGATTTATGTGCGTGTACCAGGTAACATCCAACAGAACTCTTGCATTCTGCATTAGCTGAAGTTTCCAGACCACCTTCAAAGGTTGCCCTATATAGAGCGCATTACAGAAATCTAGCTGTGAGGTTACTAGGGCATTAAGTTCTGTGGCCAGACTATCCCAGCCCAGAAATGGCATTCTTACAATTACTAAGCAGTTGGCTGATCAAGAGACCCAGGTGGCGCTGTGGGTTAAACCACAGAGCCTAGGGCTTGCCGATCAGAAGGTCAGCGGTTCGAATCCCTGCGACGGGGTGAGCTCCCATTGCTCAGTCCCTGCTCCTGCCAACCTAGCAGTTCGAAAGCACATCAAAGTGCAAGTAGATAAATAGGAACCGCTGCAGCGGGAAGGTAAACAGCGTTTCCGTGCGCTGCTCTGGTTCGCTTTGTCATGCTGGCCACATGACCTGGAAGCTGTACACCAGCTCTCGGCCAGTAACGCGAAATGAGCGCCGCAACCCCAGAGTCGGACACGACTGGACCTAATGGTCAGGGGTCCCTTTACCTTTACCTGCCTGATTTCAAGTCTCAGGGCTGAATTAGACATGGCCTCTGTCATATGACTTGGCATTGTATAGTTGAGTTTCCCCTCAATGGTGGGGCAGATCAGGACCACTGAATAGGAAAGGGGGGCTTTGACTCCTTTGCACTCACCAAGGTCCCCAAACTAGACTTCCTTGCATGCTTGTTATTCATAATGGAAGGAAAGCTTTTATTGGAAACTCCCCTCCCATTGTGAATAGCTAGCATTTGCGGGGTGGGGGTGGGGGTGGGTCCAGTTCTAATCAGGACTGCAGCAGCAACAATATGCTTAAGTCACCCTCCAATACTGTAAGTACTTCAACAAATCCAGGCCAATACAAAAGAGCAAATGTACTGTTGCATCAGCTTGCCTGAGTCAAATCGTAGCGGAATTATATTATTTCAGCTATAATCCTAATTGCTGTTCAAAATTACCCTTGCTAACAAAGTGAATGCTTATATAGATTAGAATTGCTGGTAAAAGAGAATAATGCATTTTTCTCATAGAATCAATGTCTGAAAAATCAATACATACCTTTCTCTACAACGCTGGAAATTATACTGACCCATAGGCATGTCCTAAGAGAAATTAAGAGAAAATGTCCACATAGTATTATAAAAAAAATATTCTGGATTCTCAGTATATAAGTTTGTATTGCAATGCAAATGTTGTGTCAGAGAACATTTTCTCCAGCTCAAAAATCCCAGTGAAGTATATGATAAAATCCTTATTAATTTTAATGGGCCAGGATTGTATCAGTGCCATTCCTTGTATGTCAACTCATAAGTAAAGTCCTACTGAGCTGAATATGACTTACTCCCTGGTAAATGTGTGTAGCCTGAGTGGTGCAAGCCAAACGAAGGCAACACACCCAGCTGAATTAAGCATGAGAGACTAATGATTTCAGGATCATATTAATACAGGCCAAGCTCTGATGCTGGTCAGCATCCTCTTTCTCAGTCAGACACTTGCAGGAAGCCCGCCTGACAGCCATGAAAGCAACACCAGTCCCTAGTTTATTTTCCCAACTGGTCTTCAGAAGTGTCCCACCCTGGAATTAGGAGATTCCAAGGCTTCAGAGTCTTGTAGCCCTCTATGGAGGCTGGTGGAGTTTGTCCATTCCCCTTATCTCCCCTTTCCTATGCTGCACAGTGCTAAAGGGCTCTGGTTCAGGGCTGGCTGCCAATCTCAAATCTGAGAACTGAATTGTTGTCTGGGGGTGGGGAAAGGAGAGAAATCTGGAGAGGAGGGAAAGGCATAGTTTTCCCTCTCCCCCACTGTGCTAGCGCTGATATATAACGATGCAGAAAACTCATACCATGGTGCTGATCTTGCCATTTTCTGTAATCATGCTGTCCCGATGGTGTAAGTGAGCAAATGGCTTGGCTGCTCCCCAGGACTCCAAGTACCGGGTCATACGGACAGATGCTCTCATTTTAGCTCCATCTAGAGTATTCCGGGGTCGGAAATGATGCTGCGGACTTCGTTTTTCTTCCTGGTTAGGAAATAAATAAACCCAAGAGGTACAGATAGTATAAAACTTGCACAATTTCTATTGTTTCCTGTTTTGCACAATTTATTCTAGTTTTGCTCATCATGGGGAGAAGCCACGGAGAGCAATAAAACACAAACTACTGAAAATCTTATTTAGCCTCCTCCTGACTTCTGAGATTATAGCTAGCGTTGTCGACAAATAAATAAGGGCAAGGGACTTGTTCCTTAAAAACAAACAAGCCAAGGTCCTCAGGAAGACAACAATACCACGCAGCTGCATAACATAAAGATCTAGGTAAGTAGATGCTCAGTGTTGCATTTCTTATTGCCCTGACAAATCACAATCCAGAAGTGGTTCCCCTGATGGGATGGAGCCACAACGGCAGCTTCTCAGCAGGGATGCCACTGCTGCTTGCCGGGAAGGAGGTGAGCCATTGCAGGGCTCCCTCCACTGCACCTGCGCTGTACCTGTCTCCCTGTCTAGGCCGGCCCGCCCATGAGGCAGACTGAAGCAGCCACCTCAGGAGGTGAAATCCTGTGGGTGGTCCCCCCCATGCACGTCCCCTGTCCCCCTGCAGTGATGGCTTCCAGCAAGATTGCACAAAATCTCTGCAATATCTCGCTATATCTCACTATATCTCGTTGGAAGCCGCTGCAGCAACACAACCCCGGGGGGCTTGGGGGGCGGTTCACCTCAGACGGGTCACCCCTCCTCCCAGTCATCTCGACCCCCCCTCTTCTGGGAAGCAGGCATGACATACCTAGCAAGAGGCGGCCACTGTGGCTCTGCCCCACTGGGCAAGCCAGGTCTGGAAATGGCCCAGATCATACAGCGGTGAAGGCAAGCGGGCAGTAAGCCCCCGCCTGGTGCACAGCCCCCCCCCCACGCCCGTTTCATGGCTGTGCCAGAAGAGGAAAGCAAAAGCTTCCACTTTTAGATCAGCCACAGATTAGCCCCAAACCCTAAACTGTGGTTGTACTTAACTATGATTGCCTAAACTCATTTTCATGTCCCAATGTAGCCCTAGAAACCACAGAAGCAAAAGCATGGCTCTTGTCTGCTTATAGCAGTTTCAAATACAATGTGGAGAAAACAAATGAAACATTACTAACCTTGGGGTTGATAATAAAGTAGGTTTTCACATTATGGTCCTTGAGATATGGGTCCCTTGCATCTCCATCCCCATCCTCCACTTGGTAAGCTCCATTCAAGTGTGCCAAGGTGACTGAAGTAATGTGAACACGGCTGAAATTATGGTTTATTTTAAAATGACCATTATACAACATTAAGAATGTAACACTGCTTTCTTTTCTTTTCTTTTACTATTGGGAAATATTCCCAACAGCTATACAAAATGAAATACTTGTGAACTAAACAGCACATTGTAAATGAATATATATATATATATTTGCAGGCAATGAATCTGGAGATTGCTGTGCACAAAAACAAATGCAAACTCTGCCCTCGTCCACACTGACGTAGTCAGCCTAAACTTGTCTGTACCGTTTCAGACTTTAGCAGGAGTTCACATGATTCCCACATGCAAAAAGAGAGAAATACATCTGTACACAGAATACTAGAATGTCCAAGGACTACATTAGGACCTCCTCCACCACCCGTCTTCTAGACTTTTTATGTGGAGTGGATTCAGTCACTTGAACCTGTATAACAGAACGGTAAAACCCTGATTCCAGAAGGCCACCTCAGTGAGAACTAGGCCCATCATTCAATTGTGCTCCAGAAAAACAGCCAGTCTTTAACATTCTCATTTGTTCCAATCTAGTTTTGCCTTGTGGGCGAAAAGGAGCCAAGGAACACAAGAAGCCCTGAGTCCAGTGGCTTCTCCATTCAACTACGGTAATACATATCCAAATGCTTCTCTTCCTCAAGAGAGATCAGAGCAGCTTCTATTTGGTTTCTAGGGGGGTCTGCTTTCTCATCAACTTATGGGAGCCAAACCTATATGCTCAGCAGTTGAACAGTATTGTGTGCCTTCCAAGACTATTGCATTTCAGTAAAAGGGGGAAATCTCTATTTGCTCAGGATGAGAGCAAATAAACAGGGTAAAATGCATGAATTTTAATAGGGGAGTGGGGGCAATCTAGCCACACCTGCAGGCCTACTGCTTTCAATTGTAGAGTTAAACACATGACTTAAAAGGACTTAACTTTGGTGGGATCACATCCAATATTTAGAAAATGTAATCAGGTCTATTTAAATATAGAACATTCCAGTGGGCGAGGCAAGGCCATCACCTTGGCTGAGGACTACGGGGCCCTATTAACTGCATGGTAGGCATTTTGGATGACCTTGTAGGCCCCAATTTATTTGGGGAAATGTATCCACACCCATCTTAAATAGAGACTAGTCTTACCCAGGAACTCCTCCGGCTTCCATGTGATTGGCTAGTGTAACATCATGTGACCATACATCATACTGCCATTTCTGCAGTCCAATTACGCCACAAAGGACATTCCCAGAGTGCACTCCTACTCGCATATTAATATCAACTCCAGTTGCATCTCTGACCTTCCTATTGATGAGAAATTATGATCAATCACAGCTGTTATTTTCTGGACTTTGAAAAAAGCACACGGTACTACCATTACCACACAATGACTTCTTCATGCGCTACTGTTCATGTCTTAATTAAAAAGTGGCATAGAAATATTTTTACTTTTATAACTAAGATGGTTAAAGAACAGCCATGTTAACATCAATATAAAAGTAAACAAGCTAAAAAAATGGTCACAAATTCAATTCAAACCCACAAGTATTATTTACAAAGAACTGATTCTAAATAAATTTGGAACTTGTCTTTTGCTTTTTGAGACGAACTGGCAGTTGTCATACCTAGCCTGATCTGGAATCAGATGCGGAGTCCTTGGGAGGACAAACCAGACACCCCACAGGCCAAGGAGCTTGAGGAGCAGTCAAGGCCAGCTGAATCTAATGTTGAGGATCCTCTTTGAGGGGCCCTTTGCGTTAATACCTGACAAAGAACCCCTGGGATGGTCAGAGGAGCAGGTGGAGCCATCCTCCAGCCTCTGAGTGCTGGCACCCAAGTCTTTGGGTTCAGGCCAAAGAGTGACAACACAATAGAGCTGTAGACCCAGAGTCATTGGTCTACTCATGAAAAGAGGGTTTACTTGTCAGTAAGCAATCCCTGATTCTCCTTCACTGCTGGTAGCTGTGGTAAGGATGTGATTTAGGAGGCTATGGTATATAAGGTTTCTTGTTCCTGCTGCAAGTCATCATCCCATTCCCCATGCTATTGTCCATGGTCTTCTCCACCATCAAAATTTAGATTCTAAGTTCATTGGGTCAGGGTCCTGTTTTGTGTTACTCTGTAAACTAGGCCTAGACGACATAGTGCCCTCCAGATACTCAGTCCTCAGCCAATGGTCAAGGATGGTGGGAACTGTAGTTCTCAACATCTAGAGACCACCACCTTGGCTACTTCTGCCATAAAGGACTATTTTACATTGGTGATGGCAAATTTGTGACTGCTCAAAATTATCGCACACACTCCAACAATGGGCCCTGTAAGTTGCACATCAGTCAGCCTCTGCTCCAAGATGGGGACAGTTAGCCCACTTTTAGAATATCTTCGGAAAACCTGGGAAAGTCGATGCTGTCATTAAAAAGGTCTTAGCAGATCTAGAGCTTCCAACATTGTCAGATAATCTAGATCAGTGATAGCCAAACTTGGCTCTCCAGCTGTTTTGGGACTACAACTCCCATCACCCCTAGCTAACAGGACCAGTGGTTAGGGATGATGGGAATTGTAGTCCCAAAACAGCTGGAGGGCCAAGTTTGGCCATCACTGATCTAGATCCACAATGGGCACAGAGTGGACACGAAAAAATGGGCAAATCGGTTTCTCGCTTTTCCAATCAAAAGTTTAGTTTTCCACATCAGTTTGCTAAAAAAAAAAAAAAAGTCCTCATGCAAACACCCCAGCATTTTAGTGTTAATTTCTCCTAACATACACATTTGCAAAGCGTTTCCCTCTAAAATGATGCTTTTTGTATGTTATTTTCACCAGTATGGACATTTTATGGATGCTTTATCTGTATGCATTATTGCACGCATTAGCTAGCTGGAGAACTGGGTTGCAAAATTCGGAGAAGTACAAATTCCCAAGGATGGCTGTGCTTCATTTCTTGCATTGTTTGGGAAAGCATGACTTTGGTAGGCTAGTCTTTAAATGCAAACTGAATAGAATTCTTTGCCATCTCTAGTGGGCACTTCATCACGAGGGAAAGATTGCCTTTCACCTCTTCTGTGTATATCTTACTATGCTGCAATGCTGTTTCATGTGGTATACCCCCAAATCCATACCATCCCTCGTTGTAGCTATGGATGCTGAAAATGATATGGAGCTGAAAATGTTAAACATACTGAAGCACAAACCAGAGCAAAAGCTTCAGATTTAAGGCAACCGTGTGAGGCTCACTGGGGAGGTTCAAGGTAAGGACAAGGACAAGTTACAAAATGCTTCTACCTACTTTATGGCTTCACACATGTCCAGTCCCATTTTCACACAGTTCTTGGCATGGTTTTGGAGAGATATAGGGAGGCCGGACACACAGTAGTAGCAATCTCCCAAAATTTTAATTCTCATGCATTCATTTTCCTGAGAGGGGGAAAGAAGGTTCAGTTAGGAGATGGCCAGCACAGCAACTACTCTATTCCGAACTTAAAAATGGAAAGCGTAATGCTGGTGGTCAACAAAAGAGGTTTAAAGTCTCAAGGCAAATCTTTAAAAATGTAGTATAAACACCAACAACTGGGAAACACTTGCCTGCAAGCGCTCCAGTTGGAGAACAGCCTTTACCAAAGGTGTCATGGGCTTTGAAGACACTCGAACTCAGGATGCAAGGGAGAAACACACTAACAGGAAGGCACACTTGGCAAATCCACACTGTGATCAACTCCCGCCCGGAAACCAATGTCCCCACTGTGGAAGGACGTGTGGATCCAGAATTGGGCTCCACAGTCACTTACGGACACACTGTTAAGACGGTGTTCATGGAAGACAATCTTACTCAGCTACAAGTGATCGCCTAAGAAAGAAAGACCATGCCTGGAGTGCTGCAGAAGCACAATGTACTTGGTACCATCAAATGTATTTCACCTAACGATGGGGAGGAAGATAGCTGGGCTTGGACATGCAGGCTGAGATGCCCTGCCGAGAGCTATGTGCATCCCATTTCCACTGACCTACTTTTCCTGAAATGTGAAATCAGAAGCACACACAAGCTATGCAGTATCCAGGGACCTAGGAAATTAAATGAAAACTCCTCCTGCTTGGTACAAAAATAGATATCTCTGTTGGGAGCACGGGATATTTGTCGTCATCCCTATTCCAGCACTTGCAAGAAGAGCAACACCGCTTCCTAGGCTTAGTCTTCAGAATTATATTGCCACTTTGCCGTGTTCCTTCACGACAGCATGATTAGTCTTTTAAATGATGCCCGCCAGCATTATTTTTAAACCATTCAAAAGCAAATACTGTTCCATTAGATGTTAGTGATTTGCAAACCATTTATCATAAAACTCTAGGATTTCTCAGAGGTTCCTCAGGGTTTTCTTGGTGAGAAGTTCAGTGCTATGGGCAAGCTGCCCCAAAGCCAGCTTGCCCATCAGTGCTGATCTTCCTCAGCAATGCTCACAGACAGGCAAGTCTCAGGTGCATTCCGGAATACACTCTCACTGAACTGAATAAAGATTGCAAGTGGGAAGCTGTACATTTGAATGCTCTGCCTTGAAAAGCTCCCTGCACAGAGAAAAGCAGCATGCCAAGGAGAAGCCAAGACCTAAGCCCTTTCCAAAAATCTATTAGGATTTATTTTTATGCAAGAAGGGAGTATTTATAAAGGTGCAACATCTACCTGCAACATGAAATGGCAAAGCATGAAAAAAACATTCATCCACTGACTGTATAAACTGGTCTCCATGATCCTTGGGAATCACTAACTTGCACCCACAGACACCAGGCCTACATAATATACATATATGGATTTCCCCCCTCTTTTTATTATTTGGATTTTTAAAAAAATGACAAGGGCTTCCTTCACGCATGGTGGGGCTATTCTGAAAAGAGGTAGGGTTCTCAAGCATGCTGAGAGAGGCAGAAAGAGAGAGAGCAAAGAAAAAAAAGAGATGTGTGCATGTGTGAATTAGAGGGTGTGGGTGCCACCTATGTGTGGTCTGAGGGCAAGAGACATGTGTGATGCGTGATGCCACACTCCATGACAGCCATTTTGTGACTGGAGCCCATGGCACTTTCTCAAAACTCAGAATGCGTCTTCTGGCCCCAAAAGGTTGGCAACCCCTGGCTTTGGCATGGCAGCACCCACACTTTGGAGCCCCCTGCCGACTGACACCAGGCAGGTGCTCTCAGTGTTCTGTTCCCGGCAACTGCTCAAACATTTTCGTTAGGGCAGCCCATCTGAACACGCGGAAGCTGCATGAGATTTACTTCCTTTTAACCACTGCTGACTTTCATCAACTTTTGAATACTCTTAAATACCTGGTTTTAACTGTGTTTTATCAGTCTTTATAATGTTCTGTTCTATATTTTTGTAAACCGTTTAAAAGCTCTCTTACCATCATGCAGTTTATAATATATAATAGCAAATTCAATTTTTTTAAAATAAAAAAACACTCCTTTTCCTTCCAAACAGAGTCTGAGCCTTAGTGCAACGTACCATTCAGTAACTGGATGTTGGTTCCTTCTGGCATGCAAAAAAAAAGATTGCCTTACGCTTTGCCCTGGCTGTCCTCAAGACCCCTGCAATGCTAAGAACATATCTAACAAAGAAACAAACTGATCAAGGATGGTGACACAGTTAATGGGACAAGATGTTTTTGTGTCTAGTTTCCTAAAGGTTCCTCTCAGAATTTTCCCGGTTACTTAGGAGGCAATAAAATTTTGTGCATTCCTAATGCCATCCATAGAGTTCCTTTTAGTCATAGCAGATACACACCGAATTGCTGTTTTTATCCTCTTCCTTTGTGCCCTTCCCCCACATTTGTATTAGCTTGTGACCAAAGGACAGTACAAATGATAGATCAGCAGCTGAAAGCCCCAGGGTCAACCTGAGAACCATGGGCTGGCTGGCTGGCTCCCCAATTTCCCATGGCACTCAGCATTGGCCCAGAACATGAGGGTGGTCTGGGGGTTGTGAAAACTGCATTTGCAGCAAACCCCAGGTCAACAACCTAGCATGCCGCCCTCACGCCACAGCAATAAATCTTAACATCAAAGACAATGATAACCTACCAGCCATTATTGAAGCCCTCAGGGGTACTTACTTTTGCAATTTGGTCAAACTTGCCAAAGAGCTCATTCAGCATGTGCACCAGTTCTCCAGGAGAGCAATCACTAGCCAAGCGAGTGAATCCCACAATGTCGGCGTATAAAATGCTACAAGTGAAAAAGGGGATTTTACCATTTTGCTTAGCTTAAAACTATCCCTAGAGTTTCTTGGGGAAAACAAACAAGAGAAAGGGGAATGCACTAAATACCTCACCAGGAGCAGATACAACTTGTCCACAACCATATGTTTGGATACTGAGCTCACGGGGGGGGGGGAGCTCGTACATCCTTTTGGGATGGTCTGCTGTTGTGGTCTGGCTCCCCTTCCACTGTGTCCACTCAGGCTGTGACCCTGCCAGGACTGTTTGCTCATAAAGGATTTGCCCCACCCTGCAGTTTGCCGCACTGCAGTCGGAAGCTGAACTCCCAGCAGACCTCTTTGAAGAGAAGGGCAGGTTACCAGCCTGCAAAGAGGAGCTGCTAATACCTTCTGGTGCCTAAACTGAGCCACCCACCAGACAAGACCGTTCTAAAGTTTCCACCGGAAATGGCAGAGGAGACAGCCAGAGGTCATTCAACTGCTCCACAGTGTGAGATTTAAAGCCAGAAGACAACCCTTAAACCGTACTGCAACGGGCTTAACCAATTACGGTATTTCACACAGGAGGATGGACCTACAAGGAGAAAAGGCAAAATAGGGGAGTCTTCTGCAAAGGCCTGGCAAGGGTGCGCTGCCCCTCATGCAGCAGTTCATTGGGGGGTGGGGTGGAGGAGAAATGGGAAGCCCCATCCTATTTGGGCTCTGCGTCACACATCGTTGGCATGCAACCCACAGCCTATTACCCCCAGGGGAATGCAGCACCTTGAGGGAAAAAGATTCCCTATTCCCAGAGTGCTTTGTTTATTTTTCATTTTTTGCTTGCTACAGTATTTTGTTAATGTTGTTAATATTGTTTGATAGATTATATATGTTGTATTGATTTGTTAACCATACAATATGACTTTTGCTTTAATTGTGCTTTGTGAACCATGTTTTATAGATTAAAATTGTTTCACTGATGATTTGTTAATTATTCCATATGACTTAGGCTATATTTGTGTCATTCTATTATGTTCTTTCAAGCTATTGTCATTTGTTGTTTGTAAGGTGCTTTGGGATATAGAAGTATAATAAATCACATCAATTCAAAATCCCATCTGGAGATGCCACAGTTAAAGCTCAGTAACATCTGCCTTTCATAGATCATCCACTGGTGACTCTCTCAGGTCCTTCAGAGTCTGAGGCAGCCCTGCCAGGCAAAACTCGTACTCTGGGCATCGATGTATGGATCCTGTCCCCTACTCTTCTGTGACTCTAGCTGAAGGGCAGTACAGGGCATGAAAGGCATCAAGGGTGCAGGATGGGACCAGAGCCTGAATGAAACAGGCCAATGTGACTTCCATCACATTTCTCATCTCCCACCCACCCCGATCCTTGAGACTGAAACACATTCCAGCTTTGCCACACTGAAAATTGCCCCCAAAGGACTGTGTTGATCAGTGCTGATGGCAGCCATACAACAAGTGCAAAGGCTTCTCACTTTTTTTTGCTTTCGATATTTACTACGAAAAATGTAAGGTCATTTGTTCAAGCAATAATATTTCAGCCTCTGGGTTGCTTTTAAATTTGATACGCCTAATTAAATTCAGCTGCCTTCCCAAAATAAACATCTCACAAGGTCCACAGAGGTTATCTATATTCACAGTTATATGGAATCAACCTGCAACATCTGCGTGCCTGAACACCTGCATCCAATGAAAGAAAAGAAAAAGAAAGAAACAAGGCAACCGCCTCCCTCTAAACAATGTATAGCCGTGATTAAAGCATTTTGCTAGTAATGCACTTCAGCACTGAGAACGGGCAAGTGTCTGTTCCAAACAATACCTTACATTGGTGTGCCTTTTGACATATAAATTATGAAAGTTGTTTGTATTTTCCAGCTGGCCTGCTTTGGGTCCTTGTAACCTCTGGATGATCTCAGCTTTCATCTCCATGGCTATGTGAGCAGGAAGTAAGGAAAGCAGGAGACGCTCCTAGGTTGGAGAGAGGAAAGACAAAATGGCCCAAGCTGCAACTGAGCTTCAAGCTGGAAAGTCTGCTACCGGTAAGTAGTTGTTACAAACACATTTACTATGAGCAACAGTGGGATGGAATTTATTTCAAGGATTGGGAGGAAACTGCACATGATGCGCTATCATTTGTGGGGGCCCCCCTCCACTTCCAAGTTTTCTTTTCTTTATGAAATGCAGCTGCAAAAGATTAAATCTTCTGTGGAAAGCTGACAGGGGTGGGGGTGGGGGTGGGTGGGGGGTTATGTGAAGAGAAGCATGAATGGCTTCAGCATCCTTTCTCCTCCAGGGCTTAATTTAAAAAAAAAATGGGTAGAAAAGCAGTGAGAAGGAGGGGAGGGGAATAGGAAACACACAAACCTGCATCAATACACACAATCTGCTCAAAGAAAAGCTCTTACAAAAGAAAATTTGTTTCATGTCCTCATGACTCTACTATGTCCACTTGCCTCCCGGACTCTGAATGCCTTTGGCAGGGTCTTTGGTTTACTTCCTCCTTGGCCCTTATTATCCACCAATTGTCTTTCTTGTTTGTCAATTGCTCTCTGTGAGCATGAAGAACACACATGCACAGATCAGGACAGGAGACCAACAGGATAAAGGGACCAACAGTAGGCTGGGAATCCACCATACAAGTGCATCAGTTCACAAACTAGAGAGTTGTGGCATCCCTTCACAATGTACCTGCAGGAGGCAGACTGGGCATTAACTCACAAACAGATCTACTTATAGGCAGATGGATCAGCTTCATATTTCAGCTGAAGGAGATTGTGAGGGACACCAAGAATATATTTAATCAGGTAAATTCCCATAACAAAACTCGTGCTTGCTAATGACTCCATGCAAAGGTAATCTGGTGGCAGAGACTGCCCCAAACAAAGTTACTGATCCCAAGGGTGCAGCTTTGATGTCCACACCTCGGCTGCTTTTATCATTCATGTCAAGAAGGAGCCAAAGGGCTCTATAGCTTCTTCCACACACAACGTAAACATCTAAGAGGCTTTGACAGAGTCCTCTTGTCTGACTTCTCTCTTCTTGCAACTTATTTCAGAGACAGAACAGAAGGAAGACTGGGGTCTACAAGTAGATTGGCAAGGATTTCTGACTTCCAATTGTTTAACAATAGCAACAACAAAATGACTCCCCCCACCCCTCCAAGACAAAGACTGCAGCAATGAAGAAAGCTAGAGGTGATGAGGAATGGGGTTGGGGGGGGGGGGTTACAGGACTGTGAGCCCAGCTCAGTTCTGGCACTCAAAACATGTCAGCAACTGCTCAAAAGCACCATGTTCCTCAATTCTATGTCTTTTGCACCTGACTCCAACTGGTGGATCATGAGGTTTCCAGCAAAACAAGTCCTGCAAGCCAGAAGTTTGTCATCTGCTGTGTCAGAAGGGAGCTAGCTGTTCTAACAGCAGATGCTCATAGCTGCTGTTGCTCACTAGGAAGAGGATAAGGAAGATCTCACCTGGGAGGCCTCTGTCAAAGCTATGCTTGCTCTGGAGTAAAGCTGGTTTCAGTTGTGTAGAAGTCAGTGGAAACAACCAATGGTGCGGGCCTTTCAGCACTCACCAGGTTTCCCCTTGTAAAAAATCAGCCATTGACCTGGTGTCTATGTGCCACCCTGAAGCCTTTCAGAGCTATCCACCGTACTCTATCACATCTTCCTTCCTCAGAAACCATCCTGCTGGTTCCTGACGCTTTAAAACAGGGAGAGGTGCAGCAAAAATGGGCGTTAGCTGTAGTTGTTCTGCCTCAGTTGCCTTTGTTTTCCAACCCTTGAGGTTCTTTTCAGCACAATAGTTCTGTGTCAGCTCTAATGTGGGCAACACAAAACAGGCTGCATTTCTGACAGATACATGACAAGGCCTTGATGTGCCTATTTATTCTCCGTACCATACTAGGCAAAAAAAACAAAACACCCACAATCTTTTAACCCGCAGGCACACCACTTTCTTGGAACCAAAGCACACCTCTGATATGCAGGCCAGCCAATTTCCATATATCAATGCTAATTCATTTAACATCACTGGATAAATCACAGAGTTGGGGAAAGAGGTTGGTTGGCAGGGAGAAGTGAAACATATTCCTTTATTCACAGGTTTTAATCACTCCCACTATAATTTCTTTGCCCCCAGATCCTGATATATCCCTTCCTGCTTTGATCCTCCATCTCTCCTACCAGTAGCAGATGGCAAGGTGGGGCAGAGGCACTTATAGCTGACTTTCCCACCAGTAAGTCACTGTTGTTTACTGGGAAGGGGAGTGGCAAAGCAGCAGAAATGGCAGCGTGGTGCAAAAGCACTGGCAGGAGCGCCAAATGAGCTCTGTTGGTGTCTTTGCCTTGTGCTGACCTCACTGCCACCTTGACCCTCCTCCTCCCAGTAAGCAGCTGGGAGGTTAGGTAAGTGTCTCCACCCCACCAAGCTGTCCGCTACGGTATACTACCACAGTCAAACTCGTTTCCTTCTTGTTCAAACTACTCTGCTCATTCTCCCTCACTGCCCCCCATGCCTGGAATTCCCTCCCAGAACATTTGTGTGGTGCTACCTCTCTCCTCTCTCAAAACCCAAGTTTTCAAGTTAAGGGGTGATATGATAGCCATGTTCAAATATATAAAAGGATGTCATATAGAGGAGGGAGAAAGGTTGTTTTCTGCTGCTCCAGAGAAGCGGACACGGAGCAATGGATTCAAACTACAAGAAAGAAGATTCCACCTAAACATTAGGAAGAATTTCTTGACAGTAAGAGCTGTTCGACAGTGGAATTTGCTGCCAAGGAGTGTGGTGGAGTCTCCTTCTTTGGATGTCTTTAAGCAGAGGCTTGACAGCCACCTGTCAGGAATGCTTTGATGGTGTTTCCTGCTTGGCAGGGGGTTGGACTGGATGGCCCTTGTGGTCTCTTCCAACTCTATGATTCTATGATTCTATGATTCTAAGTGCTGTCTTTGGTTTACCTTTCTACTCCTCATGACCACAAAAATGAAGCCCCTTAAGTGTCTTTGTGGATTCTGCCCCCACTATCCTTGCCTCGGTCTCCCCCCCCCCTCCCTTCTTTCTCTGGCTTTCAAAATTGACATTGTAAGCTCCTCAAGGGGAAAGAACATGCCTTTTATTGCTTATGCTACTCTGCAAAAATACTGATCAAGTTATATAGAATAAAGAGTTCTACCACCAATTTTTTAAACCTAAATATTTCAGTGCAATCCTGAGCATGTTCAGTGAAAGATAAGCTCCTCAGGTTGTACCATAAATGCAATTAAAAAGAGTGTTGGCTAAACTTACCCCACTGGGAAGACAGAGTCCTTGGCCCTGACACTTTTATGGCAGTAGTGACTCTGCAGGGGCCTGATCCTATTTGTACAAGAAAATGCTCCTTCCTTGCCACTGCCTTGTAAAATGCAGACCAAAACAGTTTGCTGGTGTTTTTCAAGTTGTCTCGAGGGGGTGGCATTTCCTTTGGCTGACTAGGAAGACATTTGTCCCGACCCCTCGATCTCCTTGAGGGCACAAGGCAGAAGCAGCAGCTTTAAAAGATCCCAGAGCATGGTCTGTGCAGGCACTAAACCCTGTATGGATGACTGCACAGATGTCCAGCTCAGTTCCAGGTGAGCCACCTATTTCTGCCTGGGTTTTAATAGGCGCATGGGGGATTCATAAGATCTTAGATGGAAAGGGGGAGGCACTTGGGAAGACACTTTTACTGAGAAAGTCACACAAAAGGTTATGTTTGGCCGGGGGTAAAAAGAGAAAGAGAAAGAGAGATATTCTTGACAGCTTGATAGCCTTTCATTATGTACACCAGTTCTGAAAGATGCTGCTAAACCTGTGCCATTGGTCTTTAAAAATATTTGGATTATGCAAAGGACAAGAACTATGCAGACTAGGGAGATGATGATAGATAGATAGATTAGATAGATGATAGATATTTACACACACACAGTCTTACTTTATTGTTTTGGGGCTTATTTTATTTTGGGATGGAGTGTTGGTGTTTTCTGGCCCAGATTCCATTCATCTTGAAAAGGCATAAGGTGCTCCTCCCAGACTCAAGGGGAGCTTCAAAGGGCATGGGAGGACAGTGGGGTGCCCATGGGGGGGGGGTCAGCAGGAGCACTGCAGGGCTGGGATCAGCCTGTACAGAACAGGGGGACAACTTGCTGCTTCTGCCCGCAAGAGCTTCTGTGCCAAGTGGTGCCTTCCTTGGCTGGACACTTTTGCTCCTCTTGTGAAATCTCTCCACAATTAAAACCCCATTCAAGGCAGCGTACAGCAAGAAAAGATTTGGGTAATTGCAAAAATATAACGAAAGCAGACCTAAGCAAGAAATAAAAACATACCAGAACGTATGTGACAAAATTAAACCACCCCAACATAAGTCATAGTGAGATCTAAAAATACAAAAAGCCAATAGCAATAACAGCAAAATTAATGTCTCTGAAATGAAATCTTCACCCCAATGAAAAGACTCCTAAGCAACACTCCACCCCTAGAGTCTGCAGGCACCCCAAAACGCAGATCTTGAAGGACGCTGAGATAAGGTGATCTCTGGCCTCTCAAGCAGGCCTGCACTTTTATGGCTGGAGTCTGGGTTGTGGGGCCACAAGGTCCTTGCGTGGTGATGTTGGAAATATTATCGATACATTTTCAACTTCTTGGTACACAATTACAGCCCAAAAGACCTGTCCAATGTTTCCATATGAATTGAGAATATGTCTTACATCTCAACCCCAGTATTTCCAGCAAGAGAGAGAGTTCTGAGACAAACATGAAAGGTCCCTCGACTGGCAATCTGAAATGAAAATGACTCTCCTAAGCCAACACCCCATCAGCCTGGCTAAACCATATCCAGTTCTTCTCCTCCTTCCCCTGCAACTATAGAACTGAAAAGAAAAACCTACTTCTGATGTCCTGAGCATTAACCTGACTAAAATAGCTTTTCCTCTCCAGGTATGAGTGAAAGGATAAATCATTTAAAAAAGAATAAGCCAATGTACACTAACACTCCAGGGAAACTATTTTTTCCTGTAATATGAAATTAGTGCATTGTTTTATATAGGCATTAACATTTACAGCATTGCAAGTTTGAGTGACCTAGTAACTATGAATGACTGGTCAGAGCCCATTTAACAACGTTAATGTTTCTTAATGGCTGTGGTGGCTTCTTGAATGCTCAGATAGGGCAGAAATCATGGCCTGATAAGCACATGATACAGTCAAGTATCAAACAGGATGAATTTTAACAGGGAGAAATGTAAAGTACTACACTTGGGCAAAAAAAATGAAAGGCACAAATACAGGATGGGTGATACCTGGCTTGAGAGCAGTACAAGTGAAAAGGATCTAGGAGTCTTGGTAGACCACAAACTTGACATGAGTCAACAGTGTGATGCAGCAGCTAAAAAAGCCAATGCAATTCTGGGCTGCATCAATAGGAGTATAGCATCTAGATCAAGGGAAGTAATAGTACCACTGTATTCCGCTCTGGTCAGACCCCACCTGGAATACTGTGTCCAGTTCTGGGCACCACAGTTCAAGAAGGATATTGACAAGCTGGAACGTGTCCAGAGGAGGGCAACCAAAATGGTCAAAGGCCTGGAAACGATGCCTTATGAGGAACGGCTTAGGGAGCTGGGTATGTTTAGCGTGGAGAAGAGAAGGTTAAGGGGTGATATGATAGCCATGTTCAAATATATAAAAGGATGTCATATAGAGGAGGGAGAAAGGTTGTTTTCTGCTGCTCCAGAGAAGCGGACACGGAGCAATGGATTCAAACTACAAGAAAGAAGATTCCACCTAAACATTAGGAAGAACTTCCTGACAGTAAGAGCTGTTCGACAGTGGAATTTGCTGCCAAGGAGTGTGGTGGAGTCTCCTTCTTTGGAGGTCTTTAAGCAGAGGCTTGACAGCCACCTGTCAGGAATGCTTTGATGGTGTTTCCTGCTTGGCAGGGGGTTGGACTGGATGGCCCTTGTGGTCTCTTCCAACTCTATGATTCTGTGATTCTGTGAAGTTAAAGCTAAATCACATTCAAGTGGAAAACATCTCTGACTCTTTAAATTTCATTCAAACAGCAGCCATGCGTGCGTTTTTCCTGATGAAAACTCTCTGCCCCATTAGCACAAAACTACAGGCACAAAGACTCCCCAAAGGATCTTCTACCTGCACTGGGCATGCCTGTTTTGGCCTCCAGTTATGTTCTGCTTCAATGTTGGCAAAGAAAATAAATACATAATAAACCTTCCATTCCAAATCCTATAGCTGCTCAGAAGTAGACAGCATGCCACTTCTACAACTATGAATTAATCGGATGTACAAGTTCAATATAATAATGCTTCACTAGCAATTAACACCTTGCCAACAAAGGTCCGTATAGTTAAAGCTATGGTTTTCCCAGTAGTGATGTATGGAAGTGAGAGCTGGACCATCAAGAAGGCTGATCGCCGAAGAATGGATGCTTTTGAATTCTGGTGCTGGAGGAGACTCTTGAGAGTCCCATGGACTGCAAGAAGATCAAACCTATCCATTCTTAAAGAAATCAGCCCTCAGTGCTCACTAGAAGGACAGATCCTGAAGTTGAGGCTCCAGTACTTTGGCCACCTCATGAGAAGAGAAGACTCCCTAGAAAAGACCTGATGTTGGGAAAGATTGAGGGCACAAGAAGAAGGGGACGACAGAGGATGAGATGGTTGGACAGTGTTCTCGAAGCTACTAACATGAGTTTGGCCAAACTGCGAGAGGCAATGAAGGATAGGCGTGCCTGGCGTGCTCTGGTCCATGGGGTCACAAAGAGTCGGACACGACTGAACGACTGAACAACAACAACAACAACAAGCAATTAACAAGCTTTCTCCCTCCATCCCAGTTTATTTAGAATGAAGATCTTTCCTACTGAATTCATTTTCTCTCGCAAGCTGGAAAATGCTTTTCATTATAGTAAAGAAAGGCATTGCTTCAGTTATACATCTAGTGTAACCACTCGGTTACCTTGTTCATTTAAACCTGTCACAGCTCCTGACTCATTTCTAAGCCCATTATTATTATTATTATTATTATTATTATTATTATTATTATTATTCGGATCCTGCCTCCTCCCTGAGAGTGACATTCAGTTAGCTCTCTCTGAGATACCTCTGCCGCCTCCTTCTAGAGTCTTTCAAAACATCTTATAAGTCATAAGATGCAAAACACCTGAAATGAACAAGGGTAATTATGCTAACTACTTGTCAATGTCAAAACCAGGCATGAAAGCTTTGAAAGTGCCTTAGTTTATTTTCTGCAACAATTTATCAGTGGGGCAAACAATTTTATAGGGTAGCTGAAACATATGTGCTAAAAGAGCTTACATACATATATATTTACATACACATATACACATACACTTTCCGTGCGCTGCTCTGGTTCGCCAGAAGCGGCTTAGTCCTGCTGGCCACATGACCTGGAAGCTGTACGCCGGCTCCCTCAACCAATAAAGCGAGATAAGCGCCACAACCTCAGAGTCATCCGCGACTGGACCTAATGGTCAGGGGTCCCTTTACCTTTACTTTATACACATACAGAGCATACATCTATTTTATATTTGTCATAAAAGCAATAAATGAAACAAAAAGATATATAGACACATGCTCATTTTAAATTTTTTAAATTTTTATTAAATCTGTATACCACCCTTCATCTGAAGATCACAGGACAGTTCACAGCAAAAAAATACAAAATTCTAGCGAAGTGTCAGGAGAAAGCCAGGACGTGGCAGCATCTGAGGGATTAGGGAAAAGCTAAGAGCAAGCCAAGTTTTGCCCTTGCCATTTGTTTGAAAGTCAGGTGGTCCCATTATCGCTTGGATAACAGGACACTCATTGGGGCAACAATCCCCTGAGATATATAACAAGCTATTCTGCTCCGATTATCATCCTTAATCATTTTAAAACCAATATACTAACCAGGGGTAGGCAACCTTCGGCTCCCAGATGTTTTGGGACTACAACTCCCATGATCCCTAGCTAACAGGACCAGTGGTCAGGGATGATGGGAGTTGTAGTCCCAAAACATCTGGGAGCCGAAGGTTGCCTACCCCTGAACTAGACCAAAGGAAACCCAAGCTGTACTGGGACCACCACTGGAGAGTCCTGCAAATTCTTCTGCTTGAGGAAGCAACACTTTCAAATTGCATCTGGATGGATGCAATGCTCACTAGCTCATCTTTCAGGCAAAAGTTCTTTATCAGTAAGGATCTTAATTATGACATTTTTCATTGCCTTTTAAAAATCTGCCTTTAAATTTATCAGAAAGTTATGAATTCGGGCTTCTACTTTGATTATTTAATTATTAATCTACCGTATCACATGCACAAACACTTGACACAAAAGCCAGGGTTGTGTATATGCTAAGAGTCTAAGGAAAAACAGACAGAGTAATGGTATAAGGTACTTCCTGTGGTACAGGGAAGCTTTTAATGTTTGTGGTTTTATGAATTGTTGCAAGTTTCTATAGTTTCTATAGCCCTGAATTTATCTGAATAAGAGCTTCTATTTTCTCTTACCCGTATTACAAAACAGAATCTTCTTGCATTTCCCCAAGACTTCTGTAAATCACATGATCCGTCCACCTAAAGAGAAGGCTCATCTATTAACTAGCTATGTCCATTAGTCTGGATGATGCTCCTTGAAATTGCTCTTCAGCATAAAGGATGAATGGTCATTGATGTTCCACAGCAAAAGACCATACCAAAACAAGAACTTTGATGATATCAGCCTAATATTCCTTTCATCTCAGACTTTCTATTATTACTGTTTTTTCTTCTTCACTTATTTTGGATTACAAGTGAAGGAGGGGGAAAAGCACAAGAACAGCAGCAGCAATTACATCTCTACGCCTGGGTGGAAACTGCACGTCGTAAATGGATTTCTGAAGAGCTCCTTGCCTCTCCTGCCCAATCAATAATCATTTTCACACACCCAACAAAGGGAAACAAAGAATTGGATAAAATGGAAGGGTAAATGAAATCCTGAGAAGAGCTTTACCTGCTGTCGCTTCTCAAACTCAAGCTTGATCCGGGACTTGATGCAGTTACAGGTGTCCTGATACGTTTGCTGCAGAGCAAGTTCCATTAATTGTTTGTGATATGCTCCTGCCAGGTTTCCACAGATAAAGATGATAACATTGGCCAGGATCTAAGCACACAGACACACACACAAAGAAAATAGCAATGAAACAGTCCGAGGTCACTGTCAGACAGTACAGACATACCTTGGAAGTCGAACAGAATCCGTCTCAGAAGTCCATTCGACTTCCAAAACATTCAGAAGCTCCTGCAGCCAGTCGGAAGCCGCGGAGGCTCCGTCAGACGTTCGGCTTCCAAAAATAGTTCGTGAAGCGGAACAAACAGGAACAATATTTTGTATTTTGCCATGACTTTCCCTTTTCTAGGCAGACAGGTTTATTTTTCAGCACAGGAGAGTTAAAAAATATACCCCCACCTCACACACAAGCCTGCAGGAGGCTCTCACACAGTTTTTCCATGTGAGATTAGTGGCTTAGTCTGAAGCTTCTGACACCGTTAAGTCTGCTATAATGTGCTCCCTCTGACAATGCATTGAATAATGTATACCTGTCATTTATCTGGACAAGAGAGTTGTTTCCCTCAATCTTCCCTTCGCAACTGGCTTTTTGCACTGAGGCCTATTTAGTGTATGGCAGAGGTGCCCAAACGTTTTTCAAAGAGAGCCAGATTTGATGAAGTGAACATGCGTGAGGGCCTTCTTGAGCTTTTTTAAGGATTTTACCATAGGAATTAAACTGCCGCAGGGGCCGGACTAAACTGACCGGCAGGCCGGATTGGGCCCCCAAAACGGACTTTGGACATGCCTGGTGTACGGAGTTCTGGGTGGGCATAAAGATAAATAATAGATTTATTAATAGGCTTAGAATAGATTTTATTAAAATAGATTTAGAATATACAGTTCTTTATCTTGGCCTTCGACAAATATGATGTACATTTTAGGACCCACTCTGTTTTGTGATTGCAATTTTTAAAAAATTCTTTTTAATGTTATATTTTAAAACACCAAAATATATATCTCATCAGAAATTATAATGATAGTCCTCTCACCCACGAAAGGACAGCTGCATAAAGTACAGAACATAAAGGAATAAGAAAGTAACAAAACACTGAACAAGAAATCGCTTCTTTGGAAACTGAGAAAAAAATAGTTACAAGCTAATGAAATAGATCCCTGCTGAGATTAGGGCTGTGTACACTATCAGTTTAAAATGAATCTAGGTCCTTTCCCCCCTCAATTCAGGTCGAAGCTGGAGGGGGGGGACACAGTATTTCAGGCAAATCTGAGAGTCCTGATGAAATAATATTGTTAATGATGTTTTTAATGCAACTGCTTTTAGAAAGTTTTTAAATGCAATTGTTTTTAGGTATTTTTAATTATTTTTAAAATGTTTTAACTATTTAGCTGTTTTGTGTTTTGTTTCTGAAATGTCCCTGTGTTTGCCACTCTGGGCAACTTTGGGAGGAAGGGTAGGATATATACTCAATAAATATTTCAATAGGAACAACAATGCATGTGCACCGCTTCCCAAACCAGCAGCGGGAGCACCCTGGATGCAGGGCAAACCGGAGTGTGTATTTTTATTATTTATTTATTGAATTTATATACTGCCCTACACCCAGAGGTCTCAGGGAGATTCACAGGATAAAATCAAAATATAAAACCACAAATGCATAATTGAAATAAAAACAATAACATCCCAATAGCCCACCCCTAAAAACAAACAAACACATTTTAAAGGGTATAGGATGTCAAACAGATCAACCTAAGGCCTGGTTAAAAAGGAACGCTTTTGCCTGGTGCCTAAAGATGTATAATGAAGGCGCCAGGCAAACTTCCCTGGGGGGAGCATTCCACAGATGGGGAGCCACTGCAGAGAAGGCCCGTTCTCATGTTGCCACCCTCCAGACCTCTCAAGGAGGAGGCACACGAAGAAGGGCCTCAGAAGATGATCTCAGGGTCTGGGTTGGTTCACATGGAGAGAGGCGGTCCTTGAAGTATTGCATTCCTGAGCCATTAAAGCTTTGTAGGTCAAAACCAGCACTCTGAATTGGGTCCAGAAACTTATTGGTAGCCAGTGCAGTTGGGCCAGGATCAGTGTAATATGCTCAAACCTTCTTATCCCAGTGAGCAACCTGGCCACTGAATTCTGCACTAGCTGAAGTTTCCAAACCGCCTTCTGAGGCAGTTTGCATTGCATTGCAGTAATCTAACCTTGAGCTTACCAGAGAATAGACGACAGTAGTCAGGAGCAGAGGAGGGGGGACGCAGTTGGGGTGGTTTGCCCCGGGTGTCACCACTGAGGGGGGTGACAAAATGCCAGGCGGCACTCACTGCGGCCTGCAGCGCACCCAAGCCATGTGTCTCTCCTGGGGGAGACGTAGTGGCTTGGGCGTGTGCAGGCTCTGTGCTGCCCAAACAGTCCACCCACTGCCTCCCCCCCAGCTGTAGGGCAGCTGAGTGGGAGGAGGCAGGCAAACTCTGGAGGCCCCTGGGTGCGCCCCGCCCCTATGGGTGGCTTGCCCTGCCCCTGAGAACACCACCCCAGGCGCCCAAGCGGCTTCCTCTACTGCTGACAGTAGTTAGGCTATACCTGTCCAGATAGGGGCATAGCTGGGCCACCAGCCGAAGCTGATGGAAGGCACTCCAGGCCACTGAGGCCACCTGAGCCCCGAGCGATAGCAAAGGATCCAGGAGGACCCCCAAGCTACACTGCCTAAGAAGAAGAAGAGTTTGGATTTGATATCCCACTTTATCACTACCCGAAGGAGTCTCAAAGCGGCTCACATTCTCCTTTCCCTTCCTCCCCCACAACAAACCCTCTGTGAGGTGAGTGGGGCTGAGAGATTTCAAAGAAGTGTGACTGGCCCAAGGTCACCCAGCAGCTGCATGTGGAGGAGCGGAGACACGAACCCGGTTTCCCAGATTACGAGTCTACAGCTCTTAACCACTACACCACACTGGCTCTAAGTTTATGTTGCATCTTCCGCTGTCACCCCCAAATAGCGATGGACAGATCTGTCCAATTCAGTTTCTCTCAGTTTCTTATTTTTCCATTCTTGGGTTAAGGTCACCATGTTTTTCACATCAGTATGCAGATATTTCAAAATCTCACTTCTCTGGTAAATGGCAGCTACGAGTTTCTCTTTCAAATTTCACAGAGTGCTAGATAGCTATTCCAAGACAAGAATAATATGTCACCTAAGAAAAATATCCAACCTGAATAATTAAAGCTTTTAAGGTGAGAGACCAGTGAACTGAACTTTCCCAGGCCACCCATTAAAGCAACACTTGGAAAATGATCTCCTGCTTCTCAACTTGCTGGGCCATCCTCAAATCATGCTAACTGATGGACAAGACTGTATCCGAATGCATCGCCAATTTGCTCTTCCCCATTTAACAGCAAGGCAAAAATTAGGCACAATATCTTTCCTCCCTGTAGAACTCTTAAAAGATCAAACATGGCCATCTAGTAAAATTAATTGGTTTTCTATTTGCAAATTATCTTTTTCCACTTTGTTTGTAAAGTAACAAAGTGCAGAAGGAAAGTAGATTAAATAGTTCAGCATACAGGCGAATTCAGAGCAAATTAGGCATTGAACCTTTTAAATAAATGAACTTCTACCAGATTGTTTATGATTCAGAGTATTCTTATTTTTTAAAAAGCAACCATTGCCTCTCTTTGGAAAGCAGTGCTATACTGTCATACCAGTATGTACCCATAGATCAAACACCCTAGACATACAGAAGTCTATGGAACAAGTCAAAATAAGGCACAGTCATTGCCATTCTTCTGTATATCTTTGAAATCTATGGTGGGGCTGTGGCAAAAGTTTAGAGCCAAACATACCGGTACTTTGTGTGAAAAATATTCATCAAAGGACATTTCAAAGCAGCCTTGGCCAGCAGTTGCTTCAGGGTCATTCTGCAGCTTCAGAAAAACTCTAAACCTCATTCACCCCCCCCCCTCAAAACAGCTGGGGGGCACTTTTCAGAGGGAAAGAAAATGTTCACCCAAAAGCACTGGATGCCTGTCTCCTTCAGTCTGTGACCATTTGCAGATTCCAAGACTCAGTGGCTCTCCAGTCAAGAAGCAATAAGATGAGTTAGTCTTCAGTGGTCTTTGCACTAGATGCAAGGTTAGCATTGTTAAGTGGACACTCTTGGTTGTGCCTGGATGTCATAACTGGAGAGAGTGAAGGGTGTTTAAATTACTGGGATTTAAACAGGGATTACTGTTTTTGTTGGTTACTACGTCGTGCATTTCTGTGTTTTACACTGTAAACCTGTTCTTCACTTCCACTGTGTATTCATAAGGAATTTGATTTGGATTGTATCTTACTGGCCCAGTGAATTTTCCTACTTTCTTCAGTTTAAGCTGGAATTTTGCTATAAGAAGCTGATGATCTGAACCACAGTCAGCTCCAGGTCTTGCTTTTGCTGACTGTATAGAGCTTCTCCATCTTTGGCTGCAGAGAATATACCAGTAATCAATCTGATTTCGATGTTGCCCATCTGGTGATGTCCATGTGTAGAGTCGTCTCTTGTGTTGTTGGAAAAGAGTGTTTGTGATGACCAGCTTGTTCTCTTGACAGAACTCTATTAGCCTTTGCCCTGCTTCATTTTGAACTCCAAGGCCAAACTTGCCAGTTGTTCCTTTTATCTCTTGACTCCCTACTTTAGCGTTCCAATCCCCTATAATGATGTCATTTCTATAAGGTGTTGTAAGTCTTCATAGAATTGGTCAATTTCAGTTTCTTCAGCACAGATAGTTGGTGCATAAACCTGGATTACTGTGATGTTAAAAGGTCTGCCTTGGATTCATATCGAGATCATTCTATCATTTTTGAGATTGCATCCCAGTACAGCTTTCACCACTCTTTTGTTGACTATGAGGGCCACTCCATTTCTTTTACGGGATTCCTGCCCACAGTAGTAGATGTGATAGTCATCCAAACTGAATTTGCCCATTCCCGTCCATTTTAGTTCACTGATGCCCAGGATGTCAATGTTTATTCTTGCCATCTCGTTTTTTACCACATCCAGCTTACCAAGGTTCATGGTTCTTACATTCCAGGTTCCTATGCAATATTTTTCTTTACAGCATTGGACTTTCCTTTCGCCTCCAGGCATATCCGCAACTGAGCGACCTTTCGGCTTTGGCCCAGCCGCTTCATCAGCTCTGAATCTACTTGTACTTGTCCTCCGCTCTTCCTCAGTAGCATGTTGGACGCCTTCCGACCTGAGGGGCTCATCTTCCAGCGTCATAACTTTTATATGCCTGTTGTCTTTGTCCATGGAGTTTTCTTGGCAGGGATACTGGAGTGGCTTGCCGGTTCCTCCTCCAGGTGGATCATGTTTGGTCCAAACTCTCCACTGTGACCTGTCCATCTTGACCTGTCCATAGCTTCCCTGAGTAATTCAAGCCCCTTCGCCACGACAAGGCAGTGATCCATGAAGGGGCATGAGAGAGGTTAAGGGGTGATATGATAGCCATGGTCAAATATATAAAAGGATGTCATATAGAGGAGGGAGAAAGGTTGTTTTCTGCTGCTCCAGAGAAGCGGACACGGAGCAATGGATTCAAACTACAAGAAAGAAGATTCCACCTAAACATTAGGAAGAACTTCCTGACAGTAAGAGCTGTTCGACAGTGGAATTTGCTGCCAAGGAGTGTGGTGGAGTCTCCTTCTTTGGAGGTCTTTAAGCAGAGGCTTGACAGCCATCTGTCAAGAATGCTTTGATGGTGTTCCTGCTTGGCAGGGGGTTGGACTGGATGGCCCCTTGGGGTCTCTTCCAACTCTATGATTCTATGGGAACAAAACCTCCTTAACTCACAGAGATACATCTCTGTCCATGCCACAGAGGCAGGTTTCAGTGCGGCAGTGTATGGAGAGAGCCAGGGTTGAAAGCACATGGTAGAGCAGAAGAAGAGTCCTGCTGGATTTGGCCGGGCAGGTTAAGGCACCCTACTCTCAAAGTGGCCAACTAGATTCCTCTGGGAAGCTCACAACCAGAACGAGAACAGTGCTCTCCCCGCTTGCAATTCCCACTGCCTCCTACAGCGCAGGCAGAACATGGGCATCTTGAGCAGGAAAGGGGAGGCTAGAGGAGCTTCAATCCAGCACACACACCCTGCCTAAACAGCTGTGCAGCAGGATTCCAGCTTTTTGCACAATCTCTCCTTCACTGGAAGCTTTTAAGCAGAGGTTGGATGGCCATCTGTCATGGATGCTTGAGCAGAGATTTCTGCATTACAGGGGGTTGGACTAGATGACCCCAGGGGTCCCTTCCAACTCCACAAATCTATGATTCTATGATATGCAACCCTCAGTCTGCAAGGCAAGTCTGGGAAATCATCACACATGTCCGCATCCATGCCAATATGGCCCCTAGCTGGATTAAGACACTGGAGGGGAGCAGGGCTTCTCCAGAATATCCTATGCCTTTTCACATATGGAAATGATACAGAGGGGAGCAGAGAGGGGTATTTTACCAAACTGCTCAGTGGTTAGGAAACTTGCACAGACCATTTTTGTGTGTGTGCATATATACACCCTATATATACACCCTTTACACATATATACACCCTAAAATTGGACTTTATGCACTACAAAGTGATAGGAAACTGTGTTGCAAAGTGGTAGGACAACACTTCCTTGATGCAATGTCATATAACCTCCCTGAAATGAAATGGGGAAAATTAAGGAGAGTCACCAAACTGCAATCTGTAGCAAACAAGACACGCTGGGGAAAACACACAGCCCTCTAATTACTGAGGCATGGAAAACAGAGCGGAGGTTTAAAGTCAAACGCCCCAAGTGGCTTAAAGGCTAAATTTTAACCTTTAAAATTAGACACATTGCTTTTAATTAATTCTTTGGGGGGGGTCTTGATTAGATTGAAATTCATTGACAAATACAAATGTGATTTTATGTAGACTTGTAAAGAGCTGCTTGCCTGGTTGCTGGCAGGGAATAAAACCACAAGACAGAGAAGTTTTTAAAGCCTTGGGCAAGTGAGGAAAGATGTTGTGAACTCATAGCTTTAGATGTTCATTTCTGAGGCTGTTCTTTGCCCCAGCTTGGGCCATTCTCTTGTGTGCCCTTTATAGTAAGAAATGTCACAGGAAATATCATCCAAGGAGTGTTCTACACCTGTCCTGAAATAGCTGCACTGGTTCCCAATTACAACCACGAACCTTGTGACACCTTAAAGACTCCAAGATTTATTGTGCCATCAGCATTCATGGACTGGCTGTGAGGAGTGTTATCTTTAGCTGGCAGATCATAAGGCACAGAGGAACAACAGCATCCAATAGGGCCTGAAAGTCTGTGAAATGCAAGTGGTCCAGCTGCCCTGGGCCATTTCTTTCAAAAGCTCCAGTGTATGCAAAGGAAGATCTCTTGACCCTGACCTAGGCCACCAACCCTATTCTCTTCATTGTAATTTGCTCTACTATTATATTTCTAAATTTTAGCCTGCTCTGGGAGCTGGGCATAAAAGGCTGCTAAGAAATTCAATTAAACGTTGTCATCATCATTGTATCATATTTTCATCACCTTTGTATTGGAGGAAGCTACTGATTCCGCATTGGCTGTGTGTTTTACATACAGTAAGCTACTCATGTACTCACTTCTTGGGGGTCATGTGTTAGTGGCATGTATACATTTCAAAAATTAAATAAAATGAATATGATCCCAGCAATTTAGAAAAGTTCTGTGCTTAGTAGGCAGCACAGATTCTTCCCAACAAAGTTTTTCAAGTGGCAGAGATGCCATTTCAGCATCTCCTATACTTCAGTCCACACAGAGATTGGCGCAAGCTCTGTGCTGATTGCTGCTGGCTCAAGAAGCAAACTTTTGACATGGAATTAAAGAGCAAAAACTCCACACTCTCTGATGATATTGTGGGAAGTCCTTCCTCACTGTTGCTTTTGTGCTGCAATGCAAAAACAAAAACAAAAAAACAAAAAAAAAAAAGACGACAAAAAATCGACTGTGGAAAAAGCTGTCATCTGGGTAAGCCACAGCTCTGCTTACATCTTTCGAGATGTGGCAGCGCTGCAGGCTGGTGACGCTTCCCCAATGCATCCCAGACAAGGATGCCTCTGCCAGGGAATTTCTAGCCACTGGGCAGCTAGAACGGCTTGCTCAGCTCGAATCTAGTCTGCCTACCAAACTGGCCAATGGCAGAAAGGCTTAGGGCAGGCATCCCTCAAGCGGTGGAGCTGACCGAACTTGCAGGCTTCACTCAGGTCCACTCCTCAGGTATATAAACAGCTATCAAACCACTTCTTTAAAAAACCATCTTTGGACCCAGACACTATAGCCAATTATTGCTCCGTCTCAAATCTTCCATTCCTGGGCAAGGTGATTGAGCAGGTGGTCATGGAACAACACCAGGCACACCTGCAGGATGCAAACTATTTGGAGCCCTTCCAATTGGGTTTCAGGCCTCAGCATGGGACTGAAACTGCCTTGGTCGCACTGGTCGATGATCTCTGGCAGGCTAGGGACAGCGGTGAAAGCTGTTTTCTGGCAGTGCTGGATCTCTCAGCAGCTTTCAATACTGTCACCCTCCTGTATTGTATCCTCCTGGACCAACTAGAAGTGCTGGGAGCTGGGGGCAGTGTTATACAGTGGTTCCGCTCCTTCCTCCTGGGTTGTGTCCAGAAAGTAGTGGTAAGGGATGAGTGGTCAGACCCCTGGGCTCTCACTTGTGGGGTGCCTCAGGGCTACATCCTCTCCCCCATGCTTTTTTAACATCTACATGAAACTCAGATCATCCCAGTGGGCCAGGTGTTCACCAATATTTGGATGATACCCAGCTCTACCTCTCTTTTAAATCGGAACCAGTGAAGGAGGTGAACATCCTGTGTCGATGTCTGGAGGTGGTTGGGGGGTGGATGGTGGTCAACAGATTAAGGTTGAATTCCAACAAGACAGAAATACTGTTTCTGGAGACAGGGAACGGGGAGGTGTGGGGAATTCCCTGGTCCTGAGTGGGGTAAATATGCCCATAAAGGACCAGGTGCGCAGCCTGGGAGTCACTTTGGACTCACAGCTGTCCATGGAGGCACAGGTCAATTCTTTGTCCAGGGCAGCTGTCTGGTCCAAGCCAGCTCCATCTAGAACGCTCGCTGAGACCCTCCCTCCCTCTGCCATTATCTTGCCAGAGTGGTACATGCTCTGGTTATCTCCCGTTTGGGCTACTGCAATGCACTCCATGTGGGGCTACCTTTGAAGGTGACTCGGAAACTACAACTAATCCAGAATGTGGCTGCCAGATTGATGACTGGGAGTGGCCGCAGGGACCATATCACACCAGTTCTAAAAGATCAACATTGGCTCCCAGTACGTTTCTGATCCCCATATACTGGAAGAAGCATCTTCTTTGTAGTCCAGCCCAGACACTGAGATCTAGTTCCAAGGGCCTTCTGGCGGTTCCCTCGCTGTGAGAAGTGAGGTTATAGGAACTAGGCAAAGGGCCTTCTCGGTAGTGGCGCCCGCCCTGTGGAATGCCCTCCCATCAGATGTCAAGGAAATAAGCTATGACTTTTAGAAGACATCTGGAGGTACAGAGAAGTTTTTAATGTTTGATGTTTTACTGTGTTCGATGTTTTAATTTGTTGGAAACCACCCAGAGTGGCTGGAGCAACCCAGTCAAATTAGTGGTGTATAAAGTTGTTGTTGTTGTTGGAGAACCTGACTGTTAAAGCAACATCCATATGGTGCTTGGTAGTGGCATTGTTTGCCTTTACAGCAGAAGTCATAAAACTAACTCAGATGAGACTGTGGAAATGCTGAATCAAAGCCTGGATTCAGTAAAATTGGCTAGACAAGGACCAATAAACTGAAGCAGACAGCTGACAATGGATGTGCTATGGATGCAGAGTTCCCACATTCGGGGAATTTGTATTCAAGTAGTTCTAAGAAGGATCAGGCACTCCCTGAATCAATAGGACCACAGCTTAGGGGTTCTCTTTGATCCAGCTTTGTCACTAGATGCCCAGTTTGCCTCTGTGGTGTGGCATGTATCATTGTAAGTAGCAAGCCTTGATCTGTGTGCTTTTTTAAGGATCGTATATTATCCTTGGTAACTATGAGAAGTTTTGCATGACATAAATGCTATAAAATGTGCACAGAATCACAGAATCACAGAATCATAGAGTTGGAAGAGACCACAAGGGCCATCCAGTCCAACCCCCTGCCAAGCAGGAAACACCATCAAAGCATTCCTGAAAGGTGGCTGTCAAGCCTCTGCTTAAAGACCTCCAAAGAAGGAGACTCCACCACACTCCTTGGCAGCAAATTCCATTGTCGAACAGCTCTTACTGTCAAGAAATTCTTCCTAATGTTTAGGTGGAATCTTCTTTCTTGTAGTTTGAATCCATTGCTCCGTGTCCGCTTCTCTGGAGCAGCAGAAAACAACCTTTCTCCCTCCTCTATATGACATCCTTTTATATATTTGAACATGGCTATCATATCACCCCTTAACCGTCTCTTCTCCAGGCTAAACATACCCAGCTCCCTAAGCCGTTCCTCATAAGGCATCGTTTCCAGGCCTTTGACCATTTTGGTTGCCCTCCTCTGGACACGTTCCAGCTTGTCAATATCCTTCTTGAACTGTGGTGCCCAGAACTGGACACAGTATTCCAAGTGGGGTCTGACCAGAGCGGAATACAGTGGTACTATTACTTCCCTTGATCTAGATGCTATACTCCTATTGATGCAGCCCAGAATTGCATTGGCTTTTTTAGCTGCTGCATCACACTGTTGACTCATGTCAAGTTTGTGGTCTACCAAGACTCCTAGATCCTTTTCACTTGTACTGCTCTCAAGCCAGGTATCACCCATCCTGTATTTGTGCCTTTCATTTTTTTTGCCCAAGTGTAGTACTTTACATTTCTCCCTGTTAAAATTCATCCTGTTTGCCTTGGCCCAGTTCTCTAATCTGTTAAGGTCATTTTGAAGTGTGATCCTGTCCTCTGGGGTATTAGCCACCCCTCCCAATTTGGTGTCATCTGCAAACTTGATCAGGATGCCCTCAAGCCCATCATCCAAGTCATTGATAAAGATGTTGAATAAGACTGGGCCCAAGACAGAACCCTGTGGCACCCCACTAGTCACTTCTCTCCAGGATGAAGAGGAGCCATTGATGAGCACCCTTTGGGTTCGGTCAGTCAGCCAGTTACAAATCCACTGAATGGTAGCATTGTCTAGCCCGCATTTTACCAGCTTCTTTACAAGAATATCATGGGGCACCTTGTCAAAGGCCTTGCTGAAATCAAGATAGGCTACATCCACAGTGTTCCCTTCGTCTACCAGGCTTGTAATTCTGTCAAAAAATGAGATCAGATTAGTCTGACATGACTTATTTTTCAGAAACCCATGCTGACTTTTAGTGATCACAGCGTTCCTTTCTAGGTGCTCACAGACCGTTTGCTTAATGATCTGCTCTAGAATCTTTCCTGGTATTGATGTCAGGCTGACTGGGCGGTAATTGTTTGGGTCCTCTCTTTTCCCCTTTTTGAAAATAGGGACAACATTTGCCCTCCTCCAGTCTGCTGGGACTTCACCTGTTTTCCAGGAATTCTCAAAGATTACTGCCAGTGGTTCTGAAATCACCTCTGCCAGTTCTTTTAATACTCTGGGATGTAGTTCATCTGGCCCTGGAGACTTGAATACATCTAAACTAGCCAAGTGTTCTTGTACTACCTCCTTACTTATTCTGGGCTGTGTTTTTCCTGCTGAATCATCTGCTCCATATTCTTCAGGTCGGGCATTGTTTTCTTTTTTGGAGAAGACTGAGGCAAAGAAGGTATTGAGGAGTTCTGCCCTTTCTGTGTCCCCCGTTCGCATTTCACCATCTAAGTGACTCCACTGTTTCCTTGTTCTTCCTTTTGCTACGGACATACCCATAAAAGCCATTTTTATTGCTTTTAACCTCTCTAGCAAGCCTGAGTTCATTCTGTGCTTTAGCTTTTCTGACTTTGTCTCTACATGTGCTGGCTATTTGTTTGAATTCCTCTCTGGTGGTTTCCCCCTTTTTCCATTTCTTGTACATATCCCTTTTAAATCTTAACTCAGTTAAAAGTTCTTTAGATAGCCACCCTGGCTTCTTTAGGCACCTTCCATGTTTTCGTCGCATTGGTACTGCTTGAAGTTGTGCTTTTAATATCTCCCTTTTAACAAACTCCCATCCATCATGAACTCCCATCCCTTTTAGTATTACTGACCATGGGATCACATCCAGCATTTCCCTAAGTTTTCTGAAGTCGGCTTTCTTAAAGTCTAGAATTTGAGTCTTAGTATGCTTGGTTGCTCCTTTCTGATGTATAATAAACTCCAGAAGAGCATGATCACTCCCACCTAATGATCCTGCCACTTCTACCCCACTAACCAGGTCATCACTATTGGTTAGGACCAGATCTAAAATGGCTGATCCTCTTGTTGCTTCTACCACTTTCTGGACAATGAAGTTGTCTGCAAGGCCAGTGAGGAATCTGTTCGACCTTATGCTCTTGGCTGAGTTTGACATCCAACAAATATCAGGATAGTTGAAATCCCCCATTACTACTATCTCATTTCCTTTTGAATGCTTGGTCATCTGTTCCAGGAAGGCATCATCTATGTCCTCAGTTTGGCTCGGGGATCTATAGTAAACTCCCACAATGAGATCACTGTTATTTTTCTCTCCCTTAATTTTGACCCAGATACTCTCAATTTGGCTTTGAAGTTTTAAATCATGGATCTCTTCACAGGTATACACATCCCTGACATATAATGCCACTCCTCCTCCTTTCCTGTTTGGTCTATTTCTCTGAAATAGATTGTATCCCTCTATTACTACATTCCAATCATGAGACTCATCCCACCAGGTTTCAGTGATGCCTATTATGTCGTATTTAGTTTGCTGTATCAAGAGCTCAAGTTCATCTTGTTTATTTCCCATGCTCTGTGCATTTGTATACAGACATTGAAAACCATTGATCATTCCCCCTAGTCTCCTACTTAAGGATTTTTTCCTCCCACCACTAGGTCTGTGTGCTGTTTGCTCCATTTGGTCCTTGACTTTTGGATGATCATCTTCAGCATTTGATAGACTCCTACCTTCAGGACCACTGTCTCCCTCCCCCACATAAGTCAGTTTAAAGCCCTCCTGATGAGGTTTTTGAGATTGTTGGCAAAAACATTCCTCCCAACCCTTGTGAGGTGCAGCCCATCACTTGCCAGAAGTCCATCTTCAAGAAACTGCAGGCCGTGATCTAAGAATCCAAACCGTTCCTGCCGGCACCATTTGCGAAGCCAGTTGTTCACTTCTCCTATTTTCCCCTCTCTTCCTGGGCCACGGCGTTCAACTGGGAGGACAGATGAGATGACAATTTGTGCATTTAATTGCTTCAGCTTCCTGCCCAGAGCCTCATAATCACTTTTGATCTTCTGGAGGCTATGGCTTGCGGTGTCATTGGTTCCCACATGGACTAAAAGGAAGGGGTTTTTATCCGTAGGTTTTATTATTCCTTGCAGCCGTTCTGTAACATCATGGATCTTGGCCCCGGGGAGACAGCATACCTCTCGAGACATCTTGTCAGGCCCACAGATCACTGCTTCGGTACCCCTCAGTAGGGAATCCCCTATCACCACTACACGTCTCCTCTTAGGCTTGGTCGGGATTCTTACACGTGCTGTCCCTTCCAAGGTTGCCTGCACATTCCCGGAGGACTGACTATGCTGCTCGTCTTCATATACCTCATCAACTGTGATGAGGGAGAGATCTTCCAATGGAGTCTGGTCTTCATCTTCCAGATTTGAGAGCACTTCAGATGCATATGCCCATCTATGTAATATTCTTAAGCATTCTGCATCCTTTTAAAGTTGGATATATTAAACTGCAATTGCCCCAGTGCAGTATCTCCTTGCATGCAAATGGCAATCCCAGGGCATACAAAGAGCTTCTACAGAGTGTAGGAGCTGACTGTCCCAATGGAAAATCGGTAAGTAAGCAATGTACAATGCAAGGAGACAATTATGCTTCTAATCACAGACCACTTATGCTTGCTGGCAAGGATGATCATCAAATCATTCACAGCACATAATGACCCACATCACTGAAAACATACCTGCCAAACCAAGTGTTCCTTGATTATGTCTGTTGATGACAGGCAGATACTTAGCACAATGGTATGTGATGCAGAGGTGAAAACGCTGGCGATTATAGCATCCTGCATGTTGAAGGGCAACATGGTATAGACCACAAAAATGATGAATAAGAAAAATGACACCTGTGCAGAAAAGACAAAGACAATACTTGTCAAAAGTAATTCTAAAAATATTTCAAGTACATGTTATCTAAAATTACAAAAGAGCTATTTTAAGTATACACAGGATTTCTTAAAAGGATTTTTTAATGTGATCAACAGATAAACATACATGGCCTTATCACCACCAGCTTTTTTTTTAAAAAAGTCCCTTTTGTTTCAAAAGCAAATTGCTATAGGGTTCAAGATCCATAAGCCCTCTCAGCCACATAGAACTGCACTGCTCAGCATCAATAATCTTGTCATGCATAAATTCAGGAACAGGGTTTAAAACAGGGGTATGCTTGCCAGGTGGCGCTGTGGGTTAAACCACAGAGCCTAGGGCTTGCTGATCAGAAGGTCGGCAGTTCGAATCCCCATGACGGGGTGAGCTCCCGTTGCTTGGTCCCTGCTCCTGCCAACCTAGCAGTTCGAAAGCACGTCAAAGTGCAAGTAGATAAATAGGTACCGCTCTGGCGGGAAGGTAAACGGCGTTTCCGTGCGCTGCTCTGGTTCGCCAGAAGCAGCTTTGTCATGCTGGCCACATGACCCGGAAGCTGTACGCCGGCTCTCGGCCAATAAAGCGAGATGAGCGCCGTAACCCCAGAGTCGGACACGACTGGGCCTAATGGTCAGGGGTCCCTTTACCTTTTATGCTTGCCATGGTTTTCTGGCTTACATGTGTTTGGGGGTTTGTTTTTACTGCAGTCTGCTGATGTGCTTTACGTTTACAAATTTACTCAGGATTTCTTTGCAGTTGAGGCATAATAACTAATCTGTGTGAACAAGAGGTTCTATGGTAAGTGGTCCTGCTACTTAAAACTGTAAGCAATTCCTTGCTGAATCAGACAATGGTCAACAGAATCCAACTTTCATTGCAAAACTCCCAGCAACCAATCTGCTTGTGGTCCATCACAAATTTTCCAGCTGTTCACCAATAGCCCACATTGTACTTTCAGTTTTAAAGGGATGCACATTGTTGAAGACTGCTTGCGTAGTATGTGACATTTAGAGACAGAGTATGTTGTACGATGCACCCATAATCACACCCATATAAATTAAAACGTCAGCAACGAATTAGTCACTGTAAGTTTAGAAGATTTAGCCTTGATGTCTCAAAATAATTGAAAAGCAAGAAATATGCAGCAAGAAAGACAATATCCTCTTCAAATACTGAATAGCCACCCAAAATGTGGATATGAGATATGGGGACTATTATACTTTGCAATAAGAAATGCCACTGTGTGCTAGAATTACTTTTCATCCCCAGCATTCAGCTTGATTTGGGGAGATTCGGAAATGAAAATGGGATTTCATATGTGAACTTTCTCTAATACCACATCAAGTCTTCAAGAGAACGTAGAATAATTACTCCATCCTTCTGTTCCAGAATGAAAAACAAAACAAAAACACATTTATTGGAATGCTGCCCCCTTTACACCATTGGGGGGAAGGAGTAATAAAATGACACTTTACACATCGCCAATGGCCTATAATTATCCAGGTGGCAGACTTCTTCAGGGTTAACACATTCTGCAGAATTAAAGGTGATTCACAAAACAGCACTGGACAGAAATACATGGGATTTCTATTTCCATCTATCTCAAACCTTGCTATATTAGAAGGCTGTGCAAATTCTAATGATTAAAATTCTATCTTTAGCCTAGAGTTTCTGGCTATCAGTGTCCAGCTTGTGATCCAGAAAAGCTCTCAGAAAAATCACCCCATTGGGTTCAACAGGACTCCGTTCCAGAGAAGAGGGTACATGTTTGCATTCTACTGGCCTGGGCCCTCTCAAACCAGAAGAGCTGTCTCCCTGCACCTCCAGCAGCCACGTGAAGCAGCCTGACCACTCCCTTTCCTTGGTCGGGATATATGAGTTTATTTCCCATGGCAAACCTTGCTCTCTAGAATTCTTTGGTCTAACATCTCCACTTGCAAATCCATTTGAGTACATTGAGGCACCATCTGAATCAGCATTATTTTAATTCAGCAGGCATATAGCCTGGCAGGCTGGTGTGGTATCCTATCTCCCTTGACTTACTGACTTGATAATTAGGCAATGTTAAGGTCTTCTTCTCCAAATTGAGAAGGAGCCATCAGAGGAGATGCCAGCGTATTCTTTAGCCTGAGTAGAAACCAGTGCTTGAATGTGGGGAGGATTAGAGCAGTGTTTCTCAACCTCCTCGGGGCAACGGCACAGCTGCCCCACGAAAAAAATCTCGCGGCACACCACAACCCGGGGGGCGGGGTGTCCGCGCGCCCTGGCGGGAGGGAGGGGCGAAAACGGAGCGGGAGATCGGCGGGCCAGGCGCCCGCCCCCCCTCCCGCGCCCAGCCCCCCGGCAGCACTTCCACCCGGCCCCGAGCGAGCCCGGGACGACGACGGGCGGGTCGAGTCTACCCAGCCGCTGTCGAGGAGAGAAGGAGCCGGAGCCCGCTCGCCTGCCGCGCAGGATAGCTGCTGCTGCTGCTGCTTCTACGGCCGCCTGCGCCCTCCGCGCCGCCCCAGCCTCCGGGACGGGAGTAGGTGGGGAAGCGGAGCGCGGCTCCTGGGGTGACCTCCCGCCCGATTTCCGCTGGGTTAGAAGCTGGCGGCCTACCTCTGCAGCCGGGGTCTGGATCGGGCCCTTCGGCCTCGCCAGCCTCGCCCGGAGAGTTGCGGTTCCGGCGGTGCGCAGCCTGCCCTCCAGCCCGGGAAGCTGCTCCGAGGCTCCTCGGGCTCCGCCTGAAGTCGCCCTTCGCGGGGCTGCGCCGTTGAATCCAGCCGGCACCGCCAAACGCCCCTCTGCCCGACTTGGCCGGAGCAAAAGGCGAAGCGAAGCTCTCCGCTCCGGAGGCCTCTTGAGGGAAAGCCGGCCGGATTCCGACTCCTCGGAGGGTCAGGTGGTCTCCTGCCTCCTCTGAGGAAGGGTCTCAGAGGAGGATAGCTGCTGCTGCTGCTGCTTCTACGGCCGCCTCACTGACCTCCCGCCCGTCCCTGACCGCGACCGGGCGGCAGAGGCAGCGGGCGAAGCGCCCGGCAGCCCTGGCGAAGGCGGCGGTCGGCGAGCGGGAAGCGCAGCCAAGGCGACGCCAGCCGCCCGGACCGCCCCGGAAGCGGAAGGGCGGCACAGCAGCCGGTGTCTTCCCCTTCCCGCGGCACAGCAGCCGGTGTCTTGCGGCACACTCCTGTGCCGCGGCACACCGGTTGGGAAACGCTGGATTAGAGTACTGCCAGCCATTTAATTATTACCACTTTGGACCCACTCTTACTCTCTTTGTAAGTGAAACAGTCCCCCAAAATATGTTGAGTTGAAACCCACATAGTCTAAATATTTGGGATGATACCCACTGGGTTTTACATTTTAGAATTTCTAGAGCTACTCTCTTCAAGATTGCTAAAATCCCTTGGCCACATCTCCAGGGACAGAAAATGATGATGAGGGAACTAGTATCTGCTGTGAAGCATGCTGCTTTTGCTGTGTGGTGGCTCTCTGTGCTCAAGTGATATGGTTAAGTTGCACTGAAGTTTGGCCTTTGGAAATTCACTGTGGACGAGATAGTCCTTGGCGTGTGCTTCACCACAGAGCCCTGTCTGCTGCACTCCACTGTGAAGTTGGATGACTATCGTAAAGTTAGTTGTATCCATGCACTCTCTCTCTCTCTCTCTCTCTCTCTCTCTCTCTCTCTCTCTCTCACACACACACACACACACACACACACACACCATGTGTCTTGGTCGTACTGATACCCTGCAAAAATGATATTCCGTTTCTCCCATCTTCATGATTTCCCCCTTCAATTCCCCCTTTCTTTTGATAGGTGTTTCAATAAAACTTATTTTATCCACTTTCTTTTGGTTGGTAATTTAGAGGTTCCAGTACAGTGGTACCTCTGGTTACGAACTTAATTCATTCCGGAGGTCCATTCTTAACCTGAAACTGTTGTTAACCTGAGGTACCACTTTAGCTAATGGGGCCTCCCGCCACCACGCGATTTCTGTTCTCATCCTGAGGTAAAGTTCTTAACCCGAGGTACTACTTCTGGGTTAGCAGAGTTTGTAAACCGAAGTGTTTGTAACCCAAGGTGTTTGTAACCCGAGGTACCACTGTAGTCTCGCCTTGATGGTTAGTAATAAAACTGCACAACTGCTGTCTCCTGAAAAGATGTATTTGCTAAGTGCCTTCTTTTATTATACAGATCAAGGACAGATCTGCCTAAATGGGGTTCCTGCATACAGTACAGATTGTGAGCAGGTGCTACTTTCCTATTATTGCTCCAATTGGCAGGGTAAAAGATTACTTCATAAAAGATTACTTCACCTACTTCATAGAATCTTAGAGTTGGCAGGAACCGTGAGGGTCATCTAGTCCAACCCCTTGTCTGGCTTTTGTCTGCAAATGTATAGCTTGCTTTATTGAAGTCTTGTTTGGCTTTTGTTCATTTATTAAAATGCTGACTGCTGTAAATGTGTTTAGAATTTTAAATACATAGTAAATATTTTATTTTCAAACCTGCTAGAACAATACCTTATGGGAGCAGGAGTGCTCAGCAAAGAGGCTCTGTACGTTCTTTCCGAGTGAAGGTTCAGGGGAGTAAGCAAGAAATGGGGCTGCCCGTAATTCCAATAGAGCCCCCTGGTATGTAATAATGGCAAATCTAAGATCCGGACATGCAGTCTGCTTCTAAAAAGGATCTTATGGAGAACCGAGGAGGTTTGGCAGCTGCTTTTGCTGCTAATGGAAATGGGGACAGCAGAAAGATTTATGGCAAGAACTCCTCTTCTTGTTGCTTCTGTTTTTAGGTAGGTTGCAAAGCAGCTGGCCACATTTGGATACAAATGGATGGCTGACCAAGTTTGATCCAAATCCAAAAGGTTAAAAGCTAGATGCGTTTCAGGGCTACAGACAAATATGACAGTGATTTTTGTCCCAATAGCAAGCAGCATACCGCATTTTTCAATTTTTTTAAAAGCTATGGGAGACAGTTTGAAAATCAAGCTGCATGGCCTCCAAATAGGTGTATGGTAGCTGCAACAACAGGATGCTAAGAGAAACCAACCAGAACAGCAATACAAATGACTGCCACTCCTGTTAGTGGGGATGAGGTGCAGGACAAATAGAACTATAAAAGGTATGGCTGGAAGATCCCATGGAGAAAACAGGAACAGGGAAATGCTATTGGCTGTCTGACTGATTATTCACCAGGGAATATTCACCAATTCTCAGGATAATATTTAGACACCAATTAATTTCAGCTCTGCAAATAATGCAGAACAGTGCTGTGGCCTTCCAAGGGATTGTGCAGCGTACAAGGCTTCACTAAAGGATATAATTACATGTCACATATATACACATACATATATAACTGCAAACAGATTAAATGAAGGCAGTCTAGGGAAAGGGATTTAGAAGTGGTGCATGTGCACAGCTATGTGTTTGGCATGTGTGCGTGTGTCTAACTCTTTCCCTATCCACTCCAAACCACCAGCACCCAAGCCATCCCATGCATAGGGTACCAAATGTGCATTTGCCATTCAATAGACCTATTTGGAGTCTTCAAGTGAAGCACCTTTGGGGCAAGTACCGTATGAGCAGAAATAATAGGCAGAAATGACAGGAAGCACCTCACCCCCCACTACAGCTCTCTCCCTGCTCCTATCACCAGCCCCACAGTGCTGTCAGGATTGTGCTTGGAGAGGCAGGTTCTGATGTAGGAGGAGGAGGAGGAGGGATCTCCCCTTCCTGCCTCAATGTCAGCTGCTTCAGAAGGAGGTGCAGCAGGGATGCCGGCTCTCTTTCCTCCCTCCAGCAGCCTTCCAGCGGAGTGCAAAGCCTCAGTAGAGCCTAAGGAGGGTTTGTGGAAGCAGAAGTGGGAGGCAGAAAAGGAGAAGGCGGCAACCAAACAGAAGCCGGAACTGGAGAGTGCAGTCCTGTCACCAGAACAGGGCACTGCCTTCGCAGATTGGAGCAGACCCACCAACCCCAACTGAATGTGTGTTTGTGTGTGCATGCACACACACCATCTCAACATTCATGCAAGGTGAGCAAGTCTTCTGAGCTAGCGCACCCCACCTCATACCGTATTTAAAAGCTTGTTGGACAGGATGTGGAAACTTGTTGGGAGATCTCTGTCACTTCCATCCTGTTCTTAACTTCTCGCTCTGCTCTGGAACACCTGAACCATGACTCCTGAGCCCTGTGTCTGCTGCTGAACTTGTACCGTTACTTGCTTAAATAAAAACTGATTTCATATTTACAGGTACGAGTTTCTGCTTGCATCCTTTGAGGCAGGTGAGTCCCTGCCCTCAAAAGCTGCTTTTCCCTGTACAAGATTTTCAGAGGCTTTAGAAGGGTAAGATAAGGCTGCAGGCATGTTTGTAAACTACAGGTCGCTCCCAAAGTGGTATCAACTGACAACAAAATCTTCTAAGGGGGAAAGAAGCGGGTTGCAAAAGAGGATGAGAAGAGATGGAAAATGACCCTGTAATACAGTACATCTCTAATTTATTTCTTTTAAAGTGTCTTTCCCTTCTCACTGACAGTTTTGGCTATAAAATATTGTGTTGTCTGTTGCTCAGAGACTGAGATAACTTAATTCTTAAATGTAAACTGTTTTCAATACATCAAGCAGACAGTGCTAAAGAAAAGCAGCCTGGATCCTATTACAGACCAAGATATTTTACAGAAATGCTATTTCACTGGTGCTGTTGCCCAACTGACACACGCACTTGCCTGCTCTTTACATCAGCGAGTCAGATTAACCCAAATGATCAGGCAGATGTTAGAGATCTGGGTTTTAAAACAAAAATTATGAGACGTACCCGACTTCCTCCTTCAAAAGGGCCAGTTTTCAGCACCAGCAAAACAACAACTGCTCCCCCCCCTTCTCCCAGGCAGCAGGGTACTGCCACTGCCAAATATAGCACATGAAATAGGAATGTATTTGGTTTCATATGCTACACAGAAACAGGTAGAACATCTTGGTGTGGAAAGATTAACTGGTCTGCTTTGAAGCTCTCTGTGAACCACTGGGCCACTGCCTTTTTACGGGAACTCAATGTGGAGTAAACACGAATAGAATCAGAAGTACTCGCTCTCATTGATGTCTGCATGAAATAAAGCTGCCACCTTTGCTTCTTGACTGCAGCATGCCTAGCTACCATCCAATATATTTTTATCCCGTAACCCTCTGCCCTAACCCGGCAAATAGCCAAAGTGGGGGCCTCCCTATGTTTGGAACTACAGCCCCCCTCACCCCTGACCATTGGCCAACTGGCAGGGGCTGATAGGGGCCATCGTCCAAAATATTATTTGTTTATTAAATTTATATGCCACCCTCCATCCGTAGATAGAAACACATTATAAAAACACAAAATACATAAACAACAATAAAATAAAATTAACTCCCTTCCCCTCCCACAAACACATTTAAAAGGGGGACATTTTATTTATTAAATTTGCAGGGCCCCATGTTTGCTACTGTTCACCTAACCTAATTAAGGCTAAAACCCTATGCACACTTAACTGGGAGTAGGTCCTACTGAAATTCTGAGTACAAGTGTATAGGATTGCACTATCTGAATAATACCTCTTCCAGCCCATTTTAAAGACTATTACTTACTGCAGTCTGGCTTTTCTTAGTCCCAAACAATACCCTCTAACCTGCTGACTTTTTTGCTGTTGTTAAACATCCAGTTAAAGAAGAATTCTGGGAAATTGATAGCACTAAAAATAATACCACTAAAAAAAGGTATTATGCTACCGCTTCTGTTTAAATAATAATTTAAGGAAACCCTCCCAGATCTCATGAAGACTTCAAGCCCTTTAAAGACCTTTGCCTTATTTCCAAGATTAAGGAAACAAACCAAATGCCTGAAATTATTTATTTTAATTATACTGAAGCCTATATTCTCAATTAATCAGCAATGGATCTCTTTATTGCTGAAGGAGGACCCAAAGCATGCATGGTCTTGCATTTTCCTATCTAGAATCTAGCAATTTAATTTTAAAAAGGGAAATTTGAACTCAGGAAATTCTCCTTCAGTGAAAGTACCGGTACATTGAATTTAGCACTGCCATCCAAATCTGCACTTACTGATTTATTATGACACATTATATGGTAAGAAGTGTTTTTTGAATGCCCTCGTTATATATATTTTCAATCCAGCCCTGCTCCCTTATGATTCTTAGCATCTGGACTGCGACCCAAATGAGATGCAGCCCTGTCCCTTTGTGATGAGCATTGCTGCAGGCTCTGCCTCAAAGCAATTGCAGCAGCTTTCACCCCACCTGTGATTCCCAGCAACTGGCATTGGGAGGCCTATTGCCTTCGCCAGAGGCAGAAAAGGGGCCTATTGGCCTCCTTCCAGCTCTCCAAGCACACCTGATTAGACAAACATTGTCCTGAACTTGAACGTTCTGAATTACTGTTTTAATTGTTCTTTTAACTGTTTTAACTTTAACTTTTTAAACAGTCTTGCTTTACGGCGTATTTTTATTGCATGTGGACACTTCATAATTAATTTTGTACTTGTAAAAAACTTATTAGCCATTTTGGCTTGTTAGTATTATATAAATTAAATAATAATTGTTTTTCTTTTTTCTTTCTTTCTTTTTTCCATTGTTAGAATGTTTTGTTAATCTTGTTACATATTTAATAAAATAAAGCATCATCATCATCATCATCATCATAATCCATTGTAGCTATGTTGAAGTGGCCATGAGGAACCAGTTACCTCTCACTTCCACCACCTCCAGAGCCTGCTGTTGTACAACAATCTGAAGACCATGTTAAATCAGGATGGAGAGCAATAGGACTGCTCCACTGTGCCAGCAAGACCTGTGCCTGCTTCCTTGGTTTGTCCTAACCCACATTGCTGGTTTTGATATTTCAACCTTCTTACTGGGATGCTTGCAGAATTCAGAACCTCCACAATGAACAGACCTGACCCACACACCTCCCAGACTAACGTGCAGACTATAGAACAGAAATCCTACAGATTGTGCAGTTTTGCAAAATACTGCAATGTAATTCTCAGCTTAATAATAATAATAATCTTTTATTTATATCCCGCCCTCCCCGGCCAAAGTCGGGCTCAGGGAGGCTAACATCAAATATATAACATTAGTATAAAATCAAACAATAATTGAATTACCTTCTAAAAACAGGTAAAAATCAAATTGAAGTCTAATTAGATGGCTTTCCGCAGGGTTAGGGTTGGGAACAGTAAGTGCTCATCGCCCCAACTGTTTACGCTGATCTCGTATGGGCCTGTGAGAATGCTGGGAGGCCTCTTTCATATTAGTTCTTATAGAAAAAGAAAAGCTTGCACCAAGCTACACAGGAATGCATACATTTAGGACAATTTAGGAATTAGAATAAGAAAATATGTAATATTTACATATATTTATTATTTTTGTTTCAATTTCTAAAACAAAAATCCCATTGATATGAAAACAGGAGGCAAATGGAATTATGAAAGGAATGCGTGTGCAAATGACGCTGACTCTCTTGCTGGCTGCCTTCAGATTTGGAAACACCTTCCCTCATCCTTTATCAAGGGAGCCCTAAAAAGCTTGCCTCATGGGGCTCAGTTGACAGCTAGCTCCAGAACTCTCATTTTTGAGCCAATTGCTTCCAACTCTGGACTGTGATACTCCACTGTTACCCTGTTGCTTCAAGGCTATCCCCGCTGCTCTCACACTGGCCACCTTGAGGTCTTTTCCTAAAAAAGATTTATGGAAAATCAATGTTAGCTATGCAAAAGGGTTGACCTGAGCTAATGGAACCATGATTTCCATGCCTGGCGCAGAAGTCACAGCAAAAAGCAGTAATGAAAATTTTGACCTGCCACTTCATTATTTCTTCATTAATTTTTCCAAGTAGCTTAGATTAAAATGGTTCCATGACAAAATGTGCTGGCTATGTGACAAAAGCATAAAGAAAAGCAGTCAATAAATGCCAGTTCTCCGTATACTTTTATTGTGGTCTGAAAGCTTAATAGTCTTCTCCTAAGACAGCCACAAAAGCTATCAAAAACTGCAATTGCTTTGGCTCCTCAGTTTGCAACTTCATCCGGACTGTTCAGATTAATGAGGATGTGCATTAATCCAACACCCAGAGGGAAATGACACCCAGCAGCAATTTCTGGCACAAAGCAGTATCTATCCCAAGCAAAACAAAATAAAATAAAAAAATTCCTTCCAGTAGCACCTTAGAGACCAACTAAGTTTGTTCTTGGTATGAGCTTTCGTGTGCATGCACACTTCTTCAGATACACTGAAACAGAAGTCACCAGACCCTTATATATAGTGAGAGGGTGGGGAGGGGTATTACTCAGAGGGGTGGTGGAAGTGGCGGGGTGAGAAGAAGCCTCGAGGGGTCCACTGTCCCCATGGTGGACTCGGCCATAACTCTTTCCACCACCCCTCTGAGTAATACCCCTCCCCACCCTCTCACTATATATAAGGGTCTGGTGACTTCTGTTTCAGTGTATCTGAAGAAGTGTGCATGCACACGAAAGCTCATACCAAGAACAAACTTAGTTGGTCTCTAAGGTGCTACTGGAAGGAATTTTTTTATTTTATTTTGTTTTGACTATGACAGACCAACACGGCTATCTACCTTTAACTATCCCAAGCAAGATATTATGCTCATATTGAAAACAACTGAAGGTGACTGCTGCAAGCTACAGCCTTCAAGCTATGTTTCATTTTCGAGAACTCCAAGCATATTGACAAGCTATGAGGAGTGTCTCTTACACACTGATTCTAGCTGCTGAAGAGCAACAAGCAGCTCCAAGGTTGATCAAAACTACCATACTTTTCTGTGTACAACATGCCCCCGTGTATAACACGGCCCCTATTTTTGGGGACTCAAACTTAACAAAATAGGGGGCGGGGAGATTCCCTGAAGTTGTTTAGCTTTTTTGGGGGGGGATGCCAACAGTTGCTCACCTGCTCTACCCATGTATAAGACGACCCCTAATTTTGAACATGATTTTTGAATAAAAAACATAGTCTTATACGCGGAAAAGTGTACATAAAAGTGTAAAAAGGCGATGACAAAAAGATACAACCTTCAGCACTGTGTTTTGAATCTGGTACTAACATTTTTCATTTCCTACTTACATACATTTTAACAGATTTTTATGGGGATGTGAGTTCACATTTCAGCTTGATATGAATTCGTAAAAGGATGTTATGGAATAATGGAATTTTGTGTGTGAGTGTGTGTGTATAAGTGGTTGCACACATGCCAAACACACGCAAATGGAGAGCTGCCTGTACTCCCAAACAGAAGAAGGTAGAGGGCTGGACAACCCCTAGTATGGGAGGTCTTATGGGCCTTTTGGACACTAAGAATACAGCACAAGACTTTGCCAGTTTTCTGCAATCAATTCCAAGGGATGTGGGATGGCATGGCATGTCCCCATCACCACACCTACAAAGAGCCAAACAATCATGTTGGAATGGACTAAGCAAGCCTTTCTTTTACTTCTGTATTCCAAAGGTGGTCTTCCAATGAAAAATCCCTAGTAAAAGGTAAAGGTAAAAGGTTTAGACCACAGTGCCACCCGCATCCCTTATGTTACAGGAATTTCCCCGAACCACCCAGTTCCACAAGCACGACACTCACACACACACTGGAGTGAAAATATTTCTTTCTCTAGTGTTTCTGTTATAAATTCCTATAAATTCAACCGTATGTTGGATCCACGCCGTTCCACCTTTGTTTCTCACCATGGAAAAAGGACTATCAAAGGGGGGAGACTTGGAATACGAGGCAGCCATAATCCCCTAAATGTAGCAGCACGTCCACAGTGAACTCTGCTCAGCGGACATACCAAAACCAATGGTGCCAGACTGTGGATCATTTCACTTACAAAGAGGCACCTTTTGGGAATGGATTCGGTATGGACTGAAACAAAGGACAGTGATCAAACCCTCTCTGGAAGGGCAGGAAACTGGGAGCATCTCTTTGTTCTCTGGAATGTGTGTATGGGAGGGGGAGGGGAGGAACAAGACAGGTGTCAAGATACTCAGGTTACCGCCTCAAACCCTCCCTTTTTGTGATGTATCAATGATGTAGTTATGATGTAGCGATGATATAGTTTTTAGGGGTGTAGCTTGGGGATTAGGAACTAATAAAAGTTGGGGTCTCCTTTTGTTCAGGGCTTCCATCTTGTTCCACCTGGTGGCAGGTGGGAGTCCTGTCGTGACAGTCTTCAATAAAGACCAAGCCTACTGGCTGCTGTTTTGCTCTGGTATTCCTGGCTGGTGTTCTTGTTTTTTGTCCAAGGGAGCCCTCAGATTTCTCCGTTAACACTTATAACAATTTATCTGAAACTTTAAATGATATTTATTTGAGAGAGATATTTGGATTCTTAGATAACAGAAAGCAGATGGAGCAAACCAATAATAGAACTACAGTTTTTAAACTACTCTGCTCTTGTCCCTTCCCCCACCTTTCCTGCTCTGCCGTTTCCCGTCTCATGAAACACTTCACCAAAAGCCTTTACACCATCGAATAAGAGTTCCAAGACAGCAACCTGCAAATATATCCATCACAGAATCTGCATGGATTTCTGAATTTGACATTCTGAGCTCATGTCCCTATTGCGCAGAGGGCTTAGAAAGGATGTTTCATTAGGAAGTTGCTAGGTGAGATTCTGAAATAATAAAAGACGGACTTTGGTTCCAGGGTGCCATATCTATGGGCAACCTACCAAAGGGGGGGGGGTTGGTTAATTGATGGCCTATGCACACAGCTAACGTGGAACAACAAAGATACAGTTCTCTACCTCGAGAATCTACATTTGGATTTGTGGAAGGCTCCAGGGTAGGGAAGACAGAGCAGTAAGAGCAAATGGGAGTGTTTAATCAGCACACTCCTTGAGTTGTGATTTCACCTGCTGGGCATGATCCTTGAGCTACAGTAAGTGGATGGACAATGGAAAGATGTTGGTGTGCATGTGCAGAGAAACCACTGACTTTTGTGGGAGGTGGAGGAGTGCAGCTTACAGTGAAAAGCAAAAGTGACACATGCTGCTCTGCTCCCTTTTGCCTCTGCTCTTGCTCATCAGTCACATGCGGCCCCCAGAAAATTGCCCTCAGGCTAGAAAAGATGACTCACTCCTGGAGGACAGCAGCCTCAATTGTGTACTCCGTTAAAAAAAAAAAACACTGGAAAAGTATTGCTTCTATTGTTAAATCGCTTGACATAAAGTAATTCAAGAGCTACGCAATAAAAGTTACACTAACAATTCAAAGCAACACAAGACAAACTTCAGCCATGCGCCCAAGTTGCCTTCTGCTTAAACAGCAATACAAAATGGAAAGCTACAGCTAAGCAAGTGTCTGAACCCAATACTGTGCAGTTTCTGGCCCTTATTTGCTTGGCATAACAGCAGCAACACTGAGGAACATCCTCAGGTGTTCCCCTTCAGTCACTCAGCTGCTATTCCCTTTGCATCCACAGAAAGGGATTCCCATTACATCAGGAGTCAGGTTGGACTAGAAGAGCTGCAGGAAGCTGGCCTTCTACTTACAACTGCTGGCACCGTTGAGTGATGAATCACGACAGTGTCAGGCCAGCAGGCATGCTTGTTCACAGAAGAGGATGTGATAAGATTTTTGCCAATTCCCCTTTCTCCTTAAACAGCCCCCCCCAAAAAAAACCCAACCCAATCTGCTTTCGATGAATTGGGGAAATAAGGGCAAGTCATCTCCCTTCCTCTTCTGTGAGCAGACCCTTCCCACTGGCTCAACAGCTCTTGCACTTATGCAGCAGCATGCTCAGATATCACCCCGAGAGAGACGTCCTCCACTCAATAGCATCATATATAACAAGATGTACAGAGACTGGAGAGAAAGAGATTTGTGGATGTTTATGTCCATAAAGATGTTGTCAGACTGAGCAAAAGTTATGTATGGGTTGCAAACATTTATCTCTGTTGCTGCATTTGTAGAATATCAGTTTGCTACAAATCCTGCAGACTTGAGAGTTATAGCCTTTCGGGTATCTTTTCAAAACATGCTGGGCTATGAAATGCAATGAAATTCTCATGAGATGCCTTTCAAAGCTAGAATAGTTCCCTTAAGATGTCCTTTGAATCTTCGAGTAGCCAGTACTAACTCACTGTATATTTCATTTCATCTAATCATTTCCAATATGTTTGCAAAACTATCAGTCTCTATTGCCCCATGAAAACATCCAGCAGAGACAAGTTCTTCAAGCTAGAGAAACATTCATCTATATTCCACGTTCAGAACACCTTTGGTTTATGTGAAAAATAAAGACTCTTTAAAAAAACAAAACACTTGTGTACTAAAAAGCATGGGACCAACCTTCAGCTCTAAAATGTGCTAAGTGGAAAACAGTCTAGAATCTCACGTATTACAACCCAGCCTCCCATGCAGTCACATTTTACTTACATTAGACACAGGATAGAAATGGCAGGATCAATGTGAGTTTCTCTTACGCACGCACACACAGATAGAGAAGCAGCCCCAGAAGCAAACAGCACACAACACAAAAGCATTCCCCCCAGCCTACAGATTTCTGTGAGTATCTGCCAGCTCAGTTCAGCAGTGACCATTTTTCCCTTGGGAAGGAAACTCAACAAACAGATGTGTGCTCATGACTTGCCCTTAATTAAATGGTTGATTAAAATGGGATTTTTGAAACCTCAGAACATTACGAAGACACAACATATTTTCAACAGATCAGTGGAGGACACACCCCTGCAATATTTGTGAGTGTTTGACAAAGCCCAAAGCAATGGAAGGAGAAATTGAAGGTGGTTACTATAATGGCCGGACCCAGGTGGCGCTGTGGGTTAAACCACAGATCCTAGGGCTTGCTGATCAGAAGGTTGGCGGTTCAAATCCCCGCAACGGGGTGAGCTCCCGTTGCTCGGTCCCAGCTCCTGCCCACCTAGCAGTTCAAAAGCACGTCAAAGTGCAAGTAGATAAATAGGAACCGCTCTGGCGGGAAGGTAAACGGTGTTTCCGTGCGCTGCTCTGGTTCGCCAGAAGCGGCTTAGTCATGCTGGTCACATGACCTGGAAGCTGTATGCTGGCTCTCAGCCTATAGAGCGAGATGAGCGCCGCAACCCCAGAGTCGGACACGACTGGACCGAATGGTCATGGGTCCCTTTACCTTTACCTTACTATAATGGCCACAATCAGAAGACGCCCTGAACCTCAAAGCAAAAATTTAAAACTGCTGCAATCCAGCCGTTCTTCATTGGACTGTTCTGAATTTAGGCCAGACAAGCCATCCCATTCTTATAAGAAATTGAATTTGCAGGCTCTGCAATGGCCAGAGACGGAAAAAGTTATCTATGCAGTTTCTGTTCAATTCTTTTCAATGTATAAATATAAACGCCTGTTTTCAACAATCCATCCTGATCTCTTGACATTCAGTCAAATTAAATATATACACTATTTGTTCAAACTTCTGCCATCTTAAAGGGCTTGAATGAAGCAGGCTTTATGACTGAAGGGTTAAGGAAGCAATCAACTATGTTAACTAGTGCAAATGTAAAAATGTTATGTTTTATTTCATACATGATTTATAATACTTATGGATTATGACTCAGACTTAATGCTTGCTGAGGTGGGAAATCTGTGTATGGGCTGCCACATTTCCTACTTCAAACGGGGGTTCTTATGACTGAATGCCCCTCCAAACAAAAGTGACCCCCCCCAGGTGTCAGGGAAAGACCTTTTTATTCTCCCAGAACTTTAAAGTTCTGAATTTTGCTATAAACTTCTGTTTAAATTGTGGCTCTTATTAATTGCTTTGTGATTTAAAAATTGATTGTGTGATTTTTTTTTCATATGGCTTTTATTTTGTTTTGTTGTAAATCACCCCTGGCAACCATCAGGCTGTATACATGTACAAAATTAAATGTTCATGCTTACATGTTCAAAATCAGTGATTCATGCTACAGCGATGGTGTGCAGAATAGCACAAAACCAAGTTACCTGGAAATAGCCTTGATATGCAGATATTCTTCATGTGTGGAAGTTTAGAATGTTAGTGAGAACATTAGGTTAGGACCCTTTTGCCTGGCATCAAAAACATAGCAGGGCATGCCTCTCTAGGGAAGGAACAGCATTAATGGGGTACCATTACTGAAAGGATTGCTTTCCGGGTCACCACCCACCCCACCTCAAATGGTGTGGCTTGGGTTTGAACACGGGAGACCCAGCAGTCTGAGTGGTCTTGGCAAGTCTGCTACATGCTAACCTTTCTCAAAAATTTTACAGAGGTATAAAGAGCAGAAGATGTGTTGTAATCTTGCCCTTTGGGTAGATGAGAAGGTAATGTAAATTAAAGAGAAATATTGTTAATAATATCACATACAAAACCAGAACAAATATACCCTCGCTGGAAGACGAAAGACATCTCAAGTTCCATAAGGTAATATGTTTGACTTTCCTAAAAAGGTAAAGATACCCCTAACCATTAGGTCCAGTCGCAGACGACTCTGGGGTTGCGGCGCTCATGTCGCTCTATGGGCCTAGGGGGCCGGCGTTTGTCTGCAGACAGCTTCCGGTTCATGTGGCCAGCATGACTAAGCCGCTTTTGGCGAACCAGAGCAGCGCACGGAAACACCATTTACCTTCCCGCCGGAGCGGTACCTATTTATCTACTTGCACTGACGTGCTTTCAAACTGCTAGGTGGGCAGGAGCTGGGACTGAGCAACGGGAGCTCACCCCGTCGCGAGGATTCGAAACGCCAACCTTCTGATCAGCAAGCCCCAGGCTCAGTGGTTTAGACCACAGCACCACCCACGTCCTTTGACTTTCCTAATCCCTCTTAATTCAAATGTATAAAGTTTAAGGATAGAGTTAGTACAATCACTGGTTAGTTTCAGCTTTGGCAGTTTATGCATTAGCCTTTGACAAATGCCAGGTGACCCACCTTACTGAGGGGGGGGGACTGCCTTCCCTCATTTACAAGCCCCTTTCAGTTTTGACTTCCATTCTTTAAACCTGGACACATTTCCTTTTTAATCCACTAATGTATGTTCATTTCAGTGAGTCATTGGAAAGCAATGAGGGAGACGGTTCCTGCCGCCTGGCTGGCTGCAACGCACTCCTGCAGCTGGCAATGAATTCCTTGGTGGTTGCCTAAAAGGCACTTTTAAGACATTCTACTGAATTCCAAAAATGATACTTCAAGCAGAGATACTTTGCAATGCATTCCATCTTCTTGGCCTGCAAAATCTTCTGACAGTTAAATGAGAATCGCAGCTTGACTTCAGCACCTGATAGGCCTCCATAGGATCTTCGGATACCAAATGTTGAAACACTTGTGCTTCTTTCCATCTCCAACCTTTCCATCTCCACTTTCCCATATAATCCTGAATCTCCTTAGAAATCTCAACACCAAAGAAAATATTTGCCACCACTGGTGCATGATGTCTGTGGCCAGCACTGGGAAGACTAAAGAAATGAACACAGGAGACTGGTACTGAGTTGAATTAGGCCACAACTTTAGTGATTAAAGGTAAGGGTATGTTTGGCTGAGGCATGCTGCCTGATAGGAACCCAGCAGGGTAATCCTGTGCTGAGGAGTCACCGCAGCCATGGATCAGGTGCCACGACCCCACACAGGTGCTTTGGTCTACCAGTGGACTCCCAGATAGAGTCACACACACACCCGGCCACCTTAACAGGGTACCCGCATGATGCAGCCCAATGCCTTATCTGCCAGAGTTGTGACGGTTGCCATGAGGAGGCGAAAACTTGAAAACCAGCCCATCTGCTTGCAGGACAAAATTCCTCCTTGGCCCCGAAGATGGCGACCAAGTAAACCATAGCAAGGTCCTTACACCAACTTGCCTGCTCCCCCACTGAGTGGGCGGGTAGTAAATCCCACACCAGTCAGCAAAGAGGGCGCTCTGCCCACCCATGCCCCTCGAGGTGGGCACGACCCAGTTGGCCATGCGGTGGGTCCAGCATGGCTGGAGGAGGGTGGCATCAAGTGACCAGCCCTCCCCCAGCCACACAGGAAGATAGTGGCCTCCTGAAACCGCCACTCTCCCGGAGTCTCATATGAATGAATTTGCTTAGGCTTTTCATAATGCACTACAATAAAAAAACAAACTAATGTTAAAAAAACAAACAAACAAACAAACAAAGAAGGGTTTCTCCAGCTCTGCAAACAGGTCGGGGCAGTTGAACCTACTTCCCGAGATCAGCAAGACCCTAATCTGCACATGGGACACTCTGTCCTCACACCAACTAGACTAGTAGGAACTCAAGGATGTGCTCACACACTAGGGGAACATGTGATGACAAAGGGATAACATGAAGAAGAGGGCAATGAGATCTACAAATTTAAAAACCAAGCCAGATAAATTACAACTGAAATAAAGATTTCCTAAAACTTTACACATCGTCTTATAAATGTCATTTTAATGCATCCAAAAACACTGCATAAAATAGTCATAGAATTGTAGCGCTGACCCTGAGGGTTATCCAATCCCTGCAATGCAGGGATCTCAACTAAAACATCCATGGCAGATGACCATCCAACCTCTGCTTTAAAACCTCCCAGGAAGGAGAGTCCACCACCTCCTGAGGGAGGCTGTTATGCTGCCAAACAGCTCACACCATCACAAAGTTCTTTCTGGTGTTTAGTCGGAATCTCCTTTTTGGTAACTTGAAGCCATGGGTTCGGGTCCTGGCCTCCAGAACAAGAGAAAACAAGTGTGTTCCCAGTGTCGTAGGAAAGGTGGGGCGATGGGGACGGGGCGCCCTGGGTTCCAGCCAGGGGGTGACACTCTGCACCACCACCACCCCCGCGAGTGTGACTCCCAAGCCACCGGCAAAAACCTCTATTGCCGCCACGGCTGGCTTTGCTTGCTTGGCCACCGCGTGGTTTTTTTCTCCCTTCCTTCTGTGCCCTGATTGGGCGGAGCCGCGGGAGCGAGGGGCAGGCCAGCGAGGCGTCATGCTTGTGGCTGGCGTGACGCCCCTCGCTGGCCCGCACCCGCAGCTCCGCCCAACCAGGGCACAGAAGGAGAAGGGAGGAAAAAACTGAGCAGCAGCCAAGGAGCAGACTGCGCTCCGTAGCGCATGTGTCGTGACGTCACGATGCATACGCTATGGAGCGACGCCCCGCTCCCGGAGGGCGCCGCTTGGCTTGCCGCCCCTGGCAGCCAAGCGGCTCGGTACGCTGCTGTGTGTTCCATCCTCCATTGGGCGGTCCTTTTGATATTTGAAGATGACTCTCCTTTCTCCTCGCAGCCTCCTCTTCACCAGGCTAAGTATCCCCAACTCCCTCCATCGTGGTCAAAGTAACGTAACCGTCTTCTTAATGGCTGGTGTAGCAACTAGGCATGTAAATGGTAAGCATCCGGTTGTGTCCCTGCTTCAAATCTCTGCCTGTGTTAGGGCTGAAGGTGGTTTGCCCAAATCTAGAAATGGACAGAATCTTCTCCAGTCCAGGGTCCCTCAAGTCACTGACTGAAGCTGCAGAAACTGAAGCCTGAGCTGCAGCACCCAGAAAGCACTGCTCTGTTTAACAGGCAAAGTCAGAAGGCAGCTGCCCATTCATTTCAATTGCATTTGTGCAAGAATACAAGTTAAATGCCTCTAAACAAAGCCCATTGAAATAAATGGAACATTGTATGTTTGTGAGTGCATTTGCATACACAATAAAGTAACAGAAAAAGAAACGAATGAAACATCTATGCATTGCTGCAGCTGACCATTAATATGTGTCTTTCTCTTTTGCCACACTTCTGCAATCTTTCAGAAATTCAAGGAGGAAAAATGCTCAGAGTAATCATATTTGATACCTGCTTAGTTATCAGTGGAAGACTATGACCTACACAGCTATCACACCTTTACAGGCTGTGTTTATTATAGGTAACCATAGAATAAATTAAAGGGATTTATTAATTTATGGCAATATTTCCCTGTGAAAAAAATGTCAAATACATCCACTTTACATCTCTTTAGGCCTTTCTGCATGTTAGCCTTGCTTTAAAATACTATTTGAAATTAAAGAGGGATGTGGAAAATAAAGCAGAATATGGTGTGAGCAGCCGGCCTTCCAGAGTATTCTATGACTCAGCTAGCTGATCTGCTGACCCAAAAGGAGAATTCTTCTATCACTTGACCAAAATTCTAATAATTAGCACTTTATAATGTTAGAGACATCACATGGGATGTTTTTAAATGGCAAACAGTCATCTGACTGGCATGCCCTTGTCCAGCACCCATTTGTTTCAATAGGGTTTGTGCGGAAGACTTTCCCATATTACTGTGCCCTACTTAAAATACATAATTATTTCTATCTATGTTCTCTAAAAATGTTCTTTGGGAATGTTGGATTTTCAAGTAGAAATCTGCAGCCTTTGCACTGGATGTTTTCGCAACAGGATCAAGGAGTCTTAAGTGTCAATTCTTGAAATCTGTGACCTCCCCCCCCCCCCTTCACATTCCTGGCAAAATAATATGGCCCTCTCAAAACCAGCAAGAATCAATTTCATACAAAAACTTACCTGGTCCCATGGACAGATTATTCCACCAAAGCACATGAAGAGATATCCCATGGCAACCAGACACACCCAAACGACCAAAGAGAAAACACGAAGGAACTTCTTGAATAATGGCTCTATACAGGCAAGGATAAATATGGTGAAGAAAATTGCCAGGGCTGTTGGAACAGTTACTAAGAAGGCCACATGGTCCTCTGTTTCCTGAAAACAAGAAGAAAGGAAAGCTTACTATTTAACCCATGCAACAGGAAACCAACATTTTGCTTTCATTACTGTATTATGAATCAAGGAACCACCAGATTTGCCAATTCATATCAATTGCCTAATTGAGTGCGAGACTTACAAAACCTGGAATTAAGTTTTCAAGACAAGGTGTACTGATTTGGAATGACAAGGTGTACTGATTTGGTGAGAGCAATTTAAGTCACTGAGGAGGGAGGAGCAATTTTGTACTTCATACAAAAACTTGTAACTATTTCCCGGTTGCTTGAACAATTAAAAACGTATCAGTTTGCAACTAATAGTGCAATCCTACACTTGCATACTCGGAAGCAAGTCCTATTATGTTCAATACATGTTACTCCCAGGCCATTTCTATACAACTTCTTTATTTAACAATCATCCTGATTTTGTTTCCAAAAAACTTTGCAGGAAGGTAAAATCGTGTCAGCTATTTATTAAGCACTCATCCTGGTTTGTTTGCGGGGAGGTTATACAACATCAAGCAATTTATATCTCACACAATTTATATCACACACATATTCTCCCATTATTGCTTGATTTGCCACAAAAAGTAGCGGGGGGGGGGGGGTGCTTGTTGCACAAGAGCACCAAATCAGCTTTAACGGAACAACCTGCTTCTCTGCCCCAAATTCACTCAAATCTCTGCCATTGTTTAAAACTGCCATTTTAAAACCTGCCTTCATTTTTGCTCCCTCCCCCACCCTGACTTCATGCAAATCCAGGATTGTGAACCCTCCATGGGGGCTGCGTAATGACAGCCTTAGATTTTTATGTGTACCGTACAGGAAATCACAGAAAAGCAGACTAACTCATCAGTGTTTGATAGTTTCATATGGGTTCACTAATTCCCCACTGATCCCTCCTGGAGTCAGTTTTTTGGAAGCTGCTGCAGTGAAAGAGATGCACAGCTTTTTATGTAAGCCATTTCTTCCATATGTATTACCTGCACTGTTTCTGTTAAAGGTTTTTAAAATACCAGCTCTTAAACCATCTGAACCCAGAACCTTAGTGTTTCAATTGAGTTAACCACTTCTTCTGATAAACGAATCCATAAATTCATTGACCAACACTTGAATGTGGAATTAATATAATCCATTTTGGAAATTATTAATATAACTCTCTGTCTTTTATGAATATATAATGATTCTCAATAATCAAATTCCTCTACAGTTCTTTGACTCTAATTATCTTTTTACATATCCAATCTTCCGTATTTTTATTTATTTATTTGCTCATTTAGAGGCAAGTAGTTTTCTTGAGCTCCCTCTGCTTTCAAAAGTACTTTAATTTAATGTACAGTATATTTCTGCAAACTAAGTAGGGATCTTTAATATCCAACATTCACCAAATACTGTTTGCACTAAACCCCCCCCCCCCCGCTTATTTTATTGTGCTTAGGGCTGCAATTATATACTCTGGGGGAGTTGACATACATAGGACTGCATTGTAACTCTCTGTTTCTTTCTATTATCTTACCAGATAGTATAATTTTTGCATACAAAGACTTATGAACCTAATTAATGAAGATTCCACATAGGAAGCAAGTTTCCTCAATCTTTCCACTTTCTAGAACAGCCTTTCCTACTCCTGATGTTGTAGATTACAACTCCCATCAACACCAGTCAGCATACGCCAGCATACACACAGCATGGCCATGCTAGTTTGGGATGATAGGAGGTGTAGTCCACAATAGCTGGAGGGCACTGGGTTGGGAAAAAACTGTTTTAGAAGTTAGCAAACCCTGCATCCTCTCTTAAATAACAGAATAGATTAAGCATGGCAAGAGCTTGAGAACTCTACAGGGCAAGTTAAGCAGAGGTGGGGTGGCCATCTGTCATGGATGCTTTAGTTGAGATGTCTGCATTGCAAGGGGGTTGGACTAGATGACCCTTGGGATCCCTTCCAATGCCACAATTCTAGGACTCTATTATTGTAAGTTTACACTACTTACTTAGAAAGGGCAAGTCCCACAAATGGGGCATGTTGCAAGGAATGTGTGTCTATGACAGCAGCCTAATTCAGCCAAACTTCATGCAATTCATGTTTCATGGTGAAAACACTGAAGAGAGATCATATACTTTTGCATCATATTTACAGTGGAACCTCGACTTACGAATTTAATGCGTTCCGAAAGCACACTCGTAAGTCGAAAATTTCGTAAGTCGAAAAACGGCATTCCCATAGGAATGCATTGGAAACGTAAGTCGAAAAATTTGTAAGAAAACCCTATGTAAACCTTCGTAAGTCGAGTAAACCCCATCTAAAACTTTGTAAGTTGAGTAAACCGCATCTAAAATCCAAGCAGATTTCCTTTCGGAAGTCAAAAAATTCGTAGGCGCGCGGCCGCTTTTCCCCTTTCGTAAGTCGAAAAATACGCAAGTCGAGTACTTCGTAAGTCAAGGTTCCACTGTATTTGTTTATGAATCTTATACGCAGATAGCTTGTGGGACCAGTGAAAGACACCTCAGTTTGCTTTACAACCTCCTGAGTAACGGATGTCATGCAAAGCACTGGGGGCAAGAATTGCTCAGTTTTATATTTTCTTGCTCCAATTACAAGCAGACCCTGACTTGCGCAATGCTCTTAAGCCAGGGATCTGTGGCAGAATAAGCATGTCCACTGCAACCATTGAAGGGGAAGACTGTCCTGCGCATACCTGTCTATGGGCATCAAAGCATCTGGCCGACCACTCTCAGAAAGACCAAGCTGAATTAGGCAGACCTTCCATCTGATCCAGGGAGGCTCTTACAAATATTGACTTGGCTTGCTTACTAGGCAGCCTCTGCTTGTCCTGCCAGCAGGGAACTGAATAAGCTCCACTGCTACGTGGTAAGTGGAGGAAAAGGTCTGCAAAAAAGAGAACTTAAAACCCCTTGGCTCTCTCATCTTAACAGTAAGCCTCCTATCCATTCCTTCCAAAAAGTTAATAGGATATCCCCCGGAACGTGAAGCCATTCAGCCTGGGCTGCTTCAAAAAACGAAGCTGGCCGTTACTCAACTTGGCAATTGTATTAGAAATATGGCATACAAATGAGTTAGTGAAGCCGTTTAAAGCACCACTGATTTCAGTGGGAGACAGGTATGCTTACTTTAACTTCCCCTGTGAAAGCAGTGGCCATCACAATGTTCATGCCACCTCACATCTAAAATAACAACTGTCAATATTAGGCAAAGCCTAAGTACTGGCACACTTGTAAGCTTCTGCTTCCAGAAAAAACCACAGCCTTTATTTTACTGTTTCATCATGCCTAGAAAACATGCTCTCCAGCTATTAAGCAAGTATTTTAAAAATCCTAATTAGAATTATGCTTGATCAAGTGTTATTAAATCTATGCATTATTCAATAAATTTAATGGGAGCAATAAATAGTACTGATTTCAAAGGATATTATTAAAAAAGAAGACAAAAAATGCATGAGGTTTATCTTATACCACAGCAAAATAAAACAATATCCATAAAAAATGTTTCTCTATAATTTTGTATGTATTTTAGGAACCCCAATCCGCAGTGGAGTCCCTAAGACAGTTGGATGGTGCCTTGTACGCCTCCTTCCGGCAACTCCTGCAGCCAAGCTGGTGCCAAACATATTGCCCTGCTTTCCTTTGGACCACATCAGCGAGACCAAGATGGGGGTCTTGTCATCTGGGCAGCCCAGGACCCCAATACACCCTGCCCAGGCTTGCACCCCAGAGAGGTCACTTTGGTGCTGCTAATGCAGTGGTTTGACTTAACCCCCAGAGTCGCCCACCATTGTCTCTCAAGACAGATGAGATATCTAACAAAACTGCTGCTAACCACCCAGAGAAAGGCGAAAAACCTTTGAACCCAGGGCCAGTTGCAGTTGGGAGTAAAACTCTTTCCCAGCACTGTTCACTAGCAGCCACTGCAAGCCCATGGGAACCCCTAAACAGAGAAGGCTGAGGAAGTTTCCCCTACATGAGGGGAGGGAAGGAAGGAGGAGGCTGGAGAAGATGGAGGCCAGTCTTTTTACAGGTGAGGTGCCAGGCCCCCTAAGATCCTGCAGGAAGATCCTCCTTCCTCTTTGGACATGGTGGCAGCTGCACTTCCCCACAGACTGGCTGTTGAGTTTCTGAGGCAAAATATACCTTCCCTCCTTTGCCTGTCTGTCAGCATCCCCTCTGAGATATGTGTGCTCAGTTTTAACTCCATACCAAGGAGGTGACAAGCAGATACAAATAAATTATTTTTAAATGATGGATGACTATGTGTTTTCATACTATTTTGTTTAATATCAACATTACAGAGAAACGGAATACGCAAAGCTAATCGCTGCAAAAGTGTCACACTCGGGAGGCTTACAAATTGTGTTTTTCTCTCTCCAGGGAAGCTTCTCCCTGCACCAGTTTCCAACAAGATGGAGAAGAGGCAGAGAGGAAAATTATTGCAAAGTTCTACTTTATTCTCCTAATTCTCTTACTGCAGACCAAAATGTATGCAAATCACTTATTGAACCCAAACACATTCACTAGATGCAATCTAATAAAGGTTTTCAGAAGGATAAGACTAGGGAAGGCATTTGTTACGGCAGAGCACCTGTTTCACATGCAAAAGTACCAGGTTCGTTCTAATCCCCAACACATTCAGGTAGGGCTGGATATTTTGGAGAGCTACTTCTGGGCAGCATAGACCATATTGTGCAAGATGGAGCAATGATCTAACTCAGGATGAGGCAGGTCTTCTCACTCTAGCCAAGCGGACACAAATGGCCACAGCTCAGCATGAAACTGAAGGGGCACCTACAACCTGCCTTGGAATTTTGTGTGACACACACAGGTGCCAATACTGAATGGGGTCCCTGAAGGTTGTTGCAAAATCCCAGGTCCACATTCCTTTGTAGTCTAAGAGCTACATCTTGTCCTGTTCTTAGTGTGAGCAACTGCTTCTGCTCTTCCAAACCCGCCTGAAATGCCGTAATCCCCATCAAGTTAGTTTTCTCATTTTATTGCTGCTGAGTGCTGTATCCCATTCTTTCAAAAGAGCTCAGGGTGGCATACATTCCCCACTTCATTCTCCCACTTCATTCCCACAACAGCCCTGCAAAACAGCTTAGCAGCCCAAGGTCAAAAAGCAAACTTCATGCTTGAGCAGGGATTTAACCCAAAGCCTAAATAATGCTGGGGATCTTACTTTGCAATGAAGAGAATACAGTGGTACCTCAGGTTACGAACTTAATTCGTTCCGGAGGTCCATTCTTAACCCTAAACCATTCTTAACCTGAGGCGCACTTTCGCTAATGGGGCCTCCTGCTGCCCCCATGCCGCCGGCGCGTGATTTCTGTTCTCATCATGAGGTAAAGTTCTCAACCCGAGGTACTACTTCCGGGTTAGCGGAGTCTGTAACCCGAAGTGTTTGTAACCCAAAGCGTTTGTAACCTGAGGTACCACTGTTCAGGCATGTGTCATGCATCTCCTGCCAACTGATACCTCCCTCTGCATCTTTAGGCAACAGGTAAAAACAGCAGTGTCCAGATGTGCCCTTGTTTCAGTGTGCTTCCACAATATGAAGGAGCCTGGCATTGTTTATTTGCTTTCTGCGGTGATGTACCATTAATGTTGCTTTGGTGCTTGTTTCTTTGTTCTCCTGTTGTTTTATTGAGATTTATGTTCTTTACGAACCTTGAGGGTCCTGTTATGGGAAAGTAAGGTGGGACTGAAATATTTTAATAAAACATGCTGCTGACTCATGTTTAACTGATTGACAACAAGCCCTGTACAGAATATGTCTCACAAGTGCTACTGCCAGTTAAACTCTTTTTAAGAACTAGGTCTCTTTCTTCCGAATTTGTAAGGTTCCATACTCTTATTTTCTCTGCTCTTCAGGTTACTGAAAACCACCAATGCCAAAAGTGCCTTTCTCATATAATTCAAAATATCTGTGCAAATTCTTTAGCGACTAGAGTTAAGACAAGCACATGAAAAAGTCTAGTTATACTTCTGTAAATAATGGAATTGCAATCCAAGAATATGTCATGTATGTGTAAACACCTAAGCTAAGCCACCCAAAGAATGCCTCTCAGCAGCAGACTGAGCAGCAACTATCAGTTATTGAGAAGGGCTCAGGAGCCTCAGCCCAAGGTGAGGGCCTTCTTGGTAGTGGCGCCCACCCATCAGATGTCAAGGAAATAATAACTATCTGAGTTTTAGAAGACATCTGGGGAAGTTTTTAATGTTTGATGTTTCATCGTGTTTTTAATATTCTGTTGGGAGCCACCCAGAGTAGCTGGGGGAATCCAGCCAGATGAGCATAGTATAAACAAACAAACAAACAAACAATTATTATTATTATTATTATTATTATTATTATTATTATTACCCAGTCCAACCTTTAGAGAATTGGTAAGAACAATAAATGAAAGAAATTGGAGGGCGCAGGGTGGGGGGGGTAAAATTAATGGGAGGAGATTATTGCATTACATTGTTGATCAAGTTACTTTCTGAAACTCTTGCCTGGTTGTTCTGCAACAGGAACACTTCCATTTGAGAAGTCCACATCCAGCATTCTGCTGAGAATATACTAAACTGGCCTCATATTTTTCTTGATCATTGTTTTGGGAAGGCAGATTATGTTCTCAGCAACATAAAGCACATATGGAGAAAAGCAACTCTGGTTCTGTTATACTGCCTTGAAATGTACACTTGAATTTACAGGGGGATTAAGAGTTGCAATTGGAAATCAGTGAATTCTTATTTATTCATTAAAAAAAATCAAGATTATAAACAAGCTGCCCAGATGGAAAGCAAGACACTTTTATTGCTTATTTACAGTGAGAAGTTCTTTTAAAAAAATGACAGGAGGAAATCATGGGTTATAAACAGAGCAGCCCTTGGCCATACATAAGCAGATCCAGAAAATAAAAGTAGACTTCTTTGTTAGTACAGGTACAGTGGTACTCGAGTTACAAACACTTCAGGTTACAGACTCTGCTAACCTGGAAGTAGTACTTCGGGTTAAGAACTTTTCCCCAGGATGAGAACAAAAATCGTGCGGCGGCAGCAGCAGGAGACCCCATTCGCTAAAGTGGTACCTCAGGTTAAGAACGGACCTCCGGAACGAATTAAGTTCGTAACCAGAGGTACCACTGTAATGAGCTTCTGGAGAGGCTCAGAGGGAAATTGGCTTGCTTTCACTTAAAAAAAATATGTAAAAACCTGAAGCCTGATTTCCTCAGTGTGCACTTTATTATTCTACTGTAAATCAGTAATAAAGAGGCAATGCAGGTACTTGGTCACAGAGAAAGTAATATGATGGTTCAAAAGAATGTAATTTGAATGCATGGCACTCCTAACCTTGAATGTTCATTTCCAAAGTTGCCTCAGGAAATGTTATGTTTAAGAAACTGTATATAGAAAAGTGTTACGTTCTTAGAAGCAAAATTGATTAGTAAATTTTCAAACCATTCTGGATTTGCAAAAGCTGCACACTGATATTTTAAAGAGGTAGACTGAAATCCTATACACACCTACCTACCAGTAAATCCTACTGAACTCAGTGGCTTACTTCTGAGTAGACATGCACCGGATTGTTCTATCAGATTGTGCCACCAGCTTTGAGGATAAACCTTCCTCTTTTAAATGCTGTTCCTCTAGAGTTATGATAGACTTTTAAGTATAAATTAGTCTGCATCACCATACCTGGCATTCTAGAAGGACATATTGAGTAAATATTTATTTTTTGATGTCCTGTTATATGTTGTGGAGCATTTTGTGATATTTGTGTTGATATTTATAATCTGCACATTTATTTGAGGTAATCCAACTAAAATTAAAGCCGCTCTGATTTTAATCAGGAGGTTTGAGCTTAAACCCAGGCCTAAATGGCCAAATCCATTGCCAGCTGGACTGTCCTTGCTATTTGTAAGCTGCATCTTATTTTTGAGACAAGAATGTTTTATTTCCTTTGAAACTGCCAGTGTTACATTTCTCAGAAAAATTAATGCACTCACAGACACAAATCAGGAATGATATTATTACAGTAGACAATGTACTGCAAATTTCAAAAGCAACGCAGAAAAATAGTCTCATTATATAGGAATATGAAAATGCTGAAGAATATGTTTCAATTTAGGCAACAGATGTAATTGCAAGATTTACATTGCATATGATTTTGCAAATTATGATATGAAAATTAGCATTATTATCATAACTTTTTTATCTTTTATTACTATGTAACACCTATGGTCAGTCAGTGAATTAAAATGTAGTTTGCATAGTCTTGCAATTTATCAGCCGTTCTCTTTCATCTTTCTGATTACCACTTAGTAATTATGAATTCTCAGACACAGCAAAGATGTAGCACAGTACATTGTAAGCAATCCTGTAAAAGGAAAATTATACCTGATAAAATACTTGACCCTTGATAGTATCTAGGGTAAGAGAGACTAGAAGGGGGGGAAGCTTTTAAGTATAAAATGTCCAGTGACCCAAAGGTTCTGGTTCAGCAGCCAATGGAAGATGAACCCAAGGACAAATATTATGTCGTAAAGCAAACTTCATGGATAAAACAGTAAGTGGGTAGTTCTTTCTCCCTCTCTTGATCCCGTTTTTCACTGCTAGCCATTGGGAAAGAAAGCCTCCTAAATACATTATAAATGAGCTTTCTCCCCCTTCCTATGGCATGCCTGGAATGCCAAAGGCAAACTAAACTATAACATTCTTTCTGGTGGTGAGAGCAGTTCAATATTTGCAACTGAGTTGCAATTCCTGCATTGCAGGGGGTTGCACTATTCTATTTTTCTGTGATTCACAACCTCTCTCTCAGCCTGCCCAGCTTCTGCCCATGCAAACCGTGGCTTCCATACCTCTCAAGAGCCCCTCAGTTCAGAGCTGCAGCCATGATGACACACTTACAGCAAGGAAAATGTTTAAACTAGCCTAAGAATGTTTCAGATGCATAACAAAATCAGATCAAGGGAATTATGCATTTTCAACACAGGCTTTTTAAATGCATTTCAGTTCTATGACATCCACAATGGAAGCTTTGGATTTTGCAGGCAACACCCTCCCTCTAATTATTTTATACACTGAACTTGAACATATCACAGAATATTTAGAGCAGGGTGATGGGAGAAGACCATCAGTCTAATTCGAACAGAAATACTACTGCTCTAGCTTACCTCTAGCTATTTCACTGGCTTCAGTGTTTTTTATTTATACCTGCTCTGAAACTGACATAGCTCTGTATACCACAGAAACATTTATAAACTTTGAAGGTCTATTAAAACTCAGAAAGTAACTTCAGTTCCAATGGCTCATGGCCATTCCTGATCCACGTGACCCAATTCTCTAGCAGAAACCTCCTTGACCAAAATGCATTCCCCTACCTCCCAATTTAACACCTCTGCAAAACCTTCATAAAATGGGAGACGGATGCAGAGGAAGTTTCTAGGCAGTTCCTCCAAATCAGCCTGCTCCAAATGTGAAGCACTCAGATTCCCAACTGACTAACCCATGGGTAGGCAAAGTAAGGCCTGGGGGCCGAATCTGGCCCAATCGTCTTCTAAATCCGACCCTCGGACGGTCCAGGAATCAGCGTGTTTTTACATGAGCAGAATGTGTGCTTTTATTTAAAATGCATCTCTGGATTATTTGTGGGGTATAGGAATTCGTTCATTCCCCCCCCCAAAAAAATAGTCTGGCCCCCCACAAGGTCTGAGGGACAGTGGACCGGCCCCCTGCTGAAAAAGTTTGCTGACCCCTGGACTAACCACTATGGTAAAAAACAAGCACACTTCCGGTTTGCAAATGGAGACCGGTTTGCAAGTGAAGCGTCATCTTAGACTTCATACCATCAGTACAATTCTCACATCACCTCTGAGAGTCATAGAATCACATTTCTATTATCCTCTATCACCTAGTCTTCTTGTATTTTGTTTTCACTGCCTATTTAATGTTGTTTCAATCGTATTTTATGGCTGACATATTATTGTGGATTTTACGTTTACATGAACATAATCGCCTTTTGTACATTGTCCTGCTATCAAACTGATGTAAAGTGGTTTCTAATTTATATTACCTATGCCTTCAAATGCAATGTTTTTGAACAGAGTCCGTTCATACTACTACTACTACTACTACTACTACTACTACTACTAATAATAATAATAATAATAATTTATTACTTATACCCTGCCCATCTGGCTGGGCCTCCCCAGCCACTCTGGGCGGCTTCCAATAGGGGATTAAAAACACAATAAAATATCAAACACTAAAAACTTCCCTAAACAGGGCTGTCCAAATTATCAAGTATGCAGTAATCTTATTTTATAAAATGAGGATGGGATGTGGAAGAATCAGATTTTATTTGCATATTAGTGAGAAACTATTTAACTTGTACTTCTGGAACCAATGCGTGAACCAAAACTGAAGGCATCCTTCAGAAATTAGCACTTCTCCAAATTTTGCAAGGCAGTTCTCCAACCAATGTGTACAAAAATGCATAAATTAGGGGGGAGTGATTGCATGAGAATGCATATATGTGAGTGAAAAAAAATACATGCATGTATAATGTATTACAGAAAATTGCTTGCAAAAATGTGTATACTGTATTAGTCAAAACTGTAGACCAAAACATGTTCATTAGGAGAAAATCACAATAAAATGCAGACAAATTTTCATGGGGATTTAAAAAACAAAATTCCCAAATTGTTGCAAAAAGGTGGAAAATGTGAAAAACTGATAGAAACCAAAGCTGACATCCATCCTAAGTAAGGTACATCCATGCTTATATCAACCAAAACTTATCTGCTTCCAGAGTTCAATAAATCAGAATAGAAATGTATAAAACAGCAGGTCACTTTTAAAGTTACCAAATGATAAACAGCTCCAAGGCTAAGGAGAGGACATAGCTTAGTGGCAGAGCACATGGCTTCAATGCAGAAGGTGCTGGGTTCAATCCTCAGCATCTCCAGTCAGTGTCCTCTATCACAGTGGACTCATCACTGCCATTCAGCTTAAAGAATCAAAGGTCTGATGACAGAAGGCAATTTCCCAGGGTTCCCCTGTAAGCAGAAGTCCGTCTGAACTCTGCTGGAGCTTCACACACCCACAGTACTAGTCTGAGTGAGTCACCCTGAGAGTTGCAACCTGGAAATCTGCTCTGTGCCTTTAAATTCCCCACTGAATCAGGCAGTCAGTGATGAGGCAGCCATGTCTTCTCTCACCTAGTTTCCACAATTGGTTTGCCTACCCTCCTCCAAAGCAGGGGGAAATTCCAGGAATGTGGAGAAGGATAGGCAAAAAAGGAGTGTGTGAGAGTTTCTTTGTGGGGGCAGAGAATGGGTAGGAAAATCCTCATTTATTCCAACTCTCGGCTCAAAGAGAAATTAACAAGGCGCAAGTGCAGCTCTTCTGTGTGACATTCATTGGTAAGCAAGATTGCAGCTCACAGCGGTTCACATCATTACACTCTGAACATGGAAACACTTCACAAGAATGGAAATCTCTTTGACTAATTGCTGCAATCAGGAGGGGAAAATGAGCATTTTGGCTGAGTGGATGGGCTACACCTGATTACAGTTTATTTCCCTGAACTTTAGACTGAGGGTGCAATCCTGCTCCTATACAGAAGTCAAGAGCAAAAACTCCCATTGATTTTAGTGGAGAAGAACTGGAGCCCTGGGAACAAGCTAATAAGGAATTCGACAAATGGCACAAAGTTTCCCTCTGCTGAAAATTAGAGGGATGTTAACTACAGTCAATCTTGCATGTGTAGCAAATGATGTGAGCAACAAACTAGCTTTTAATTGTTTGAAGCAAATGAAAAACGTGGATAGCGAGTGGGACCTGTAACAAGCTGTTGCAGTGGGGGGGGGGGGTGCTGCTTATTCACTGTTCCACTCAGCCAGTCAGACCTTTTCTCTAGAATACTCCATTCCATCCTGTTCCTGCCCATCCCTCTCCCCCCCCCAAATGACCAGTCAGCATTCTGTGCCCATGGCGCCCCACCCAGTCCTCCCTCCTGCTCCTCCTCCTCCTCTTCTTCTTCCCCCCCCCCTTGCCCCACACCATCTTTTCCTATTTTTCCCCCCTCACTTCCGCAAACCTTGGGGTTTTCCCAGGCTGGCCAAACCTTCCTCATGACTGTGGGTGGTGTCCTTTTTGCAACATTAGCAATGGCACTCATGCCCAAACATCAAAAAGGGAGGGAGGTGGCTCCTTCAACTCCTGTTTTGAGGTAAAAACATTTTAAAGTGTTAGTTAAAGCTCTTTTGTAGCTTTAAAACCTTCACCTGAACAACAAATACCAATAAGGTTAATCTGTCAGCAGGAAGGAAACCAAGCAAATGAATTAGAGGTATTAAATTTGGACTGCAAGCCTAAGCACACTTACTTGGCCAGAACCACTGCTGAAATCTATGGGATGTTTCCAAGTAGCTACCGGTATGTTGAGGACTAGAGGACTGGCAGTTTTGTTTATTCCACTTGCGATCCATGAACAGAATATTTAACTAAATGGACCCAGCAGCCTTCCCAAGCAGGTGAATGAATACATGCAAGTTGCCCAAGAGATTACACAAAGTAATTTTGTGCTGAAACAGATCCAAAGACAGTCACAATTCAAACCTGCTTTGAAAACACCAAACTGCTAGAAAGTACAGGGGTTGGGGGAGGCCAAGGAGAGTCTCTGCTTCGCCAGACACACCGTGAGGTAACAACTGCAGCAGCTTATCTGAAATTAACTGCATCTCAGGAGCAGAAATAGGTTATGAAGTTATCTGCCAGTATAAAAAGTGCAAAAGGAAAAACGCAGCAGAGGCTCTGGAGTACAGAAAAGAAGGGATAAATCCAGACCAGAACATTCAGAATAGCTGTATAGCAGGATTACAGCGGAGTAGAACCATCCTTTTTAAAAAGCAATCTGAAAAAGCTGAGATGGAAGTAAGGCTACAATCCCTCACAAACTTTCCTTGGAGTAAAATGCCACTGTATAAAGTGGGACTTTCTTGGGGTGGATCTGAGTGGGATCAGGCAGCACGGCTGTGGTAGGTAGCAAAATGCAGAAATTAAACAGGATAATAATGTTACTTGTGTTTCAAAGCAATACTGGCAGGGCTACTTTTGATTTTTTTAATCACATGAAATGCTTTTTTACAAAACATTTCTCCATTGGCCCATAATAACCTCTGGTTATTTTTCCGGCAAGTTTGAGAGCTGCCAAATCGGAAAGCCACCTGCACCAAAATTGTCAAGAATTGAGGCTTCCCATTCATCACAAACTCAAAGCTACAGAAATGTGTTTCTTATGGGTGAAACTGAATAATCATACAAACATTTTTTTTTAAATCAATAAAGCTCCAAATTAAAATCCAGCCCATTCATGTGAGAATAAGACGAGAGGGTTTTTTTAAAAAAATCATCGATGAAACTATTCACACACACACACATATATATATATATAAGCTCTACGTATGTTGGAAGACTTCCTTTCTTTTTTTTGAAAGTTGAGGGGCGACGGAGCCAAGCCTGCTTCCCGCTCCCCAGCTGAGCCCCCGCCGCCTCGGCCCCGAAACCTCCCCTGGCGCCGGGGCGAGAAGCCTGGAGTGGAGGAGCCCCGACGCCCGGCCCGGCCCCGTCCTCCGTCGGGGCAGCCGAGAGCCCGGAGACTCACCATGCCGGCGGCGAAGAAGAAGACGGCGAGCAGCGCGAGGCAGGCGCCGAGGACGATGAGCAGCAGGAAGACGAGCAGCGGGTGCTGCTGGCTCAGGCAGTAGTACGACTCGTAGAGCCAGTCGCGGCGAGGGGCGCGCGGGCGGCGGCGGCAGCACAGGCGCAGCGGCGGGGGCCCCTCGGAGCCCTCCGGGGCCCCGCGGCCCTCGCCGTCGCCCTCCAGCAGGTCCCGGTGCCTCCTCATGGCGCGCGGGGCGCCGCCGATGTGGCCGGCGAGGCGTCAGAAGGGGCCGCCCCACGCCTCAGGACGCCCCCGACGGCGCAGCGCCACAGCCGCCTCCGCATGCCGGGCGGGCGGGAGCCGCCAGGAGCCAAAGGGCGCTGGGCGGCGGCGGCGGCTGCTCCTGCTGCCGCGGCCACACGCGCCCCGTCGCGGCGGAGAGGCGAGCGGCCGGCCGGGCGCCCACAGCCAGTCCCCGAGTGGCGGCGGCGGCGGCGGAGCCACGTCCGACGTGGGAGGAGAAGGCGGGCTCCGGCTCCCGCCCCCTCTCCGCCCCCCGCCGGCAGCCGCCTTGGACGCGAGAGAGCGCGCTCTCAGCCGCCGGGAAACCCGCCCTGCCAGGGGGTTGGACTAGATGACCCTGCGGAGCCCTTCCAACGCTGCCGCCACGGTTCTCGGAGGCTACGAACGCGGCCGGGAGTGGGAGGTGGGCGCCGCAATTGGCGCCTCTGCAGCCTCGCTCGCCCCGGTTTTTGCAGTTTGTCCGGACGCCGACAGCCATGACAAGGACTTCGCGGGTTCGATGTGTTATAGAAACGGTAGAGAGTTGAAAGGGACCCCGGGGTCATCTAGTCCAACCCGCTGGAGCGCAAAAACCTTTTGCCCACCGTGGGGCTCGAACCCACGGCCCTGAGAGGCTCATGCTCTTCTGACTGAGCTCTCCATCAACTGCGACGCGTGAAATGGGTGCCTCGCGCCGAAACCATTAGTGCAGCCGAAGCTTCCTCTGCGGCGCCTCGGAGCGCACTGGTCGGAATAGGAGCAACTAGATCCTATATGCACGCCCCAAGCAAGACAAGAAAGTCCCTTTGAGTTCAGTGGGGCTTACTCTCGAGTAAGTGAGTATAGGAGTGCAGCCCAAGTACCACTTGCTTGGGTGACAATTGCATGGGATGGATTGCAACCTCTACAGGAGCGGTCCAGGAGGAAGCCTCGCTGGATTCAGTGGAGCTTACTCCCAAATGTCCAGGATAGATAGCAGCTTTCAAGAGATTTAATCAGACGGCTGAGAGACGCCTGTCCAAACGGCTCTGCTGTCCTCTGTCTCAGAGCAGCGCTCACACAAACAGCTAATAGCCAGATGTGCAAGCGCAGAAAGGCTGCCTAGTTGGCTCCTCGCGAATGTGCAGCAGAGCAGAAAGAAATATGGCTAACCTTGACACTCCAGATGTTTTGGAACTACAACTCCCATCATCCCTGACCACTGGTCCTGTTAGCTAGGGATGATGGGAGTTGTAGTTCCAAAACATCTGGAGTGTCAAGGTTAGCCATCACTGGAAGGGGTTGCTAAAAGAGCAGTCCCATCATGGAGCTGCAGAGGTCACCCCCAGTGGTGGCACCTGAAATACATAGGTAGGGGTTACATGTAGGTAGCCGTGTTGGTTTGCCGTAGTCGAAACAAAATAAAAAAATTCCTTCCAGTAAGCTCATACCAATAACAAACTTAGTTGGTCTCTGGTGCTACTGGAAGGATTTTTTTTATAGGTAGGGGTGTTTGGGAACTCAAGGCAACTTACAGATAAAAATAAGAACAGCTAAAACCTTGAAAATAAGTCATAAAAAATAAATACTGATAGAGTTAACACTATGTATAAACTTACAGATAATTACAATAAAAACAGCATGGCACCAGCCCTTTCAATAAAAGCCATTGGTCTCCCAGAGCCAGAGCCGTCTTTCCCATAGGACTTAGTGGTGCATTGCACCAGGGCGCCGGCCTCTCAGGGGCGCCACAGCGAATGGGGGAGCTGCGCGGCTTTGCCGGTGGCCTCCCCTTTCCCTGCACCCACCAGCTACCCTCCGTCAACCATATGACTGGCGGGCACGCAGCTACCCTCCCAAGCCTTTGCGGGGATTGCTCTCCTGCAGCAGCATGGGGGAAAGTTGCGCTCCCCATGGCTGGCAGTGCACAGCTTCACCCCCCCCCACTATCCATGGTAATTTGGGGGCGATGGGTGGATATTTGCACCCCGGCACTGCCCTGGCCTTTAGCGAGGGGAGGAGGACGAAGCGAAAAAGGAGCAACATGCGGTGATGAGGATGGGGTGTGTGTGTGTTTAGAAATGAAATAAAGGGGAGCAAGTAAGGGGGTACAAACGATGGCAGGCTCGGGGGCGGCCTGAAAAGGGAATGCGAGCCGAGTGGGTTTCGAAGGAGGCGACGAGGCGGGAAAGAACGGAGGTGGGAAAGAGAGGCTGCCGCCCCTGGAGCTGGGCAAACGGGGTGGTGGGGTCTGAGAGAGAAAAGTGGGGAGGGGGTTTCATATTCATTTTAACTATAACGTGGAGAGTAGTGATGTACGGAAGTGAGAGCTGGACCATCAAGAAGACTGATCACCGAAGAATGGATGCTTTTGAATTATGGTGCTGGAGGAGACTCTTGAGAGTCCCATGGACTGCAAGAACATCACACCGATCCATTCTGAAGGAAATCAGCCCTGCGTGCTCACTGGAAGGACAGATCCTGAAGCTGAGGCTCCAAGACTTTGGCCACCTCATGAGAAGAGAAGACTCCCTGGAAAAGACCCTGATGTTGGGAAAGATTGAGGGCACAAGGAGAAGGGGACGACAGAGGACAAGATGGTTGGACAGTGTTCTCTAAGCGACCAACATGAGTCTGACCAAACTGCGGGAGGCGGTGGAAGACAGGAGTGCCTGGCGTGCTCTGGTCCATGGGGTCACGAAGAGTCGGACACGACTAAACGACTAAACAACAACATAACGTGGAGATACCTGCACTGTGTTGTCAGACGGAAAGCGACACATCTTCAGATGCGCTCATTGAGGCACACACTCTGCCCAGGGGCAATGAAGAACTGAAATGGCCCTGAATAAGACTTCTTCCTATGTTCTCCAGCTCTTTGAAGCACCTGCATGCTAATATACATTTCCTGAATGCTTGGTTCGTATGCTGATAAAGTCCTCCTTTTATATTGGGGATGTGGTTAGGGACTAAAACGGCAGTAGTGCTATATAGCTTGGCAATCCAATTCAAAGTGAAAAAATAATGCCAATGGCTAATAAACAAGCCCTGTGGTCTGTAGATCAGGCATGTCCAGCAGGTAGATCGTGATTTACTGGTAGATCACTGGTCGTCTGTGGTAAATCACTGGTAGATCACTGGATTCCCACAAAGAAGCTCAGCAATTTTGGCTCCCCTTAAAAAAAAGCTCAACATCTTTGCCCTGAAGCCCCCAAAACAGGGCTTTCCTTCCTAAAAAAATCTCAACAACCTTGACCTGAACACCCCAAAAGGGGGTAGATCACTGCCAGTTTTTAACTCTGTGAGTAGATTGCAGTCTCTTGGAAGTTGGCCACCCCTGTTTTATCCCTGGTGGCCTGCTGGAATGCGGAGCTAACCAGGGCTATCAATTGTCTGGCTCTGAAGCGCCCTCTCCGATTGCATGGAACCCAGACAGCCCCATGGTTTTCCCCGGTGCTGAGGGCGATGACACACTCGTTGAGACGACTGGAGCGCCAGTGGTGGAAAACTCACTCTGAATCTGACCGGACACGGGTTAGAGCTCAACGTTGAGCCTACCAAGTGGCAATAGCAATGGCGAAGAGGACGTTCTTCACCGCCTCTGTTGCATCTGCAGAAAAGAGCAGCAGGAGACTCTTTCAGGTGGTTCACAATCTAATGGAACCACATGCACCAGCAGGCCCTGGTATGGAATCGTGCTGTCGCACAATCGTGAAAATCACAATACCGCAATCATGAAATCATGATACCACAATCATGAAACCATAATACCAATGATTTTAATGATTGTGCGACAGCACGATTCCATGACGCATGATGTCATGAATTCGTGAGAACGGGAAATCATGAGAATGGGATACCGTTCTCACGAAATCATGACGTCATGCGTCATGGAATCGTGCTGTCACACAATCATTAAAATCACAATACCGCAATCATGATATCATGATACCACAATCATGGAACCATAATACCATAATCATGAAATCATGATACCACAATCATGAAACCATGATAACACAATCATGAAACCATGATACCACAATCATGAAACCATGATATCATGATACCGCAATCATGAAATCATGATACCACGATCAAGCTATCATGATACTACGATCATGAAATCATGATAACACAATCATGAAACCATGATACCACAATCATGAAATCATGATACCACAATCATGAAATCATGATATCCCGTTCTCACAAAATCATGACATGTCATGCGTAATGGAATCGTGCTGTCGCACAATCATTAGAATCACGATACCGCAATCATGAAATCATGATACCGCAATCATGAAATAATGATATCCCGATCTCACGAAATCATGTCATACGTCATGGGAACATGCTGTCGCACAATCATAAAAATCACGATACCACAATCATGAAATCATGATACCACAATCATGAAATCACGATCTGTTGATCGCGTGCCATGAATTCATGAAATCATGATACCACAATCATGAAATCATGATATCCTGATCTCACGAAATCATGATATGCCATGCATTATGAGATCATGCTGTCGCACAATCATGAAAATCATGATGACGCAATCATTAAATCATGATCCTGCAATCATGAAATTGAAACTCATGATATCACAATCATGAAATTGAAAATCTCGACGGTGCAATCATGAAATCACGAAATGATCATGAAATCACAGCGTGTACTCATGAAATCACGATATATCATTTCACGTAGACATCGTGAATCGTGCAATCACAATTTCATGATTGTATGATTTCATGATGCCTGTGGAATGACATGATTGCATGATACCGTATTGGCCCAAATATAAGTTGCACTCCCCCCCCCCAAATTCCGACCTTGAAAAGTTAAAGTGCGGCTTATATTTGGAACCGAGCGCTGCATGACCCCCTCCCGACACTACCACCCTGAACGGGGGTGGGGGGGCGCCGGCTTGGGGAGGTAGTGCTGGGAGGCGTTGGTACCAGGAGGTACTGTTCAAGCACCCCAAGGCTTCAGAGCCAGGGCATAGATAATGGTTTGCCTCCCCTCTCCCAAACAAGTTTTCCCCAGTGCAAAAAAGAGCTTTAAAGCTCTTTGCCTTGCTTAGGGAGCAAGGTTCTCTCTGTGCACCAGGCTCTGAATGCTCTTGCAAAATTTCATGGGGCCTTCCGAGTTCCCACAAAATCTTGTGGGAGCATCCCAGACCCAACACATAGAGACCGGCCTGTCTTTAAGGCTTGGCTGAGTGGTGCGGCGCGCCACGGCACCCGCCCACCAGGGGGTGCTGCCGCGCCAGACAGCTGATGTCTGGGAACAGCTGCTGGCGGCACATGCTGCTCAGAGGCGTCTTTCCCGCCACAGCGCCCACCCAGACTCGGGAGTCTCCTTGGGTCTCCTCGGAGGAGGCACCACGCCGAAAGCCCTACAGAGCAGCGTGGCGCCTCCTCCTCCCAGACCCAAGGAGACACCAGAGTCGGCGGAGAGCGGCGGACCTGCTGCTGGGCACCCCTGCTCCCTCAACTCAGGATCTGGCGCATGCACGAGAGAGCCATGGGGATGCTCAGCAGCGGGTCCGCCGCTCTCCGCCAACTCTGGGACATGGGGGGGGGGGCGCCGGAGGGAACTTCGCACCACGGCGCCGGATATGCTTAAAACGGCCCTACCCTGAGCCTGTTGTTCTTCACCTCTGGGCAAAACAACAAGGAGGGAGTCAGTTTGGCATCTCCAGAGGGAGTTCCATAGTCTGGGAGTAGCCACCGAAAAGGCCCTGTCCCGCATCCCCACCAAGTGTGCATGTGAGCGTGGTGGGACCAAGAGAAGATCTCAGAACCTGGTGTGGCAATTAGAGACCTGCAACTAATCTTGCACCAAAGAGTTGCCCCATTGTATCAGGAGACATTCTGTCCGAAAGGTACCAGGAACGGCCTTACTCCTTATCTTGTTACCACATACCAAAGTGTATGCATAATACAGAAGAGACCCATGTGCTGCATGAAGGTGCTCAGAGAGTCCTTTGTTTGTTTGCTTGCTTAATTAATATGCAATTAACCAGAGTCCTTATATGGAATCATAGTAGGGCGTTATCCCAAATGATTGGAAGGTACTCCATACATGTGTGTATAGTCTTAACTGATAAGGGGAAAGTATATTAGGAAGCCTCCTTCTTTGGGAAGGTGCTTTTGGATGTTAATCCACTGAGCCTATAAAATACAGGTCCCATCAAAAATGATAAAGTGCTGTTGTAAATGTTTATTGTTGAAAAGTAATGCTGCTGTGCAGTTTGCATGTCTTTAAAATGTACTTGATAAAGAGTTTTGCACAAAAAACTGGGTGTCTGGGTCTTTTTCCTAGGCTCCGGAACGAATTAATCTGTTTCCAATGCATTCTTATGGGAAATCGCTTTTCGACTTACAAACTTTTCGACCTACGAATGTGCATTCGGAACGGATTAAATTCGTAAGTTGAGGGACCACTGTATAAAGTAAGTTGGAGTTCTTGTTAGTATACATACAAATAGAAAGCAAACAAAGAACTCAGGCCAACAATTACCATTCAATAATGAGAATAATTCCTATTCACAAACCAACAGTGAACATAGAAAACAAAATAACAAAATTACAATCAACCATACAATTTATGAGACAATGCAATTTTCTAGAGTGTCCCAACAAGAGGGCAAACTTATGTTTAAATGAAAAAAATCCTTCCAGTAGCACCTTAGATCTCAGTGTATCTGAAGAAGTGTGCATGCACATGAAAGCTCATACCAAGAACAAACTTAGTTGGTCTCTAAGGTGCTACGGGAAGGAATTTTTTTATTATTATTATTTTTACTATGACAGACCAACACGGCTATCTACCTGTAACTGGAATTATGTTTAAATAGTTTTCGCAAACTGAAGATTTTCCAGTGTAGTATCTCAGTTCAATAATATCTAATTAAATAGTTCAGGTTCCAGTTCCATTAGAGAGTCTTTTGGTGCAAAGTATCAATACAGCGTTTGATGTAAAAGTCTTTTAAAGCAAGTCCACAATAATCCAAAGCCAGGACAGGGCCCTGTTTCGGTGTCTTTATCCTTCGTCAGCTGAAAGGATTAAATATGATATAATAACTGGAAGAAACATATATATACACTAGATGCATGAATCAAAGTTATAAAATAACATAGTTTCTCACCCAAGTTTTAAAAGGTCGATGTGTACCCAGTGAGGATCTTGTTCTTTTCAAGCCAAACAACGGGGGTATTTTGCATCCTGGAATATTGGCAACCAGATGCCAATGTTTGTATATTATTTTTTTTGATAGTAAAAGTATAAGGTGTGTACTGTAATGTAGAGAATATATGGTCTTCTTTTGTCCTGTTAATAGTGGTTTTAGCGAGAAGATCACTCCTAGTTTTTTGGTCAGCTCTGTATTTGGCTACGTGGAGTGTCTTAAAGGTGTATCCCCGTTGTAATAACGAGTGTGTGAGATGGTCAGCTGCTAATTTGTAATCATGATGTGATGATGAATTCCTTTTAAGCCTTAAATATTGGCCATAAGGTAAATTCTTGAGAAGATGAGGAGAGTGAAAGGATGATGCATGGAGTAGCGAGTTCCGGTCAGTAGGTTTATGGAATGGATGAACCTTCAACTGTTGATTGTGATCTTTGAAGACTGTAATATCTAGAAAGTTAACTGTTCATTAATCCATTGTAGAAACTGCGAGGCTGAATGTTAGTCTGTAGAACAAAAATATATCGTCTATGTAGCGATAGTATTTAAGTATTTTAGATCTAAAGGGATTACAAGTGTTCAAAATAAAGGTTTTCTCAGAGTATATCATATAAATGTTGGCACGAGAAGATCCCATGGCTACACCCTTGATTTGCAAATAGAATTAATTTAAATGTCGGAAAAAATTGTGGTCCAGAATAATGTCCAGGATGTCCATTAAAAATTGTGTGGGTGGTTCTTTTGTTAGTCTTGAGTTCAAAAGTGTTTCTATGATGGTCCTCACTTCTGGTAATGGTACATTAGTGTACAAGGATTCAACATCCAGGGTTGCTAGGGAAGCCTCCTGTGGGACTGTAGTGTTTTCGATAAGTCCAATAAATGTCTTTGTGTCAAGAATATAGGAAGGAGTATCAATGGCGTAAAAAATGTTCCATGTACTGGCATAATGGTTCCAAAAGAGAGTCATTGCCATATACGATTGGTCTATCAGGTGGAGAATCTGTCTGGCCAGCAAAGACAATAAACGTTCCTTTGTTCTTCTCATGCAACAGCATGGCATTTTCCTTTCAGCCAGTTTATTTGCAACACTGGGCAGTTTGGTATGAGGGAATACAGTCTTTCAGATAGCCTGGACCAAAGCTATGTAGGGCTTCATAGCAGTGGCATAGTGTGAGGGGATGGGAGGGGCAGTTTTTTGGGGGTGTATTCCTCACAATGCCCTGCTGTGTTGTGAGCTGTTGTGTCCTTCTCACACTGCCCTCCAGCTGGAGGGCACCTTGAGAAGGATGCAACAGCTCACGGTGCCCTGCCACCCAACTGCCATTTTTGCAAGTCTCACAAAACGGCACTGGGCTCACAGGGCCCCCTGAGTGCGCCCCTCAAAGCAGGGCATCGTTGGCTGGGCAGGCTCCCCACTGTGCGGCCAAGCAGGTGGCGCAGTGCGACCCTATTTAGCTCCAGTGGGCGAAGGTCGCAACTTTTCTGACTGACATATGCAACTTTTATGACTTGACGTATAGAAAAGTGCATGAATTTGACCTTTGGAGAGTTTGTAAGTAAACCATTTTCTAACTTACCAAATGTGGTCTTTTCCTATGCTGGGGGAAGAAGGAAACTTTGGAAGGAACTTTTAAAGGGGACAATTTTAGAACTCATCTGGAAAGGCCTAAAAGGTTTTACAGCCTATATTTCCACGTTTTACTTTGCTGTCTTTAAAAAAAAATTTAAATCTACTGGGGTTCTTTGATCCAAGAGTACTTGCTTTGCTCTCGGGGTGTAGCAAGCTGCTCCGACACCTGGAGCAGCAGGGGCAGGGAGAGCCACCCACGGAGGTGCCATGGTGATCTGCACATGGGTGCACTGTGGTGAGCTGCCCACAGAGTCCGTCTGGCGGATGCAAGCCCCACGCTGCCATTTCAGGCAGTGTGGGGCCCTGAGCCACCGCGTCGCTCCCAGGAGAGACACGTGGCTCAGGCGAGCTGCAGGCCAGGCCCCGTGGTAAGTGCCCCCCCCGTGGTGTGCCATTTTGTCTCCCCCCTCAAGGATGACACCTGGGTCAGACCGCACTCCCCGCACCCCCATTCCTACGCCCCTGCTTGCTCTATACTTGGATCCTGGCATCCACAAATTCTGTTCCTTTTATGTCTTTTTCTTAAACCAACAAATACCAACTCCAATACCAAAGGTAATATATATTAATAATGGCAAGTAGTCATTGACAGCTTTCTCTTCCATGAATTTGTCTGAAGTCATCCCTTTCAAACTGTCTCAGATTTGTAAATGTTACTACATCTTGTGCTGGCAAATCCCAGTGTTTTTAATCTGGCCAGAGAAAAGAAAATAGAATCAGAGTTCTCAAATCCTTTAGGAAACAGCACCAGAGAGTTGGGAAGGTGTGTTGTGTTGTTGTTCCTGGGAGGGGGTGTCTAGTGCTCCACTGGTCTGCTTGTTCCCCCTGTATTATATGTGAATAGTGGACAGGTCTTTATAGAATGAAATTTAACCCCCAAAGCTGTCCCTAAAACTTCCCTTCACTCAGAAAAGTAAAGAGTGTGAAATGAAGTTTTTGGTTCTGTGCAGTCTGTCATATATTATATTCCATACTAAGGGACTTCCTGCAGCAGTATTAACTTTTCTCCTTTGGGCACCTACATGCTAGCTAGCATTCCTTCTTAGTGCATGGCTTGCTCCATAGAGCAGCCAGAGAGATGCAGTCTTGTACACAGTGGAAGGAAAGGGTGAAGAAAAGAAAAGCTTCCATCATGCTTACATGTGCATACATCAGCACACAGGAGAGCAAGTTCAGGATTTATCCTTCCAAACTATTAGGTGTAGACAAAAGTGAGCCTAATGAGCTCTAATCATGTATTTCTCCATATTGAAAAAGGCTATTAGGAAAGCAAAAGAAGAGCGCGATAAAAGGCAGCAGGAGAGGAGAGACAAGAAACACTGCGTCACCCCATTGTGCTTTCTAAAATGCAGACCAGCCAGGCATGTAATCAGGAGGAAAATGGAGAGAAAATACAGGTTAGGTGACATCATTTATTGAACCAACATCTCCTGGCAGAAGAGCACGCAGCTCCCTTCTTCAGTCTCTCCTGAGATAAGTTTCTGGGATAAAAGGAAACCTGAACAACAGGTATAGGAAGGGGTGACAGCTCAGTGGAAAGACACACAAACCTGGGACCTCACATATCCCCATATTTGGTCTCTGGCATTTCCAGCAACAATGATCTGCAGTAGCAGAGCTAAGAGGGAGTGTCTAGAGAGGCTGAATTTGCCCACTCTTCCTGCAAATATAGGGATGATGGTGAGCTACATGTGGTTTAAGTAAACCATGATCAAAGTATCCAAGCCAGCACTTCAGGGAAGCGATGAAACAGGCACCAGCATGCGTGAGCCCAGGCAGGAGCACCTCTCCATCCCAAGCCGGAGGGAAGTCAGCTGCTCCCCCTTCCTCTAGGGCAGGGGTCTGCAACCTTTAAGACAAAAAGAGCCACTTGGACCCGTTTCCGAAGGAAAAAAAAACACTGGGAGCCGCAAAACCAGTCTACGATTCTCAGGGACAGTCCATGCCGCGGTAATAATAGAATCATACAGTTGGAAGAGACCCCAAGGGCCATCCAGTCCAACCCCCTGCCAAGCAGGAAACACCATCAAAGCATTCCTGACAGATGGCTGTCAAGCCTCTGCTTAAAGACCTCCAAAGAAGGAGACTCCACCACACTCCTTGGCAGCAAATCCCACTGTCGAACAGCTCTTACTGTCAGGAAGTTCTTTCTAATCTTTAGGTGGAATCTTCTTTCTTATAGTTTAAATCCATTGCTCCGTGTCCGCTTCTCTGGAGCAGCAGAAAACATTTCTCCCTCCTCTATGACATCCTTTTACATATTTGAACATGGCTATCATATCACCCCTTAACCTTCTCTTCTCCAGGCTAAACATACTCAGCTCCCTAAGCCGTTTCTCATAAGGCATCATTTCCAGGCCTTTGACCATTTTGGTTGCCCTCCTCTGGACACGTTCCAGCTTGTCATTATCCTTCTTGAACTGTGGTGCCCAGAATTGGACACAGTATTCCAGGTGAGGTCTGACCAGAGCAGAATACAGTGGTACTATTACTTCCCTTGATCTTGATGCTATACTCCTATTGATGCAGCCCAGAATTGCATTGGCTTTTTTAGCTGCTGCATCACACTGTTGACTCATGTCAAGTTTGTGGTCTACCAAGACTCCTAGATCCTTTTCACATGTACTGCTCTCAAGCCAGGTGTCACCCATCCTGTATTTGTGCCTTTCATTTTTTTTGCCCAAGTGTAGTACTTTACATTTCTCCCTGTTAAACTTAATCTTGTTTGCTTTGGTCCAGTTCTCTAATCTGTTGAGGTCATTTTGAAGTGTGATCCTGTCCTCTGGGGTATTAGCCACCCCTCCCAATTTGGTGTCATCTGCAAACTTGATCAGGATGCCCTCAAGCCCATCATCCAAGTCATTGATAAAGATGTTGAATAAGACTGGGCCCAAGACAGAACCCTGTGGCACCCCACTAGTCACTTCTCTCCAGGATGAAGAGGAGCCGTTAATGAACACCCTTTGGGTTTGGAATCTGGCATTTAACTTGTTGGAACAGAGAGATGGTAATTACTTAATTCTGAAGGAAATGGGAAGTTTTCACCTCCTCCCTTCTTGCAGAGAAACACCTTAAAATTCTTATAACAACACAAAGGAAATACCAAAATGCAAGGTTTATTGGGAACAAGGAAAGTATGATGAAATTATAAAATAATATACTAAAGCTTGTCGGAACAGAAAGAGAGTGTATTTGCCTTTTTCCTTTGAGGTGGTAATTACTTAATCTAAGGTAAACAAAGAGGGCTGAGCACACGGAGCAAAGCTCCCTTCCCCCACAACCAAGCTAGCCTCAGCGCAGGGGAAATCTGTGTTATCTTATCTCCGATCTCTGGCTTCAGCGGCAAAGGATAGGCTCCAACTCGCTTGTTTCCAGGGCTTTTCTCTGCAAGGAGCCGAAGGGGGGGAGGGAGAGGAACTGCTTTCTTTGATCCGGGAATTAACCGGGATATAACTTTTGTGGGAGACAAGCGGGAAACGCCTTAAATTCCCCGGCCCGGCCCACGAGCCCGGAGCCACGGCAAAGGTGTGAGAGAGCCGCATGCGGCTCCGGAGCCGCGGGTTGCCGACCCCTGCTCTAGGGCTTAGGTTAAAACAGAGTTTCCATGAGCAGAGGACAGCTGGAGGCAGAAGACACATTTGGACCCAAGATAAAGACAAATCAGGGATGGGTGAGGGTGTCCATTTCATTTTCTCTTTTTTCCCCATTATTCAGTTCAGCTCTCCCCATTTCCTCATCAGTGTGCAATTGGAAAAAAGTCCTGAAAATTTATCAGCCTTTTACAGCAAATATTTTTGTGTGCAGTTTTGCCTAATATACTCAGTTCTATAAAGCAGCTTTGGCAAAGGTAATGTGTTTTTGTATGTTACTTTCAATAGCATATTCATTTATATGCACAGTTAAGTATATGTATCTTTCTACACATTCCTTGGCTAAAGAACTGCATTGCATAATTTCAAGATGTGTGACTCTCCATATTACAGTGGTACCTCAGGTTACATACGCTTCAGGTTAAGAACTCCGCTAACCCATAAATAATGATTCAGGATAAGAACAGAAATTGTGCTCTGGTGGCGCAGCAGCAGCAGGAGGCCCCATTGGCTAAATTGGTGCTTCAGGTTAAGAACGTTTTCAGGTTAAGAACGGACCTCTGGAACGAATTAAGTTCTTAACCCGAGGTACCACTGTACTTCAGAAAGTGTGAATTAGGTAATTTCACCTTTACATTTCACCTTTAAATGGAATTTCTCCTCTATATACCTATGTCAAGCAGTGGGGGGGGGAGGGAGGAATTCCCCATCCAGATGCTTTTGTTAGTTGTGGCATAGAAGGGGCAGGAAATTGGGCAGGAGAAACTCTTGACAGATGTTGAAATAGAAAGTGTTGCTAATAGATGGCCCTAGGCAGAGCCCACAGACTCTATAATAATACTTTTGCCTCTACTGTTTTAAATCTGTGCCCATTCTGAACTGCCTGTGCTGTTCAACTGTTAGCATAAATTGCAAGCTTTCACTAAGCCCGTTCCCCATTTTTCTTCTTTCATAAATGAAAAGCATTTTTGTCCAAATTAGCATTAGTAATATAATTCTCTCTATAAAGCACATTCAGGCTGGAGCTACACATGCAAGGAAATGAAGTGAGAAGAGTCTGGAAGGTATAGTGTGTGCATGTGTGTGCGTGTGTAATACTTTCTGTATATAGAAAACTAGTAGAGCAAGGAGGTGACTGCAGGGAGGGCTTCAAAATAAAACAAAACAGGGAAGCATTCAAAAGTGGCCCACACCATAATATCTGAAGAAGTGCACTTCACTACCCATATTGAGGGCTCTCCCATGTCTGAGAATACAGCTTCTTCAGAGATCACATGTTTTTTGAGAGTGATTCCTGCATCTACAAACATGGTATGGGACACATGCCACCTGAAGGTTTTGTGTACTCTTGGATTGCAGTACAAGGGTGAAATCAGAGATATTGGACAGCTCGAGATTTTAACATTCAATAAGAGGAGAAGGGGTCCACAGCTCTGTGGTAGATTTACAAAAAGGAAAGGAAAACACCAAAAACTAAATTTTAGAAGGGGGCAAGATTAGACATGGATGCACAAAGCTCCCCCCTTTTAAAATCAAGACTCCTTGCACTATGCTCTGCTCCCCCTTTCTTCCCACCCAGGGCAGTCCTGCCCCTGCCTGCCCCTCAGAGCCAGCACATCCCTTGGCAGCACAGACTCTTCCCCTCCTCACCCGCTCTTCAGCAGCCACAGGGAGCCATGCAAGCGAGGAGTCTGCCTGCAGTGGCCATGTAGAAGCCATGGAGAAGCAATGGGATGCTTCCTTGCAGCCACAGCTGCAGGAGCTGCCATCGCTCAGGACAGCTGCTGGCTATTCCTCCTCTCCAAGCTCAGTGGCAGCAGCACTGGTAGAACAAACAGGGATGCTCTGGAATCAAATCAGGAACCAGGATGTGTTGTGTAATTCTAGGACTGTCACTGGAAAACCAGGACATTCGAAGGGTACGTGCCTCGTACCCCATGAACCTGTTAGTGGTGGTCATCCTCAGAGGCTCTGCTTTATGTCACTGACAATGCAGGGGAGGGGAGCAGTAACATGAAGCAGGGTCTTCTCAGGGGAAACACCCGTTTTGGCTTCGTTGATGGCATTTTTATTTCACCTGGGTTTTAATGGGTGTTAACTAGAGATAGGGCAGAAATTCAGCTTGGTTCACATTTTAATATGAACCTAACTAATTCACGGGTGGCGCTGTGGGTTAAACCACAGAGCCTAGGGCTTGCTGACAAGAAGGTTGGCGGTTCGAATCCCCGCGACGGGGTGAGCTCCCGTTGCTCGGTCCCAGCTCCTGCCCACCTAGCAGTTCGAAAGCACGTCAAAGTGCAAGTAGATAAATAGGTACCGCTCCAGCGGGAAGGTAAACGGCGTTTCCGTGCACTGCTCTGGTTCACCAGAAGTGGCTTTGTCATGCTGGCCACATGACCCAGAAGCTGTACGCCGGCTCCCTCAGCCAAGAAAGCGAGATGAGCGCTGCAACCCCAGAGTCCGACACAACTGGACCTAATGGTCAGGGGTCCCTTTACCTTTACCTTTAACTAATTCACACTTCCTGCAACACCAGGCACAATGAAGTACGTCTATTCTTCACAGTTCTCTAAATGTTGTTGTTGTTTTAAAAGTGTATATTAGGGGAAAGTGCTAATAGAAATGCACATATCAGTGAAAAATAACATACAAGAATGCATTATATTTGGAGAAATTGCTTTGAAAAATGTGTGTGCAAGGCAACATTGCAGGTTTGGACTGATTTGCATCAAAGTGCTGGTGAATTTTAATTTCTTTCATTGCAAACTAACATGGAAACGTAGCAAACCATATTTAAGGTTGAGAAGATGAGAGACCAAGGGAAACCAAAACTGACATATTTGGACATCCTTAGCTTTTAAACTCTGCCTTAACTTTGTGAGCTGTTGTTTTCCAAGTGGCTGCAGAGCTCCTAGGATTGTGTTGTTATTGTTGTGAACTTGTCTATGGGACCCTTATGGGAGCTGAAGGGCAGTAAATAATAAACATGAATAAATAAATAGCACTGGGCTAGGCAACCAATGACCTGGGTCAGTATAAAACAGTTTGTTCATGGGTGGAAGATGACATATATGGAGCAGTCACTGTGGTGGTTGCCTCTGTAGAAGGAAAGTTCACAATCATATAGGAAGTATCAGCAGGGGCACCATTCAGCTGAAGGCTGCTACATTGGAATGAATAGGAACCATGCAAAAACGTATTTCTCTCTGTGTGCCAGATAATATCCAAAGCAGTCTTCTTCAACCGTGGGTCCCCCTGAACTACAACTCCCATCAACCCCAGCCAACTAAGACTATGGTCAGGGATGACTGGAGTTCTATTCCAACAATCTGGGTCCACAGTGTCGAAGAACACAGGGAAAGCATGTTAAATGTAGACATCTTGTACATAACATAGGGAATTTAACATAGTCCTGTAGCTGTCAACATTGAATTAGTCTGTGATTTTCAGGGATGTTGTTAATTATCTGAGATAACCTAAGATGCTACCTCAAGACAGTTCTTCTGACAACTGAACTGGGTTCTTCTATTGGACCTGCATTTCAAAGGGCTTCTTCCAGAAGAACTTCCCGGTGCAACAGAAGTTCAGCTGCAAAACCTCCAGAGGTTGTGCAGGAGAGCTTCCAAAGCTATGAAAAAGTCACGAATCACTCCTTGTCTCTTCTTCACCACGACTGCTGCCCTTTTTCTATCCCTTTAGAGCTTTTTTCCTCATTGCTCAGGCCTCACCAAGGAAGTTCTGCATTAATTGCTAACCTGGGAAAAGAAGAGATTCAGCTTGATTGGCAGGATTGATTACAGCTGGAGGTTTTTTTAAGTTTCCTTGGCACAGGATACATGTACCTTTTCCTGCTAGGCTGAGCCATGCTTCTGCTCCCACTCTGTATTCTGGCAGCAAGAAGCTCTCACAGCTGCTGCTAGGCCTCATGCAGAGCCAAAACATAGAATATGCAGAATCCACCCTTTCATTCTAGCTGCACAGATCATGCCCAAACCCTTTCCCCATTTTGTTCCCTTCCTATTTTGTTTGAGCATAATCTCTCCAGCTGCAATATATATATATGTTGCTGTAGGTGAAATTTGGTAGCTGTACAGTGGTACCTCTGGTTACGTACTTAATTCGTTCTGGAGGTCCGTTCTTAACCTGAAAACATTCTTAACCTGAAGCATCACTTTAGCTAATGGGGCCTCCCCCTGCCGCTGCGCCGCCGCTGCCCGATTTCTGTTCTCATCCTGAAGCAAAGTTCTTAACCCGAGGTACTATTTCTGGGTTAGCAGAGTCTGTAACCTGAAGCGTCTGTAACCCGAGGTACCACTGTAATAAGTTCATACACTGTTGTGAATGCTAGCCATGCTGCCCATTTGTCAAATAAATTGCTTGCTACAGGACCCATCACAACCAGGGAATGGTTCCTTGGTGCACAAACCACTCTGGAATCCTGGGATGTGAGAAGAACCGCTAGGTGAAGGAGGCAGGCTTTTCCTGTTCTTTCCTTTCACCGCTAGGGATGGTGTAAGTGTCTGTGTGTGGAAAAGAACAGAAACAGTGGTGAGGGGTGTGTGCGGATTGAGACTGTGGCTTTTTGGAGTGAAAAGCTGAGAAAGTGTCTGGGGATCTTGGAGGGGGGGGGCCCTCTCCAGAAAACTGATGTGGCAGCAGTGGGTTTGATGAGTGTTAAGCAGTCTGCTCCATCTCTGTGCAAACATTTCTTCTTGCCCAATGGAATACTCTGCCCTCTGGCTGTCCCAGGGGCTCTCCTGGCATCTCCAGTTGCTTCTGAAGCCTTTCTCATCATGGAGTGAAGCCGCAAGGCAGCCGAGTTGTCCTTCTCCTCAATGGGCTCCCTTCCCAGGCTGACAAGTCCCATCTGCCCCTCATTTCCCTCGACAGCACCTGCAGAAACCGCCTTCTTGACCATTGGACCCACTCAGGGCTTTTTTTCCAGCCGGAACTCAGTTCCAGCACCTCTCACATGGGTGCCATTGCCATTCTAAGAGAACAAGGGAGGTGTTCATGGTGAGTTCAGGCACCTCTTTTTCTAGAAAAATAACATTCGTCTCATCTGCCCAATCCGCTGGAGCCTGTCTTTGCATGCTGGGGAAGTCCCTAAATCACCAAGGGTTTGAGATACGTTGGCTCCCCTCACCCAGTTTAGCCAGCCAGTCAAAGCTGTTCCTGGGATGCGGCTAGGAGCCACAGGTGAGAGCTGAGTGCCGGGTGGGGATCGAAGGTGGACAATGTATCCCAGAAGAAGCACAACATTCCCCCCACCAGTGGTACTACCACTCCCCTAACACCAATAAGCCACAATGTTTTGTGTAAACCCCTGTAAAATTTATCTACTTTGGTTGGGAGTACTTAATACAATATATTACCAAGTCTCAAAAATAGCAAAGATTTCTGAGTGGTTCAGAGATAATCATGATAAATTTTTACTTGGGGAGCATGAACTATATAAGATGCAACTATGGGAATTACTTTTCTATAAACCAAAGAAGAACATAAATCACCACAGTCTACTCCCTTAAGCAAAAGCAATATTAAAAGTTTGGAGCAGCAGCTCACAAGAAATAACTCCAAGTTTATCCCCATTAAGTTCTTAAAAAATGATTGTACAACACAAACTGACTATTGATTTGTCTACTTGGGATAATCTCCTTCACCATGGTTTAACAATCTCCTATGAACAGGCTAAAAAAGTAACAAACACACCACTATTTCATTTTTTGTCAATTAAATCACACAGTGGGAACATTGAAAACAAAATATGGTATACATCATCCTTTTACGGCATTTGAGAAGCATCTGTTAAAAAACTGATAAAAGCAATTGCAAAAGCATTCTCGGTACCAGTTGAAAAGAGAATGTTTACACCCATCATATAAGAGGAAATGGGAAAGGGATCTGTCAAAATTTCATTTCACCGTTTTACAAACAGAATGGGATTGGATGTTTAAGATTTTCACTTAATAATACAGTTGGGATATTTCAAAAGAATTTCTTTTCCAAAGTCATATTTCAATGGAACCTGACTAATTCACAATCAATGGAAGTACTGCTGGAGGTATAAAAGAGCAAGAGCAACTTCCATGTCTACTGTATATTCTGGAGTTGCAGGGTCCAGGAATTAGAAGGGGGCTCATGCAAACAGCCTACACACATCCCAACTTGGAAGCAACGTGGTGTGGTTTATGATGTGCACTGTTTGTTATGATAATAATAATAATAATAATAATAATAATAAACTTTTATTTGTACCCCACCCTTCCCAGCCAAGACCGGGCTCAGAGCAGCTAACAATCATAAAACCACAACAAAACACAAAACAATCGGTTAAAAATGCAAATTAAAATACAATTTAAAATTTAAAATGCCACCTCATTTTGAGCACCCCACCAACAAACCAAAGGAATAAAACGTCAGGGTTAAACTCAAACCAACCCCAAAGCCAGGCGAAACAGGTCCATCTTGCAGGCCCTGCGGAAAGATGCCAAATCCCGCAGGGCCCTGGTCTCTTGCGGCAGACCGTTCCACCATGTCAGGGCCAGAACCGAGAAGGCCCTGGCCCTAGTTGCTGCCAGCCTGACATCCTTATGGCCCGGGATCTCCAAGATGTTATTATTTGAGGACCTCAAGGTCCTACCCGGGGCATACCAGGAGAGGCGGTCCCTTAGGTACGAGGGTCCTAGGCCGCGTAGGGCTTTAAAGGTCAAAACCAACACATTCAACCTGATCCTGTACTCCACCGGGAGCCAGTGCAGCTGGTAGAGCACTGGATGAATGTGATCTCGCGGCAAGGCCCCCGTAAGGAGCCTCGCCGCGGCATTCTGCACCCGCTGGAGTTTCTGGGTCAGCCTCAAGGGCAGCCCCGCGTAGAGCGAGTTACAATAATCTAGTCTGGAGGTGACCGTCGCATGGATCACTGTGGCCAGGTCAGGGCGAGATAGAGAAGGAGAGAGAGAGAGAGACTGTTGCTGCTTACTTGGAAAGCTAAGCATGCTCTAAAACTGACCAGTGGATGAAAGAGACATTGATTTTGGCAGTGAGGAACTGTGTCTATATTAGACATGAGATGCTTCCCTTTCCATCTGAAGGAGGTTCAGAGAGATGCCTTGCTGGTCAACCAGTAGAAGGACACTGAAGCAACACCACAATCACACTAGAACAATGAAAAGAACTGTGTGTTCCTTCTATTCCTTATCTCCCTTTTGTTTCAATACACACACACACAAATAAAACCTTTCTCCAGCTCCTTACTATAGTTTGGGCTTTATTTTCAAATGACTTTTTTGCTATTAATACTTTTTGCAAAAATGTAACAAGAGCCAATAAAACTATATATAAAACTATATAATAAAAATAGCCAACAGCCCACACCATTTGCATGATTCTGAGCAAAGAATTTGTGTTTTATTGGAGTCAAACGGGGTTTTTTTTTGCAGCCCAAAAGAGCCCCCAGCTTCTACTGGGGAGCCAGTGTGGTGTAGTGGTTAAGAGCAGTAGACTCATAATCTGGGGAACCGGGTTCGCATCTCCGCTCCTCCACACGCAGCTGCTGGGTGACCTTGAGCTAGTCACACTTCTCTGAAGTCTCTCAGCCCCACTCACCTCGCAGAGTGTTTGTTGTGGGGGAGGAAGGGAAAGGAGAATGTGAGCCACTTTGAGACTCCTTCGGATAGTGATAAAGTGGGATATCAAATCCAAACCCTTCTTCTTCTTCTTCTTCTTCTTCTTCTTCTTCTTCTTCTTCTTCTTCTTAAGTTCTCTAATTTAGTAAGAGAGTTTCGCTACTATGAAAAGATTTTAAGGAGATGATGAAAGCGCTGTACTAATATGTGATGTGCAAAAGCTATTTTGATACCCTAATCTGCATGAGACTTTCTAGATGATGGGCCATCTGCTCTTTAAATCATTGTTCCTTCTTATCCTTTGCACTGAGCCTGTAGATGCTCTATAAATGTCAGCATTCAATTGTGAAATTATCTTACAAGCTCTTTTCTCCTACCTCAGAATGATTTCTGGACCCTTTGCTAGAGTATCCCTAAAAATCTTTTGAGTGGAGTCATATCCCCCCCCCCCCAATAAATGATGAAGATTAGAATCCTCTTTCTCAAAGGAGATACTGCAGAAAAGGGGCAGCCAGGAATAGGAAGCCAGAATTGCCAAATGAACAGCAAGTTAGAAAGAAGCAATTATTGTATGAACCAAAGTTTGGTTTTGAGAAGCCATGATGGTCATTATGTCTAGATTGAAGACTGTAGAAGCAGAAAAGATGCTGGCTACATGGGCCATGTTTGCTACCATATGAACTTTGAGATAAACATAGTGACTATTCCTTCCTTTAAAGATGGCTGTCTTGATAGTCAGCTTCTCTCTCTGATAGCTGCACCAGATGGACCCCTAGATAAGAGAAACCTGGTTGACCATATTCCAAGGAAAAGCAAGACCAAGTAGAGAATTTACCGGTATCTCCGTGGCTGATTTAAGTCTGTGATGAAACAACACAGAACTATTGTTTTATTGGGAATGAAAAGTCTTATTACTTCAATCCACTGATATAGTTGAGTATCTTTTGGTTTTCCTTGTGTTTTATGCTGTGAACCGTCCTGTGATCTATGGATGAAGAGTGGTATACAAATTTAATAAATATATATATAGAATAATTAGAGTTAAGAATTGCCCATGTTTCTTTTATATCAAACCAAGAAGCAACCCAATTATAAACTCCAGGAGATGGAGTGAATGAGGCGGCGTAAAATATCAACTGGACACCTCAAGGTTGAGGTGAATAATGTATTTTTCTGCTGTCTCATAATTACGTGTGTGCCTTTATGATAAACTCAAGGATGGTGAGTCATCTCTTAGAATGTCCTGGTTGGTCATGAGACAGAGCAGATCACTTTTAATTAATACATTGTCAAAAGTTAACTAATATAGGTCCAGATTATTTTGTGTGGTGGGGAGGGGAAGGGTGCTTACTTGTGATACTTTCTCATCATGCGAGAATGCCAAACTTGTGAACGTGCCCCCCACCTGGGTGGGTCTGTTTCCATCTACAGAGGCAGTCTTCAGTGACAAGGCTGTGCACTTTGCTTCTGTCAGCCTCTGATGCCTCCAGCCGGCAGGCAATGATCTCTTGCTCCTGCTCTGAAGCTCCTGCTCTGTTGGACAGACAGAAGGTGGTGAACCTCCTTTCCAGTTATTCACACAAGGGGCTGTGGTATTCATGACAACTATTTTTATTTTAAACAACATCTTTGATTTGGGTAATTAATTGAGAAAGGGGGCACAGACTCTGTCAGCTAGAAAACAAATGGTTTCAAGGTTCGTCTTCCTGGCTTGGGCAATAGGTATAGCAAATTTTATTTCTTACAAATTTTAGCTTGCATTGGCTTGCCTTCCTGGATCTATCCCTCCCCTCCAACGCCATCTTCCCTGAAGGCATGCTAGTGTTGTTTTGAGATGGAGAATTGGTCTGTTTTTTGTGTTTTCGTTGGGCAAGCTTATCTGTTTGCCAAGAGGAGACCCCTCCTCCTTCCAGGAGAGACATCACACAGGTCTGCTCTTTCTTAGGGTTTCCTTTTTCATTCTATTTTTTTGTTTTCTTTCTTTTCCTCATGGATTATTTTTCCTCCAGATTCCTCCAATGGGAACTAGTAGACCTCACCATAGCATGCTTGGTATATATACTGTAGCTCTTTTGATTGTAAGTTGGGAAAATATTAATCTGTTTTACTCATTATTCCCCAAAGCTCCTAAGTCTATCCCAGTCCTAATGAAATAAATATCCAGCACCTCATCTACTGTCTTTTAAATCTTAAGTAACTTTTTCTATATTGTTTTAGTATGCTTTTATAATATAGTGAAACACTATTGTCTGCTTTCACTCTGGACTGGAGGGAAAATATTAGAGGCATGATATATTTATTATTTTTTTATTATCCCTTAACAGTTCTTGAACTGTTTTTTGCATGGACCACTTGAAAACAGTTGAGGGTCTGGGTGTACTGCTTAATGATTTTCCTGCTTGTTGTAGCAATTGTAATGTGCTGTGCTAGATGCTGCGTGATTTTTAACTATATTTTAATTGCGTCTTTTAATTTTAATTCTAATACAGGACCAGTCAAAAGCACAGGTGGCAGGATAACAAGTGCTCTCTCGGGAGCAGCTACATCAAGCAGACATGAATCAAATGCAATAAACCAATGGTATGATGAACAGAAGCAATCTGACCTGCCCTGAGGTGGCTGTGACACATTCTGCTGGTCTATATTTGAATTTATTCATCTGGATGCAACTGTGATCTCTTACAGAGACAAGTGCTTTCAATGTGTGTAGCGTTGCTCTGCATCTCCTTGTCCCTGCCCACTGGCCCAAACTTATGGTTTGTTAAACATATTACAGTGGTACCTTGGTTCTCAAACTTAATCGGTTCCAGAAGTCCGTTCCAAAACCAAAACGTTCCAAAACTAAGGCACTATCCTACAGAAAGTAATGCAAAACGGATTAATTCATTCTAGACTTTTAAAAACAACCCCAAAAACAGCAATTTAACATGAATTTTACTATCTAACGAGACCATTGATCCATAAAATGAAAGCAATAATCAATGTATTATAAAATAAATAAGACAATATGATAAAAATTAAAATTAATTTTTGTTTCTTCCCTGCACTGATGATAGTCATTGTTTGGATGGGGTTTTTTTCAACCCATTTCCGCAGTCACACAAACCATCTATCAGTAGCTGAACTGGGTTCCACACAGTCACAAAAACAAATTAACTGAAAAAGCCTCAAAAACAAAAACGCAAAATAAATAGCAAAAACAAAAGCGCCAAACTTAATCCGTTCTGGAAGTTTGACTTCAGAAATGTACGAAAACCAAGCTGCAGCTTCTGATTGGTGCAGGCGCCCCAGAAACAAGAGCTGAGAGCCACATTGTACATTCAGCTTCCGAAAAGTGTTCGAAAACCGGAACACTTACTTCCGGGATTTTGGCATTTGAGAATCAAGGTACCACTGTATGGCTTAGAATCATGTACAAACCTTTGTATTTTATTATTATTACTGGAAATATAATATTACTGATATTTTAAAGTCACAGTGGGCTCCAGTCGAGGAATAAAGACTCAGGTGCCTTCCTCGCTGAGGCACTGGATCAGTTTACAAGTGGAGAGATTTGCAATACATCTCCACTGTGTTCAAGAGGACTTATTCCAGTACCAAGATGGAAGTCTACTAGGCTTGCATGTGGGCAACTTACAATTGCCAAGTGCACTGTGTCAGGAATAATTGTGGGATGTAAACACTAGAGCAGTCAAGTACAACAATGCTAGAGCAGACAGTGGAGATTGCCTCCGTCCTCCAGCCACAACTTCCTGGTCACATGGATTGAGGCAATTTCCTCTTGCAACTAGATGTGGGAGTGGCTTCACCTGGGAAGGTATGAACAAAGAACCTCACAGGTCAACGGCCATTCCATTCCTTTCCACTCTCTCACTCGAACTATGAGGATGCTCAGTTGGCTTCCAGCCAACTGGGGCCTGGACTTCTCTCCCACATGGGGAGATTCCAATTGTAAATATCTTTACTAAGAATAAGCCTGCCTTCTTTGGGATTTGTCTTGAGCTGGATACATGTGAGTAAACATTTTATATCTTTTTATAGAAGACGTGTGTTGTGTCTTATTTGAAGAGGGACAAAGGGGAAATATAGTGACAAACCAGGAAACTAGATTAAGTTGATTCTAGCGAATCAAAGCAACTTCCGCTGTGTGTATTTTAAAAGGGAATGTTACTCTGCTAGTTGAACTTGTTAGCACAAGTTAGGATGAGATATATTAAATTATAAATCTCCATCCACGTTCCAAAACATTCCCACAAAGGGTTATGTATGCCCAGCGCTACGTATTTTGTGTATTTTTGAAGGATTGCGTTGGATTGCATTTTTGAGTTGAGTAGGATTTTTCTGAGAGCATTTCCTGGTGAGACCGCATGGTCCTTTGTTCCATTGTTTAGAGAAAGGGGGATTAAGCTACCCCTCCCCTCCCTCAGAGCTCACAAAAGACCCAAAAGGCAGTGAAGATTTATTTTGAGGCTTTTGCTTTTTTCATTTTGAGAATTTTGAGATTTTTGATTTTGAATTTTGACAAATTTTTGAATTTTGAAATTTTTTCAAATTTTGGATTTTAAGATGGCTAGTGCCAGTTTTTATAGTGAAGCAAAGCCAGGCTTAATGCTGCTAGATGAGGACAATTTTGTGTACTGGAAAACTCGCTTAATAGCATATTTAGAAGCAAGGGATGTTTTGGATGCGATTGAGAAATCAAAGCCCGAAGGTACAAGTGATGAAGCCTTAGCCAAGATTAAAGTCTGGAAAAGGCAGAACAGCGAGGCCAAGCACATAATTTTGAGTGGACTTCGCAATAAGCATCTATCGTTAATAAATAGCAAAGATGATGCATCTCAGATCCTAAAAGATATTGAGCGCATGTATGGAGAATCTACAAAGAACTCCTACAGAACATTGATGGGCAAATTAACTAGACTGAGAATGAATTCAAAAGAAGAATTCACAGAGCATATTGATAAATTCACAGAAATTATTCAAAAGCTTGAACTTACTCCACAATCTTTTGATGAAGTAACAAAGGTATCATTTCTGTTAGCCTCATTAGGGCCACATTTTGATGCATTTGTTAGTTTGATGGATCATAAAGAGAATCTAACTTTTAAGGAACTGACCAGTGAATTAAGAGAGGAATGCAGAAAGAGATTTGATTCCCCAGAAAGGAGCACTAGAAATAAAGGCAGCAATTATGTTTTTAAACAGCCTGCACAGTCCAGAGATGGACACAAGAAGGTCACATGTTACAATTGTAATAAAATCGGCCATATAGCCAGAAATTGTAAAGCGCCAAAAGCTAAAGAGAAAGATTCCCAAGCCTTTCAGCGAAAAGGAGAAAGAAAAGGGAAATCTGAACGCAACATGCTGTTGCAAGAAAGGAGTTTAGCTGTCCAGAGCCAAGAAAACACACGCAATAAGTGGTTATTAGATTCTGGAGCCAGCAGCCACTATTGTTTTGAAAAAGACTGTTTTAATGAATTAAATGATAAAGAGACTGAAATTGAGGTTGCAGATGGAAATGTTTTAAAGTCCAAAGGTGAAGGTTCAATGCATTTGGAATTCAATGTAAACAATGAATCTTTTAGGACCAGAATGTCCAATGTTGTGTATGTACCAGAACTGAGCTGCAATTTACTCAGTGTCTCTACTTTGGACAAGAAAGGTTTCAAGATCACATTTGAGAATGGACAGTGCTGTGTAACTAAAGATGGTGAAGTGTACATTGAAGCAAAATTAATAAATGGTGTTTATGAGGTTAATCTTTCAGAGAACCAGTCTGCAAAAGTGGCACGCTCCAGCCAGAAGGATGACGCAGATTTGATGCTGTGGCATAGAAGACTTGCACACAGAGACACCACCATCATTAAGAGTCTACAGGGAAGTGATCTTGTCACAGGTTTGCAGGTAAAAGGAAGCAGCAACCAAGCTCCAACAAAATGCATAACTTGTGTTACTGAAAAGGCAGTAAAACCTTCTTTTACACGTTGCACAGAACAAAGGAGTACTAAAGTTCTGGATATCGTGCATTCAGATTTGTGTGGGCCACTCAGTGTTCCATCACTTGGACACAACAAATATATTTTGATTTTTCTTGATGATTTTTCGAGATATTGTGTGGCATATTTCATCAAAGATAAAAGTGAGACAGTAGAAATGTTCAAGAATTACATTGCCATGGTTAGGAACAAGTTCCAAAGAGCTCCAGGTGTCTTAATGTCTGACAATGGAGGAGAATACTGCTCACATGAGATGAAAGCCCTTATGGCAAAGGAAGGAATTACACATGTAACCACAGTTCCTTACACGCCACAACAGAATTCCATAGCTGAAAGGAAGTTCAGATCCATTATGGAAATGACAAGGTGTATGCTTAAGGAAGCGTCCCTGCCTAGGAAGATGTGGGGAGATGCTGCTTACACGGCTGTCTATCTCCAGAACAGGTTGCCAACAAAGGCAACACAGCGCACACCATTTGAACTTTGGCATGGAAAGGTGCCTAGTCTGTCGCACATACGTGTATTTGGCAGTATATGTTACTACCACGTGCCCAAGGAACAGAGGCACAAGCTTGACTCCAGAGCACAAGCAGGTATCTTAGTGGGATATGCTGCTGGAGGCAAAGGATACAGAGTAATGGACTTACAGACAGGCAAAGTGAGTGCGCACCATGCAATTTATTTTGATGAACACGCAAAAGCAGACACAAAGAACACTGTTATTGGCTGCTCCAAGGAGTCAGAATGGACTCAAGAACTCATAAACTTTCCTTCTGAAACCCCACGTGATACTAATCTGCCTTCTAGTGTCATAGCACCCCCTACAGGCGACGCACCAGAAGACGCAGATGACCAGACCCCTGGCGGCTCCAGAGACGAAGAGGAGGACTCAGATGAGGACATGCCACCGTTGGAAGGGAGTGAGGAAGCTGATGCGGTTCAGGAACCAGAACCAGAGGTCAGACGCTCATCCAGAACCAACAGAGGTGTCCCACCAGCAAGACTGTCCTACCTTCCGGTGTCTCCACAGGAACCTTCCACATGGGAAGAGATTCTGAAGATGCCATCTGCGCAAGCCAGTCTCTGGAAGAAGGCCGCTCAGGAGGAGATGGATGCACTGCATCAGAACCAGACGTGGACCCTGACAGAGCTCCCTCCTGGTAAGAAGGCCATTGGGTGCAAGTGGGTGTTCAAGGTTAAGAAGGGGTCAGAAGGGGAAGTGGAACGCTACAAAGCAAGGCTAGTAGCACAAGGTTTTTCACAACGTTTTGGTGAAGATTACGACGAAGTTTTCGCACCAACCGTAAGATATAGTACCGTCCGAATGCTTTTGAGCATTGCAGCCTCTAAACGATTGGACGTGAAACACGTTGACATATGCACTGCGTTTTTACATGGGAGAATTTCAGAAGAAATATATATGAAACAACCTAAAGGTTTCACAAAACCAAATGAGACGCACCTCGTGTGTCGACTCCAGAAAGGAATCTATGGGCTTAAACAAGCGGCTAGAGCCTGGAATCAGAAATTGCACAGCATGCTTGTGGAACTTGGGTACAAGCAAGGAAACGCAGACAAGTGCTTGTACACCAAGTCAAGTAATGGACAATATTCATACATATTGGCTTTTGTCGATGACTTGATTATTGCTACTGCAAATAATAGAGACTATACACAAATAGTAAAACACCTCAGCAAGGAGGTACAAGTAAAAGAACTTGGAGATGTCAAGTACTACCTAGGAATTCAAGTGGAAAGAGAAGAAGACGGCTCATTTCTTCTCAGCCAGAAGCAAAAGATTCATGAACTGATTGAGTATTTGCAGATGCAAGACGCACACCCGGTTGCAACGCCCATGGCTACAGACTTCTTGAAGAATCAGCAGGATTCGAAGCTGTTGCCAGATAACAGTCAATATAGGTCGGTAATTGGTAAACTTTTGTATTTAGTTACCACATGTAGACCTGACTTAGCTAATGCTGTGGGGATTCTGAGCAGAAAAGTGAATTCTCCCACTGAGCATGATTTTGCAGGGCTGAAAAGGGTGGTTAGATACCTGAAAGGTACAATAAATTGTAAATTAAAGTTGCCAGCTGTCAGAGACCCTAAGTTGGTTGGGTACACTGATGCAGATTGGGCCGGGGATAATGCTGACTATAAATCCACAAGTGGTCATGTTTTTATGTTTGGGGATGGACCTGTTGTGTGGGGCAGCTATAAACAGAGTTGTGTAGCTTTGTCTTCAACAGAGTCCGAATATGTTGCTGCTACAGAAGCATGCAGAGAAATTGCCTGGCTTGATGAACTCATCAAAGACTTTGGACTGGTGAGAAGGGAACCTGTCAGCCTGCTAGAGGACAATCAAAGTTGCCTGAAGCTGACGCAGAGCGAAAAGTTCCTAGCCAGAACCAAACACATTGGGGTCAGGTACCACTACATACGCCAGATGGTGCAAGATGGACTTGTGGAACTGTCTTATTGCTGCACCAAAGAGATGACTGCTGACATCTTGACAAAACCCTTGCCAAAAGAGAGTTTCCAGAATCTACGTGTCAAGCTGGGACTCTGGGTGGTTGAATAAAGTTGTTTATGTTTTGTATGTTGTATTTGCCTGAGAAGGGGTTTGTGGGATGTAAACACTAGAGCAGTCAAGTACAACAATGCTAGAGCAGACAGTGGAGATTGCCTCCGTCCTCCAGCCACAACTTCCTGGTCACATGGATTGAGGCAATTTCCTCTTGCAACTAGATGTGGGAGTGGCTTCACCTGGGAAGGTATGAACAAAGAACCTCACAGGTCAACGGCCATTCCATTCCTTTCCACTCTCTCACTCGAACTATGAGGATGCTCAGTTGGCTTCCAGCCAACTGGGGCCTGGACTTCTCTCCCACATGGGGAGATTCCAATTGTAAATATCTTTACTAAGAATAAGCCTGCCTTCTTTGGGATTTGTCTTGAGCTGGATACATGTGAGTAAACATTTTATATCTTTTTATAGAAGACGTGTGTTGTGTCTTATTTGAAGAGGGACAAAGGGGAAATATAGTGACAAACCAGGAAACTAGATTAAGTTGATTCTAGCGAATCAAAGCAACTTCCGCTGTGTGTATTTTAAAAGGGAATGTTACTCTGCTAGTTGAACTTGTTAGCACAAGTTAGGATGAGATATATTAAATTATAAATCTCCATCCACGTTCCAAAACATTCCCACAATAATAATAATAATAATAATAATAATAATAATAATAATAATAATAATAATTTATTTATATCCCGCCCATCTGGCTGGGTTTTCCCAGCCACTCTGGGTGGCTCCCAATCTGGGTGGTTAAACAGCATTAAATATTAAAAACTTTCCTAAACAGGGCTGCCTTCAGATGTCTTTTAAAAATAGGATAGCTACTTATTTCCTTGACATCTGATGGGAGAGCGTTCCACAGGGCGGGCACCACTACCGAGAAGGCCCTCTGTGTGGTTCCCTGTAACCTCACTTCTCGCAATGAGGGAACTGCCAGAAGGCCCCCGGTGCTGGATCTCAGTGTCCGGGCTGAATGATGGGGGTGGAGATGCTCCTTCAGGTATACTGGGCTGAGGCCGTTTCGGGCTTGAAAGGTCAGCACCAACACTTTGAGTTGTGCTCAGAAACATACTGGGAGCCAATGTAGGTCTTTCAGGACCGGTGTTATATGGTCTCGGCGGCCACTCCCATATGCAACAATACACATCTCACCTACACTGATCTCTCCAGCCACAGCAGGCTCTGCAACCTTCCAACAGTTTGACTTCACTCCCAAAGGCGTACTCATCCATTGTCTCCCGAGGCAGACAGATACCAACTAACTCCCACTACAGAATGCAGAGTTAATATGCTTTTTGTGTGTGCTGTGGAAATGGGAGTATTGATTTGTTGTTTTTGATTATTTAAAATAAACCCTTTTTGTTGTCAGGGGGAAATGGATTTGTTAATTGATTTAAAATAAATCGTGTCGTGCTGAAATAAATAGATAAATTGATTGTTGTAATTGATTACAATATACTCTTTGTGTGCAAAGGGTAAGGAATGAATGAATCCAGTTTTTAATTTACCGCAACACAAAAGGTCATAGAGGAAGCTACTGAGGCACAAAATAGTCATAACAGACAAATCAATGGCTTCTGTTTGGAGTTCTTTGGCAGGATTTTTCAATGACTGTTTTCTCCCAGCCATGGACGTTGGACACTGCAGAGCCTAAGACAGGGGTCCCCAGACTTACCTCGCCTTGGGCCAGTTCCTCCAGCGCCGATTGTGTGGTGGGCTGGAGGGCGGGGGAGTGAGCGCCCATACGCGCCGCACTCACTTTTTCCGGCATGGCGCGGCACCAAAAATAGCTTTTGCGTATGCACAAACATCATTTCCGGCGCACTTTTGGTGCAGCGTGGCACCGGAAATAGCTTGTGCGCGTGCGCACGGCCCTCCGCAGACCCGGAAGTGCACCAGAAATGATGTTTTGGACATGCGCAAAAGCTATTTCTGATGCTGTGCTGCACCAGAAATGCACTGGAAATGACGTTTGCACATGCGCAAAAGCTATTTCCGGTGCCGCACTAACCCGGAGATGGGCAGCCGCGCTGGTAAGAGCAGGAGGCGGCAGTGGGTGGCGGCAGCGGGGGTCACTGGGGGCTGGATAAATGAGCCCCTCGTGCCGCATCCGGCCCGCGGGCCTTAGTCTGGGGACCCCTGGCCTAAGATGTCTGCCAAACTGGGAGGCATATTAAAATAATAACCCTGCATTTTCACTTGTTAATCCAAGATAGGATTAAGTAACCAGGAAATATGATCAGATTCTAGCAGCAGAATAACATCTCAGTAGTATTATACGGGCATCCCTCTCCTTGCATGTGACTGTGTATACATGTGGTGCCAGGAAATAATTAAATAATTTAATTCACACCAGGAAATGGAGGGAGACAGCTGGAGTTCTTGTGGCTCAAGAAGAGTACCTTCCCCAGACCCCAAAGAGGACATCAGTGAGGGCAGAGAAGAGAGTGGCGGCGCAGCAGGGCTGTGTTATGCTGCTCAGCCTTCCCGCCTATCAGCTGATGCATGCGGTAGCGCAGCCAGAGCTTTTCCAGGCATCCTCCAGTCTCCGGCTGACCCCAGAACTTCAATTCCAGTTGTGGATATTTTTGGCTACAGTATTTTTGGTATGGACTAGAGAGAGAGCAGCAGAGAGTGTGTTTAGAGGGTGCTCTCCACTTCCTTGATTTTCATTTATGGGGGAGGGGGCACCAGAATGTAACCTCCACGTAAGTGGGGAGTTGCCTGTAAACTGAAAAGATGCCCAATATATGCAACAATAAAGTTTTCTTAATAGTACTTCAGCTCATCATCTCACATCCAAATAGGTAAAGTATTCTTTTTGAGACCCTGCACTGCACTGGAGGAAAACAAACTATAATCCTTGAAGCCGGGACCATAGTTTATTTCATTAAAACAGACCAAAATCAGTAAGGGAAGAACAAAGCTTGGTTAGAGATCATGGTTTGTTTGGGGTGAAACAAACCACAGTTCCTGATTTGACCATACATTAAGCCAGGAATTATGGCAGGAGGAGCAAAGTGTGTGTGATTCACTTATGTATGGTAGTCATGATTTACCGTGCATGTGTATATATGTGTATGTGTGTACACACACACACACATATTCCAATAATCTAGTGTTCCTTATGTAACAACTTTCTGTCAAATTGCAAGAACTGACTGTTCATCCGTGTAGCTCTCTGCACATGGCCTTGGGTCTGGGTCTTCCTTAGACCATGCAAAGCATAGTTTCTGCAGTACATATCAAAACTTGCTCCAAACATGTTTAATTTATATATAAGCTTCTATGGATTCCAATCACTATAAGTAGAATTAATGAGTTCGTTTCTAAAATTTGTATGCTACCAAAGTAGCCAACAATAGGTAGTTGGGGAAACAAACTACTCACATATAAAAAGCACTTTATATCTGAAAAAAAATCATTTGGGTTGGATCTGGACCAAATTATTCCATATGTTGCGTGAACTCACTGTGAAAATGTAGTCATAACTAATTTAAGTTCTATTGCTTTCGTTGAAAAATAATTGTAACTTAGTTTGGATAGGCATTGTAACAAATTTTATATATCCCCCCCCAACCCCCAATCCCCATTTTCCAATAATGGTGTGCTTTCATTGTGTTTGTTTTGCTTTGTTTTTAAATGAAGCCAGAGAATTGCATGAACTGGAAATAAAAAAGGCTGCAGCACATTCCAAGACAATCACCTTTTGGTGGTTTGGGGTCGTCAGCCTTTGCAGAGAACCATGGAAAAGGAAGAAAGAGGAGCCCGGCTGGGGGAGCGGTTTCTCTGGCGTGTTGAAGGCTGGATTGAGGCCCCGGCCCAGTTCCAGCCAGGGGATTTCCCCGTAGTTCTAGGGCTGATTAAGCTCTTGCTTAATACTCCTGCACATGGGCTGAGCTTGTACTGTCATACACAATACCATTATGACAACCAAGAATTCTAATGAAGCCATGAAATCAGCATTTAGAGCTATTTGCATGCATGCCTGGCAAATTTATGCTGAATATCCACTGGTGGGGCTGGCGGGGGGACATTTGGAAGCAAAACTTAAAGAACAACAACTTACAGAGTATCTTTTATTGAGGGCGGCCTCAATGATGCACTGAAATCTGGACATCCTATGTAAATTCATCTTTTGCCGGTAGCCTTAAGGCAGCTAACGAAGTACAGTGGTACCTCGACTTACGAACAACTCGACTTACGTATTTTTCGAGTTACGAATGACTTCCGGGAGAAACAAAATGGCCGCCGCAACCGAATTTTTCGACTTACGAAAGGAAGTCGCGGCCGCTTTAATAGGATTTTTTCGACTTACGAATTTTTTTCGCTCAATGCATTCCTATGGGGATTCGACTTACGAATGTTTTCGACTTACGAAAATTGCGTCGGAACGCATTATCTTCGTAAGTCGAGGTACCACTGTACAACATTCCACATTATTCCCCTCTTCACATGTCATTTCCTTGCTTTCTCTTTTCTTTTTTGTTTCACTTATCCCCCCCCCCCTTTTGCATGAGAAGCAAGAGTGTTTGAGGTACAATGGCTTTTGCCACATATTGTTACAATGTAATATTAATAAAATTAAAATAAGAACACACGCACAAAGAACAACATCAATAAACTGATTTTTTTTAAAGCAAAGTGAACTTACACTCGCCCCACTTTCGCCACCGATCAACAGGTTTTTTAGATTTCTGTGTTGTTTTAAAACTCAAAATTGATTTGAAAAATTGATTTGAAAGCAGCAGATGACTATATGAGAAGTGAACCGAGGGGAGAGAGACTTTTGCAGGCAATGGCTTCTTCCACCTGCCATGCCACCCCCCTCCCAGAGGTGTAGCAAGCCCAGGTGGTACCCGGGGCGGAATTTTTTTTGTCACCCCCCCACTTTAATTTAAATTTTTAAAAAATAAAAATAAAAAGTGTCACCCCCCAATGATGGTGCCACTTTGCGAGGTGTGGGGGTTTTGTGTGTGTGTGTGTCTATTATCTCTTTTTTTTCCAATAAAGTTAAAATAAATAATAAAATAAATAATAATAATAATAATAATAATAATAATAATAAAATAAAAATTAAAAAGTGTCACCCCCCTCTGATGGTGCCACTTTGTGAGGTGTAGGGGGTTGTGTGTGTGTGTGTGTTTGTCTATTATCTCTCTTTTTTCAATAAAGTTAAAATAAAAAAAAAAAATAATAAATGATAAAAATTAAAAGAAATTAAAGAAAATTTAAAAAATTAAAAAGTGTCACCCCCCTCTGATGGTGCCACTTTGTGAGGTGTGGGGGGTTGTGTGTGTGTGTCTATTATCTCTTTTTTCAATGAAGTTAAAATTAAAAAAAAAATTGTTTTAATTTTTTTTTTTTTAAAGTGTCACCCCCCTCTGGGGTGGAACCCGGGGCGGCCCCCCGCCCCCCCCGTTGCTATGCCCCTGCCCCCTCCAGACCTGGGATCCTTTCCCAGACCATGACTTTGAGAACAGCAGGAGCAGCATGCTTTATTATTATGTTTGTTCAAAGCCGCCCAGAGTGACTGGGGAAACCCAGCCAGATGGGCGGGTTATAAGTAAATTATTATTATTATTATTATTATTATTATTATTATTATTATTATTATGGCTGAGAAGAAAGTCCTTGGGAGGGGGAAGTGAGCTGCAGGCAGGGGAGGGTTATGCACACCTCACCTCCATAAGGGCTTTGCTTCTGAGGTTACCCCCCCCACCGCATCTCACTTTCTACATGATCACAGCAGATCTAGAACTAAATCTATGAATCTGCTGCCATATTATCTTGCTTGGCTGGATGGAAAGCAGCACAGCTGGAAATAAAACAAACCGGTATGGTAATTAGGGATGAAGATTGGTTGAGTAGGTTTTTGCACAGCAGGAACCTGAAGGAGCAAACACCTGTGTGATGACCATATCCTGAATTCAGAGCTCTTCAGATGGAACTTTGACCCACTGCCTCCTGGGTTAACAGAGGCTTCTGGGCGTGAGAAGCAGAGCCTTTTCTGCAATGGCCCCTTCACTGAGCAGCTCTCTATCAGGAAAGGGTCCTTTGACCAGATTACAGACTCTGCATAGAGAGTTGATTTAAAACAGGGGTCAGCAAACTTTTTCAGCAGGGGGCCGGTTCACTGTCCCTCAGACCTTGTGGGGGGCTGGACTATATTTTGAAAAAAATATGAACGAATCCCTATGCCCCACAAATAACCCAGAGATGCATTTTAAATAAAAGCACACATTCTACTCATGTAAAAACACGTTGATTCCCGGACTGTCCACGGACTGAATTTAGAAGGTGATTGGGCTGGATCCCGGCCCCCGGGCCTTAGTTTGCCTACACATAATTTAAAATCTTCTGATTCAGGAAAGCATCAGCTCGACTGATTAATGTTACTGTGATGGCTTGCTTTTGCTGTTCCTGTGTGTGATTCTAATGTTTTATTGGCATGCATCAGAACATGGCTGCTATTGCCCTTTAGATAAATCAGTTTAAACTCAGGTGCTTCTGCATGGTAAATTGGGCTGTGAAGTAGCCAGCTAAATTTGTAAATGGCACAGTTTGCATTATTATAGAATCATAGAATCATAGAATCATAGAGTTGGAAGAGACCACAAGGGCCATCCAGTCCAACCCCCTGCCAAGCAGGAAACACCATCAGGAAACACCATTACTATCTGAGCAGCTGGATAAAACTGGATTTAGCATGTCAGCTATGTGGGAAGGGGGTTACATTTGCTACTAGCAGGCCAAGCACCATGTTTGAAGCAGCCCTAGTCAAGCTGTCCTCTGGGCACCCCCAGCACCACCTTGGTGGGTCCTCCCCAGGGAAATGGAGGCTGATTCATCTGATCAGCCAGCCCCCACCCCTGCCAATGCCCGCTGCTGCTGCTCCCCACAGCCCCTCCGCCCCCCCCCACCATAAGCCTGCAGGGCCATGGTTAGTAGAAGCAGATAAGTCAGACCAAGCACTGAGGGAAGTATCCAAAGCACCCATTCCTCTGGCCTCTCACAGGAGGGTGCCATTCAGGAATCACACAACTCAAAGTTGGAGTTAACTCATGATTAGCAAAAACATGATCTCCACAGACTTGGTTGAGAGTCAGGCTAAATGAGCACAGCAGCTCATTCTCGGTGGTCTTACTCTGTGAAAGTCAGCTGCCGAGATTGAAAGCCCCCTCCTCCCCACAGATGTCTAAGTCCCTTCCTCTCCAGGGATTTCCCCAAGCAATCAGAGATTGCACCTATGTGCAGCCAACCTCTCCTCTGCCCTTTTCATAGCTCTTCTGGTTCTGGGAGAAGAGGGGAGAGGGAGACATTCCCCAGCCTGGCTCCTCTCTGCCTCTTGGCCTCCTTCCTCGCACTCTCCCGCTTCAGCGTCTGCCTTGGATTCTGACTCTCCTCGCTCACTAAGCCTTCTCCCTCTGGCCCCTCATCCCATCCCCATTCCCCGGGCTCTGAGCCTTCTTCCTCGACATCCATCCAGCCCCTGACATCACCTGAGAATGCTCCTGAGCTCCAGCAGAGCATCCAGTGGGACTCAGAGGCCTTCTGGGGTAGGAAAGATGGCAGCAGCTCTGGCCAATTTGCTCAGCACTTCTCGGTCCTGCTGCAGCTGCCACCAACCAACTCACAGAAAATTGACAAAATTTCATTCCATTTTTTAAAAGGCATGACACCGTTAGCCCTGCTGGGCCCAACATTTATATTGGTATCGGCTATTCTATCTTTAAGGAACCCAGGTGGTGCTGTGGGTTAAACCACAGAGCCTAGGGCTTGCTGATCAGAAGGTCAGCGGTTCGAATCCCTGCGACAGGGTGAGCTCCCGTTGCTCGGTCCCTGCTCCTGCCAACCTAGCAGTTCGACAGCATGTCAAAGTGCAAGTAGATAAATAGGTACCGCTCTGGCGGGAAGGAAAACGGCGTTTCCGTGTGCTGCTCTGGTCCGCCAGAAGAGGCTTTGTCATGCTGGCCACATGACCCGGAAGCTGTACGCCGGCTCCCTCGGCCAATAAAGCGAGATGAGCTCCGCAACCCCAGAGTCGGACACAACTGGACCTAATGGTCAGGGGTCCCTTTACCTTTTTATTCTATCTTTGGCTCTTATTCTTGGTTCAGATTTCTGTTAAGGTATATATTAAAATGTGCAGATAACATTTGTGGGAATAACTCTTATCTAATGTGAAAGTCTTGTGAAATGAGGTATTTTTTATTAGAACAAGGATGATTTCTAACAACATTTATAAATCAAAGGGGAAAGTGAGAGCAAATTGAGCATGAAATGTGTGTTATGGCTGCTGTCACCCAACAGATGTAAGTACAGACACCATGGGAAATTACAGAGTTTTAGCCTTAATAGGAGCTTTTTATAAAGCCGCTTTGTGCTTGCCAGCTGGCATTGCCACTGAATGACTTTCACACTCTGTATTGAATTTCCTCAGCACTGGCTTCTGAACACGCTTGCATTTAGGCGAGGCTTTGCAACTGCGCTCAATGCAGAAGCCTATTAAAGCACTCTCTGCTTCTGCCCCAAATGCTGGAGACAGGGCCAACATTTACATCTGGAGGCTACTGGAGCATTTGCAAAGTGCTTTGAAGCTCTATGAATCTATAATACTTCAGATAAAAGCAAGCCCAAGAAGGCAGAAGTAAACGGCATCTCTGCTGACTTCCCTGTCATCACAGAAAACGCTGCCTTTTGGAGAATATCCAGCACCTGAAAGATAAAAGCTTGGTTAAAATGTTCTCCTTCCCTAAATCCCCAGTTCTTAAGAAATTTCATAACCCCCTCAAGGATGCTCAGAGACGAAAGAATGTTTCTTCTGCCAGTTTAAGGTATTTGGAAGTGCCTTCCATTTGTTCTTTCCTCACTGCTGGCTCCTGCCCAGAATTTGCTGCACCACACAGGTATATTATACAGGACCAGGAATTCCTGATTGTGCAAGGTCCCAGTTGTGCAGAGGTCACCACCTCAGCTCTCAAACAACTTCTTTCTTCTTTGCACCCAAACAGGGTTTGTGTGGACGCAACACAAATCCCTGTAGCCAGTGCTTCCCTCCCCCCCCCCCGAAAAATAGGTGCTGGTACTCACCATGAAGTTGTTACCCTAAATGCTACACTTTTAAACAACAACAAGAAGATTATGTGCCAGTACTGCGTGCCCTTGAGTACCCCCTGGTGAAAAAGCACTGACTGCCGCCATCATTAATAGTGGCTATCTCTTCTCTCTGCTGCTGTTGGCATCTGTAGGTCTTGAGAGACAATGGCGTCCATCTCCAGGGTGATGGGAGACTCTGCCCCAGCCTGACCTCTCTCCCTCCTCGGGCACCTTTCCCCACTCGCCAGTCCCGCAGCTTCTCCCACCTCTGCCTCTTGTCTTCTGGATGTTACAGGTTCTCTCTTCTTCCAAGCCAGTCTCCAACTCCCCTTCTCCCAGTGCCCACTCCTCAGTGTCCAGCCCGTCCCTGACAGAACTCCATCCAGGAGCATTTCGCTGACATGTTTCTCTCTCCTTTGATAATTTTCTCCTTTAATTGATGGAGAGTGGTAAAAGAAAAAGAAAAATTCAGGAGACATTTTCTTGACAGCACTAGCACCAGGTAAGCAGTACATACATTCAGCAGCCTCTCACGTTGTGCTAACTTCCAAACCAAGAAGTATAAACTTATTAGCCCACAACCATGCACAGCTCAAAGGTGGGTACTAATTGCAAAAGAGCATCCCAAGAGGTAGACTGTTCAGTTAGTTACTTGGATTTAATTACTGGGGAGATATGCTTTCAATGCAGCATGTCAGAACTGAGCCATATGACTCCCCACCAATGCTATTCAAAGCAGCATGACTAACTTCTGTATGTTATACTAAACATCTGGCCCACCCCATCAAACCAGCAAATAATGGAAATAACATTCTGTAATGCTTCTGTAATGCACAATCAACCGATTCTCTCAATAGGAATGCTCCAGAAAACTTGATTATCTCAGCGTGACACTGAGGATGCCAGTGTCAAAATCATGAAATTATAATTGTAACTTATACTTTAAAAAGGGAGCTGAGCTAAAGGCTTGTTTTATAAATAGAATGGTAAAGATCACATAGCTCCAGCTTTCAGCTCACCTGCCATTTGACCTCTGATTATGATTTCTGCCTAAAAACCATCTCCTGCAGGGCTAAGTTTCAGCAGGAGCTGAACAAGCTAAACTTGCAGAATGATTAAAATGAGTTTTCCAGGTTACAGGAAATGGAACAGAATGCAATCATTTCCCTCTTGCTCATTCTGCAGACACTAGTAAAATATTATAATATTGCTCTCTGTAGGAATGGTTTTATTGCATTTAGAATTTGTGGTTTGTGTGTGTGTGTGTGTGTGTGTGTGTGTGTGTGTGTATTTAAAAACTTGTGGCACACCATTTTGATGACTTTAGGCTGTAAAGTACTTTATAAATTAGTTAAATAAATAACATAATTGGTCCCTACCCTGCACTCAGCTCTCACTTGTGGCTCCTAGAAGCTTCATACATGCTGCCTAGACTTGCGCCCTGGAGTGGTTTGGCTTCACCCCCAGATGTGCACTCCATCGCTTCTCGAGACACACAGATGCCAACAAAAAATCCCCAAACTGTCCTTGGGGATTTTTGCTTCCTTAATAGCAAAGAGAAATGCAAAGAATCCCTCATGAATTTATCTTAAACGAAACCCCAATTAAAATTATCCACCTTCCCAACAACCCACAAGTTATTTATGCACTGTGGGGGGGGGGGGAGCCCATATTTTATTTTAAACCTGCTGCCTGTTAATACATTTGAATACATTTAATTGACTTCAGAAATTTCCTGTTAGCATGCAGATTTCAAAGTGCTTGTATATAAATGGCAAACACTGTTGCTGTACAATCAGCATTACTAAAGAAAGCTATGCACAAATGTTATTCAGATGTTCTTGTGAAATTGAATATGCATATTCATAAGATATTTTCAAAAAACATAAGTAGAACAATATTAAACTTGCTGCAGAACTTATTATAGATTACCATGACAGATCTATAAGAGCCATCTGTTTTCTTTGCACAATCCTTTGCACACTTACCTGGGAGTAAGCGCCACTGAATTCAGTATGTCTTACTTCTCACTAGGCGTGCATCTGACTGAGCTCCCTTTCCAGCCTAAGCAACATCCCGGCTTCTGATTAGACCCCAGAATGTCCCCATTTTCCTGAGCTTGGGGGGGGGGGAGGAGCTGGCCCTTGACCTGATCAGCCTGGCAGCTGCAAGGCAGCATCCCATAGCTTCTCCGTGGGGAAGAGGCTGTCACAGCTGAGGCCCAGCCCCACATGATGCACAGGTTCTGAGGGGCAGGCCGAGGACAGAGGAAAGGGAGCAGAGAGCAAGAAATTTGCGCATCTAAATGGGTACTTGGCCTGATTCAGCAGCCTCTTATGCATACAACTCACCTTATGAGTTCAACAAAACTTACTCCAAGTGAGCACGCTGAAGAATACTGGAAGTGAATTGATACACCAGAAGAAAGTTGGGGATGGGACGATTTCACAACACTCTTTGTTCTGAAATTACCAGGTGAATTTCATCCATTTTGGGGTGAAGTCCCAGTGCTTCAGATTAGAGTGAGGAAGTCAGGGTTTTTCTCCTGCTCACCTCAGGTTGGTACATTCCTAACCTTTGGCAACATCACTAGTGCTGTATATCCTGAATAACTCAGAGCTGCAGAGTGGGAAGCAAAAGGGCTCAGAGGAGAGCGTAAGTACTGCCCACTTCAGGTTCCCTCTTACCACCCGTCCCAAGACAGATCCCTGGTTAGAATCATAGAATCATAGAGTTGGAAGAGACCACAAGGGCCATCCAGTCCAACCCCCTGCCAAGCAGGAAACACCATCAAAGCATTCCTGACAGGTGGCTGTCAAGCTTCTGCTTAAAGACCTCCAAAGAAGGAGACTCCACCACACTCCTTGGCAGCAAATTCCACTGTCGAACAGCTCTTACTGTCAAGAAATTCTTCCTAATGTTTAGGTGGAATCTTCTTTCTTGTAGTTTGAATCCATTGCTCCGTGTCCGCTTCTCTGGAGCAGCAGAAAACAACCTTTCTCCCTCCTCTATATGGCATCCTTTTATATATTTGAACATGGCTATCATATCACCCCTTAACCTTCTCTTCTCCAGGCTAAACATACCCAGCTCCCTAAGCCGTTCCTCATAAGGCATCGTTTCCAGGCCTTTGACCATTTTGGTTGCCCTCCTCTGGACACGTTCCAGCTTGTCAATATCCTTCTTGAACTGTGGTGCCCAGAACTGGACACAGTATTCCAGGTGAGGTCTGACCAGAGTGGAATACAGTGGTACTATTACTTCCCTTGATCTAGTTGCTATACTGTACTCCTATTGATGCAGCCCAGAATTGCATTGGCTTTTTTAGCTGCTGCATCACACTGTTGACTCATGTCAAGTTTGTGGTCTACCAAGACTCCTAGATCCTTTTCACTTGTACTGCTCTCAAGCCAGGTATCACCCATCCTGTATTTGTGCCTTTCATTTTTTTTGCCCAAGTGTAGTACTTTACATTTCTCCCTGTTAAAATACATCCTGTTTGCCTTGGCCCAGTTCTCTAATCTGTTAAGGTCATTTTGAAGTGTGATCCTGTCCTCTGGGGTATTAGCCACCCCTCCCAATTTGGTGTCATCTGCAAACTTGATCAGGATGCCCTCAAGCCCATCATCCAAGTCATTGATAAAGATGTTGAATAAGACTGGGCCCAAGACAGAACCCTGTGGCACCCCACTAGTCACTTCTCTCCAGGATGAAGAGGAGCCATTGATGAGCACCCTTTGGGTTCGGTCAGTCAGCCAGTTACAAATCCACTGAATGGTAGCATTGTCTAGCCCACATTTTACCAGCTTCTTTACAAGAATATCATGGGGCACCTTGTCAAAGGCCTTGCTGAAATCAAGATAGGCTACATCCACAGTGTTCCCTTCGTCTACCAGGCTTGTAATTCTGTCAAAAAATGAGATCAGATTAGTCTGACATGACTTATTTTTCAGAAACCCATGCTGCCTTTTAGTGATCACAGCGTTCCTTTCTAGGTGCTCACAGACCGTTTGCTTAATGATCTGCTCTCCCTGGCTTGGTTTCCCTGGCTTGGCTTGGGCTTGGCTTGGGCTCCCTGGTTCTCCCTGGCTTGGCTTGGGCCAGCCTAAGAGTCGGCAACTGGGGGCCCTCCAAATGTCGTTGGGTTGCTTGGACAATGGTCAGGGATGACAGTAGTCGTAGTTAGGGTTGCCACTTTTGGTTGGGCGAATAAAGGACAGGTTGGGCAAAACACGGGACAGTCGGAGGCAGGGGATTGAGGGGCTAAAAATTACCTGGTGCAGAAATTGCTTCAAAGCAATCTATTCCTCTCTCACGCTCTCTGACTCTGAGTCTCCTTCTCCAACCCACCTGCCTCTGCCTGCGCAAAACCTCTCTCTCCTGCGCCAGACCAGGCCCCTGCAAAGCCTCCCTCTCGCTGGAGCAGGCCCATGCCCTACAAGCCCCCTTTCTTGCAGTCAACGGCCATCCTCTGCCTGGGCAAAAACTCTCTCAAGCTGCTCCTGCTGGTACTACCCCATGCTCTGCATGCGCCCATGATAACTCTTGCTCTCACTTCTTGCTTTCTCTGGACAAATTCCTCAACTTTGACTTCCAGTGAACAGCTCTGTTGTGGACAATAGGCAACGTTTCGATCTCAGATCAGCAGCTCCTTAAAATCTCTGTCAATATTGCCCCCTAATTCGCCAAATACTCTAGTCTGGCAATGTCTTGCATGCCCACAGTCCAGCATTCAGAAACACTGTTTCCTATGATCAGAAACCCTGGCTATAAACAGAATGGCACATGCTTTTCAAACAAGAATAAATGTTTAGAAACCCAAGTCAACTTGCAATGCTATATTTATTTTATGCTAAGAGATTCCACTCTGGGCACTTCGCATGCCAGCTTAATTAACTCAGCTCCGAGCATTAATTATTTTGGTTCATCACAAAAATGGCAATCATACAATAAAACCATTTTAGGTCTGGTTATGAATGGCGAATACAGTATAGTGTGTCACAGAAAATTTCAAACTAAATGTTCTTCATTATTTCTAAAACGCCTCAAACCAAAATAATATTGCTTCCCAGAAACCAGCTGTCATGTGCTAGATGCCCCATCATTAATTTTTGGTACAAATTGCAGCATGGAAACAGAGGGTCTCTAGTCAGCCTTGGTAGAAACTAGTATTTGTGGCCACTGAATTCAGGTCCAAGAGGGGTGCAAATTGTAAGCAGATCTAGAACCTACAGGGCTGCCAAAATTAGCAGGTACGATATGCAGACTACTTTTCAGCACAAATTTAGTGACTTGGAGCTATGGGCCAGAAATTCTCATTTAAAAGTGCACTTACCTCATGGATTCACTAGCAATCATAACCATGCTGCTACCTTAAAAAGGGTTGTTTAAGGATTACTGAGATAGTATATGTAAAACACCGTAAGGTTATCAAAATTAAATTATCAAAATGTGCTTTTGACCATTATCATTTTTGTTGAATAGTGGGTGGACATAGTAGATGACACAGTGATTTTCAAGCAGCTCTCTTTATTCTCAGGCTGGAACAGAACTAAAAATGAATAGCTCAGCCGGCCTGCTTATATAGGCAGCCGGCTGACAACATTGTATCAAAAACAACCCAGGGTTTCCCGCCTAAACTAACTGACGGGGACCTGAGTGGAAACTTCATACACACAACACCCCTAGTGGCCTAGGGTGAGAACTTAATACATAACAATTTTCATATAATAAATACGTTGTTTGAATACATACAGTATGTGGGTGGAGGAACCTAACCATTAGTCAGCTTCTACCAAGTGAAAACAAAATAAAAAATAAAAAAATCCTTCCAGTAGCACCTTAGAGACCAACTAAGTTTGTTCTTGGTATGAGCTTTCGTATCTGAAGAAGTGTGCATGCACACGAAAGCTCATACCAAGAACAAACTTAGTTGGTCTCTAAGGTGCTACTGGAAGGAATTTTTTTTTATTTTTTATTTTGTTTTGACTATGACAGACCAACATGGCTACCTACCTGTAACTCTACCAAGTGAGAAGATATTGAAACAACGTATTTGCCACATGAAATTGATGTAGTAAAAATATCACCATGTGGTTAATTTACCTTGTCAGAATTAACATTCACTAACTGATATTTCCCCCTTCATGGATCACTGCCTTGTCGTGGCGAAGGGGCTTGAATTTCTCAGGGAAGCTATGGACAGGTCAAGATGGACAGGTCATAGTGGAGAGTTTGGACCAAACGTGATCCACCTGGAGAAGGAACTGGCAAGCCACTCCAGTATCCCTGCCAAGAAAACTCCATGGACAAAGACAACAGGCATATAAAAGATATGACGCTGGAAGATGAGCCCCTCAGGTCAGAAGGCGTCCAACATGCTACTGAGGAAGAGCGGAGGACAAGTACAAGTAGATTCAGAGCTGATGAAGCGGCTGGGCCAAAGCTGAAAGGTCGCTCAGTTGCGGATATGCCTGGAAGCGAAAGGAAAGTCCAATGCTGTAAAGAAAAGTATTGCATAGGAACCTGGAATGTAAGAACCATGAACCTTGGTAAGCTGGATGTGGTCAAAAATGAGATGGCAAGAATAAACATTGACATCCTGGGCATCAGTGAACTAAAATGGACGGGAATGGGCGAATTCAGTTCGGATGACTATCATATCTACTACTGTGGGCAGGAATCCCGTAAAAGAAATGGAGTGGCCCTCATAGTCAACAAAAGAGTGGTGAAAGCTGTACTGGGATGCAATCTCAAAAATGATAGAATGATCTCGATACGAATCCAAGGCAGACCTTTTAACATCACAGTAATCCACGTTTATGCACCAACTACCAGTGCTGAAGAAACTGAAATTGACCAGTTCTATGAAGACTTACAACACCTTATAGAAATGACACCAAAGAAGGATGTTGTTCTCATTATAGGGGATTGGAATGCTAAAGTAGGGAGTCAAGAGATAAAAGGAACAACTGGCAAGTTTGGCCTTGGAGTTCAAAATGAAGCAGGGCAAAGGCTAATAGAGTTCTGTCAAGAGAACAAGCTGGTCATCACAAACACTCTTTTCCAACAACACAAGAGACGACTCTACACATGGACATCACCAGATGGGCAACATCGAAATCAGATTGATTATATTCTCTGCAGCCAAAGATGGAGAAGCTCTATACACTCAGTAAAAACAAGACCTGGAGCTGACTGTGGCTCAGATCATCAGCTTCTTCTAGCAAAATTCCAGCTTAAACTGAAGAAAGTAGGAAAATCCACTGGGCCAGTAAGATACAATCTAAATCAAATTCCTTATGAATACACAGTTGAAGTGAAGAACAGGTTTAAGGATTTAGATTTGGTGGATAGAGTGCCTGAAGAACTGTGGATGGAGGCTCGTAACATTATACAGGAGGCAGCAACAAAAACCATCCCAATGAAAAAGAAATGCAAGAAAGCAAAGTGGCTGTCCAATGAGGCCTTACAAATAGCGGGGGAGAGAAGGCAAGCAAAATGCGAGGGAGATAGTGAAAGATACAGGAAATTGAATGCAGATTTCCAAAAAATAGCAAGGAGAGACAAGAGGGCCTTTTTAAACGAGCAATGCAAAGAAATAGAGGAAAACAACAGAATGGGAAAAACCAGAGATCTGTTCAAGAAAATTGGAGATATGAAAGGAACATTTCATACAAAGATTACCACAATTAAGGACAAAAGTGGAAAGGACCTAATAGAAGCAGAAGACATCAAGAAGAGGTGGCAAGAATACACAGAGGAATTATACCAGGAAGATATGGAGGTCTCATACACCCCAGGTAGTGTGGTTGCTGACCTTGAGCCAGACATCCTGGAGAGTGAAGTCAAATGAGCCTTAGAAAGCCTTGCTAACAACAAGGCCAGTGGAAGTGATGATATTACAGCTGAACTCTTTAAAATTTTAAAAGATGATGCTGTTAAGGTGCTACACTCAATATGCCAGCAAGTTTGGAAAACTCAGCAGTGGCCAGAGGATTGGAGAAGATCAGTCCCAAAGAAGGGCAGTGCCAAAGAATGCTCCAACTACCGCACAATTGCTCTCATTTCACATGCTAGCAAGGTTTTGCTAAAAATTCTACAAGGCAGGCTTAAACAGTATGTGGACCGAGAACTCCCAGAAGTACAAGCTGGATTTCGAAGGGGCAGAGGAACCAGAGACCAAATTGCAAACATGCGCTGGATTATGGAGAAAGCTAGAGAGTTCCAGAAAAACATTTACTTCTGCTTCATTGACTACGCAAAAGCTTTTGACTGTGTCGACTACAGCAAACTATGGCAAGTTCTTAAAGAAATGGGAGTGCCTGATCACCTCATCCGTCTCCTAAGAAATCTCTATGTGGGACAAGAAGCTACAGTTAGAACTGGATATGGAATAACTGATTGGTTCAAAATTGGGAAAGGAGTACGACAAGGCTGTATATTGTCTCCCTGCTTACCGTATATACTCGAGTATAAGCCGACCCGAATATAAGCCGAGGCACCCAATTTTACCACAAAAAACCTGGGAAAGCTTCATAGGAGCCACTGCCTGCCTCACTCGAGTATAAGCCGAGGGCAGCTTTTTCAGCACAAAAAATGTGCTGAAAAACTAGGCTTATACTCGAGTATATAGGGTATTTAACTTATATGCAGAATTCGTCATGCGAAAGGCTGGACTGGGTGAATCCCAAACCGGAATTAAGATTGCCGGAAGAAATATCAACAACCTCAGATATGCTGATGATACAACCTTGATGGCAGAAAGTGAGGAGGAATTAAAGAACCTTTTAATGAGGGTGAAAGAGGAGAGCGCAAAATATGGTCTGAAGCTCAACATCAAAAAAACTTAGATCATGGCCACTGGTCCCATCACCTCCTGGCAAATAGAAGGGGAAGAAATGGAGGCAGTGAGAGATTTCACTTTCTTGGGTTCCATGATCACTGCAGACGGTGACAGCAGTCACGAAATTAGAAGACGCCTGCTTCTTGGGAGAAAAGCAATGACAAACCTAGACAGCATCTTAAAAAGCAAAGACATCACCTTGCCAACAAAGGTCTGTATAGTTAAAGCTATGGTTTTCCCAGTAGTAATGTATGGAAGTGAGAGCTGGACCATAAAGAAGGCTGATCGCCGAAGAATTGATGCTTTTGAATTCTGGTGCTGGAGGAGACTCTTGAGAGTCCCATGGACTGCAAGAAGATCAAACCTATCCATTCTTAAAGAAATCAGCCCTGAGTGCTCATTAGAAGGACAGATCCTGAAGTTGAGGCTCCAGTACTTTGGCCACCTCATGAGAAGAGAAGACTCCCTAGAAAAGACCCTGATGTTGGGAAGGATTGAGGGCACAAGGAGAAGGGGACGACAGAGGATGAGATGGTTGGACAGTGTTCTCGAAGCTACTAACATGAGTTTGGCCAAACTGCGAGAGGCAGTGAAGGATAGGCGTGCCTGGCGTGCTCTGGTCCATGGGGTCATGAAGAGTCGGACACGACTGAACGACTGAACAACAACAACTGATATTTCCAACAGTAAGTATTAGTGCAAGTTGATGTCATCCTCAGGGCTGAAAATCAGTCTCTAATCTTGAGGTAATACCGGTAGTTGTAAGAACTTGGGAAGTTAACTCTGGCTAGCACGGTGGTGGCAGCAGAGGAAAAGCACTTTGCGTCTTGCGATTGAGAAACGGAAAGGTAGGCTCTGGAAATGGACACATGTGGAAGGAGGGTCTGTTTGCTTCCATTATGTGCTACTTGGTGCTACGTAAAGAAAACGGATACTACAAAGACAACACCTTAATTCTCTCTCTCTCTCTCTCTCTCTCTATATATAAATAATGCGTGCACACTCTATACCCGTTCAGGGTTGTCTTTGGACTTCTCACTGGGCAGGAAAAGGAAGCGCACCCACTGTTAATTTTCTCTAGAGTTATTCCAGGCACCACTCATCAAGAAGTCTCCAGCAATCTCTTCCTCTCTGTTTCCCCTGTTATTTCTTATCCTAAACCAAATACAATAGGAGCCTTGTCCCTTCCCCGTCTGAGTCAGATTGACTGTTCCTGCAGCTGGAGTAAGCGCCCATATTCAAGCATCTCCATTGGATCAGTGCATGTATTCAAATATATTGTGCAATTCAGGCAGTCACAGACCAAAACATTTTCTGTCCTCACAGAGCACAAATGGAATGACATTTTGAATGCTACAGCAAGATCTCATATCCACCCATTATTGCCTTCATCTGTTCACCCCTATTGGCGCTGCCTGAAGGAGTATGGAATCCAGAGCTGCTTCACCAGTTCTTCGACCATTTCCCCACCCTCCATCGGCAACTGCTGTCTTATCCTATGGCTTTCTTTGGGCTTTCCTCTTTGCTGACACATTGGCATTTTCTCCTTGAGTGAAGGGGAAGCTCTGTAGAGAACTGGGGGGGGGGGATCTGAAGTGGCAAAAGAGGGAGCAGCAGCAGCAGCAGCAGCAGATGAGAAAAAGGCTTCAGAGCAAGCAGAGGAGGCCAGCACGACATCGCCAAGCCAAGTGACCTAGTTTCTTTCCCCAACTGCTGATCTGGAAGCCACAGTGACAGTTGCAATGAGAAAAATTGTAGATTCCAAAACCTTGACAACTGAGCAATGCCGGATTTACGTATAAGCTAAACAAGCTATAGTTTAGGGCCCCACTCTTGGGCCCCCCCAAAAAATTTAAAGGAAAAAAACAACTGGATGTACATTTCCAAAATATAAGATAAGAAACAAATAAACTAAAACCTAGGTACATACAGCAACAGTATTTTCTGTTGTGTAGGCTCCTATGATGTAAGTAATGCGCCTGCTATATAAAGGGCCCCACTACCTTCAGTAGCTTAGGGCCTCATCAAACCTAAATCTGGCCCTGCAACTGAGCTGATTCAGAATGGGATTTCGTAGGAAATAGAAATAACTGACTTAAGCAAGACTTCTGCTATCTCGACAGAAGGAATGGGCATTGCAAACAACAACAATATGCAAGCCTAAAAATGCACACAGAGAAAAGAAATATACACAGATATCATGAACACTCCCCCCCAAAAAAATATTCCACCAGTTAGTAATTAAATTTGCATACTGCCCTACACCCAAAGGTCTCAGGGCAGTTCACAACATAAAATCACAATATACGTTTGAAAGGTTGAATAAAGTTATTATTTAAACCAATGAACAAAAGTGGTAAGAAATAACAGCTAGACTTCCGGATGAGTCCTGATTTAGATCAGGGCTGCGGCCCTGGATGAGGGATGCGTGTGTGTCAGCCATTCCAAAGGAAACTTGGTCCCTGAGCTGCTATTAGTCTATTAATTTTTCACCAATGGAGCAAATGGCTTCAGAAAGAGGATGCAATAATCTGTCAGAGCTAAGCAGTACACACCATACTTTTAAAGCATGTTTAAAACACATTCCTCTCTCCCTCCCCTCTAATAATTTTGGGAAATGTAGTTTGTTAAGGGTGCTGGGAATTGTAGCTGTGAGGGGTAAATCTCAAGAAAGAAATCAGAATGTGGAATGGGAGAGTTGTCCTTCAGAGTTCCTGTTACATTCGAGATTTGGGTTCTTGCATTCTTATAGCCTTCCTTTCACATCTTCTCATGAAGTCTTCAGTTGAAGTGAGATGCAATATTTAAAGACTAGTAAATTAAGCCCGTTACAAAAACGGGCGCTAGAAAGTATATGGGGGGAGCGGCGGCCACCCTCCTTTTGTTTTTTAACCCCGCCGCCCTCCTTCCCCTGGAGCCCGGAGGCCGCCTTTCTCTCTCTGGTGGCCGGCGGCGGCAGCGGCGCTTTGCGCTGCTTCCCCCGCGCTTTCCAGGCCATACTCCGCGTCCTGACAGGACGGAGGCCTCGGATCCGAGGCACGGAGGCGGGCGGCGGCGGCCGCCGGCGGCGGGAGCGCTCGCCGCCCCTCCGCAGGAGGAGCAGCGCCATCGCGGACCCGGTTCAGCCGCAAAGCCACGGGAAGTTGGCCAGCTTCTAGCCGAGACCCGGCTGCTGCCCCCTCCCTCCCTCGCCGCCCGCCGCCTGGATCCGCTCCTCCCGCCCCGCGATAGCCCGCGTCTCCGGGAGGCCCCGGCGGCCGGAGGAGCCGAGCGGCGGGATGGCAGCCTCGGAGGCGGCGGCAGCGGGTGAGCGCAGGCGGACAGGGGCACCCCGGCAGGAAGCCATCCTCCCCATGTCTGTGCGAGGCAGCGGCGCTGGCGCAACTGACAACGCGCTTGCGCCGCCGCTGCCTTCCGGACACGCCCCCTCTCCAATCCCTGCTCCAATCCCTGTGTCAGTGGGGCACATGCCCAGTTGCGAATTCCACTGACACACGGACGGTGGACGCAGGGACATAGGGAGATTATTATATAGGAGGAGCCAGTGTCAATTCTTCTCCAGTAGCATCACAACTTGCATTCTAAAAGTACTTAGCAGGAGCTAAAATGTTAGATCAGATTCCAGGCTTGCTCATCTCCTCATGAATCAACCGGACTGTGTTTTTCTTTCTTTTATAAAGAGACACATTCAGAATTATTTGTTATAGCTCTATTTTTCACTTGCAAAAACAGTAAACCACCCACCATTATTGTGAAGGTTTCATAAGCCTTTCACACTTTTGGGGAGAGGAGGGGCGACAGCTGGATTTTCAAGTTGTTTCAGGTTACTGACCGTCCCTCTCTCCCCCCTCCCCGAGAACCAAGGCTTTTTAAAAGGTCATCTTGGGACAGGGAATTGTCTGTTCATAGAGCAGCCTAGTCCCTTTGCCACCATTACAGCCATATGTCTGGTAATCACTCTTCTCTCTCAATTTCTCTTGCAATTCTTACCAGAGAGGTGCACTTTCCTGCTCCTCAAACATTGAGGAGCCGGGGGTTAGGTGAAAAAACACTAAACTTTAAAGGCTGAACAGATTAATAGTAGACCTGGGTGGCTGAGTTCTCCTCAGTTTTGAAAAGAAGCAGGACCCACCCCAAAGAAAATGGTTTCTACATAGTCAAGGATTCCCTAGTTATGCAGAAGCAGGTGTGTTTCTGAATCCAAAATAGCCAGATAGTTGAGGGCATATCAGTAAGAAAATCTTGTGCAAACTCCTCTCGTTGTCCGGAGCGGAATTCTTGTCTTTTTAGAGTGGAGTGAATACCTCTGCCTGATCACAGCTGTGCTAAAACCATAGAATCCTAGAGTTGGAAGGGGCCATGAGGGCAGGGGCGGACCAAGGTGGGGGCGGTCCACCCCGGGTGTCATCACCGAGGGGGGTGACATTCGGTGCACCGCCCGCTCACGACTCCCACCTACCCCAAGCTGTCGGGGGAAGGGGGGAGCTGCGCCACTTTGCCGGCGGCCTTCCCCCATTCTGCCTTCGTTTTGACAGCCCCACACTCCTGGGCTGCTGGAGGAGGCAGGCAGGCAGGCAGGCAGGCAGGCAGGCAAGAAGGAAGGAAGGAAGGAAGGAAGGAAGGAAGGAAGGAAGGAAGGGAGAGGACGGGAAGGAGGCAGGCGAGCAAACAAGTGGAGGGGGGGGGAAGGAGAGAAGCAAAAGCTCCCTCAACTCAGGACCCAAACCCAGGAACACACAGGATTTTAAAAAAGTGACCGCCTGTGTGCTCCTGGTCGATCACGCCATGCCCCGCCCCCTTTTCCACCGCTGGCGCCACTGTGAAAGCTTCTATTCCCTGTGTCAGCGGCTGAGTGGGGGAAGGAGAGAGGGTGGCGTATTGTTGGGTGAGAGTTGTTGTTTTCAATCTCCCCTCCCCAAAAAGCTCAAGAACATCCCTAAACTTCCCTAAACAGGGCTGCCTTCAGATGTCTTCTAAAAGGGAGATAGTTGTTTATTTCTTTGACATCTGGTGGGGCACCACTACCGAGAAGGCCCTCTGCCTGGTTCCCTGTAACCTCACTTCTCGCAGTGAGGGAACCGCCAGACGGCCCTCGGCGCTGGACCTCAATGGGGGCAGAACGATGGGGGTGGAGACACTTCTTCAGGTATACTGGGCCGAGGCTGTTTCGGGCTTTAAAGGTCAGCACCAACACTTTGAATTGTGCTCAGAAATGTACTGGGAGCCAATGAAGATTTTAAGGACCGGTGTTATGTGGTCTCAGCAGCCACTCCCAGTCACCGGTCTAGCTGCCGCATTCTGGATTAATTGCAGTTTCCGGGTCACCTTCAAAGGTAGCCCCACATAGAGTGCATTGCAGTAGTCCAAACGGGAGATAACCAGAGCATGCACCACTCTGGCAAGACAGTCCGCGGGCAGGTAGGGTCTCAGCCTGCGTACCAGATGGAGCTGGTAGACAGCCGCCCTGGACACAGAATTAACCTGCGCCTCCATGGACAGCTGTGAGTCCAAAATGACTCCCAGGCTGCGTGCCTGGTCCTTCAGGGGCACAGTTACCCTGTTCAGGACCAGGGAGTCCTCCACACCTGCCCGCCCCCTGTCCCCCAAGAACAGTACTTCTGTCTTGTCAGGATTCAACCCCAATCTGTTAGCCGCCATCCATCCTCCAACCGCTTCCAGACACTCACACAGGACCTTCACCACCTTCACTGGTTCTGATTTGAAAGAGAGATAGAGCTGGGTATCATCCAGCCCAAACCCCCAGATGATCCCAGCGGCTTCATGTAGATGTTAAAAAGCACAGGGAGAGGACAAAACCCTGAGGTACCCCACAAGTGAGAGCCCGGGGGTCTGAACACTCATCCCCCACCACCACTTTCTGAACACGGCCCAGGAAGAAGGAGCGGAACCACTGTATAACAGTGCCCCCAGCTCCCAACCCCTCTAGGCGGTCCAGAAGGATGTTATGGTCGATGGTGTCAAAGGCCGCTAAGAGGTCCAGCAGAACTAGGAAACAGCTCTCACCTTTGTCCCTAGCCCACCGGAGATCATCGACCAGCGTGACCAAGGCAGTTTCAGTCCCATGATGAGGCCTAAATCCCGATTGGAAGGGATCCAAATGGTCCGCATCCTCCAGGCGTGCCTGGAGTTGTTCAGCAACCACTCGCTCAATCACCTTGCCCAAGAATGGAAGATTTGAGACTGGGCGATAGTTGGCCATATTGGCCAGGTCTAAAGATATATATTTTTAAAGAAGCCGTTTAATAACCGCCTCTTTCAGTGGGTTTGGGAAGGCTCCCTCACAGAGAGATGCATTCACCACCCCACAGAGCCCATCGCGCAGCCCTTCCCGGCTCGCTTTTATGAGCCAGGATGGGCAAGGATCAAGGAGACAGGTGGTCGGTTACACTCGTCCAAGCAGCCTGTCCACATACTCGGAGGTAACAGATTGGAATTGATCCCACACAACTGGACTAGACAGGACTCTAGCACTCTTCCGCCCTGGCCCTGCTCCCACGGTGGAGTCTACCACTTCCCGTATCTGAACGGCTTTATCTGCAAAAAACTTTGCAAAATCATTGCAGGAGATCATGTGGCCCATACTGGGCCCTGATGGAGCAGGTGGTTCCGCTAAATTGCGAACCACCTGGAAGAGTCTCCTGCTGCTGTTTTCTGCAGATGCAATAGAGGCAGTGAAGAAGGTCCTCTTTGCAGTCGCTATCGCCACTTAGTAGGCTCAACGCTGAGCTCTAAGCCTTGTCCGGTCAGATTCAGAATGAGTTTTCTGAATCCCCCCTAAAAAATTACATATCCCCCCCTTTATCCACACACACACACACACACACACACACACACACACACACACACACACACACAGTTGCCTCAGATGCTAGTCCTACTTAGAGCAGACTCACTGAAATGAATTAAAAATCCAAACATTAATTTCAAAGGGTCTGCCCTAAGTAGGATTTAGTTGGATGTACAGTGGTACCTTGGTTTGCAACCGCTTTGGATTACAACCGTTTTGGATTACAACCACACCAAACCCGGAAGTGCGTGTCCCTTTTGGGGGGATTACAACCCCCCTTTTTTATTACAACCAATTTTGGGGGGGAGGCCCCATTGGCGAAAGCGCACCTTGGGTTACAACCTGTTTTGGTTTACAACCAGACCTCCGGAACGGATTATGGTTGTAAACCAAGGTACCACTGTAGCCTGTTATTATGACCAAAGTATCTTACCCCAAAAGATCTGCACAAACCAGTTTATCTGAGTGCATTATTCTCAGGGTGGGGGGACTAATTTATTTATAATTGCTTAATCATATGGGACTAAATTGCATTATGTTGTAAGGATCTTTCATAAAATCTTAGAATTGTACAGTTGGAAGGGACCCCATGGTCATCTAGTCCAACCCCCTGCAATGCAGGAATCTCATAAAGCCTCCATGACAGATGGCCATCCAACCTCCGATTACAAACTTCCAAGGAAGGAGAGTGCAAAACCTCCCAAGGGAGTCTGTTGCACTGTTGAAGGGCTCTTGCTGCCAGAAAAGTTCTTCCTGATGTTTTGTCAGAATCTCCTTTCATGTAACTTGAAGCCATTGTTTGGTGTCCTACCCTCCAGAGTGGGGGAAAGCAAGCTTGTTCCATCTTCCATGTGACAGCCCTTCAAATATTTGAAGATGGCTGTCATGTCTCCTCTCAGTCTCCTCGTTTCCAGGGTAAACATACCCAGCTCCTTCAAGCACTCCTCATAAGGCTTGCGTTCCAGACCCTTGATAATCTCGGTTGCCCTCCTCTGCTCACCTTCCAGCTTGTCAACATCCTTCTTAAATTGTGGTGCCCAGAACTGGACACAATATTCCAGGTGTGGTCTGACCAAGGCAGAGTAGAGTGGTACTTGATCTAGAGACTAGACTTGTGTTGATGCAGCCTAGAATAACATTAGCTTCTTTTGCTGCAGCATCACATTGTTGACTCATATTGTGCTCTACTAAGACTCCTAGATCCTGTTAACACATACTGCTGGTAAACCAAGTGTCCCCCATCTTATACTGGTGCAGCTGGTTGTTCCTGCCTAAGCGTAGAACCTTTCAGGCTGAAAGGGACGGGTGGGACTTAGAAGAACAGAAAGGAAAATCCTTTCTAATGGGCTCCAGCGTCACTTGCTGCAATTTGGGGATTTTTTAAAACATGGAATTTTGTAAAGAACTTACCTAGATTAGGGAAGGTTTAAGAAGGCAGTCCTCTTCTGACCACATCACCCATAGGCACCAACTCCCTATGGCTGAGGGGACCTCCCCACCCCCCGCAAAATTGGGATGGGGCTAAGCCCACCCACCCACTTTGAGGGGCCAGACCTCGCTGTGGTGGGCCTCGCCAGGCCTTCCCATGCCTGTGACGAGCCCCATTGGGCTTTCCCACGCCTGCGGTGGGCTGCGAAAAGGCCCACCGGGGCTTGTTGTAGGCACGGGGGGGGCACCTATGACACCACCTAAATCCACTGTACTTGAGCACTGTACTTATGGCTGTTCACAGAAGCAGCATGCAGCTATGAGAGATGACATCCTCCCTTATTGCTCCTGCTTTGCACTCTTCTTGGGTGCTTTTGCCAGGCAGGAATAGGTGCTTGGCTCTGTCTGTGGTTGAAGCAAGAGAAACAAAAAACATGATGAGGCATTAAGTAAAGCAAAGAAGAGGTGGAGTCTGAGGCGACAGCAACAGAGTTCCTTCCCACCCCTTGGGAAGTGGGGGGGGGGGGGAGAGAAGGGAAGGACAGTTGTCAACCCCCCCAAAAAAAATCACTTGTTTTGATTGACAAAGGACAAAGCGCCACCTTTTGGAAATTACCACTGGACTCCAATTTTGCTTTTGAAATCCCAGGGAAATCTGGACATATGGCAGCTCTAATATCTTAGTTCTAACAAACATATAAGAGAAATGACTGAATTTGAACAATCAAGGATGAAGACCAAGAAACATGTTAGCAAAGTTGTTGTTGCTCTTTGTTGTCAAAGTGTTTGCAGCTTTTGCCTTGGTCCACTGCTCTGACAAAAATGAAGTGATGCTGTTTGCGAAGTGGCAGTTATAGGACTTTGAGGATAGCATTCTGCAGAAGGGACTCATTTGACCAGTGTGTACATTCAGAAGTTATCCCTGTTTGCACATGATGTTCTCTTTTATGTAGCATGATCTACATGGGGCTTTTGAGCTATCATTTGTCAGTGGTGATGATGTCACACTAGACCTGATCTAGTGTGATTTATTCAGACCAGTGGCCTGGCTGCGTGTGGAATCAGGCACACAGAGATTCCAAGGCTAGTGCCTGCTCAGTAAGTACAATAGGTCACAACCGAAGCAAAAATCTATTGGATGACTCAGCAGAATCAGTCAGGGCCAGTTTGATTTCATCCTACTGGCTGGAGTCCTACTCAGAGGACTCTCATCCCTGGAGCACACTAATGACTCCAACAAGTTATTGGTCCTGGACTACGTTAGAGAAAATACTCAGGCATGAAATCACCAAGAAAGAAAAAAAACCATCACCCCTCAAATATGCACATACTGCAAACCAATAATAAAAAAGAGAGAAAAGAACTCCCCACAGGGATTCTGAATCTGTCAGAAATAAATAACTTGGAATTCATGACAGTTGGTAACACATCCACACCCAAAGTCTGGAAATGAGAGCGATGTGATCCTTCATGGAGTGGAAAATAGAAGCTGCAAAAATCAATTATAACTTACAACTTATCAGAAACTCATCCAGCTTCTGGAACTGATATAAAATTGTTGGCAGCTCAGACACAATTGAAGTGTCCTAAATTTAGGATGGAAAATTATTATTTGAGAAGTGCTTTGTCTTCTACGCCCTTGACTTTCCAGGAGCTGGAGAATATAAAGTAGGGGTGTGCAACAAGATTTGCCTTGCATCTGCAGCATTTAGAAACAGGTGGTTCTGTTTCAGATCCATTCCATGTTGTTCTGATTAGGTTAGTTATTTTGATCCCAATGTGATCGAGTAAATCTGAAGCTCTGTTTCACCCCCATTGACTATATTGGAGAATATAAAAACTGTCAGGGATGTGCCCTCCCCTGCCAGTCCGGCACTAAGTGGGTACCGACAGCCTCAGCCTCTGCTGTCGATGGACACGTCTCCCAGTGAGTCTTCCAGCTCCTCCCCGGGGGAGGAGGAATTACCAGGGAGGAGCCAGGTGGGAAGGGGTCTCCAGGATGATGCAGAGAGACCCAGCACCGCTCAGCAGACCCACTCTGAGGGGGAGACACCGTTTCCGGTGCCTGCTTTACTCAGAAGGGTCAGGGGAGAAAGGAGGCGGCACTTGAGGGTGCCGAGACTCTGGTGTTGGCGCCGCAACAGGAGGGGGGCACTTCCGGATTCTGCTAGCGACTAGGTGGTCATGTTTTAGGATAGCTCCGCACTGTACATACTTTGCACAATAAAATAGTTGAAAGACAAGAGGTCTTTACTCATGAGCAACTGTTAAGCGAATCTGACAAAAACACTTATAACTTTTTTTTTTTACACAGAAGTAGATGAAATTTGCAGGCAAATTAGAGATTTCAGGCAGATAAGAAAAAAGAAGGAATGGGAAAGGAGACCACCCAATAGTCTGCTACTTACGCCCTTGTCTCACAGCCCAGACTTGAAGAATGATAAGTTACACGAAGAAGAACTCTGTTTAGTTCAACATCACTCCCCAAAATCCCTGTAACTGGAGGGGCCTCTAAAAATAATTCACTGAAATGAAAATATAGACCTGTCCACCAAAATGAAAGATCACTTCCCAACTCTCCCCTCCCTCCCTTTTCAAGTACTGGGTGTTTCCCCAGTCAGTTTAGTTTTCATTTCTTAAAAAATAAAAATAGGGGGATGGAGTTTTGGGGAAAACTGAGGCATCAAAGCTGCTTGGAAGTGGTCGACACCCTGATATGTCTCAACATGCCTTGTTGACAGCATAATCCAGGCATCCCCAAACTTCGGCCCTCCAGATGTTTTGGACTACAATTCCCATCATCCCTGACCACTGATCCTGTTAGCTAGGGATCATGGGAGTTGTAGGCCAAAACATCTGGAGGGCTGGAGTTTGGGGATGCCTGGCATAATCCAATTCAGGAATTTGTGAGTTTGCCCAAATCACCCGAATTTGCCCAGATGTTCAGAGCTGATGCACACCCCTAGTATAAACCCCTTATTAAATATTTCCCTTGACTGATAAGGGTTTTAGTTTTGTTTCTTCTTCTAAACATTATAGAAAATATGCAGCTCCTGCAACATACCAGGTCCAGTTGCAAACGACTCTGGGGTTGCGGTGCTCATCTCACTTTACTGGCTGAGGGAGCCGGAGTACAGGTTCTGTGGTCACGTGGCCAGCATGACTAAGCTGCTTCTGGCGAACCAGAGCAGTGCACGGAAACGGCGTTTACCTTCCCGCTGCAGCGGTACCTATTAATCTACTTGCACTTTGACGTGCTTTCGAACTGCTAGGTTGGCAGGAGCTGGGACCAAGCAACGGGAGCTCACCCCGTCACGGGGATTCCAACCGCCGACCTTCTGATCAGCAAGCCCTAGGCTCTATGATTTAGACCACAGCGCCACCAACGTCCAGTGGCGAACGAAGCAGCTTGCTCGCTGGATTTGCCGCGGCGCTGCTCCCTAGCGCGCATACGCACAAAAAATCTTTTTTGTTGTCTCTTGGGGTATGCTATTTTAACACTTTCAACAGTTTAGCATGTCTTCCCTGAAAACTGTGCTTCCGGATCCAGATCCCATGCAAGAGAAGAGTTGGAAGAGGAAGTCACTTGGCACAAGAACAGACACACATGGTCTGGGGTTGACTTGCAATGCTCATGTTACACTTTTGGCCGGTGGCAAAGGCTCAGCGTATCTGCAAGTCAACAGAGCACAAGGCTTGTGCATGGAGTGTTGGATTTGGACTGTGAGGGGCCCTGGGGGGAGAATTTAACTAGACTGACCTTTGCTGCAACCCGAAATACATTTTGTAGGGATGTGTCTTTTGGATGGAAATCCAACAACAATAAAAAGTGACCAAGCACATCTGGGGGCTTATCCACACTTGCTTTCCGCCCTGTTCTTTTGAGGCACAGGTGAACACTTAAAAGCTCTGTGTCAAAGGGGGGGCGGGTTGCCCCAAAGCCTTCCCTATGAAAACCCACTCTTTAGTGCTAAATTGGAGTAATAACTTCAGCTACAGCATGATGGTTTGTTTAGGGAAAGGCAGGTGAACGCCACAAACGTGGTCAGAGCAGTGTCACTGGGGGGAAAGGAGGGATTAACCCCTTCTCTGCTAGTTGTTTTTGAGAACAAAATTGTATACAGCTGCTTTCTCATGTGTGTGAGGGGAACATAGGGCAGCTTATTCAGCTGAGAAAATAAGTAAGGGGAGCAACAGTTTTCATCCCAAAAATGGCTTGCAAGAAAATAATGTTTGCCCATCCCCCAGTGCCGCACTGCTGCAATTAACTCCCTGGTTAATTTCCCTAAAAAAGAAAGAATAAACCCATAATGCCAAATACTAAGGGCTCACCCATACCCCCATTTGCCTCATCACTTCCCCCTGGGAAAAAAAGCAGGTTATATGCTGAGTCAGAACAAGCGGCCATTGGGGTTTCTGTGGATTGCTGTTTGTTCTGATTTAGAGCTGGACCGTGGGCTTTCTTGGGGTGAGGGCAAAACTGCTCAGCTTCGTGTCTAGAAAGCACAGGAAAAGTGGGAAACTGTTCGAACCTGTGCTTTCTAGGCATGGGACAAGCAGAAGTGCTAGCTCTCCTGGGCGCAGGGGCGTAGCAAGGGGGTGGGGGCAGTCCGCCCCGGGCAGCGCCCTGGTGGGGGTGACACTCGGGGCGGGACCCCCGCCCCCGCGCCTCCAAAGCCGCCCTGGGCTTTTTCTTTTTCTTTTAAAGGCTATTTTCGGCGCTGCTGGGGCGGAGCCACAGAGGTGGCCAGCGAGGAGGGGTGTCACGCTTGTCGCTGACGTGACACCCCCCCCTTGCTGGCTGCCCCTGAGGCTCCGCCCCGGCAGTGCCGAAAATACCCTCCCCCCCTTTCAGCGGCTTTTTTCGCCGCTGGGCTCCCTGGGTGGCGCCGCGGCATGGAGGCAAGGGGCGGGTCAGCGAGGAGGGTAGCCCAGGTAGCCCAGCGGCGAAAAAAGCTGCTGAAAGGGGGGGAGGAAAACAAAGCAGGCGCTTTTTCGCCGCTGGCTGGCCTGCGGCGCCGCAGCATGGGGGCAAGGGGCGGAGGCGTCGCTCCGTGCGCATGCGTGTCATGACGTCATGCGCACGGAGCGACGCCCCGCCCCCAGGGGTGCCGCTTGTCTTGCTGCCCCTGGCAGCCAAGCGGCACACTACGCCCCTGCCTGGGCGTTGCTGCTTTGTGGAGAATTTAGCTTCTCAACCCCCCTGCCCTGACCACAGGCACTCCTGCTATGCTTCATGGCTTCCTGCCTGGTCTGCTTGAGGCATTTGGTTCCTCTGGCTTCAGGGAAGGGTCCCAGCTCTGGTGCTATGGGCTCTGGGTCCATCTGAGGTTATTCTGGGGACTTCAATCTCTGTCAGCCTCAGTCTCCCTGGTCTCTTAATCTCCAGCAGCAGCCTTCTTTGCTGGGGACTCTGGAGACTCCGAGTTGTGATTGCTCTTGGACTCATGACACCTAGAACTCAGCCACATTGGCAAAGAAAAAGCGCTTTATATGCGTTGTATATGCACTATAACACTGTGACACCAGATGGCGCTGTGGAGTTCTGTTTTTCCAGCTTTCTCATACAAAGTTTACTATGTGTTTAACTGAAACGCTTCTTCTTCTTTTTTAAACATTATTTTATTGTTTAAAATACATATACAAAATCATTGTACACATTCCAAAAACATGCATAAACAATCATTAAATCATTATATTCTTGTACAGTAATTCATAGATCCAGCCCTGCATAGATTCAGCAAGGTCATGGCCTAGTGCACCTCTAGAACATATAATGCATGATAAAATCTTGCAGTATCTCATTGCAGGACAGAGAAGGTAAGTGCTAAACCAGAGGAGAATAACCCTTACACACAGGAGAAGGGAATTGGCTTTGGGGACATCCTTCCCAGTTATCTAAATTGAGCTGGATGAGTTCAACTATCATTGAATGAAGATGCCACACACATTCCCTTTTACTGGAGAAATGACATGACATGTGTGTGAATGATTGAACATCAAATTGCAAGCCTGTCTAAAAAAAAATCTGGCAATTTAGGCAGGTGTTATGCGACTAAAAAAAATGTAATGTTCATAGGGTTGCCTTACGTCCAGAATACTGCATCTGGCACGAGCGTCTGGGTGGAAATCAGCAAAATGCTCAACTTGGCAAAAAAAAGGGGGGAGGGGAAAATGCAAGCCTATTTTCTATAAAATCCACACAAGGTTTTTAGCAATAGGTACAGCAAGCAAAAGACCAATCACAGAGATGACAAGGAGGAAATACTGGCCGAATCTCATGAATGTCTGAATATGCCAGGCTAGTTTCATATTAGTGAGAGTAACTTCACATCCTATGGGCTTGAAATGGGTCTCTGAATACCTGCTTTTATGCTCCTGAGCAAAAGGACCAAGGAGAGACAAGCCGTCCCTCTTAAGTTGGAGTAGTACAAAAGTGGAATTGGACATTGGGTCTTCATTTCTTCTTGTAATGTGTAAGGTGTGTCTGAGAAGGGAGGACACCTGTATCCCTAACAGTCAAAGGGATTTTGGATTGGGGTGGAAAGACAAGAAGCTTGGTTCAAACTGAAACGTTGGTGGCATATCAAGGAAAAAAATGTCCAAAAGGCACTTTGTTATATGGGAGTAAACAGAATTCTGGAAAGCAGGAGAAACAGCAACATTAAGGACACGATAATGAAATGTGGCAAAGGAAAAACCAGGGAAGTGTGGGCAGCAGGTCTTCCACAGAGAGCATGGGAACAGAAGGACGTCAGAGACGGCTAAGGGATGATGAGCTGTCCATCATGGAAGCTCCGTCTAGGGCCAGGGTGTGATTGACAGTGCCAGAAGTAGCAGGCAAGGCAACAAGTTTGAGAAAAGACCTTTAGATTTGCCAAGCCATAAATCATTGGGAATACTGGAACCAAATCTTGTTATGTTTGATATTACATAACATTGATATTTGCGGCCTTCATAACCAGGGTGGCATTAACCCAATGACTTACAACAGACAAGTTAGGAATAGCCTCCTTTTTTGTGAACTACCTTTTGCAATGAATCCTTATGTTTGCCAAGCCCCGTCAATCAAATACCCGCTTGCTTATCCTTAACATTCATAATTCCATCAGGCTTCCACCTACTCTTTCCCCCTCGAGCTATGGCTACTGAATACATTATTTAATGAGAACCAAACACCTCCAGAACATCTCCCAGCATCTCCCACTACTCCACATACAGTTCACATTCTGCAGGTAAGGCTATTCCTTGTGTTACTTTGTACTTAGGTGCACAGTATAAAGTCTGCTTGGCAGAATCACTCCAGCACACTCATTCCAGAGATACAGTCAAAGTGTAAAATTCTACCCAGAGCAGAGCTTTGGTTGAAATTCCCTGTTACAGTTATGGCAGAGCAATTTCTGTATTTCCAGTCTTGGAGAGTTGATTTTTGAAGTGTGGGAGGAGTTCATCTTGACAGCCATGAAGAAGAGCCTCCAAATTCTGGCAGTTCTGCTGATCCACTACACACAAACTAAGAGCAGCAGGACACAACAGAAATACCCAATTATTAGAATCAGCAGACAGTCATAGAACAGCGAGATACCTTCAGTGTCTACCTTTCTTTATGCTAATTTGTCACAGACAGTAATAATCTTTGGTTCACTCACTTGCAATAACAAGGAGAATCTGTCAAATGTCCTGCTGCTCTGACAATACTGCTCCTAATCTGACATTTTTTTCAGAGCTCTGCTCCACCACATTCTACATCAGTAAGGTAAAATGGTCAGGACGTGGGTGGCGCTGTGGTCTAAACCACTGAGCCTCTTGGGCTTGCCGATCAGAAGGTCAGCAGTTCAAATCCCCGCGATAGGGTGAGATACTGTTGCTCCGTCCCAGCTCCTGCCAACCTAGCAGTTTGAAAGCATGCCAGTGCAAATAAACAAGTACCGCTGTGGCAGGAAGGTAAACGGTGTTTCCGTGCGCTCTGGTTTCTGTCACAGTGTTCCGTTGCGCCAGAAGCGGCTTAGCCCTGCTGGCCACATGACCCAGAAAGCTGTCTGTGGACAAACAGTGGCTCCCTCAGCCTTACTGGACTTAACTGTCCAGGGGTCCTTTACTTTTGGTAGGATTGATATCTGATCCAGGAACAGAATAAGGGAGGAGGCCTAACATGGCCTGGCGACATCTCCTTGTGGCATCAGACCTCATCTAGCATGCTCTCTTGGGGGCTTGATGCTTGTAGAGGAAGTACATAGAGCTCAGTGAAGTCAAGTTATGGCCAGGGGCAGAGGAAGGGGGTGCGGTGGGGGCAGACTGCCCCAGGTGTCTTTGCTGAGGGGGGTGACATTTGGTAGTCGCGAGCAGGCGGCGCGTTGAATGTCCGCCATCAGCAGCTCGCTCGGCCCCTGGCTGCAGGGCACGTGCGCCGCTCCGTGCACCCAAGTGGCTATCCCGCACCTGGGAGGGCACCCTCCATGCCCCGCCCCCCCTCGGGAGCCCCCCTGCCCTAGGCAGAGCGGGCATATGCTCTGTCATTGGTTATAGCAAGTAAATGTAAGTCTACTGAATGCCAGGGTGGAGAAATGCCCTGTGAATGCACAGCTAATGCATTTGACTGTTTTGATGCTGATTTAACTTTGTTATGAGTATTTTGAGACACCATCTGAAAGAATACCCTAAATCTGTGGAAGTTTCTTTCCTTAAAATGTTAACCTGGAGAGTAGTAGTTCTCTTTAATCATTAAGCATCAGCTCCTGCACCTGATGACTGCACCTTAGTCTAATTACAAGGTGCATTTTCTTCCTCAGTCTATGTCATTAGAGTTGATGAAAGTGTAGATGATGCTCTTTTTCTACACTCAGCTCAAATTTAATCTTATTTGAGATTATGCTCAGTGTGTGGCGCCTTAGCTCAGCAGTGTGTCAATATAAACTACGGAAATTGAACTTAATCTGCCAGGCAGCCCATTTCATCGGGCAAATGGAAGAATAGCTGCCAGAGGCTTCACTGGCTACGGAAACTTCTACACAGCATTTCAGTCACCAAGAAGTAGCTGTGAATGCAAAAGGTCACAATGCCGATTTCATTCACTCAAGGTAGGGGGAAAGACTTAGCCATGCCACGAGAAAGCAGAAGAAATAACACACACACTGAGAAATGGCAGGAAATGGTGAGAGGGCCTGGAAGAGGGAGCAGCAGAAGGTCTGCTGGGGAGAAAAGTGGGGGAGAAAATGGGGCAGACAGGAATCGGGTATATGACCAGGAGACAGTACCTGTGGCCTTGAGATAATTTCTCAACATTAATATCTACTAATACATGCATTAAAACATAACGTGTTGCTTTATGCATTATCCTCTGCACAAGCTTGCACACTGGACCCCATGACTGGGTGTGCATTGTGTCATTGTTGTTGTTGTTCAGTCGTGTCCGACTCTTCGTGACCCCATGGACCAGAGCACGCCAGGCACGCCTATCCTTCACTGCCTCTCACAGTTTGGCCAAACTCATGTTTGTAGCTTCGAGAACACTGTCCAACCATCTCATCCTCTGTCGTCCCCTTCTCCTTGTGCCCTCAATCTTTCCCAACATCAGGGTCTTTTCTAGGGAGTCTTCTCTTCTCATGAGGTGGCCAAAGTATTGGAGCCTCAGCTTCAGGATCTGTCCTTCTAGTGAGCACTCAGGGCTGATTTCTTTAAGAATGGATAGGTTTGATCTTCTTGCAGTCCATGGGACTCTCAAGAGTCTCCTCCAGCACCATAATTCAAAAGCATCAATTCTTCAGCGATCAGCCTTCTTTATGGTCCAGCTCTCACTTCCGTACATTACTACTGGGAAAACCATAGCTTTAACTATATGGACCTTTGTTGGCAAGGTGATGTCTTTGCTTTTTAAGATGCTGTCTAGGTTTGTCATTGCTTTTCTCCCAAGAAGCAGGCGTCTTCTAATTTCGTGACTGCTGTCACCGTCTGCAGTGATCATGGAACCCAAGAAAGTGAAATCTCTCACTGCCTCCATTTCTTCCCCTTCTATTTGCCAGGAGGTGATGGGACCAGTGGCCATGATCTTAGTTTTTTTGATGTTGAGCTTCAGACCATATTTTGCGCTCTCCTCTTTCACCCTCATTAAAAGGTTCTTTAAATCCTCCTCACTTTCTGCCATCAAGGTTGTATCATCAGCATATCTGAGGTTGTTGATATTTCTTCCGGCAATCTTAATTCCGGTTTGGGATTCATCCAGTCCAGCCTTTCACATGACGAATTCTGCATATAAGTTAAATAAGCAGGGAGACAATATACAGCCTTGTCGTACTCCTTTCCCAATTTTGAACCAATCAGTTATTCCATATCCAGTTCTAACTGTAGCTTCTTGTCCCACATAGAGATTTCTCAGGAGATGGATGAGGTGATCAGGCACTCCCATTTCTTTAAGAACTTGCCATAGTTTGCTGTGGTCGACACAGTCAAAAGCTTTTGTGTAGTCAATGAAGCAGAAGTAAATGTTTTTCTGGAACTCTCTAGCTTTCTCCATAATCCAGCGCATGTTTGCAATTTGGTCTCTGGTTCCTCTGCCCCTTCGAAATCCAGCTTGCACTTCTGGGAGTTCTCGGTCCACATACTGCTTAAGCCTGCCTTGTAGAATTTTTAGCAAAACCTTGCTAGCGTGTGAAATGAGCGCAATTGTGCGGTAGTTGGAGCATTCTTTGGCACTGCCCTTCTTTGGGATTGGGATGTAGACTGATCTTCTCCAATCCTCTGGCCACTGCTGAGTTTTCCACTAATTGTGTCATTAGTGTATTGTTACAAAAAATGTATCTCACCCACATGTTTACCACTGCTTTCAGAATGTTCATTTTAAAAAGCTTTCATATGTTGGAAAGTTCCAGGCAGGTTTCATTCAAGTGTATCAACTTTCTGCAAAAATATGCAAAAGAAATATGTATAATATATAATTTGCCATTCTTCAGCTCCCTCAAGCCTGCTCTGTATTGCATTAGGAAGCATACATTTCAGCAGCTTATAAAGACAAGTCAATTACCACTGGCAAATTGACTGTGTAGAGTTACAGTCCATTTTTCAAATTTGATATACTTTCTGCAATATATGACCTTCATCTGTCATTAACCAATGGTAACTGGCAATGCCAACTTGGAAGTTCAGCCTCCACAAACACTCCCACAATCAAGTGTGTATGTTTAAATCCCATCCCCTCCAAAAGCACTACAGTGGTACCTCGGGTTAAGAACTTAATTCATTCCGGAGGTCCGTTCTTAACCTGAAACCGTTCTTAACCTGAGGTACCACTTTAGCTAATGGGGCCTCCTGCTGCCGCTGCACCGCCAGAGCACGATTTCTGTTCTCATCCTGAGGCAAAGTTCTTAACCCGAAGTTAGTGGAGTCTGTAACCCGAAGTGTTTGTAACCCGAGGTACCACTGTACTTTCAACTTGAAAATGAAACACTGTGAGAAATAGAAATTGTCAGTTTAAAGACTTTCACAGATTATGTTAAATGAAAGCCAAAAATACACTGAGAGGTTAGTTGTTATTAGAAAATCTAGAGGAAAGCAAACCATGAGATTGCATAATGTGTGCTCATTATTTCCTCTTCTTCCCCATTTTTTCCCTATCAAACAAACAAAAAAAGTCAGGCAAGAACAGGGAATAGAATTGCCACTTCAGAAACTCTAAGGCAAATATGAAAACATTCCAGCTTGGGGGAAGAATCCAAGAAATTTTGCAGGAGGCAAGAAAAGCTTTGATTAAACTTATATCATTTTTAAGGGAAGTTTCTCTTGTTGGAAAAATGCCCTGGGGGTGCTCGCAAGCCCCCGAAACCCTGAGCATTCTCCGGTATGCGCAGCACTGGAAAAGGCATTTCCCTTCTTCTCCAGGGCACTTCCTAGCGACATATACCAGCCGGTATATGCACACTAAACTTCTGGCAAAACACAGCAAGAAGAGCAAGACGTCGTAGATCTAATCTACTATTTATTTACACACTATGTACAGACAAAATCATAATGGCGTCCATTCTCTCCAGCTCCGAGAGAACAAACAGTAAGACAATAAAAGCGAAAGTACAGTTGTAATAGTACCCGCAGCGGAAGAGATAAGACTGTCTCCCTTCCCAGAGTCGTCCCAGACAGGCATGTGATTTACAACAATCTCATCTGCAGCATTGGAGGAGTGAAATTGCTAACATCTCCCACCCTTTCTGAAGTGTGGTGGGTTCCCACGAGGCAAGACATAGTGATAACGGCAAGGACCTTTACTGAACTACATAACTGGGAAACAGGAGCAATGAAACTGCTTATATACATTTCTGAAAGCCTGGGCCACTCCCACTCCCAATGTGATTGGCTAAACCTCCAAGCTGCAAATCATGACTCAGCGTTCAAGAGCCAATGGCAGAGGCCCAAATCCTGAAATGTTCTGTGATTGGACATCATGTATCAAATCAGAACACAGGAGCTCAGAATCCTTAGTCCAGACTCTAGCTCAGGCAAACACAGACCCCGGAATACAGAACACTTTCCTTGAGCCCACATAAAATATTGATGTAGCCAAGTTGTTGTGGATTCTTTCTGCATTTATGACTTAGTCAAAAGTACTACCAACTGCTTTTCATGAATATTTTGTCAGGTTGAAAAAGTACTCACTTGGGCTTCCGGTTCAGCGCCATTACTGAACGGCTGGGTCCGCTTCGTTCTCCGGAGCGGGCTAGCGGTTTTGGAGTGGGGGGCGACGTTTCCGCGCAACGCGCTCCCGAAGAAACTTCAGGCAGGGCGGCCTGAAGACCTGGGGACACGGCGGGAGCTCGGACGGACTCCCCCGCACCGTGGCAGCTCTAATAAGGGCTGTCTAGAGCGGCGGGGTGAGACTGGAGCTCTGTGTGTTTAGTGGCTTCTCCATCTCCGCGAAGCAGCGTAGCCGGCAGTGGGAGCGCTGGATTCTTCATAGAAAAACCTCAAAAATTTACAGAACCGTGAGTAAATAATCTGGACCCATTTGGACTTATTTGGATCTACAATTTGAATCACGGGGGAGAGCCAAAAGGAAGTCCCTCTCTTCCCGATGTGTTGCTGAAGGAAGCAAAAGACAGGCGGCTATAGACTTAAAGGGAAAAAAGCCGCGGACGTTTTAAACTTCCCAGCTTGAACATCTCATCCCCCCTCCCGGGCTCAGACAGGGCAAAGGGAGGTGGAGAAAGGACTTTCCCCCTATAGAACTAAGCTCATAACCTTTAGATTTTAATCCACCGCTCACCCTCAGGATTAACGGAGTTGCCGGGTCAGAGCGGTGAAAGAGAAACTGCTTAAGCCATTAGCAACATTTTAACAGTTCTGACAGTTCTGATACTTTGTTTAAAAGACTGGATATTTCTTTTATTACTGCTACATTCCTTTGACTGGGACTTGGAAAATTGGTTTGCAACTTTCTTTCTTTACTCAATCCTTGGACTTTGTAAATGGCTACCCTGATTTCTTAAGGGCTGAGAAAGTAAACGTTAAAGAGACTTTGTTGTGTCTGCTCTCTACTGAGAAAGCTGAGATAAGAACCAGCTGGCTGTTTAAGTGACCTTGAAAGATGACAGGCAGAGCTGGAGCAACATCAACAAGAGCGTCAGAAAAAAGGCATTCCGTTCAGGAAGAACCAGATATTGCAGTTCTACAGGCTATAGAATCTATGGGCAAAAAGTTTGATGAGAAATTGGCAGGAATTGAAAAGAAATTGGATGAAATAGGAAAAGTAAAGCAGGAGCTTGAACAAACTAAGTCACAAGTCTCCAAAATTGAAAATAAAGTGTACCATTTGGAAGAATCACATGTTAAAGAGCATAGAGAGACTCAGATTGCTCTTGCCTTTCTGCAAATGAAGCAACGGGAGAACAACCTCAGGATCAGGTCCCTGCCGGAAAAAGAATCTGGTAATTTGAAGGACTTTTTGGTCCAGGTTTTTGCAGATACCTGGGGGCTAGATACGGCAGAATTGAAAAAGTGGATAATTAAGGCCTATAGATTCGGAGCAAAGAACAAAGGAGAGGCCAAAGCAACAAGTGATTGCCTGGTGGAATTGCAAAACAGAGAACAAAGGGACGAGATTCTTGGCCTGCATTACGAGAAGAATTTAATTGTACATCAACAACAAGTGATATTGTACAAAGACATACCAAAGTACTTCCTTGACCAAAGGAATAAATACCTTGATTTGACAAAAGCTCTCAGGAAGAAGAACATTAATTTCAGGTGGGAGTTTCCGGAGGGGCTCTCATTCAGATACAAAGAAAGGAGAATCAAGATAAAATCACTTGTGAAGAAAAACAACTTTGTGGCCAAAAATCTTGCAGATTTTGCATCAGCACTGCCTCCAGACGAAGGAGCAAAATCAACGCCAGAGGAAGAGGATTTGCAAGGAGCAACAGGAGGCCAGTAAACAACAAAATGGAGCTGAGGACCCTAACGTGGAACGTCAGGGGTTTGAACATTCGAGCGAAGAGAAACCAGGTGTTTCACACATTAATTAAACAAAATTTGGACATTATTTGTCTACAAGAGACACATGTAAAAAGAACGCATCGAAGAGTTCTACAAAATGGAAAACTAGGACAAGAATTTATATCTTCAGCAAAAGTGAAAAAGAGGGGTGTAGTCATTTATGTAAAAGAAAAATATGAACCTAAAATGCTTTTCAAGGACGGGGAAGGAAGATATGTTGCAATACAAATAACAGTACAAGGCGAAAAACTTTTGATATTGGGACTTTATGCACCGAATGATGGAAAATCGGAATTTTTTAAGGAACTTCATGACAAGCTTTTGGATTATATGGAGTACAAAATGGTGTCTATGGGGGACTTCAACGCTGTTACATCAACTTTAATGGACAGATCGCAAAGAATAAGACTAACGAATGAAGGCAGATTGCCGAAAACCTTTTTTGACATGGCAGAAAATATGGATTGGGTGGATGCCTGGAGATTACAACACCCGATAGACACCGAAGAGACATTTTATTCTATTACGGCAAAATCATGGAGTAGAATCGACATGATCTGGGTGTCCAGGGAGTTGACACCCAGGATACTCAGGTCAGAGATACACCCGAGGACGTGTTCAGACCACAATGCCGTACAGATGGACTTGAGAATAACAATGCAAGGCACTTTTAGATGGAGAATGGATGATTCGCTGTTCAGGAACAAGAAGATAATAGAGAAGGCCCAAAAAACCCTAAAGGACTTCTTCGAGATAAATTTAAATACCACAGTAGAAAAAAGGGTTGTATGGGATACAAGTAAAGCGGTTATGAGAGGATTCCTGATACAGCAGAAGGCGATAAAGAGGAAACTTCAAAACCAAAAAAAGGACAACATTTTGCAGCAGCTGAAGGAAAAAGAGAAAAAACTGAGAGAGAAACCTACAGACACATCGCTTGTAAAAACAATTAAACAGCTTCAAGTGGAACTCTCTCAACTGATGAATCAAGAGATTGAATGGAAAATAAAATTAATGAAACAAAGAACTTTTGAATCAGCAAATAAATGTGGTAAGCTGCTGGCATGGCAATTGAAACGAAGACAGAAGTTAAACACGATTACGAATCTCAAAGTGGAGGGAAAGGAAGTAACAAGGCCTGCAGAGATACGGAAAAACTTCGAGAAATTCTACAAACATCTGTACAAAGGAGAACACCAGAAGACGGAAGAGATTGAACAATTCATTGAGAAATACGGCCTGCATAAAGTCCCAGAATATTTAAGAGCCCCACTTAACTACCTGATAACAACAGTGGAAGTAGAAAATGCAATAAACAACATGAAACTGGACAAGGCCCCAGGACCGGATGGACTAACTGCAAAATACTACAAAATATTGAAAGATTGGTTGATTCAGCCGCTGACAGAAGTTTGCAATAATATCCTAAGGGGAAGCAAGGCACCGGAATCTTGGAAGGATGCTTTTATAACTTTGATACCCAAACAGGACGTTGATAAGTCATTGATGAAAAACTACAGACCGATCTCCCTCCTGAATGTGGATTACAAAATTTTTGCCAATATCATGGCTAACAGGCTCAAGAGAGTGTTAATGGATGTCATCCACAAAGATCAAGCCGGTTTTCTACCGGAAAGACAATTGAATGGTAATATAAGAAATGTGGTTGACATCCTGGAAAAATTGGAACAACAAAAGGATAACAAAGCAGTATTGATGTTTGTGGATGCTGAGAAGGCCTTTGACAACATATCATGGAGGTTTATGAAAAGGAACTTTGAAAGGATGGAGGTGGGAGAGGGTTTTATGAATGGCCTCCAGGCAATATACACTGAGCAAAAAGCTAAAATTATTGTGAACAATGTGGTATCAGAAGGAATCAGAATTGAAAAAGGGACAAGACAAGGATGCCCACTTTCCCCATTACTTTTTATCACGGTCCTGGAGGTTCTTCTGAACATGATAAGGAAAGAGGATGAAATAAAAGGAGTGAAGGTGGGGAGGAAGCAATACAAATTAAAAGCCTTTGCTGATGACTTAGTTCTGACTCTACAAGATCCAGAATCCAGTGCAACGAAGGCACTGGAGATAATCCAAGACTTTGGGAAAGTAGCAGGATTTAAATTGAACAAAGCCAAAACCAAGGTTTTGGGGAAGAATCTAACACCAGAGGAAAAAGAAAGTTTTGAAATGAAAACAGGTCTCCAATTTGTTAAAAAAGTAAAATATCTGGGTGTGCATATGACTTCTAAAAATTTGAATTTGTTTAAAGACAATTATGAAAAAGTGTGGAAAGAAATCAAGAGAGATCTTGAGATTTGGAATAATTTGAAATTGTCTTTGTTGGGCCGAATTGCAGTGATAAAGATGAACGTGCTACCCAAACTTTTGTTTTTATTTCAGGCACTTCCGATCATAGACAAGATGGAGCCATTTAAGGCATGGCAGAAAGATATCGCTAAATTTGTCTGGCAGGGGAAAAACCCCAGGATAAAGTTTAAAATTTTAACAGATGACAGAAGAAGAGGGGGATTTTCCCTGCCAGACTTGAACACATATTTCGAAGCTGCAGCTTTTTGTTGGCTAAAAGACTGGATGCTATTAGAGAATACGGATGTGCTGGACCTAGAAGGTTGGGACAATAGATTCGGGTGGCACGCATATTTGTGGTATGATAAGGCAAAGGCCCACAAAGGTTTTAAAAATCATATTGTTAGGAAAGCATTATTTAGAGTTTGGATTAAGTATAAAGACTTGTTAGAAAGGAAAACACCCAGATGGATATCACCATTGGAAGCCAAATCAATAAAGAGGATAAATATGGAATCCAAGTGGCTAAAATATAGTGAGATACTGATGGAAGATGGACAAGGTGTTAGGTTGAAACCCTACGAGAACTTGAAATCTGAAATTTGGGACTGGCTAAGCTATCATCAAATTAATGAGACTTTCAAACTAGACAAGAAAATAGGCTTTCAGACAGGAAAGTCAAAACTAGAAACAGAACTGCTGGAACCTAAAATTAAAACTTTGTCTAGGATGTACAATTTATTGCTGGAGTGGCATACACAGGACGAGCTAGTCAAATCTGCAATGATAGACTGGGCTAAAGACATGGGACATAATATAATGATGGAGGACTGGGAGAGGCTGTGGAGGAATGGGATTAGATTCACTGCATGTAATGTTTTGAAAGAAAATATTATGAAAATGATCTATAGGTGGTATCTAACCCCAGTTAAGCTGGCAAAAATCTATCATTTGCAGGACAATAAATGTTGGAAGTGTGAGAAGACCGAAGGAACTTTTTATCACATGTGGTGGACCTGCCCAAGGATGAAGGCCTTCTGGGAAACAATATATAATGAGTTGAAAAAAGTGTTTAAATACACGTTTGTTAAGAAACCAGAGGCATTCCTGCTTGGAATGGTCCACCAGGAATTACCAAAGGAAGATCACAATTTGTTTATGTATGCCACAACAGCAGCAAGGATTCTAGTTGCAAAATATTGGAAGACAAAGGATTTACCAACGGTGGAGGAATGGCAGCTGAAGATGATGGAATATTTGGAAATAGCCGAACTGACTGCGAGACTCCGTGACCAGGGGGAGGAAGTGGTGGAAAAAGAATGGGGGAAATTCAGAGATTATGTTAAGAAATAAAGTGGTATTTGGTAATTTAGAAAAAAGAAAAAATAGCGGGAAGTGATAAATAGTCTATAGAAATAAGTGTAGATATAGAAATAAGATAAGTATAAGATATTAAGGATTAAGTTTGGATTAGGTGTAAATAGAAAAAGTAAAGTAATGAATAGGATTAAGATTTGAAATAGAGATTTGGTAATGAAGATGAAAGGGAATTGCTAAATAAGATAGACAATGAAAGCATAAAGGGAGGAATGGGAGGAAGCCAATTGACAATGATAAGACCTAGGTTGAGATATATCTTTATAATTTTATGTTTTTATATTTTTTGTTTTTTGTGTATTGTATGTTGTGTTTGTGTTTTGTGGATAAAATTTAATAAAGATTGTTTAAAAAAAAAAGAAAAAGTACTCACTCTTGTGGCCATTTCTCAGCCAGTCTTTCAGAAGTGTTCACTAGAAGCATTGACTTGACTCTGATCGACTTCATTGACATCAGCTCGTAGCCAAAGCTGACTAGCCATGAAGCATTGTGATCTCAAAATATTTACTACATAATCCCCAATTGGTTGGCATCACCTATGCCACTAATTCAAGAAGAAAACAGGTTTAGATACAAAATTGTCCTGAAGCAGCAGGAAATAGGAGAAAAAAATAGTAGTTAATAGGTTGGGAGGAGGGGTGAACATGCTCACAACTGAAGAAAAAACTCTGTCCCAGCAAAAGCACTATTTTGCACCCAAAAAATTAAATGGGTCAAGATGTGGCAGAGCCCTTTCAGGATCCGCTTCTTACATACACTGGGTGTCTGGTTGGGGAGTCTCGGATTGGTAAAGAAAGTGGCCAAAGTTGATAAGACCTGGGGTTAGAATTGCCATCAAAAGTCACCTAAAATCTTGAGGTACTCTTGGAAATTCCTGCTTTGGAGAAGCCTCTAAGGAAGATTAAGAGCAAGTGTTTCCCAGTCCCCCCCCCCGCCCCCAGGAATGCAAGAAAAGCTTTGAAAGGACATGGTACTCTTTGAATGTCCTTAGAAAAATATCCTTGCACCTGAGTAGGCAGTGTGCAAGCGCAGAACGCTCATTTCTATGATGGAGGCTTCAGAAAGTTCTCCCCAACTTCATCTGTATGGAGACAAAATTATTCTGTCCAAACACAAGTGAAGTCGCAAGTGGATAAAGAACCAGATAATTTCTCCCCTTCAGATGTCTAACAAGACACCCAGTCCTCTTTTAAAGAACAAAATGATGGAGCAATAAAAGCCAAAGAGAGCTTAAAGACTTTATGAAACACTTGTCTTGTTTGGGACAAAATAGTTTGAAAAGTTGCAAAAGTTTTCTTCAAGTCTAAGCTTTGAAACCAATAAAAAAAAATAGATTTTCTTACAGAGTCTCAAAAACAGTCCTCAAGATTCACACAGGTAAATATTAAAATTGAATATGCACAGAATATTCTTTGGCTATAAAACATTTTTTTTAAAAAAAATTACCACATATTTGACAGTGCTGGGTATCTAACATGCATTGTGCCATTAAGTACTTCAAAATTTGATAGCATCAATAATCGGCAACTGCATTCACATCAGAGCCCGGCTGATGTGTGGGTGAGAGAGGATTTCAGACAACCACTTTGCATCATTAGCCCATTGACTGCTGGAAGCAAGGTGAAATCAATAGAATGGATTAAACTAGCGCTGGAAGTGCTTCAGTTAAATGTGTTGCAAATTTAAACATGGAAAACAAGTAGAGAAAAACGGGACTCCACAGCGCCATCTGGTGGCACAATGTTATATCACATATACAATGCATATAAATCACTTTTTCTTTGCCAATACAGTATAGCTGAGTCCTAGGGCTTTACAGTTCTACTAGATGCTGTCAGGTTTCAGTGCAGTTGTTCAAAATGCTTTGTTCTCCACATTGATTTACCGGTATTTATAAAGAAGTTCTAGTCAAAGAATGCCTTTTGCACAGTCTATCAAGAAGGTGCCAGCATTCATTTGCTTCCCCTACTTTGACGGAAGGAGTGCAATCCAGGATAACTTCAATGCACAACACCATTTAAAGAGTTTTGCAGCGAAATTAGAGTCATGATGTGACACTCCAGACAAATTTAAGCTAACAAGTTGGCAACAGAAGAAGTGGTTTTGATGGGGATCTAGAAGGGACCAACATATTTGCAAGGCTGATGATGCTCCCTGGGGTGTATGGGGAGTGAGGGGAGGGGGAGTTCCTCTGGGGGAGGACACGCTGTGCTTCTTCTGGGATACATTGTCCACCTTTGGTCCCCACCCTGCACTGCTCTCATCTGTGGCTCCTAGAAGCTGTCAGCAGGCCACAGCGGCCACAATCCTGGGAGCGGCTTTGACTAGCCGGCTAAACCAGGTGAGGGTAGCCAACGGGTCTCAAATCCACAGTGAACTAGGAACTTCCCCTGCATGCAAAGACAGGCTCCGGAGGATTGTGTGGATGAGGCCAATTGTGGGTCCAATGAACAAGAAGACAGTTTCTGCATGTGCTGTAGAGGGAAGGGAGGGGCCGATGATTCTATGATATGAGATGTCCCTCAAGGCCATGGAGGTTTAGGATTGGAGTTTTCTTCTCCTCGGTGGGCTCCCTTCCCAGGTGGACAAGCCCCATCGGCCCCTCCCTTCCCTCTACAGCGCATGCAGAAACTGTCTTCTTGACAACTGACATCTTCAGGAGAAGAAAAGACCAAGGAGCAAGCCCAACACAAATCCTGAGTGGAGTCCCTAAGAGGGTTGGATGGCGCCTTGTACAACTCCTTCTGACAACTCCTGCAGCCAAGCTGGGGCCCAACACCTTGCTCTGCTTTCCTTTGGACCACACCAGCAAGGCTAAGAGGGGGGTCTTGTCGTCTGGGCAGCCCAGGACCTCCACACTGCTCAGGCTTGTGCCCTGGAGAGGTCACTCCGGTGCTGCTAACGCAGCAGTTTGACTTCACCCCCAGAGGCGCACTCCATTGTCTATTGAGACAGATGGATGCCAAAAACAAAGATGACACTTCCTGCAATCTATGTCACTAACCCCAAGACTATATGTACTAGGAAATATAATACTAGTCACAGTGGAATCGAACACGTAGATATAGCTAGGTGGTGGCACTTGGTCAATGTGCAAATGCTACGTTGTCTTCAGGGATGGGGCAGGGTATTCAATGCAGTTCACATTTAAAACAGAACTTACCAAATTCACATTTTCCAAAACAGAGTTTCTGAAACAGTCCAGAAGCCAAAACACACCCTTCAAAAGTTGCTGTTTTCCTATGTTTACAGTGTGATTCTCAAGCCAAGTAATGTGTACAAAAATGCATTGTGCTATGGGAAAGTACACATATAAATGCATATGTTGGTGAAAATAACACACAAATTTCACTTATATTAAGTGAAATTGCTTTGCAAAACTGTATGTATTAGGTAGAATTCCATATAAAATGTGCATAGTAGTACTGTACAAAATTTGTACTAAAATGCTAGTGAATTTTCATAAGGACTTAAAAAACAAAAAGAGTTTGCAAACTGATGCAGAAATGCGTAGAACTGAACTTAAAATGGGAAAAAGGAGAAACCAAGAGAAACCAAAATCGAGATATTCCGCCATTCCCAGTATTCTTTCACTAAAGGAATTTGTGCTGGTGCTAAACGCTCTGGCAGTTGCTCAGGCCTTTGTGAGGCACGGGTTAAAAAAGAAGAAGACTCTAGGAAAGGAAGGGGAAGAGGGTGGTCCTAGGAAAGGAGGCAGGGCCACAAACATACAGTAGGTCAGTTGACAATGAAGGCAGGAATGGTGGAACAGGGATAAGATAATTGCCTCTCTCCCAGGTTCCATTCCTTTTGCATTCCTCTCCTCCTTAATTCTATAATTAATTTCTAAAATCAATTCCAGAATTGTGCGGTTTGCCACAGCTTTCTGTTCCTTCCGTTCATTTGCATGTTCCCTCCCCATGCTGTCGATGCCAAAGAGAAAGAGAAAGCGATCTAGATGCAATTATTTCTGTGTGGTGTTTCATTGACGTGCGATTCTGTATCAAGATGGTAACACACCAGAGAAAAAAGACCATATGTATGATCACACATAAATACTGCTTTTTGCAATATTGCTTATTGACATGTACCGGTGTGAGTCTGCAATGGTATTAGGGCAGGGCAGGGGTGGAGAGGGACTGAAGGGACTCCAATCTACCATAAGATGCACAGGCACGATAGAAGATGTTGAAAGAAAAACAAACAGGACTTCCGGTTTAGCGCTCTCTCTGAGCGGCTGGGTCTCGCTTCGCTTCGCGAAGTAGACCGGTTGTTTCGGGCTGGAGGTGCCGTTACGGTGAAAATGGACCTCCGAAGAAACTCCTGGCAGGGCGGCCAGGAGACGAGGATCCCGGCGGTGCTTGAACGGACTCCCTAGCCCCCCAGGAACGTTTCCCTGGGAGCGGTGAAGGTGGAAGTCCGGAGCGCATCGGGGAAAAGCGGCTTTCCCGACGCAACGAAGCTGCAGATTGCTGGTCGGAGAGGAGCGCTAGATTCTCCAAAACAAGTTAAAAAAGAGCAGAATCGTGAGTAGAAGATTTGATCTAATTGGATATAAATTAGAACACGAGAGAGAATTAAAAAAGGGAGTCCGTTCTCTCTCTGCCGCGTAAACAAGGAAGCAGGAACCAAGCGGCTGTAAAAAGGACTTTTGGATAAAAAAGTTTAAAGCTTTCAGGAGTTTGACTGTGTATATAAAGAACTTTTGCAATGCTTTTCAACAAAGAGATCAAGATTTAGATGCTTAATAGATAACTAAACTGCCGCTCACCCTCTGGAGTAAGGAGTCCGGGCAGAGCGGCAGACACCATTGTGATGTCATAAAGGCTGTGAACTTTTGATACTTTTGTTTCCGATTCAGATGCTTTGATCTAAAAAAAAAAGCTACTGTGCCCTAACAGTTGCAGTTTAAGGGACACAATTTACTCAATGCAACATACTAGCTTCCTCTAATATATTGGCTAAGTTACAACTTGGAAAACAGTATATTTTTAAGTGTAAAAAATGGCTGCTCTCCCCTCCTGCTCTGGAAGGGGCTGAGAACTATAAAGGACATAAATTTCCTGTTGCCTGCTACTGGAGAGACACAGCTGCACAAGGCACTATCTTATCTAAGTGACCTTGAGGCTGCAAAACAGAGGCTGAAAAATAGACTTTGAAAGCAATGCCTGCAAAATTAAAAAAAGACGAGAGAAGAGACTCTGCGTCAGATGCTGGACATACAGACCTAGTGCTTGCTGCACTAGAAGATATAAGAAAGCAGCTAACAGAAGTAAGTAAAAAAGTGGATGAGAATACAGAGGCAATTAAAAATTTTGGAATTTTAAAAGTAGAGATTGAGGACACTAAACAGCAAGTTGCAAGAGTTGAGATGAGAGTGCAGCACCTGGAAGAGAGTCGAACCAGGGACCAGGCAGGTCAAAGAGATGTTCAGGCTTCGATTGCTTTCATACAGATGAAACAGCGGGAGGGGAACCTGAGGGTGAGAGACCTTCCGGAGCTGGAGGAAGGAGACCTACGGGAATTTGTCATTCAAGAGTTCGCGAAATTTTGGAATTTGGAAACAGAAGAACTTGGATCAATAATAGTGAAGGCCTACCGATTCGGTGGTAAAAGTAAAAAAGATCCTAAAACAATCAATGATTGTCTGATTGAACTTCAAAATAAGGATCAAAGAGATTATATTCTGGGCCTACACTACGGAAATAATTTGGTAATACAGCAACAACAAGTTAATCTGTTTAAGGATATACCGAAGTACTTTCTGGACTTAAGAGTGAGCTATACAGATCTGGCTAGAGCTCTAAGGAAGAAAGGTGTGAACTTCAGGTGGGAATTCCCGCAAGGCCTCTCATTTAAATATAAGGAAAGGAAAGTTAGAATTAAATCTCTGGAAGATAAAAGGAAATTTGTGGAAAAGCAAGGAGCAGAACTGGGCCTAGCAATAGGTCCAGAACCAACAGGATCAGCAGCAGGCTCAGGATCAGGATTTAACGACCCCCTAGGAGCGGGAGGGGGAGCAGCAGAATAGACAAGATGGCCCTAAAGTTAATGACATTAAATGTGCGGGGTTTGAACATCAAGGCGCAAAGAAATCAGGTGTTTCACAATTTAATAAAACAGAATTTGGACGTGATTTGCCTGCAAGAGACGCATGTGATTAGAACCCACAGAAGAGTGCTTCAAAATAGAAAATTGGGCCAATAATTTATTTCTTCAGCAAAAGTAAAGAAAAGAGGAGTTGTAATCTATGCCAAAGAAAAATATGATCCAAAATTACTTTTCAAAGATGAGGAAGGGAGGTATGTTGCAATACAAATAACTGTGCAAGGCGAAAAACTTTTGATACTAGGACTTTATGCACCTAATGATGCAAAGGTGGATTTCTACAAAGAACTTCACGACAAGTTGCTGGAATATATGGATTACAAAATGGTGGCTATGGGAGACTTTAATGCAGTAGTCTCTACTTTGATGGATAGATCACAAAGAGCAAGATTCACAAATGATGGAAGACTACCAAAGACCTTCTTTGAAATGACGGACAATCTAGACTGGATTGACTCTTGGAGATTAAAACATCCAATAGACACAGAAGCCATGTACCATTCAGAGGCAATGAAATCCTGGAGCAGAATAGATATGATATGGGTGTCCAGGGAGATGTCTCCTAGGATACTCAATGTTGAAATCCACCCTAGAACGTGCTCGGATCATAACGCAGTACAACTGGACTTGAGACTGACAACGCAGGGCTCTTTTTGATGGAGAATGGATGATTTGTTGTTCAGGAACGAGAAAATATGTGAGAAGGCCCGTAAGACCCTCAAAGACTTTTTTGAAATTAATCTAAATACATCAGTAGAAAAAAAGGTCATATGGGACACAAGTAAAGCCGTAATGAGAGGGTTCCTGATACAACAGAAAGCAATAAGGAAAAAGCTACAAAATGAAAAAAAGGATGCCATTTTACAACGGCTCAAAGAAAAGGAAAAAAGGCTGAGAGCAACGCCTAAAAACATTCAACTACAGAAAGAAATTAAATATCTACAGGCGGAGTTCTCTCAGCTGACTAATCAAGAAATTGAATGGAAAATTAAGATGTTAAAGCAAAAGTCATTTGAATCAGCTAATAAGTGTGGTAAGCTGTTGGCGTGGCAATTGAAAAAACGACAGAGACAAAATACCATCGTTAAATTAGAAATAGAAGGAAGGAATATAGAGAACCCTGCGGAGATCAGAAAGAATTTTCAAAAATTTTATAAAATGTTGTACAAAGAAAATAATCAAAACCAAGAACAAATAGAGCAATTTTTGAATAAAAATGGATTGCATAAAATTCCTGAAGAGAAGAAAGGCTCACTCAACCACCCAATAACAAGAATGGAAATAGAAGCGGCTATAAGCCAGATGAAACTGGAGAAAGCACCTGGACCAGATGGACTTACAGCGAAATATTATAAAGAGTTAAAAGACTGGTTGATTCAACCAATGATGGAAGTCTGTAATGACATTCTGAAAGGAAGTCGGGCGCCAGAGTCTTGGAGAGATGCATATATTACTCTGATACCCAAGCCAGAGGCTGATAAGACTCAGATGAAAAACTACAGACCAATCTCCCTCCTCAATGTGGATTACAAATTTTTTTGCAAATATAATGGCAGAGAGACTTAAGAAGGTGCTGATGGAGGTTATCCACAAGGACCAAGCTGGATTTCTTCCAGAAAGGCAACTAAATGGAAACATTAGAAATATTGTGGATATCCTTGAAAGATTGGAATTTAAAAAGGACACTAAAGCAATTTTGGTGTTTGTAGATGCGGAGAAGGCCTTCGATAATATTTCTTGGAGTTTTATGAAAAAGAACTTTGAAAAGATGGAGGTGGGAGGTGGTTTTATGAATGGATTAGAGGCAATATACTCTGAGCAAAGAGCAAAAATAATAGTGAACAATGTGGTATCAGAGGATATTAGAATTGAAAAAGGAACAAGACAAGGGTGCCCGCTATCCCCATTATTGTTTATAACGGTCCTGGAAGTGCTGTTGAACATGATTAGAAAGAACAATGATATAAAAGGGGTGGGGGTGGGAGCCAGGGAATATAAACTAAAAGCCTTTGCAGATGACTTGGTATTAACCCTTCAAGAACCAGAAACCAGTGTGATTAAGGCACTGGAGACAATACAGGATTTTGGGCAAGTAGCTGGCTTTAAGTTAAATAAAGCCAAGACTAAAGTATTAGGGAAAAACCTGACACTGGAGGAGAAGGAGAGAATCGAGATGAAAACAGGTTTAACATTTGCTAAAAAAGTAAAATACCTGGGTGTGAATATGACGGCGAAAAATTTGAATTTATATAAGGACAATTATGAAAAAGTGTGGACAGGGGTAAAGAAGGATATGGAGATTTGGAATAGACTGAATTTATCCCTGTTGGGCAGAATAGCGGTGATAAAGATGAATGTGCTGCCGAAGTTACTATTTCTTTTTCAGGCACTTCCAATTGTTGACAAGATGGAGCCCTTCAAAAACTGGCAGAGGGATATATCAAGATTTGTTTGGCAGGGAAAAAAACCTAGAATTAAATATAAGATTTTAACAGATGATAAGAAAAGAGGGGGCTTTTCCCTGCCAGACTTGAATATATACTTTGAGGCTGCAGCCTTCTGCTGGTTGAAAGATTGGTTCCTGTTGGAAAATGCAGATGTTTTGGATTTGGAAGGGCACGATAATATATTTGGTTGGCATGCATATCTATGGTATGATAAAGTTAAAGCTCACAGGGGTTTTAAAACACACATAATTAGAAAAGCATTGTTCAGAGTATGGATGAAATATAAAGACTTATTGGAGAAGAAAACACCCAGGTGGATATCACCATTGGAAGCAAAGGAACGCAAAAAGTTGAATATGGAAGTCGGATGGCCAAAGTATTCGGACATTTTGATACAGGAGGGAGAAGGTGTCAGGTTGAAACCCTTCGAACAAATGGGAGGGAAAGTAAGGAACTGGTTGCATTATCATCAAATTAATGAAACCTTCAAAATGGACAAAAAATTAGGCTTTCAGATGGAGAAGTCGAAATTGGAAACGGAGTTGCTAGAGCCAAAAAATAAAAACCTATCCAGAATGTACCAATTATTGCTGGAGTGGCATACACAGGATGAATTTGTTAAATCCGCAATGATAGAGTGGGCAAGAGATGTGGGACATAATATTATGATGGCGGACTGGGAAAGACTGTGGAGAAGTGGGATAAAATTTACGGCATGTAGTTTGTTAAGAGAGAATGTAATGAAAATGATTTATAGATGGTATTTGACCCCAGTCAAGCTAGCTAAAATCTATCATTTGCAGGACAGTAAATGTTGGAAGTGTGAAAACACGGAAGGAACGTTTTATCATATGTGGTGGACATGCCCAAGGACGAAAGCCTTCTGGGAAATGATTTATAATGAAATTAAGAAAGTGTTGAAAAACACATTTGTTAAGAAACCAGAGGCATTCTTACTTGGCATGGTCAACCAGGAACTACCTAAAGAAGATCACACTTTTTTTATGTATGCCACAACAGCAGCGAGAATATTGATTGCTAAATATTGGAAAACGAAAGACTTACCAAAACTAGAAGAATGGCAGATGAAGATGATGGAATATATGGAAATGGCCGAACTGTCTGCGAGACTCCGAGACCAGAGGGAAGAAGCGGTTGAAAAAGAATGGAGGAAATTCAAGACATATATTAAAAAGCATTGTAAGATTAACTAGCTAGATAACCCTGAAGTTAACAGATATTTTATAGCAGAAAAGTAAGTATTAAGTAAGATAATATAGAATAAGATTAAGATAAGTTAAGGACATAGAATAAGTTAAGATAATAGTTTAAGAATAGTTTAAATAAGTAATAATTGAATAGATATAAGTGTATATGTATAATGATGAGAAGAAACTGCTAGAGATATTATGATAATGAAACGCGATAGGTGAGACGGGGGAAGTCCAACTAACAAGAAATTAAGAAAGGGGAATATTTTATTATGTGTTTTGTATTTGTATTTAGTATTTGTTTTATTTGTATTTTGTGAGTGTTGTTGAATTGTATTGTTTGAAATGTATTGTGTTTTTGTAAGTGAGGTTTTGTGCTGGTCCCAAGGGATATCCGATAGGCGAGGTCTAGTCCAGTCCAAGGTCAGTCCAATCCAGAAGTCACGAAGCCGAAGTCACCAAGCCGAGGTCAGGATTAAGTCGGAAGCCAAAGTCACAAAGCCGAGGTCAGGAGGAAGCCAGGAGTCAGAAGCCGAGGTAACAAAGCCGGGGTCAGGAACACAGGAGTCAGGAACCAGGAACTGGGCAGCAACGATGTTGCTCCTGCAACTTGGGACTGGGACTGGCCGGCTTTTATCTGCCCCGAGGCAGAGGGCGGCTCCGATCGTCAGGTGACTCGCCTCTCCTGGCTTGGAGGCGAGCACTCCTCCTGCGGGAACTTAGTTCCCTTCGCCTCTCTGCCCTGAACCTTTGCAACTCAGGAGAAGCTGGAGGGTTACCAGACCCAGAGGCAACCTCAGCTTCCCCTGACTGGGTGGGGAGTGGAGCACCTGCAGGCAATGAGTCCTCCACTCCATCAGAGGCCAGATCAAACTCAGCCGATGCCTGCACCTGAGGATCTAGCACAGGTGAGTCCCCTTCAGACTCAGGCCCCAGCCCTGGCTCTGCTGGTTCTGGAGGCAGGGAATCCTGTGCAGGCTGGGATCCCTCAGGTTCAGCGTCTGAGTCTGAATCCCAGGCCATCACACCATCCCCCCTCCCAGGCCCCCCCCCTCAACCGAGGGGCCAGACCAGGCTTGCTGGGGTAAGTTGCATGGAACTCACGGAGGCAGGCAGGCGCATGGATGTTTTCCGCTGGTTCCCACGAACGATCCTCGGGCCCATACCCCTTCCAGTCGATGAGGTATTGGAGCTTCCCCCTGCGGTATCGGGAGTCGAGAATGTGCTCCACCTCGTACTCGGGCTCCCCCTGAACCAGAACTGGCTGCGGTCGTGGACGGTCTGGGTGGAACTCATCGGGCAGGGCGACCGGACTGAGTAGGGACCGGTGAAATACCGGGTGGACCTTCAGGGTCGCGGGTAATCGGAGACGGAATGCCACAGGTGAGACCCGGTCCACGATCGGAAATGGGCCGGTGAAGCGGGCATCCAGCTTCCGCGAAGGCCGAGAGGGGTGCAGGTGGCGGGTGGAGAGCCATACCAGGTCACCGACACGGAGTTCCGGCCCCTCCTGACGGTGACGGTCGGCCTGGGCCTTATACGCGTCCTTGGCCTGGCTCAGTTGCTCTGTCAGAAGCTGCTGCTGCGACTGGAGCTCTTGTAGCCAGTCTGTCACTGCGGGAACTGCGGATGCCGGCAGCACACTTGGGAACAACCGCGGGTGGTACCCATAGTTCGCCTGAAACGGGGTCTGTTGGGTGGAAGCGTGCACTGCGTTGTTATACGCGAACTCGGCCAACGCCAGGTGGTCGACCCAATCGTCCTGGTGGAAGCTGCAGTAGCACCGGAGGTACTGTTCCAACACCGCGTTTGCCCGTTCGGTCTGTCCATCTGTCTGCGGATGGTAGGCCGAAGATAGGCAGACCTCCGTCCCGAGAGCCTGATGTAGAGCACGCCAGAAGCGGGAGGTGAACTGGGCACCGCGATCGGAGACCAAACGTTCTGGTAGGCCATGTAAGCGGAAGACGTGTTGTAAGTACAGTTGCGCCGTCTCCTTGGCTGAGGGTACAGACGAGCACGGGGCACAGTGCACCATCTTAGTGAAGTGGTCCGTGAATACCAGGAGACAGGTACACTGATGGGACAGGGGTAGGTCCACCACGAAATCCAACGAAACCGTATGCCACGGACGAGGAGGAACTGGCAGTGGCTGTAGCAGTCCCGCAGATCTCCCGGTCAATCCCTTGGCTCGCCGGCAGACATCGCAACCCCCAATGTACCGTGCCACGTCGGCTTTCAAGCGGGGCCACCAGAATTCCCGGCTGACCAGGTGGGTGGTCCGATACCTCCCGAAGTGGCCAGCTGCCGGGGCATCATGTGACATTCGGAGCACCTCGGCCCGCAAAGGCCCTGGTGGGATGTACAACCGACCACGGTGCATCAGCAGACCCTGGTGCACAACCAGTTCTGGGTATCGAGGGCACGATCCACTGGCCAATTCCTGAATCCGTTCCTGAGCCCACGCATCGACCTGTTGCTGCTTCCACACTCGGTCCCGTAGTGACTCAGTCTCCTGAACAGCCAGGAACGCTGCTGGTGGGACGATTGTTGTTGGGGCCGCCTGCTGCACCGTCTCTGCAATGTCCTCCGGTTTCCGGGACAGTGCGTCCGCCTTCTGGTTTTGGGAGCTGGGGATGTAACGGATCCGGAACTGGAATCGGGAGAAGAACAGTGCCCACCGGATCTGACGCTGGTTCAGCTTGCGGGTGGTCTGAAGATACTCCAGATTCCGGTGGTCGGTTCTCACTTCCACCGGGTGTCGTGCCCCCTCAAGATGATGGCGCCAGACCTCAAAGGCCACCTTAATGGCCAGTAGTTCCCGCTCCCACACGGTATAGTTGCGCTCCGCCGGAAGGAGCTGCCGGGAGTAGTAGGCACAGGGTAGCAGTGGCGCATCAGGTCCGTGTTGCTGGGACAGGACAGCACCGAGAGCCGTACTGGAGGCGTCCGTCTCCACCACGAAGGGACGAGAGGGATCAGGATGCTGTAAAATCGGCGCCTTCTGGAAACAGGCTTTCAACCCCTGGAATGCCCCCTCAGCCTCCTCGTCCCAGGAGAAGGGAGTCTTGGGGCGCAGCAGACGGGTCAACGGGGTGGTGCGATGAGCGTAGTCCGCAATGAATGTCCGGTAATAGTTGGCGAACCCCAGGAACCGCTGTAGGTCCTTGCGGTTCCGCGGCGCCGCCCACTCTCGAACCGCAGCCACCTTCCCGGGGTCCATCTGTACACCGTCAGGGGAGAATCACAGAATCACAGAATCATAGAGTTGGAAGAGACCACAAGGGCCATCCAGTCCAACCCCCTGCCAAGCAGGAAACACCATCAAAGCATTCCTGACAGGTGGCTGTCAAGCCTCTGCTTAAAGACCTCCAAAGAAGGAGACTCCACCACACTCCTTGGCGAGAGTCGGTGTCCGAGGAAGTCCACTGACCGCTGGTGGAACTCGCACTTGCTGAGCTTAGCGTACAGGCGGTGCTCCCGCAAGCGCTGCAACACGGTCCGGACATGACTCTCATGGCGAGCTGGGTCACGGGAATAAATCAGAATGTCATCGAGGTACACCACCACGTACTTGTCTAGCAAGTCCTGGAACACGTGGTTGATGTACCGTTGGAACACGGCGGGCGCATTGCATAGTCCGAACGGCATGACCAGATATTCGAACTGCCCATAACGGGTCCCAAATGCGGTCTTCCACTCATCCCCGGCACGGATCCGAATCAAGTTGTAAGCCCCCCGCAGGTCCAGTTTGGTGAACATCTGCGCCCCTTGCACCCGCTCCAGCAACTCCGCAATTAGGGGCAAGGGATACCGGTCTGGGATGGTGATCTTATTCAGGGCTCGGTAATCATGGCAGAGGCGAAGCTCCCCACACTTCTTAACGAAGAGTACTGGAGCGGCGGTGGGAGAGGTAGAGGGCCTAATGAACCCACGCTCCAGGTTCTTGTGAAGGAAGTCCTGTAAGGCTTCACGCTCTGGCTCCGAAAGAGAGTATAGGCGACTCACCGGCAGGGGCGCCCCAGGCTGGAGGTCTATGCCGCAGTCGAAGGACCGATGAGGAGGCAGCCGGTCTGCCCCCTGTTCCTCGAACACGTCTACGTAGTCCCGGTACACGGCGGGGAGCGTTGACGCAGCCTCCCCCATGGAGGCGGCCGAAAGCATCTCGGACTGAGCATTCGAACCCGAGTCTGGGAAGCGTACAGTTCGATTGACCCAATCGATCTGAACATTGTGAGACTCCAGCCAGTCCATCCCCAGCACCAGGGGAAACCGGGGCATGGTGGCAATGTCCAGGGTACGCACCTCCCGGTGCTGCTGGTGGCACAGGACCAAGGGCTGGGTCTCCCGCGTAACGGCGCCTGACCGCAGGAGCCGTCCGTCGATTGCCTCCACCTGCACCGGTTCTGGCTTGTTCTGGAGTGGCACCCGATGCTGAACAGCGAAGGCAGAGTCCATATAGGAGCGGGTTGCCCCTGAATCCACCAGAGCGTGGGTGAGAATCCAGGGCCCGCCTGGGGGGTACAGACGCACCGGGATCATGAGGTGTTGCAATTCCACTGGTGAGGGCCCATCATGCGACGCTTGGGACCCCAGATAGCCTGGGCCATTGGCTACTGGGGTTGGCGGTTTCCCTGCGGCTGGTGTTTCTCGGGGCATGTTCGGGCGTAGTGTCCACTCCCCCCGCAGTAGAGACAGAGGTTCCCCTCCCGACGCCTTGTCTTCTCCGAAGGGGAGAGGCGAGGCCGTGCTGCCCCGAGCTGCATCGGCTCCTCTAGTGACTCGGCTCTGGCCGTGGAACTGCTGGGAAGCACTGGAGTCGGGAGCCCGGAGTGCCGACGGCCCCGGGCCTGGCGACGGTCCTCCAACCTATCGTCTATCTGTAGACTCCGTTGGATGAGGGCCTCCAGCGTGGTGGGGCGATCCAAGGTGGCCAGCTGGTCCAGTATCTCGTCAGAAAGCCCCTCGAGATACTGGTCCCGAAGTGCGGAATCGTTCCAGGTCAAGTCCTGCGCCAACAGCCGAAATTCTGTGGCATAGGCGGCCACTGTGGACTTGCCCTGTTTCAACCGCCGAATTGCCCGATTGGCTTGACTCGCCTTCTGAGGGTTGGCGAACGCGGTTTCAAAATGGTTGCAAAACCCCGTATAGTCTGTCAGCAAGGGGGAGTCTTGCCGTAGCAGCGGCAACGCCCACTTGGCCGCCTGGTCCTTCAGCAAGCTGATCAGGAAGTGCACCTTGGTGCGGTCATCAGGGAAATCCCGGGCTCGCCCCTGAATATACAGTTTGGCCTGGGCGAGAAACATGGGAAAGCTGGCCGGGGACCCATCGAATTTCTCTGGCAGGGCCACTGGGTACTTGCCTGGAGCTGGGACGCCGGCACCAGGAGCCGGTAAGACGTCCAAACGCTGCTGAAGCGCCGTAACCGCATTGCTCAGCTGCTGCACTGTGTGGGTCAAGACCTGGTTCTCCTGGGCCAATGCCGCCAGCGCAGCCGCCTGGTCAGTCATAATGACCGGTTCCTCCCGAACGCACCCCAACGAAGGGGGAGTGCGGGTGTGGCAGGAGCAAACTGTGCTGGTCCCAAGGGATATCCGATAGGCGAGGTCTAGTCCAGTCCAAGGTCAGTCCAATCCAGAAGTCACGAAGCCGAAGTCACCAAGCCGAGGTCAGGATTAAGTCGGAAGCCAAAGTCACAAAGCCGAGGTCAGGAGGAAGCCAGGAGTCAGAAGCCGAGGTAACAAAGCCGGGGTCAGGAACACAGGAGTCAGGAACCAGGAACTGGGCAGCAACGATGTTGCTCCTGCAACTTGGGACTGGGACTGGCCGGCTTTTATCTGCCCCGAGGCAGAGGGTGGCTCCGATCGTCAGGTGACTCGCCTCTCCTGGCTTGGAGGCGAGCACTCCTCCTGCGGGAACTTAGTTCCCTTCGCCTCTCTGCCCTGAACCTTTGCAACTCAGGAGAAGCTGGAGGGTTACCAGACCCAGAGGCAACCTCAGCCTCCCCTGACTGGGTGGGGAGTGGAGCACCTGCAGGCAATGAGTCCTCCACTCCATCAGAGGCCAGATCAAACTCAGCCGATGCCTGCACCTGAGGATCTAGCACAGGTGAGTCCCCTTCAGACTCAGGCCCCAGCCCTGGCTCTGCTGGTTCTGGAGGCAGGGAATCCTGTGCAGGCTGGGATCCCTCAGGTTCAGCGTCTGAGTCTGAATCCCAGGCCATCACAGGTTTATAGAATAACAAAATGTTGAAGGAAAGTGTAATATATGTTTGGAAACCCAATAAAAATTATTTTTAAAAAAAATGAAAGAAAAACAAACAGAGCAGCAGAAATGCAATGGCTTGAAGAGAGAGGGAGAGATTGGAAGCATCCCTGTGTTGGAAGAGTGCTGGGCCCACCTGAACATGGCGAGAGGAGGGAAGTCCATGGCGAGAGGAAGAAATCCAAGGGGGAACCTGGGAGAGAAAATGGGCAGCAAGGAGACTTGCACCTGGCAAGTTGCTGCAGAACTGAGGAATTCTAGTTCACATACTGAATTACGCATCTCATTTTCCAACTGCACAATCCTATATATATCTACTCACTCAAAAGTAAATCCCCTTGAGTTAAATGGGGCTGACTCCTAGCTATGTCAGTAGAGGATGGCAGACTAAGTTTTCTATATTTCTACCAGCTGTCATCTGAACAGAACGCAGGATTCAGAACTGGGTAGCAATTTGAATGGATAAAAGAAAGAGTAATGATAAACTCTCTAACGTTGTAATCAATGAGATGTTGTAGTCTTTGTGCTCAAATTTCTACCCTTTATGGGCATGAAAATATTCTTGAAATGTACTGTGGGTCATGTCCAGTGAAATATCAAAAGCCAGATTAATTGCCCACTAAGACCAGTGGTCAAAGAAGATGGAGCACTTCCTTGCTCCTTCCTGTGGCCAGAGGAAGAAGAGTGTGCTATGCAAAATATTGCAGAATATGAACAGGATTTGCAAGAAGGTAGGTCAAACTTTTATAGAGGATTTTTTTAAAAAAAGAAAGAAAAAGAAACAAAACAAAAGTCTTTTTGCCAAGGCTCAACAAGCTTACTCACCGTTCTCTCTATATAAGAGCAAAATATAAATATCTATTCTAGCTGATTGTTTCCCCAAGAGTAGGTCATGACTGGGTAGAGACTGCAGCCTTAAAAGCACCATTCCTTTCTGTTCTGGTTTTGCAAAATGAACAGACTTCAGTGTTTCACTGTAAGCCGCCCATGCTGCGTGCCATTGTTTTGCAGCCATTTGCATTGCCTCCTGTTCCCATGTTCCAAAGAGTTCAAGGCTTGCTTGGGTTCATTACCAGCCTCTTAATTCAGAGTGCCAGTGACTCTACAGCTCGATAGCCATTTGATAATTACATGTAGTTGCTGTGTGATTATCAAGTGATGCTCGATTGCTTTTGCTAATGAATTTGTTTTTCATGTTGGCCTTCGTGTGCTTCAAAGTGGCAGTGCCACTTAGTCCTAGAGCATTTTGATGGGGATGAGAAGAAAAGAATATGGCATACAGAGAGAATATACGAGAATATACTAGAATTATGTTCCCCAAACAAACAGAGATATATGTCCAATCTAGGACTTTGCTTCTATTTGTGCATTTTAATCTAATGTCATTATTAACAAGAAAACTCTGAATCAACTGATTCAACTAATCCTAGATAATTAAAACTTTAGTTAATTGATCTACTGATTAAGTTAGTTAAAATCAGCTGAGAGGGTTTTAATGGTGAAGCTGTATGTTAAGGGCACTCATATTTATTTTAGGCCAGGGCTGGCAAACCTCAGGCCCAGGGGGTAATGTGATATAAAAACTCAATCAATCAATCAATCAATCATGCTGAGGTGCCCACTGAAATCTTGCTTGCCCTGTGTCTGACAATATAGATGCGATCATTCTCCCAACTTTGTTCTAATGCACCGAACCTTAATAACTTTCACAATTACAAGAAGGCAATTCACTGGGCAAACTCTGCATAATTGAGAACAGGCTGAGGAGAACCAAGCTTGACAACAGGATGCCTTATAGGACACCAGTTCCCCTCATTTAGCCAAGCCATTTAATCATCACAAGCCAAGTAGAACTGTGTTAATACAACTAGACAACCCATCATGTGTGGGTTCTTTCTTTGTAAGATTATTTGTGACTTAACTAAATTTTTTGTTTTGTTTTGTTTTGTTTTAACTGATGTATAGCATTAAGCTTCTTCTCTGCTAATTTTGTTTACAGTGGACCATCACATTGCTTAGGAATTTACTTCAATACATTTTAAAGAATTGTTGAAAGTCATATAATCCCCAAAGACACAGGGCGCTGGGTTTTATGTAGTACAGAGTCCAGAAAAACTCATCAGGGGACAGATTGCTAACAGGTAGCCAGGTTTCATGGGCACGCATGCTGACTTTGCCACTTGGTGTTGAAAGAAGAGAAAGGCTGAAAGAACTGGTTTCATCGATTATGTGGCCCTCCCCCCTCCCCTTTCTTCTGCTCACCATTTTATTACTTATAAATAAAATGTCCTCCAAAAAAGTAAGCTCTGTGATGCTTCTGCGTTAGCATTGACACTGAACATTTGGAAATAAGTGTTCTGATTAAATTAATTCAGGTCTGAATGTAAATCCAAGCAAACAGAGTATAAAACAGAATTGCCTTATAAAAAGGAGATAATCCCTAATTAAGTAAGTCAAAGATTTAAAAACTCTGCCTCAGGTTATTGAGATAAATCCAGATTTAGGTACTTAAATGGTAAGTGCTGCAGGGAATAGACATACAATTTCTGATTTGACAAAGAAGCAATATGTTTCTGTCACAGATTGAATCTGTATAATACCTATGAATACGAGAATTGATCCAAAGAAATTACTTAGGACTTGATAACACAAGCAAAGGTTGCATTATAGGAGCACAGGAGTGCTCCTATAGTTAAGGCAAGTATCAGAAACAAAGTTTCGTTGTTATAGCCTCAAAATTATTTACAGTAGTTTATAAAAATAGCATCTCGGAGGCTAATAACTTAAGGCTTGATGTATATGACTGACCTAATGAGGTCTACCCAGCAGCCAAATTAAAAACTTTACCGGATAAAAATTGCCACAAATACAAATCTACCACAAAAGAAACCGTATCACATAATTCTTTACAATTTTGAAAAAAATACTGCTTTTTTTTATTCATACTTGTTGCAGAGCCTGCCCTATTACTGATTTGGTGAACCTCTGAGTAGCAGTTCAAAAGTTACTAAGATTTCCATGCCCCAAAGGAAAATCAAAAATAATTTTCTGTTTGCTGACAAAAATAATGGCATGCATTAACTAAAAGGAAAAGTGAAGCCAAAGGTCTTGCCAGCAGAATTTGTGGAAGGAACCACTTACGGGATGGCACGTGCAATTTAACCATGGAATATCACAGTATAGGTAACTCACATCTTGCAAACATTTAACACATGTGATATCAACTTTACACAGTTGAAAGGCTGGCCCAGTTGAAATAACAGAAATTAAATGCACGGAAGGCAGAGAGCTTCAAAGCTTTTTTGTGCAGGATTCTCCAAGCGTGGAAATAGCTTTTAAGCTCTCAGACTTGCTTGCCAGGCTCTCGTTAGATCTTGGACAGCCCCACAAAATTAGTGCCTCCCAGAGCCAAAGAAGCAAGACAGAGAGCTTAGAAGCTCTCCCCACTTGTGGATGATTTAGAGGTTTGTCTGCCCCACTTGCAGGAGTAAGCCAGCCAGGGCATGCTGGTTGTATATAGGCCTCTGTGTGAGGACTAGACAACAACAAGGGGCTGCTTTTGTTTGCAAAGAGGCTAGTGCTTTGGGGCCCACTAAGTATCTGAAATGGGCCTTGATGGCAGCTGAATATGTGAGTCACTGGGAAAGCCTTGTCCTGTGAGCAATACGAGAGTTTGTCTGCAGAGTCAGATCTAAGATGACTCGTTCACATATGTCTGTCATCACTTGGTTTCCTATTCACCCAGTGGGGAACATTCATGTGTGAGCCAGCTCTTTAAATCAAAACTGCAAAGTGCGTAAAAGTCCACAGGAGAGAAAAAACTGAGGAGCCACAGAGATGTTTGGAGCATGGCTTTTGCATGCCAAATCACAACGGATAGCCAAAAGTGTAGAACACTTCTGCAAAGCAAATGATACACATTAAATGCACATTTGTTCCTATCATCTAGGGATGCATCTTGTGCCTGGAATTAATTAGAAGGTCTATATTTATTCCTAGACCTTCATTATTTCACCCAACTCAATGATTTAGAAAAGTCCCATGTGACACCAATTTAGTCGCTGGCAGGGTTCAACTGTGACAAACTCACATGGAAGAGCATTAATTTCAGCAAATGAATTGTCAGGTAAAAATAAAGCAAGAAATAGATGGTTTCGTCTCCCCGTCCTGCAATCCTGATCATTTAATAATTATGGGACAAAGAAAGATGCCCTTATCTCAAACTAATAAAATTAACCATGAATAAGGCTAAATTTGGTTAGCATCAAACATTCATTTCAAAAATACACTAAACCTGCACTATAGTAGTCTTAATTATGTAGTGCAATATTAGTAAAATAAATAAATAAATAAATAGTGTACTTTTGTTCTTGCTGCAATATGTTAGTTAAGCCATGGCTGCTCCCTTGTATATTTGCATTGTAGTAGCCTTCTTTAGAATGGGAAGGGTGTTGTGACTCACCAGATATTGGTGAACAACCCCTCCCATCAGCCTCTGGTCAAGGATGATGGGAATTGTAATACAGAACCCCCTGGAGAGCCACAGATTCCCTTTCCCTGGTTTAAAGAAATGGGAAGCTCTGGATTCTAGTTTATGCTCACAAACCACTTTATCAGGTGGTGTTAGCCCTACTGCTATTCTGTCAGGCTCCAGTCCCACATCTACAATATAGGCTAGAACGGCATAAATTACAGGGTTGTTGTACTCATAATGTACAATATTAACATACAACTGCCCCCCTTGGCATGGGGCCTCTGGTAGATTGCCCAGAACGGAATGTAGTCATTGAACTGAAAATGGTTTCACACTCGTGGTTAATGCATTACTAAACTTGATGCCCTTTCTGTATCTATTCACTTTTGTCACTAAAAAAAGGAAAAAGGTCAGTATTGAGTTGTGGGTGTGGTTCAGCTGTAGAATGATAGCTGAACCATGACTCTAGACCCTGCTGTCCCTCCTCAAATTATGGCTGAAGAGGCAGATATTTTTTAACCACCCCATCTTCTTAATAACAGGCAGGTTCTAGGGCCAGCCTGAGTTCAGATCTGCATTATAATGCCCTAGAGGAGAATCCCACCGCCATCCCCAGCTCAGACTGGGACCTACTGATGAACACTTCAAGGCTGCCACCCCACTCAAAAAGAATCAGGGGAACAAAGTTTCTCAACTGGTTCCTTTCCCAGTTTTGTACCTTGCAGAATTGCCTCCAGAAACCCAAGAGCAGAGGCAGCAAAAAGCCTGAGATCCAAATGCAAGTGCACACCTAGCGTGTGGAACCTGCCACCAGCTCTGGAACAGGAGCCAACTGGTGCTCCAATGCGGGAAATGGAGGGAAAGAACGACGTGGAGACAGGATGGATGTACGGGAAAGCGCCCCAACTCTTTCGTGAGGGTCCCTTTTATTGACAATCTTACACCTTGTTAATAGTTAACCACATAGGTACATCTCAAGATCCCAAATAAGGTAACATCTGCCCCAGCAACAGCACATGGCACCATGTAAGGAGTTGTTTTCCAAAATGTGACACCCCCAAACTCCCCCCATGCCGTCTCCATTGCGTACGTGACTGTCCTGCATGCACCAAGCACATGTTCTCCCCATGCACCCTCCTCGTGCTCACCTTGTGTTTCCCAGTACTTTTCCAGCCACCCTCCATTGTTCTTTTGTGTCCCTGACTTGTGTCTGCCATCCTGACATTCAGCGCGGTGTGGCTTGCCAGCGCAACGTTCCCAGTCCGGGCAGAATTACCGTGGTATGCCAACACCCTGTATTTACTTTAATAAGTTCAGCGTGGTCTGCCAACACGCCAGTCCAAAATAATCCCAACACTCCAAGAAGGGATGGGGGAGCTGAAAAACTACTCTGTTGCTGTCTGGCTGATGCTGGTGCTCCTTGTGAACTTGGACTGACTCATTGGCTGCACAGGTAAAAAGGTAAAGGACTCCTGGACGGTTAAGTCCAGTCAAAGGCGACTATGGAGTGTGGCACTCATCTCACTTTTCAGGCTGAGGGAGCGGGCGTTTGTCCACAGACAGCTTTCTGGGTCATGAGGCCAGCAGGACTAAACCACTTCTGGCACAACGGAACACCATGACGGAAGCCAGAGCACATGGAAATGCTGTTTACCTTACCGCCACATCGGTATCTATTTATCTACTTGCACTGGTGCTTTCGAACTGGCAGAAGCTGGGACAGAGCAACGGGAGCTCACCCTGTCGCATGGATTCGAACCGCCAACCTTCTGATCGGCAAGCCCAAGAGGCTCACTGTCCCTTTCCCTTTACCATTGACTGGACAGCTCCTCTGCTGATTCAACATACTTTGCCTTTGACCTGCTATTCTTGTGCTTTGGACAGCTCCCTAGTCTTGCCAGTATAACGAGACTCCAGCCAAACCTCTCAGGATTGGCAGCAATGGGACAGAAACCATTTATCACCCCAGCTTCTGTGTATGCTTTGCTGATCCATAGCTTTTTAGTTCGCTGGAGGCAATACTGAAAAACTGTAATTGCCTGCAGTCCACTTTTTCTTGCCCTGCCATAAGGCTATTTCATGCATGCATGCTCTTTGCTTGATTACTGAAACAGTGAGTGGTGCTTATCACTTCCCAGTTTGCCCTTTATTGTCATAGGACTACCTGTGATAAGAGGGAGAATTGCAATAGCTCAAGGTATTCTTACAAAGCCGCCTGGTACTGTATCAGACCACATTTCCATTAGCCCTGTGTACTTCCTAACCCAAAAGGAAGCAGTTCTCAAGTGGTCATCTTTTCTAGTCCTGCCACCTGAGTTCCTTATAAGTGGACAAGCTAGCAGCTGAATCCAGGTCCTTCTACATGCCCTGAAACTGTGATCAATAAACTATGCCCCCCCCCACTTTCCAGAAAGCATTACTTTAAATCTCTGTTCCTTTGACCCATGATAGATACAATCAAATATGCATTGTTGCATGTTGCTGTTAGGTTTCTATTTCTCTCACTGTGCAGTCACAAGACTGTTTATACATTCCAAGACTGATTGTTGGAATCACGGGAGTGGATGTCTGCTGTACTCTGTTTCCTATTGTTCTTTTCTTCTTCTTCGGACTTCTCTCAGCGAGAAGAGACATGTTTTCTTTTGTTCTGCCTTATACTTAGTAATAAACATAGTTTGTAGCACACACCTCTGCCTCAGTCCATCTGCGTTTTACACTGCAAGATATCTGAATATGTGCCCGGTGTCTGCAAGGCACGGGTCATAGTACGCCGTCGGGAAGGCTGCACCCTGGAGAGCTGCACGCTCATCGCTGACGGGGGAGACAGGCTGGAAGCATTCCTCAGTTATGCCTGGGGGGTGGTCCTTGCCCCCACTCGGCCCGACAGTTACAGCCTGTTTCATCACCTTTTGTGCTAAAAGGACAAACGCCTGCTGTATGTCAAGTCTAACTATTGTAGAAGCACCCATGAACCGACATCCAAATATTCATGATCTGGGTTGTGAATTGTGCTGTTAGAGGACAAGAAGATAAAGCTTACCCTGACATGGTCCTCTTAATCTAGGACAGGCTTCCTCCACCTCGGCCCTCCAGATGTTTTTGGCCTACAACTCCCATGATCCCTAGCTAGCAGGTTGAGGAAGCCTGATCTAGGACAAGAATTTGATCAGCCTCATTTTTATTTATGCAAAATTTTCCGGAATGAATGAACAACTGAATGGCAAGCAGGGCAGCAAAAAAGATTTTGCCTAACCATAAACTGCATTACTCACAGCAAAATAAATTAGAAGGCAGAACAAATATTGGAAGCAATTGTCCTAAAATGGCAGAGTATATCAGCAGTAATCACCCTGAGTTTCCTAATACAGAATATAATTTTCTCTCTTACTGAACTGGAGCAATTTTTTGATTCTGCTTCTTGCTTTCAACATTCCTTGGTAGCAAAACTATATGTGGATATTATATCTCGTGTTCTATTACTCTACCTGTCACTTCAACCACCCACTGCATTAAGCAGGTCTCTGGTTTTATTCCTTGGCAGATTATTAAGGACAGTAGACTAGACAAGCGTGGGTAGAGGAGAGGAGAGAATGAGTTTATATGTCAAATAGAACTTCCTCTGGTCTGTCCTGAATCTGCTGCCAATCAATTTGATTGTGTGATCCAGTTTTATCACGAGAGAGAGAAAATACAAAGTAATTCTTCTGTTTTCCAGTAAAGAGCAAAGCCCTTGCACCTTGGATCCCCAGGCAGAGGTTTCCAGTAAAGGCCCTCCCCCTCCCCGGGGGGGGCGGTGCTGCAGGCAGGCCCCCGTGTACAGCGGGGGGCGGGCGTGGCAATGCCACCCATGTTGCAGGGAGCTCTGGTCACGTCATGCCCCTCGGTTGACCAATCCGGTCGACCGGGGGGCGTGGCTTGCGATATTTAAACAGTCGCACGGCCGGGGGGGGGGTTCCTCCCTGCCTTCTTTCTCCTCCGATGGATTTCCTGCCCTATTTTCATGCGTTCGCCATCTTGACCTTGCTATGGACAATGGTTGGTCACCTGTTGAAGGGGCCAGGTAGGAATTTTCCCACTTGGCAAATTGGCACTAGCCATGTGGTTTTCGCCTGCCTCATAGCAATCGTCACAACTTTGTAAGGTTTGGCGGTTAGGCATTGGTAAAACCTGGTTTTACCACTCACATTCTGTAGCCAATAAAGTTGTGGCCTTAATTATCCCATTAACCCAAAATACTGGTGTCCGTGTGTTTTATTATTCAACAAATAGGGGAGGGCTCGGGGCCTTGACACGCAATGTGCCCAACTGGCTTGGTATTATGTCATCTAAGAATTTGAAAAAACAAATAAACAAAAAACTCATTTTCAAAGCTAAGGACAAACCCATTCTCACCATACTGTGGTCAACCTTGCATTGCTGATTTTAAGTTAATTCTGAATATTCAAAGTTAAATAAAACATTCTGATTATCAGAAGGCTGCAGAGTTTCACAAGTCTAGAGGGAAAAGCACAGTGGTGCATGAATTAAATTTAGGAATTGAATTTAGCTGGGATTCATATGCACTGGATTTTTTCTGGTTTCCCGCTTCTTATAAAGGTTCCCTGAAACACCCAACGTTCCTGAAAGTCAGGGGAGCCTCCAGAATGACCAGCATTTGATGCGGTACAGGGCATCAAAAGAAAACTCATTGCCTTTCTGTGCATGCTCAGACTGCTTTGGATCTCAGCTGTTGCCAGCAAGAATATGCATACGTACTAGGAAATAAGTCTCACTAAATTCATTGAGCTGAAATCTGAATAAATATGTTTAAAGATGGTGCTGCACAACTACACAAAGGGTGGAGGGAGAAAAATATTTCTGTCTTACTTTTGACTCATCTTTCTCCCTTTTTTAAACCCTTGCAGATGTAAATGATTCCCACAGTGAACAAAATAGGATACACTTTAAAGACACAGCATATTTTCTTCATACATCTTGTTCTTAAAGGGACTTTAATTCCTAAATGCAGGCAATGTCTGTAAGCAGTGCAAGCTAAATGTTAAAGAAAAAAACTAATCTCTGCAAAAGCAATTCAAGGGGTGGTTGTTTTTTAATTAAAAAAGAAAGAGTTTCTGAAAAGGATGAAGACTGCTCCCTGAAATGAAATAGTTTTGTTAGCTGATTGTGCCAAATTAAATATTTAGATATGGGTTGTCCAAGAAGCCCAAAGGCACTATGATTTTGCTGTGTTAGACTTTAGAGTTGTTACCAACATATACAGTGGTACCTCGGGTTACAGATGCTTCAAGTTACAGACTCTGCTAACCCAAAAATATTACCACGGGTTAAGAACTTTGTTTCAGGATGAGAACAGAAATCAGGCAGCGGCGGCGCAGCGGCAGGGGGAGGCCCCATTAGCTCAAGTGGTGCTTCAGGTTAAGAACGTTTTCAGGTTAAGAACGGACCTCCAGAACGAATTAAGTACGTAACCAGAGGTACCACTGTACTCTGACAGGAAGACATTCAACAGGCAATCATTTCTTCTCAGCAGACCTCCATGATGAGGAAACCACACCTGCTGAATTTCTGCCTGCCACACAAGCATTAAAGGCCCAGACTTGGTACCAGGAAAAAATGGAAACTTTAGATATGCTCTCATTTCATGACAGACTTTAGCCCTATTCCAGTGAGCAGACCTCTGTGGTCCCAGACAGCATATTATATTTATATATTACAGATTATGAAAGCCAGGGCAAGGAAGGAACTGTGGAGAAATACACCCACAGACCATCTGCCTGGTATTTTGAACACTGCCAAAGTCAAGAAGTGGCTGGTGGCGGCATTTCCCAGAAAACTGGCCTAGCATCCTGGCCCATCACTCTGGTGGGAGTGGCACAGCACCTCGGCTGCATCTGGCTCTTCCATGCCCGCCTGCTGCCATTTGGCACCCAAAGGCCTCGCAGTGTCTTCCTTGCTCCTTCAGCTGCTTCCATGCACATCTCTGCAATCCCTTTGCAACTTTCAGGTTTGAAATGGTACAGCAGGTATTTGGCACAGGCTGAGATTTAGGAGGAGACATGCGCTCCCCATAAGGGATAGTCTGGGTTGTAAAAAAAAAAAAAATGCCACGGGTTAGCTCTTGCTGAAGTGGTATTCAGAATATGCTGGGGGGATCCCAGCTGCACGAATAAGCCCAAAGAACAGACAGAGTGTATACTACTGATTCCTAGTAAAGTAGCTTGGAACAAATACCTGCCATTTTCAAAATGCCCCCCCCCCCGAGGCGGGAGATAATAATGATTTGGGAAGTGGGGGCCTGAGTAGGAAAATGCAGAGGCTGTAGACAGATAATCCTTTTTAAGAGAGCTGAAAAGTAATTTCACAATGTCATTAATGGCTCTGCCAGATTGCCAACTTTTGGAATGGATGCTGTAGCTCTACTTTTAAAATCACCCTGAGCTGCTCCTATGCTGTGCAAAGCTTCACCTGCCGACTGATGCAGCTCAAACTCCTGTGGAAAAGAAGAGGTTGCACCTGCTTCTTTTGTCAGGGACAGATAATTGCTTGGTCAGGTTTGGGCTTGTGACAACTACATGCAGGTTTCTCAGGTGGTTTCTCAGTGTTTTCATGTCCCCCCCCCCCTTAAATTAAATTCACTTCTCCACATTTCCACATCAATTTCTGATTTTTTTTAGAAAGTCCACCAGCATTTCACCTGAGTTTCTCCTAATATAACACTGTTGTCTGCAATCTTGCCTACGATACACATACCGGTATTTCCAAAGCAAATTGTTAAGTATATTGCTAAGTTGCTTTGAGACTTTTTTTATATAAAGTGACTAAGAAATGCAATAATAGTAATGATATTTGTATTGCTATAGTAATGATATTTACAATGAAAGGTTTTCTGCATCAGTTCAGCTTGGCTCTTAGGAAAAAAGAGGGGAGGGCTTGGAAACTTGCTGCCCCCCGTTTGCAAAGCACTGTGCAGATAAAAGTTGCCAGGAGATACAGCAGGGAGCCACTCAGTGGTGGAGCCAGCTGACGCTCTGCGGGGCCTCTGAGGAGTCTGCCTGCCTCCTCCCACTCAGCTGCCCTACAGCTGAGGGAGGGGAGGGGTGGGGGGCAGACCATATGGGGCAGCGTGGAGCCTGCAGGCGCACAAGCTACCGCGTCACTCCCAGGGCATGCTGCAGGCCCCGTGGCGAGTGCTGCCCGGCATTTTGTCACCCCCTCAGTGGTGACACCCGGGGCAACCCACCCCCACCGCACCCCCTTCCTCCACCCCTGGATCCACTAGAAGCAGGGTCTTTTGGGTGGTGGGATCTACCCTGTAGAATGCCATCACAAAAGGAAATTTGTCAGGCCCTGCCACTTTATTCTTTTAGATGCCTACCAAAAACATGGGCCTTCTACCTGAATGTTCTACCCACCTTAATTTAATGATGTTGACCTACATGACTTTTTTATCATTTATTGCATGATATGCTATTATGTAAGCTACCTTGAATACAGTTTGTGCGGGGTGGGTATGGTGGGATATTAAAATATTTTAAATAACATAAATGTGCAAGAGCATAGCAGAAAGGTTTTTTCTGGTTAATTGGCAATTTCTCCCACAAGTACTCATACTTATTACTTTTGCCCCACTTTTGACTCTGGTCAAACAGGTTTTCATAACAATATGAAACCTGCAAAGCCAATTTTTCAGAGGCAAAAGGGTCCACAACAACAGTAGTAATTGCTTAAAAAACCTACCCTCAAATTGCTTTTTAAAACTACCTTCAAATTGCTGCAGGGAAAAAATGGTCTGCTTTCAACCTCTCTTTGGTAAGATGTTGTGGAAAGAACTGGATTCTGTGGGAAGGCTGGAAGCTATGTAAAGTATCTTGAAACATTGTTCTATTCTGAGCATTCCTCTTCTTGGTTCTGCATGATCTCTTACTGTGCAAAGGGGAGGTGGAGAGGGGAAAGGGGGTGAACAACTGGAGCTTCCCTAGACTGGTGAAACTAACGAAGCACACACCCCACCCCAGTGCAAGGAAGAGGGATTAAGCATGAAAAAGCCAATTCCAAAGGTGTACACTCTAAGGGGAAAGGCATTTAAAGCAGCAGATAATAAAGACAATCTCTTCTATTCACAGGTGACAAAAATATACATGCAGAAGTGAGATTACAATACTACATCCCTGCATGGTCCTCAATTTATTAAAATATCCAATACAAATACATTTAAGACTGAATTTCCTTAAAAACACCCACACCTCAGGGTAGGTTGTCTCCAACTAATTTCTGCTCAGAGTAGACCCAGTGAAATTAATGAAATTAAGTACTCTGTGTCCATTAATTTTAATGGATCCCCTCTGAATAGGACTAGTTTCAGAAACAGCCCTTACACTTCAACAGTAGGAGAGAAGCTTAAATGTTGTTTTAAAATATAGCATGTGTTTAATCTGTAAACTTGGCAAATGTATAACAAGACCGAGGCAGAAGACCAGAAGTTGTGAGGCTGGGGAAACACTGAATAATATCAAATCTGGAAGTTTGATTCTACAAATGTCTAAGGTTTGCAAGACTAAACAGGATTCTGTGGACCTGATGGGGTTGACAAACTATGGCCCGGGGTCTGGATGCAGCCCCCAGGCTCTCAAATCCAGCCCACGGACCCTGCCCCCCGCTCAGTCAGTCCCTGCGCACTGCAGACCCCTGCACTTACCCAGGAGTTGTTGCGCTCTGGTGGGATGTGATGTCAACTTAACTTTTACGCAGAGAGCAGGCCCACTGGAATGAATGGACCCAGGTTAGGCATGGCCACTCATGTCAACAGGTCTACTCTTGAGAAAAAAATAGGGGCGCGACTTCCGCATAAATACACATTTTTAAAAAACTATAGTCTGGCCCCCGACAGTGTTTAAGGGACAGTGAACTGGCCCCCTGTTTAAAATGTTTGAGGACCCCAGATTTGGGTTCAGGGTGTTTTGATATTTGGTATTTTTCCTTGTAGTGTTTTCTACGTATAGCATCTAGTTTGCAAAATAAACTAACAATTGATTCATCAACATAATGCCATCTGTCAGAAGCTGCTAACTCTGGGAAGTCATCCAGGAATGGCTTTCCCCTTGAGTTCTATTATGGTCAGAGATGGGATTCTGACTTGCCTTTGAAAATCCGTCTCAGTTATGCATCCCTGTTTGTGATGTGGAAAGGGCGTGTGTGTGCTTTTCCACATTCTCCTTGGGGCAGAGAGCATCCAGTATCTCAAAATGGTGATGTTTCAATTATCAAAACTACACTGCCAGATCACCTGACCCAATAGGTAATATTATCTTGCTCACTAGTTTAATCAGCTGGGGGCACAGGGTATTGTTTCTGGCCTGGTGGTGCCAGTTCTTAAACTTCTCCTTTATTAGAGAGGCAATTGGGTAATAGCTGCACAGGTTTCTGGCATCCACCTTGCATAAGGCACATGCTGCAAGGCAAAGAACCAAGAAAGCTCCCTTCAAGACCTCAGCAGACTGCAAGGTCTATCTCTGTGTTTGTTCTGATGAGGGTGAGAAGGCGCATTGTAGACAAGATTCCAGTTTATGAAGCTGGGACTCTTAGTATGTGTGCCATTCCACCAGAATTCCCTGGAAGATTTATTATGAGAATCCTCCAAAAGGAGAAAGGCACGGCTACAGTTGATGAAAGACAGGAGAGGGACACTGGAAATGCTTGTTTGCTGCATTTTCATACTATCGGGTAGCTGATGTTCTAAAAAAAAAATTAAACCACAAAAATAAAATCTAAAACAAGCAAACAGACAGAACTAAACAGCACAGCATAGAACCAGAAAAAACTTCTTACAGATGAAACAGCAGTGCAATGATAACAAAGCATCACAAACACACTTTCTAGAAGGCCTCAGAGAATGTATTCATGTGGCACTGGAAAGATCACATCTTGAATAAGAAGGGCATTGCACACTTGTGGTGCCACCTTTAAAAAAGGCCACTCTTAGCAGCCACTCGCCTTTCCCATTTGCTTTTAATCATGTGGGGGCACACCTTCCATATTGCTGTAGGCTGCGTTGTGGAGAAGCTCTCTTGAAAAGTGGGTTATAAACACGCAAACACAGGAATGTCTGGTCACTACTGTTGTACAAACTTTGGTAAAGCAAACAGAAGTTGGCCCAGAGTAGTTACTGAGACTTACTGTCAGGTTGAGAAAGAATTTGCTTTCTGGACTTCCGGTGGAGCTGCGGCCATCGTAAGGAGCATGGATAACGCTCTCCGGGGAGGGTCCTGAGCATCCCAGGGGAATTAGGGGGTCTCGCAAAGGCTATGCAGACCCAGTCACTTCAAGGGGGGCTACCTTGAAGCTCATGGTACCCAGCGGCATCCCTTTTCTGCCCTCTCTGGACAAGAGTTTTAATAAAAAGGCTCTTGAAAGGGGAGAGCGTGGTGGACACAGAGGGGTACATCGCAAACCCTGGCGATGCGAAGTCTCAGGCGGATTCCAAGAGAAAAAGATCAATTTGGACTATTAGGGGTAAGCTGAGTTTACTCATTTACCCAAAATTTAGTATTTGGCATGAAAGAAGATTTGGATAAGAGTGGGAAGGCAAAAAGGGAGTCCCTTCCCACTCGGGTGTAAAAATGGTGCTTGTCGAGATGTTGCGAGACAAAAGGATCGTGACATTCCTGTGAAGTGTGGGGAGCAAGATCATATTTAACCCTCGTTAACGGGAGAACGGGAAGGACTGGATTTATGCAGTGCAAGTAAATAAATTTAAATAAATGAATGAATTCATATTACACCATTACTTGGACATTTGAGAAGTCAAGCTTTAGCCAAGGTAGCTGTGACCACCCCATATGGTTAACAACTTGGTCCTCACAAAGGATAAAACTGAAATGCTTCTATTGATAAATCTGAAGCATCAGTGAATGTTCTGGGTGGAGTGAATGGTAAAAACCTAAAACATCTGTACTACTTTAGACATGAAGATGGATACTGGCAAATCAAACTTGAATGAGGGATCTCCTTACCAAAGCATTTCCAATACACCATGGACCAGATAGAAGATTCATCAGATTTAAGTCGGCTAATGAAATATTTTCAAATGTCTCACTATTACTTTGTTAAAACATTACACAGGATCACACAATAGTGTTTGACAGCCTCCAAGCATAGCTGTCAACTTTTCCCTTTTTTTGCAGGAAATTCTCTTATTCCGAATAGGATTCTTCACGAGAAAAGGGAAAGGTTGACAGCTATGCATCCAACACTAGGAACATGATCATGTTCTGCTAAATTTGATGTCTCCACAGAGAATACGAGGTTCAGTCAAGATTCATTTCATTGTCAGCAGAAAGAAGAAAGTAAATTTGAGGGGACTAAGAATGAAAGTGCATGTTCCATGCAACAGGAGTCTGCTGCCAAAAATGGCATCCTCTTGTCCAGGTTTCTGCTCTCCCCTGTAATATTTGGCATTATTTGCCTCATGTTGAAATATCACATTGTGTTCTCCCTTCGCCATTGGTAGCCAATGCAATGACAACACGGCATCGTAAGCAACGTTACAGGTCTCACATGAAACGTAGATTCAACCAATATTTCCATGTCCTGTGCAGTGCAAATTGATCCCTGGAAAGTGATAGACAAAATATTGTACATCCAGTTCTGCACATACCCACTTATTCAGTGTGGTATCTGCTGGACATAATATTCAGAGCGTTCTAGAACAAACAGCTAATTTAGTGAACAAGGAATTGTTCCTTATGAAGCATTAGCAGAACTGATTACCAGGAACACCTGTCTAAACACATCGAAAGTGGCAGTACGAGATGCAAAAACAAAGAAATTCTTTTTTTGTCAATAATTTTTATTAGTTTTCAATTACAAAAATCCAAAACAAACCTCATTACAGTGGTACCTCGGGTTAAGTACGCTTCAGGTTAAGAACTCCACTAAGAACAGAAATCGTGCTGTAGCAGCAGCAGGAGGTCCCATTAGCTAAAGTGGTGCTTCAGGTTAAGAACGGACCTCCGGAACGAATTAAGTACTTAACCCGAGGTACCACTGTATATGCATATCAAATCATAATACCAAATCAAATAACAATTAATAAAATGTCCATTTTTTCCTCCTTCCAAAGTCTTATTTATTCCAGTTGTATTCCAATCTTAAACATAATCCCTTGTTCACCAGCTGCGATGTTTGTGACTTCCATTCATATTAACATATTCAGTAATTTATTAATCCACAAGTGAATATTTATATCCCTTCGTCCTGCGTGTAATAATTATTTGTCCATTTTTTTCTTCCCCAAAAGTTCTGTGTTGATCCAGTCATTCTCCTCTCAATTATGATTACAATATAAGTGCTTCAGCCTGGGGAAAGAGTTAACTGGAACCCCACCAGAGCTCTAACGGGTCTCCATTTCCCTTTCTTTTTTGGTTTGGTTCTTGCTCCTATTTATTTAATAATTATTCACTTAGATTCATACTGTTATGCTATTTATTTAGATGCTTTGCTTATGCTGGTCTATGACCATAATAAAGTACTTGAATGTCAAACAATCCTAGTGGCCAAGTCCAAAACAAGAGATGTCACCTAGAGGATTTGTGATACCTGATGGCAGGAAAATGCAAATAAAAAACAAACATTTGAATGAAGAAATAAAAAACTTAAACAAAAACAGTATGTGTGAATGTATAGTGATTCTGTTTTTAAATATATTGAATTAGTTACAGCATTACTATACAGAAATCTACTGTGGTTTCTCTTCCACAAAATGGGCCCTATGTTGCATAGGACACCTGCATTCCAAAGTCTAGTTTAAAAAGGTGCCACTTTTCTTCTTTACACGGTTTATTTGCTATGAAGTCTATTCCATCAAGCAGCTTAAGTGCCTCTGCACACGACGTCCCACCAGACCTGTCACTCCAAAATGCTGTCAGAGTTTCATCTTGAACTGCACAGCTGTAGGATACTGATAAGACAACCAAACACACATGACTGCAAAGCACAATATCGCCAAGCAGGATTTCATTATATCCAGGAGAATGCTCACATTAAGCTTTCGATACCTTTTCAAGAAGTGGAATTCTGTCCTCTTCTTTTGAAACCCAACCTGAGACTTGGGATAGAAAGGAGGTGATGTTGTTGTTGTTGTTGCTGTTGCTGTTGCTGTTGTTGTTGTTGTTGTTTCATGTCACTAACAAAGCACCAGGTCCAAGAGGCCTTGCTTCAGATGCTGTATTACAGCACATACTTCACATTATAATTTTTCATCTCTGCATCATTCATTGCTCCCCACATGAAAATGGGTATGTTGGTTTTATCTGAACTTTATATAAATAATTGCTTCAGAATCCTACATGCCAAGTTGCACTGAGATACCTCCATTAATCTCAAGGCTGAAAATACAAACATGAGGGTTTTTGGGGTTTTTGCCAAAGTTGTTGAGCTGACATGAGTTGCCATACGTCCAGATTTTCCAAGACATTTTGTCGATTTCCACCCGGACACTGATTCCAACTGCAGTATTCCAGGTATGTCCGGGAAATTACAGACGTATGGCAACCCTAACAAATCACAGCTCTGCTGTTGCCACGCTACCCAGAGCTAACCCATGGTTTCTAAGTATTACATCTGAACCTGGGTTCATGGTTTGTGTCACTCCAGGCAAACCATGAGCTGTAACCAAGGTTTCCTCCAGGTTTGCCATTTGTAGCTTGCCGGGTTGTGTGTGTGTGTGTGTGTGTAATCATGAACCTAAGCTTGGACACAATACTCAGCCAAACCATTGCTTAGTCCCAAGTGGCCCATGGTTTTCCTCATTCACACTAAGCTATGGTTGGGCTTAGTGTTATGTATGAACTGGGTCAGGGTGTTTTATTTTCTGGCCCTCTTGAAAATGAGTGCAGGGACCAATGAAAGAGAATTGTGCTATAAATATGGATATCAAATTTCATTCTGTTATCTCATATTCAAGATAAATGTTGTGCTGCAAAATACACACACACACACACACACACACACACACACAGTACACAAAATGCAGCACATGTAATTTCATCTCTATCACTCTTTTTTTAACATCTCAAATTTCTTTCTACAAATGCCCTGGGCTCTAGAATGCTGGTCTTTCCGTTTCTGTGGGTGATTCCCAACTGGATTACAGAACTGTATTATCAGTTCTGCAGTGAAATTCTTAGCTGTATAGGAACCAACTCCTAGGGCCTGAGGGGGCTTTGGTCTACCCCAAAATATTTGAGGGGGCCGTCCCCCTCAAGCTGATGGGCCTTGCCTTTCAAATGGTGTGTGTACACTATGTCATGTGATCAATTCTGTGGGGTGGAGCTTACCTGCCTCCCCCACCCCACCCCCCCATTATTTTATCCAAGTTGGCACCCCTGCTTAGCTACATCCAAGGTTTGGGGCTATGCATGAGTTCTCACACACATTAGCTGTGTCTTGTTCATGGCTGTGGGAGGAGGAAAATGATTGAATTCTGCCTTCTGTACAGGATACTGTATCACCAAGTGCTGTTATTGGCAAGTTAGTAGACATACCTAAGTGCTTGTGTAGGTCGAGGTTGAATATTTCTATCTATAATTAAAATTATAAAAATGTCATTGCACAGTCCACACTGATTGGTAGTGCTGTATCACAGTCAGTCGTGTGTGTGTGTGTGTGTGTGTGTGTGTGTGTGTGTGTGAGAGAGAGAGAGAGAGAGAGAGAGAGAGAGAGAGAGAGAGAGAGCACTCACCCTCTTAAGTTTATGTCTTGAATTTGCTTGTTTTGTTTTATCCCAGGGATAAAATTATGCAGTCTGTTGCAGGAAGATGAATAAGTCTTGTGGCATCTTAAAAACCAAAAGCTTTTCTGTAGAAAGAGACTTCATGAATTAGAGCCTTGATAAAGTTTATCTGGGGAACTGAGTTCTACTCCATAATAATGTCATAATAAATCTGGCAGTCTTTAAGGTACCAGCAGACTCTTTTTCCATTATCATCTGTTAAGAATAACTAATCCCTACTTCTTCAGGGTTTAGGTCCTCTACCAGTAAGGGCCTAGAATACATTCATCACATCTGTAGCCTGTCTCCTGTCCTGGAATGGGAGAATGGAGAAATGGGCAATCCATTATTTGGTTCTGTCTTCCTCTGGCAGCCTTTCCCAGCCTGGTGCCATAAAGATATTTTGGACTACAGCTCTCCTAAGCCGCAACCTGCCTGGACATCTGGTTTGGGGGGAGCTGCTCTATGGGGAGAAAAAGATTGCAATTGCTCTCACTGGTAGATTCACAAATTCATTTATTTCACTAAAGCAAGACTATTTCTGTTCTTTGAGCTCATCACAGAAACGAAAGCAGCAGGAGCCACCTCTGGAGTAATAGCTGATGGAATTGCTTCCAACACATCACAACAATGACCAGCTTCAATTTCATTCTGTTGAAGTCCTGCAGAGCAAATGTTGTAATGAAGCACAACAGCAGAAATTCCAACCTCTCCCCACACACTTCATTTGGTACCCAGCTTCTTGCAATCCCCTACGGAGATTAGAAGTATTCAGTAAGGAGCTTTTAATAAGCTACACACAATTTGGGGGTATTAAAAACAAACAAACCTACCTGGCCTCCAGTGTCAGTTTTCAGGGCGGTATACAAATAGAAGAAATGCTGCCCCCTCCCCAAGAACCACCAACATTCATTTTGAAGTCAAGAACCAACACCAGCAGCAATAGTAGAATCGTAGAGTTGGAAGGGACCATGAGGATCATCTAGTCCAACCCCCTGCAATGCAGGAATCTTTTGCTCAATGTGGGGCTCAAATCCATGACCCTGAGATTAAGAGTCACATGCTCTACCCACTGAGCTATCCCAGGTAATTAAAAGCAGCTCTAGTAATTTTTAAAACCTTGGGGAATAGTGAGGTCACGCAGAAGCCGGTGCAATGTGACTTTCCCCCTTCTTCTTTCCCCATGCGCCCTGCCCCCCAGGTCCTGCCCAAACTGGCTCAGGAGGGTCAGGAGAATCCACAGAACAGTGCTGCACAACGGAAAAGGCTTGCAATGACAGAACAATCACTTAGTGGGACATTGAATTCAAAGCTCCACCATTGAGATCTGCTGGTCACCTCCACTTAACACACGGTGTGTATATTTGTAAATAAAGTCAATACAAGTGCTGTAAGTCATACAAGGAAAGCTCAGTCCACTGCAGCGCTGCTTTCTGGAACTTCTCAGTGTTCAGGAGTGGGGAAAGCATAGCTCCATCATGAGTAACAGGTTTTGTCAGAAGTTTGCTTTATTATGTTTTGTGCTGTGTTGTATTTTCATGATCCACCTGCACAGAGGTGTCTTGGCAATGACACACTTCAGAATTATCTCTCAGATTTGGGAGGAAGTGGCCTGGCTTGCCAGCATTCTTTTTCCAGAAGATGCTAGGTTGCCATTGGTACCTACTTGCCCTGCTTTGCTGCCTAAACATGTGTCACGGTTTGCTTGGATTCACAATGAGTCTTGTTTCAGTATTACAGAAGGCTTCACAGCTGTGTCTTTTGCCTCATGTGGCAGCAGCACTTGGTTGCATCATTCATTATTGTGATTAGCTTCACCAACACAAGGAATAAGTAATCTAGATCACTGACACCACATGTTCCTTTGGGCATTACATTCAGTCACAGGGGAAGAATAGCCACAAGTGATTAGGTTAGGCATATACTCAAACCAGAGCAGTGAAAGCAAGAAGAAAGCCATGCCATTCCTTGTTGCATAAAACATCTGGACTGTTTGTTATATTGATTTTCAAAAGCAGGCAGGAGACAATAAAATAAAACTAGGCATAGTGAATGGCACAGGAGTGATTCAATCATATACAGATGCTAGTTTGGAGTGCTGTCATATTCTACCATCACCCCAAGAAACAAAGTCGGGGCTGGGAATATGCAGAAACAGGGAAACTCACATCTTCATGCCTCTTACTTCAGTCTTGTAGACAAAAAATGGGCAGTATGGATACAGCTGGAGAGGTGGGGGGAAGAGAAGCTACACCACTTAAGCTCAGTCACTAGAGCATGAGGCTCTTCATCTCAGGGTCATGGGTTTGAGCCCCATGTTGAGCAAAACATTCCTGCACTGCAGGGGGTTGGACTAGATGACCTTTGTGGCCCCTTCCAACTCTACAATTCCATGATTCTATGATAAGGTGCTGATGCCACCAGGGCCAGGATGAGGCAGAGCTACTTCCTGTTCCAACAGTGTCCCCAAATAGACTTATGTTTCTTCCATATACACAAATAACCACCACTCACTCCAATGGGAGAAAGAAAAGTGCTACCCTTCCAGAAGGGCAACATCAGATGTTGGAGATCATCACCAAGGAAGGCACAAGGTGTCCGTGTACGAAATGTAGAGACAAGCTGTGCTCCAGGGGTGCCTGCAATGGATGGACCACCTCTGCCAAAATGAAAAGCATTTTGTTAGTTTGGTTACGAGTGACAGGTTCAAAGATTGAATCATAGAATCATAGAATCATAGAGTTGGAAGAGACCACAAGGGCCATCCAGTCCAACCCCCTGCCAAGCAGGAAACACCATCAAAGCATTCCTGACAGGTGGCTGTCAAGCCTCTGCTTAAAGACCTCCAAAGAAGGAGACTCCACCACACTCCTTGGCAGCAAATTCCACTGTCGAACAGCTCTTACTGTCAAGAAATTCTTCCTAATGTTTAGGTGGAATCTTCTTTCTTGTAGTTTGAATCCATTGCTCCGTGTCCGCTTCTCTGGAGCAGCAGAAAACAACCTTTCTCCCTCCTCTATATGACATCCTTTTATATATTTGAACATGGCTATCATATCACCCCTTAACCTTCTCTTCTCCAGGCTAAACATACCCAGCTCCCTAAGCCGTTCCTCATAAGGCATCGTTTCCAGGCCTTTGACCATTTTGGTTGCCCTCCTCTGGACACGTTCCAGCTTGTCAATATCCTTCTTGAACTGTGGTGCCCAGAACTGGACACAGTATTCCAGGTGAGGTCTGACCAGAGCGGAATACAGTGGCCTTTGTCCCAAACAACCAAATCAATCCATCTCTTCACTTCCCAGCTTGCTGTCTTCTCAGTTTTTTAATTCTTCGCTAGGTCCCCTCCTCAGTTTGTCTTTCAGACACAACAAACTCTCTTCCTAACAAGTTCAAAAAGATTTAGGAGAAGAAATAGCGGTGTGGCATGTGCTATCTGTGTTGTGCCGGTGGGAGGTTGGAGGTGCCCTCGCCACACTCTTTGCGGGATTTCATTAAGCACAGTCCTTTTTGCAATTATGCATGGGGGAGGGAAATCTTTTATTTTCTTCTTTTAAAGCTAATCTGTCAAGGAGTTTATAACGCTGTGGAATGTGAGAAGAAAGGAGCTTCAAAAAGAGCTTCTTGGAAGCTCTTTTCTCTGCTTTGTTGTAGGCAGAGAAGCAACGTTGATAAATGAACAATTGTGACTATAAGAGAAGAAAAACAGGATGACAAATGGAAGCATCAAGGACTAACAAGGCAAATGCAAGTTATGTATTCCAATTCTTCTTCAAAACATAAAGGGCAAGAGGAAACAAAGCATAAAATACTACTACCAATTAAAATATTCCACCAAGTCACAAAACCAGCCTGTATAAAGGATGGGCATGACCCGAACAAATTTAAAGTATTGTGCAGCCTATTATATGCATATTTACTCAGAGCAAGCCCCACAGAGTTCACTGGGGTTCAGTTCCCATTTAAGAATGCACACAGTTCCACAGTGGATTTCTGGAGGAAACATGGGCTTTGGATCCATTCCAGTCTGGCTTTCGCCCTGGTTATGGGACGGAGACGGCTCTGGTCGCATTAACGGATGATCTCCGTAGACAGCTGGATCGAGGTGGGTCGGGACTGCTGATTCTCTTAGATTTGTCAGCAGCCTTCGATATGGTCGATCATGAACTTCTGGACCACCGCCTTGCCGACGTGGGGATTCAGGGCACAGTCTGACAATGGCTGCGCTCCTTTATCTCAGGTGTGTGGAGTCCCTGGTGTGTGGAGTCCCTCAAGGTGCAATCCTTTCCCAGATGCTTTTTAACATCTTTATGCGCCCTCTCGCCCAGATTGTCTGGAGCTTTGGGCTGGGTTGTCATCAATATGCTGATGACACCCAGCTTTATCTGTTGATGGACGGCCGTCCCGACTTGGTCCCAGACACACTGACCTGGAAGCTGTGGCCAGATGGATGTGTGGGAGCCGGCTAAAGTTAAATCCTTCGAAGACAGAGGTCCTCTGGCTGGGTCGGGACGACATGGGGTTGGGGGGCCAACTCCCATCTCTTGCGGGGGCCCAATTAGTGCCAGTGCCTGCTGTCAAGAGTTTGGGGGTAACCTTTGATGCCTTCCTTTCCATGGAGGCGCAGGTTGCAGCCACAGCAAAGGTGGCATTTTTCCATCTCCGCCGTATTAGGCAGTTGGCCCCCTACCTCTCTCGCCCTGACCTGGCCACAGTGATCCATGCGACGGTCACCTCCAGTCTAGATTATTGTAACTCACTCTACGCGGGGCTGCCCTTGAGGCTGACCCAGAAACTCCAGCGGGTGCAGAATGCCGCGGCGAGGCTCCTTACGGGGGCTCTGCCGCGGGATCACATTCATCCAGTGCTCTACCAGCTGCACTGGCTCCCGGTGGAGTACAGGATCAGGTTTAAGGTGCTGGTTTTGACCTTTAAGTGCCTGGAGGGCAGCGACTGAGGAGGGAGCACAAGGTGAGCTGAGCTTGTAGGTTTTGAGGGTTTGTCTTTTTGGGGCTGTGTGTGATTAAGTTTGTGTGCTTATTTGTTTCCTTATTTGTTTGTGTGTTTCCCAGGCTTGTGTGTGAGAGAGAGTTTGTTTCTGGCTTGTGTGTGTGTGCTTGTCTGGTGACTAGCTGTGGGCGGAGCTAATCAGTGCCTGGAGGGCAGAGACTGAGGAAGTAGGCAAAAGGTGAGCTGAGCTTGTAGGGCGGAGCTAATCAGTGCCTGGAGGGCAGCGGCACGCGCCTAGTGGCGCGCGCAGTTTAACCTATCTTTTAGATAGAGGAGAGCTAGTCTCAAACGTTTACTTGGGGAGACCTAGGCTTCTTCTTTGTGTGTCCTGACTTCAAGCTTCAAGATGGAGGGTGAGGGAACAACTGTAGTCGCCTGCAATTCCTGCGCAATGTTTGCCTTCTTGCCAAAGGATGTAGGCAGCTACACCTGCAGCAAGTGCAAGTTGGTTGCCCTACTAGAAGACAAGGTCCGTCAACTTCAGGAGGGGGAGGGAACAACTGTAGTCGCCTGTAATTCCTGCGCAATGTTTGTCTTCTTGCCAAAGGTTGTAGACAGCTACACCTGCAGCAACTGCAAGTTGGTTGCCCTACTCGAAGACAAGGTCCAGCAACTTCAGGCCCGTGTATCTACACTCCAGAAAATTAAAGAGCTGGAGCTTTTCTTGGATGCAGCAGAGCACACTGTCTCCACCAAGCAGGAGACAGGGCACATCCCTGAGGAGGAGATCAGTTCCCCAACTCAGGAGCCAGATGTATGGAGGAACGTGACTCACAGAAGTAGAATGCCCAGGGATCGCTCTGAGTGTTTAGAACTACAAAATCAATTTGAAGTGCTCACAAATCTGGAAGATGAAGAACAGACTCCATTGGAAGATCTCTCCCTCATCACAGTTGATGAGGCATATGAAGACGAGCAGCATAGTCAGTCCTCCGGGAATGTGCAGGTGACCTTGGAAGGGACAGCACATGTAAGAATCCCGACCAAGCCTAAGAGGAGGCGTGTAGTGGTGATAGGGGATTCCCTGCTGAGGGGTACAGAAGCAGTGATCTGTGGGCCTGACAAGATGTCTCGAGAGGTATGCTGTCTCCCCGGGGCCAAGATCCATGATGTTACAGAACGGCTGCAAGGAATAATAAAAGCCACGGATAAAAACCCCTTCCTTTTAGTCCATGTGGGAACAAATGACACCGCAAGCCATAGCCTCCAGAAGATCAAAAGTGATTATGAGGCTCTGGGCAGGAAGCTGAAGCAATTAAATGCACAAATTGTCATCTCATCTGTCCTCCCAGTTGAACGCCGTGGCCCAGGAAGAGAGGGGAAAATAGGAGAAGTGAACAACTGGCTTCGCAAATGGTGCCGGCAGGAACGGTTTGGATTCTTAGATCACGGTCTGCAGTTTCTTGAAGATGGACTTCTGGCAAGTGATGGGCTGCACCTCACAAGGGTTGGGAGGAATGTTTTTGCCAACAATCTCAAAAACCTCATCAGGAGGGCTTTAAACTGACTTATGTGGGGGAGGGAGACAGTGGTCCTGAAGGTAGGAGTCGATCAAATGCTGAAGATGATCATCCAAAAGTCAAGGACCAAATGGAGCAAAGAGCACACAGACCTAGTGGTGGGAGGAAAAAATCCTTAAGTAGGAGACTAGGGGGAATGATCAATGGTTTTCAATGTCTGTATACAAATGCACAGAGCATGGGAAATAAACAAGATGAACTTGAGCTCTTGGTACAGCAAACTAAATACGACATAATAGGCATCACTGAAACCTGGTGGGATGAGTCTCATGATTGGAATGTAGTAATAGAGGGATACAATCTATTTCAGAGAAATAGACCAAACAGGAAAGGAGGAGGAGTGGCGTTATATGTCAGGGATGTGTATACCTGTGAAGAGATCCATGATTTAAAACTTCAAAGCCAAATTGAGAGTATCTGGGTCAAAATTAAGGGAGAGAAAAATAACAGTGATCTCATTGTGGGAGTTTACTATAGACCCCCAAGCCAAACTGAGGACATAGATGATGCCTTCCTGGAACAGATGACCAAGCATTCAAAAGGAAATGAGATAGTAGTAATGGGGGATTTCAACTATCCTGATATTTGTTGGATGTCAAACTCAGCCAAGAGCATAAGGTCGAACAGATTCCTCACTGGCCTTGCAGACAATTTCATTGTCCAAAAAGTGGGAGAAGCAACAAGAGGATCAGCCATTTTAGATCTGGTCCTAACCAATAGTGATGACCTGGTTAGTAGGGTAGAAGTGGCAGGATCATTAGGTGGGAGTGATCATGCTCTTCTGGAGTTTATTATACATCAGAAAGGAGCAACCAAGCATACTAAGACTCAAATTCTAGACTTTAAGAAAGCCGACTTCAGAAAACTTAGGGAAATGCTGGGTATGATCCCATGGTCAGTAATACTAAAAGGGAAGGGAGTTCATGATGGATGGGAGTTTGTTAAAAGGGAGATATTAAAAGCACAACTTCAAGCAGTACCAATGAGACGAAAACATGGAAGGTGCCTAAAGAAGCCAGGGTGGCTATCTAAAGAACTTTTAACTGAGTTAAGATTTAAAAGGGATATGTACAAGAAATGGAAAAAGGGGGAAACCACCAGAGAGGAATTCAAACAAATAGCCAGCACATGTAGAGACAAAGTCAGAAAAGCTAAAGCACAGAATGAACTCAGGCTTGCTAGAGAGGTTAAAAGCAATAAAAAGAGTTTTTATGGGTATGTCCGTAGCAAAAGGAAGAACAAGGAAACAGTGGGGTCACTTAGAGGAGAAGAAGGTGAAATGCGAACAGGGGACGCAGAAAGGGCAGAACTCCTCAATACCTTCTTTGCCTCAGTCTTCTCCAAAAAAGAAAACAATGCCCGACCTGAAGAATATGGAGCAGATGATTCAGCAGGGGAAACACAGCCCAGAATAAGTAAGGAGGTAGTACAAGAACACTTGGCTAGTTTAGATGTATTCAAGTCTCCAGGGCCAGATGAACTACATCCCAGAGTATTAAAAGAACTGGCAGAGGTGATTTCAGAACCACTGGCAGTAATTTTTGAGAATTCCTGGAAAACAGGTGAAGTCCCAGCAGACTGGAGGAGGGCAAATGTTGTCCCTATTTTCAAAAAGGGGGAAAGAGAGGACCCAAACAATTACCGCCCAGTCAGCCTGACATCAATACCAGGAAAGATTCTAGAGCAGATCATTAAGCAAACGGTCTGTGAGCACCTAGAAAGGAACGCTGTGATCACTAAAAGTCAGCATGGGTTTCTGAAAAATAAGTCATGTCAGACTAATCTGATCTCATTTTTTGACAGAATTACAAGCCTGGTAGACGAAGGGAACACTGTGGATGTAGCCTATCTTGATTTCAGCAAGGCCTTTGACAAGGTGCCCCATGATATTCTTGTAAAGAAGCTGGTAAAATGTGGGCTAGACAATGCTACCATTCAGTGGATTTGTAACTGGCTGACTGACCGAACCCAAAGGGTGCTCATTAACGGCTCCTCTTCATCCTGGAGAGAAGTGACTAGTGGGGTGCCACAGGGTTCTGTCTTGGGCCCAGTCTTATTCAACATCTTTATCAATGACTTGGATGATGGGCTTGAGGGCATCCTGATCAAGTTTGCAGATGACACCAAATTGGGAGGGGTGGCTAATACCCCAGAGGACAGGATCACACTTCAAAATGACCTTAACAGATTAGAGAACTGGGCCAAGGCAAACAGGATGTATTTTAACAGGGAGAAATGTAAAGTACTACACTTGGGCAAAAAAAATGAAAGGCACAAATACAGGATGGGTGATACCTGGCTTGAGAGCAGTACAAGTGAAAAGGATCTAGGAGTCTTGGTAGACCACAAACTTGACATGAGTCAACAGTGTGATGCAGCAGCTAAAAAAGCCAATGCAATTCTGGGCTGCATCAATAGGAGTACAGTATAGCAACTAGATCAAGGGAAGTAATAGTACCACTGTATTCCACTCTGGTCAGACCTCACCTGGAATACTGTGTCCAGTTCTGGGCACCACAGTTCAAGAAGGATATTGACAAGCTGGAACGTGTCCAGAGGAGGGCAACCAAAATGGTCAAAGGCCTGGAAACGATGCCTTATGAGGAACGGCTTAGGGAGCTGGGTATGTTTAGCCTGGAGAAGAGAAGGTTAAGGGGTGATATGATAGCCATGTTCAAATATATAAAAGGATGCCATATAGAGGAGGGAGAAAGGTTGTTTTCTGCTGCTCCAGAGAAGCGGACACGGAGCAATGGATTCAAACTACAAGAAAGAAGATTCCACCTAAACATTAGGAAGAATTTCTTGACAGTAAGAGCTGTTCGACAGTGGAATTTGCTGCCAAGGAGTGTGGTGGAGTCTCCTTCTTTGGAGGTCTTTAAGCAGAGGCTTGACAGCCACCTGTCAGGAATGCTTTGATGGTGTTTCCTGCTTGGCAGGGGGGTTGGACTGGATGGCCCTTGGGGTCTCTTCCAACTCTATGATTCTATGATTCTAACCAGGGATCTGTCTTGGGACGGGTGGTAAGAGGGAACCTGAAGTGGGCAGTACTTACGCTCTCCTCTGAGCCCTTTTGCTTCCCACTCTGCAGCTCTGAGTTATTCAGGATATACAGCACTAGTGATGTTGCCAAAGGTTAGGAATGTACCAACCTGAGGTGAGCAGGAGAAAAACCCTGACTTCCTCACTCTAATCTGAAGCACTGGGACTTCACCCCAAAATGGATGAAATTCACCTGGTAATTTCAGAACAAAGAGTGTTGTGAAATCGTCCCATCCCCAACTTTCTTCTGGTGTATCAATTCACTTCCAGTATTCTTCAGCGTGCTCACTTGGAGTAAGTTTTGTTGAACTCATAAGGTGAGTTGTATGCATAAAAGGCTGCTGAATCAGGCCAAGTACCCATTTAGATGCGCAAATTTCTTGCTCTCTGCTCCCTTTCCTCTGTCCTCGGCCTGCCCCTCAGAACCTGTGCATCATGTGGGGCTGGGCCTCAGCTGTGACAGCCTCTTCCCCACGGAGAAGCTATGGGATGCTGCCTTGCAGCTGCCAGGCTGATCAGGTCAAGGGCCAGCTCCTCCCCCCCCCCAAGCTCAGGAAAATGGGGACATTCTGGGGTCTAATCAGAAGCCGGGATGTTGCTTAGGCTGGAAAGGGAGCTCAGTCAGATGCACGCCTAGTGAGAAGTAAGACATACTGAATTCAGTGGCGCTTACTCCCAGGTAAGTGTGCAAAGGATTGTGCAAAGAAAACAGATGGCTCTTATAGATCTGTCATGGTAATCTATAATAAGTTCTGCAGCAAGTTTAATATTGTTCTACTTATGTTTTTTGAAAATATCTTATGAATATGCATATTCAATTTCACAAGAACATCTGAATAACATTTGTGCATAGCTTTCTTTAGTAATGCTGATTGTACAGCAACAGTGTTTGCCATTTATATACAAGCACTTTGAAATCTGCATGCTAACAGGAAATTTCTGAAGTCAATTAAATGTATTCAAATGTATTAACAGGCAGCAGGTTTAAAATAAAATATGGGCTCCCCCCCCCCACAGTGCATAAATAACTTGTGGGTTGTTGGGAAGGTGGATAATTTTAATTGGGGTTTCGTTTAAGATAAATTCATGAGGGATTCTTTGCATTTCTCTTTGCTATTAAGGAAGCAAAAATCCCCAAGGACAGTTTGGGGATTTTTTGTTGGCATCTGTGTGTCTCGAGAAGCGATGGAGTGCACATCTGGGGGTGAAGCCAAACCACTCCAGGGCGCAAGTCTAGGCAGCATGTATGAAGCTTCTAGGAGCCACAAGTGAGAGCTGAGTGCAGGGTAGGGACCAATTATGTTATTTATTTAACTAATTTATAAAGTACTTTACAGCCTAAAGTCATCAAAATGGTGTGCCACAAGTTTTTAAATACACACACACACACACACACACACACACACACACACACACACACAAACCACAAATTCTAAATGCAATAAAACCATTCCTACAGAGAGCAATATTATAATATTTTACTAGTGTCTGCAGAATGAGCAAGAGGGAAATGATTGCATTCTGTTCCATTTCCTGTAACCTGGAAAACTCATTTTAATCATTCTGCAAGTTTAGCTTGTTCAGCTCCTGCTGAAACTTAGCCCTGCAGGAGATGGTTTTTAGGCAGAAATCATAATCAGAGGTCAAATGGCAGGTGAGCTGAAAGCTGGAGCTATGTGATCTTTACCATTCTACTTATAAAAGGAGTGTGGTGGAGTCTCCTTCTTTGGAGGTCTTTAAGCAGAAGCTTGACAGCCACCTGTCAGGAATGCTTTGATGGTGTTTCCTGCTTGGCAGGGGGTTGGACTGGATGGCCCTTGTGGTCTCTTCCAATTCTATGATTCTATGATTCTATAAAGCCCTACGCGGCCTAGGATCCTCGTACTTAAGGGACCGCCTCTCCTGGTATGCCCCGGGTAGGACCTTGAGGTCCTCAAATAATAACATCCTGGAGATCCTGGGCCATAAGGATATCAGGCTGACAGCTACTAGGGCCAGGGCATTTTCGGTCATGGCCCCAACATGGTGGAATAGTCTGCCACAGGAGACGAGGGCCTTGCAGGATCTGGCATCCTTTCGCAAGGCCTGCAAGACTGAACTGTTTCGCCAGGCATTTGGGTTGGGTGGAGTTTAATTGCCTTGTTATGTTATTCTGTTGGTCTGTTGGTGGACTGCTTAAAATGAGTTGACATTTTAAAATTGGAATTTTACATTGTATCTTAATCTGTGTTTTTAATTGATTGTTTGTGGTTTGTTGTGGTTTTTATGATTGTTAGCCGCCCTGAGCCCGGTTCCTGACTGGGAAGGGCGGGGTATAAATAAAAGTTTATTATTATTATTATTATTATTATTATTATTATTATTATCCTTAAAGTCCCAGTAATTTCAATTTATGGTAAGAAGTACAGCTTAAATCTCTTCCACTGAAAGCAATGGGGTTTAAAATGCTGTAATTTGGTTCTGGCTGGATCAGGCCCAATGTCTTTAAAGAAATGGCATGTTAGTCTGCTTTGGTGCAAGGCCTGGTGTCAAGGGCTGCCCTAGTCCCAAGGCAGTGGCGGAGGACACAGGCAGCGTAGACAGTGTGCAATTAACTCCAGAAGTGGTGCTTAAACTATGGGAGGCTGAACAGGCAGTGCCCACACAAGGAGGAGCTCCCTTAACGCCAGAAATGGTGCTGAGGCAGTGGGATGCTGAGAAAGCCCTGGCCCCGCCGGAAGAAGGAGGGCTTAGGGACCCAAGCGGAGCTGCAGTGCAGGGGAAAGGCGAGGAGCAGGAAGTGGAGGTGAACAGGGAGGAGATGAGTGCGGAGGATGCTGTCCAAGCCCAGGAGGCAACTGGCATGGAAGAGGAGAACGCAGGGGAGGTGACTAGCACCACGCCGCTCAGGGCCAGACCGCGGAAGCGGAAGGAAAGAGGGCGGCGCCTAGGTTGTCCAAAGCTCTTATGTTGGGGGAGGAGCCGCCAACCGGTATTCCGGGAATCTGACTCAGACGAGACGGATGATGAATTGTGAAACCTATAACGCTTGATGCTGTAAATAAAGCTAGTAGCTTAAAAGCAAGCGCGTATGGATGCTTACTTCTGAGGAGACCTCACACACCTCTCACAGCATTCCCGGAATCTTCGCGAGCTTCTCAGAAGTGACAGCACAGCCAGCATGAGTGCCGCGGATGAGGCAGCTGGAGCGGGCACCCAAGGGGCCGCGGGTGGAGGTGCCCCCAACTGGGAACAGAGAGCCAAGGACTTGGAGGTATTATACCAAATTTCCCAGGGGAGGTTGGAGGAGGCACGGATCCCCGCGACACAGGGGAGAACCGCGACAGTGGGGAGGAAGATGCCCACACTGGCAAGCAGATTTCATGGCAGACCAGAGGAATATTTGGGATTTAAGACGGAGATGTTGTATGCGCTGGAACTTCAGCAGGGGTCGCAGGAGCTACCGTTGGTGGACCCAGAACTGTTCAATGAGGCCACAGAAATCTTAGACTCCAGGTGGCAAGGGGAGGAATTGAAGTACTTGGTAGCGTGGGAGGGGGAGCCAGCATCAGAGAATGCGTGGATCCCAGCCGAAGAGGTAACCAGGGAGCATTTGGTGTGGGAATTCCATGAGTTGTTCCCACACAAGCCGAAACCGTACAGCTGGCAGCTAAGAGACGTGTTCCAACCCACAGATGAGGAGGAAGGGGATTTCTGGGGTTTCCCACCATCAGGAGGGAGTGAAAGGCAGCAGGTGATAGGGGAGGGGGCCGAGATGTCAGGGCCGGTCCTCCCACCCATGGCCAGGTCGGAATGGGAGGCAGTCTTCGATTCATCGTCGGAGGACGATGCCACGGTCTTCTTGGGTTTCCCTTCCTCACTCGACACAGGAGGCAGTTCCTGGGGGGAGATGTTTGACCCCATGAGGGAACCGGATAACGCCTGACCGCAACCGAGCGCATGCTCTCAGGGGGGGAAGGGGGGCTTGGAAGGGGGGGTGGATGTCAGGGGCTGCCCTAGTCCCAAGGCAGTGGCGGAGGACACAGGCAGCGTAGACAGCGTGCAATTAACTCCAGAAGCGGTGCTTAAACTATGGGAGGCTGAACAGGCAGTGCCCACGCAAGGAGGAGCTCCGTTAACGCCAGAAATGGTGCTGAGGCAGTGGGATGCTGAGAAAGCCCTGGCCCCGCTGGAAGAAGGAGGGCTTAGGGACCCAAGCGGAGCTGCAGTGCAGGGGAAAGGCGAGGAGCAGGAAGTGGAGGTGAACAGGGAGGAGATGAGTGCGGAGGATGCTGTCCAAGCCCAGGAGGCAACTGGCATGGAAGAGGAGAACGCAGGGGAGGTGACTAGCACCACGCCGCTCAGGGCCAGACCGCGGAAGTGGAAGGAAAGAGGGCGGCGCCTAGGTTGTCCAAAGCTCTTATGTTGGGGGAGGAGCCGCCAACCGGTATTCCGGGAATCTGACTCAGACGAGACGGATGATGAATTGTGAAACCTATAACGCTTGATGCTGTAAATAAAGCTAGTAGCTTAAAAGCAAGCGCGTATGGATGCTTACTTCTGAGGAGACCTCACACACCTCTCACACCTGGAGAGGCAGAAGGCACATTACAGACTCCAGCACCTTGAAGGATCAGGGAACAACACGGATTTGCAGGCGACACACAGGGCTCACCTTAGTCTTTAAATGACTTAAGCCCCAACTATTTGAATGACGGCCTCCTTCCCTACAGACCCACTTGGGTGATAGATAGATGCGTGTGCCCGCGCACACACACATTTGGGACCTATCCTGTGATTGTAATTTGTTTTGTACTGTTTTTAAAATTGAATTTTTCATTGCTGTAACCCACCCTGGGATCTTACGGTAAGTAATCAAAATAATAATGATAATAATGATAATAATAGCAATATAGATAGTCTGAAGATACCAAGCTTGGTTGAATAGGGTTATAGAGGATTTGTATAAGTTGCCTAACAGTTATTTAGAAAGGCCTTGCTAGAATTTACTGAACTAGTAGCTGAGCATCCCTTGTCTCCCCTTTCCCCAATTTTATTTCTGAGAAAGTTTCAACTCATAGAATCTGATGAGCTGTCAAAGGGGGGGGGGATTTGCTTAGCTCAGCCTTTCTATGTCTGCCGTTTTTAACCAAGCTATAAATTCACAGGATGAGGAGCAAGGCCTGGGGAAAACTTACTTTGAACAGGAGTAATCCAGCAATGAGAAGCAGGTTGTGCTGGAGCTTGGAGAGCCCTGAAGGTGAGATTGATGTTTCAACAGTTGACTGAACTCAATTGAGCACCTAAATAGCCAAGCAGACCTGCTGAGTGCCCAAACTGCACCTACCGGGTATTAGCTAGAAGCTGGAAGGAATTTAAAGGGGCAGATGGAGAGGGAGAAATTCAATTCAATTTGCATTTAAAAGCAAACCCAACTACCGGTAATTACCACATTTTAGAACAATGTGTTCTTAATTTCATGCCGGAATTAAGGTTGCTGGAAGAAATATCAACAACCTCAGATATGCTGATGACACAACTTTGATGGCAGAAAGTGAGGAGGAATTAAATAACCTTTTAATGAGGGTGAAAGAGGAGAGCGCAAAATATCACAGAATCACAGAATCACAGAATCATAGAGTTGGAAGAGACCACAAGGGCCATCCAGTCCAACCCCCTGCCAAGCAGGAAACACCATCAAAGCATTCCTGACAGGTGGCTGTCAAGCCTCTGCTTAAAGACCTCCAAAGAAGGAGACTCCACCACACTCCTTGGCAGCAAATTCCATTGTCGAACAGCTCTTACTGTCAAGAAATTCTTCCTAATGTTTAGGTGGAATCTTCTTTCTTGTAGTTTGAATCCATTGCTCCGTGTCCGCTTCTCTGGAGCAGCAGAAAACAACCTTTCTCCCTCCTCTATATGACATCCTTTTATATATTTGAACATGGCTATCATATCACCCCTTAACCGTCTCTTCTCCAGGCTAAACATACCCAGCTCCCTAAGCCGTTCCTCATAAGGCATCGTTTCCAGGCCTTTGACCATTTTGGTTGCCCTCCTCTGGACACGTTCCAGCTTGTCAATATCCTTCTTGAACTGTGGTGCCCAGAACTGGACACAGTATTCCAGGTGGGGTCTGACCAGAGCGGAATACAGTGGTACTATTACTTCCCTTGATCTAGATGCTATACTCCTATTGATGCAGCCCAGAATTGCATTGGCTTTTTTAGCTGCTGCATCACACTGTTGACTCATGTCAAGTTTGTGGTCTACCAAGACTCCTAGATCCTTTTCACTTGTACTGCTCTCAAGCCAGGTATCACCCATCCTGTATTTGTGCCTTTCATTTTTTTTGCCCAAGTGTAGTACTTTACATTTCTCCCTGTTAAAATTCATCCTGTTTGCCTTGGCCCAGTTCTCTAATCTGTTAAGGTCATTTTGAAGTGTGATCCTGTCCTCTGGGGTATTAGCCACCCCTCCCAATTTGGTGTCATCTGCAAACTTGATCAGGATGCCCTCAAGCCCATCATCCAAGTCATTGATAAAGATGTTGAATAAGACTGGGCCCAAGACAGAACCCTGTGGCACCCCACTAGTCACTTCTCTCCAGGATGAAGAGGAGCCATTGATGAGCACCCTTTGGGTTCGGTCAGTCAGCCAGTTACAAATCCACTGAATGGTAGCATTGTCTAGCCCGCATTTTACCAGCTTCTTTACAAGAATATCATGGGGCACCTTGTCAAAGGCCTTGCTGAAATCAAGATAGGCTACATCCACAGTGTTCCCTTCGTCTACCAGGCTTGTAATTCTGTCAAAAAATGAGATCAGATTAGTCTGACATGACTTATTTTTCAGAAACCCATGCTGACTTTTAGTGATCACAGCGTTCCTTTCTAGGTGCTCACAGACCGTTTGTTTAATGATCTGCTCTAGAATCTTTCCTGGTATTGATGTCAGGCTGACTGGGCGATAATTGTTTGGGTCCTCTCTTTTCCCCTTTTTGAAAATAGGGACAACATTTGCCCTCCTCCAGTCTGCTGGGACTTCACCTGTTTTCCAGGAATTCTCAAAGATTACTGCCAGTGGTTCTGAAATCACCTCTGCCAGTTCTTTTAATACTCTGGGATGTAGTTCATCTGGCCCTGGAGACTTAAATACATCTAAACTAGCCAAGTGTTCTTGTACTACCTCCTTACTTATTCTGGGCTGTGTTTCCCCTGCTGAATCATCTGCTCCATATTCTTCAGGTCGGGCATTGTTTTCTTTTTTGGAGAAGACTGAGGCAAAGAAGGTATTGAGGAGTTCTGCCCTTTCTGCGTCCCCTGTTCGCATTTCACCATCTTCTCCTCTAAGTGACCCCACTGTTTCCTTGTTCTTCCTTTTGCTACGGACATACCCATAAAAACTCTTTTTATTGCTTTTAACCTCTCTAGCAAGCCTGAGTTCATTCTGTGCTTTAGCTTTGATCTGAATATGATCAAAATGAATATGATCTGAAGCTCAACATAAAAAAACTAAGATCATGGCCACTGGTCCCATCACCTCCTGGAAAATAGAAGGGGAAGAAATGGAGGCAGTGAGAGATTTCACTTTCTTGGGTTCCATGATCACTGCAGTCACGAAATTAGAAGACGCCTGCTTCTTGTGAGAAAAGCAATGACAAACCTAGACAGCATCTTAAAAAGCAGAGACATCACCTTGCCGACAAAGGTCCGTATAGTTAAAGCTATGGTTTTCTCAGTAGTGATGTATGGAAGTGAGAGCTGGACCATAAAGAAGGGTGATCGCCGAAGAATGGATGCTTTTGAATTATGGTGCTGGAGGAGACTCTTGAGAGTCCCATGGACTGCAAGAAGATCAAACCTATCCATTCTTAAAGAAATCAGCCCTGAGTGCTCACTGGAAGGACAGATTCTGAAGCTGAGGCTCCAAGACTTTGGCCACCTCATGAGAAGAGAAGACCCTGGAAAAGACCCTGATGTTCTCGAAGCTACCAACATGAGTCTGACCAAACTCTGGGAGGCAGTGGAAGACAGGAGTGCCTGGCGTGCTCTGGTCCATGGGGTCACGAAGAGTTGGACATGACTAAACGACTAAACAACAATAGAACAATGTGTGAAGCAAACCACAGCCATCCTTTGAAATTTCACTTCTCCAGATTTTGCAGAGCATTTCTCCTGCCATGTAATGTGTACAAAAGCACATATGCTCATGGAAAGGTGTGCATAAAAATGTGTATATATTTGAAAATAACATTAAAAATGCATTGTATTAGAGAAAAATGGCTTGTAAACATGTGTACATTAGGACAAATTTACACAAAAATGCAGGTGAATTTTCATGAGGACGTTTTTGGTTTTTTTAATGGTAACCTTAATGGTAACATGGTCTGGAGTATGTGATAGCGTTGCATGAAAGTGTTGGAGATTCATTCCCCGTGTCTGCAGTCATGGGATTGTTGTCTATCACATGACGGTGTATGTTTTCATTCCACAAAGTGGGAAGTGACAGAGACAGGATGTTTGTGTTACTGTGTTCCATGAAGTGGGACTATTGTCCTTTGTTCTTTGTCTTTGCTGCCTGATGCTAGAGAGAGGGGGAGCCATGTTGCAGTGCTCCATGTGTGTTTATATGTAAATAAAGTAGATTAGCCACAATGCTGAGTTGCTGAGGTCTGTTTACGCATGCTGCGAAGACTCTGCGAATGCTTAAGTGTGCTGATGCTTCTTGGTATCAGTCGCTGTGGTGTTCGGGTGGAAGAAAACTTTTGAAGTTCCCGAACGAACAACCAGGAGGGAGAGAACATGCCAGTCAGTCATGTGTCTCTGCCAGGGTCCTACACGAGAGTAGGATGCTCCTGCCAACAGAAGGTAGCCTTCCCTAGGAAAGGAAATGGTATCTCGCTTGTGCAATGACATCCATTTCTATCCTCAGTGTAATGAGGGCCGGCAGCCCTGTTGCAACTACCACCCAGTCATAAATACCCTCTTTCTGGGAAAGGTGGTCAAGAGAGTTATGATAGGACAGTTCACCCATTCCAGTCAAGATTCAGGTCTAGCTATGGGACTGAATTGGCCCTGGGCACCTTTATAGACCCTCCAAGTACCCCTATTTTCCAGGAGCAGTCCCTGATGAAAGAAAGAAGCCATCCCAATTTCTGATTTGATCCCGGAATGTCCCACTTTTCCTTAGGACGCCCCTATTTTCATCACAGATATGTTAGGGGGTATGAATTTATGCGACCCCCTGAGCCAAGGAGATAAGCAACTATATAACCTTTAGAAGACACCTGAAGGCAGCTCTGTATAGGGAAGGTTTTGTTGTGTTCTTATATATGTTGGAAGCTGCCCAGAATGTCTGGGGCAACCCAGCCAGATGGGTGGGGTATAAATAATAAAATTGTGGTTATGATTATGGTGGAACAGGGTCTCCCTATTTTCATCAGAGAAATGTTGGAGGGTATGCCTTTATCAGGAGAAGGACACAGTGAATGTGACCCTGTTATCATTCCTTGATCTCTCAGTGACGTTTGATACTGTTGCTCCCCCCCCCATCCCAGTCTCTAAGTGGTGCGAGATTCCAGGGGTTAAGACACACTTACCCAGGGTCCATGCTTCATTTTTGAAAATGAGGCCCAGCAGAGCCTGTGGTGTCTTTAGGATATATCATTTACTTACACACATATACAACCCTGAGCCTATTATGATGTGCTTGCTGTACTATGGCCAATGCTTTTCCTGACAACAGCTAAGAATCTCATCCGTCCACACCAGCACTTTTGCCTCTGGCCCTGCCCATCACTGATATGCACCCCCAGGAAAGTTCCCAAGGACAGGGTGAGGCCCTTGGACTGAGAAAGGTTTCCCACCTCTGTCATATGGCAGCTAACCCAGCTGAAATTCCATATTCGACACTGCTGTTAAAGCCTTTGCATCAGGCCGTCCTGTTGTCGTAGCAACTGCACACCTACACCTGGTTAGTAAAGGTCTGGTTACCTTTTCAGTGGCTGAAGTACAAGCTGCATAGATTTCTTTTTTGTGCTGACGCCGCGAAATTTTTAATTCATCTATGACTTTCATTCTTTTTGTGTGTTTTCTGTTTCAGTTAGAATATATTCATCCATTAACTATTAAATAAATGTTCTCAAGCTCGGTCTCACAGAAGCATATATGAATGTCTGATGGGGCTGAGAAGGAGGAAGAGAGCAACAGTGGGAACAATCATGTGCAAAGTTAGCAGAATGTGGGTTGAATCCATCACTTCTAGAGCATCTCTCACTCCCCTTGGCTAGTGTAGCTGTAAATATTCCTTCAAAAGCTATTAAGACTGCTTAATTAGCAAACGACTATTTATTGAGATTTCAGACTTTAATAGGCTTAATCAGTAAATTAATCAGAAAAAGCTTTACGTTCTCTGAACCCAAGAAGAGGTAGGTGGGCCTAACCTTATTGAACTCAACAGACTCTGGTGTGCATAGTCTCAGAGTCAGTTACAGGCCCGCTGGCTTGGCCCCGGGACCATCAGCATCTGACGCCAGCACGTCAGCAGGTGCTTGCCCCAACGCAAAAGTTTGTGGGTGCCTGGCCCCTTCATGGGGAATGTTGTGGGGGCTGGAGCACCCAGGGGGCCCCCACCTGGTGCCTATGGTCTGTTAAATTTGTTATATAGGACGAGGGAGGGTTGCGTTCCTTCCCTTCTCATATATATAGAATCATAGCATCATAGAACCAAAGAGTTGGAAGGAACCCCAAGGGTCATCTTTCTAGTGCAACCTTCTGCAATGAAACTCAGCTCAAGCATCTCTGACAGATGGCCATCCCACTTCTGCTTAGAAACCTCCAAGGCAGGAGAGTCCACCACCTCTCAAGGGAGTCTGTTGCACGGTCAAACAACTCTTACCACCAGAAGGTTCTTCCTGATGTTCAGTCAGAAACTCCTTTCTTGTAACTTTTTTTTTAACACAAGAGAATTTGGGAGACTCTGCAAAATGATGAGAGAAATTGTGTTTTTGCTTTCCCACAATAAACATAGAAAACAAAAATTTTGTGTGAGAAAACAGGAATGCCAGGAAACTGATTTGAAGGATAATTTCAAGTCAAGTGGTCAATAAATGCATCCAAAAAATTGCCCCTATGTTACTTATCATGTAGAATTGTGAACCACTTTGAGGTTGGGGAGGTTTTTTTAAAGCAGAGTATAAGTTAGTTTAAATAAATAAATAAATAAATCCTAATGTGCTCTAATTAAATCACTATTTTCATCTATAAATTATGTTCATTGTCTTTTTAGCATCTTTGTTTCCCTTTCATATTTTTTATGCTTGTTTGTCAGAAGCAATCTGCGAAGGAAGAGTAGAAGCAAGGAAGCCACTGTTTGTCTCTAGAGACGTGTATTTAAAAAGCAGGACCCTCAAAGATTTCTGTATTCATCTGCAGAATGTCAAGCATGACATAAGATTAGACAGGGGTCGTTTTTGCAACCGAAAGATGAATCCCCCCCACACACACTCTTTGAAGCACACAGCATTTACGAGCATGTCCCACTCTCTCAAGAGTGGCTTTGTTTGCTGCGTGGAACGATGATAGCCGTTGTCATCCCTTGCCCTTCTTCTAGAAATGGAACTAATGGCAAGCTCTGAAATCACAGAATCACAGAATCATAGAGTTGGAAGAGACCACAAGGGCCATCCAGTCCAACCCCCTGCCAAGCAGGAAACACCATCAAAGCATTCCTGACAGGTGGCTGTCAAGCCTCTGCTTAAAGACCTCTAAAGAAGGAGACTCCACCACACTCCTTGGCAGCAAATTCCATTGTCGAACAGCTCTTACTGTCAAGAAATTCTTCCTAATGTTTAGGTGGAATCTTCTTTCTTGTAGTTTGAATCCATTGCTCCGTGTCCGCTTCTCTGGAGCAGCAGAAAACAACCTTTCTCCCTCCTCTATATGACATCCTTTTATATATTTGAACATGGCTATCATATCACCCCTTAACCGTCTCTTCTCCAGGCTAAACATACCCAGCTCCCTAAGCCGTTCCTCATAAGGCATCGTTTCCAGGCCTTTGACCATTTTGGTTGCCCTCCTCTGGACACGTTCCAGCTTGTCAATATCCTTCTTGAACTGTGGTGCCCAGAACTGGACACAGTATTCCAGGTGAGGTCTGACCAGAGCGGAATACAGTGGTACTATTACTTCCCTTGATCTAGATGCTATACTCCTATTGATGCAGCCCAGAATTGCATTGGCTTTTTTAGCTGCTGCATCACACTGTTGACTCATGTCAAGTTTGTGGTCTACCAAGACTCCTAGATCCTTTTCACTTGTACTGCTCTCAAGCCAGGTATCACCCATCCTGTATTTGTGCCTTTCATTTTTTTTGCCCAAGTGTAGTACTTTACATTTCTCCCTGTTAAAATTCATCCTGTTTGCCTTGGCCCAGTTCTCTAATCTGTTAAGGTCATTTTGAAGTGTGATCCTGTCCTCTGGGGTATTAGCCACCCCTCCCAATTTGGTGTCATCTGCAAACTTGATCAGGATGCCCTCAAGCCCATCATCCAAGTCATTGATAAAGATGTTGAATAAGACTGGGCCCAAGACAGAACCCTGTGGCACCCCACTAGTCACTTCTCTCCAGGATGAAGAGGAGCCATTGATGAGCACCCTTTGGGTTCGGTCAGTCAGCCAGTTACAAATCCACTGAATGGTAGCATTGTCTAGCCCGCATTTTACCAGCTTCTTTACAAGAATATCATGGGGCACCTTGTCAAAGGCCTTGCTGAAATCAAGATAGGCTACATCCACAGTGTTCCCTTCGTCTACCAGGCTTGTAATTCTGTCAAAAAATGAGATCAGATTAGTCTGACATGACTTATTTTTCAGAAACCCATGCTGACTTTTAGTGATCACAGCGTTCCTTTCTAGGTGCTCACAGACCGTTTGCTTAATGATCTGCTCTAGAATCTTTCCTGGTATTGATGTCAGGCTGACTGGGCGGTAATTGTTTGGGTACTCTCTTTTCCCCTTTTTGAAAATAGGGACAACATTTGCCCTCCTCCAGTCTGCTGGGACTTCACCTGTTTTCCAGGAATTCTCAAAGATTACTGCCAGTGGTTCTGAAATCACCTCTGCCAGTTCTTTTAATACTCTGGGATGTAGTTCATCTGGCTCTGGAGACTTGAATACATCTAAACTAGCCAAGTGTTCTTGTACTACCTCCTTACTTATTCTGGGCTGTGTTTCCCCTGCTGAATCATCTGCTCCATATTCTTCAGGTCGGGAAATCCACCACCATCGTGGAGAGTGAGGAGCAGTTACTAGACTTTTGACACTTCAGATGTACCCACCTTGTTTCTATAACTACATTGTTCTGAACTGTTTTAGTGTCGAAACAAAATTTAAAAATTCCTTTCAGTAGCACCGTAGAGACCAACTACTGGTAAGTTTGTTCTTGGTATGAGCTTTCATGTGCATGCACACCTCTTCAGATACACTGAAACAGAAGTCCAGTGTATCTGAAGAAGTGTGCATGCACACGAAAGCTTATACCAATAACAAACGGAGTTGGTCTCTAAGGTGCTACTGGAAGGATTTTTTTTATTTTGTTTCGACTACGGCAGACCAACCTACCTGTTTTTAGTGTCATGTTTGTAATTGTGGTAACCCACCCTGGGACCTTGGGATGAAGGGTGGGTAGAAATTTTTAATTTTATTAATACTACTTTTGTGTTAAACTGTAACTTGTGTGAGCAATGCTCATGCCACTCTTTACAGATGAACTTTCCGAGCTCTGGATATCATTGCGTAGCACCGGGAAAAACTCAGATTCTGCTGTGTCCTTTTCTTCTGCTCTGTCTCCACTAGTTTATACTCACTGGAAGGAGAAGGGGAGGGTGATGAGGTGCAAAAATCACAGTGCAGTCTGAGGTCTTGGATGCTCAGTGTATTAATTTATGGCATTTATATCCAGCTTTTTCTCCAAGGAGCTCAGAGTGGTGTCCACAGCTCTCCCTCTCCTCATTTAATTCCCACAACCACCTTGGTAGGCAGAGAGGCAGTGACTGGGCCAAGGAGCCCTGTGATTCCTCACAAGCCTTGCAGACAATTTCATTGTCCAGAAAGTGGGAGAAGCAACAAGAGGATCAGCCATTTTAGATCTGGTCATAACCAATAGTGATGACCTTGTTAGTGGGGTAGAAGTGGCAGGATCATTAGGTGGGAGTGATCATGCTCTTCTGGAGTTTATTATACAGCGGAAAGGAGCAACCAAGCATACTAAGACTCAAATTCTAGACTTTAAGAAAGCCGACTTCAGAAAACTTAGGGAAATGCTGGGTGTGATCCCATGGTCACTAATACTAAAAGGGAAGGGAGTTCATGATGGATGGGAGTTTGTTAAAAGGGAGATATTAAAAGCACAACTTCAAGCAGTACCAATGAGACGAAAACATGGAAGGTGCCTAAAGAAGCCAGGGTGGCTATCTAAAGAACTTTTAACTGAGTTAAGATTTAAAAGGGATATGTACAAATAATGGAAAAAGGGGGAAACCATCAGAGAGGAATTCAAACAAATAGCCAGCACATGTAGAGACAAAGTCAGAAAAGCTAAAGCACAGAATGAACTCAGGCTTGCTAGAGAGGTTAAAAGCAATAAAAATGGCTTTTATGGGTATGTCCGTAGCAAAAGGAAGAACAAGGAAACAGTGGAGTCACTTAGATGGTGAAATGCGAACGGGGGACACAGAAAGGGCAGAACTCCTCAATACCTTCTTTGCCTCAGTCTTCTCCAAAAAAGAAAACAATGCCCGACCTGAAGAATATGGAGCAGATGATTCAGCAGGAAAAACACAGCCCAGAATAAGTAAGGAGGTAGTACAAGAACACTTGGCTAGATTAGATGTATTCAAGTCTCCAGGGCCAGATGAACTACATCCAAGAGTATTAAAAGAACTGGCAGAGGTGATTTCAGAACCACTGGCAGTAATCTTTGAGAATTCCTGGAGAACAGGCGAAGTCCCAGCAGACTGGAGGAGGGCAAATGTTGTCCCTATTTTCAAAAAGGGGAAAAGAGAGGACCCAAACAATTACTGCCCAGTCAGCCTGACATCAATACCAGGAAAGATTCTAGAGCAGATCATTAAGCAAACGGTCTGTGAGCACCTAGAAAGGAATGCTGTGATCACTAAAAGTCAGCATGGGTTTCTGAAAAATAAGTCATGTCAGACCAATCTGATCTCATTTTTTGACAGAATTACAAGCCTGGTAGATGGAGGGAACGCCGTGGATGTAGCCTATCTTGATTTCAGCAAGGCCTTTGACAAGGTGCCCCATGATATTCTTGTAAAGAAGCTGGTAAAATGTGGGCTAGACAATGCTACCATTCAGTGGATTTGTAACTGGCTGACTGACCGAACCCAAAGGGTGCTCATCAATGGCTCCTCTTCATCCTGGAGAGAAGTGACTAGTGGGGTGCCACAGGGTTCTGTCTTGGGCCCAGTCTTATTCAACATCTTTATCAATGACTTGGCTTGGGGGCATCCTGATCAAGCTTGCAGATGACACCAAATTGGGAGGGGTGGCTAATACCCCAGAGGACAGGATCACATTTCAAAATGACCTTAACAGATTAGAGAACTGGGCCAAGGCAAACAGGATGAATTTTAACAGGGAGAAATGTAAAGTACTACACTTGGGCAAAAAAAAATGAAAGGCACAAATACAGAATGGGTGACACCTGGCTTGAGAGCAGTACATGTGAAAAGGATCTAGGAGTCTTGGTAGACCATAAACTTGACATGAGTCAACAGTGTGATGCAGCAACTAAAAAAGCCAATGCAATTCTGGGCTGCATCAATAGGAGTATAGCATCTAGATCAAGGGAAGTAATAGTACCACTGTATTCCGCTCTGGTCAGACCCCACCTGGAATACTGTGTCCAATTCTGGGCACCACAGTTCAAGAAGGATACTGACAAGCTGGAACGTGTCCAGAAGAGGGCAACCAAAATGGTCAAAGGCCTGGAAACGATGCCTTATGAGGAACGGCTTAGGGAGCTGGGTATGTTTAGCCTGGAGAAGAGAAGGTTAAGGGGTGATATGATAGCCATGTTCAAATATATAAAAGGATGTCATATAGAGGAGGGAGAAAGGTTGTTTTCTGCTGCTCCAGAGAAGCGGACACGGAGCAATGGATTCAAACTACAAGAAAGAAGATTCCACCTAAACATTAGGAAGAACTTCCTGACAGTAAGAGCTGTTCGACAGTGGAATTTGCTGCCAAGGAGTGTGGTGGAGTCTCCTTCTTTGGAGGTCTTTAAGCAGAGGCTTGACAGCCACCTGTCAGGAATGCTTTGATGGTGTTTCCTGCTTGGCAGGGAGTTGGACTGGATGGCCCTTGTGGTCTCTTCCAACTCTATGGAATTCTATGATTCTATGGCCGGGAGGCGATTATGAACCCTGGTCTCCCTGGTTCTAGTCTGACACTCTAACCACTACACCACTTTGCCACTTGACAACTGGGAGTGATGCCATTGGCTCCTATGGGGGCTCAAGGCTTCAGCAGCAGCACCAGTATGACCCAGGGGCTCCATCCAGATTACTTCAGGCTACACATGGACTCAGGAAGGACTGGCATTCAGAGGAGGAAGAACTCTTCAAAATATGGAGTTTATAGATTGTCAGTTTCTTTTTCTGCTGCCTTATTCTCTGGTGAAAATCACGACGATCCCATGGAGGTACATAATTTCAAAATCGAGATATGTGTGATCAGTATCCAACCCATTAATCCTCATTACTGTGACATAAATGGAATAATTTTTTTAAATAGATGGTGATTCGCATCATTTGTTAATCTAAACATTCTGGGGGTGTTTAATCAAAGAACAGACCTTCTAATTATTCAAATTATAGCTGTCTCCTGCCTTGCAGAAAGTAACCAAGGAGACGTCCTTACTTATGCAGAATCTAAAATATAGCAGACAGGATCCCAAGAACTGCACAACTAATTTCGGACATCGAAGAGGGATTTGGATTGCTCAAATGGAAAACTCTGTCATTTCTGGAGGTTGCTTTTGAACCCAATAAAAGCTTCAAAAACAGGTTCAATGTTGTTCTATAAAACAAATTCATAGGCATTGGGTTTTTCTGTTAGCAAATTCAGAGAATTCAAATCTCAGCATTAGTATGCTTTGCTCCCCATTCATTTAGAGGCATCAAAATGCACATCCATCTCCTTGTTAGAACAAAAGAGAGGTTAACATATTTTCCGGACTGGGGGAATCAAGAAGAAGTGGCTTAGCAGTACATATTTGACAATTTAAAGCATTGAGCGGCTTGCTATTGTTTATGTAGTAAGCCATTCTTGCTAGTGCTCATTACCATTCAAAGCACTGATGAGTTTGCTGTTGCACGTGGTGTCGGCTATTGCTTGGCCGGCTAGGCTCAACTGTGGGAGCCACGAGAAACAAGGCAGTGTTCTGTGTGTGCCCGTGCGTTTGTGTGCATGACATGGCTATTTGTTACATCCTGAGTTTTCAGGAGGGGATTAGTGGCCTCCTCTAACCCGATCAGCAGAATCTCCCATGCTATGTTGGAAGCCATGTAGGTAGAAGAAAGACTCAGAGTACTTGACAGTAGTTAGATTTGCCAAGCTTCAACTCAGGACTCTGATTCTGGCAACAGTCAGAGCATTTATTGGCGTGCCAAGCTCTTTCATCCGTATTTCTAGGAGTCACCTAATGTTCTCCACTTTGAGCTGATCTATGCATGCATCTTCATCGTATGATAAACTATCACTTGATGAATCCTAGCCCAGTATGTGAACTACTTCCATTGGAAATCACTGAGACTCGGGGGGAAAGTAGAGGAGCAGTAGTGCAACTGGACTTTTCTGCGACCCTTCCCCTCTGCAGGGAGGTGGGACCAATTCGGATGGTCCACCCCCGCCACTTAATGGATCCAAATGGTTTCCAGAGAGTGGTAGGGGATGCTTTATCCCTGTGATGGCTAACCTTGACACCCCAGATGTTTTGGAACTACAACTCCCATCATCCCTAGCTAACAGGATCGTGGTCAGGGATGATGGGAGTTGTAGTTCCAAAACATCTAGAGTGTCAAGGTTAGCCATCACTGCTTTATCCCATGTTGATGGCCTTTCAGCTGATTCCCTGGTGGCCTGCTGGAATGTGGAGTTAACCAGGGCTATCAACTCTACCCCCAGCTTTTCAGCCCAGACACTGAGGTCCAGCACCGAGGGCCTTCTGGCAGTTCTCTCCATGCAAGAAGTGAGGTTGCAGGGAACCAGGCAGAGGGTCTTCTTCTTTGTAGTGGTGCCCGCCCTGTGGAATGCCCTCCCACCAGATGTCAAGGAAATAAACAACTACCTGACTTAGAAGACACCTGAAGTTTAGGGAAGTAAAAAAAAAATCTTGTAATCTTTTGTTGGGAGCCACCCAGAATGGTGGGTGGGCTATAAATACTCTATTATTATTATTATTATTATTATTATTATTATTATCCTGCTCTGAGGCTAAGATCTACCCCATAAGCTATTTGGGGTTGTGTACTCAGAGCCCCCTAAGGTACAAAAGGGAATATGAAGGTGCAACATCAGGCACTACGATTGGCAGGCAGTATGAGATTGCTATAAATACTAGGACTCTAGCCCTCTGCTGTCACCTGGTCGACAAAGCAGTGTGTTATCCCTGTTGCACCTCAAGCTCCCCATCCTCAACATTCAGCAAAAGAGCACAGGGACCCTCTCCAAGGTCTGGATTCAGGTGTGGCTGCCCAGGCCCCAAGACTTCCTCTGACAAATATGAGCTGATGCAAAAGCGCTCCGTGGCAGCTGATGGTTTGCAATGACTGCTTCACCCATTCACCTACTTGCGGTTGCTGACATTAAGCTGTGGACAGACATGGGCGAATCAGCCTTCAGGTTTGATGGCTGGAGTCCTTTCAAGCATTCCCACATGGTATTCCCAGAATGCAGAAGGTTCAAAAGGAAAGTGTTCAAGTTAATTAAAAATCAATAGTAGAAGTGTTTTGTTTCTGAAATAAACACATTAGATTGCTCTATCATTGCAGCCATGATAAATTAGCCTACCATTCATGATATCTCAGTGGGCTCTGAAGAGGGAACGCAAACGAAGCATGAGCCATGAGAGGGAACATCAATCTTCTTGGCATCTCTAAAATGAAACATCCAGTTCTGGAGGCAACTGTTTTGCAGGGGGACTCTTTACTCAGCTGATTTCAGGATATACAGGCCAAAGCAGGCTTGATGGAGACTCACTCAATTTTGGTATTACTGAATCTGTATAAAGGGGTGAAGTGATAATTGAAAAAAACGGGAAAGACAGGTGGTTTGGAAGAAGCTGAATTATTATTATTATTATTATTATTATTATTATTATTACCCCACCTTTTTCCGTGATGGGACTCAAAACAGCTTACAGATAAAAAGAAGAACCACTAAAAACATAGGGGAAAATAATCATTAAAAAACAATGAAAGTATTAGAACTGTGTGCATACCTGTGTATTTGTCCCCCAACTCTTTGTCAGGATCAGTTCCCTTTACAGAGGCCTAGTAGGTAAAACCAGCTCAGGTCCCGTGGATTAGCACCGCGGTGTGTGGGAGGTGTTCAATGTCCCCCTGCCCGTTCCGTGCTTTAAATAGACCCCCGTTCCTCTCACCCCTCTCTCTTTGTATGGATTTGAGGCCAAACCCAGTTTCCACATCCAGACCTGCTGCCATCACCTCTACTCTCTGATGGTCAACTAGCAAAATGTAAAACAAAAACCAACAAACAGGTCAAGCTGGTGTTGGGAAATCTGTAAGAATTAACTTAGTTAAATTATCTTAACAGGTATAGTTTATGTGCAATAATGTTTTGTTTTTTTAAGGGAAAATAATAAGATAGATGTGAATAAGTTCCGAACTAGACTGAGATCCGGGAATGAAATGAAATCTAGTCTGAACCGATTTTGCTCCTGCAGCTCTGTCCCACGGCAAATCTCAATCTCTTTCTCTCTCTCTCTTCAGACAAGCAAAAGCCAGTATTACAGTTCAAGGACACATTCCATCCAAAGAAAAACACTCAAGGAGGGCCCAGACAAGGGTTAGTAGGAAGTGTGCCCTGGGGAAAATCCTGACCAGTTAGAGAACTTTGGGTGGCCATGTTTGGTTCTTGGACTTGAAGTTCCCCACCCTGGCTACAGATGATTCAGTCTCAAGATTCACCTGATTTCCAGGAAAGGGATGGCTCTGGTCTGAGACATTAATGCCTCGGCTTGAATGTGCTGTAATATGCAGATACAGTGGTACCCCGGGTTGTGCACTCAATTCGTTCTGGGGTGCCGTTCGCACCCCAAACAGTGTGCAACCCGGGCGGCGCTTTTGCGCATGTGCGAGAGAGCACGAGATCTCACGAGAGAGAGAGAGATCGTGCGATCTTGCTCTTTTGCGCTTGCGCGAACTGCGCAGAATGTTTCTGCGCATCCACAGACCCCGCGGACATGTGCAGAAGCATCCGCACAGCGAACATTTACTTCCGGGTTGCCGGCATTCGCATCCCGAACGTACGCAACCCGGAGCATACGCAACCCGGGGTATGACTGTACTGACTCAAACTTGTGTCCATGAATGAGTTAACCTGAGCCCTGAGCTCTAGTTACCAGAGTGGGTGTGGCTTAGCAACCTCTGCTCCCTCTCTTTTCAGTCTGTTCTCTTTGTGGAACAAATGAAGAAGGAGACATGCAGCTTGGCTCCCAACTCAGCAAATGCTGCAAGTGAACTGTATCTCTCCAAAAGGGAAATGTTATAGCCTGCATCTTTGCTAACCCAAAGATTGCATGATCCTTTTTGTAAGGTAATCAAGTTATTTTCTTTTGTAAGTCATATGGAACCTTGTTTTCGCCTTTCTTTTACTGCCAATGGATGGGGATTTGTTTGCTGTAACTTCTGGAAACTCTGTGAGTAAAATAGTATCTTATTTGCACAGCTGTGAATCATTCTAGCCTAAATATTTTTGTGGGGAATGCTGTTTAAAGTTGAGTGGTGGCAGATGCAAACCTAACCAACTTTTAATGGAGCAATCACGATTGTGCTACTGGAGAGTAGAATCTCTTTTCCATACCTCTCTCTACAACATAACGAATATCCTGCTGTTCCTTTTTTCACCCTGTGGTAGTTAGATGTTCTTTTCAAAGGCAAGGCAGCGGTACAGAAACACTATAGAACATCATGACTGAGTGTTCAGAAAAACAAACAATATTTTTTTTAAAAAACCGTACAGTTTGAGACACATTTGAGATAAGGCTATGCTGTGTGTCCTATATTGCTATTATTTCTGAAGGGAGTTAACTAGCCAGTGTTGCAAAACAGGGATTTAGAGCTTTGAGCTGACTTTTTATGATAATATTGTCCCAAGGTAATTTTCTAATTCTGCACTGTAATTTGAATTCATCCCTACCTAGACATTCTAGGATGAATAATTAAAATTGAATTCAATTGTATTTCCTAAAAATAATTAAAGCTGAGCTCAGTGCAACTCATTTATGGAAATGCAATTCACAAATTTTCTTGTAGTTTTCACTGACAGCCTTTATAGGAGGAAAAAAAGATTCTGAGATTTTACATAACAAAGAATGAAGCATAACGCAAGCAAGGTATTCAATCAAAGATTAGATTCATTTTTCATCTCAATAGTATTCCCCAAGCATCCATGGCCTATTTTTAAACTCTGATTTTTCTGAAGATTTTTCTCTTATTGTTTCAAAGACAAGCAGCATGAAGGATGTCTCTTCACTGAGGTGTGTAAAAGCTATGCTGAATTTTTTCAGGTAATGTTTCTCATTTGCTAGCAGAAAGACAAAACTAAATGTAAACCAGGCTGGATGCAACACATCTGATCAATACGTCAGTGGCAGATAAAAAGGCGCCACATAAATATTGATTGCACTTTGTTAACTCTGCTAGAGATATGTTAACTAGCCTTGGAGAATATATAAGCCAGCTGCCAAAATGCAGTTCCCCACAGTCTGTCATGGTAAGTCAGTCATGAGACGAGTGGGAACTAGGTAAAGAGTTCTGCTATGACATCATGGCAGCTGAGCAGCCCCTGCTCCATCCACCTGGAGGGATTGACAAGTCTGTCCATTTCAGTTGCTTTCAGTTTTTCCATCTTAAATTCAGTTCTCCACATTTTCACATCAGTTTGCATTTTTTTAAAAAAAGTTCTCATGAAAATTCATCAGCATTTTAGAATTAATTTCTCCTAATGCATTCATTTCTATGCAATTTTGCCTAATACACACATTTTTTGAAAAGCAATTTCCCCTGATAGAATGCATTTTTGTTATGTTCACTGTTGCGAACCTCTCTTTAACACAGTGAGCCACTCCGTTACAAATATTTGTTGTTAATGCAGGTGTGCCGGTTATAACTTAAACCCCTCACACCCTGCCCTCCGAGGTTCGACTCAGGACCGACCTCCCTCAAAACTCTGGAGATCCCTGTAACAAGAGTGCTCCCATCCAGCTGGCGTGACCAGTTATACCCCCTGCTCCAGGCTACCCTGATGAAAATCTCTTAAGCCTACAGCCCTGGGTTCCTTTTACTATGAAACCCCCCTGCTGTATCAGCTGCCTAGCCTCTGCTAGCAACTCTGTGGCGTTTGAGGCTTCCACCCTCTAGCCCCTCCTTAATGAAACTCCAAGACACAAACTATCCCCTAGGGTCAAGTTTTGCCTCTTTGCTGAGTTCACTATATTGAGCCTCGATATAACACGCTGGACTTCATAGATGACAATACTTCAATGGCTTAAATGAGAACAAGTTTTTATTGTGTAACAAGCATAATGGTTTCAGTATTTATTATATGTAGAACTTGGTTTCTTTACAGCATAGATCTTAGTCAGTTTCTTAAGCTTCAAAAATCCTACCCATAAACCTCCCTCAGTCTACTCTATCTCCTCCCTCTCCAGATCCTCTCTCTCTCTCTCTCTCAACTCCCTCAACTCCCCATCAACTCCCCCTGACCAACGGCCGTTCCCCCCTTTTAAACCTCAGGAGGTTCCACCTCCTCGGAGTGAACTGCCATTTAACAGGTTCTATAGTTTAACACATTAAACGCTGGGGGAAACTCAACATTCTATCAGCCAGAAGGGCTGGTTCGTTACATTCACCAATATAGTAAATGCATTTTTGTGCATGTTACTTGGCTGGAGATTTGGAATTGCAAAATTCAGAGAAGTGTGAATTTCAAAGAAGGACTGTGTTTTCATTCACAAGTGAAATTAGCTCTTTGAATGTGCTCTGAATGGAATCTCTCCCCCAAGGGTCCACCATGTGCTCCTGCTCCCTCCTCCTTCCACACTTTAGCCCAACCATGTTTCTGACTGTGCATTGAATTGAAGTGAATGGAAACAATGCTTTATATGGTTTCAGACTGATGCTAACATGGCCTGGATACTCTCTGAGGGTGGGGTGGCATATAAATATTTGTAATAATACATGTGGATGCCTGACAGCAGGCTGGGACTACTCATGATGTCTTCCTTGTATGTTTGGCTTATAGCACCAGAACAGGCCTACACAGAACCCCAAAGGGGAATTTTGTCATCAGGGAGAGAAAGATGGTTCCAGGCACAGCTGACAATGTTTCCACATGTATCACATTCACTTTATACTTCATAAGTGAATACTTGCCATTTATCCCTATAAACAATAGATGACACTGAGGCAGCGAGAACAAAGCTGGGACACATCTGACTTGGGTGGGGTACACAGGCCAAGGGGACTTTGTGGTACAAACCTCTCACGCATGCCACCCATCATGATGTTGAGCAGGTAGTCATTATGAGAACTGACCTGTTCTTGTGCTTTGTGCCAGGAGGTCCACACAACATTAGAAATTGTTGGTATCTGTCTGTCTCAAGAGACAATTGAGTGCACCTCTGGGGGTGAAGTCAAACCGCTGACCTTATCAGGGTGCAAGCCTGGGCAGTGTGTATGGAGGTCTGGGCTGCTCAGATGACCAGAGCCCCTCTCAGCCTTGCTGATGTGGTCCAAAGGATAGCAGAGCAATATGTTTGGCACCAGCTTGGCTGCAGAAGGAGGCATACAAAGCACCATCTAACTGAATTAGGGATTTCCTTCATAGTTGTGTAGGGTTTATTCTTTAGCCTTTTCTTCTCCTGAAGATATCCTACTAGGCAGCAGAGGTTTAGGATCAGAGTTTCCTTCTCGTAGATGAGCTCCCTTCCCAGGTGGATGAGCCCCTCTACCGCACATGTAGAAACCGCCTTCTTGACCGCTGGACCCACTCTTGGTCTCGTCCACTCCATCCACAGGAGCCCGTCTGTTTCCACATGCAGGGGAAGTCCCTAATTCACCGAGGGACCCATCAGCTACCCTCACCTGTTTAGCTAGTTGAAGCCATTCCCAGGGTGTGGCCACTGTCACATACTGACAGCTTCTAGTAGCCACAGGTGGGAGTGGAGTGCAGGGGGGGAACCAAAGGTGGGCAAACTGCCCCAGAAGCACAGCATGCCCCCCACCAGAGCTACTACCCCTCCTCTAACGCCCCATACACCCCAATATTAGGAATAAAAATAATAAATCTCACCTTAACCATGAAGCCAGTAGTCAAAGCAAAATAAAAAATAAAAAATTCCTTCCAGTAGCACCTTAGAGACCAACTAAGTTTGTTCTTGGTATGAGCTTTCGTGTGCATGCACACTTCTGACCTTAGGCCACTGCTGTTCTCTCAGCTGCCTCCTCCTGTGATATGGAGATAAATATCACTGACCTATTTTCCACAAAAGCTGGGAAAATTAATTAGATAATGGGTGTGAAGTGCTTTTGGAAACTCAGACAATATACAAATCAGCATTATTGTCATCTGTTTTAATGGATGAATCCTGGATAGATGCAGAGTCGTCCTTTCAGGAAAAGCACGCTGGGATTTTAGTCATTTAAGTTGTTGAATAATATGATTCCATTCTGCATTATTCCTCTGTAGCATGAAATTGCTTTTTGCTCCCTCTCTATAAACACTTTTACACTCTTTTGTCTAGGGGATAAGAGGAAGCTGATTATTCCAGTGTCTGGAAAGGAGTGCTTAAGTACTGTGCTGCTTTGGTTGTCCAAGCAAATTAGAACGGCTGCCTGTAGAAATGGAAGGATTGGAGAAAAAGTGAGAAATTTCTCCTTGACCAAACTGAACCCAAATATCTAAGTTCAAAATCTATGTGACGACTGTTGCTTATGCCCTCCCCTCTCTCTGGACCAGATTAATCTCTGGTGCCATTTAAACTGGCATCCACAAAGGGAGAATGTCCCTGGTGTGGGATGGGATGGGGGCAGACCACAATTTGAGTTTTGCAGCTGGTTGGAAAGGACCATACCTATATGTATGTCAGGTAGAAGGGAACTGATCTGCAAGGCTCGCTGCCTCCTTGGGCAGGCAGACTGGGGGCCTCATAGTGTGAGGCAGCTAGCACAGAACAAGACCACGACAAAGGCTAAAGCTACCTTCTGAGTGTCAAATAAATGAAGCAACACTATCTTGAAGAAATCAAATCCCTGTCTTTACCAATGAATCTGGAATATCACACTTTTGTGTTGAACAGATATACATATTGCTATACAGTGAACAAAGTAGAATCAAGACAGCAGAGGCAGAAGTGGAGTTCACTGACAACTTTGATTAAAAAGAAAGGAAAAATGAACAGGAAATGGAAGAATCGCCTTTTTCTGAAGTGGGAGCAAGTTTTAGCTTGCAGGCTTAGGCAACAAAAGTTCCAGGAAATGCAATCACAAATTCTAGTTAATTTAATTTAAAGGGAACATCATGACAAGGAAAGACAATTGAATAGAAGAGGACCAGTGAAGATTACCGTTCATGCTGCAGGTCTGTCACTGTGGCAGCAGCAGCACCTGAGACACTTTATGCTAGCAGCAGGGAAAGTACCTAAAACTGTAACATGGTGGCTTACAGGGTGCATTCAGCAGGTGCACCCCCTGCCTCTGTTGGACTGTAGCATTTCGGATTGGTGGGGCAGAAATGAATAGCCAAAAACCTCCCAGAAAATACAAAGCTGTCCTGTCAATGAGAAGGCTTCCAGATTAGTCTTTCATGTAGCATAGCTCAAACTTGTTTGCAGGGAAGGTGAATGCTATCATTGCTAAACCTGTCACTTCCACTATTTGGCCCAGGACTCAAAAGTAGGGCATGGCAGCGCTCTCTTGCTTGAGACTAAAACAGGCACAATTATGAGTGAACTAGTATATTAAGCCCGTTTAGAAAACGGGCGCCTAGGTTCTGAGGGTTATTTGGCCACCATGGGAACAGGATGCCGGGCCAAAGGAACCTCTGGCCGGATCCAGCAAGGCTCTTCTGAGGTCCTGACAACCACTCTGCGGTGATTCCATCCGCAGATGCCTGTTACCTGTGGCAGGTGGTGCCGTGGGCCGTGTGGGGCTGGGGCGGGGCTTTGTGGTCGGTCTGGGGCGCGGTGCTGGCTTGGGGGCCGCTGGTTTCCTGCCAGGCTTGGAGCCTGGGAAGACGCGCCCCGTGGGCTGGGAGACACCTTTGTTAGGTTAGGTTAGGTTTTGTTGTTTGTTCCTCCCTCCCTTTCTCTGTTCTTCCTTCGTCCCTCCCTCCATTTTTCCGTTCTTCCTTCCCTGTTTCTCCCTCCCCCTCCCTCCCTTCTTCTCTCCCTACATTTTTCCATTCTTCATTCCATGTTTCCTTCCTTTCTCCCTCCCTCCCTTTCTCTATTCTCCCTCCCTCCCTCCATTTTTCCGTTCTTCTTTTCCTGTTCCTCCCCCCTCCCTCCCTCTGTTCTTCCTTCCTCCCTCCCTCCCTACATTTTCTCCGCTAGATTTGGTGTGTGTGTGTATATATATACTGTATATATGCCAGACTTCTTCTCTTCCCCCCTCCACACACCTCGCATCATCCCGTGCAAAAAACGCTGCATCTCCCTCCCCAAACACATTAACCCTTTCCTCTCCCCACCCTCCTCTCCTCCCCATTAACCCTTTCCCCTCCCCACCCTCCTCTCCTCCCCATTAACCCTTTCCCCTCCCCACCCTCCTCTCCTCCCCATTAACCCTTTCCCCTCCCCACCCTCCTCTCCTCCCCATTAACCCTTTCCCCTCCCCACCCTCCTCTCCTCCCCATTAACCCTTTCCCCTCCCCAGCCTTCTCTCCCTCCCATTAACCCCTTTCCCTCCCCCCCTCCTGCCCCCCCTCGAGGAGGCGACTCCGAGCCCTGCGGTGGCGGCGGGAGGAGGTGGAGCCCCCCGCCCTCCTCCCCCCGTTTATTGCCGGGCCTCCTCTTCTTCCTCATCCTCAGCTCCTTCCTCCTCCTCTTCCTCCTGCCCCGCCGCCGCTTCTCCCTCACCGGCCGCGCCGCGGGGCAGCCGGAGCCGCATGTTCCTCGGGGCGCCTCCCACTTCTCCCCTCCCCGGTGGTCGGCATGGCCCGGGCTCCTCGTCCTCCTTGCTGCCTCCAGGCTGGGCCGGCCGTCCTCCTGGAAGAGGTGGGGGCGAAGGGGGAGGGGAGACCGCGAGCCCCGTTGGCAGAGATGGCGCCGTGCTTTAAAAGGAGGAGGAAGAGTAGGAAGAAGAGGAGCGAGAGTCTTGGTGGGGGAGGGAGCGAGGCGACGCCTCAGCGGGACAGAGGCAGGAGCCGCAGCCGCTGCGCTTATGGGCGCAGCGGAAAGCTGCGCTCCAAAGGCGGCAAGGCAGCAAGAGCCGCCGCCACTGCGCTTATGGGCGCAGCGGAAAGCTGCGCTCCAGCAACGGGTCGGCGGCAGGCTGCAGGTGGACGGCAGAAGGCAGCAGGAGGTCTGAGGGCCGCGGCGCTTGGCACCGCCGCCCCTGTGCTCAAGCTGCGCTCCAGCAGAGGTGGCCAAAGGCGGCAAGGCAGCGGAGGTAAGGGCAAACGGCGGCAAATAGAGGTGGCAAATACAGTAAGCACTGCAAGCTAACGTCTGGCAAAACGGTCGCTCGCAGAATGACCGTTAAAGCCAGACAGCGTCGTTAACAGCTCAAACCTGCGGGGGTGGGGATCGCCTATTGGTCCGTACTAACCAATCCGTGTGTCACAGGAACGCACGCGCACTGTGACACACGGAAAGTGGTACGTACGGACACAGGCTCTTTATTATATAGGATGGGCAGGTAAGCCACCCATGGCAGAGTTTAACAACTCATCCTGAACCAGGCCTGCAAAATCTGTGACCCACCAACCTGAATGCACGTCCTATTAGTGGCCCATTGGACACCTGTCAGCTGCTTTGTCTTCGCAGCCCCCGCAAAGCAAACATTGATCAAGCTTCTGCTGTACTTGGTGCTCTGCACGCAGATTAGTAGGTTACAAGTTATGCAGGTGTTGGCTGGTGAGTTTCAGCCCAGAGATTTGCTCTGCATGGTTCAATTCCTTAATGAGGCAGAGGATTCAGCAGCTGAGGCTTCTCCTCCCTGTTCTGTTCCGCTCATGTTCTCCTTGTGGTGTTCTCAAAGGCATCTGGTTGGGGCAATCTGAGCTATATAGGGCTTCAGATGTCATAACCAGCACTCTGAACTGTGCCCAGAAATGGATCAGTAGGTGGTGAAGTTGTTTTAACAAGGGGGTCACATGCTCCCTGTAAGCAGCCCCCATCAGCAGTCTGGACCAGCAGAAGCTTCCAAATGCTTGTCCACATAGAGTGTGTTACAGTAGTTACAGGATACAAGTAAGGCATGTGTCACCATGGCCAGATCCATCATCTCAAGGAATGGGCGCAGTTGGAGCCTAAGCCATAATTGTGCAAATGCTGTCCTGGCCACTGGCGAAACTTCTCCAGGTTCAGGACATGATCCAGAAGGGCCCTCAAACTGTGAGCCTGAGTCTTCAAGGAGAGTAGAACCCTATCCAGTGCTGGCTGGATCCCTCTTCCCTGATCCACCTTTTGACTGACCAGGAGAACCGCAGACACTCCTAACATTCTGGATTACCCTAGAAGAGCAGTGGGCAGAAAGGCAAAATGATAATATATTTGGTGTCTGTCTTTAAAATGCTGCCTGCGCTGTACAAAGACTTTGGATTGGACAAAACAAATTATGGCCTCCCAATAGATCCTATTAAATTACTTCAAAGAAGAGAGGATGACACCTAAAATATGCAGGAAACTAATTACTTCTTTTCTATTAGTGGCTAAGTTCCAGTAGCATATGAATGGAAATTGAATTAAATCCCATACTTGGTGATTTGGTACAATGTGGGACTTGATGGCGGCAGAATATGGAGCACAGAACTAATCTGATGAGCTCCTGGGCACTTTGGGGGAATGGTGGGTTGTTTGACCAATGAAGGTTAAAGTCATGTTCTTCTTTCCGCATACTCCGAAAGCTGGGGAACACATAGCTATACAGCACAGGAACTACCAGACACATTGCAGATCACAAGATTTTCTCTTTACTGCTACAGACTTTTTTCCTCTTTAAGGTTCTGCTGTAACATGGATAAAATCCCCAGCTGCTTTTTGTGAGGCTGTGCGCATGAATGGCTTAGTGCATGGAGAGAGCTTCCATTTCATGTGGCCTCTGCCTGCATCTCTGCCCCATCTTGAAATGTTTCTGGGCATTATTGTTGTGCGGTTGATTTTATTATACTGTTATTCTCTTCCCATCTCTGTGTTAAGAATTTCTGGGGCAGCAGCACTAGATTTAGCTTCCATTAGATGAAACAATATGAGAGACTTATGGTGTTCACATCATCATTTATTTTCAAACATACAAGCAGAGCAGAATACACTTTTTCTTTTTTGAAGCTAAGTAGCAACTGGGAGTCAGTAGTGGGGATGGTGAGGCAAAAGACCCTGGGCCCAAGCACACATGCATATTGTATAAAGGTGCTGCACCCTGTGAAACATAAATGCGCAGAGTTTTTTAAAAACTGGGCAATGGCCACCCGCCCATGACTCCTATCAGTCAAAGCAAAGGGGGAAGGGGGCAGGAGATATGTACCTCCGGACGTCCCCGGTTCCCCTTTGGCAGTGACAGCAGCATTGGGAGTCAGCAGCCCGGAGCCAGCCTGGTAGCGCAGTTGCCTCTGGCTGGCTTCAGGAGCTGCTTGCAGCTGTGGCGCCCACCATTTTCCCTCTCCGAAGGTCCCCATATGATGTGTTGTGCACAAGACACATCATATGGGGACTTCCGTAGAGGAAAAATGGTGGGCGCCATGGCAGCGAGCAGCTCCTGAAGCCAGCCAGAGCCAACTGCGCTACCAGGCTAGCTCCAGGCTGCTGAGGCTGTGGCTGCCACATTTCTCAGGGACAGATTTGCAAATCTGGGGACATTCCAGGGACAGATTTGCAAATCTGAGGACTGTCCCTGGGAAACGGGGATGTCTGGTAACCCTAGAATAGGCATTCCTGCAGCATGCAGCAAATTCACTAACCCTGCATTTGATTTCCCAGAGAGATGGCCTGCAACCTAAGTTGCTTCGACTTCAGCCATTTCACATATTATTGCATTCCCTCCAGATTCAAATTGCAAAACTGTCTCCTACTATTCCCTCCTCCTTTCCCTCAGCCAGCATGGTATTGCCTTCCCCAAGTTCAAGCCAAAAGGAAAAAAGACAATCACAAGATGGCAGTAATTTAAGAGAACTCCAACCTTAGGCCAGTTAATCCATCTATTTCCTAGATTATTCATAAACAGAACCAAAGCTTCCGGTTGACTTCCGGTTTGGTGCAGCCACCGAAAAGAAGCGCGGAAAGCCTCTCCGGAGGATTCCGAGCGACGTCGGGGTTTTTTAGGGGTCTCGCAAAGGCTCTGCGGACCCTGAAATCTCGAGGTGGTACCTCGAGGACTGCGGTACCCAGCGGCGCGGAGGCGTGCTCTCTCAGCTTCGGGTTTTTTAATTAAGACCCGAAAGACGGGATCGAGCTGCCGGCGCGAAGGGGAGGCATCGCTAACCCGACGTTGCGCAGTCTCTGGCTTCTGCTGAAAGCACTGAGCTTCCAGGATTTAAATTGAAATTTGGACATTTAGGGGACATCTTTACCCTGTAAAAGTTATAAATTTATTTATTGGTTAATTTGGATTGCTGAAGGGCGCAACAAGGGAGTCTGTCCGACAGCGGTGTGGAAAATGGTGCAGGACTGAAAGTCGCAGGAGGAAGACTTCCGGTCGGCGCGCCGGAGAGGACGGTCGGGGGGACATGCCGCGCTTGACATTCCCCAAACCGACCGGGAAAAGGGGAGACTGCGCCAGCGCCGCAGCCCCCAAAACCCCTGGGAAGGGCGTCCCAGGGTCTCAGCGGTCCGGCTGAGCTCGTTACACCGTTCCTGCTCCCCCGGAGACCCGAGCAAGGGCTCCGGAGAGAGAGCGGGAGGCAGAGCTCCACGGACTCAAAACCCCGTCGGTGGAAGCTGCGAGACCGCCCTCCCTGTGCGCGCTGATTCCTCCAAGGAAAAGCAAAGGAAAAATTCGGACGTGTGAGTATTTAAAAAGAAGAATTTGATTAAAATTAGAGACTGGCTTGGGACGCTAAACACGGAGGTCCGTCCCTGCTATTGAGACAATGAGACAGGCATTTGATATCCAAGGCATTTAAACTGTAACAAAAAGTGAAATTCCAAACAGAGATTTAATCCATCTGTCACCCCTGGTCTTGGGGGTAGCCTATTGAAAAGTGGAAAATTTGACAAGATAAAAGGATTAAATTGAACTGTTGGAAATATTGGATTTATAAGTGAAAAGTGACTTTTGAGACTGTGGAAACAGTGTCCCTTAAAATGGCGGAGGAATGTGATGGGAATCTATGGAAAATTTTAGAGACACTGGAAGCATGGAGAAAGGAAACCCGAGACTCGGCAGAGATCATATACCAGAGTCTAAACAACATCAAGGTCAAGCTGCAAAAACAGGAAGAGGGGGAGGGAGATCCCCCTGCCAAGGTTAAAAAGAAAAGAAAGAATCTATCTAGCTGCCGGAAAAAAACTGAGAAACATAAGAGACATGGAGCTGTTAATCAACGTAATAAGACAATGACAAGAATGAAATCAAATCAAAAAGGTACTAAAGGAGGGCAGCAGACAGAAGATTGGAAGAAAAACCAGACTGGACAAGCCAAAGTTTGGCTTGGGATTATGGAACAAACCTCACAAGAGGAAATGTGGTTTTGGTTTTTGGAACCGTGTGGTATGGGGTAAACTGGTATGGTTGTGTTGTGTAATGGGACTACTATTTTGGGTTTTTGGATACGGATTATGGATATGATAAGGAGATATTAAGTATGGACAATATTAAGGCTAGGCACTCAGGATTGAGGAGAGGCAGAAGGGAAAGTCAAGATATAAGTAGAATAAAAATAAGCCAAGGATGATATATGTTAGTATAAGACAGAACAATTAAAGATTTTGTAATGGATAATGAAATTGGAAACTGTTTAGTAGGTGTGATCTAAAATAAGAACCAATACGGGAGATGTGAGGAAGTCAGAAGAAAACGGTAGTATAAGAAGAAGAAAAAAAGACCTGGTCTGGGAAGAAGACCAGGCCCTGGCAAAGTTAAAGAAACAATAAATGAGGTCAGGAATGTCAATAATGGGTAACTCCTGTGAGGGGGGGGGAAATAAGGGTCCCTCATGATGAATGGGGGGGGCAATGAAAACCTGACTGTAATGAAATGTAAAATGCCTTTAAAATTGGAAAATTAATAAAAATTATTAAAAAAGAAAGAAAGAAAGAAAGTCGCAGGAGGAAGGAACGGAAGTGGAAAGACCGCTGAGTGAGTTATAACTGTATGAACCTCAGTAGAGGCTTTTCTTTGAGTTGGATTTATTTGAGAGAAAAGAGTTAAAAAGAGATTTCGTGGTTTAGCCTGGGGAAAGACCTTGCTGCAAAGTGGGTGAAGGAGGATTCGATGCAACTCAGCCCACAGATAGGGGGCTTTCCGGACGGCAAACCAGGACTCGGAGGGGAGGCTTGAAGTGGGGGGGGTGAGACGTACCCACCCACAGAAGCACCCTGATTTATAAACTTTAGGGTTTATGGATTACGGTTTCTGAGCTTGGGAAAATCTCCAGAGGCGGGAGAAAAGATATAGTTCTTCCCTTTCCTCGTGCAGAGAGAGACGGAGGGCTCAGGAGGGTCCAGGAGATCGCAAGCCCTTGCCGGAGGGCGGATCTAGCCCATCGGGGCCGGATTACAAAGGGGGTTGATTTCTCCGGGTTTCTTTTTGTTAGCAAACTTTATTTTGGCCCATCAGGGCGGGATTACAAATACTTTAAACTTGTTAGCCCATCGGGGTAGGAATATAAATAGGTCTCCCCCGCCTTCTGATTACTTGGGGGATTGGATTAGGCCCATGGAGGGCTGAAGACTTCAAACCCCGAACTCTTCTTTGTTTGTGACTGTTACTAGTTTCTGTACGGGAAAGCTAAACTGTGCGACATTGTTGATACTGTTGAAACTAACTTTCGTTTCTAAAGTGTGGGAAACGAAAGTTTGTAGGCAGGTAGTGCCAGACGCCACCTAGTGGTATAAGATAGTAAAAGCATTTGTTCAGTGTGCTTGTTCTAGATTCTGGTATAAGAACTCCCTCTAGCGGTGAAGGGTGGTAATTACACCAAAAAAATTCTTTTTATTTAATTGCGTTATAGAAGAACTCCACCTGGTGGTGAACGTGAAAATTGCAATTGGACATAAAATTGAGGGAAATGGCAGGGAAAGAGAAAAAACTTACAGGAACACCAATGGAAAGAAGGCCATCGAAACAGGAAGAGATAAAAGACTTAGATATTTTATTAAGGAAGAATTTAAACAAAATGAACGAAGGGTGGAGAAAAAATTGGAAGAAGTACAAGAAACATTAGATAAGAAAATAGAGGGCGCAGTTGGAGAGTTAACAACAAAAATACAGGATTTGTCGGTTAGATCAAAGACAATGGAAGACAGGAGGAGGTGGAATATACAATTGTGAGTGCCTTCAGGATAAAAGTGAGATCAGCAAAAGCAAGGTCAAAGAAATATCCTGGGGATTGTTTGGTGATCTTTAATTCATTGGATATGAGAAATGCAATTTTAAAATTGAGTTATTCAAACAAATTAATAATTGATGGAAAGCCAATTATTATATATAAGGAGATACCTACCAGATTTTTGAGAAAAAGAGATGGATATAAACCATTGGTGGCTCTGTTGAACAAGAATGCAGTGGTGTACAGATGGGAGTACCCGGAGGGGATCTCCTTTTACTACAAAGATAAGAAATTTAAATTAACGGATGCCTTGGAAGTGAAGAAATTTACTAGAAGATACGAAACAGAGTTAGGAAAGATGGAGCCTAATCTACCAGGACCAAGTGGTGGAGGTCTGGACATAGATGTGAAGAAGAAGAAGAAGAAGAAGAAGAAGAAGAAGAAGAAGAAGAAGAAGAAGAAAAAGGGAAGAAGAACGACGAAGGGGCTTGCAGAGGAGTGGACGAAGAAGAAGAGGAAGAAGGTGAGGAAGAAAAAGAAGAAAAGGCAAAAGGAGAAGAGGAGGATATTGATAATAACAAATCTACCCAACTTTAAAGTACTTTTATTCTTGATAGTAAAGAAGAGAGAAAATGGCTTTGAAGTTGATTTCCTGGAATGTTAATGGACTCAATGATAAGAACAAGAGAAATAAAATTAATCATGTGTTAAAAAGAAGAAATTTGGATATAATTTGTTTACAGGAAACACACATTGCCAAAAGACATAGACATGTATTAATTAACAAAAAGTTGGGAAGTGAATTTGTCTCATCAGATGCAACCAAGAAGAGAGGAGTTGTAATGTATATAAAAGAAACACTGAACCTGGAACTGATCTCAAAGGATGAGGAGGGAAGAATTCTTGTAATGCAAATAACTCTGCAAGGAGAAAAAATAATTTTAGTTGGAATTTATGCACCAAATGATAATAAAGCAGAATTTTACAAAAAGCTGGAGGAGAGGTTGGCAGAATTCATGGACAGAAAATTGATACCGATGGGTGACTTTAATGGAGTGGTAATGCCCACCCTGGATAGGTCGCACTGTAAAAAGACCTTGAAGGGTGGCAAATTACCAAAGACTTTTTTTGATTTAGCTGACAACCTTGGTCTTGTAGATATTTGGAGGTTGAAACACCCGACGATGAAGGACTTTACCTTTTTCCCAGAACCGAACCAAAGTTCGGGAAGAATTGATCAGGTGTGGATAACTAAAGAATTGATATCGAGGGTGACTAAGAGTGAGATTGTGCCAAGAACTCTCTCAGATCACAATTCGATTCTGCTGGAATTGAGGAAGAAAGAACAGGCTCCCACTAGATGGAGAATGAATGATAGTTTATTGGATGACCGAAATATTGTGGACAAGGCAAAAGAGACATTGAATGATTATTTCAACTTGAATTTACATAAGGAAACAGGATTAAATACGGTATGGGATGCGAGTAAAGCGGTGATGAGAGGTTTCATGATTCAAAAAAATAATTTTCAGAAGAAACAGAAGGACAAAAAGAAGGAGGAAATTTTGAAACATTTGATGGAATGTGAAAGGAAATTAAATTTGAAACCAAAAGATGAACAGTTAAAACAGAACATTAAAATGCTGCAAACTCAGTTCTCGATGCTGGTAAACCAGGAGATCGAATGGAAAATTAAGGAGATGAAACAAAAAAATTTCGAATCAGCAAATAAAACAGGGAAGCTCCTAGCATGGCAATTAAGAAAAAGACAAAACCAAAATATAATAAATAAATTAAAAATTGATGACGAGGTGATAGAAGAACCAAAAGAAATAAGGAAAGCTTTCCAGAAATTTTATAAAGGTTTGTACCAGCAAGGAAAAGAGGACAGCAAGAAAATAGAGAAATATTTGGAGAAGTATAAATTGGCTCAAATACCGCAGGAGAAGAGAGAAGCTTTGGACACATGTATTTCGGCACAAGAAATCCAAATGGCAAAGAAAGATGAAGTTAGGAAAATCTCCAGGACCAGATGGGCTTTCGGCAAAATACTATAAAGTGTTAAGTGGACAATTGATCCCAGTGCTGTGTGAAGTGATGAATGAAATCATGAAGGAAGGGAGGGTCCCAGATTCTTGGAAAGATGCATACATAACGTTAATACCCAAACAAGATACTGACCAATTAAATGTCAAGAATTATAGACCTATATCTTTGTTGAATAATGATTACAAGCTTTTTGCGGATATTATGGCAATGAGATTGAAAGAAATCTTGAATGAGTTAATACATAAGGATCAAGCTGGCTTCCTTCCTGGTCGACAATTAAAAGGAAATGTGAGACATATATTGAATATCATAGAATATTTGGAGATCAGGAATGATAAGCCAGCGGCATTGATGTTTATTGACGCAGAAAAAGCTTTTGATAACATTTCTTGGCAATTTATGAAAAATAATATGAAAATGATGGGTGTGACGGGGATCTTCCTGACGGGGATTCAAGCAATATATTCTGAACAAAGAGCTAAGCTGATAGTAAACAGTACAGTATCTGAAAGTTTTGAGATTACTAAGGGCACCAGGCAAGGTTGCCCTTTGTCACCTTTATTATTCATCATGGTCCTGGAGGTGTTAGCAAACAGAATGAGAGACTGTTCGGATATAAGAGGTATTAAAGTTGGTGCAAAAGAATTCAAATTGAAGGCCTTTGCAGATGATGTAGTTTTGACTCTGGAGGAACCTGAACTCAGTATTCCGAAAGCTTTAGAAGAAATGGAGAAGTTCGACTATTTAGCCGGATTTAAACTAAATAAAAGTAAAACCAAAGTGTTGGTGAAAAATATGACAAAGGATCAGATAGAAGAGATACAATTAAAATATGGACTTCAGGTGGTGAAGAAAGTTAAATATCTGGGAATCTGGCTATCTGCAAAGAACATAAATCTATTTGAGGATAATTACCAACCTGTCTGGAAAGAGATTAAAAAAGATTTAGAAATTTGGAACAGGTTGAAATTATCCTTCAATGGAAGAATAGCAGCAATCAAGATGAATGTCCTACCGAAGATGTTATTCTTATTTCAAACGCTTCCAATCATTAAAGGGACAGGTCAATTCAAAGAATGGCAAAAGATCCTTTCAAGGTTTATATGGCAGGGGAAGAAACCAATGATAAAGTTTAAACTTCTAGTGGATAAGAAAGAAAGAGGTGGATTCTGTGTGCCAGACTTGAAACTTTATTACGAGGCTTCCTGTCTCTGTTGGTTCAAGGAATGGATAACATTGGAGGACACAGATTTGTTAGATCTAGAAGGATATGATAATAGATTTGGGTGGCATTCCTACCTTTGGTATGATAAAGTCAAGGTGCATAGAGGTTTCCTGAATCATGTGATAAGAAGAGTTTGGATTTGATATCCCGCTTTATCACTACCCGAAGGAGTCTCAAAGCGGCTAACATTCTCCTTTCCCTTCCTCCCCCACAACAAACACTCTGTGAGGTGAGTGGGGCTGAGAGACTTCAGAGAAGTGTGACTAGCCCAAGGTCACCCAGCAGCTGCATGTGGAGGAGTGGAGACACGAACCCGGTTCCCCAGATTACGAGTCCACCGCTCTTAACCACTACACCACACTGGCACACTGGGGAAACATCTATGAGCTTTGGGATAGAAATAAATGTTTGCTAGAAAGGAAAACCCCATGGTGGATTTCCCTAATAGAGGTACTTACAGTAAAGAAATTAAATATGGAAGGGGGGGAATGCCACTTACAGTGATATACTGATGAATACAGACAGAGGTTGAAAAATAAAACCATACAGCCAGATTGAGGATGTACTTACAGGTTGGTTGCAGTACCACCAAGTAAATGATTTATTGTTGTCTGATAAAAAAATTGGATTTGAAGATAAAAAATCTAAATTTCAAATGGAGTTGCTGGAAGGTAAAAGCAAGTTGCTAACTAAAATGTATAACCTTTTGTTGGAATGGTATACGATAGATGAAATGACGAAAGAGGTTATGATTAAGTGGGCAATAGACTTTGGGTATAACATCGACTTTGATGTGTGGTTGAAACTATGGAATGAAAATATGAAATTCACGGCATGTGTCACCTTGAAAGAAAACGTACAAAAAATGATGTATAGATGGTATTTAACTCCAGCGAAACTAGCAAAAATGTATAGAATGAGTGATAATAATTGCTGGAAATGTAGGAAAGAGGAAGGAGTATTTTACCATATGTGGTGGACATGCGAAAAAATGAAGGTGTTTTGGGAACTGATATATAATGAATTAAAAAAGATGTTTAAATATACCTTCCCCAAAAAGCCAGAAGCTTTTTTGCTGGGCTTAATGGGGGAGGAAATTGCTAAAAATGATCAGAGATTATTTATGTATGCAACAACCGCGGCTAGAATATTGATAGCCCAGAGATGGAAAACGCAGGAAATACCGACGATAGAGGAGTGGCAGACGAAGATGGTGGAATATGCTGAACTTGCGAAACTGACCAGCAAGGTACGAGACCAGGACGAAGCGAAATTCCAAAGAGAATGGAGTAAATTTGTGGATTACTTAAGATTGAACCGTGGAAGTTTGAAAACACTAGCGGGACTGGAATAACCCTATGACATTATAAAGAAGTTAAAGAAAGAAACTGCAGGGAAAAGAATGGACTAGAAATACTCTGATCAAGTATTAGAAGTCACCCCAGAATTGGCCCTACTAAACATCTTCCAAGACAATAATGCCCACTTACACCACAAAGAACTCATAACCCACCTACTCTCAGCAGCCAGAAGCATCATAGCCAGACACTGGAGAGACCTGTCAGGAGTAAGCATGGACCAGGGGTACCAAATAGCATGGGAAACAGCCTTTCTAGAAAAACTAACCAACACCTTTCAGAGAGAAATAATAGAAAATGATACAAAATTAGTATCTAAAATGTACAATCTGTTGCTGGAATGGGAAATGAAAGATGAAGAGGTCAAATCAGTTACGATTAAATGGGCGCAAGATGTGGGACATAATATTCAGATGGCGGAATGGAAAAAACTATGGAACAATGATATAAAATTTACAGCTTGTGTGGCAATTAAAGAAAATGATATGAAAATGATGTATAGATGGTATCTACCTCCAGCTAAATTAGCAAAAATGTATAAAACTAAGGAAAGCAAGTCCTGGAAATGTAGAGTAACAGAGGGGACATTTTTCCATATGTGGTAGGATTGTAAAATTATAAAGAAATATTGGGAAATGATTTATAATGAAATGAAGAAGGTGTTTAAAACAACCTTTGTCATAAAAACCCAGAAGCTTTCTTATTAGGTATTACAGGAGTGGACCTGCCAAAATCACAAAAGAATTTGGTTATGTATGCAACAAAGGCCACAGGGACCTTACTAGCACAACATTGGAAAGAAGAAGGTGTCCCATCTAAAGATTGGCAAGTTAAATTAACGGAATGTGCTGAAATGGCAAAATTGACTATGAAACTAAGACTACAATGAATTTAAGGAAGAATGGAAGATGTTTACAGAAGCAATGTACACAGGTTAATACATTAGCAGGGTTTTAAGATTACTTGTAATTTTGTTATGAACGGATAATACTGTAGGTGATTTAAATAGGTTACAAATTTAACAATGGACATGCAGTATGTTGATAAATAATAGAACCAAGGAAGGGATTAGAGGGAAGTCAGTTTGTTTTGTTTTTGTATTGTTGTTTTTATTTTTGTTATTTTTGGAAAATCAATAAAATGTTATTTTAAAAAAAAACCCAAAAAAACACTAACCAACAAACTGAAACTTACATGGGGACAAATAGAAGAAGATGCCTTCACCCTGGTATGGTTCCCCTTTATCACATACACAGCCGAACAAGACAACAAGAACCCGCCAACAGCATACAAATCAATCTGGCTAACATGATCCAAAAACACACACACACACCCCACTCTCACACAAAAACAAATTTCACTACAGCCAATCAAAGACCACTCTAAACCACACCCTGGGCCACCCCAACCTCTCTCATCACCAAAGAAATACAACAAGTGAATAGTAAAGAGAAACCACACAAGTGATGCTGACACAAAACCCCACACATACACTAAGTAGAAGAATAGAAGCATTGCCACCCGACCCGACCCCCACTCACCATGCCCCACTCTTTCCCCCTTTTCTTCCTAACATAAAAAAACACTTTGTACTGGGGGGGGGGGAGAGAAACAAGAGTGTGTTGCTGCTACATACCAACTCCCTATTAAGAATAAAAATTCACACCCTTGGAACAATAAGAAATTTTACATCCAATACTGTGCTTATTTTTCATTTGAAGTTAAAATGGAAAGCCACTGGTGTGTATTTAATACCAAGATCCTCATCTAGAAAAAACACAATTCATCCTAATTCTTAAAGATACGTTAAATCTACACCTGCAGTACTGAAAGGAACAAAAGTGCTTATTCGCTCTTCAGAAATTTACTCCTGAGTATATCAGATGTTTACTCAGCTAAAACACACACCTTGCTTTTACAGTAGGATCCTGTAGCAGTACTGAGGGATTATTTGTTTACCATTGGTTGAAAGCAATATTAAAACAATGTTTCTACATGTGCATGTTAAAAGCTTACCAAAATTTTAAAAATTTCACCAGCTATCTAAAAATGGGGAAAGAGGCAGAATTTCATTTTGAGAACATGTGATGCTCACACGTGTGATGTCGTGACATCACATGCTCAACGCTCCCCCCCCCATCTCCCTTGCAAGCTGGCGCCTCTGGTCCTAATTGTTACCCTACAAAAAAATTCACTGGACACCACTGTCCACCCCTCATGAGTCCCTGCCCTTCATGTGCACCCACCTGGTCTCATGCAAGGGCAAGATGGAGAACAAGGCCACTTGGGCCAGGGTCATGTGGGAGGAAGCAAGGTAACCTGATTCTCGGCTTCCATACAGCTCAACTGCTTAGAGCATGGTTCTGATAATGCCAATGTTGCAGGTTCAATCCCCATATGGGATGGGTGCATATTCCTGCATTGCAGGAGGTTGGACTAGATGATCCTCAGGGTTCCTTCCAACTTTACAGTTCTATGATTCTAAGCCATTTAGGACTTCAAAGGTAATCAACCAGCATATAAATGGAAACAGGAAGCATACACAGAACCAATGCAAATAGAATAAGATTGGGGTTATGTGCTCCAATAAATCTGGCAACTGCATTTTGCACTCACAGGTCTGTCTTCTCCAATAACTTGCTATACTGGACACTACTAGTCATTGCCACCACTTGCGTGTCCCAGAACAACACTGGATGAAAGAGTATCTCCAAACTGCACATCTCTTTGCTGCAGAACAGAGTGAATATCCTCACTAAGTTTGGCAGAATCTCTGACCAACAGCATCTCCATACAATCTGGATAAACTGCTCTGGAACTGTTCTTCAATATTCATTGCCTTCTCTGTGTGATCAGAAGATGAAAATGAGAGGCAGAGCTGCATGTCATCAGCCTAGGGACCATTGTAGGGCAGGCACTGGTAACCTCAGGGCTGGGTTACTACAATGCACTCTGGGGGTACAGAATGCAACAACCAAACTGCTGGTGGGGCACATGGCTGACATCATAGAATCATAGAATCATAGAGTTGGAAGAGACCACAAGGGCCATCCAGTCCAACCCCCTGCCAAGCAGGAAACACCATCAAAGCATTCCTGACAGGTGGCTGTCAAGCCTCTGCTTAAAGACCTCCAAAGAAGGAGACTCCACCACACTCCTTGGCAGCAAATTCCACTGTCGAACAGCTCTTACTGTCAAGAAATTCTTCCTAATGTTTAGGTGGAATCTTCTTTCTTGTAGTTTGAATCCATTGCTCCGTGTCCGCTTCTCTGGAGTAGCAGAAAACAACCTTTCTCCCTCCTCTATATGACATCCTTTTATATATTTGAACATGGCTATCATATCACCCCTTAACCTTCTCTTCTCCAGGCTAAACATACCCAGCTCCCTAAGCCGTTCCTCATAAGGCATCGTTTCCAGGCCTTTGACCATTTTGGTTGCCCTCCTCTGGACACGTTCCAGCTTGTCAATATCCTTCTTGAACTGTGGTGCCCAGAACTGGACACAGTATTCCAGGTGAGGTCTGACCAGAGTGGTACTATTACTTCCCTTGATCTAGATGCTATACTCCTATTGATGCAGCCCAGAATTGCATTGGCTTTTTTAGCTGCTGCATCACACTGTTGACTCATGTCAAGTTTGTGATCTACCAAGACTCCTAGATCCTTTTCACTTGTACTGCTCTCAAGCCAGGTATCACCCATCCTGTATTTGTGCCTTTCATTTTTTTTGCCCAAGTGTAGTACTTTACATTTCTCCCTGTTAAAATTCATCCTGTTTGCCTTGGCCCAGTTCTCTAATCTGTTAAGGTCATTTTGAAGTGTGACACCATTTTGAAGTGTGACACCATTTTGAAGTGTGACACCATTGTTGAAACATCTGCACTGGCTGCCCATCCACTACCAAGCAAGGTTCAAGGTCTTTGTATTTACAAAGTCCAAAGCAACTTAGGTTCAAGCTACTTTGGGGCCCACCTACACCTTTATATCCCCATTTGATCACTGAGATCATCTGCAGGAACGATGTTAGTCATCCCACGAGCTGATGAGGTGATCTGACAACAACTAGAAGCCAAGCATTTGGTGCTGTCACCTTCTGTTTTAACCTTTGAACACCTGCTGAAAACTTTTCTATGCTGCCAAGCTTATGCAGGCAATTAAGAAAACATCTTTTGCTAATAGTTGATGGACTCTGATTGTAAATTTCAACATGGTTGTTACTGTATATACTTTTATTGTTCTTATGATATAGCGTGTGCATGCACACACACACACAAATAATTTAGATTACAGTAGATACTAGTGGCCCACAACTGGAGCATAAGTTTAGTTTAGGTGAATCACATCAGAGGTGCCACAATAATATTTTGACAGGAATGGCAGATACAGAAGGAGCAGGGAGAGAAAGAGAGGGAAAGATTGTCTACATCTGTCAATCTGCTATGCATTTGAAAATTCTCCTGTGTAGACTCAAGGGTGATTAATCTTTTGGATATACCAAGGAAGTTGCAATGTTAAATGAGAGGTAATTAGAAGCATAGCAAACCACAAAGTTTAATTATCCTTCTTTCCAAAACCTTTTTATTGCATTTATTTCTTTTATTTTAAGAGAACTGCATCTAATTTCTTCTTGAAAGTGTTTCCTGAGAGCAGGGGGATGTTGACTATAATTAGCAGATTTAAATTCAGACCAATATCCAACAGCAGCAGGGCTTCCAAAAAGACACTTCTGGAGGTTGCCTTCATTGTGAGAGTTAATTGAGTGATGTGGTGTTGAAATAGTTGAAAGCTCAGGAAAACAGCCCAAAGGTCATGAATACATCAAAACTAACAAGTACTGTATGATATGATGAAAGAGCAAAATTTAAGAACATAGAACAACTAACTGAATTATTTGGCATACTCAGCCTAGCAGAGTTTATTGGAATCAATGGGCTCAGGCATGTGCTGGATTGTAGCCAAATTACCCAGCCTCTCATACGGTATAAGCAAGAAAGTCATGATTTCCCCCCAGTTGGTTATTGATGTGTTAAGAGTAGAAGAATCATACTTGTACTGAAAGATAACATCACTCTTGCAAAATAAAAAATAAAAAAATTCCTTCCAGTAGCGCCTTAGAGACCAACTAAGTTTGTTCTTGGTATGAGCTTTCGTGTGCATGCACACTTCTTCAGATACACTGAAACAGAAGTCACCAGACCCTTATATATAGTGAGAGGGTGGGAGGGGTATTACTCAGAAGGGTGGTGGGAATGGGTGATAGCTGTGGTAAACCTGTTGACAACTGTTAACGACTGCAATTAGTCTTACAGGAAAAAGCTCATACCAAGAACAAACTTAGTTGGTCTCTAAGGTGCTACTGGAAGGAATTTTTTCATTTTTCATTTTGTTTTGACTATCACTCTTGCAGTTTCACTGTTCCTTTCACCCTGTGCCAGATAGGCATACATGAGCTGTTAAAATACAAAGTTTTATCTTATGATGAAACATAGTCTGGCAATGGAACCAATAATGTCTCTGATATGCCTGTGAACATTGCGGAGCTCATCTTGCTTTACTGGCCGAGGGAGCCAAAAGAGATGGAATACCTCTGCCACTCTGCTTAAAATGGTGGTGATGATGATGGGAAATGGCATGGAAGGAGAGGATCCAAAGAGAAAAATATTTCCCTAGAGCCATGGTTCCAGACAAAGAGAGGGGGGGTGGGGCTGGGGAGAGAAAGAGAGAGCCTGGCTAGAGTCATGCAGGAAGCTTCATAGCTGTCTGGGCATTTGAACCTGGATTTCTCTGCTCTGAGTCTTCCCACTGGGAGGTTTAAGTCTTCCCTCTCCAGCTATGTGAAAACCTGCCCCCCCCCCGCCCTTGCTAGTGTAGCAGTTTGTATGAGTAGCGACATTCCTGTTCACACCAATCTGCTAAGAGCTTCCCAGTTAAACTGTGAAGGGGTTAGGTAAGCCTCAAACTAGGTAAAAGGCACACAAAAAAGAAATGGCCTGTGTCTCTCACTGGCTGCTAGAGATGCAACCCTTTTGCACCCAGCAGGTGTGTCAATCAGGATCAGGCATAGGCAAACTTGGCCCTCCAGATGTTTTGGGACTACAACTCCCATCATCCCTAGCTAACAGGGCCAGTGGTCAGGGATGAGTTGTAGTCCCAAAACATCTGGAGGGCCGAGTTTGCCTATGCCTGATCAGGATAAAAGGAACAAGGTCCAGGCCTTGCATCTCTCTCATGGGTATGCTGCCTTTACTAACAACCAGGCCCTAAAACATTAGAGAGCACTCAAGTAAAGGCAATTCATTAAAATGTATTTTCTTTGCATAAACCAGTAGCTGCTGACTCATGCCCTGAGGCATGAGACATTGTATCATTAATTTGTACTGTACCCCTTCTTCTCTAAATATGAATGACTAGCAATTTTCTGAAGAACGTATTATTTTTTGTTATCACACACAGGGATATATTTTTAAAGGAAGTCTTATTTCTGTGTTCAGTTGCATAATAACCAAGCTGAAAACAAGTTCCTGGCTTCAGTAGGCGTTAGTTAGAGATAGTCAGATCACAGCCTAATATATGCCTGCCCATGTTGACTTGGTCCGCAATAAATGAACCATAGTTAATAAAACATGGCTTACTGTTACATCTGCACTCACCATAGGGCCTTACCTATTATTTGTTAGGTTTGGTTTGTCTGCAAAAAAAAAAAAAAGCCATGGTTGTTGTTGGGTTCACTGCATGATGAAGACACACCTTTTTAACTTCACCTTTGACATTTAAGGCATTTTGTTTTGTGGTTCAATTTCTTTTGTTCTGTTCCATTTGGGAATTGCAATGGTTTTATTTATTTATTTATTTATTTTGTAATTGTATCTTCTATTGTTGTAACCTGGTCTGTGACTAGGATGGGTCTGTGACCTGTGGGCTGGTAAGAAATCAAGTAAATTAAATCTTTGATACTCTTTTATTTGGAATGTTTGCTGTTTCTTCATCATAGATGCCTAATACGTTTTCATGGTCCATTCATAAAGCCTTGTCAGGTCTGAAGAAGTGTGCATGCACACGAAAGCTCATACCAAGAACAAACTTAGTTGGTCTCTAAGGTGCTACTGGAAAGAATTTTTTTATTTTTTATTTTGCCTTGTCAGGTCATTGTGTTCACATCTTCTGTATTATTTTCATTTCTGAAATGAAATGATGCGGGTGGCGCTGTGGGTTAAACCACAGAGCCTGGGGCTTGCCGATCAGAAGGTATCGACCAGAAGTGGCTTAGTCATGCTGGCCACATGACCTGGAAGCTACGCCGGCTCCCTCGGCCAATAAAGCGAGATGAGCGCCGCAACCCCAGAGTCGGTCACGACTGGACCTAATGGTCAGGGGTCCCTTTACCTTTACCTTTAAGATGAGGCATTGTACCCATTCCCCCTATATAATAAAAAATTGAACAAATGAGGACTTCAATAATGTGCTGTGTGATCACAGAAGAGACCTTTTGCCCTGTGCGTCACCTGGGCCTCAGAATGTGTGCTTGGCAAAGCTGAGCTTTGTTCTAAAAATTATGAAGGAAGCAAGCAAGACATAACTGTGAAACTTGTGGGCATACATGGTCTATGAAATAATAACTGTGCTATCATTTGTAAGCTATGTAGCATCCTAAGCTTGCTTACCAAGGCTCCAGTAGTACACAGTGGTCTGGGTTGCAACCTCATTTGTACAAGATGTAGAAATGCATAACGTTTTCTACAATGATTGAAGAATTAATTTTGCATTCAGATCCTAAACTCAGCAACCTGGTTTCTTGGCAATTTTCTCCCCTGAAGTTTTCATCTTCGGGAGTCCTCTATCCTGCATTCTGGTGAGCAGCCAGCTTTTCTTTGGGGCTCTTTGGAGAATTCTCTCACTTTCTGAGCAAGGTCAAGAAGAACAGGTTGAGAGCAAATAATAAAATGATTGAAAGAAACTGCAATATGTATTAGCAGGTCTATTAATCCTTTAGTACGAGGTGAAGCTCCAACTGTCCTTACATTTCCATGAGCCCCAAAATGGTTGGAAATCTTCAGGATATCCATATTCATGCAAGAAGCTAAGGAGCTTGGGAAGCGCCTTTTATTCTTACAGGCTGCAATAAAATATAATACAAATAGCCCAAGGAAACGTTCGAACCATTTAGAGAAACACTTTCTGTTTACACAGAAAGTTAGTTTACACTGCAGTTAGTTACTTAGAACTAACTGTAGAACACAGCAACAAATATGGAAAGTTAGAGACTGCTTTTCTACTGGTAATAGAAACAAACAAACAAACAAAAATCCTTCCAGTAGCACCTTAGAGACCAACTAAGTTTGTTTTTGGTATGAGCTTTCGTGTGCATGCACACTTCTTCAGATACAGAGATACTTAAACATCTGTGTGTATCTGAAGAAGTGTGCATGCACATGAAAGCTCATACTAAAAACAAACTTAGTTGGTCTCTAAGGTGCTACTGGAAGGATTTTTAATTATTTTTTATTTTGTTTTGACTACGGCAGACCAACACGGCTACCTACCTGCTACTAGTAATAGGTTTATGGAGGACATAAAGACTAAATTCAAATAACGTGAAACCAATAATTCAAGGAGTATATCATAACATTAATGCAACCAGTGGCATTGCAATGGGGGTGTGGGGGATGCGGTGCGCCCCGGGTGCCATGTCTGGGGGGTGACAAGATGGCACCCCACGTGGGCTCACCCCGCCCCAGAGGCGCAAGCAGCCATCGTGTCGCCGTATCCGCATGTGGAGGATCCTCCATTCGCGGCTGCAGCCGCAAGCAGAGTATCCCGGCACCGTCTGTGTGGCACTGGAGCAGTGCCGCCAGCATCCCGCTATGTAGAGCACATGTACGGCGTCACCACGTACGGCTCAGGGTGATGATGGTGCTATGCCCCCCAGGCTTCAGCTCTAGTGCTGTTCTTGCTCTGAGATTGGCTACCTTCTTTGAGGATGGGCGACTTGTTGCTGAGGAAAGCCATCTGATTCTCCCTTGGCCCCTAGCACATCTACTAGCCAGAGAGTAGGCAATAGTGAGCGCCAGAAGTAGGCAGAAGAACACTCCTGATCCTAACTGGGCCCAAACAGACCCTCCTAGTCCTCTTGAGGAGCAGCTCAAGCCCCAGTTGCCTCTAACATTGCCTCCACTGTGCTGCAGGTAGACTATTCAATTAAATGAACTCAGTCTTCAACAATAAAGAAAAATAAAGAACGGCAGCAGCAAAAGAGATGGCATTCATCTCAGGTAAACTGATATATTCCTGTAAGAAGTCTTTTCATTTCCTCTTAAGGTTTTTTATTATTGAAAACTCACACAATTTCTGGGGATGATAGTCAAAGCTCATAAATCAGTTGATTTAGAACTTGACAAGGCAATGGGTAAGACAGCCTGCATTCTATCAGCTCCAGACCTTTTCACTTCCCTTTATGGTGACAATGACAGCACTGGTGGAGGAAGAGGAGGACGGGGGGAGCGTACTGCCCCCGGCAGCGCGATCCCGGTGGGGTGCCATGGCGGCTGCCCCCTCCCCGTCCGCACTGGGCGCCATGCCCCCACAGGTGGTGTGCCATGCCCCCAGGACGCGCACCACACCCCCGCCTGCACTCCGCCCCCGGTGCCGGAGCATGAAGCTCTGCCACTGAATGACAGCTATGCAGGGGGGAGCTAGGGGTGGAACCTTATTCACAGTGATTCAGAAGCCTATAAAGTAATTACTCAAGTGATATGATTTATTGGACACAGTAAATTAATAAAAGTGCACTCTGGAGCAAACTCAGATTCTTTTCCTATGGCATCAACACTGAAAAACAGTGATGATCTGAAAATGAGGTTCATCATAAATTCTCTGGGGGAATTTAAACAATCGTTATGTCAAAGGGGATTCAAAACGTCTGCTCAGAAAACCTCACAAGGTGCAATCCACCAATGGCAAATCGCATTGAAATGAATGAGCTCAGCAGGCAAGACACTCCTTGGAGGGGAGATCATTCTGGAGGTGTGGAGTTGCCACAGAAAAGCCTAATAAAGCTGGTTGCTAAGAGGGCGACCCTCTGGCAAGATTTGCTGGGATTAGCATTTTAGGATGTAGCAGATCTCCAGTTCAGCCAGCTGATTACAGAGTCAGCCAGACTCAGCTGGCATTAAGCTCCTCACTCTGGCTCAGTCAAGGATTGTTGTTGTTGGTTAATCATTTAGTCGTGTCGTGACTCCATGGACCAGAGCATGCCAGGCACTCCTGTCTTCCACTGCCTCTCACAGTTGTTGGTAGCTTTGAGAACACTGTCCAACCATCTCGTCCTCTGTCGTCCTCTTCTCCTTGTGCCCTCCATCTTTCCCAACATCAGGGTCTTTTCCAGGGAGTCTTCTCTTCTCATGAGGTGGCCAAAGTATTGGAGCCTCAGCTTCAGGATCTGTCCTTCCAGTGAGCACTCAGGGCTGATTTCCTTCAGAATGGATAGGTTTGATCTTCTTGCAGTCCATGGGACTCTCAAGAGTCTCCTCCAGCACCATAATTCAAAAGCATCAATTCTTCGGCGATCAGCCTTCTTTATGGTCCAGCTCTCACTTCCATACATCACTACTGAGAAAACCATAGCTTTAACTATACGGACCTTTGTCGACAAGGTGATGTCTCTGCTTTTTAAGATGCTGTCTAGGTTTGTCATTGCTTTTCTCACAAGAAGCAGGCATATTTTAATTTCGTGTCACCATCGGCAGTGATCATGGAGCCCAGTTGTAAACAAAATCTGCCCTTTTCCCCTTATCGGGTATTCAAGAGCCCATATAGTCAGGTGAGTCAGGTGACTAGCTGTGGGCGGAGCTAGTCAGTGCCTGGAGGCCAGCTGCGCACGCCTAGCGGAGCGCGCAGTTTGACCCATCTTTTAGATAGAGGGGAGCTAGTCTCAAACGTTTATTGGGGGAGACCTAGGCTTCTAGGCTTCTTTTTTTGTCCTGACTTCAAGCTCTTCAAGATGGAGGGTGAAGGAACAACTGCAGTCACCTGCAATTCCTGCACAATGTTTGTCTTCTTGCCAAAGGATGTAGGCAACTACACCTGCAGCAAGTGCAAGTTGGTTGCCCTACTAGAAGACAAGGTCCAGCAACTTCAGGCCCATCCAGAAAATTAAAGAGCTGGAGCTTTTCTTGGATGCAGCAGAGCACACTGTCTGGACCAAGCAGGAGACAGGGCACATCCCTGAGGAGGAGATCAGTTCCCCAACACAGGAGCCAGATGTATGGAGGAACGTGACTCACAGAAGTAGAATGCCCAGGGATCGCTCTGAGTGTTTAGAACTACACAATCGATTTGAAGTGCTCTCCCTTAACATGGAAGACGAAGAACAGACTCCATTTGAAGATTGCTCCATCATCACAGTTGATGAGGAATATGAAGACGAGCAGCAAAGTCAGTCCTCTGGGAATGTGCAGGTGACCTTGGAAGGGACAGCACATGTAAGAATCCCAACCAAGCCTATGAGGAGGCGTGTAGTGGTGATAGGGGATTCCCTACTGAGGGGTACAGAAGCAATGATCTGTGGGCCTGACAAGACGTCTCGAGAGGTGTGCTGTCTCCCCGGGGCCAAGATCCAAGATGTAACAGAACGGCTGCAAGGAATCATAAAACCCACTGACAAATACCCCTTCCTTTTGGTCCATGTAAGAACCAATGACACTGCAAGCCATAGACTCCAGAAGATCAAAAGTGATTATGAGGCTCTGGGCAGGAAGTTGAAGCAATTAAATGCACAAATTGTCATCTCATCGGTCCTCCCAGTTGAACGACGTGGCCCAGGGAGAGAGGGAAAAATAGGGGAAGTGAACAACTGGCTTCGCAAATGGTGCCAGCAGGAACGGTTTGGATTCTTAGATCACAGTCTGCAGTTTCTTGAAGATGGACTTCTGGCAAGTGATGGGCTGCACCTCACAAGGGTTGGGAGGAATGTTTTTGCCAACAATCTCAAAAACCTCATCAGGAGGGCTTTAAACTGACATGTGGGGGAGGGAGACAGTGGTCCTGAAGGTAGGAGTCTATCAAATGCTGAAGATGATCGTCCAAATGTCAAGGACCAAATGGAGCAAACAGCACGCAGACCTACCGTCTTTCCCCCTTTTTAAGACACCGTCTTATAATTTTTTTTCCTCAAAAAAACACAGGGTGGCTTATTTTCGGGGGGATGTCTTATTTTTATTACGTCAGTATGGTACGGTACAGCCTCCCCTGAGCAGGCGGGGCAGAACTCCGCAAGAGGCGCGTTTCCCCCCCCCCCGTGCCTCTCGCTGGTTCGCTGGCTGGTTCGCGCACGGGGAACAAGCAGGGCAGGAAGAAGCGTCTCCCCCCCACACACGCCTCTCCCTGCGCGCTAAGCAGGAGGGGCTGAGGAGGCGATGGGAACAATGGCGGCACCACGGCTTACTTTTGGGGTACGTCTTACTTCTCACAAAGGTAAAAAAAACCTGCCATGGCTTACTTTATGACTACGTATTAAAAAAGGGGAAACAGGGTAGTGGTGGGAGGGAAAAATCCTTAAATAAGAGACTAGGGGGAATGATCAATGGTCTTCATTGTCTGTATACTAATGCACAGAGCATGGGAAATAAACAAGATGAACTTGAGCTCTTGGTACAGCAAACTAAATACGACGTAATAGGCATCACTGAAACCTGGTGGGATGAGTCTCATGATTGGAATGTAGTAATAGAGGGATACAATCTATTTCAGAGAAATAGACCAAACAGGAAAGGAAGAGGAGTGGCGTTATATGTCAGGGATGTGTATACCTGTGAAGAGATTCATGATTTAAAACTTCAAAGCCGAATTGAGAGTATCTGGGTCAAAATTAAGGGAGAGAAAAATAACAGTGATCTCATTGTGGGGGCTTACTATAGATCCCCAAGCCAAACTGAGGACACAGATGATGCCTTCCTGGAACAGTTGACCAAGCATTCAAAAGGAAGTGAGATAGTAGTAATGGGGGATTTCAACTATCCTGATATTTGTTGGATGTCAAACTCAGCCAAGAGCATAAGGTCGAACAGATTCCTCACTGACCTTGCAGACAATTTCATTGTCCAGAAAGTGGGAGAAGCAACAAGAGGATCAGCCATTTTAGATCTGGTCCTAACCAATAGTGATGACCTGGTTAGTGGGGTAGAAGTGGCAGGATCATTAGGTGGGAGTGATCATGCTCTTCTGGAGTTTATTATACAGCGGAAAGGAGCAACCAAACATACTAAGACCCAAATTCTAGACTTTAAGAAAGCCGACTTCAGAAAACTTAGGGAAATGCTGGGTGTGATCCCATGGTCAGTAATACTAAAAGGGAAGGGAGTTCATGATGGATGGGAGTTTGTTAAAAGGGAGATATTAAAAGCACAACTTCAAGCAGTACCAATGAGACAAAAACATGGAAGGTGCCTAAAGAAGCCAGGGTGGCTATCTAAAGAACTTTTAACTGAGTTAAGATTTAAAAGGGATATGTACAAAAAATGGAAAAGGGGGGAAACCATCAGAGAGGAATTCAAACAAATAGCCAGCACGTGTAGAGACAAAGTCAGAAAAGCTAAAGCACAGAATGAACTCAGGCTTGCTAGAGAGGTTAAAAGCAATAAAAAGGGCTTTTATGGGTATGTCCGTAGCAAAAGGAAGAACAAGGAAACAGTGGAGTCACTTAGAGGAGAAGATGGTGAAATGCGAACGGGGGACACAGAAAGGGCAGAACTCCTCAATACCTTCTTTGCCTCAGTCTTCTCCAAAAAAGAAAACAATGCCCGACCTGAAGAATATGGAGCAGATGATTCAGCAGGGAAAACACAGCCCAGAATAAGTAAGGAGGTAGTACAAGAACACTTGGCTAGATTAGATGTATTCAAGTCTCCAGGGCCAGATGAACTACATCCAAGAGTATTAAAAGAACTGGCAGAGGTGATTTCAGAACCACTGGCAGTAATCTTTGAGAATTCCTGGAGAACAGGCGAAGTCCCAGCAGACTGGAGGAGGGCAAATGTTGTCCCTATTTTCAAAAGGGGGGAAAGAGAGGACCCAAACAATTATTGCCCAGTCAGCCTGACATCAATACCAGGAAAGATTCTAGAGCAGATCATTAAGCAAATGGTCTGTGAGCACCTAGAAAGGAACGCTGTGATCACTAAAAGTCAGCATGGGTTTCTGAAAAGTAAGTCATGTCAGACTAATCTGATCTCATTTTTTGACAGAATTACAAGCCTGGCAGATGAAGGGAACACTGTGGATGTAGCCTATCTTGATTTCAGCAAGGCCTTTGACAAGGTGCCCCATGATATGCTTGTAAAGAAGCTGGTAAAATGCGGGCTAGACAATGCTACCATTCAGTGGATTTGTAACTGGCTGACTGACCGAACCCAAAGGGTGCTCATCAATGGCTCCTCTTCATCCTGGAGAGAAGTGACTAGTGGGGTGCCACAGGGTTCTGTCTTGGGCCCAGTCTTATTCAACATCTTTATCAATGACTTGGATGATGGGCTTGAGGGCATCCTGATCAAGTTTGCAGATGACACCAAATTGGGAGGGGTGGCTAATACCCCAGAGGACAGGATCACACTTCAAAATGACCTTAACAGATTAGAGAATTGGGCCAAAGCAAACAAGATGAATTTTAACAGGGAGAAATGTAAAGTACTACACTTGGGCAAAAAAAAAAATGAAAGACACAAATACAGGATGGCTGACACCTGGCTTGAGAGCAGTACATATGAAAAGGATCTAGGAGTCTTGGTAGACCATAAACTTGACATGAGTCAACAGTGTGATGCAGCAGCTAAAAAAGCCAATGCAATTCTGGGCTGCATCAATAGGAGTATAGCATCTAGATCAAGGGAAGTAATAGTACCACTGTATTCCACTCTGGTCAGACCTCACCTGGAATACTGTGTCCAGTTCTGGGCACCACAGTTCAAGAAGGATACTGACAAGCTGGAACGTGTCCAGAGGAGGGCAACCAAAATGGTCAAAGGCCTGGAAACGATGCCTTATGAGGAACGGCTTAAGGAGCTGGGTATGTTTAGCCTGGAGAAGAGAAGGTTAAGGGGTGATATGATAGCCATGTTCAAATATATAAAAGGATGTCATATAGAGGAGGGAGAAAGGTTGTTTTCTGTTGCTCCAGAGAAGCGGACATGGAGCAATGGATTCAAACTACAAGAAAGAAGATTCCACCTAAACATTAGGAAGAACTTCCTGACAGTAAGAACTGTTCGACAGTGGGATTTGCTGCCAAGGAGTGTGGAGGAGTCTCCTTCTTTGGAGGTCTTTAAGCAGAGGCTTGACAGCTACCTGTCAGGAATGCTTTGATGGTGTTCCTGCTTGGCAGGGGGTTGGACTGGATGGCCCTTGTGGTCTCTTCCAACTCTATGATTCTATGATATAGAGTCCTTATGTGGGTTCCCTATCGGTAGGAGAAAATAACAGAGGACAACCAGAGAATATTGAAAAGCAAAGCAGCTAGTAAGTTTGATCTTTATTAAAACTGTTGCAACAGGGTTCTCCCCCCCATAGGCAGGAGAGAGGAGGAGGAGGACCCTGAAGAAAGGTGTGCCAGCCCTTATATACACTTTTGAAATTGCCCACCCTCAAACTTAAGACCACCCCCAGAAACATCATACATATATCACAGAAGGGGTGTAGCCCAAGACCCCCACCCCACCTCCCAATACATCATACATACATCACAGAAAGAGGTGGTCTCCAGCAAAATCCTGTCTGGCAGAAAACCTGTCAATGGTCACTGATTGGATCACCCGGGCAGCCTGACCATTCTTTTGTAATGATAATACTTAATTCCTGAGCCAGGTCACAGGCTCACCCTATTCACACCTTAAATGTGCCCTTAAGGCAGGATTTGTGAGCACAGAGACAATGCGGAGGTTTTTTTCATTTCCTCCCTCCTTGCAGAGAAACATTTGGTCAGTTTGGGAGACTCAAAAATGTTTTCAGGACTGTTTCAGACATTAAGATAAGATAAGATAAGATAAGATAAGATAAGATAAGATAATTTATTGTCATTGCACAAGTACAAGCACAACGCTATACAAGTGCAACGAAATTGGATGCCCCCCGTAAAAACAGAAAGAAAGAAAAAACAAAACAAAAAGCAGCACAAAACACACACACACACCAAAGAAAGCCACACATACTCACACATACACCCATCACAGCTCTCCAAGGTCATATTATCTGGTTACATCGTTTAAGATGGTTATAGCTCTTGGGTAGAAACTGTTCTTCAATCTATTTGTTCTTGATCTAATTGTTCTATATCTTCTACCTGAAGGCAGTGGTGCAAAGAGGCTATGTCCTGGATGAGATGGATCCTTTAAAATATTGTTAACCTTTTTAAGGCAACGGGAACTGTATAGTTCTTCCAGAGATGGGAGAGGATGACCAATAATATTTTGGACTGTGGTTATGACCTTCTGAAGTATCTTCTTCTCCCTGGCTGTGCAGCTGGAGAACCAAGCACAAATACAGTATATAAGAATGCTCTCTATGGAGCCTTGGTAGAAGGACACCAGCAGTCTCTCACACAGATTGTTCTTCTTTAAAAGTCTGAGGAAATAAATTCTCTGCTGGGCCTTCTTTACCAGAGCAGTAGTATTTGCGCTCCAAGTCATACCCTGCTCTATAAGCACTCCCAAAAACTTGAACACAGCCACCCTCTCCACCTGGTCCCCGCCGATATACAGGGGCTGAATATCCACCTTTTTCCCCCTGTAATCCACCACCAGTTCTTTGGTCTTGGCAGTATTTAGAGCCAGATTGTTATCACTACACCAAGCACAGAACTGCTTCACCTCATCCCTATAGGCGGACTCATCCCCTCCTGAAATGAGCCCCACCACAGTAGTGTCATCAGCAAACTTGATGATTTTGTTGCTGGAATAGATGGCTGTACAGTCATACATAATAGAGGGTATAGAGCAGGGGACTCAACACACAACCCTGTGGTGAGCCGGTGTTAAGGCTAAGGGCTGTGGACATATGTGACCCTACTCTAACCCTCTGAGAACGATCTGACAGAAAGTTCAAAACCCAGAGACAAATGGAGTTAGAAAGTCCAATCATCTCTAGCTTGGACACCAGTCTACGGGGGAGGATCGTGTTGAAAGCAGAGCTGAAATCCACGAACAGCAGCCTCGCATAACTCCCCGGCTGCTCTAGATGGGACAGAGCAGCATGGAGAGTGGTGGTGATGGCATCTTCCATGGATCTGTTTGCCCTGTATGCAAACTGGTAGTTGTCAAAGGTCGATGGAAGACAGGAAATATTGTGACTACGTACCAGTTTCTCAAAACACTTCATGATGATAGGAGTCAGTGCAACTGGTCTGTAGTCATTTAAACTGCTAATTGTGGATTTTTTAGGCAGGGGAACAATAGTTGACGACTTCAGGCAGGGTGGGACAATAGACTGGTGTAGAGACTTGTTGAAGATCTTAGTGAAGACCCTCGCCAGCTGATCCGCTGGTGTATATATTTACCGTATGTACATGTTTGCCTTGTACATTTAATTTATATATTTGAGACCTTAAATTCTTATAACATTTCTCCATTTCTCCCCTTCTATTTGCCAGGAGGTGATGGGACCAGTGGCCATGACCTTAGTTTTTTGATGTTGAGCTTCAGACCATATTTTGCGCTCTCCTCTTTCACCCTCATTAAAAGGTTCTTTAATTCCTCCTCACTTTCTGCCATCAAAGTTGTGTCATCTGTATATCTGAGGTTGTTGATATTTCTTCCAGCAATCTTAATTCCGGTTTGGGATTCATCCAGTCCAGCCTTTCACATGATGAATTCTGCATATAAGTTAAATAAATATGCCAAGGATACACTGGCATAAACTTGCTCATCCCAACTCAGCTGGGGCTCAGCCAATGTTGGTGTAAGTCTCCCCAAAGGAGTGTTATGGGGACATGGCAGGAGTGGAGCCAGAAGTTGGAGGCTTGGTCTGGATCCTAAGTCTATTTAGGTCAGTTATCTGACCTAGCAACCCAGCACTGAACACTATCGTAAAGCCCTGGATTCCCACTGCAAGGCTTAGGGACAGCAGAAGCAGCAGCCCTACTGCTGAACAGGGTTTGGCTCTGGTGTGAGTTTGCACCTGTCACGATCTAGCTGTCTCCCAGGCTTAATAAGCAGCAAGTAGACATCGTCAGTTTACAAGCAGATTTATTAAACACAGTACCGGTAATTGCACTCAGAGCAGCTCCCACAGGCTACTGTCTCTTTCAAGACGTTGAGGCATCCGGGCTCCGACTTCGGCACCAACAGGAAGCACGCCAGAACCCCGCCTCCCGCTTCCTTGACTGACGCCTTTCCCTGACCCTCATTAACCTGTGGGCATGGGGAGCTTGTGGCTGGCCTCCTATCTCTTCCTCTGACGAATCATCTCTCCCCTGTGTTGTTGCTAGAGTCCACTTCTCAGTGACTGGCCTCTCTCCAGCCCCCTCTTGCCTTCACGAGAATTTATCTCCTCTTCTCCGGCTGAGGAGAAGGCGGGTTGCGGGCGACTGTCTTCAAACGGCTGAGAAGGAAGCAAAACTACTCCTTCCTCCTCTGACTCCCTGTCCCCCTCATCACCCTCATCATCGCTCTGGGGAGCCCTGTCCCTGACAGCACCAGTTTAATTTACACACACAGGCTTGCTTGTTTTCTACCAGTTTCTTGTGCATAAGATTGCCCCTTTAGTCTACAGAAATCGACAAACCATCCTTCATTAATCAATTGGTGGAAATCCTGTCCAAAATGGTTGTCACCTGTACAATGCAAAAGTCACACTAAGAAGTGCTGCATTCCTTACCATCTGAGAAGGTTCAAAAATAATTGGTTCCAAGGGACAGATCACACTCTGCCCACATGTACTCTGCATGCAATGGGGCAAAGGATGGGTTCACAGACAGCGGTGGAGGAAGCCCCTTGGGCACCCGGAGCGGCAAACCCCGGGACACCCGGGGGTGGGGTGTCACTACGCAGCGCACACACACATGTGTCACCACGCACGGCACATGCGTCACCATGCAGCGACGCTGCCCATGCGCACTACGCTGCGTGCATTATGCAGCGATGCTGCGCATGCGTGCTACGCAGCAGGTTGCCGGCTGCGCTGGAGCGGCGGTGCCGGCAAACCGCGAGCAAGCCGCCGAGCGAGGTGGCTGGCCTGCTCCCTCACCCGCTTGGCCGGTGCGCACTTCACCACCCCCTGTGAGAGGCGGGTGGAGGCGAGAGGCGGGCGAAGGAGGGGCGCCAGCGGTGGCCGCTGAAGCCCCTCCCTGGCCCCTCCCCCTGGCGGCGCCTGGGAAGCAGCAAAGCGCGCGCCGGCCGAGTAGGCGAGCAAGCAAGCCAGCTGCCACCGAGTGAGGCTTTTTACGGGGCTCGGCTTGGGAGTCGCAGGGGGCCGGGGGGGCGCCGAGTGTCACCTCCTCCAGGGTGGCACCCGGGGCAGTGCGCCCCCAACGCACCCCCTTGCTCTGCCCCTGCTCACAGACTCCCCCCACTGCATAGTCATGGAGCAAGCAGGTCAGTGAATCACACAGTTCAAAGGTAGAGTCAACTTTTTATTAGAGAAACACGATCTGCACAAACTCAGCAGCTCATGCCCTGTAGGTCCTATTCCATGAAATAAGTTGCTGAGACTTAAAGGCCCCACCTTGTGCTGGTCCCGTGGAGTATCCAGGAAGCGAGGTCGAAGTCCGGTCCGAGGTCAGAGGTACGTGAAGGCAATCCGAATAAACAGGAGCAGGGTCCAGGGCAAGGAGTCCGGCAAGGTCAGGAACAGCAGGATAAACAGGGAACCGAGGCAGGTCAGGAGTTCAGGCAGAACAACCAGGCAGGGAGCAAGCAGAACTCTCCAGCAACGATGTTGCTCCTGCGACTTGGGACTGGGACTGGCCGGCTTTATCTGTCCCGAGGCGAAGGGCGGCTCCGATCCCCAGGTGACTCGCCTCTCCTGGCTTGGAGGCGAGCACTCCTCCTGCGAGAACTTAGTTCCCTTCGCCTCTCTGCCCTGAGCCTTTGCAGCTCAGGAGAAGCTGGAGGGTTACCGGACCCAGAGGCAACCTCAGCTTCCCCTGACTGGGTGGGGAGTGGAGCACCTGTAGGCAGTAAGTCCTCCATCCCATTAGGAGTCAGATCAACCTCAGCCGAAGCCTGCACCTGAGGATCCAGCACAGGTGATTCCCCTTGAGACCCAGGCCCCAGCCCTGGCTCTGCTGTTTCTGAGGGCAGTGAATCCTGTGTAGGCTGGGATCCCTCAGGTTCAGCGTCTGAGTCTGACTCCCAGGTCATCACACACCTCCCCACTGCCATCTATGTCTCCTCCTCTCCAGAACCCTGCTGCTCTGTCCCTTTCATCCCTTCTTCAGTAGGAGGGGGAGACACCCATGACTTTCCACTAACCTGGTTCATCTCTGCCTCTTGACCTCCCTCCTTCCACCATCCTGCTTTAGCTTCTGCCTCTGATTCCTGACTTCTCTCTGCCACAGACTCTCCCAACTCTCTGAGCCCTGTTTACGCCTTCAGCTTCCATCACCTCCTCTTCCCAGTCTTCTCCCTCTGATCACTCATCGTTGTCCCATCACCACTTCCCGGGCTCTGAACCTTCTTCCCTTGGTGGCTCCACCCGGTTCCTCCCACCACTCACTCCTTTATGCCCAACCAGTCCATGTCATGCATGCAGAACATTTCAGGTGGACTGATGCCTACATCTGCACTTCAACATGAGTATGACCCCAGCCACTTGGTCCATCTGCTGCAAAAAGGGATAGATTGATTGCATGTGTGAATGTGTATAGCTGCCAGCTCTATATGCATTGTGGGCCACAGGAAGCCTAAGGGTTACTCCTATATCCCCAACACATGCTCCCCAGTAAAGGACATGCGTTTTTATATGCTCTTGCCTATATGCTCAGATCTTCAGGGTGAGAGGTGCTGCTCTATATCCCACTACCATCAGAGGTGTGGGTGGCTGGGCATCCTCTGTGGCAGCAATCACATTTATGGAATTTGATTCCCGGGAAAAGCACCTGGCCTCTATCACAGTGTTCCCCTTCCAAGTACACATTTCCGCTCCAAGAGGCCACTGTCCTGTGCATTTTTGAGCTGTTATTACCCAGTGGCTTATTAATATTCTGCTTGTGCAAACAGATGATTTCTCCTGCTGTTCTTGTTTCTGTTATATATAATTTAGTATTATATGTTTTATATTTTGTCAGTATATTTTGTCCAGTATGCCCCTTGGGCATCTTGGAAACAAAACGAAAAGGTGGAATATAAATATTTTAACAAGCGTGTGAGGGGCTCTTGTTGGAACACAATAATATAGAACACCTATTTCTAATTCCCAACATCCACAAATTCTATGAAATATGATTTATCCCTTACAAAGTTGGGAGGATTGTTTTTATAATGAAGTTTTTCCACATACACACACACACAAACAAACAACAACCCAAAACACAAACAAACAGAAAACAACAACCAACAACCACATATTGTCTGGAAACTTACCAAGTTAATATACCGTATTCCCATAGCTTCAAAGCTATCTCTGGGCAAATAATTCTACCTGTATCCTTCTAAAAGAGTAGACATCCAGAACAGATACACTGTGAAATATTTCCCATTTTACAAATGAGGCTGCACAATTTGGCATGAATGTCACAGACCACAGACAATGACATGTAGGCCTGATTGGTTTAAATGACAACTATCTGGCAAAGCAATCGCTAGCCTTGTCAAGATGAAAACAAGAAATCCTCCACTCCTCTTCATGAAATAAAAGGAAAACAACTGCTGTGTCTCTGGCAGGATAACAGAGGCAATGCCTATGGTTGCATCGTACGTAAGCAGAGAAGGGTGACAGCAAAGAGGTGTCCTTAGAGGTGGACCAGGAGTGGACCCCAGGAAATTGTGACTGTATTTGCTGGTGCCTGTGGAAGTTTTGCTTCTGGAACACAATTTGTTTAAATTTTTTCCACTTAAATGGGCTTACAAAATACTACACTTGTTACTCTGAGGATTTCACTTCATGAAGTATACTGCAGCAGAATGAAATCAATAAGGATATAACTTCTATACTCTAACCCTCTAGAACAGATTTTCAGAAGGGGGCACTGGGGCATGCAAGGAGGATTGGCAAAGATAATTTCTCTTCCTCCTCCATTAGTGAACTCTCCCCACTGAAGCAGCAGTGCTAAGAGACCCGTCTGGATTCTGCCTTGTTAAACAACTTATGTGCAGTTAAAAATTCACCTTAGATTTCATCCAGAAGTTTCATTATGATTTTGCATCAAATGAGAGGCTACTTCCATTTCTAGGAAAAACAAGATGTAAAACTCTAGCTAACAGGTAGCTCACGAAATGTGCTTCAACCTGGGGTCCCCAAATGTTGTGGGACTACAACTACCATCATCCATGATGGCCAAGTTGTAGTCCCACAACATCTAGGGACCCGAAATTGAAAATCACTGAGCTAACCTCTCTTTTCTTCCAAATTGCTTTTCAAAACCCACCTGTGGATTAAAAGCATTTTTATGCCATTTTAACAGTCATGGCTTCCTCCAAGATCAAGAGAAGCAAGCATGGACAATCAGAATGCATTATGCAGTACATCACAGGGTTAATTTTGAAACATTTTTCTGCTTTAGCAAAAATGTGAAGAGTTAATCGGATTCCGTATCTGATTAGCCAAACAGTGACTCAGAAGCAAAACACAAAGAACTTTTTGGTGAGTTTTTACACAGTGTAACCCAAATCAGGCCAGTTTGTGATTATTATTATGTGAGCCTTCACAAAAAAATTAAATGGTGCCCAGGATTTAAGAGATGATAATGTTTGCAGCCTGCATAGACTAGAAAGGACTAGAGAACGGACTTTCCAGAATATATTCAGCTGAACGTTTTGACAACATTCATAGTCATTACTTCTGGTAAATTAGAATTCTACACTTGGATAGCTTATTTCCTGGAATTTCCTGTTGCGAAACAGAATGTGAAGCACTGAAATATCACAGGAGTAACTAAGCTCAAAAGCCTGCCCTTAGATTTATATGCTTCTAAAGTACAGCTTCCAGGTCATGTGGCCAGCATGACAAAGCCACTTCTGGCGAACCAGAGCAGCGCACGGAAACGCCGTTTACCTTCCCGCCAGAGCGGTAACTATTTATCTACTTGCACTTTGACGAGCTTTCGAACTGCTAGGTGGGCAGGAGCAGGGACCGAGCAATGGGAGCTCACCCCATCGTGGGGATTCGAACCGCTGACCTTCTGATCAGCAAGCCCTAGGCTCTGTGGTTTAGCCCACAGCGCCACCCATGCCCCTGCCATATACAGCCCTAAATAATCCCATACCAGCCTTCTAGAGATTACAGCCATTGCCGCTACCCACTTTACAGCCATACAAAGGAAGAAAAAAATGAACACACAAAATGATAGATGGATTAGTCCAAGATCACAGAGAAGAACAGCATCCCAGAGATGAGGTGTCCCTCATTCTAGAGACTAATGCTCTCTCAGTTAAATGTTTCAGTCCAATGTCATTTTTGAATGATACTTTCTTAAAGGGTATAATTTAAGTTTTGTCTGTACATAAACTTTGAGGCTCCAGTGAAAGATCAGGAAAAGGGGGGAGGAGGCACTTATCTTTGCATGGCTGTCATCACAAAGGAGGCCATGAAGTGGAGACACAAAATACATGTTGGAAATGCCCAGCAGATAACCCCTGCAGATAATCTCTTGATAACAGAGGGCCAGGCTAGGCATAACGTTGCAGAGACTTTTGTTTATTCATGTGCCTCTGTGCCAGTTGCATATAAAGTGAAGCTGCTGGGGTTGTGAGTCTTATTTTAAGATTTTGCCGAAGAGTGCTAAGCACACTCCCCTGCCTTACTTTTCCACACGTTCTGCTTCTGACCATTCTAGGTGGCTCAGGACCTGTGACATCTTGTCTACAGAATGACATGAATGAATTGGATACCCACCATGACATGACTGCTAAGTGTTTCAAAGATAAAGTTGTTTTCATCCCCTTGACTTGGGTGTGATAGGGGCATGTCTGGAGCACGGGTTCAAGTGGCTTCATGGAATGCCTTTCCCTTGCTGTGGACAAGGTGCTCGGAGGGGGACAGCCTACCAACTAGCTGTCCGGCCATTGTCTATCTTACATCTTCCAAAGAAGGGAGGATCTAAGGTCCTGGATGTCATGGAGATCTCTGTATAAGAGGGGGCAGTTCTGACCACCCTTCAGGAGGCAGTTGTAAGGCCGTACCTTAAAAAGGCCACTGACCAAAAATCTTACCCATCTGGATTTTGTTTTCCCCTGATTATTCCCCCACCCAGCAAACCATTAGTAAGAGCAGCATTTATAATTAGAGAGTTAAGCCCTGGGGATTCAGCTGGATGCAGCACCACACTTTGCTGCATCTCTGTCTCTCAAAAATAGCATCTCCTCCCAGATGGGGGAAAATCACGTCCCAACTCCTGGTGTGTTTCTATCAAGGACTTATTGAGGGATTAACTGTTGGAGTAAGAAATATTATTCTGAAATGTTGGCACCGAGGCCTCATTTAAAATCATTATTCCCCCCCCCACACACACCCCCACAAACACACTCTAAAACAGAAAAGTGGCCCTGCCTATTGAACTGTTATCTGAGCTCATGATGAGTCTTGCATCTCTGGCGGGTTACACAGACTCTCTCAGTGATGCTGCTTTCAGCAATTTCAGTTTCATTAAAACATTGAATAAAATGGCTTATAAACATGTATCTGCATTTTATTTGCAAACATCAAGATCCAAAAGGAACACAACATTTTCTGCAACTTCTTAAAAATCGTGGGATGCAGCCCAGCTGCTGTGCATGTTTACTTAGAAGTAAAAGGTAAATCTCAAAAATGATAGAATGATCTCGATACGAATCCAAGGCAGGCCTTTTAACATCACAGTAATCCAAGTTTATGCACCAACTACCAGTGCTGAAGAAACTGAAGTTGACCAATTCTATGAAGACTTACAACACCTTATAGAAATGACACCAAGGAAGGATGTTCTTCTCATTATAGGGGATTAGAATGCTAAAGTAGGAAGTCAAGAGATAAAAGGAACAACTGGCAAGTTTGGCCTATGAGTTCAAAATGAAGCAGGGCAAAGGCTAATAGAGTTCTGTCAAGAGAACAAGCTGGTCATCACAAACACTCTTTTCCAACAACACAAGAGACGACTCTACACATGGACATCACCAGATGGGCAACATCGAAATCAGATTGATTATATTCTCTGCAGCTAAAGATGGAGAAGCTCTATACACTCAGCAAAAACAAGACCTGGAGCTGACTGTAGCTCAGATCATCAGTTTCTTATAGCAAAATTCCAGCTTAAACTGAAGAAAGTAGGAAAAACCACTGGGCCAGTAAGATACAATCTAAATCAAATTCCTTATGAATACACAGTTGAAGTGAAGAACAGGTTTAAGGATTTAGATTTGGTGGATAGAGTGCCTGAAGAACTGTGGATGGAGGCTCGTAACATTATACAGGAGGCAGCAACGAAAACCATCCCAATGAAAAAGAAATGCAAGAAAGCAAAGTGGCTGTCAAATTAGGCCTTACAAATAGCGGGGGAGAGAAGGCAAGCAAAATGCGAGGGAGATAGTGAAAGATACAGGAAATTGAATGCAGATTTCCAAAAAATAGCAAGGAGAGACAAGAGGGCCTTTTTAAACGAGCAATGCAAAGAAATAGAGGAAAACAACAGAATGGGAAAAACCAGAGATCTGTTCAAGAAAATTGGAGATATGAAAGGAACATTTCGTACAAAGATTACCACAATTAAGGACAAAAGTGGAAAGGACCTAACAGAAGCAGAAGACATCAAGAAGAGGTGGCAAGAATACACAGAGGAATTATACCAGAAAGATATGGAGGTCTCATACACCCCAGGTAGTGTGGTTGCTGACCTTGAGCCAGACATCCTGGAGAGTGAAGTCAAATCGGCCTTAGAAAGCCTTGCTAACAACAAGGCCAGTGGAAGTGATGATATTCCAGCTGAACTATTTAAAATTTTAAAAGATGATGCTGTTAAGGTGCTACACTCAATATGCCAGCAAGTTTGGAAAACTCAGCAGTGGCCAGAGGATTGGAGAAGATCAGTCTACATCCCAATCCCAAAGAAGGGCAGTGCCAAAAAATGCTCCAACTACCGCACAATTGCGCTCATTTCACACGCTAGCAAGGTTTTGCTAAAAATTCTACAAGGCAGGCTTAAGCAGTATGTGGACGGAGAACTCCCAGAAGTGCAAGCTGGATTTCGAAGGGGCAGAGGAACCAGAGACCAAATTGCAAACATGCGCTGGATTATGGAGAAAGCTAGAGAGTTCCAGAAAAACATTTACTTCTGCTTCATTGACTACGCAAAAGCTTTTGACTGTGTCGACCACAGCAAACTATGGCAAGTTCTTAAAGAAATGGGAGTGCCTGATCACCTCATCCGTCTCCTGAGAAATCTCTATGTGGGACAAGAAGCTACAGTTAGAACTGGATATGGAATAACTGATTGGTTCAAAATTGGGAAAGGAGTACGACAAGGCTGTATATTGTCTCCCTGCTTATTTAACTCATATGCAGAATTCATCATGCGAAAGGCTGGACTGGATGAATCCCAAACCGGAATTAAGATTGCCGGAAGAAATATCAACAACCTCAGATATGCTGATGATACAACCTTGATGGCAGAAAGTGAGGAGGAATTAAAGAACCTTTTAATGAGGGTGAAAGAGGAGAGCACAAAATATGGTCTGAAGCTCAACATCAAAAAAACTTAGATCATGGCCACTGGTCCCATCACCTCCTGGCAAATAGAAGGGGAAGAAATGGAGGCAGTGAGAGATTTCACTTTCTTGGGTTCCATGATCACTGCAGATGGTGACAGCAGTCACGAAATTAGAAGACGCCTGCTTCTTGGGAGAAAAGCAATGACAAACCTAGACAGCATCTTAAAAAGCAAAGACATCACCTTGCCAACAAAGGTCCATATAGTTAAAGCTATGGTTTTCCCAGTAGTAATGTACGGAAGTGAGAGCTGGACCATAAAGAAGGCTGATCGCCGAAGAATTGATGCTTTTGAATTCTGGTGCTGGAGGAGACTCTTGAGAGTCCCATGGACTGCAAGAAGATCAAACCTATCCATTCTTAAAGAAATCAGCCCTGCGTGCTCACTGGAAGGACAGATCCTGAAGCTGAGGCTCCAATACTTTGGCCACCTCATGAGAAGAGAAGACTCCCTAGAAAAGACCCTGATGTTGGGAAAGATTGAGGGCACAAGGAGAAGGGGACGACAGAGGATGAGGTGGTTGGACAGTGTTCTCGAAGCTACTAACATGAGTTTGGCCAAACTGCGAGAGGCAGTGAAGGATAGGCGTGCCTGGCGTGCTCTGGTCCATGGAGTCACGAAGAGTCGGAGACGACTGAACGACTGAACAACAACAAAAAAGGTAAAGTTAAAGGGACCCCTGACCATTAGGTCCAGTCATGACCGACTCTGGGGTTGCGGCACCCATCTCGCATTATTGGCCGAGGGAGCCGGTGTACAGCTTCCAGGTCATGTGGCCAGCATGACAAAGCTGCTTCTGGTGAACCAGAGCAGCGCACGGAAACGCCGTTTACCTTCCCGCTGCAGCGGTACCTATTTATCTACTTGCACTTTGACGTGCTTTCAAACTGCTAGGTTGGCAGGAGCAGGGACCAAGCAACGGGAGCTCACCCCATCACGGGGATTCGAACCGCCGACCTTCTGATCAGCAAGCCCTAGGCTCTGTGGTTTAACCCACAGCGCCACCCGCGTAAGTAAGTTATTTAAGTAACTAACTAACTTATTTATTTAGTAAGTTATTTAAGTAAGTACCAGTAAGTAATTTACTGGGAATTACTCCAAGTCCGCTCACCTCTCTTGGTATGGCAACATTGCTGGACGGAAGAGGCTTCACTGGGGCCCGGAAGGTGGAATTCAAGCGGCAGCGCCCTTCCTGATAGAATGAGGGGGCATATGCCCCCACCGCCTGTCAGGAACCGGATCTTAGCCATGCCAGGGGGTGGAGCCAATGGAGCCAATGGTGGGCTTCCCTCGGATCTGCCCCTTGCCTATTTAAGCAGCCCACACCTGGGGCGCAGCCTGTTTGTACTCCAAGGTACGGTAATTGTGTGTAAGATTGTCACCTTAGGCATTGCTGGTTTTAAACTCAATAAGGTAAAAACTGAAATGTTGGTGAAAAATATGAATGTACAATTAAAAGAAAAATTACAATAGATCAGAAGCAATATCTGAGTCAATTTAACTTGCACAGTGCTTTTTATTACACTTTTTACTTGCCCATGAGAACATGTAAAAAACCCCACAATAGTCAAGGTTATTATCAATCAAATATTTATTACGGTCCAGAGACCCAACAATTCATTACAAAACAATACACAATTTCGACAGCCCGTCTTCAGGTTACACAAGCATTTTGTTCAGGCTTAGGAATAGGGATCATTGGTTCTTGCAACCACCGATAGAAACTTCGCCACTGCTAATGTTCTGTCATTTGTCCGGTCTTCCAGTAGGAACCTGACATAGTAAGCCTCTGATTTTCCCGGAAAAGGTACTACCGTAGCAAGGGTAATATCAGTTCTTCCCTGGCTTGCTCGAATTTCACACAGTGCAGCAAAATATGTTTTATAGAGTCAATGTCTTGGCCACATGAGCATAGTCTGTCCTGGTATGGAACTCCTCTCAATCTGCCATCCAACACTGCAGAAGGAAAGACGTTAAGCCTGGCTTTTGTAAAAATAGCCTTCTGTAATTTGGAACTGTCCGATTTTTAATATAAGATGTTAACTTAAAGGCATGCCCATATTGTACTCCTACTGCCAGCGGACTGCAGACTGCGTGTGATCGATGTCACAAGTCACTGTGTGCAATGTCCCAGAGTCTTTGCTTTAAAGTCTTTAGGGCACCTTCATAACCCAGGCAATAGAGTTGGGTGGGTGACAGACCAATAGAGGTGGCTTTTTTTGCCATTGTTTTCTGCCAGTTGCTGACATACTCCTCATTGTTCAGGTGTTGATATAGACCCTCCCCTAGCTCAAACACTGCAATCTTGAGCCAATGTTTTAGTGCAGCCCACCATGCCTTAGTTGAAATTGGGCATTCACCAGCTTCTAATAAAAGTATGGAGTTGGGGACACAGTTGGGTACCTGAAGCAGAGATCGCAAAAAATTTGCTTGAAAGCCATCTAGCTTTGGCAGGTCCCCATTATGCCAGACATTTGCAGCATACAGGAGTTGGGGGACAGATTTTGCTTTGAAAACCCTTAAGGCTGCTGGTACATACTTGCCGCCCTTTTTGAAAAAGAACCTGAGTATGGCTAGCTTTGTGATCTCTGCCTTTTGAAGGGAGGTTTGCCAGTGGTACTTCCAAGATCTTGTATGATGAAATGTAAGCCCAAGATAGCTGAAATATTTAACCTGTTCAAGGTTATGGCCATCCAACACCCAATTTAACCGGGAGAAGCTTCTTTTGAATACTAAGATTTTTGATTTCCCATAGTTAATGGATAAGCCATTTTCAAGACAGTAATTGGAAAACTTCCTTAGCAGATGTTTCAAGCCTGGTCTGGAACGTGAAATGATGGCCGCGTCATCTGCATATAGCAACAAGGGGGTTCGTCTCGTTCCTATTTTTGGAAGGTGTCCGTCTGGGTCCATTAGGCTCTCTTCTAGGTCGTTTAAGAATAGACAAAACAATGTGGGGGCCAGGATGCATCCTTGTCTCACCCCTCTAGTCATCTCGATATTGTTTGATAACTGTCCCTGACGACCGCATCGAACCTGCAATTTGGTTCCGTTATATAGAGCTTTTATGAGGAAGAGAAGTCGTTTGTCCTGTAATATCAAGTCTAATTTGGACCACAGCTGGGATCTGGGGATGGAATCAAACGCTGATTTCAGATCCATGAAGGCCACAAAGAGTTTGCCCTGTAGATGCTTGTTATACTTTTCAGCTAAGAAGGACAACATATGACAGTGGTCTGATGTTGAATGCTTCTCGCGAAAGGCTGCCTGGGCTTCAGATAGAATGTTATGTTCATTTATGAAAGTTGTCAGTTTGGTACTAAGGAAGCGAGCATACAACTTCCCAATTACTGAAAGCAGGCTAATTGGCCTGTAATTGGAGGGTACATTTGTGTGGCCTCTCTTGAAGATTGGAACAACTATAGCGTGTTTCCAGCTATGTGGTACTTTGCCCGAGTTGTTTACTACCGTGAAACGAGCCGCCAGAAGCGGAGCCCACCAGTGCTGGTTTGATGTAATCAGTTCCGCTGGGATAAAGTCTTTCCCCGGAGCCTTGCCGTTCTTCAGATTATTATCTGGTCTCATATAAGGCAGCTTCTTAAGGTTGTCATTTAAAAAATAATCATGGATATGGATAGCCTGCTCTAATATCGTGATCCCATTGGTCTCCCATCCAGATAGGTGGCCAGATTCATGCCTCCTCCTCAGCACCCGAGGTTCTCACACTATTAATTTGATTTAATTTACAAACCCACAAATCGTACATTTGCACAACTTATAATGCAATGTCCCTAAAACAGAACCTTTTTAATAAAGGATTCCATTCCACAAATTTCTCACAGCAGCAACCTGGTAAAAGAAACGGCAAAGACTAGTGGAAATCTTAGACCAGGGGTTGACTCAGTGCCCATGGGTAACAAGCCAGGACTCAAAGCCTGCTGCTACTTTAGGTGTGGATGGCTATGTGTGTCTGTACATTTTTGAACATCTTTGTATTTCAAGGTTATGTTTTCACTCAAAAAAGCAGTTTTTGAAACCAAGGCAAAACACTTTGCAAAGCAACAGCCCAAGAGAACAGAGTATTTTGTACAGTATTTTTAGTCAGAAATGAAAACTAATGCAAGAGTGCCCCCTTCCTGTAGTATGAGTTTTCTTTTTTAATAATAATAATAATAATAATAATAATATTTCAATATAATTCAGAATCTCATAATCAACCCAGAACAGAAGGGGTGATTTTTATTTTTATTTTTTTAAGAACCATTCTTCTTCTTCTTCTTCTTCTTCTTCTTCTTCTTCTTCTTCTTCTTCTTCTTCTTCTTCTTCTTCTTCTTCTATTATTATTATTATTTATCAACTTCCTTGGTAGCTCATTAGTTCAATGAATGTAAGCACCACAAGGAAGATCTCTATCTATAGCACTATCACATATAAGTTTTGGGGTTGTACCCAAAGTAACAGTCAATCAGTGCAAGGATTGTGCCATGGTGTGGAGCACATCAGGAAGAGGAGAGGGAAGTTCCATTGCACAAGCATAAATCCTTGCATCAACAGAACATATTGCTCCAATATCAACCAATCATTATATAGTCATTTATTACTTTTTTTTACCAGGGAATTTAGTAAACATAATTTCAACTCTATTAGATTTTTTAAAAACCAACTAAAAAGAACAAGTTAAGGCAGTTTCGTGTTCACTCAGGTGGCAAAAAGCACTGGTATTGTAATTTGAGTCATCTACACTGCAAGGGAAACAGACATTTGGCTCCTCTTCTTCCAAAACTGTTACCTGTTAGCAGCTCTTCCACCTGGCTGCAGCAGCAGGAAAGGTTATAGCCAACTGCTGTATTCATACTGCTGGGGCCAGGGACTGCTTTAGTAGCATTTCAGGACCTTTGAGCCCTCCATTTCCCCCAGGGTGGGAAGGTCACCTTCTTTTGGACGATGTTGGAAGAATGATGCCCTTTTTCACTTTCTCTTTCAGCTCTATGTGCTTTTCAAGGCTCAGATTAATTCTACCCAGATCCTTTGGCATGCGCTCTCAATCTTTCTGTGGGGAGGGGGTGCAATCTGGTACAGAGAAGAAGTGGCCAGAGGGGACTGGTAGCCACAGCATTCACTCAAAAATCAAAATGTGCCCATGGGCCTTCAAAGGTTGGCAAGTTCTGCATTGCTGCTTAATTACAGCATATTCTACAGTCTTGACATATTGCTGTCATTTGCAATTTAGCCTCCTTAGATCCTCTCTTTCCCTTTCCCTTTCATCCCAGTCTCTTCCACTCCAGGTTGGAAGCACAACCAACCAAAGATGTCTTGGCAAAAGACAAGATGGCATCCCCTTCATTATGTCCAGGAGTTGACTGGACGGGCAGCTGAATCATATGTAAATGTTGGCAGATTCCTCCACCAGACTGGTTTTCAAATGCAGCGCGAGCCCACAAGGCGCACACAGCTCTGTCCTCCATAACCTTGCTATCATGTTAGGTATGCTCTATGTTAGGTAGGGTCAGCTGTCGTTACAAGCTCAGGTGACCACTGCCAAGCTTTCATATACATAACAGCTTTTTTTCAACCTTGGGTTCCTAGATGCTGTTGGACAACAACTCCCATCATTCCTAGCCAGCATGGTCAGTGCTTGGGGATGGGAGTTGTAGTTCAAAAACATCTGGGGCCCCAAACTTGCATTAGAAGAGGCTGTGCAGGAGTTGATAAAAAGATGGAGAGATGAACACAGGATTGGGGCAAGTGGTACAGACATTATCCTGAATCAACCTCTGCCATCAAGAGAAATGAGGGAAGTCCTACACTTAAGAGCAGACCCACCTAGAATTGCACTTTGTAATGTTTATAATTTGCAAGTCTGCAACTGCAATAATACTTTTTATAATGGGATTGCACTCTGCAGCTTAAGCTTTGGAAACAGTTTTAAGTTTAAGTGAAATCAAGCTCAGAGGAAGTATGCGCTCTGAAACTGGTTCCCAGTGAGGAGATCCTATGCCATCATGGTGCCAGAAAAAAATTAAGCATACCTAATTTTTGTTTATACTTTATCTAAGTATTTTTCGCTCCATAACGCGCACCGGACCATAACGCACACCTAGTTTTTTGAGGAAAGGGGGAAAGCCCCCCTTTTTGAGGATCAGTTCAAAGTTGTGCATCTTCTTTTGGAAGAAAAGCCCCATTTGCAAAAGGATCAGCTCAAAGTTGTGCTGCTGCTTTTGCAAAGGAGAAAAGACCCATTTGCAAAAGGAGCAGCTCAAAGTTGTGCTGCTGCTGCTTTTGCAAAGGAGAAAGAAACATTTGCAAAAGGAGCAGCTCAAAGTTGTTGTGCTGCTGCTTTTGCAAAGGAGAAAAGACACATTTGCAAAAGGAGCAGCTCAAAGTTGTGCTGCTGCTGCTGCTTTTGCAAAGGAGAAAAGAAACATTTGCAAAAGGAGCAGCTCAAAGTTGTTGTGCTGCTGCTTTTGCAAAGGAGAAAAGACCCATCTGCAAAAGGAGCAGCTCAAAGTTGTGCTGCTGCTGCTTTTGCAAAGGAGAAAAGACCCATCTGCAAAAGGAGCAGCTCAAAGTTGTTGTGCTGCTGCTTTTGCAAAGGAGAAAAGACACATTTGCAAAAGGAGCAGCTCAAAGTTGTGCTGCTGCTTTTGCAAAGAAAAGCCCCAGTTGCAAAAGGATCAGCTCAAAGCCCTTTCTAGTTTCCAAACAGATAATCTAATCAGCCAGTCACATGTCGCTGGGGAAACCAACAGCCTCCTCTGCAGGAAGGGAGCCAGCGACCTTATCTCTCTTCCCGATCTCTTGCTGATCAGCTGTAAAGCGGCAGCCTTTCAACACCCCCTTCTCTCTTTGTAAAAGAAAAAGCTCGATCTTCTTTTGGTCCCTGGGCAATTCAGCTCCAGGGACCATGCATTCGCTCCATAACGCGCACAGACTTTTCCCCTTCCTTTTTAGAAGGAAAAAAGTGCGCGTTATGGAGCAAAAAATACGGTAATATTTGGATCCCTAAAAACTACTCCAATTATGAAGAGAACTATGCATGCCACTTTGATTGAGCTCCTTGGAGGAAAGGTAGGATTAAAATATAATAAATAAATGACAAACAAGAGAGCTTTATAAGATTAGCCACCAGTTTAAAAAAAACACCGTTTCCACTAATCATTCCAAAATGGTAGGTTTTCAAAACAAAAATCGTAACTCTTCTTTATTTTATATTTATAAAAATATTTCTATACTGCTGTATCCTAAAAATGTACCACAGTGGTTTACAACATAAAAACATAAAACCAAACAGCATCACACAAAAAAATAAAGTTAAAAGCCATAACAAATTTAAAAATAAACATCAATAGACCATCATGGGGTGTGTGTGTACTCTTGCCTGCCTGCATAGGCCTGGCAGAATAGAAAAGCTTTCAAGCAAGTGTTTAAAAGCTGGCACAGAAGGCTCCCAGTGAAACTCTATATTAAGAAAGGAATAAAGTGTCCTCTTCTTTTTGTCCTTCAAGTTCTTGTCTCCGTTAGACAAATGATACAGCTGTTGGTTCTGTTGCATTGCTTAGAAGCATTTCCCACATTCCCCATATTAGAGTTGTGGGTTTCCTATTGACGTTAAGCACTGAAAAATACAAATTTATTCACAAAACATGCAGCCACTCACTTAGATGACTTTAAAGTAAAAGTACACCAATTATTAGATGACAGGATTAGCAACAGCTATGAGCCTTGCTAGCAAGATAAAAGCTCCAGTTTCAGAGGCAGCATACTGGTATTTCCCGTTTATTCCCAGCATCTGGGAATGAAGTATCTGCTACCCTCATGTCCTGCATGGGCATTTGTGAAAACATAATGCAGGATCAGGTAGGCTTTTGGCTTGATCACAGTATTGTGATACACAATGAACAGAAAAGGTCACAGTGGAAAATGAAGAAAGTTGCACCACAGACACATCTGGCTTTGAAAATTTATTAAAAATCAAAGAATACAAAACTTCACATAAAAATATGTATTTTAGCTTCCCACATTGTTATACACACAAAAAGAAACCGAACATGATATTTTAATTAGCTATCCACAGCAGCATAGAATATAACCAGAGTGGTAGCCAGTGCAATTTATTGGTTCACCATGACTGAAATGGAACATGATATCTGCTTCTCTTAAGCCTATTCTGCTTTTAAATGGACTCTGTTTAGGACACAGAGGTTTCCATAACATAGGTTCATATTCAATATTGCTAGCATGTAAAAGTGAGTACAGGTCTATAATCAGCCCTTGAATACTGGTTTATTCAAGTCTAGATCCCTTATTGTACCAGCATCTATTAAAAACCTTTCACAAGGTTTAAAAAACAGTCAAAGCAAAGATACACATCCAACATCAAAGCAGGACTGAGATTTTTGGCAATTCAAAATCCAATTGCTGTTTACATAGTTATCAGTTGTAAAATTATCATTCATCTGGAGCAATAGCTACACCAGGACTGGGATCCTGCGATTCTGCATGAGAAAAGGGACACAAACAATTTTCCTTTCTTTCTGCAACCCCTAGCACTGCATTAGATGCTGCTCTGAAGAGCTCCCCAAGTTCCAAGAGAAGCTTCTCATGAGGTCTGAGAGGCATTGTGAGACAGAAAAACCTTTTGTGTATGTGGAGATCTTGGCAACAATGTTCAAGAATTATTCTGAGAAAACTTAGTATCTTACAACCTATGACCGACTAGGAGAGACACTGATTGTTTACTTCTGGCTGCAGGCTACCCAATTGCCAGTGTGCATTTGCAAAGCCTCTGCCTTAATCACATTTGCCTGATGAAGAGGTTTTATACTCGTAAACGTGACATACCTTTCCCGAGAGATGCTGGTACAGTAAGTCATATACATTTTATGCCCATCAGAGTATCAAAACAGCAGCTACAACCAATACCAATATGAATATTCATTAATAATAGGTAAATAATATTTAAAGTTTTATTTCTTGTTAAACTCTGGATCAAAATGAACTGCAGACAAAATGTGCTACTCTACTTTGGAATGTTGCGCTCTCTTCTCTCACTACCCAAAGGCCTTGCATTAATTCGGACAATGTTTTCTTTAATATGTGCTGCACTGCCTCTCAAGGCAAGCCTGCAGATACTAAAGCTCACTATTAGAAAAATCATTCCGTGTCAAACATTCAAATATCAGTTAAGAACATTCACTTCTGTATATCCTTTAGATGTCAAGATAGCAGAATTCTTTCTAAGCTCCTCTTCTAAGCAGAGCTACTTATACAGTGCTGTTGAGATTTAAGACTTCTTATGTTTAAAACAAGGAAAAGATGCAGCCAGTGACAATGAGAATATAGTGCTTTTTTAAAAAAAAACCAGGGCTACACAAGATGTATGTTTTCTTGCTTTAAAAAAGGTTAACAGAGGTTGCCATGGCAATACACACTTGCATAGAATCCCTGTATGCATCTTTAAATCAAGTGACTGCCATAGACGATGCGTGTCGCACGGGACTGTGCTCTTTTACAAGTTAACAGACTGATACTTTAAAAGCATAGAGAAGCCCAAAGGTACATTGCAGGTAGTTGCTTTTAACAGAACTAATGCACGCTGCTAATCAGATTCCTTAATGGAATCAATATATGTTCCTTTCTCCACATTCTTTAAGTTGGATGTTTCATTCAGCAACAATGCTTGGAGCCAACCAGAGGGTAAATAAAACTAATTAAAAGCATTTGTAGATGGAGGTCTGGGACTTATTCACCTTTACCCTAAAAGACTGGAATTCTTTATGCTGATCTTTGTCCAGTTTTAAGGAATCAATTGAAGGTCCAAATTATCTTGCGTGATCCATATTGAAACAAGTATGACCTGTGCAAGAGCACTAGATTGTGCCCTCCCCATTAGCTAGAGTTAACGTAGTGAACCCCAACTTAAAAAATGCAATCTGGGAAAGGACCTGTAAAGCAAGCAAATAATAAAATTACATACTGTACACCCTTCATTCCTTAAATATAACTTAAATGAAAAACATTCAGAGTTATTGCACAAAAGTTATGTTTGATATGAGTATGGTAACAAAACGTTTAAACAAGAAATGGGAAGGCAACAAGCAAAGTCACAAAGATTTGCTACCAAGGAAAGCAAAGTCCAAACCATCTATACTTTTCTGACAAAACAAAAAAGCTATAATGAACAAATGCAGCTACAGCAGAAGGTGCCACCGCATTTATGGTCCTCACAGGACTTCTGCCACAGCTGCTTCGGCACTGTAGTAATCATGGATAGGCAGAAGACAAACTTCCACATTTAATAAGGCTTCACAGATAAGCACAATTATTTCTTTTAAGATGGACTCCACCACCACACAAAGAAACATGCAAGGTTGGATGCAGATATTTGGCAACATCCACAAACTGAAACGCCCAGTGCTGTTCTCAAGTCCAAACTAGTGTCACGCATACTGCGTAAGTCTTAAGTGGACTCTCTGAGGTTGGCCATTATCTGCTAAGGCTAATAGGCAAACTGTCTCTGTATTTCTTTCTTCTCCAGATATTACGGTTATGTTGGTGGTGCCCTCGGTTGCTAACAGGCTGCCTCATGGCTCCATTACCAGAAGAACTGTATCCGCTGCCTTGAGTATGATTGTGAGCTGCTTTCACCGTCAGTTTCATTCCATTGTGCTGCTGGAAACAAGAGGAAGTGGTCACAATTAGTGCCAGCTAAATTGCAAATTTACCAAATTCTTTTACAAAGTTTTGTCTCCTAGCAATTCATCAAGGCCAGACTCATACAGCTGTTTCCACATGTGTGACCGGAAGAGATGCAAACTGCATTCAGACAATAAGATATAAGCAAAATGCTTCAAGAAAATCCATTTTAGAGTAGTATTGCAAGCCAACTGACTTTCTGCTCCACCATCACCACTATCCAATGGGACAACTTCCATCATATAGGCCATACCTGATTATTAGTAGTCATAATCAATGTTCTTGCAGGCACAGACTGAGTTTTACCACTTGGCACAGGCAATGCTGGTGGTAAACCAACTGTAAGCTGAGATGGTGCTTGGAGATTGAAGTGGTACACATTAGGAGTTGTGCAAGGTGGAGTATCTGAATCCTTGTGACAAAGAAAAGGGGGGAATAGGTTTGTTGTTCTTTGAAAGGAGCACATGCTTACTACTCATTTAAGCACTCACACATGCAGCAAATACCAATAGCACTGTAAGCACCAGAAGATGATAAATATGTCAGGAAGCTGATACTTAGTCCTCTTAAGATGTGGTTTTCACCAAGAATGGTGTAGAAATGTCCTGCATTAGTTTGTAATGCCACTGGAGTTCAAGGAAGCCTTTGTAAGAAAGGCAATCACGTTTGGGGAAAGATCCAAAGGGGATTCAGGAACTGTGGACTGTTATCTGCCTTTCTCCCAGGAAATGACACCATACGTATATCTACATATACTATACACCCTGTATTTTGGGGCTTAAATAAGCAATTCCTGAGTATTTAAAAAGATTGCCTGATCACTATTTATTTTTATTGCATTTTTGTTCCACCTCTTTCTCTAAGGAGCTCAAGGTGGCCTACATGGTTCTCCCCCTCCTCATTTAATTCCCACAACAACCCAGAGAGGTAGGTGAGGCTGAGAGACTGTGACTGGCCGAGGGTCACCTAGTGATCTTCTTGGCCGAGTAGGGTTTTGAACCCTGGTTTCCCACGTTCTAGCATGACACTCTAACCGCTACACCACAGGTTTTACATGGCAAGTGTAAAACCTGCCATGCTCTGTCCATACTAATGGGGATGATATAGAAAGGTGCAATTCACATGAGCAACAACTTTTCTTTGTCTTATAACCTTTTCTAAATCTGTTATTTCATGTTCTTTAATACATTTGCCTATTTAAATTCAATGGTGTTGTTCAGGACTTGGGAAACATTTTAAAGTTAAAAACCATTTTAAGGCACCAAATACATAAAATACAGAGCTAAAATGGCAGCAACAGAAAGGAAGCAAGGTTTTTAAGAACTAATTACTTTAATTGGTGCTATAATGCTCTTTCATATTAAGTGCTTCTGTGTGGTTTTCTTTTTTAAAAGCTTTAAAAATTATTTTCTCTCTTATTAAAAGATTGATTTAACATTAAATGTCATTACGACAGTTAAGGTGACATACGCATTTTATCTTTCTGAAAATACAGCATGATAAATCATCAAGTTTTAGAGAACAGCAATGTAACTGGAAAAGTTTCAAGCTCAGATAGTTTCAACAAAAGTTACGGAAGTCCTATTGCAATTTTACACAGATATACCAAATTACAGTAAGAAAAAAGGAATAAACAAATAGAAAACAGCTTCATTGAAAGATGGTGAAATGGGACTTACAATATCACTGCCAGAAAGAGAAGAAACGGAAGAGGCAGATGAGCCTGATGACAGCTGCTGAGTACCAGTAAATGACAAAGCCAAAGGCTGGTTGTATGCCGATTCAGCATCACCATTCTGGACTACATTACATGCAGATATTGGTTCTCTCCCTTTCATTGGAATACCTGTAAGCATATACATTTATCAGTTTTGTTTGCAAATAAATCACCTTTCACATTCCCTTAATGTAAACAAGCGATATTATGTAATTGTCAGATTTACTGCAGGGCTTGGTTTAGCCATGACCCACATGCTCACTTTAGATATCACATCAAACCAAGATTATAAACTATGGTTAACTATGGTACTGTGTCTGCGATTAGCTCCCAGACAAACAAGAATTTTAAGCCATGGTTTGGGCTAACTGTGGGTCAGTGTGATGACTAAATTGACAAACCATAGTCATGGCCATTGCTCTGCCTCTGAGCATTACTGCTCCTTGAGACAAGTTCTGAGCAAATGGAAAAAGAAAACAAACAGCTCTAAATTATGGTTCAGAGCAATGTCAGAGCTGAGCTGTAAAAGAAGAAAATTTGTTGAAAGTTATATTGAAAATTTGATGTGAGTTTTTACTTCAAATCCTTTACTCACCAAGATCAGGTGACAAATTAGCTTTGCTTCCCCATTTCTTCTTAATCCAAGCTCTGTAGTCAATCACTTCCTGTGTCACTTTGATGATTCTTCCTAAGGTACTGGAATAAATAGTGACCTACATAAGAAATCTACACTGATTTATGGACAGAAGTTTGCAATCAAGAGCCCTTTTAGATAAAGGCTTGCATACACACAATCTTGCTTCATTTTGACAACCATTAACTGCCACTGTGCTGCATTACAAGCACCAAAGAAAGTTTTAAACAGCTTGTCATGCAGAATGGAGGAAAGACGGGGGGGGGGAGGGGGAAGGGAGAAAGAAACAAGTTTCACAGTAACATTCAGCTAGTCAAGCATTTCAGGATACAGTACTGTATGCTGACATCTCCAGTTATGAAGCCATTTAAGAAGACCAATAGTCCAAAGTTGGATTTTCAGAAACTATGCAATTAACACACTCAAATTGGTTACCTTTCTGAATCTCTGTTGGGATACGATCTCGCAAGTGGTGATACTGCATGGCTTAGAACAATGTAGGCATAATCAAAAACTTGCTTTACTTGCATGGCACCATAACAACTTCTTCCAACATCATTGCCTATAACGGTTAAATTAAAAGTTTAAATAATGTTGACCTACAAGACCTGTTCATCATTTTTAAAGCTGGATAGTAATGGACACTTCTGATTTCATGTTGTCCTTGGAATGCTCATACATTTATCCCTTAAAATCTTGAAACAAGCAGTGATTGCTTGGAGAGGTGCTTAGTCCTTATACACAAACCACTTTTTGCACATATTTTGATCCGTACTTCACCTAGGTACCCAATCTGCTATTGGACAGACTGTGCTGGTGACCAATGCACACATACTGGTATAAATTATTGCACTTTCCAGATATTTTAAAACAGTCCATTTTCCAGCCCCTCCCTTTTCATTTATCTACCTACTGCTATATCTGAAAGAATAAGCAATTCCAGTCATATCGCTTTTCAGTTGGAAGCTCAGTGTTACAAAGTGATAGGGCGGATCTACACTCATGGTTTATAACGTTAAGGAAGGGTTACGGAACGGTTATCATAACATATTTAGACATATTATGTTTTCCTTGTAATGTTAATAATGTGTTATTAAAATGTGACACCAAGTGCGCTGCAGAGCAATCAGAAACCAGCAGTAAGGTAAATTGCATTGCTACGCAAGAACGTTAAGGTAGGAAACTTCCAGTCATAGTCTACACTGCAGATCAAACCTGCGCATCATTTACAAGGCTCAAGCTACATTCATGCCTAGCAGCAACTGAAGGTGAAAAGTGGTCAAATTAGGAGAACACTCAATTTGCTCAGCAGAGGATTATTGCATTTTCAAATCTTGAGGACCCTAACTCCTTCCCTATTATTGTGGGATGCTTCACAAAACTTAGTATGCAGTGTTTATGTCCATTATTTTGCCCCAGAAAAGTCAAATGCAACAGGATGAAAATGAAAGGATATAAAAACAGAATTACTAAGCCCTTATATGGAAACCTGCAGCCAAGGGAAATTCTGGTCTCAGGAGTCTTAAAAAAAAAAAGCAGCACTATTTAAAACATTAAAAATATACTACATTCTACTACTAATCTCTATGTATTACATGATGATAGTAATAGTAAAAACAGTGGGGAAAGAAAACACAGAAAAAATTGATGGCGGAAAGAAATCACACGATCAAGGCAAGGTTAAAGGCTTATTTCTGAATGATTATTTAAAACAAGTAATAGGAGCACTCATTTGAAGGATTTCCTCAGATAACCTTTAAACTCAGTGTTAAATCTGCATTCTTAATGGAAAAATATGAAGCAGCTTGCTATCTCACCAGGCAGAAGAGGATCTTCAATACATAACATAGAAGGTCGATATCCATTGGTCATGGCTTTCATGATTTCTTCTTTGGCAATATAGGCACCTCCATTTTTTATTCTAATACCAGTTTTCAAGTAATTAAAATTCCTTCCATAGAGTTCAAAAAATTCTATTAGAAGCATTCCAAGATTTTCCTCCAGTCTTCTAGCATCAATTCTTGGGTGCAACTACAAGAAAAACAGCAGTTTTATTATGCTTGTGTATGTGATCATTTAAGGGTGGCGCTGTGGGCTAAACCACAGAGACTAGGGCTTGCCGATCGGAAGGTCGGCAGTTCAAATCCCCGCGACTCATTGCTTGGTCCGAGCTCCTGCCAACCTAGCAGTTCGAAAGTACATCAAAGTGCAAGTAGATAAATAGGTACCACTCTGGCGGGAAGGTAAACGGCGTTTCCATGCGCTGCTCTGGTTCACCAGAAGCGGCTTAGTCATGCTGGCCACATGACCGGAAGCTGTATGCCGGCTCCCTCGGCCAGTAAAGCGAGATGAGCACCGCAACCCCAGAGTCGTCCGCGACTGGACCTAATGGTCAGGGGTCCCTTTACCTTTATGTGATCATTTATACTTCTGTCATCTTTATGGTGAAGCATTTAAAGTTGGAAATGAGCATTAACTATCAACAACCAAAAATAACCTCAACTTATTTAATATCAGATAGTCTTCTCTCACTTTAAGATTTTAGGAGACAGACTTTCAAAGAATTGTATGCTACAAGAAAGTATCCTAACTAGTCCAGTTCAAACGAATTACATCCATTTATTCATAAGAAACATGCCATGTAAAATACAAACCATTCAATTACTGCTATTTGAAAAGTTAGGCAGTATGAGGCAGCACTGAAAAATTATTGCACAACTACATGAACTCTATCCTTAACCCCAGGATAGAAAACAGCGTTCTCCAGCTATTGTTGGATTCTTGCTCCCATCATTCCTGAAGAAGAGTTTGGATTTGATATCCCGCTTTATCACTACCCGAAGGAGTCTCAAAGTGGCTAACATTCTCCTTTCCCTTCCTCCCCCACAACAAACATTCTGTGAGGTGAGTGGGGCTGAGAGATTTCAAAGAAGTGTGACTGGCCCAAGGTCACCCCAGCAGCTGCATGTGGAGGAGCGGAGACACGAACCCGGTTCCCCAGATTACGAGTCTACCGCTCTTAACCACTACACCACACTGGCTCTGAATACTAGCCATGCTGGCTGGGGCTAATATGAGTCAACATTTGCACCATACACACAAAATCTGTGGAGGAATGAAAGTTTACAGCAGAACAGCATCATGTTTCTCAGCCCACTTTACACAAAGATTCTACTGTCTTTGTCCCATACATAGCCTTTTGTTGCTTTATAGAACAGAACTCTTGCAGGAGTTACACACTAATAAAGTAAGATCAACAGCCAATACAAAAGGTTTTGAAGCGAAAGAATCATATAAAGGTAAATAAACATGAATTGCTAACCAAAGTTTTGTAAAGAATTCTTCAAAACTGACAGTACCAAATCACATACCTGTAAGAAGCTAATTGCCATTAAAATTAGGCTGTAAGAGCTAATTCCACCAGTAAAAACTTCATTCAAATCCCTTTGAAGGAGGAACTGTTTTAATACTAAAATCAAGTAAGGCAGCAATGAGTATTTCTGCAAATGAAAAGAACAGTTAATTTTCTGTAAGATAAGTTCTAGGTGATATGTTTACCATTATTTACTATAAAGTACAAAAGATTTCTACAAAAAAAAAAAAAGAATATTGGGAGTAAAAAGCCTTTATACATTCTTGTGAATGAGCTAACTTATTTTCCTTAAATTCATATTTATTCCCTACAAAAATATAAGAGTGTCACAAAGTAAGGCACCAAGGACTGCTGTTAACACCAAAAATACAAACTTTGACACAGTTAGCAAGAAAGTTGCACTTGTTAAGGGATGTGAAAGGATGTATAAAGAAATTTGAACTATGTATTTGTACTAAGCACATCCACCAAACCTTTAAAAGTATTCATAGATTAGTGTTTTTTTAAATTAACATTCCATCTTACAGGGAATCAGAAAATCAAGACAGACCTTTGTGACATGCAGTGAACAAGTGATTCACCTGATTGTATCCAGACAAAATCACTCAAGGGCAACAAACTTCTGTAAATATGTACAGTACTAGTTTATTCAGCCAATATTCCCAGGCCAAGTGGGTAATCTGAAGGCACCTGAGCCAGAATAGGTGAAACCCAGGGGTCCACTGGGAGCCCCATAGGACAGTAGGATATAGATAGACCTTTTTTTTTTTTTTTACATTAAAAACCAGATTACTAATTTGTTTCATCCCAAAGAAAAATGCTGTATGAACTTGCCATTTTTTCAGAACAGAAGTAGAAAGTTCACAGAGTACTTAGACTGGATAGTTCATTCATTGTTCTCAGTATCAGGGGCTCAAGGTTTGAGTGAATATGTAGTGCCAACTCTTGATATGCTTACCTCCAACTTATGAACTGGCACTGATAAAACAGTTCACTTGAAGATAACCCATTAGAACATAGTTAAGAAATATGCCTCTGGCAGTAACTGCAAGATGCAGGTTCAAAATCTATTCTGCCCTGAAGTGCACAGAAAGCCTTTGTTAAATGACTGCAGTTTAGCCTAATCTACTTCACAGGGCAGTAGAGAATAAAACTGAATGCCTCTATGTATAAGCCCAGAGCTTCTTGGAGGGGAAACAACAGAACTGAATGGGACGGCACTATACGGATATTGCCCAGTTGTGGAAGGAAGCCTCAGGAAGAACTAGTGGGCTAAGAGGATTGGGATGTGTAATTGCGCCTAAATAAGGTCAACTGCTCTAAAGAAATCACCTGGGTGGACGACTTGGCTATTTTTTCAGTCCAAAATTATCCATTTCATTGACCAGAGATTTTCAGGAAATCCGTTCACCTTTTTCCCGGTGGGCGACGTTGCAGTTGTAGCCTTCGCCTACCCCTCCTCAGTAAAGGTATGCTAAAGGGATCTGGGGTGTGAATCCTGTCCGAAGCATGGGCGTGGACTAGGGCCATGTCACAGCCCCTACGGGGACCCCTCGGGGTGCCCCTCTTTGATGTAAGTCACAGAGCACCCCCTATCAGTGGTTTATCCTTAAGTGGACTCCCTGCAGACGGACAGGAGTCAAGATAGTCTGTAAACAATAAAGTTGTGGCCTATATGAACCCATAAACCAAAATACTTTGTGTCAGTGTGTTTTATTGTTCTCCTGGGAACTTTGTGGCTCAGGTGCCTTGGCACGCAACTTGAGGTCCAGAAGTAGTTGCAAAAAAGTTTTTTTATTTTTGCACCATGAAACAAGGTAAAGGTAAAGGGAGCCCTGACCATTAGGTCCAGTCGTGACCGACTCTGGGGTTGTGGCGCTCATCTCGCATTATTGGCAGAGGGAGCCGGTGTACAGCTTCCAGGTCATGTGGCCAGCATGACAAAGCCGCTTCTGGCGAACCAGAGCAGCACATGGAAACGCCGTTTACCTTCCCGCTGCAGCGGTTCCTATTTATCTACTTGCACTTTGGTGTGCTTTCGAACTGCTAGGTTGGCAGGAGCAGGGACCGAGCAACGGGAGCTCACCCCATCGCAGGGATTCGAACCGCCGACCTTCTGATCGGCAAGCCCTAGGCTCTGTGGTTTAACCCACAGCGCCACCCGCGTCCCACGAAACAAGAGAAAATACCAAACAATATTTTGGACAACTAATCTGGTTCTATGATTGATAGGTATGGCAGGTGCTTAATGTTGACCAAGATTCAGTATGTCTGGATTCCAGACATGGGAGAGAAGACGAACCAGCCCCTAGTAATGGCACTCAGTTTGAGAGAGCAGATGTGATAAATTGTTTCCAGCACCCACCAATCCAGTTATAGAATCTCAGAGGGCCTGGAATGTCCACAGTCACCTTACTCCTAGGTCAATAGGTGTGGCATCTTGAACAAAGTTTGACGAAGAGCTGTAACCCTCTCCATAAAAAGACATGGTGGAAAGCTTAGTCTTTATGTCCCAATGCTTGAATGAAAAGCTCCTGCAGACAACAACCTGAGGCTATAGCCCTGCCACAGAATAGCAGGCAATCCATATAGAAGCCTGCCATAAACTTTGTAATTTTTCTCCATGTCTTAGATGTTCCCTAGGATGCTTGGAACTTTAGAGGACTGCCCATGCCTACAATGTAAAAGCTTTTGTCAGGATGGAGTTGGCAACAACTGCTTTGAGGGAAAGCAACGAAGTCTTGTGCATTCTGCACAATGCTGCTTCATTATTTCTAGGGAGCACATGCCCATAATAGTCACAGAGTTGAGGAAAAGTGCAACCAAGAGGTGAACTTTAATGAGCCCATGATGTGTGGAGGAAGGGTGTAAAATGGTTTAATTGTGTGCTCTGAGCCTGGCTGGATTATTCTGCTTTGAATGATATAGTTTAAAAATACTGGTAACAGTATGAATTGTTGCACTTCTAAAAGCAATAGAAATATCAGGGAATATCAATAATTGTTTATCTTCTATTGACTGTACCTTCATGTAGTCTTGGATAAGTTGAGCTGCCTTCACACCAGTTTCCATATTAAAACTAATGTCAACTTTCACTTCTGTTTCCTGGTCAGTAAGCTTTATTATAGGTACCTGTAAAGATATTCAAACCAGTCATTCAGCCAACCCCAACAAGTAGACCAACAGTTTTTATTTTAAATTAAAATATCCAAGCATGACTCACAAGGACAATTTAACTTTGCATCAATGCAGATGATGTGCAGTGAATAAAATTAATTTCACAATGATCTAGATAAGTCTTGCAAAGAACTGCTTTGAGGTAGCTACCCAGTATCTGTTCAACCCATAAGCACTGCTTCTTTTACCATGTCAATGTTGCTACTGTCAACATATGCTCCTGCTAACTCAAGTTCTTCTTTTGACCCTGAACTGGCACCAATGTATGCAGCCTTCATGGCACTTTAAAGGAGCTTCAGCATCCTTTGCAAAGTGTTACCATCAGAACAGGACACTTGTGCAGATTCAGGTGCTCACCTTGGGATGGAGATTTAAATTGTATTTATTTAATAGTTGTGAGGAAGCAGTTTTGAACAGTGTTTCTGCTCAGTTGAGGCTGGTGAGCCCGTTCTTTGAGAAGGGGGACCTAGTCATGATCACATATTAAGATCATGATTAACACGCGCAACATGGGGCTGCCTTAAAAAAAGTAACTGGAGATTTCAACTGGTCCAAAAATGCAGCAGCTAGAACTCTAATCAATAATCAATCAATCAATCAATCATAGTTCCATAATTTTCTTTTGTCCTCTCTCTCAAACTCTTTCCCCTTTTGTGTTATGTCCTTTTAGATCATAAGCCTGAGAGCAGGGAGTGCCTTATTACTGACATTTGTATGCTGTTCTCATAGCCTTTTTTGCTGAAGGGATAAAAATACTTTTAACAAATCAGTCCCAGTTTTGTAAACCATGCAGCACCAGCACAATTCCATTTGTATTGGCTTCCAGCTCATTTCCGAGCCCAATTCAAAGTGCTGGTTATTGCTTTTAAAGCTCTAAGCTTAAAAAGCCATCACTTACTGCATGAATATGTCTATTTAACTCAAAGTTTTGGGGAGGCATTGTTTTGTGTCCCACCACCAGATACAGTTGGTAGGTATTTGGTAGAGCTTTCTCTGCTGGGTCACCCTGACCTGAGTGATCAGACTGGTCGTTTCCCACGTAGTCTTTAAATGTCAGACCAAAAAGTTTTTATTCTAGCAGGATTATGGGTTGGCTTGCTCCTGAAACTTGCTGCTAAATATTATGCTTCAGTCTTGCATTTTTATTTAGGTTATTTATTTTTGTATATTTTTTCTTGCAAGTCACTTTGCTACTTTTTAAAAAGTGATGAACAACTTTAACAAATAATAAATATGATGCTGATTCCCTACTATGTTATTTGGCCCAGTTTGCATGTAATGCTAAGTCAAAACATGGCTTAGCACAGTAAGCATGTTGCCAGGAAGGAGACTGCATTTGCTGCATTCCTGCTTTGGTCCAAGCTAAGCCATGGCTTGGCTCTGTGTTGCGTCCCCCAAACAAACTATAAGAAGTAATCAATGAACAAGCCTTGGTTGCAGTTTATGGTCTCTCTAGGAGTCCTCACTTTTTAAATAGGGGGCCAGTTCACTGTCCCTCAGACACTGTCGGGGGCTGGATTATAGTTTGAAAAAAATATGAACGAATTCCTACCGGTATGCACACTGCACCTATTTTATTGGTAGTGCACAAAAAACAAGAAAAACAATACAATCTGGGGTGGGTGGTGTTTTTTTTTTTTACAGAGGCAACAAAGAACACAAAAGAATTGCAACCAGCAACACACAGCCCCGCCTCCTACCGCCGTTTCCAAAAGTCCTGCTATCCACCCTATGGAGTTGGAGAAGGGTTGGAGGGGGAAGAGGAGACCATTTGCGCCTGAGAGGAAAGTTTGCTGTCGCAAGATTGGAGGGGGGGGGGGGAGACGACCAGGAAGAACAGAAATGAGATGCAGGGTGTGGGAGAGAAAGGCAAGAACGGAAGACCTGTGGACCTGGCAGCTTGGCCCCATCCCTCCTCCTCCTCCCTCCCTCCCTGGTGATCTCGGCTTAGTAATGGCGGCGGGGAGAAGCCAGGAGGAGGGAGGGAGGAGGAAACAACGCTGCTGGCACCAATCAAAGCCCAGCCCCCTTCCTCCTCTGGGCAGGGCAGGGCGAAGCCAGGAGGAGGGAGGGAGGAGGTGCCACCGCCACCGTGTGAGCAAGAGGGAAAGAATGCATGAGCTGGCGCAGCCCGAACAAGCAGATCCATGCCGCAGGCCGGGTTTAGAAGGCTATTGGGCCGGATCCGGTCCACAGGCCTTAGTTTGCCGACCCATGCTCTAGAGCGAGGCAAAGCACAAGCGCTGGTTCAGACATAACATTAAGTCAAACACAGCTTAGCCCTGGATAGAATGACACCTGCAGCTGCAATCTTCACTCTGAGAACTTATACTTTTGCTCACTCATGTTAAGCCATGAGTTCAACACAGCATGCAAACTGGGTCTATGTTGTTAGCAACTACATTGTGCGTCTCACTGTAACTTTACAAAGTGGGATATTAATATTTGGGGGTTTGCATAATTTATTAGTTTTTGTTATGAGGCAGGGTGACAAAGAGTTTGAAGATTCACCATGCTGTCTTTGAAAAAAGAAATCCCCTGGATAAGATAATCTTCCACCACTTTTTAAAGTCACTCTCTCCAAATAAAGCAGGATCAGAGCTGAATCACCTGCTGGGAGTTTCATGTACAACCAGGTTTCTTACACTAAAACTCAATATTTGGTGTCTTAGACATAGAAATTTTTAAAAACATGGTACATGTCCATTCACACCACTGGCTCTATCTAACTCCCAAGCACATTTACTATTACGGCATCAAGCACCAGCTCATTTACAGTGATGCTCTAGTCTAAAAACAGAATCTGTATCTGTTTACTGAGAGTTCAAGTGACGGACTGAACCTTTGAACCCTTGGACCTACCAATATTACCAGCATTTCAAAACAAATTTGGAAATGTATAATTTGACCTCTTAACTTCAGAAAAAATGACACAGTTAGACAATAAGGACTAAAGTCCCAAGGTACCATCAAAACAAAGGCAGCCTACAAACTAGATGTGTCTGGGAAGTGAGCTAACTAATGCAAATCCTCTGAAGCTATGACTCATAAGCTAAAGGCAGCCTAGCATGTGCCAGGAGGAATCTTCCAGTGTCAGCATCAGCAAAGCTGGGGGCAGTATAGACACTGAACACCATTTGTCAGCGAAGTTGTCAGGACCTTAACTCATGGACGGAAAAAAAAACAAGACAAAGGCAAACAAATGGCTAAGTTTATGGTTGGTAGGACTGAAGATTTCACATCAGGACAAAGAAATTGTTCTCGAGTTGGCATGTAGAATATCTGTATCACATGAACAAATGATTATAACAAACTTGACTATTGAGCGATCAGTCTGAATAATAACAGAAATGTAACACTTATGTTTTGGGTTATTTGGACCACATATAATGAGGTGAGCTAATTTGGACTTGATGCCAATAGATAAGGAAGAATTAATCAAGAAAATGAAAACTGCAAGCAACTTTTATTTATTTATTTTTTATTATTATTATTTATTAAATTTGTGGAGAACATATTCGTGAACAGTGACAGTCATAAACAGTTGCTGTTTCAGTGTATCTGAAGAAGTGTGCATGCACACAAAAACTCATACCAAGAACAAACTTAGTTGGTCTCTAAGGTGCTACTGGAAGTCATACACAGTTACAGCCATGACTCAATTGGAGTACTGGGAATTTGATAGGAAGTCCAATAGAAGAGAAAACTACAAGGAAGTTTCCAAAAGGGAAGCATTTTTAAGGAAATTTGAAATATATTTGCAAAGATCCTGAGATATCGAATGTTTTTAATTTAAGTAGCATAGTAAATAATCTATTACATTGCATTCAATGGTTTAAAGATGTCTAATCCTTTTTAGATAATTTATTTCAGTTTATATTTAAAATTTTTATTCCAACGTTGTTATGCTTATTTGTTGTGCTGGTCGCTGACCGTAATTTGATTTGATTTGATCTGATTTTGCAAGTTATTTTGAACTAAGAGAAAGGAAAAGAAAAATGTGGTGGTTTTTTTTTTTTTTTGAGGTGCTGCTAATCAATGAGAACTATATTTGAACAATGAATGTGAAGTACCAGTAGTAGTTTTGCTGAAGAAATTTACAAGAGGTTTCAGGTCATTGTTGGGTAAATGGAAGGAAGTCTACTTGATGCAGTGTTCAAAGAAAAGATGCAGGATAACCAAAACAAGCTTAACTCTACATCTGGTATTTTCTGCACATCAATAATTGCAAAATGGATTATAAAATAAGTAACCAAATTACTATAAAATAATCCTAAAATTTAAAAAATAATTCAAATAATAGGTTAAATATAGTTTTTATGTGCTCCTCAGGCATGTCTAGTTACAAAAGAAAAAAAATGCTGATTTGAATGTTTCAATTAGCTGTTTTAACTGCTGTTATTTTTTTTAGATAATCTTATTATCCTATTTACTCTTTTTATAAAGTTTTGAGGTTTTTATGATCAAGAATATACATTTTGTGAAATAAAAAATAAGTTTAGGATTCAAATATTAAAAACTCAGATAAAGCTGTTGAGTCAGAAACCTGCATCTTCAGAAGCAGAAGTATTGAGATTCAACACAGCATAAAAATAGCTGCATTTAAAAAAAAACATACTAAATAGCTTGACTTTCTAAAATGGAATATAGCTTGTTCCTGTTACTTACCGTAGCTTTGTCAAGTACTTTAATTGAATATGGCTCAGCCACATTGTGTTTCCTTAGTGCTTGTTCCAGAAGCTGCAGAGGGGGGCTCTCCCATTTCCCAAAAACGACTAAATCAATATCACTATAGATAATACAACATACATAAAGGTTCATTAGAGGATTACACATGAATATTCCTTTGAAGATTGTTAAATTCAGTCTTCAGTAGACTAACCTTACAACTAATCCACTCAAACAGAATAGGAGGGCTTCTAAAAGTAGCAGAATGAATCCTATATAATAAAGTGCCTGTGTCCGTCCGTACTTTCCGTGTGTCAGTGGAATTCGCAACTGGGCATGTGCCCCACGGACACAGGGATTGGAGCGCAGAGACTCTATGCAGATGAGACGGTCAGAGGCCGCCAATCGGAAGTGCGGGAGGGGAGGGGCTGCCTCGCCCTGCACTCAAAGAAAGTTGCTGGCGGCCATTTTGTGTGTGTGAGTGATGGGAGTTACACAAGGATTCCTCTCACACGCCCGCCCTAGGCCGACGGCCCTGCCCGGGAGGCGGCCTCCCTCCCTCAGGGGCTCAAAGCAGCCCCCGTCCCGTCCTCGCCATGTCCCTGTACAGGAACTCGGTGTGGTTCATGAAGGGGCTGGGAGCCAAAAGGGCAAAGAGAGGCGGGGGCTGCCATGGCCGTTTCCACACGGAGTTTGCTTACGGAGGGAAACCGGACCCCCCCCAGTACGTGGGATTTGAGCCCATTCCCCCTCCTCCGCCGCACGCTTTAGGGACTTTTATGTAACGGGAGGGGCCAGTTTCCCTCACAGCTTCTCTCGGACGCGCCGCAGGATGAGGCCCGGCTGCCTTACCTGAAGGCTGCTGTCCTAATCCCACTTGCCTGAGGGAAATAAGTCCTGTTTTTAAAAATGTTTTACCACATATGTTCTAGCGCCCGTTAATTTAACGGGCTGAACGTCCACTAGTACAGGATAACAGACTGTGAAGTTATTACATTACAGCCTCAACCAAGAGCACACACACAGGTATTTGTGGAATAATTGTTTGTGTGTTTTGTGTATTTTGACACATAATGTTGACAATTTGGTTAAATTTTAAAAAGGTGCAGATTACTGCCTATACGTGTACATACTTTCCTTTCTGCATTTATAGAAATATTTAAACTCTGGAAAATAATGGTTAAGGTCAGTTCTTACTCATAATCATTACTCTATATTTGTCAGAATATTACAGAGTAGAAGTCTAAAATGCTAACATACCTAGTGATGTGATATGTTGGATGCTATGAAACACCTCACACAAACAATTCTGCTAAATAAGACTTAGCTTAAAAAGTTATGCCAAATTCAAGGACGGATATAATGAAAATATATTAACATATTCCCATTACATACCATACTATGTAAACCTACGTTTTACATAGTACGTACTAAACCTAAGTTCATGTTAACGGAAATAATTGCATGTTTATCCCCGATTCAATTTCTCTCCCCTTCCTTTGGTGTCTTCCCTGTATTGATTTTAAGACTGGGAAGAACATAAAATCCCTTTTGTATGATAGCATTATTAACAAAATAAACTGAGAGCTGGAAATGTTAGTCAAGGCTTACCTAGTTGGCAGATAGAGCCCTGTACTAAAACTTCCAAATATCTGAACCTGCAAAAGAAAAACAAAGTTAATGCAGATCTCACAGTTCTGAACGCTGAACTGAAAAATCCCTCACAGAAATCCACATGCCTTTATCTTCAGAAACAGTTCCTGTTACTGTTATTTGCTTCTTCCACTCAAAAACTAACTGGCTTGGTTAAAAGGTCATGCTACTCGATTGCTAATCAAATGATCTGGTAATCAGAAGTGAATTATTTCTTTACTGGTTTACTCTAACCAGAGTTTGTTTGATTCAGTTGTCATGGAAAACTGTACCGGTAGGTTACAGAAAACCAGGTCAGAAACCCTACATGAGGATGAGGGAGCCCTCAACACATTCCTATTACTTGAATGAAACCAATTTATAAAACTGAATTAACAAGAAAAGACAAATATTTATGCTTTGTAATATTTATTACCAAGATTGTGATTTTTCTGGCAGGCGTCTCACCAGTAACAAAGATCAAAAACAAAACAGATTCTGAAAAGGAGGCATACCACAATAAAGGTTTCAATGTTTCCTAATAAGAATGTGCCCAGATTGGGAAGGGACAGTGCAAAGCAGCATTTTCATAGATGGCAAATCACAGTGGAACACTATGACTACTGTCTCTATGCACCTATCCCCATATCCAGCTTTAAGGCTAAGAGACATGAATGAATGTAATCACAGTATCTGAAGCAGTGCACAGCTGTCCCTCCAGTGTCGTAAATATAAATAGTTTTATTGGGATGGCTTTTATGACAAGAAGCCTACTGATGTGTTTTCATGGGGGGGGGAAATAAATTTAATATAATAAGGGAAGTTTCCACAACACTTTGGATCTACTGAATGCTAGCTGAGAGCATTGTATACATCATTTTAAATAAACAGAGACAAAAGGTACTAAGGATCCTATGGAAGCCATCAACGTGGCACAGCGCTTAGAAAGAAACCCCAAGGCTTTTGATTTGGGTCTGAAGGCATGAAGGGAGTCAACCCTATGTTGTGCCCAGCCCACCCACGTTATGGTGAGAATGGAGTTGAGAGAAGCTTGGGGACCTAAAATACCAGTCTGAGATGTACTCACATCTGCTGTGGGCCAAAGATCTTTGATGACCATTTTTATTCTTTTCACTACTTCTCTTCTCATGACTTCTTCTTCAGGACGAGGGGACATGAAGGCATAAAAGTCAATTATTTCTTCATGAAGCCTATGGGGAAGAATAAAAAAAAATATTTTATTATTTATACCTAAGATCTAAGTCTGGGTTTCTAAAACAAAACTTTTCGAACTGTTTCGGGAGTCAAACTCAGGGCCACCTTCTCGGCTAACTTGCCATAGACCTAGCCCTATGTAACTTCCTGACATAGTCACTGTCGACTTGCCCTGTTATTGCTTCTTATTTTATCTGTTTTACTCAGCATGATTTTACACTTAAAGTTTTTAAATGTATTTGTACAAAATGTATCTGTTGTATTTTATGTACATTCGCGACAGGTTTCCGCCTGGTTTCGCATTATGTGCTATGGCCAGATGGCTAGTGCAATAAATAATATTTGATTTGATTTTGACAACCAAGGTATGACTGTAATTATAATAAGTAAAAAATAATTTAACAAATATTAACGCCTTGGTACTAAATACATTTAGAAAGTTTTTTTCAACTAGGGTAGTTTGTTTACTCTAAGGGTATGTTTCTGGTAGGGGACCCAGGTGGCGCTGTGGGTTAAACCACAGAGCCTAGGGCTTGCTGATCAGAAGGTCGGCGGTTCGAATCCCTGCGACGGGGTGAGCTCCCGTTGCTCGGTCTCAGCTCCTGCCCACCTAGCAGTTCGAAAGCACGTCAAAGTGCAAGTAGATAAATAGGAACCGCTCTGGCGGGAAGGTAAACGGCGTTTCCGTGCGCTGCTCTGGTTTGCCAGAAGCGTCTTTGTCATGCTGGCCACATGACCAGCTGTATGCCGGCTCTCAGCCAATAAAGCGAGATGAGCACCGAAACCCCAGAGTCGGACACGACTGGACCTAATGGTCAGGGGTCCCTTTACCTTTATGTTTCTGGTGTGTACAGAGATAGCACACATATGAATGTTTTATTCATAAACCAAAGTACTGTACTGAATCCTAACAGTATACCTGAAGGAACGTCTCCACACCCATCGTTCAGCCAAGGGCCTTCTGGCAGTTCCCTCACTGCAAGAAGTGATGTTACAGGGAACCAGGCAGAGGGCCTTCTCAGTAGTGGTGCCCGCCCTGTGGAACGCTCTCCCATCAGATGTCAAGGAAATAAACACTATCTGACTTTTGGAAGACATCTGAAGGCAGCCCTGTTTAGAGAAGTTTTTAATGTTTGATGTTTTATCGTGTTTTAATATTCTGTTGGGAGCGGACCAGAGTGGCTGGGGAAACCCAGCCAGATGGGTGTGGTATAAAATATTATTATTATTATTATTATTATTATTATTATTATTATTTACACTCAGAACTGATTTGCAGTAGAAATCATTAATTCAACTAGGACTCAGAGGATCAGATATTTAAGGATGAGAGGCACAACAGCTACTACAGGAAACAAATTATAGATTATGGGTATTGAGATTAGAGTTAAGGAATTGATCACAGGTCACAGTAAATTGTCCGTGGATTTTTATTTCATGGCATAACCTAGGCCATACATTATGTCTTTCTCATGTGACATGTAGGACAGTGTTCAAACCACATGGAATAATCCAATATAAACTCTCACACACCTACAACTGAATGACAATGGCTTCCCAATACATGTACACACACTAAAACATGTGGGACCACCACAATTTTAATATTACACAAGTCCCATCAAAGTATCTAAAATATGCTTAATAATAGAGCACAAGAGAGAGACTGGGACAACTAGCTTTAAGGGAAGTTGTAGCTTTCTAAGCTCCATCTTAGGGTCATTCCACATTATGAGATGGAAGAGTTCTGCCATTGTGTATATTTGACAGCTGCAGCTAATTATGGCTCCTTGATTAGTGTTTTAGGTGTGATACAAGTTTTCCTAATTTACACATTTAGGTGTGCAACATCGCTTCACATAATTAGTTTGACAGCAAATCAAGGCCATTCAAAAATAGGAGCAAAAATCTACATTCTATCTTAGGCATCTTCTAGGTATGCAGATTGTATTGTATGTACACATAATGTTTGTAAATCTTTTCAAAAATAAAAAATAAATTTAAAAAAACATCCTGTAAGGTTTCAGGTCTTACAAAATGTTTAGCACAGTTCAGGAGAGAAGGTCTGCTCAAGCCACTAACATGTTATAGTATCCTGGAATATTGAGGATTAGAACCAGGCCAGGGTGTGTGTGTGAATATGTGTCATGAGGTTAAAAGACTGATCTTTGCAATACAGGTAATGCTTCAGGAAAAAGAAAATAAAAATGACTTATTTCCCTTTCCCACTCTTCAGACCCTCCTCATTACATAAAGTGGTAACGTGCTCAGTCCCTGTGCTAGAAGCCCTCAATCACTGTACAGTGGTACCTCGGGTTAAGTACACTTCAGGTTAAGAACTCCGCTAAGAACAGAAATCGTGCTCTGGCGGTGCAGCGGCAGCAGGAGGTCCCATTAGCTAAAGTGGTGCTTCAGGTTAAGTACGCTTCAGGTTAAGAACGGACCTCCAGAACGAATTAAGTACTTAACCCGAGGTACCACTGTATAGCATAAAGCAGGGGTTGCCAACAGTTTTGGACTAGTGAGCACATTTCAAATTTTGAGAGTGTATTGGGGGCACCAGTCGCAACACAGGACCCATGGAGAAGGCATGGCATAACACAAAATGGCTGCCATGTGAATGTGGCATAAGATAAAAATAGAGAGAAAACCACTTCTGACAACCTTATGCTTACAATGGGTAATAAACTTTTTCCTGCTGGTCCAGATTGTGGAGATCACATGTATACACAAACAGATGCTGTTGCTGTCTAATAAAAGAGAACATTTCTCAGTACTAGAAAAAATATACAAGGGTGCAACCCCTTTCACATAAAACTCCCCTCCACAAACTCCTAAGGCTTCTGCTGATAGATGGCTATGCCTTGAACAGGTGCACACCTCAAAGTTTATAGATACAATGCAAAAATTTGTTAAGAGGTTCCACTCTGGCAAGTGTGACAAACCTGCCTTCATCCCAAACTAACAGCTGGAGAAAGCCTGCTAGGTCAGGCCAACTGCCCATCTAGACCAGCATCCTCTTCTGACAGTGGCCAACCAAATGCCTGTAGGAAACCAGCAAGCAGAGTTAAAAGCACAAGAGCACTCTCCCTTCCTGTGATTTCTAGCAACTGGTATTATTCAGAATTTTCAGAGAGAAAGGTGAGGGGGAGATTGGTTGCTTGTGTATTACTGTACTTGGAGAACCTCTGGAGCACAGTAGCAGAACAAACCCCTTCACTTTTTTAGCTTCAAGTGATGGGGGATAGGTCTCTGATTTCTTTACTATGGACAACATCCTACATCTACAGGAGTAGTCCTGGCAACTATTTTATCTCACTACCAAGGCAAGCCAAAATTCGTGCAACTTTGCCTGCAATCTGTATAACAGTCCTTTTTGGGATGCTAAGATTGGCAGCCTCTTCATGGATCACTGCCTTGTCGTGGCGAAGGGGCTTGAATAACTCAGGGAAGCTATGGACAGGTCAAGATGGACAGGTCACAGTGGAGAGTTTGGACCAAACATGATCCACCTGGAGGAGGAACCGGCAAGCCACTCCAGTATCCCTGCCAAGAAAACTCCATGGACAAAGACAACAGGCATATAAAAGTTATGACGCTGGAAGATGAGCCCCTCAGGTCGGAAGGCGTCCAACATGCTACTGAGGAAGAGCGGAGGACAAGTACAAGTAGATTCAGAGCTGATGAAGCGGCTGGGCCAAAGCCGAAAGGTCGCTCAGTTGCGGATATGCCTGGAGGCGAAAGGAAAGTCCAATGCTGTAAAGAAAAATATTGCATAGGAACCTGGAATGCAAGAACCATGAACCTTGGTAAGCTGATGTGGTAAAAAATGAGATGGCAAGAATAAACATTGACATCCTGGGCATCAGTGAACTATCAATTCTTAAGGAAATCAGCCCAGAGTGCTCACTGGAAGGACAGATCCTGAAGCTGAGGCTCCAATACTTTGGCCACCTCATGAGAAGACTCCCTGGAAAAGACCCTGATGTTGGGAAAGATGGAGGGCACAAGGAGAAGGGGACGACAGAGGACAAGATGGTTGGACAGTGTTCTCGAAGCTACCAACATGAGTCTGACCAAACTGCAGGAGGCAATGGAAGACAGGAGTGCCTGGCGTGCTCTGGTCCATGGGGTGACAAAGAGTCAGACATGACTAAACAACAACAACAACAAGATTGGCAGAGGGGCTGCTATTGGTTTGTTCCACTGCCCTCAAAAGCTCACAGTGGTGTGGGAGAAGGCATTCTCTGTGGCAGCCCCTAAGATATGGAACTCCTTCCCCACAGGGGTCTGTTTAGCATCTTCATTGTACAACTTTCAGGGAATGTTGAAGACAAACCTCTTATAACCTGGGTTTTGACAGTTGATGTTTATATTTTTAAGACTCCCCTCATTTCTGGGATTGTAAGCTGTTTCTAACATTGTTTTAATTGTTGTAACCCACCTTGGGACTTTAGGATGAAGGGCAGGTGATAAACAATCACAACCGCAATGTAAGTCAGTGCTATCCCAATATTGCAGATTTACTGGGGCAGGGATGAGAGCAGTTCTCCAAAGGTTACCTACGGAGTTCATTGTTAGTGTACTAGGGAATTCCTCCTTTGAAGCTCAGTCTCATAGCTATAATACTAAACCAGGTGAAAAATAATTTTGAATCGTTACACCTAAAACACATGGGCAGAAGTCATTCCTAACTACAGGCTTCACAGAAAGTGGACACCTTTCAGCCACAACCTCCTTTTACTCTGAAGTATGACCACTGATCACAAAGTGACTTAGACCCCAATTTAAGTGTACATAGAAAGGAAAGTTTCACATGTGTTTTGCAAAGAAGACCCTGCATTAAGACACAGGTCACCTTGAAGAATCCCACAATCATCTTCCCTGTCTCATTCCATTAATAGCTCAGCCAATAAAACATAAGACTCTTAATCCTAGGTTTAAGCCCCATGTTGGGCAAAATGCCTGCATTGCAAGGGGTTAGAGTAGATGACCCTTGTGGACCCTTCCCAACTCTACAATTCTATTATTCTAAATGGAGGTCCTAACCCAACTTACTGGATTTCTCAGTCAGTCCAATTGAGAATGCCTTATTGTTAGGATTCATTTCCTGTCTTTAAGGGATCCAAGCGCTTTCAGCCTACACAAATCAGCCACCAGGCAGCCTTAGTAGAAATCCCCTCTTAGGGGGCCAGACTTAGCACGGCTACAACGTATCTATGAGTAGGAACCCCTACAGTCTAAAAGCAATCATTGGGGAGGGGCATTTCAGGCGAGGGGTCTTGAACCCGCTGCCCCCCCCCCACCGCCAGTTGCTCGCCCCACTCCCGCTTGACTGAAACGAGGAGGCCCCGCCCGCCTTGCCAAAGGAGCCCGTGGGAAGCGGCTCACCCTTGGATGCCGGGGCTGTAGCGCTGCCTGCTTTTCCACGGGGTGCCCGGAGCGGGGCCGAGCGCGGGCTGCGCTTGGGGACCAGGCCCGCCGCCGCCGCCTCCGGAGAGCAGGTAGTTCATCCCATACGTGCTGGCCTTGTTCTCCCGTTTCCTTCGGCTCGGGTGGTACTGGTGCTGGTGCTGGTGGAGGTGGCGGGCGGGCAGGTGCGCGGGCGAGGCGTCCGCCGGCCTCGGGCTCTGCGCCGCCGCTTCCCCGCTCCGCTTCGCCGGCTTCCCCCCGGGCGAGGCCTGGCGAGACCCTGAGGGCGGCGGCGAGGAGAACGAAGGCGGCCCGCCGGGGCTGTCAGCGCCGGACTCCGCGGAGGAGGAGGAGGAGGGCAGAGGCACCAGGGGCGGCTTGTGCAGCAGCAGCAGCCGGGGCGGCGCCGGCCTCTCGGTCAGCAGCAGCGGCGGCGGCGGCGGCGGCTTGGCGGCGGGCGTCGTCGTCGTCGCTGTCGTCAAGTGGCACAGAGAGTGGCGGGCCTGGGCTGCCTGAGGGCAGGGCGGCGAGGAGGGCGTAGGCGGCGAGGAGGAGGAGGAGGAGCCGGAGCCGCCTCCGCCGCGGCCCTGCGAGGTCTCCCAGATCTGCATCCAGAGCGCATTGGCGGGGCCTTTCTGCTCGGGCTGGATCCAGGCCACGCGGGGATCCATCCATCTATCCGCCCCGGCGCCTCCCTCCCCCCGCCCGTTCCTCGCCCGCCGGCCTGTCAGGCGCGCGCGCGCAAGGCCCCGACTTGTGAGGCGGCGCGAGGGGGGAGGGGAAGGGGGCGGCGCCAACCGCCTCAGGCCAAAGAGGCCGCGAGGGGTTGGGGGGGCGAAGAGCCACGCGCCTGCGCCCTGGGCTCCTGCTGCTGCTGCAGCGCCCCTCCCCGAGCGCCTAGAGATAGGAGAGGGTAGAGCGGCAGAGCCGTCTTCGGGAGCGCCACTCGCTGGCTCCTCCGGGTGCCGCTTCGTCCTTTCTCGCTTCCCCGCCCGGCGAAGCGAGGACTGCAGGCTCGGCACGCGGAGGAGTCCGGCCCAAAAGTCGGAAACCGGAAGGCAGCCGCGTCAGGAGCCCAGCTGTTCCGAAGAGGAGGCGCGCGCGCTGGGGCCCGCGAGGCGAAGGAAGGGAAGGGCAGCCTCAGGCAGGAGGCGCGCGGGGCGAGGAAACCAGAGCCCGGGGGGGGGGTCTTCACTGCCCAAAGCCCCCTCGGACGACCTCAGAGCCAGGGAAGCGGAGGCAAGTAAGAGGTTAACCGGAAGCGGCACCCTGGCCTTCTGGGACTTGTAGTCAGGGGGCTGGGTGGGAGGGAGCCGCCGTTCAGCCCCCTTCCTCGTTTCCCTGACAATTGGTGTTCCTAATATCATGGATGTCTGTAATTTCCCCATCAGCTCCTGTTCAAACTATATGGGGGAAGCAGCTCTGCCTTAGAATTCCTGCTCAGATTTAGGGAGCATCTTGTGCACAAGAAGATGCCCTAGGTAGGGCAGACCTGCATTTCTATTCCCTGGCTACTGTAGTACTACTACTATATAGTAGTAGTAGTAGTAGTATTTGTATTGTAATACTACTACTACTACTACTACTAGGCACTTGTGACCTGCCGATTTAGCCAGCTTGGGCCAGACACTTTGTTAAAAGACTTACAGGATATTGGAGACTAGAATCTGTGTCCGTACCAATGGTCAGCTGTCTGATTATAATTATAATAAGAAGAGACTGTCTTATGGTTTCCAGAAGCAACTACCATGCTGGAAGTATTTGCTGGAAGTATTTGGTGAAATTACTGACTGGGAAACTTGGATATTCCCTGAAATTATAGGATCATTCAGAACTGTAGGGAGCAGTATTGCTCAGCCTTTGAACGGTGTTTAAATCTTAAACGTTTTGCTCAACAGCATGAGATACCGGGTATGTAAAATGTTTCTTATTTGCTAACCATGCAAATTCCCTACGAGCTTATGTATGTCATGTTCCCAACCTAGCAGTTAAAAAACTGCCAACCTAGCAGTTCAAAAGTACGCCAGCGCAAGTAGATAAATAGGTACTGCTGCAACAGGAAGGTAAACGACATTTCCGTGCGCTCTGGCACTCGTCACGTTCCTCCGTGCACCAGTAGCGGTTTAGTCCTGCTGGCCACATGACCCGGAAGGCTGTCTGTGGACAAACTGGCTCCCTCGGCCTGAAGCGAGATGAGCACCACACCCCATTGCCTGTGACTGGACTTAACCGTCCAGGGGTCCTTTACCTTTTTTTACCTTTTAATATTAAGACAACCTGTTGGCTCATGTTCAGAACAGGATATGATACCAGAAACATGGAAAACTAATCATTTTTTCCTTAACAATAATCTATTTTGATTAAAGTGGCTACACTTTAACTGAACCACCATTTTTCCTCTGTCTGTGTTTCCAATGTAGCTTTTTGGCAACATGCCACTATCTATGAAATTTATATAATGGAATTATTAGTAACCTACCTCATGGGGCTGCTATAGTGGTCAATGATGTTCAGCACTATAGTATGAGTTATAGGCTTGAATTCAGTGGCGAGGAAAGTGCCACTGCACACATGACTGCCCTGGTGCAGGGCTTCTGTGGATGGCATTTGTTAGGTGGATCCTGCCCACTGTGTTGTTCAGACACTTTGTTAAACTGATATAAGTGAAGCAGTGGAAAGCAATACTAGTCTTTGAATCGATGTCCTTAAAATAAACATCACTGGGAAATTCTGTGCTGTTTGTTTTGCATTCCAGAAAGATTAGAACCCTGAGATGAAACCTCACCAAACAATTCCTCTTCTTAGAACATTGCGTGTTCAGTGTTACTGCTCTCTCCAGCAGCGTCATCTTCCTTTACTTGTTAAGAGAGCTACTTGTTGGACAAAACTGAATACCTTTCGGCACAGCTGTTTGTGGAATACAATTGCCCCTATTGTAGCACTTAATAACTGGCCAAGGAGATATCACCAGACCTCAGGAACACTCTGGAACCTTGAAGCACTGCAAACGTATTTACAGACTTTAAGCCAAGAATACCAAAGAATGGAGAAATTGCTCAATGACAGCTCAGTAAAAGAACACAGAAGAAGAGCTCTGAGCAAGAAACATGCTGAACTGTTCCCGCTTGCTGTGACATTTAAAGAAATTCAAGAGGCAGAAAAAGAACTTCAAGATTTGGAGAATCTTTGTTCAAGTAAGTTATGCAGCTGTTTTGCTTAGCTCACCTCCCCCCGCCATCTTCAAGACCCTTTGCTTAAATTTAATCTAATAGAGCAATTGTGCCCTGACACCCACCAACTCTCTGTAGCTTTCTCCTCACCTGTTGGCTTTACAAGCCATTCCAAGTCTATCCCACTTTCTTCTCAAGTTCATGGGTTCGTTAAAAGCAGTGTGCTTGGACCAGCAGCTATTTGCAGGATTTACTGAGGATTTACTGCAGGAAGTACTGCTTTAAGTGTGTTTACAGAGATTTCTCAGTAAGGACCCCCTAGAGCAGGCATGTCCAACACGTCGATTGCGATCAACCAGTCAATCACTGGATTGGTTTTGGTCAATAGAGAGAGAGAGAGAGAAGCCCGGCGTGCTCTGACTGGCTCCTCAGAGAGAGAAAGGGCTGGTTTAGGGGAGAGAGAGAGAGAGAAGCAGGGAAGAAGAATCACGGAGCAAGGAAGGAAGCAACTCGGAAGGGAAAGCGTTACCCGGCGCGCTCCAACTGGCTCCTCAGATCTGTGTAAACTTATAAAAAATATAGTTTGACTTTTCTCAGTTGTTTAGTTACTTGTCCATCTAGTAACTATTTGGATCTGTCATGATGATATCCAAACATAACTATGGTACAGTGGTACCTCGGTTTCCAAACAGCTTAGTTCCCGAACAACTTGGAACCCGAACGCTGCAAACCCGGAAGTAGGTTGGTGGTGGCTGGAGGTTTGTTCGTCTCCTTCCTGCTGCCACTACCTGCCCTGCTCATTGAGACCTAAAAGTCTGGATGCTATCCTAAAGTTCGAAGAGCCACATGAAGAGACCTAGCTTGCCCAGAAAAGCTGCTGTCCCTTTCCCCAGCAAACGGTGATAAAATATTTAGCTAGGGCAATAATATTGCCTGCTTTCACCACCCTCTGTTATGGGGAAGGAAAGACCCTATTGTTTTCGTTTAGTTCCGCCTCTCTCCTGTTGACCTACACACCCCTTCAATTTCATTTTGTAGCAGAAGCCAAAACCCCTACTTTCTTACGATTCTGATATGACGTAATTCCATTTCAAGGTTTTCCCCGTGTCCTTCATGGCACACTGCCTCAAATGTCTTTAGATGAGCATGGATGCAAATTTGCCATCTAAGTCCAGGCTGGACCTTGATGGAAGAAGTTCTACAGGAACTATGTCAAGATGGTTCGCAGAACAACAAAGGACAAAAGTGAAATAAAATTAAATGAGGCAGATGCACCCAAACTGTTTGTTTTAACAAGATTACTGAATGTTTACTTCTTCAACCACTTGTCCTTAGAGCTAAACAGCCCAGAAGAGAAACCACTACTAGAACTTGCTCTAGAGGAAAAGGAGATTATTGACCAGAAGATCAGCGCTCTGTGTCGAAAGGTGAGCAGGGGCCATGGTTGGTTTTCCTGATCCAGCAATCAGTTTGAATGATGATACATATGGAGAATAGTGTGCACTAGACTTGTGTAGGAAAAATAAGGTTGTATCTTCCCATTTATCTCTCAATGTGGCCAGCAGCATGGAGTTTTTCTCTAGGGAAAAACGGTGCTGGAACTGTCGCCCCCCACAAGCCCTTCCATGGTGGGCTGCTGCTGCTGCTGCTGCTGTGCTCACAAGGATCAATTTCCGATTGCGCTGGTGCTGGGCTTAACGATGGGAGGGAGAGGTGGGCAGGGGGAGTGGGCAGCTATGGCCTGGGTTGGAGCCAGCCAGCCTCGGGGGGGGGGCAGAAAAAGAAGGGGAGCCAGAGAGGTGTTGGTCTCTCACACTGGATACTTCAAGGATGTCTGACCTACAGTTCACTTTAGCAGGCTTCCCGACTTCTCTCCTTGTTTTGAGACCTCTCAAGATCATCTCTGGTTCCATCTTCTGGGCCATAGCTTGTGACTCATTGCCAGTGATTTCTCACTTTCTAGGTAGTCTGTCACCTGTATTTTGATATTATTTGCTGTCTTTTGATAATCTTATCTCCTTCAGAGTGTCAGTTTTATGGTGACACACGATCACAGTGGGTCAATTAATGTCTGTTTTTTGCTGATGAAAAGAAGCAGGCCTTTTCTAGCTCCCTGCTTTTTGAGGGGAAAGGGCTGGGGGATTCCACAGTGTAGATGCAGGATCTCAAAAGTTTGAACACTGTACTTGCTAGTAGCAGGCAAAGGCATGCTATTCAAGACATAGATGAAAAGATCTTCAGAATCAGAAGCAAAAAAACATTTGAATCTGCAGTGTAGTACTGTGGTAGCCTGTGTTCTGAATATTTTCACAAAGCTTCCTAGTTTGTGAGAAACTATACCTACACATTAACTTCTGATTCACATTATGATACTGTGGATAAAATACTAGGTTATGTGTTCCTGTATGTAAAACATTACCGTGAACTTGCTCCTGAATAACACCTTCCCCCCCACCACCAAAAAAAAGAAATGTGTGTTTTGTCTTTGCTTTCGGACTTCAGCATTGATAATATTTTTCACTTTGTACTTGCGAATTAAAAACCTAAAAGACCAGCTGCAGATATAGTCAAAATGTACCTCCAGCCCTATCTTACAGCTCTAGATTTACCGGTATTTTGTTTTATTTTTCAGATTTTCCAGATCTTGATACCAAGAGAAAAATATGATGACAGTGGTGTATTGTTAGAAGTAACATCTGGCAGGACAACTGGAGGTCAGCAAAGTCACCACATAAAAGCCACAGTGCTTCACATAAAAGGCAGTGCTTCAGAATACCTGTTGCTGGAAATGACAGGAGGGGAGAGGGCTGCTCTTGGGCTCCGGTCCTGTTTGCAGGTTTCCTACAAGTTGGCCCCTGTGAGACCAGGGATGCTGGCCTAGGTGGCCCTGAGCCTCCTCATCTCCTTGTTGTGACAGCATGCTGCACAGCACTGCTCATATTGACATTTCAGTAGCATTCAGAGAAAACTCTTGCATTTCAGGTGACATTTGTCAGCAATTTACCCAAGAGGTATTTGACATGTACCGGAATTACGCTGATTACAAATGCTGGACCTTTGAGATTGTGAACTACACTCCAGCAGATTACGGTAGGTATGGCTGTAGCCTGCTATACTAGTTGCATAAATAACTTAAAAGATTGCCGCCACCCCTTTCCCCAACCTGTAATGTGTATTACGTGCATTTAAAGGTGGGCTACACCATGCTGCCGCTCGTATTTTGGGAGACGACGTCTACAGGCATTTGAAATATGAAGGAGGGACTCACAGGGTGCAGCGAATCCCCGAAACAGGATTATCTTCCAGAATGCAGCGGATCCATACTGGCACCATGTCCGTGATTGTCCTCCCTCAGCCAGATGAGGTATTCATTTCAGTCTGTGTCTCTTGCTGTGTAACTCCATAAATGCTAGTTTCTAAGTATGTCTGTTAACTTGACCACAACACCACCTTACAAGATGTTCCAGGGAAAATAGCCGTGCCCATAACTGCCTCATGAGATGGGCCTGTTGTGCATATGTCTGTCTTTTTAGTAGGTTTCTGGTGCTACTTCTGTTTTCCTTCAACTCTGCACAGGGAAGAGAAGCTGAGCTCTGGGCAAGGTGCATCCCATCGGTCTCCGTAGGCCAGGCCCACTTGCTTTGCTCCCATTTCTCTTAGGCACAGGGGGTAACCAGAGGGGTGTGGGGTACTGCAGCTCCCATTGTCCCTGGCCATTGGCCGCACTGGCTGGACCAGAGTTAGGAGCGAGCAACGAGGTGACCAAGTTTGCCGATGATATGAAATTGTTCAGGGCAGTTAATTCAAAAAGAGATTGAAAAGAGCTCCAAAGGCCCACCTGTCAATCAAGTGGCATCCCAAAGCCAGGACTGCAAAGCACCACGCAGGCAGGCAGGCAGGACCATGCTGTTAAAAAGGGTTTTTATCTCCGTTTTAGCCTTGCATTTGGGAATCCAGCCCAATTGAACAAGTTCAGTTCCTGCAGGAAATTCAGGCTGGGTTGATCTCCCTTCCCCTTAGCTGATGTGGGAGGAGGTCCATCCTGCTTAGTGCTGAGCACTGTGGGGCTGCTTCAAAGAGCAGCACAGAGTGTGCAAGGACTCCTCTCTCCAGGTGCTGCAAGGCTAGCATCCCCTTTCCCAAACATTGGGGAGGGTGACCCAGAAGTCAAAGCTTCTCCATGGGCCTCCATGCTTGTGGGGTGGAGCAAAGGCGCTGCTTGCTTTGACGGTGTGTGCTGTCCCCAGAAAGGAGCAGGGATGTGTGGCTAAGCTGAGTTCTGCAACTGCTCTGTGGCGCTTCTCCCAACTTCCCATTTTGGAGGCTGATAGGGATGGGGGGTGGGGGGGCTGCATTAAAGAGCAGCACTGGTGAGAGGGGGCGGTCTCCTATCTTCTCCAGCAAAGGAAAACGGTGCACTCAAGCCTTGCTCCATTGAAGGCGGGTGGCATGGCTTCCTCCAAACGGCCTGACAGGCAAAATGGAGAGGTCTGGCCAGCCAGGTTTAACTCACAAGCCACATTTTCCGCTCAATACTTCTCCTCAACCAAACATACCAAACAAAAACAAAAAAAGGGATTTTTGAGAAAATGTATGCAGCCCCAACATGGCTTCTTCGGCAGTTCTTCTGATTCTCTAATTAGGGAAGAACAGGTTTTAGGTGATGGGGAAAACACGCACACACCCCTTTGGGGGATGAACGCAGGCTTTCCCCATAAAATTCTGTGTAAGATAGTAAATCTTACTATCTTACTTATGATTGTTAGCCGCCCTGAGCCCGGTCTCGGCTGGGAAGGGCGGGGTATAAATAAAAGTTATTATTATTATTATTATTATTATTATTATTATTATTATTAAAATGCTCTCTCTCTCTCTCTCTCTCTCTCTCTCAAGGTGACAATTAAAATAGATCCAAGAGATTTGCGTATAGATACATTTCGAGCCAAAGGGGCAGGAGGACAGCATGTCAATACAACAGACAGTGCTGTTAGAATTGTACACATTCCCACAGGTAACCCTTGTATAGTTTGTTTTATCTTTGCTCCCCTTTTCACAAAAACATGCACATCAAATATACAGGAACCAGTAGTCAATTTGTGATATGCAGGCTGTCTTGTGTGATTATGCTAAAAAAGAGGACTGATGCAGATTCCTGGGGGACACTGCTCCTTAGAGGAGTGGATGGGGAACCAGCCAGATGGGCGGGGTACAAATAAAATAATCATTATCACCATCTATTTATAATCTATTTATTTGTATTCTCTGCTTCCTGTTCTTTAACCAGTTACAGATCCATAAGAGGGCCTGTTCCTTTATCCTGTGACTGCTAAGTTTTTTTTCCTGAGGGAGGGACTGTATCAAAACCTTTTTTGAAAATCTGCTTATACAATGTCTGAAGGACCATCCCTATCCTTGTTGCCACTGCCCAAGCCTCCCTTGCCCAGGTACAGTTGGGGGTGCACTTTGAGGTGGTGCACTGCCAGCCGCATCTCCACCTGCCCCTCGTGTGATGTCACATACGACATCTGGTGTGCCGTGGTTTGGGGGGAACAACCTCATAGGCCAAAGTGGAACACCTCCAGGCCCCAGAGCGAGCTGCCGGCTGGAGATTCCTCATGCCTCTGTTAGTAGATCAGCAACTTCGCATACGAGTGTGTAAAAATTCTTGGCGGGATGCCGTCTGGACCTGGTGAATTGCTCATTGTAATTTTTCAGTAAGGCATAGAACTTTGTCTCTTGTCAACACTATTTCCCTCCTTTCCTCAGACTCTCTTCCTGAGAAAATTGATCAAGGCATAAGGATCTGTCTAGATGTATTGTTTGTTATAATGTAAAGATATAGTAAATTACAAGAAAGGAGATTCTGACTAAACATCAGGAAGAACCTTCTGACAGTAAGAGCTGTTCGACAGTGGAGCAGTCTCCCTCGGGAGGTTGTGGACTCTCCTTCCTTAGAGGTTTTTAAGTGGAGGTCAGATGGCCATCTGTCATGGATGCTTTAGCTGGGATTCCTGCATTGCAGGGGGTTGGACTAGAAGGGATTGGGTCCCTTCCAACTCTACATTTCTGAGATTCTTTGATTCTATTTTTCTGGAAATAATTTTTCATGGATAATATTTTTTGTGATTATGCCAGAAAAAAAGTTTTAAAATACATTAAATAATAAGTTTATAGATGAGAACTTAAACTTCATAGTGTCTGTCCATTTTTGTTTCTTGGAGCACAGGACTTTCCATTTTAGCAAATGGGAGCAGTAGCCCTGCCTGGTCAGCTTAGCATGAATAATTTGCAAGACATGGTCACTTATTTCCAAAACTTATGCAGCCAGGGATTATCTGATGAAAGCTTTCTAAAAATTCTGAAGGGTTAACCATTGAGTGCCAAGAAGAGCGATCTCAGCAAGTGAATAGAGAAACTGCTCTGCGGACCTTGAGAGACAAGCTGTACCAGCAGACCATCGAGAGAGCGCTGAGGCACAGCCAGAGCGCCAGGAAACGGCAGGTGAGAACATAGAGCTCCCTGTGTGGAAGGTGGGGGAGAAAGCTCTGCAATTGGCCTTACTCCGTAAGCAGGGTTTTTTGGATTCAGCCTCTGACATCACCACAAAGCAGGTCTGAAGCTAGTCAGTGTTTAGTAATGGGTGACAATCACATTTAAATACTGGTACCTGAATTGATTTCTATGGGGCAGCATTCACTTCACCAGGAAAGGTTAGCATGCAATATGTGAGCAAACCAGGAAGTTCCTTCTCTTAGAACCATGGAATCTAGGCAATGGGTCTCCCCCCCCCCGGCAGCCTTCTTTTTTGGGGTCTAATTAGCTGGGTCTCTTCCTGAGTTTCAGTCATTGACTTCATACATTGGCTGAAGGCAGGACCAAGTTAGTTTCTCACAAAACACATGAGATACCTGCATATTTTGCCTCACAGCTTTGGTTCTACAAGTGCTAGAAAGTTTTATTTAAAATAATGAAAACCATGGATTGATGGGATTATGGCCTGGGGGAGGGGGGCTGCCTCTTGCTGCAGATGCCCAAGGATCAAGGCCTTTGAGTGACTTTGAATGCATTTTGCACTTGTATAATTGCAATAATTACAACTCGTCTCATAAGGTTATTATAATAAATTATCTATTATAAAGCACCTGGATTGAAAACAGTAAAGCTACAATGCAAAAGTAAATTAGATTTTAAGAAGAAGAGTTCGGATTTGATATCCCGCTTTATCACTACCCGAAGGAGTCTCAAAGCGGCTCACATTCTCCTTTCCCTTCCTCCCCCACAACAAACACTCTGTGAGGTGAGTGGGGCTGAGAGACTTCAAAGAAGTGTGACTAGCCCAAGGTCACCCAGCAGCTGCATGTGGAGGAGTGGAGACACGAACCCGGTTCACCAGATTACGAGTCTACCACTCTTAACCACTACACCACACTGGCTTTAAGACCTGCATTCTTAATTGACACTTTGCATACAAAATAAGTACTATATTTTAATAGGCTTTATAGGTTATTTTATGGCTTTTATTGTAATGTATTGTTCTTTTTCTGATTTTATGTTGTGCTTGGAGTCTCCTTTTGTAGCAAGTGACTAATAAATTGAATTTAAAATAATAAAATTCTCAAGTGTTGAAAAATGTGTAGACATTAACCAATAATAATAAATGGACGGAGGAGAAAAGATAGGGCCTGTGGTGAATTTTTTTTGTAGGAGAACAGAGTCAGGGTGGGAGAAAGTACGGAGTCAAGATGGCGTCGAGGTAAGACGTGCCTGCTGGTGCTCCTCCGCTTTGTTTTGCCTTTAAAGTTTTTTCCCAGTTGTTGCCGTATATCCTTTTTAACAAAAAACCTATTCTAAAAGCCCTCTTTGAAGATAGTATGAGGCTGTGCTGCCGAGAATGTTTGGAATGTTTGGAAGCCACAATGCCGATATAAGTGAAGCCGGCGTTGTAAATCAGCTTTAATGAGCTGGTTAGCTGCTTCGGCAGCCACTGCCCACGCTTCCTGTTTCCTTGGGTTCCCTGTTAGCCCGAAGATTTAATTCTTGGAACGAACTATCAAATAGAGAGACGGAATTGATTAAAGGGATTTGATATGTCGACCCTAAAGCGTGGCCGTACTTCCTCAATGGAAGACCTGACCACCTATGCCTCAGAACCTGTACCAAAGATATCGAAGCCTAGTGACCAGGGTCCGGCATTTGTGAGCACAGAGCCCTCCATGTCGTCATTGGAGGAGTTTTTTTGCAATCTGGTGCCTCCTTCGCCCGTCACCTCCAACTTACAAGATTGTCCTCAGGAATCTCCTCAGGAATCTCCGTCGACCCAAGTCACCCCTCTAACAAGAGACAACTTGCTGCTAGGTACAGCAGCTAGCCCAGGTTCCCTTTCTCCTGCCCTCTCTCCGCACCTTAAATCTCAAAGTGACTTAGTACAAGCAATGGAGATGCGGACGTTGCAGGGATTTTGCCTTCATCTGGCTGAGGAGATAAAGGTGCTAACAACTTCCATCAGACTGATAGAAGAGAAGCTGAACGCCCTTGTTAAAGATTCAACCCGGACTCGGAATGTATCTTCAGTTCTCCAGGGACCTTATGACTATAGGGTGGGGGATGCAAGCAGGGGCCAGCAATCGGTTAATCTCCAACTCATCCCCAACAACATATGCCTGAATATTGTTCACTCCTGTTATCCGCATTACGCTTGGAGAAACCACAAAGCCGCTGTGACCTCATTACGTATGCTGACTGCCTCTCACCTGCCCTATAGAGACCTTCTATCATTAGAATGGCTCCCGGAGACTCCAAAATTCAGGCGCCTGATTCTAAAATTTAACTCTCCTAGATTCCCTGCACGCTTGAATAAACTTCGCAACCGTCTCAACTGGTACGGAATTTTTCCACAAAGATGCTTTTCCAACACCCGTAGTTGCTCTATTGGGACAACCTTAAGTTCACTTACCCCTGTTAGGCAGCCATCACGGCAACCGGAGGTGACCAAGATCCCCCAGTTGGTGCCGAGCGTTCTACTGCCAAAGGGATTTCCACCCCAGCATCAAGGAGAAATACTCCCACCCCCACAGATGCCGCTTACTAATCCCTCCTTGCCCACCGCCAATCGACCAGCCCATTGTCAAGAAGGGGGCCGAACCCCCCCAGATCCAGTACTGTCTAACTTAAACACTTCTGAAGATCGGCTTACTCAAGCCCAAGTGGATCCCGCTGGATTGACCCCAAATTCTCAAAATGGCTGCACACCTAGTATGGATGCCAAGACTGTGTTGGATACAGTAGGAGATCCGACAGTCCTTTGGTCAAACTCCGAGGCTGTGGCAAGGCTGAACGCCCTCCTGGAGGCAAACCGAAAAGGAAGCCCCCTGCCTGCCTTGCACTGTATGTTCCCGTCATCAATCACAGACCCAAAAGGCTCATCTTCTTCAAATATAGAGTATATCCCAAATGTAGAGCCTATGGATCTGTCACTAAGTGATACCCCTATACAACAAGACCTACCTCCGCAGATCCCACCAAATAAGCCCCAGTCATCAGTCGTTACTGCGGTAAGTGGTGCGTCGAAACTGACCGGCAAGCAACTCACAATTACTACCTTTTTCCAATCTATTGCCCCTCTTCGCAGCACGCAACCCCCGGTGGACTTGCCTGCATTGACTCCGCAAGTGCCTGCATGACCAGAGAGGATGTCCACAAGATCACTTACATTTTTATCCTGGAATGTAGCTGGTATCAAAGCTAAGTTGACGGATCCATCCTTTGTTGCCTATATAAAAAGCAGCTGCATCCTCTTACTGCAAGAGACATGGGCTTGTGAGGATTTCTTCTTATCAGGGTATAAGGGCTTCTATTCGAGTGCGAAGCAGAACCCTCTATCACCTGGCAGACCGCAAGGTGGGTTGGCTATTTTTGTCTCTCTGGCCATAAACCTCCAGGCAGAAAAAATTGACATCCAGTCGCCACTCATGCTTGGTGTAAAGCTCCTAATAGCAGAGGAAGTGTTTGTGGTAATTAATGTTTACCTGTACCCAGTTTATAAGAAAAATCTGGTTGATCAGAGATGGAAGGAAATTCAATTGTCACTTGAGACTCTCTTCGAGAAATATCCCGATGCCACCTTCCTGCTTGCGGGAGACTTTAATGCCCGTTTGTCCCATACTGATCAATCCCTATTCACTAAATATGAGAAGTACCCCTCACTACCCATTGTAACCACAGAGCTTTTATCTAGGAACTTTAAAGACAGCGTTGCCACATATGCAGGTTTTAAATGTAGACAAACCTTGTCGGCTCTCAATCTTCATCTGCTAAATGGGGCTCTCAGCTCTGACTACCCAGCTGAATTTACTTTCTGGTCAGGTGCCCATGCCTCTACCATTGATTTTATTTGGACATCAGCAGACTTGATTCCCAAAATCTCCAGCTTTAGGGTGGTAACAAGACTGGAAAGTGATCATTTCCCCTTAGAACTTTCCCTGATCTTGTCTGAAGACCTGGATGAGTATTCCTGTGTGCACTTAACAAACGACCAGTTGTTGATGAGACCTACTGCCTCAAAATGGACCGTTAAAACGGCCCGACGGCTGAAAGAACTCCTTTGGTCTGACCAACTTCAAGTGACAAGGGATTCCCTTATCCAGGCAGAAGAGCCACTGCCAATATATGATAACCTAGTAACACTGCTAAAACCAACCATGGCACGGGCCCCAGTAACAAACAGGAACCAGTCCTTCCATAAAGAATGGTTTGACGAAGAATGCAGACACTTCAAGAACTGTCTATATAACGAATTCTTGGCATTCAGAACATCAAATGATCCACTGCCCAGTAATCACCTTATGAACCTCAAGAGGAGATATAAAGCGCTGTTAAAAGAAAAGAAGCTTGCAGCAGAAAGGAATAATTGGAATATTATACTGGAAGCTGCAGAGAATAGAAATTCCCCCTCCTTTTGGCATCTAATCTCCCGATATTTGGGCAGACCGCTGTCAAGGATAGAACCGCAAATCTCAGCCGACACTTGGGAAAAATTCTTTTCCGACCTGTATGCAGCTCATGCTGCTCGCGGAGGAAGGTTAGATCTAGCCCCCCTGCCGGAGTGGGATCCAGTTACCTGCCCGGAAGTAGAAATACTTATAGACCAATTCAAGACGGGCAAGGCGCCTGGAGATGACCTCATATCCATTGATGCCATCAAAGCCAACAAGGATTGGTGGTGTCCACTCCTAGCTGCACTTTATACTTATATAAACAAATCAGCAAAATTTCCATCAAGCTGGAAGTCTGCGCTGATTGTAGTAATACACAAGAAAGGCCCGCGAACTGACCCAGCCAACTTTAGGCCAATTAGCCTGCTGAACGTCATTGGGAAAATTTATTCAAGGTATTTGCTTAATAAATTATCATGCTGGATGGAGAGCAATAATATCATCGCAGAGGAACAGGCGGGTTTTCGCCATGGAAGATCAACAACAGACCAAATTCTAATCTTGAACCATCTAGCCGATAAGTATGCAGGCAAAGGCCTAAAAGCCCTCCATGTCGCCTTTATTGACTTTAAGCAAGCCTTTGACCAAATCCCCAGGGATCAGCTATGGACAAAATTGGCAGCGACATCTATTGACCGCCGCCTTCTTCTCCTGATTATAAATCTGCACACAGATACCTCCTTGAGAATTAGGTTAGATAACAATGGGCTTGTTTCCAACTCAGTTGCTACCACTAGAGGGGTAAGACAGGGCTGTTTGCTAGCCCCCGCCCTGTTCAATTTTTACATTAACTCGCTAGTGGCTCATATGGCCAATGCTGCTTACCATCCGCCAAAATTAGCAGGTCGAGCCCTGAATGTCCTCCTGTATGCGGACGATGCTGCCCTTTTAGCTATTTCACCCATTGGGCTGAGGAGGATGCTTCGAGCACTCCATGAATATGAGATCCAACATGAGTTCCAACTTAATTATACTAAGACCAAAATAATGGTCTTTGCTGCCCGTCCGAAACCCCATTTGTGGTCGATTAATGGTATCCCTCTGGAACAGGTTAGCTGCTTCAAATACCTGGGCCAGGTAGTACGTTCAAACAGGTCCTTCTTGGCACACAGAGAATACATAGCTGCAAATGCATCTAAAGCAGCCTTGCTGATTAGGTCTCTCTATGCCAAAAAACAGGCACAGACAGTGGAAGTGGCCTTGAGACTCTTCCAGGCGAAGGTCCTCCCACTACTACTGGTGGGCATCGCCGTGGGTTCACGCAGGGATTTTATCAAATTGGAATCGATTCAATCGCAATTTCTCAGGGCCGTCCTCAGGATTCCCCCTTCTGTTGCGGGTGCGGTCATGAGATTGGAGACCGGCTGCCAAGCCTTTAGGTATGTGGCCCTGAAGGTGAAATTATGGCTATGGCTTAAACTATGCTTCAGACCGGTGGGTTTGGCTCCCCTGATACTGAAGGACAACTTCAAATCACCATGGGAAGGCGAGGTGTTAGAGGAAGTGCAGAAGTGCGGACTGTCCTCCCTTTATATAGAGTCTATGACATATAGCCAGGCCAAAGTGGTGATCGCTCAGAGACTGGGGGACATCGCCAGACAAGAAGACATAGCCCGCGTGAAACCTGGGATGTTTCTGGGGGAGCAGGTGTACCAGGCCGTACCAGCCCGCTATCTTGCGGATATCAAATATCCGGAATATCGTAGACTTCTCACTGCGGCCAGGCTGAATGTTCTTGACTCGGCGGTATTGAGGGGGAGATTCAGAGGAGTCCCATATAGTCAGAGAACGTGCCATTGTGATTTAGGAGAGGTGGAGTCTACGGAACATATCCTACTGAGTTGCCCCTTTTACGCTGAGCTAAGGCAATATCTCATAGCCCCCTATTTATCCCATCTTAGTTTTCGGTCAAGAGAAAGGCAGGTTGCATATCTGCTGAACAAGCCCTCTGGGAAAATAGCCTTATCGGTGGCTAAATTCCTCTTCCTGGCGCTTAAGTGTCGGAAGCGTAAAATCGAATGCCTCGATGTGGGTTTACCTGTATAATGTTAATAATGCTGCTGTCTTTTGTGTTGTTTTTACTTGTATATCTTTTTGATGTTTTTATTGAGAAATGTTTTCTGACTATCGGTCGAATAAAGGAAAGTAGTATAATAATAAATGCTGAGCTATTGAGACTATAGCAAAAATGTTTTAATTATTACATTTTTTAAATTGTGAAACAAAACAAAATGTTCTTTTGCAGTTGGGGACAAGAGCCCAGTCAGAGAGAATTCGCACATATAACTTCCACCAAGACCGAGTCACTGACCACAGGGTTACCTATGAAATCCGTGACATCAAGGTATTTGTCTCTTAAAGGGTTCTCCTATATTGGCCTGGAGCCTCCGTCTTCTCCAGTAATGCAAGAACCTGCAGCAATGCCCGGTATTCTTTTCACTCGAGATGACAGGGAAACAGCCTGGGACCTTTTGCATGTTGCACTATTCAGCTTCATCTCTTCCCCTTTACAGTGGCACTCAGAAGAGGCTGTGCAACAGACTCCAGCCATGGCAGAAAGGACTCCCTGGGGAGGTGGTGGACTCCCCTTCCTTGGATGGCCACCTGTCAGGGATTCCTGCATTGCAGGGGGCTGGACTAGAGGACCCTTGGGACCCCTTCCAACTCTACTGTTCTATGATTCTACAATTTCCTGCCCACTGAGCATGCTCTCTCTTCAGGGTCCTGTGGGGGAGGTCTTTTCTTCATTTGGGGATCTTTGGAGTATGTGTCTTATGCCTAAAATATTTTGTTTATTCTATTGATGTTTGTGGACAGCGGTCTCTTCTGTCCCTGGGTACATTTTAAAATAGAGCTTTAAAATAGTGAGCCAGGAAATGAGCTATACAGACAATGAGATGCTTATTTCTATCTTTTTATATCTGTGTTCTTCTTCCTTCCTCCATCCCATTCTCCCTCACACTCAGTTGCCAGCTTTTTCTCTTCTCTTTCAGCCAGTGTCCCATGCCGGCAAGTCCTTACGGAGCTGTTTTTGTGGTTTCCTCTTAGGGATTTTTCCACAAGAATTTTTCTGATCCTGCAGATTTTAGGTTCTCATAAATCTGTCGGTAACTGCTCTCATGTATGTTAGTGGTGCCATTTTGGCTACAGCTTTGTAGGCAAAGGAGAACTTGAATCTGACATAGAAGGAGTGTTATAATTAATGTGGCCCAAAGCAACTTCACAAGTAGACCGTGAACATTGTACATGTCCATATGCTGCTTACTGATGTAATCCAAACTCATGTTGATCCTTTCAGTCCACAGTAATGTGTTTCCTTTCCCCCCATCTTTTAATAGGAATTCTTAAGTGGGAAGAAGCTCCTGGATGAACTAATCAGCAAACTCTTAGAGGCTGCAGAGATGGAATCTATGATGGAACATTTGGAAAACAATTTAAAATCTCTGCAAGCAGACTCCTGACTTGAAAAGTGTAATGGATGCAAATGCTTTTAATTGGCTTGCAAAATTTAACAAACCTCACAGAAGTATGAGTGCTGTTCTGCATTTTAATATTTCATTATCACCGTCACTGACTTTATGGCTGTGACCTAAAACAAATGGCATATAGACTTCCGGTTCTCGTGCCGGCGCAGCTAGCTGGGTCTCCGTCGCGCTGCGCGGGGATCAGCTGAAGATCGGCTGGGGGTTCTGTCACCGCGCGACGAACCCCCATTTAAACTTCAGCCAGGGCGGGCTGAAGGCTTTGAGAGCCGGCGGCGCCCATTTGGACCTCTCCCCACCTTCGAAGGACCCCGTAAAGGGTCTGGGAAGGAAGAGCGGATTGAGGTCTGGGCGCTGCGGCTCCGAGAACGGCCGCTTCAGTGAAGCAGCGTAGCGGGCTGCGACGAGCGCAGAACACCTCCTTCAAAAAAAAAATCAATTCAAGTTTCAACGGAACCGTGAGTAATTGGGACAATTAAAGTTGCTAATTAGGTTATTCACAATTTGGCCACGGGAAAGGCTGAAAAAAGGAGGTCCACCTTTCCCTTTTGTGTGACTGGATAAGCAAGTCGCCAAGTATAAACGTTTAGAGGCTTTCTTTTGATTTTAGAACTTTGACATTTGACAGCTGTCAAAAACCTCCTCTAGGTTTCCTGGTAGGAGGACTAGAAAATAAACTGTACAGTTAAGTAAAAGACATTAACGTGTGGATTAGACCCACTGTCACCTCTGGATTGTGGATGAGCCGGGCAGTACAGGGGTCGAAGAATTTACAACTCTGCTACTTTTCTTTTTTTTTCTGGTTACTGTTTCTAAGTTTTGACAATAGGCAACTTTGTAATAGCTACAACCCTGTGGATTACAATTTATTGGATTTTGTAACTCTCTTACATCCTTGTCAATAGACAGACTGCTATTCCTTGAAAAGTGAAACTAACTTTAAAGATCAGAGTGGAATGTAAAATCCTTTGTTCCTTTGGCAAGCAAGTATCTGCTGGAAGCGCCTGCTGTGAACTGACCTTGAGCAGCAATTGTTTTGGCTACATTAGGTGATAAAGGAAACAGCTGCCAGGGAAACCGTGTGAGCTGCAGAGAATTAACAGGAAAACATATTTCCATAGCAACAGAGGCCTGGGCTATTAGACTGAGTAGATTCTGAAATAGCAATTGACTGCAAAATTGAATTTAAATGTCTGCAGGAGTAGGAAGAGGAGTTTCAACAAGAAGTGCGACTAAAGCATCAGAAGGTGCAACCAAGGAAAAAAGAAGACTGTCACAGCAAGTGGACCCTGCAGGCATGAACCAGCTTCTTGAACATTTTGAGGCATTAAGGAAAGAGATTAAAGACAACAACGAAGATCTCAAACAGGATATTGCAGGAATTAAAACGCAACTGGACCAAATTGGACAATTTCAACAAGATTTAGAATCAACAAAAGAGAAGGTTGGTAAAGTCGAGGCCCAGGTTTTAACTTTGGAGCAGACACACATCAGAGACCACTACAACACTCAGGTATCTCTTGCCTTTATGCAAATGAGGCAGAGGGCTACCAATTTGAGATTGAGACACCTGCCAGAACGGGAAGGAGACAATTTAAAAGCCTACATAGTCAAGGTACTCGGAGAATATTGGGGATTGGATCAACAAAAACTGGAAAGCACCATCGTTAAAGCATATCGTTTTGGACCAAAGGATAGGAAGAACACAAAGACAGTTAATGATTGTCTAATTGAATTTCAAACCAAAACTCAAAGAGACGAGATCTTGAAACTCCACTACGAAAAGAACTTGGAAGTGGAAGCAAAGAAGGTCATCCTATACAAAGACATCCCCAAATTCTTCCTGGACCTAAGACCTAACTATACTGATTTGACACAGGCCTTAAGCAAAAAGAAGATCAACTACAGGTGGGAATTCCCTCAAGGCCTAGCTTTTGGATTCAAAGGAAGACTCATCAAAATCAAATCAAAAGAAGACAAAATTAAGTTTATACAGAACAACCTGGATGAATTTCCTGGAATTTTAGCGGAAAGCCCTACCCCAACACCAGAGGAAGAAGCCGAAGGAGCAGCAGGAGGAAGTGCACAATAAAAGATGGCATTAAAGATCTTAACTTGGAATGTTCACGGTTTGAACATTAAATCTCAGAGAAACCAGGTCTTTCATACATTGAAGAAACAAAATTTGGATATTATATGTCTTCAAGAAACCCATGTAACAAGATTACACAGGAGAGTTTTGGAAAATAAAAGAATAGGCCTGGAATTTATTTCTTCAGCAAAAGTGAAGAAGAGAGGAGTAGTAATCTATGCCAAAGAGAAATACAATCCAAAAATGAAATTTAAGGATGAGGATGGAAGATTTGTAGCAATAGAGATCACAGTGGAAGGCGAAAACTTCTTGATACTGGGACTGTATGCGCCAAATGATGCGAAAGCGGAATTTTTTAAGAACATCCACGAAAGGCTGTTGGAATACTTGGATTACAAAATAATAGTTCTAGGAGACTTCAATGCGGTAGCCTCCACGCTTATGGACAGATCACAAAGAGTAAAATTTACAAACGAGGGAAGGCTACCGAAAACTTTTTTTGATATGACTGATAACCTAGACCTGATAGATGCTTGGAGAACATTGAACCCAACCGACTTAGAAGCAACTTTTCATAGTGAGTCAACCAAAGCCTGGAGTAGGATCGACCAAATATGGACATCCAGGGAATTAACACCCAGGATGATCCAGTCGGAAATACATCCAAGGACATGCTCAGATCATAATCCGGTACAACTGGATTTAAGATTAAACCCGAAGGGTTCCTTCAGATGGAGAATGGACGATTCACTGTTTAGAAATCAAATCATCTGTGAAAAAGCTCAAAAAACAATAAAGGACTATTTTGAAATAAATTTAAATACGTCAATGGAAAAAAGAACAATTTGGGACGCAAGCAAAGCGGTGATGAGAGGATTCCTAATACAACAAAAAGCAATCAAAATGAAGCTGCAAAGAGAGAAAAAGGAAGCTATTTTGCAACAATTGAAAGAAAAAGAAAAACAATTGAGGATAACACCTAAAGATAGCAAATTACAAAAAGAAATAAAGCAATTACAAGTTGAATTCTCTAAAATAATCAATTGCGAAATTGAATGGAAAATTAAAATGTTGAAGCAAAAGACTTTTGAATCAGCAAATAAATGTGGAAAATTGCTAGCGTGGCAGCTGAGACAGAGACAGAAACAGAACACCATTACAAGCATTAGCATCAACGGAAATAAAGTAGTGAACCCATCGGAGATAAGGAAAAATTTTGAAAAGTTTTACAAACAGTTGTACAAAGAAGAAACCAAAGAAAAAGATAAAATAGAGCAATACATAGCCGAAAATGGCCTACAGAAAATCCCGGAAAGAATGAAAGGCCCCCTAAACCACCCAATAACACCGAATGAAGTGGAAATAGCAATTAGCAACATGAAACTGGACAAAGCCCCAGGACCTGATGGACTTTCAGCCAAATATTACAAAACACTGAAAGATTGGATAATCCAACCATTAATGGACGTATGTAATGAGATATTGAAGGGAAGAGGGGCACCGGAGTCTTGGAAAGATGCATACATAACACTGATACCAAAGCCAGATGTAGATCAGACACTGATGAAGAATTATAGACCTATCTCCCTCCTAAATGTTGATTACAAGATCTTCGCAAATATTATGGCTAGCAGACTCAGGAAGGTTCTAAAGGAGGTTATCCACCAAGATCAAGCCGGTTTTTTACCGGAAAGGCATCTAAATACCAACATAAGGAATGTGGTGGATATCCTCGAAAATCTTGAACAAGATAAGAACAACAAAGCAATCCTGATGTTTGTGGACGCCGAAAAAGCATTTGACAATGTTTCTTGGACCTTTATGAAAAAGAATTTGCAACACATGGAGGTGGGGAACGGTTTCATGAACGGGATTGAAGCGATCTACACTGATCAAAAGGCTAAGATCATTATTAACAATGTGGTATCAGAAAACATTAGAATACAGAAAGGAACAAGACAAGGTTGCCCCTTATCCCCGTTACTGTTCATTACGGTCCTGGAGGTTCTGTTGAATGTGATTAGAAATAATTCAGACATCAAAGGGGTGGCGGTGGGGGCCAAAGAATACAAGTTAAAAGCCTTCGCTGACGATTTAGTTTTGACATTACAAAAACCAGACTCCAGTGCACCAGTGGCACTGGAGGTGATACAAGACTTTGGGGAAGTAGCAGGATTTAAATTAAACAAAGCCAAAACCAAAGTTTTAGGGAAAAACCTGACACAAGGTGAGAAAGAGAATCTCGAGAAAGAAACAGGCCTTCAATTTGCAAAAAAAGTAAAATATTTGGGTATCAACATGACAGTGAGAAATCAAAATTTGTTCAAGGACAATTATGAAAAAGTCTGGAATGAAATAAAGAAGGATTTGGAGATCTGGAACAATTTGAAATTGTCCTTGATGGGCCGAATTGCAGTCATAAAGATGAATGTGCTGCCTAAATTATTATTTCTCTTCCAGGCAATTCCAATACTTGATAAGATGGAACCTTTCAAGAAGTGGCAGAAGACTATATCAAGATTCGTCTGGCAGGGGAAAAAACCCAGAATCAAATTCAAGATATTAACAGATGATAAGAAAAGAGGGGGCTTTTCCCTGCCGGAACTAAGTATCTATTTTGAAGCAGCTGCCTTCTGCTGGCTGAAAGATTGGTTCCTACTAGAAAATACAGATATACTTGACTTGGAAGGATACAACAACAGATTCGGATGGCATGCATATTTATGGTATGATAAGATAAAGGCCCACCAAGGATTTAAAAATCACATAATAAGAAAGGCTCTTTTCAGAGTTTGGATGAAATATAAGGATCTCCTTGAAAGGAAAACACCCAGATGGCTGTCACCAGCAGAAGCAAAGGCCCATAAAAGAGTCAATATGGAAGAAAATTGGTTAAAATACTCCGAGATGTTAATACATGAAGGAGAACAAGTCAGGTTGAAACCCTTTGAGCAATTAAGAGGAAGAATCCGAGATTGGCTACAATATCACCAGATTAATGAACTCTTTAAAATGGATAAAAAGATCGGCTTTCAAGTGGAAAAGTCAAAATTGGAAACAGAACTGCTAGAACCAAAGAATAAGACCTTGTCAAGAATGTATGATCTGCTGCTGGAATGGCATACGCAAGATGAGTTAGTAAAATCTGCAATGATAGACTGGGCAAAAGATGTGGGACATAATATTATGATGGCAGACTGGGAAAGACTATGGAGAACGGACATAAAATTTACAGCTTGCATTTTGTTGAGAGAGAACATAATGAAAATGATTTACAGATGGTACTTGACCCCAGTGAAGCTGGCAAAAATCTATCATTTGCAGGACAATAAATGTTGGAAATGTGGCACTACGGAAGGAACATTTTACCATATGTGGTGGACTTGCCCAAGGTTGAAGACCTTCTGGGAGATGATATACAATGAGTTGAAGAAGGTGTTTAAAAGCACATTTTTAAAGAAACCAGAGGCCTTCCTCCTTGGAATGGTACACCAAGTCTTACCAAAAGAAGACCACATATTGTTTATGTATGCCACTACGGCAGCAAGAATTCTTGTTGCAAAATATTGGAAGACAAAGGACTTACCGACATTGTATGAATGGCAGATGAAAATGATGGACTACATGGAAACCGCTGAGCTGACCGGGCGAATCCGCGACCAGAGGGACGACGCAGTGGAAAAAGATTGGAGAAAGTTTAAAGACTATCTTAAAAAACATTATAAAGTACAGAATTAAAATAGAAATGTCAATGTATAAGATCAGTTTATAAAAGATTAATACAGTGAATAGTATGGTAGATATATTGTAGGAATAAGTGTTAAGCATTATTGAATTTAAGGGTTTTTTTTTTATATAAATATTTGCAAGTAAACATAAGGTTGTTGAAAAAGAACCTGGATGTTATTTTAAATCTAAAGAATGAATTTAAAATAAGAAATAATGTAAAATAAATGAGAAGATAGAATTATTAAGAAATTGCTGGTAGATAATAGATAAGGAGAATCGACACAGAAGGAAAGAATGGAGGAAGTTTGGAGAAGATGTTAAGGAGATAGGATAAGAACATAAGATAAATGTAGTGTATTGTAGTGTATTAGTTTTAGTGTAGTTTATATGTATGTGTATTTTATTTGTATGATTGTTTGTTTGTATATTTTTGTGTTTAAAAAAAAAAACATTAATTAAAAAAAATAAAACAAATGGCATATAAAAGCATGTAGAACTTCATGCAGGTTTGTCTGGTGCTTTGTTTCAGGCGCCATAGTTGCTCTGACAAATCATACAAATAAAATTTTTGAAGGGGTGGGTGCAGCTTGACTAATCAGACTGGCAAACACACACACTTATCCATGGAAGATGCAACTCAGTTTTCAAGCGGTTGAGACACAGCTTCCAGGGAAGAGCTAGCGTGTTAGCCCATATAATCTGCAACATGTAGTGTGCAGAAAAAGAGAAATCAGTCAAGTAGGCATCATACTGACGACTTCCAGGAAAGATGGTGGACTGAAGAGAGCTCACCTGGAGACTCTCCTGCACCACCTGAGAAAACCCAGGCCCTCCAAGTGCAGGATAGTGCAGAGCAGCAGCCGCTTGGAATGAAAAAGAGGGAGAGAAAACCACACAGTCTCCCAGCAGGGAGATCACCACGCAAGGGAATCTCTCCGGGTGCCAGCACAAGCTGCTTCTCCAGCTTCCATGTGGAGGCAGGTAGACTCTCTCTCTGACATGCTGCCCCCCTCCCTCGGAGCACAAGAAACCCCCCCTCCTTGAATAAATTACATGCTAGAGAGAAAGGAAAGCATTTTTTTAAAATGAAAGCATTTTTTTAAAAAAGTCTGCATGGTACCACACGTGTCTCTGTGACAAGAGTATTTTAAACAAGTCAAATCCAGGTGATCAAAGCCTCATTTGCAAAGTAGTTAACATCTATTCCATCTTGTAACTTTTAGGCCTTTTCTGGTTTATTTATATTGCCTTAAGATTCAGAATCACAAAATGATTATGATTATTTTACATTTCAAAAGTGGGAAAAAGTGATAGTCTCACAAATACACTATCAACAATAGTATATAATTAGAACTACCGGTAATCTCAGTCATGAAGCAGCGTGAAATCATTACAGATATTCTAGATCCATACGTTAAAGTCCAGAGAAAAGTAAATACAGTAACTGATTTATTTATTTTTTAGATTTTCTAAGCTGCTTAAACCTGATCTGTACTACATTCTTTATTTTGTGAAAGCCTGGAGATGTTGTGCTGTTGACTTCAGCAGGAATCACAGTTCAGCCTAGCTCTGCCGTCGTGGAGTTGAACACTCCTAGGTGTGTTTGCGACTAAGCTCATTAATTTTCATAAACCCTTCTTTGTTGTTAAGAGTCTTGTACACAGTAATGAGAAAGGGAAAAGCAGACGGTAACTCCACCCGCCTGCTCAGTTTCTGGTGTCCCCAGTGAAGACACCGAAGCTTGTCTGCCAGGTCTTTCCTTCCTGACCTTTCTAGAGCATCCTGAAGCAGTTTGGTCTTGTTAAGTTTGTGCCATGATTGTTCGTACCTGCGTGTGAAAGGGGGGCAGAGGAGGGTGCATAGTGGTTACCAAAGGCTCCAAAACCATTTGGACAGTCTTCAAAAGTGCTGGACCCAAGTAACAATTGCTCTGGCATTTCATCTGGACTTTGACATATCATTTCCTAAGGCTAATGGCGGACAGACTGGTGCACAAGTGCACTTCTTATATGGTCAGATCTGGCCAGAGGCATACGTGCCTTAGCTGCATCTTGATAGGACTACTGTAATGCTCTCCATGTGGGTCTGTCCTTGAAAACTACTTTGGTTGGTACAAAATGCAGCTGCTAAGATCTTCTTGACGGGCAGGCGTTGGGACAATGTGACTTTCATTAGTTGCCAGTTCATTTCCAGGTTCAAGTCATAGCACTGCAATTGCTGAAGGACCAGCCCAACCGGGCATTGGCTTCAGCTAATTAAAAAGACTTGACCGAGTCCTTGAGGCAAAACTGGATGAGTAACTCAAGGTGGAATCAACATAATCTCATTGCCTTGGGCTGATCTTAGACCAGTGCTTGTTCTAAGAAGCAGCAGGGTTTGACCATTTTTAAAGAGAGAGTACTTGCAAAAGAGAATAATTGACTGGAATATTTTGTGTGTATCACATTAATTGCAATCCATGCTTGCCTCTTCCTCTACCCAGGTGACAGAGAGGCTACATCGGTGACCAGCATTTATTTTAATTTGTTGAAAGCCGCCCAGAGTGGCTGGGGCAACCCAGTCAGATGGCAGCATACATGTTGCTGTTGTGAATTCTATATTTTTTAGCAGTTATCTCTGAGGAGCCATTGTTTCTGTGAAAGAAATGCAAAAATCATGCTCAAGACTAAAATAAAGGATATTTACCCTCTGCTCTGGCCTACTTACCAATGCTGCAGCATTTTCTGGGCTTGAGCTGTCTTCTTTGTGGTAGCTGCACGAAAGTGGTTTATCTCCACACGACTGAATCCCAGCTCAGAGGCTACCATGGTCCATTCAAAACCCAGTTCCTTGCCCAGTTCTTGCACTGATTTGAGGTTAATGACAGCATCCTATTGAATTTATATTTGTGTTATTAATTTAGAGGATGTTCTTCTCTGGACATATTGAGGGACCTGTTAAACCAGTTTTGTACAGTACAGTCTACATAGATTTTGCTACAGAAACAAATGACTATATTATTAATCATCATCATAATCTTAGAGCGATTACACCAGATTCTACTTATATTGCTACTTTGCTTCTTTCTCGCCTATACTGTAAATCAGGCATCCCCAAACTCAGCCCTCCAGATGTTTTGAGACTAAAACTCCCATCATCCCTAGCTAACAGGACCAGTGGTCAGGGATGATGGCAATTGTAGTCCCAAAACATCTGGAGGGCAGAGTTTGCCTATGCTTTCTGTATACTGTAATTACTTTCTCTTTTACATGGGCTTTCCCCCCAGGAGGTTCAAGGAAACTAGGTCAGCAAATAATTAGTTTTTGATGGCACAACACCATAGCCATCTTTCCCCCAACACCAAATGGTAATTGGAAATGGCTGCCTTAGTTTCCATTTCTTTAATACAGAAAAAGTCTTGCTGCCAGCAGCCAGATCGCATTAACCCCCAAGGTCCTGAAAAGGGTTGCAATTAGACAACTGTGTTTCAAAACATGAAGAAAGCATGCAAATTTGTGTCCTTACTCATGATGCAGGTCAAGTGGTATGTTCATGGGAAAAAATAGGCTGTGGACTGTTGAGCAACACACATTTAAGATGTCCCGTGGCACCTTAAATTATTACTTATGCATTACCAAAACTTACCATCGAGTGAGCAGTTTAACTCTTTTGGTTCCTAGACAAATACACTTGTGGGGCCTCTTGTTTCAGTGGGTACAGGTGGGTATATCTGCTCACAGCTGGGCAATCATTTGACCATTCTTTGAATATTTGTTTGACCTCTCACTGTACCATCACAGTTTAGGTTTGAAGCTGGCGGGAAATGCCACTCAAGGGGATCTTTGTATGCCTAATAGAAAGTTAGGTTGCCTTCCTGGCAGCATAAGGAAAGCCGGGCTGCAGCTTCCCTTTTGGTCGCACTTGAAGCAAGTTGCTTGTGGGAGGCAAAAAGGCATCAGAAACATAGATAATAGCATTATCTTTTTCTCATCTGTAGTCATCCAACATTCTGTCCATGTTAAGACTCATTCACAAAATATAAGACAGGGATGCATGATGAACCAGGTTACAAAGTCCCACCTCACACTTCAAAATCTGATTTTTAAAGACCAGCCGCCTATGATTGCTGGAAAAGATGTACAAGTGAACAACTGTGTGATCAGGAAGTGTGCATGCAAAGTATTGAACTCACTTTCTGAAGCTAGAAGTGCTGGTATGTGATTCAGAATAAGCAGTCTGAAGAAAAGTAGAATGGTCAGCTTACCTCCTGTGCTTTATTTGGCATTCTGTTTCAGCACTTGTTAACTCCTTTATTTTTAGTAAATCTGTTGGGATGGTAGAAAATGTTTTCCCCCACTAAATAATAGTAGTACTTTCAATAATTATTTTGCAGTATTTTCAATATCATTTGAGTAATTAATATTGTGACCCAAGCCTGTATAATTTAGTCTATAATTTAGTCTACTATTTTGATAATATTTCTATGAAAAATATAATTGGATCAACTCTTTAGAGATTGGTAGAGCATTTATTCACTCTTTACAATTGGAGTCAGTATGAGGGAACAGATTATAGGTTTTGGCTGTTGGTACTTTAATTCAGATTTCCAGCTACCGTACTCTTGGCAGCCCAAAGCATGTTTTCCTTGAACTCAGCCTCATTATTTGCAAGCTTCTAGTTAGTGTACAAAGGATTACAACCTGGGAACCTAAGCAAAAATATCCCCAGTATATATTACCTTACAGAATTGCTGTGAGAATTGTAACACTATAAATAATGTAATTTTTGTCTGAGTATATGCAAGGAAGCATACAAAGTTAAAAAGATATAACAACAGAATATGCTAAAACAGTTTTAAAATAACAGTAGCAAACAGACCCCATAGTAAATTATTATTAACAATTATTCATAATCTCCCAATAGCCATTAAAACTCTACTTGCTTATGAAAGTACTGGTACATTTCAGAGTCAACAAAGCTGCTTTCTGACGTACCTTGTTTCTGTGTTTTATTCAATAATTGCTTTTCTTCCTATTATACAACTTCTTGTTAAACACATGTATTTTAAAATACTATTTTCTGTGCTATTTTGAACAGTTGGTATGCTAAAATATTACTTAAAATATTATGCTTCTGAGGTACCTTTGCAAAAGAAGTACCTAATGAAAACTGCTTTAAGACAACTCTTTGAATATACTCTTGCGTGTTGCTAGGCAGCGACTGCAACATGCACTCCTGTTAAAATAGTTAATTTTTAAGATGCTTAACTGAGAACTGTTTGTTACTCATGATAAGTACATCCAAATAAGTTATTTCCTCAAAACTCTTCTTGAATAGCCTTTTTTGCTCCACCACAGAATAATTTGTCGCGCAGCTCCAGAGAACATATTGTTTTATTAGAGACTGAGGGTCACCACTGATTTCCCCATTTAAAACACAGCCGCCGCCGGTGGCCATTACAACTGCTGGGGTGGGAAGTGGGAAGCCCAACAGTTCAGCTGGAGCCAGAGCCAAGCAAGATTAGTTTTCTCCCCATCTTCCCTGGGGAAATTCTACAAGGGCAACAGGAGAAGGAAGCTCTCAGGCAAACAAAAGAATGAATTGGTATGGGGAAGCGGGGTGGGTGGGTGAGCTGTGGGTGCTGAGCTAGAAGGGCAAAGCCAGAGAGGGAAAACCACAGCTGCATCAAACCCAAGGTGACTTGTTCCGGAAGCTCTGCTAATGCCATCTTGGTAGCCAAGATAACCCCACAATTAATTGGTAGAGGTTGTAGCAATGAGCTCATGCATTTTTATATTCACTTGCTTTGATATAAAGAAGCACTGGTTGGGCTTGCTTTGGTGTTCTTATCTGTGGGCTTGGGGTGCTGGGCTCTCTGGGCTCTGGGCATTTGCCACCGATGCCCTCATCTAGTCAGGTGAACTGATGTTTGCGGCGTTGCTGTATAAAGAATATATACACATTTGCTTGGGTGTGGACAAGCCATCTCCTTGCTGCGCTGCCTGTCCCACGGCTGCTGAGCAGAAGGGCTAGGAGACCGGGAACACTCATTTGCTAGATGTCTCCCATTACTCCCCCAGAGGGCCTATGGCATGTGCCTCAAACCAGAGTGTCATTGCAACACAGGCAGTATAAAATGTACTGGATCAAATTCTGGATCAAATATCACTGTCAGGTATAAGGTAGATAGCCGTGTTGGTCTGTCATAGTCAAAACAAAATAAAATAAAAAAAATTCCTTCCAGTAGCACCTTAGAGACCAACTAAGTTTGTTCTTGGTATGAGCTTTCGTGTGCATGCACACTTCTTCAGATACATACTGTCAGGTATGACGCGCTAACTCCGACCTAAGGCCTTCGACACTGCAAATCATAATGCCCTGTGGACTGTCCTTCTGAAAATCAGCTGCCCAGATAAATTTGTGAACATCCTTCAGCTCCTCCACGATAATATGACAGCAACAATCGCAGATAACAATAGCTCTCAAAATGAACCATTCACAGTGGGATCAGGTGTTAAACAGGGTAGCGTTATTGCCCCAACTCTATTCATTATTTTCATTGCCATGATCCTATACTTTGTCAAAGGGAAACTCCCCTCTGGAATAGAAATCATATATTGAACAGATGGAAAGCTCTTTAATCTGAACAGGGTGAAAGCAAAGAGTAAGGTTACTGTAACTTCCGTCACAGAGCTTCAGTATGCTGATGACAACGTAGTGTGCTCACTCAGAGGATGACCTCCAAACCATCCTAAGTATCTTTGCAGAAGCTTACGAAAAGCTTGGCCTGTCGCTCAACATCCAAACAAACCAAAGTGCTGCACCAACAAGCACAAAACAACCCCTCTGCAGCGCCACAAATCCAACTCAATGGTGTACCATTGGAAAATGTCAATCACTTCTCCTACCTGGACAGTTATCTTTCCACAAGGGCCAACATTGATGCCGAAATCCAGCATCGCCTGAGCTCTGCGAGTGCGGCTTTCTCCTGATTGAAGTGCAGAGTGTTTGAGGACCAGGACATTTGCAGGGAAACCAAAATGCTTGTTTACAAAGCATTGTACTACCAACCTTACCGTATGCTTGTGAAATGTGGACCACTTATAAATGCCATCTCCAACTTCTTGAAAGATTCCACCAACGGTGTCTCCAAAATTTTTTACATATCACTTGGGAAGACAGGAGAACTACGGTAATACCAGTGTACTGGAAGAAGCAAAGATCACCAGTGTCAAAGCAATGATTCTTCAACATCAACTTTGTTGGACTGGTCATGTTATTCGGATGCCTCATTATTGTCTTCCAAAGCAGCTACTCTATTCCGAACTTAAATATGGAAAGTATATTGCTGGTGGTCAACAAGAGAGGTTTAAATACTCTCTCAAAGCAAATCTTTAAAAATGTAGTATAAACACCAACAATTGGGGAACACTGTCCTGTGAGTGCTCCAATTGGAGAACAGCCTTTCCCAAAGGTGTCATGGGCTTTGAAGACACTTGAACTCAGGATGAAAGGGAGAAATGTGCTAAGAGGAAGGCACGCTTGACAAACCCTCACCGTGATCAACTCCCGCCCGGAAACCAATGTCCCTACTTTGGAAGGATGCGTGGATCCATAATTGGGCTCCACAGTCACTTACAGACTGTTAAGATCGTGTTCATGGAAGACAATCTTACTTAGCTACGAGTGATCGCCAAAGAAGCCCAGAAAGCAAGGGGGCCAAGCTGAAATGACCGGTCTCAAATAGAATGATAAATAGTACCTCAGCTTCAGTGCATAATAGAAGATTTTGAGCATAAAAACTGGCCCTGTCCATTTGCAACAAATTATTTGGGAGGCAGAAAATGTAGACCAGCTAATGGCTGTTTTATCTGAAGAAGTGTGCATGCACACGAAAGCTCATACCAAGAACAAACTTAGTTGGTCTCTAAGGTGGGACGCGGGTGGCGCTGTGGGTTAAACCAGAGCCTAGGGCTTGCTGATCAGAAGTTCGGCGGTTCGAATCCCTGCGACGGGGTGAGCTCCCATTGCTTGGTCCCTGCTCCTGCCAACCTAGCAGTTCAAAAGCACGTCAAAGTGCAAGTAGATAAATAGGTACCGCTCCGGCGGGAAAGTTAACAGCATTTCCGTGCACTGCTCTGGTTCGCCAGAAGCGGCTTTGTCATGCTGGCCACATGACCCGGAAGCTGTACGCCGGCTCCCTCGGCCAAGAAAGCGAGATGAGCGCCGCAACCCCAGAGTCGGACACAACTGGACCTAATGGTCAGCGGTCCCTTTACCTTTAAGCTGCTACTGGAAGGAATTTATTTTTTATTTTGTTTTGACTATGGCAGACCAACACGGCTACCTACCTGTAACTGGAATTATCAACACTAAGCAAAGGATCCTGCATGTGTATTCTTTAGAGATGTCTCTCAAAGACCTTGTCCAACCCCAACTTTGCAGGTGTTTGCCCTGAGTGATGTTACCATGTTGATAAAAGCTGGCCTAGGCATTTCTGAACATAATTGGTGAGCACATGCTAAGAATACCACAAGTATTCTTATTACCACAGAGAAATAAAAAGGTATTTCAAAGTGTCTAATTTGTGTTTCTTGTCATGTTGTGTAAATCTTTTAAGTGGCAATTACAGCTGGTAGGCTTTGGTTCAAAGGACATTTTTATTTACAATACGACGATCACAAACTAACCCAAAATATTTTACAAATCTGAAAATTTTCAGAAAAATAAAAGCAATTTTTGAGTCTCATACAACACAAGGTAGTTGAAGATTTGAGATACATATATGTTTTATATAGTTTGCTTGCAGTGTGGAGGCTTTAATATGTTGTTTGTTGTCCTAGTGGAAGAAACAAGGCAGAAGGAAAGGGTGTGTCTTGGTGAACAAGTCACGTTCACTTTTCACAGACTGGCAGGGCTCATTCATTGTTGTTACGAGACGCTTTGAAGTCCATCAACCAGTCAGTTCAGCCATGATGAGAGATGGTGGCTTGGGCATGGAACCAGTTACCAACTGAAACCCACGAGCCACACACATCAGAATGGCCTGCATATACAAGTGCGAATATCAGAGATTATGACAGCCTAATTTAGAAAATGCTATTGTTCAACATTGTGATTCAGTAACCCATGTCACTTCACTGTGAATTATCCAGCAAACTAATCTCTTCTACCCACCTTGGAGCTGGAAGGAGGTGGTGAAGCTAGGTTCAAATGGCAGCGCAGCTCAGATATACATGTGCTTGGATACCCTTGGGAAAGACTCCCACTCTAGATTAAATTTCCCCTTTACATCTATCATAGCACTGGAGGGTTGGGACCATGAATGCCATCTAGTCCAGCCCCCTGCAATGCAGGAATCTATTTGCCCAATGCGGGGCTTAAACCCACAACCCTGAGATTAAGATGATTAGTGTGGAAATAAATGAGGATTATGATTTCACATTAAGGCTGTATAAAACAGTAAGATGGATTGTCAAGAAACAGCATGTTCTTGACTTATGTAACCAAGGCAATGAGAAAGATGAGCAATGCGTTAGTGCTTGCAATATACCGGTACATAACTGCAGGAAGAGAAGGTGTTGGACAGAAAATATTTTCTGAGCAGAATAGCACAAAAATAGTAGGAGATAGTGGAAGCATTCATTCAGAAAACATTTTTGATCCCCCAGTTAGAACCCAGGAAAATTCAAATTGGAGCATTTAAATTTTTTTCCTGGTTCTAAGAAATCTTTGCGCAAGTCACTCAAAGTCAGCCATTGAAATTTGCTCCTATGGAGATGGAACACTTTGATCCTAGTTCTTTGTTGCTATGGTGTAGGTGAGAGAGAAAATAGGTAAAGTAATCAAAGATTGCAGGGAGCAGGGGCAGGAAGAAAGAAATCAAGGAATGCCATAAGCAGATCTGTTCCCATTCCCTTAGAAAGACTTTCCCACTTTGGGAATCTGACACAGCTAAATGATCCAAGTCCTTGTGAAAGTGAGACTTTGCTAGGAAGACTTCAACTAGTTTTAAGTTTAGATACGCATAGGAATTTTAGATGGAATAATTGCAAATAACATTGCCTCCCTAATTTAGAGTTAAAGGTTTTAATTTCTTTGCAAATCAGAACAATAGAACAAATCTCTCCCCAGTTTGGGGGAAGGTAAGGATTTGAAACATAGTGCTTTAACCAAAGATGTTGCTCAGTTGTTGTTAAGGTTTCCTTCAGCAAGATGGGGAGGGAAGCAATTTCTAGGAACTTCCCTCCCACTGCAGCCCCCCCCATATCGGCTGTACAGTCCCTAAACCCTCAAGCAGCTTTTTTTTGGGGGGGTGAGGCCTGCAAGGTGAGGGAGAGGCATCACTTATCATTGTTTCCCTCCCATCCCACTGACACAAAGTTCCTGCCAGCTGAGTGCTACCATTGGATACAACCTGTAAGCACCTGCAAGACCTTCGGCACCCATCTGAAAGCAACCATCATTTAAGCAGCATGTCTGACACAGACTCTTCTTTGCTTCTCTTTATTTGTAATTCACACCACTTGCAAATACACCAACAACAGACTGCCATTTTAGAAGAGTAATTCACACACAAAAATATTTACACAACAGGAAATAAGAGTGTTTCAGAATAATGCACAGGAAGTGCATTATTTTCCATCCTAGACTTTTGCATGATGACTCATTATTAGTAAACTGAAGAGCCCTAATAACCCAAGAGCTTTTTCCTTTCTTCTGCTTCATATTCATCCTTGGTTCTTGTAAACATGAGCGCGCGCACACACACACACACACACACACACACACAGCAGGAAATGAATAGCTGATTCTGTAAGCAACCTCTGAGAAGAGGAAACAGAAAAAGGCAGATAAGTGGCACAAAGAAAAGTCAGAAGAGTGCAATTACTTACTCTGTGACCCTTTACCAGCAACAGTGTGGAACACAAAACTCCTTTCTTCTGCCCCAATTACTTCACCCCATTGCTTATTTCTGTACCAGATTAATTAGAGCTAGAGGGCAGCATAGTCAATACCGAGAAAGCAAGAAATTCAAGTTATACAGAGCTCTAAAATATGCATGGCCTCCCTCGTGTTTCCTATTTAGGGCTAACCATACCTTGCTATGACATTAGCTTTGAACTTCAAAGCAGAATCAGTAACCCATGGTATCTGATTACAACCACAGTTTGCAGATTTCAAATGTCACAGTAAACTGAGGTTAGCATTAAAAAGGAAATGGAGAGAAAAGCCTCTCAAGAGAGGAAGTCCACAGATGGTTTGAACCTGAGCCTCTGATCACAGCAGGATAGTTCAAAACAGTTCATATATAAAATTAGGTAAGTTACAAGGCAAATTTTAAAAATAGCTTGCTTTCCAACAGGTAAACACATCTGAATTTAAGATGTGATGTTTACCTGGGCTAGTCAGGAAAAAAAGGCAATTAATGGAACCATTAGAACAAATGGAGTAACACATACAGAACAAATTAACTTGGCCTGTCCAAAAATAAATGCTGGTACTTTTATTAGATTTAGTTAGCCTTTTCCCACTTAAAGCAGATATACATGTTACCATAAGTTTCTATGCTCCATACTTTTAAAAAAATACCATTATTTTGCAGTATTTAGCATATCTCAAGCATACATTTTAAAACTTGCCTGAAATAAAGCTATTTAGTACCTGAGAAATTAAGGCAGTCCTATGTATACTTACTTTGGAATAGCCCTGACTGAATTCAATGTAAGTTCTGCCAAAACATCATCATCACCATCATCATTATATTTATTTCTATCTGGCCTTTTTCCTGACAAGACTCAAGATCGGTTACAACTAAAATAGAAACAGCTAAAAACTTTTTTTTAAAACAAATTTTAATTTTTTTAAAAATAAGCACAGGATTGCACTGTAACTCATTATTTTAGACACAGGAGGAAAAAATAAGTTTAAAAGAAGTGCATATACTCCCTTCTTTGGTGAAAACCAGCTTCTACAGTTAACATAGCAAGGAGAAGAGGGGCCCAAAAAGCAAATGTGACTCTTAATTTGGCACCTTAACATGGATTACACTCAATGCTTTTCTGTTCCCTCTTTTCAAGTTTCTCGCAGATTTGGTCCCTTTCAGCCTTCATTAGTAACTGTATCTATAGTGAAGAAAGAAGACAAAAACCAGCAAAGCAGTGAAGATTGCCTGCAGAGTAGACAATGTCCAGGGAAGTCCCAGGAGTAGAATCTGCAAAGCCATTTGTGCCTCCCCTGGTGACAAGCTGTAGAAGAATCACCATGCAAAACAGATATATGTTTCCTTAATTTGCAAAACTATGCAGGCCAGAGAATTCAGGTTACCTTCGTGTCCCAGGCTCAGGTTTTTAGGCCACAAGTACCCGCAGCCCAGGCTCCCATTCTGCTACTGGCCAGGCAAGAAAGGGAGAGGCCAGGGCCCCACGGAGGGAAAGGCTCAGCGCAGCAAGAGACCTGCCCATGTCTATTTGCCCCATCCATAAAACATTCCTTTCCCACATCCAAAGCCTGCCAAGGAAAAAAAATGAAATCTAAGGAATATACAGACTACTGTCACAAAAGCACAAAAAAGTAGCAAGAAGAAAAGCAGAAAGATTTGAAACCAAAAAAGGTACCGGTAATATTGTTGTCCATAACATGGGGCTGAAATATCACATTGAAATCTTACCTAGGCTTTGAATGGTAAATTGTTGTGTATTCTACTACTTTCTGTTAAGGTAAATGAGAGAAAGGTTTGATGCTAATTGCTGCATCACATTTCAAAACTCTCCAAAAATTTAAAAGGTGTATAGTTAGATATTCACTGTTTAACTTTAATAACCAAAGGGGAGGTGATCTTCTGTCACCGTTCGTCAATACTTAATATTATGACAAGCTACCATATAAATTACAATACTATTTTGGAAAGCAACTACCATGAAATTGGATCCCCTCTGCTATTCACTGATGATAACCCACCAAAGGAATAGAACATATGCAATGGAGCAGCTAAACTCCCATTTCCCTTAGAAAATGACTCACTATTCCCACATACCGATGGTAAGACAAGAAACACAAATTCAGATGATGAGGTATGTAAAAAAATATATTTAGATGACTGCATAAAGGGGAAAAACCCTTTGTTTAGCAAACAAAATTAGTATCACCTCAAAAATACATAGTATAATACAATTTACACCCAAAAAAACTTGGACTAATTAAAAGCTTCTAATTTCGAACCATTTCCGTCAAAGAAATAGTTTAAAATATTTTATTTTCTTCCCCCTCTTCTCTCTCCCACGAAAAAAAAAACACCCCACTGCAGTACAGTTAATCTGTTAGTGATCATTCAGTCTCTGTCGTATGTTTCTAGATTTTCCATTTTCAAATTTTCGCTTTTTGAAAACTGGTATTCCCTCTGTTGTGTCTCCAAGAGAAGTGACAGTTTTTTCTTTAAATATCACTTTGGCATCCTCTGGGGCTTCCAGAACTGGGGCTAGCAGAGAGTCACTTTCCACGTTGGGAAGCTCCAAGTCTACTTTTTCACTAAGATAAAACAAAACAAAAAGAAGCATTAAACAAATGCAAGTTCCACTAATATATCAAACCAAAATCACATGATATCAGTAAGGTAATTCAGACACAAAAGCTGCCAACAAAAACCCATCAAGCAAAAATACTGCTCAACCTTGAATCAAATAGGCAACATAAAAGAACAATATATTCAGACTAGCGTTAAGTAAAGTTAATTACATACGTAAAATTGACAACATAAGTTTATGGGAGCAAGCAAGGTTGGGGACAGGTTTGAAGGGGACACTCCCCAGGTGGGGCCTTGGGCAAGCAGGCAGCATCGGAGGGAATTTAACACCTATAAAATTAGCAAAGATTTATAGAATTGCTTCAAATGTACGTTGCAAATGTTAGGAGAAGGAAGGCACATTCTACCACATGTGGTGGACGTGCAAAATAACAAAAGCATTCTGGGAAATGATCTATAGTGAGTTGAATTTTTTTTTTTTAAATAACGTTTGTGAAAAAACCAGAGGCTTTTTTATTAGGAATTTTAGGTGCAGAGATACCAAAGTAGCAGAAACGATTATTCATGTATGTGATGACAGCAGCGAGGATACTACTGGACCAGAGATGGAAAGAAGATAAAGTCCTGACCAGAGACAAATGGCTGATGAAGATGATGGACTATGCCGAAATGGCGAAAATGACCGGGAAGATCAGAAACCAGGAAGAGAAGAACTTTAAGAAGGAATAGGAAAATTTTACATTGTACTTAAGAGAACACTGTAAACAACTAAAAACTTTGGCAGGATTTGAGTAACGCTTGTAATGTCCAAAAAATTGGTAAAAATGGATTACGGTATTTAAGAAAAATAGAGAAAATAAGTGAAACAGTTGAAAAAGATTGAAAATGGTAACCATGGAAGGGAGATGGAGAGTCAAAGGATTCAGGGGATCCTAAATGCTGGTGTTGATGTTTCATGTTTGCATTTAAATTTGCAATGTAAAACTCCATAAAAAAGATCCCCCCCCAAAAAAAAACAACTTCCCTAAACAGGGCTGCCTTCAGATGTCTTCTAAAAGTCAGATAGTTGTTTATTTCCTTGACATCTGGTGGGAGGGCGTTCCACGGGGCGGGCACAATACCAAGAAGGCCCTCTGCTTGGTTCCCTGTGACCTTGCTTCTCGCAGGGATGGAACCGCCAGAAGGCCCTCAGCGCAGGACCTCAGTGTCCGGGCAGAATGATGGGGGTGGAGACGCTCCTTCAGGTATACTGGGCCAAGGCCGTTTCGGGCTTTAAAGGTCAGCACCAACACTTTGAATTGTGCTCGGAGGCTTCTGGTTTGGGTGCCGGAGATGGCGGCTGACAATTACATCGCTCCAGTTCTCACGGAGTAATTTTGGAGCTGATATGGGAGTAAATCAGCCTCCCAAGTCTCCCCAGGATATGGGGAGACACTGCCTCATCCGCGGTTTGCCTTTAACCCGATTCCGACCTTGGAGCTGGGGGCAACTGGATGGAAAGCTCCCGAGAGAATCTTGGCACTCCCTGAAGCTGCTGCTAATGAGTGCCCAAATTTCCATTTCCTAAGTTAAAGATTGGATATAGGAGTTGGACATGCTTCAAACGTGAAGAGAAGAAAATACTTTGCTAAATAATCCAGCCTCTTGAGACAATAAAGAGGATCGAGAAATGGAAGATTTATTCATCTAATGGGTATGTGGGAACGGGACAGAAGGAGGGGGGTGCGCCCTTTCCGATATAGCATTTTATTACATTATAATATATTGCCGGGCAAAAAAAAACCTTCAGAAAGGACTGTTTTCATTATTTATAGCAAGTGAGACTTGAAAGTTGGATATCTATGGACTTAATTCGGTTTCAGAATTTTGAACTGTGTGGAAGTGAAAATAATATATATGAAGACGTTGGATGTTTGGATTGCTTGGAAAAAAGATAAAAGGTTCTTCAAAAGGATGATTTTGTGGCAGAGTCAGTGAATCTGTAACCGCTGATTACTTTATTAATTGGATTTTGGACAGTTCCCATACATACTCCTTGAATGACACAGTTGTTTTAGGAATCCGCCATCTTGAAGATTGAGAGCTAGCTGCGAAACTTCAGCCATGGGGGGGGGGGGAAGCCCTTAATTTTTTAATTTTACTTTACAATATGTGTCTTTCCAGTTCGATTGGGTAATCCCCCCTCTGGAAAGGTTGAGGCTAAGCAGCCGCTCTGAAAGAACTACTGAACTGTCGCTTAATTTGGAAGTAGTAGTATTCTTTATTACGGTCACCGACCAGCATAGTAAAAAGCATTACATCCTCAATATTTAAATTTTCATATAAACTAGTATATCTTATCTAAAATAACTAAAATGTCTTATCTAAGAGGGATCAAGCATCCTTGGATCCTTAGGTTATATTATTTACTATTCACTATAAATTAAAACGAAATCAGTCTGGCTCAGATCAGGAGTTATTTTGAATATCTCCTGTGTAGGCACTCCGGATTCTTATAGCATTGGCGCAAAATCTTGCCACCATGGCGGTGACCTTTGGATTTGAGTCTGACAGGAGCCATTTTGTTTGCCGTTCTTCAGATTGTCCCGGTAACCCATCAAATATATTTAGGTGCACACTCATACACACAAAAGTGAGCGGTGCACACTCATACACACAAAAGGGGTATTGGGGTCCAGTTAGGGGTGGAAGGTGGGGTTAGGGGTTCGTAGCAAATAGTTAAAGAGATTTAAAGCTGGTAAGGGTGTGTCTAGGAAATAACCAAACAAAGCAATATAGGGGCAAAAGGTGGGAAAGAAGAGGAAGAAAGGGATTTAGGAGAAGGGGGGGAAGGGAGATTAGACAATAAAATAGGAGAGAGAAAGAGGGGAAGAAAGAAAGAGAGAGAGAGAGAGAGAGAAAGAAAGTAATGTAGTAACAATGATAATATATTGTAGTGGTGGTTCTAATTATGGTATGAGGTAAGCGACTGTGGGGGGGGGGGTTGTTAATGAAAGTGGGTGGGGAGGTATATGTATGTAGATTTAGGGGTTAAGAAGGAAAGAAGAAGCAAGAAACAGACAAACCCAAAAGAGGAAAATAAATAAAAAGGGAAGAGAGAAATCTGAAGATGGTGAGGTGGTGGTGCCTGACAGTAATATCTGTATATCAAATGCTAAAAGTAAAAATGAAAAATAAGGTAAAGTAAAAGTATGTAGAAAACCTCTTGGGGGGGGGCAAAGCAATACACAGTAATGTGTGTGTGTGTTCTCCTTAAGGAGAAGAAAAAAAGGGAGATAGAAAAGGGGGAGTAGGGAGGAGAGAAGGAGGGGTGAAGAAAGAGAGAGGAGAACAAAAAAGAAGTGGAAGGGTATCAATAGCAATAGCAGTGATATAGAGAAAATTTTTGTTTTAAAAGAGGGTGGTGGTCATAGCGGGGTGGTGGGGAGGAAGGATTCCCCCCCTCAAAAACAAGCTAACAAATAAAATAGAAAGGGATTCAAAATTTTGTTATTCTCATATTTTCTTTTTAAAAAATAAAAATATATAAAAATAAAAGATAAAAATGAGAATTAAAAGTAAAAAATTAAAAAGATTTTAAAAAATTGGTTTTTAAATTTTTTTATTTTATTTTAAAAAATGAATAAAGTACGGAAAGAATAAGTAAAAGAGAGCGGAAAATCTGGGGCAAAGTGGCAGTCCCAGGGAATGGCCTGTGCTGGTTCAAGGCTCTCTTCTGGGTACCATCATTTTAATTCTTAAGAGGAGAGTTTGAGGTGAAAATAAAATAATAGTATAAATGAGGTGGGGGTGGAAATGTGTGTCTTTACATAATGTGTAAAAAGGGTAAAAATAAAAGTAAAAATTCAAATAAAGGGTGGCTGCAGCGGCAATGGCCCCCGTTTAAAAAGAAAAATGATAAAAGTAGGTATATGGAGGGGGAAAATAAAAAATAAAAATTACTGGCAATTAAAAAAGTTTTAAAAAAATTTAAAAAGGGGGGAGGGTTATTCTTATTGGTGGGGGGAAGGGGTAAAAAAGTAGTTTCGTCCTTTCTGCGATCTCCTTTGTTGCACGGCCTTCCTCTGTTTTTGGCGCGACCTTCTCCTGCTTCCTCTGAGGCTTGCTTTTGGCACGCTAGCCGCCGGAGGGGTAGGCTCGGGTCGGGCTCAGCTGTGTGTCCTTTCGCGGTTTCCTTTGCTCAGCTACCTCTCCTCTTCTTTCCCGTCAGCGGCAGCAGCGGTAAGGTTGGGGCTCCTTTTCTTTCTCTTCCTTCTCCCTCTTTGTGTTAGCTCCACAGTCCTCCTGGCACTGGAGCTTCTTTGGGCCGTTGGGTGGGTGGCCAGGTGCCTTCCTGGATCGATCAAAGTCACGGGGGGGGGGGGGGTCAGCTCCTCTGGTAGACGTACTGGGCGCCCCCAATTCCTCTCCGCTAGCTGCACTGGTGGCGGCAGTCTTGGCAGCCCAGGAGCCAGCCAGACAGAGCCATTTACTCTGGCTGGCTTCAGGAGATGTTTTCTGCCGAGGTGGCCGCCATGGTGCCTCGCCGGAAGTCCCTTCAAGACTGGTGTTATGTGGTCTCGGCAGCCACTCCCAGTCACCAGTCTAGTTGCCACATTCTGGATTAGTTGTAGTTTCTGGGTCACCTTCAAAGGTAGCCCCACATAGAGCGCATGACAGTAGTCCAAGCGGGAGATAACCAGAACATGCGCCACTCTGGTGAGACAGTCTGCGGGCAGGTAGGGTCTCAGCCGGTGTACCAGATGGAGCTGGGAGACAGCTGCTCTGGACACAGAATTGCCTTGAGCCTCCATGGACAGCTGTGAGTCTAAAATAACTCCCAGGCTGCGCACCTGGTCCTTCAGGGGCACAGTTACCCCACTCAGGACCAGGGAGTCCTCCACACCCGCCCATCCCGTCCCCCCAAAATAGTACTTCTGTCTTGTCAGGATTCAGCCTGAATCTGTTTGCCACCATCAATCCTCCAACTGCCTCGAGACACTCACACAGGACCTTCACTGCCTTAACTGGTTCTCATTTGAAAGAGGTAGAGCTGGGTATCATTTACATATTGATGAACACCCAGCCCAAACCCCCTGATGACGGAGAAAGGACGGAACCCTGAGGCACCCCACAAATGAGAGCCTAGGGGTCTGAAAACTCATCCCCCAACACTACTTTCTGGACACGGCCCAGGAGGAAGGAGCGGAACCACTGTATAACAGTGCCCCCAGCTCCTAGCCCCTGTAGATGGTTCAGAAGGATGTCATTGTCAATGGTATCAAAGGCTGCTGAGAGATCCAGCAGAACTAGGAAATAGCTTATTATAACACATATTATGTAATATTAGTTAAAGGAAAGAAAAGAGTGAGAAAATGAACTAGAAAAATGTGATTAGATGCAAAGAAATAGGGGGGGGAAATTGGAAATCTGGGGTAGGGGTGGGGGAGGCCAAGGGGTCTAAGTAATCCCAGGAGTGAAAAAATTGAAAATAATGTGAATGTATAAAAATTTTGTTTAAAAAATGAAAAATATTTCTATTTATCTTTTTACAAAGGAAACAGCTCTCACCTTTGTCCCTAGCCTGCCGGAGATCATCGACCAATGCAAACAAGGCAGGTTCAGTCCCATGATCCAAGGGATCCAAATGGTTTGCATTCAGTTGTTCAGCAACAACCCACTCAATCACCTTGCCCAAGAATGGAAGATTTGAGACTGGGTGATAGTTGGCCATATTGGCCAGGTCGAAAGATGTTTTTCAAAGAAGCGGTTTAATAACCGCCTCTTTCCGTGGGTCTGGGAAGGCTCCCTCACAGAGGAAAGCATTCACCACCCCACAGAGCTTATCGCCCAGCCCTTCCTGGCTCGCTTTTATGAGCCAGGATGGGCAAGGATCAAGGAGACAGGTGGTCGGTTACACTCGTCCAAGCAACCAGTCCACATCCTCGGAGGTAACCGATTGGAACTGATCCCATGCAACATGACTAGACAGGACTCTGGCCCTGCTCCCACGGTGGAGTCTACCTCTTTCCGAATCAAGAAAATATTGAAGGAGATCTTGGGGTCTTTACCAGGCCCTGATGGTGAAGGTGGTTTTGTTAGACTACAAACCACCTGCAAAGTTTCCTGCTGCTGTTTTCTGCAGATGCAATAGAGGCAGTGAAGAAGGTCCTCTTTGCCATCGCTATCGCCACTTGGTAGGCTCGAGGTTGAGCTTTGATCAAAGAATGCTTTGAGGTGTTCCTGCTTGGCAGGGGGTTGGACTGGATGGCCCTTGTGGTCTCTTCCAACTCTATGATTCTATGATTCTCTAACCCATGGGTAGGCAAACTAAGTCCTGGGGGCCGGATGCTGCCCAATCGCCTTCTAAATCTGGCTCGCGGACAGTCCGGAAATCAGTGTGTTTTTACATGAGTAGAATGTGTCCTTTAATTTAAAATGCATCTCCGGGTTATTTGTGGGGACTGCCTGGTGTCTTTACATGAGCAGAATATGTGCTTTTATTTAAAATGCATCTTTGGGTTATTTGTGGGCATAGGAATTTGTTCATCCCCCCCCTGAAAAATATAGTCCTGCTCCCCACAAGGTCTGAGGGACAGTGTCCTGGCCCCCTGCTTAAAGAGTTTGCTGACCCCTGCTCTAACCCATGTCCAGTCAGATTCAGAGTGAGTTTTCTGCTACATGTGCTCTAGCCGTCTCAACGATTATTTCATCACCCTCAGCTCTGGGGAAAACCACGGGGCTGTCTGGGCTCCATGCAATTGGAGAGGGCGCTTCGGTGCCAGACAGTCAATAGCCCTGGTTAACTCCGCATTCCAGCGGGCCACCAGGGAATCAGCTGAAAGGCCATCAACAGGAGATAAAAAATCCCCTACCACTTTCTGGAAACCATTTGGATCCATTAAGTGGTGGGGGCAGAACATCCGAATCGGTCCCACCTCCCTGCAGAGGGGAAGGTTCGTGGAGAAGTCCCGTTGCACCAGGAAGTGATCCAACCATGGCATTTCTTTTGTTTTGCTTTTACTTAGTGTCAGATCACCCACATCTATAGAGGTGAATACCAGGTCTAAGGCATGTCCGCGACTATGGGTTGGGCGAAACTCATTCAAGGACAGCCCCATGGAGGCCATGCTTTCTTGTAAGGTCGTGTCAGCATGGATGTTAAAATCCCTTTGGACAACCAAACTAGGTGTCTCCAGGAGAACATCCGCCATGACCTGAAGCAGTTCGGGCAGGGAATCCTTGGTGCAGCGGGGAGGTTGGTACACCAGAAGGAATCCTGTACTGCCCCTATTGCCCAACTTCCAGAACATGCACTCAGAAAACTCAGTCTTTCCAATAGGACGCCTGGTGCAAACTAATGACTTCCTAAAAATCACTGCAACCCCCCCTCCCCGCTCAGATGGCCTGGGTTGCTGTGCGTAAGAGAAACCTGGTGGACAAGCAGCGGCAAGGACAGGCCCATCTGCTTCATCCAACCAAGTCTCTGTTACACATTATCAAAACATTGTCAGAAACTGGTTTGAAGTTCAGATCGCAACAGGAATTCAGAGGAATTTAACGCTCTCCCAAGAAATGGTATATAATCAATGGGTCTCCATGCTGCATCTGGGACTTACTATGGATCTTTATCTTCCGTGATTTCTTCCCATTCCCCGTAAGGCTTGACTCTTTGAGATGCTGCCTGAGAGGTTTCCTGCTGAATGGCTGGTACACCCTCTGTATCACTACTTTCCTGCTTCACTTCTTGCCATTCCCCATAAGGGCTGATCTTTTTGCGTCTGTGAGGCTTTTCCTCTACTTCGTCATCACTTTCTGTTTTCCTCTGAAAGCAAAGAAAGCCAACAGCAAACTACTGAGTAATACAACACCACAAATACCAAACACTGGTTATACAGAAATTCACTTATCCAAACACGAGGAATTAGTACCCAAACTGTGCTTTACACACCACGGATTCACATATCCAAACAGTTGGACCTGCGTGTAGTGCTGTAAATAAACAAGCAGCCTTCAACAAGCCTTAGTTTTTGTGTTTTGCTGGTCTGTGGCAGCCATTTCGCCAGAAACCATGTGGGCGGGGGCGGGGAGATCTGACAAACAAGAGAGCATGTTTTCCATTTGCAAGGTTTCAGAGGATTTTCCTGGTTTTTTCCATTACTTTGGGGTCAAAATTTGGTGGTCAGGAATGCATTCGAAATTTCCTCATAGGACTCAACAGAAAACACTGACTCGTTACACAAACACTCACCTAACTATTTCCTGACAATGCATGGTGTTTTGATAGTGAGACCAATGTATACAACAGCAACCTCAACACAATTTATACAAAAGCAGCCTAAACAAGTTCTATAATAAATAAATCAGCAATCCAAGTGCAACACAGTGAGCAAGATGTCTTTATGGGGCCTCCATCCCTGGTATCTCCTCCTTATTCCCCAAATACCCCTCTTCCTCCAGCCCTACTCCCACTCAAAACCCTCTAAGCATCGCCCATTGTCATAAGGCTGTGACCCAGAGACAGGGGGTCCTATGCCTTCTTTTCAACTGGTCTCTCACCCTCGGGGAAGATTGCCTTTGGCTTCCTCTCTAACCACAATCCACATCCCAAAACCACCTGAAAGAAGCACCCTGCCCCCATAACTGGCTCCCCCAAAGGGCTTTTATCTCCCTTGTCCCTATAGTGATGTTGGGCAACTGGCATGCCAGAAACTGCTGCCATGGGCAGGGAGACTGTTCTGTGGCCTGGTCTCCTCAGTGGCAAGCATTTCTGCTGGATGGCAATGAACTTTTTATTTAAACTTAAATAATGAATATGACTTGATAAAAGATGTGGGTTTATTCTGAAAATGACTTACCCGGAAGTTTCTTTTTGGATTTTGCAGTTCGCTTTTACTGCCTGCTTTCCCTGCCTCTGATTCACCTTCCTTTGACTCCTTTTCTCGGCTCTCTTCAGAATGGTTTTCATTTTGACTCTCTTTTGAAGGAGACACAAAATTATCAGGTTTCTCCCAGGTTGATACTGGAAAACACAGACAGCAATATATTTTAAATAGTTTGCATTAAAAGAATCTATATCCAGCCTTTTTCAAAATAAACTCAAGGTGGCTAACAAATCAAAACATCACACAATGTTAAATTCCCATTCTTAACCCCACTCAAACAAACAACTGTTATTTGCGTTTCACAATGTTAATGCAAAGCATCAGTTGTACACTCAACATACAGACACAAATATGGGTCTGAAGTAGATGATGCAATTTGGTGTCATCGGGAAGCTGGATACAAATCTGAAAATTACTGGTTTTGAGTTCTGGCAGCTACTCCCAGCCTAGTGCCAAAATGACAACAAAGTAGGCAACCTGGCAAACCTCACTGGGGAGAGCTTTCCACAATTGGTGTGCCAGCACTCAGAAGGACTACAGTGGTACCTCTAGTTACAAATTTAATTCGTTCCGGAGGTCCGTTCTTAACCTTAAACTGTTCTTAACTAGAGAGTGCTTTCACTAATGGGGCCTCTTGCTGCTGCTGCGCTGGTGGCACACTATTTCCGTTCTCATCCTGGGGCAAAGTTATCAACTCGAGATAACTCTTCCAGGTTAGCGGAATTTGTAACCTGAAGCATTTGTAACCTGAGGCGTTTGTAACTCAAGGTACCACTGTACCTAGTTATCATCCACTGCACTTCAAACATGATTGGCTCAAATAGTCATGACATTAAGAGGGTAGACTCAGTCTGTTTCATCTTATGAACGGTGCTGCAGCTTCTCTATGGCCCACAAGTTCCCACAGAAAGGACCTGAGGGCTTATCAGGGTAACAACTCCACCCCACTCCCCACCCTCTGGGATTTAGTTCTCCATTTGTGCTACCGACTTCACAGAGGTGTAGGGATGTCTCACACTGGCAAAACTCTCCAATTCAATCCCAGAATTTCCAAGTAATTTTGGGAAAGACCTACGGTATATCAAAAATCTGGGAAAGCTGCTGCCGGTCAGTGTAGGTAACACTGAGCTAGGTGGACCAATGGTCTAACTCTGGATAAAGCACCTTCCTATGTGTTACCTCTTTTTTATCTTCCTTACCTCCTGTTTCTGTGTTGTAGTAATAGGTGCGACCATTTTCACTTGTTCCTTCCATCCACTGTGCTGTCTAACAGAGAAAAATAAACCAGCTAGTAAAAGATTGATCCAAGTCTCACTGATGTACCATATGGATACAGGCAAGGAAGATCAGACTCCACTTATGAAAATATTCCAATTATATCTAACTCATTAAAATCATCACGGGGATATTCCATACACTAACAGAATTTGGACAAAGACAGAATGGCTCTTAGATAGCCAGGTTACCTGAAATACATCTTTGCACCTTTTCTTTGAAACCTTTGACTTAATAAACTTTATTGTTTTCATTCACAAGTGAAACAAGTCCTTTGTTACCTTGGAAACCCCATTTCCACACACCCTCGTCTCCCCAAACTGTCAGCTTTTAGAACGCAATCTTCTTAGGACAGGGATCAGACCTTTTTCTTTATAATTCTTGATTGTACTGTATAAATAATAAATAATATGGGCCACCTGAGAACTAAGCAAAATGGTTACAAAATAATGATGCTGTATAACACCTTGGAAACTGCATTAAAATATAAATTGAACAACGGTAGGTATAAGAAGTATCACTCCTCCCCACCAATTATATATGGTGAGATTTAAGAGTCCTGGGAAAAGATACCAGAGAAACATGTCAAAGACTTGTTCCTGGATCCTGTCCTCGCACATTACAAACTTGTTCCTAAATACCCATGCAACATGATAATTGTAGCTAAACTAATTTTTGCTCTACACTTGAATGCAGTCAATTCTCCAATTAAATAGCAATTAAAAATCTGAGATTACAGGAGTGGGGAAGTAGACTACCCATAAGCACAGGAGAGATTGAAAATTAAACTTGATGATATGACAAATTTCTGATTATAGACTATTATGAAAGAAAATGGTTTAATTCATGTGAATAGTTCTATTGATTTGCACTTAATAGCTGAAACTTGATTAAAGACACAGGATGACATGTAATGGGGACTACAGGGGTAGAAAAGGGACTCTTCTCGTCCACTCGTATGCTAGATGCCACCCAAAACGTGTGTACCTATTTTGTATGTATAATATCAATCTTTCCTGTTGGTTCAAAATGCAACTAACATGTGCCAGGACCCCAAACCCATATAGCTTCGTGTGTAAGTGTAACCTCGCTTGCTTGGTTAATTTGAAGATATTGCCACATTTTTCCTCTACAAATTATATTTTGAGCTCTAATAAAAAATGAGAGCTGGACCATAAAGCAGGCTGATCGCCGAAGAATGGATGCTTTTGAATTATGGTGCTGGAGGATACTCTTGAGAGTCCCATGGGCTGCAAGAAGATCAAACCTATCCATTCTGAAGGAAATCAGCCCTGAGTGCTCACTGGAAGGACAGATCCTGAAGCTGAGGCTCCAATACTCTGGCCACCTTATGAGAAGAGAAGACTCCCTGGAAAAGACCCTGATGTTGTGAATGACTGAGGGCACAAGGAGAAGGGGAAGACAGAGGACGAGATGGTTGGACAGTGTTCTTGAAGCTACCAACATGAGTCTGGCCAAACTGCGGGAGGCAGTGGAAGACAGGAGTGCCTGGCGTGCTCTGGTCCATGGGATCACGAAGAGTCGGACACGACTAAACGACTAAACAACAAAAGTAAAAAATAAAAATAAAATCTAACTTTGCATACTTAAAACTTAACGTTAGCAGGAAGCATTCTGAAAATGTGAGTCATGCCAAGACTCAGTCTATGGTGTGCAGCATTTGCCAAAGGAGTAGATCCAATAAGGGACACATGGCTTCAGCTGGTGTTTCCCCTTTGGTGTGGGACTTAGCTACTGGGAATTCTAATAACCAGTTCAAGCTCACAGAACCTGCAAAACAAATCCTGTTTTAACAAAAGCAGGTTTTGCTTTTACAACTTTCATTTACCTTTTGGAGTTCTTGAAGGTTGTCCTGAAATCCTTCAGGTTTCTCCCACTGCGATTCTTAAGGGTGGGGGTGATAATAATAAAAGAAGAGATATTAGGTTTCAGTTGTCTGTACAGTACATTGAAAAAAGATAGTGACACAAAGTAAATCTGTATGGGAAGTAATGATAGCTGGGGTGATGGCCAGTGATGGGAGCACCGGGGGGAGCACTGAGCTGGCTCTGCCAATGTGTCCTCGCAGCCTCCACCTTGGGGGGCCTCATCCCCATCCCAGTAAGCGGCAATGATGTCTCAGGAGGGTGGCTCCGCGTGGTCACACTGACAGCTCCTGAAGGACTGAAGACGGTAGATTGGAGAAAAGCTTCAGAAAGGAAGAAGTCTGTGGCCAATGTTTGGTTTTTTTAGCCAAGGAACTTCCACAAGAGCAGGTTATTTTGTTCTGATGTCATAGGTACAAGTGGGTGGTGAGGTAATTGGAAATCCACATTCCTTGTTACAAGTTTACCTCCTGATATAGTGTTGTAGTAATACACATAGCCTTCTGGAGAAAATCCTCGCACCCATTCCTTTGTTTCATCTGATGTTTCTGCGGTCTCTCTCTCTCTCTTTCTCTTTTCTTTCTTTTCCTTATGTTTTTTTGGTGCTGAGCTCTGACCTAAAGATTCTGAAACATCAAGTTCCAGATTTAAAAACAAACATCAAAACTTCTGGGGACTTCTGGGTTGCTGTGGACACAGCAGCATGCTCCCTTCATGAGGGAAGACCAAGGATATATTTTGGGGGTTTGGGAGAGCTACACCAGCTCTCATCCCCCCGGACTAAAGAGGTTGGATCTAGATCACTCACACACTTGTTAAGCCAGCTCCCCTTCCCTGCTGTGCCAAAAGGTTCAGTGAAGGAGAGGGCCTGGAGTGGCAGGGAGTGGGCATCCATCTTGCGGACTCCTCTATTGGACAATTCACTGAACAGAAGCTGGCCGAGCACCACCTTCTCTGATTTGTATTATAGCAAGAGAAGGTCACCTGGAATTGCTGGGATTTATATCTGCTGGTTTTTTTTAAGGAGGGAAAGAGGAAGCAACTGCAGCTATGGGAAAAGTGAGTGACAGAACATATTAAGCAGGAACTTGTTCATCTCTTGGGCAGCGTCAGACCCTACCTGTCGTAGCACCAATTCTTTTCAAATCCTCCTGATAAGCCTTCATTGCAGCTTCCTCCATGGCTGCAAATTCCTTTGACATTTTTTCTTCTTCTTTTGCCTTTTCCAAACTTTTCTTTTTAATCTGCAATTGGAAAAACAGTGAGTGCCATAATAATGGAATTTAATATAATGTGATTAGTTTAAACAAGGTTTAATATATTGTATTACCTCACTAATCTTTTTAGCCACATTTTCCTTATGGTTTTTTCCTCGTTCATGAAAGTCAATACTCTTTAAAAGGAAATGAGACAGAATTAAAATACACAGAAATATGAACTGGCAGGAGCACAAATGAGACTGAACACAGGTGAGATATTAAAACAAAAGGAAGCACACCTACCAGTAACCTAGAGTTCCAACAGAAGGAACACAACAAGAAGTTTAACCTCTGAAATACTATATGACATGGGGCTGGGGTACCTTAGTGACCACTGTGCTCTATATGAACCTGTTCAAGAGTTCATCAAAGGCACAGCTCTATGTGTTGCCTGCTTGCCCTAATAGGACAGATAGGAACTGGGGGAAGGCCTTTGCAGTGGCAGCAAGCGACTCACAGAATGGACCCGCCAGGAAGTCTTGCTTGGTACCTTTGCTTTTAAGTTCCAGACACCTTTTCTTTTCCCTCTCAGGCATTTCAGTTGGATTTTGTGGCAGTGCTCAGGAAGTTTTATGCTACTGTACTAGTTTTCAAGTCTTGTTTTTTATTCTGCTTCTGTCTTTTACATGTTTAAATGTTTAAATCTGCTGTTTTTATCATTTTCTTGTTTAAATTATTTGTTAACAGTTTTTTGTTGTTGCAATCAAAGACAACTCTCCAATACCGCCTTTTACAAAAAAACTGGACTCAGACCCCACACAGGAATACAAAAAAGAACTGAGCAAGATTGTTAAGGAGCTACCCCCACACATCCAGGAACAGATCCTCACAAACACACCAGCGGAACCTCAAACAGGAACTTTCTATCTTCTACCTAAAATACACAAACCAGGAAATCCAGGACGCCCCATCATCTCAGGTATTGGCACTATTACAGTGGGTGTTTCTGGTTATATGGACTCTGTTCTGAAACCATATGCCATCAGTGCTCCCAGCTACGTATGTGACACCACAGATTTTCTGAGGAAAATACAATCTTTGAATAATCTTCCTAACAATACTATACTCGCCACTATGGATGTGGTATCTCTGTATACCAACATCCCACACAATGATGGTCTGGTGACTTCTGTTTCAGTGTATCTGAAGAAGTGCACATGCACACGAAAGCTCATACCAAGAACAAACTTAGTAAAGGTAAAGGAACCCCTGACCATTAGCTCCAGTCGTGTCCGACTCTGGGGTTGCGGCACTCATCTCGTTTTATTGGCCGAGAGCCGGCGTACAGCTTCCAGGTCATGTGGCCAGCATGACTAAGCCGCTTCTGGTGAACCAGAGCAGTGCACGGAAGCGCCATTTACCTTCCCGCCGGAGCGGTTCCTATTTATCTACTTGCCCTTTGACGTGCTTTCGAACTGCTAGGTGGGCTGGGACCGAGCAACGGGAGCTCACCCTGTCACAGGGATTTGAACTGCCGACCTTCTGATCAGCAAGCCCTAGGCTCTGTGGTTTAACCCACAGCGCCACCTGGGTCCACTGAGAACAAACTTAGTTGGTCTCAAAGGTGCTACTGTAAGGAACTTTTATATTTTTTATTTTGTTTTGACTACAGCAGACCAACAAGGCTACCTACCTGTAACTAGGGTTACAGATTGTGAAGTAGGTATAGGTTTGGAGAAAGTCACGCTAAGGGAGAGAAAGAGGCTGGAGATGGACTTCCTTTGTTGAGACAGAAATGCAAGAAGTTGCTTAAGAACAACTTTAGAGAGGATTACAATGATGTTTTGAAGGGGTGGGACAGAAGGCCATACAGGAACGCAGCTGACACTTTTTGCTTACAAGGTTTTGCTGTTGCCATAAGTTTATACTTTGTGCCACAAAGAACTGCCAAAGTAATCCAGATTTTGCACAAAGTCAGTCAAAACATACCATGAAAATAAAGTTTGTATGCATTGGTTTATTTGCATAATTTATTCTGATTGTGTCAGCCTTGGAAATAGGTAAGCAGACTGTTCAAAATCTTGCAGAGTTATATTCTAGCTCAGGCATCCCCAAACTTCGGCCCTCCAGATGTTTTGGACTACAATTCCCATCATCCCTGACCACTGGTCCTGTTAGCTAGGGATCATGGGAGTTGTAGGCCAAAACATCTGGAGGGCCGAAGGTTGGGTATGCCTGTTCTAGCTTGTAAGGTTTCAGCAGCCATTGTCCACATTTTTTCAGAAAAGCCACAAAAGCTAGGAATTTGCTTTGTTAAAATAAGGGTGTGGGGACTTATAAGAAGAATGATCAAAGAGAATTCATCAATATTGTAGTAACAAACAGAAATATTGCAAGCAGTGCCCTCCACCAACCTGGTGTACCTGAGATCTTGAGACTTCACAGCTCACATGACATGCAACTACCATCAATATTAACCCTGCTCAGGCACACAGGTAGGAAGCATGGGGACAAAATTGTCCCCAGCATACCCAGCTGACCCAATCAGTCCCCAACCTTTCTGTAATGAGCAGGGGATGTCTGAGGAGTTTTTACCTGTGCTCACTTAAATGTGAGTGGAAGGCTCTGCATGATCCAGCACCCTGATAAAGCAGGCTCCCCCATCATGTAGAGGCTTCTAGCCCCCTTCAGATCTTCCACATTTAACCTGGGAAGGTCAGGGACTAAGTGAACAGAACGGGGGGTGGGGGTGGTCCCATGCCTCCTATGCATGTGGGTTGTTCTCATTCAGGAACAATGCCTGAATAGAAATACTGTTGCAACGATTGGAGCACTCATGACAGCTGGTCCCATTAAAGATCAGGACAGTATCAGTAGCTGTTGCACAACCTCCAAGGAAGCAGTATACAGTATCTGGATCTCAGATAAAACTGGGGTTCGCTCAGACTCAGCAACTGCTCAGGTGACTAATCCTCATAATACAAACTTCCAAGTCTAGCTTGACCTGTTGACAATTAATTCAAAGCTAAATAATTCATTTTTTTGTACTTCAGTTTCACTTAAGAGTACAGAAGGTAGATCATCATACAGGCTTGTTGTCCGCTATCCAGCACTTGCAATAATCACAGAATTTCTTGGGCTGAGATTTCCAGTAATCGGCCCTAGAAAAGAAAAATGTGGAAATTAAAAGCCATTTTGCAAGAGTAAGCAACTCAAACTGAATCCCAACCTTCTCACTGAGTTATTTGTTCCAATGCCAAAAATCTACTTTTCCTAATGTGCGATACCAACCATTTATTTGTTTTCTGAAACACAGGAGTGCTTCAGAGAATCTCAATGAAGAACAATGAAGGCTCCTAGAACATACTAAGTATGTGTATTATTGTAGTACTTTTATACATGTGAATAACATATAAAAAGATGCAATTTATTCCCACAATAACGTTGAGACTGAAAAACAGTGATGGGCCCAAGTCCACACAGGAAACTTAATAATTGGGCAGGATTACTGATCCACTAGGGACCAGGTGGCGCTGTGGGTTAAACCACAGGCTTGCTGATCAGAAGGTCAGTGGTTCGAATCCCTGCGACGGGGTGAGCTCCTGTTGTTCGGTCCCAGCTCCTGCCCACCTAGCAGTTCAAAAGCACGTTAAAGTGCAAGTAGATAAATAGGTACTGCTCCAGCGGGAAGGTAAACGGCGTTTCCGTGCGCTGCTCTGGTTCGCCAGAAGCAGCTTTGTCATGCTGGCCACATGACCTGGAGGCTGTCTTCGGACAAACGCCGGCTCCCTCGGCCTATAGAGCGAGATGAGCACGCAACCCCAGAGTCGGACACGACTGGACCTGATGGTCAGGGGTCCCTTTACCTTTACTGATCCACTGAATTAGACAGAAAAGGTGCTATATTAAAATGTTGTTGAAACAAAAGCTGGCACTATAATAGACAGAGAGTGTTTCGCCTTAATCAGACATGCTCGTTGATAACACTGGGCAATACGAAAGCTTCTACACTGTAAACGGTTCCATTTTAAAAGTAAATAACTATTAACAACTTAGAGTTGTATCCAATTAAATAACTGTGCACAAAAGGATCTCTGTGAATGCAATGCAGCTTTCCCTCCATGTTTCTCCCATGCTGCCCCCAAATCTGCTTTGGAGGGATGGGGGAATTTGCACTGGAGGAGCAAAGGAGGGGAAGCTCTGTTGTGCACATGTAAGTTGTTCTCTGTGTGTAACAACTGAGTTGGATACAACTCTTAATTGTTAAAACTTAAGTTTCTACAAAGAAACTCTGTTGTTTACAAACAGTGTGGGAAGTTCACACATTACTCTCTCTTCCCACCCTTTCCAATCATTATTTCTGTTAAATGACTATGCCATTTAATACTCTAGGATTTTATTTTATAAAATTTATTTACTGCTTGACTATTAAAAACCTCAAAGCAGTCTACAAAACAACACAGAACCACTTTCAAAACATGTTTTCTACAGATTTTACATTGTTGCTCAAAATACATTTCAAATTATTGCTGTGTTATATTTTTTTCAGCTTAGGCTTCAACGAATATTCGTGATGAAGACTAGGACTTGTGTTGGCTTCATCCAACTTGGTTATACTGTACAGGGTGGCTGCAAGAGCAAGTTTATGCCTGTAAGGAGTTGGCATCAGCTATTTTGCCTGCCACCCTCAGTTTTAATTTCAAAGCTTAAGCATCATACATGTCAGTTGCAGAATTTTTTGGATTCAGGAGATTGGAAAACATTACGAAAAAAACCCCTCTCAAGCACACACGTCCCCGCAATAGCCTCAAAATATGGGAAATCTCCCTCATGTCCATAATGCATCTATCCTCCATTTCATCTCTGGTCTTACAAACTATGAACATATTTTTTCCCTCTCTCCTTAAATGTGGTCAAAAACTTGTGCATCACTTTGTGATTTCTGATTGGTTTGAATAAAGACTACCTATTAATTATTATTAATATCATCATCATCCTTGAAACAAAATTAAAAAATTCCTTCCAGTAGCACCTTAGAGACCAACTAAGTTTGTTCTTGGTATGAGCTTTCGTGTGCATGCACACTTATCGGCAGACCAACACGGCTACCTCCCTGTAGGGGAGTTTTCCGACCGTTTCCCCGCCCCTTTGGCCTGAAACACCTTTGACACCATCGACCATAACATCCTTCTGGACCGCCTAGAGGGGTTGGGAGCTGGGGGCACTGTTATACAGTGGTTCCGCTCCTTCCTCCTGGGCCGTGTTCAGAAAGTGGTGGTGGGGGATGAGTGTTCAGACCCCTGGGCTCTCACTTGTGGGGTACCTCAGGGCTCTGTCCTCTCCCCCATGCTTTTTAACATCTATATGCAGCCGCTGGGAGAGATCATCAGGGGGTTTGGGCTGGGTGTTCATCAGTATGCGGATGATACCCAGCTCTACCTCTCTTTCAAATCAGAACCAGTGAAGGCAATGAAGGTCCTGTGTGAGTGCCTGGAGGCGGTTGGAAGATGGATGGCGGCTAACAGATTGAGGTTGAATCCTGACAAGACAGAAGTACTGTTTTTGGGGGACAGGGGGCAGGCGGGTGTGGGGGACTCCCTGGTCCTGAATGGCATAACTGTGGCCCTGAAGGACCAGGTATGCAGCCTGGGAGTCATTTTAGACTCACAGCTGTCCATGGAAGCCCAGATTAATTCTGTGTCCAGGACGGCTGTCTACCAACTCCATCTGGTGCGCAGGCTGAGACCCTACCTGTCTGCAGACTGTCTTGCCAGAGTGATGCATGCTCCAGTTATCTCCCGCTTGGACTACTGCAATGCGCTCTACGTGGGGCTACCTTTGAAGGTGACCCGGAAACTGCAATTAATCCAGAATGCGGCAGCTAGACTGGTGACTGGGAGTGGCCGCCATGGCCACATAACACCGGTCCTGAGAGATCTACATTGGCTCCCAGTACGTTTCCGAGCACAATTCAAAGTGTTGGTGCTGACCTTTAAAGCCCTAAACGGCCTCGGTCCTGTATACCTGAAGGAGTGTCTCCACCCCCACCGTTCAGCCCGGACACTGAGATCCAGCGCCGAGGGCCTTCTGGTGGTTCCCTCACTGCGAGAAGCAAAGCTACAGGGAACCAGGCAGAGGGCCTTCTCAGTAGTGGCGCCCGCCCTGTGGAACGCCCTCCCTTCAGAGGTCAAAACGATCAACAACTACATGACCTTTAGAAAACACCTGAAGGCAGCCCTGTTTAGGGAAGTTTTTAATGTGTGATATTTTAATGTATTTTAGTGTTTGTTGGAAGCCGCCCAGAGTGGCTGGGGGGACCCGGCCAGATGGGCGGGGTACAAATAATAAATTATTATTATTATTATTAATATTATTATTAAACACGGGAGTGCGGCTACGCCCCTCGATCGTGTGAAGGGATTCGCCCGGGAAGCGATGCTGGGGCGCCCAAGGGAACCGGGAGCGGGGCTGAGAGACGTGTGCAGGCTCCCTCGCGGGGCGGGCCACGGCCGGAGGGAGGGAAGGAGCCAGGCCGACCCCCCTTCCCACTTACATCTCTCTCTCCGAGGCGTCTTTTTCCCGAGCAGCAGCAGCGCCTTCCTCTCCCCTCCAGAGGCGACGCGGAGCGACGGCAGCCGCACAGGCTCAATCCGCGCCGCGCGTTCTCAGAGAGGCGGAGGAGGAGGAGGAGCCTCCCCTCGGTCGGGCGGAGGGAGGGGCGCGCCAGAGCCGCGGCGAGTTGCGCGCGACACCCCCCGCGCGGGCTCTGAGCAGCCGCGGGTTCGAGTCCCGCGCGGGCGGGCTCCGCCACTTCAGAGGGGGCGGGGAAAGAGGCGCTTTCGGTTGGCGCGGAAACCCAACGGGGCGTCGTCCGCGAGAAGGAGCCGCCGTGGCGGGCCGGTCAGTTGGCTTCCTGCGCCCCTTCCGCGTCTCTTGGGCGGGGGGAGGGAGGGAGGCGTCTAGTCCGAGGTCCCCCTTCCCGTCGGGGGCGAGACCTTCTGGCCTCGGCGCAGCTGCGGGCTCTGAGGGGCGGGAGGGGCTTTCTCTTCCTCTCCCCCCCCCCCGCGATGCTCGAGGGTCTGGACGAGAAGGTCTGCCCCTCGCTCGCTCTCCCTCCCTCGGAGGCTTCGGGCCAAACGGGGGGCCACAGGCGCCGTCTCAACAGAAGACGGGAGAGGTGCTGCTCCTCCTTTCCTGCCGTCTGACGTTCTTGCCCCTTTCCCCTTCCTTCAGCGCTGGAAGTGAGCTGGGACCCGAGAGCAATGGTTGAGCGAGCGACTCGGGAGAGGTAAGTTTCTGCTTCAGGAAGGCTCCCCTCCCCTTCCATGTGGGACTCAGCTGACGGGGGAAGAGGACCGAGGAAGCTGCTTTCTCCGGCTCAGTGGGCCCTGCAGAAGCTCAGGTCACATCCGCCACTTTAAAGCACTGCTGGAACAGCACTTACTTTGCCAAAGGTGCTGGGAAGAGGGGTTCTGTGGGGCCTCATGATTCTCTGGGGGAAGCTGGGGCTGTTTGAATGGTATATGAGTGCTTTGCATAATTTAACAAGCCTTGGGTTCAAACTCCAATTACTGTACCAGTTTCAGTTTGCTTTCATCCATGCTGTTGCCGTTTCGGGCAGCTGAAGAGGAGTTTGCAAGCATTTGCTGCTGTTTTTGACTAAACACAGCTTAGAGTTATGGTCTAAGAGCAGTTAGTCTTACTGAAACAAGTCGACTCTAAGCTGTGGTTTATGAAGCTAGTGTTTTAGGAAACCTCAGTAAAGACTAATTGCAGTTTGTCTTGAGTTTGGGCAGAACACTAAGCTGCAGTTAGTATCTTCTTTTCATGGCCACACTGGAGAAAACAGTGGAGATCCTAGGAACCCAGTGGTCACAAAGACTTGTTATTGCAATACTAAACCATGCTACAACTGCAGCCCCATAAGGTAACCTACAGCTAGGAAGTGAGGATTTGTGGGCAATACTATTAACATGAAAAGGTTGGTCCTTAGGGTATAAATAATGATTTGGTGATTGAAGGACTGCCACCCAGTGGATATAAAGGTGTATTATATCTCACATATGTACTGATATTCAAATGCAATTTGCAGTTACTTTTGATATTTTGAGCAAGTGTGGTTTGTATTAATATTCTGACAATTCATCATGAGTAGTTCACTTATGAGTTAGTGAAGTACTAAATTGGATGTTGGACAGTTTGTAATGAAATGTGTACCATTAATTAAAATTATTTGTTACTCCTGCGTACCTCTTTATAGTAATTACCTGCTTATTTACTTGCCAGTGTTGTGAACTCTAGCAAGTTCTCCTTTCCATGAATGGAAGTTACCGAAACTTCGTTGCTATAGTTTTGCTTTATGTGGTTTCTGATAGGTTCAGCAGTTATTGTGATTCCTCTTTAGTTTGAGAACCAGTCAATAATATGAAGAAACAGCAAATACGGTACTAGCAGAAAGACACAAATGCTGATAAAGCTGTACTATTTTATAATTTCATCTAAAACCAGAGAAGGCATGGCATGCGATACTTTATTTGCTGAGGCCAATATATATTTTAATAATAATAATAATAATAATTTATTATTTGTACCCCGCCCATCTGACCAGGTCCCCCCAGCCACTCTGGGCGGCCTCCAACAAACACTAAAATACATTAAAATATTACAGATTAAAAACTTCCCTAAACAGGGCTGCCTTCAGGTGTTTTCTAAAGGTCATGTAGTTGTTGATCGTTTTGACCTCTGAAGGGAGGGCGTTCCACAGGGACGCCACTACCGAGAAGGCCCTCTGCCTGGTTCCCTGTAGCTTTGCTTCTCGCAGTGAGGGAACCACCAGAAGGCCCTCGGCGCTGGATCTCAGTGTCCGGGCTGAACGGTGGGGGTGGAGACGCTCCTTCAGGTATACAGGACCGAGGCCGTTTAGGGCTTTAAAGGTCAGCACCAACACTTTGAATTGTGCTCGGAAACGTACTGGGAGCCAATGTAGATCTCTCAGGACCGGTGTTATGTGGCCATGGCGGCCACTCCCAGTCACCAGTCTAGCTGCCGCATTCTGGATCAATTGCAGTTTCCGGGTCACCTTCAAAGGTAGCCCCACGTAGAGCGCATTGCAGTAGTCCAAGCGGGAGATAACCAGAGCATGCACCACTCTGGCAAGACAGTCTGCGGACAGGTAGGGTCTCAGCCTGCGCACCAGATGGAGTTGGTAGACAGCTGCCCTGGACACAGAATTAATCTGCACTTCCATGGACAGCTGTGAGTCTAAAATGACTCCCAGGCTGCGTACCTGGTCCTTCAGGGGCACAGTTATGCCATTCAGGACCAGGGAGTCTCCCACACCCGTCTGCCCCCTGTCCCCCAAAAACAGTACTTCTGTCTTGTCAGGATTCAACCTGATAAGATACAACAATGGGGGATTAGGCTTTTTATGAGTACAGTGGTACTTTGGTTGGCTCCCGAACAAATCGGCTCCCGAACGCCTCAAACCTAGAAGTGAATGTTCGGTTTGCGAACGTTTTTCGGAAGCCGTATGTCTGACACGGCTTCTGCGGCTTCCGATTGAGTGCAGGAAGCTTCTGCAGCTAATCAGAAGTTGCGCCTTGGTTTTTGAACTGTTTCAGGAGTCGAACGGATTCCCGGAACGGATCAAATTCAAGAACCAAGGTACCACTGTACTCTTAGTAGAGTTGGGGGGCAGTCCTATGGCAAGCTCCACTGGAGTAGGCAGCCTAGGATGCAGCAGATCTTCCGCTCAGCTGGATTTAAGTCCTCAACACTGACTCAGATGGGCTTAACTTGCTCATCTTTGCCCAGCTGGCTGAGATGAGCCTGATGTAGTCCCAAAAAGGGGGGTGTTTCCAGGGATGGGACTTGGGGGTGGAGTTTTAGGCTGGATCCTAAGCATGTTTAGCACAGCCATGTGACACAGCAACCTGGTGCAAAATACTATTTGAAAGGCTTGTTTCCCCTCTGCCAGGCTTAGGCAGAGCAGCAGCAACAGCCCTACTGCTGAACAGAGTTAGGATCTGGTATAACTTTGATGTTTGTTGATGTTTGCTTCCATCAAACTGCTTTAGAAACAGGTTATTGAAGGGGCAGTAAGGATGAAAAAGGTATGCACTTAGGTTGCATCTAATGTGCAGTTGGTATATCAAAGAAATAAGGCTACCAGATTCTGAGACTATTTGCAGGAAGTGAAAATTCTCTTGTGGCAGAGTAGGTTGCTGCTGGCAGTGAACATGCAGTAGAAGCACAGATGCTTATAAAATTGCTTAATTCAATTTAAAGAACAATAGATATCCCTTATTTTGCATTTGAAAATGGGCCCCAAGTTGAAGATACAGTATTTGAAATGAACAAACTTGAGGTGTATGTCTGTTAGAAGTCTTTGACACCACCTGAATGCAACACATGTTTCTGTTGTGAGGATCAAATTCAATAAAAAGTTAGTTTGGATGTTCTTTTTACAATGTTTTTTATAGTTAAGTTGAGAGAGAAAGATTTTGCTTTGCTAGAGATAGAGATCAACTATTCAAAACTTGGAATTTTGAATTTTTAAAAACATTATTAGCATATAAAATTCTGACCTGTAATCAGAACTGTATATGGAGAATGTTATATGAATATATATTGAATTAAAAAAAAGAAATTGTTGCATCCCCTTGAAGGATCAGTGAGTTACTGTGGCATGAGCTTTGATAGACAACTGCATTAGTAGTGCCCTCATAAAAAAAATCCTTAAGATTATTAAAATACTGTCAATCAACATATGCTGGTTCGCACTCTCAAGGTTTAAGACAGGGGTCAGCAACCTTTTTCAGCCGTGGCCGGTCCACCGTCCCTCAGACCATGTGGTGGGTCGGAAAAAAAAATGAATTCCTATGCCCCACAAATAACCCAGAGATGCATTTTAAATAAAAGCACACATTCTGTTCATGTAAAAACACCAGGCAGGCCCCACAAATAACCCAGGGATGCATTTTAAATAAAAGGACACATTCTACTCATGTAAAAACACGCTGATTCCTGGTCTGTCCGTGGGCCGGATTGAGAAGGCGATTGGGCCGCATCCGACCCACGGGCCTTAGGCTGCCTACCCCTGGTTTAAGACCAGTTAACACATGGAGTTGGGTATAATATGTTGAGGCATGGGGCACTTGTTGTGTTCCTACACAACCTTGTCAATTCTCTGCTTTTCATTTGAAAAAATCTGCCAAGGCTTCGGTTATATGCATTTGTCCCTGAGTCTGAAAGATGCTTCAGACAACTTGAGCTCTGAACTTCACCCTGTCTCATCTCTGAATATCATGAGCATGTAAATGATAAGGTAGTGTAAACATGTCTAAACACATCTTCAGGTGTGGTCTGCCACTGTGACCAAAGTTGAGCCTGAGTCAATATTCAACTTTTGTTTGTAGATTCATCTGCCCCAACTTCTTTCTCTTATGTAAGACTAGGGAAATATTCTTTTAAACCTGGTTTTGTCTGTGCTATATAGGACAAAGAAACTGGAAGACTTCGTATAAACAATGTACTGAAGACACTATCTGAGCTTTAAGATTGCATGTGGGACAGTAAAGATGGCAAAAGCAGCACACCCGATCCTTCCCCAATTCTGCAGAAATATTCAACACTGATCCATAAAGCAAGACTGTTCAACGGTATCACTCTCTGAAGTTTATTTTCTGCTCTACAGTAGACCAACTCTGATTGCATTTGTAAGGGCAAGGGGTTTGTTTTCATCTGCTGTTCATTTCATAGGGCTGCCCAGCCACATATCTGGATGGGCCAGGGGTAATTCAGGTCCTCCACTTCTGTTTGCTGTACAGTGGAACCTCGTGTTACGTACCGTCCCCCTTGCAAATGCTGCAGGTTATGAGCTCCGCTAACCCAGAAGTAGGCGCCCCTTGTTGTGAACTTTGCCCTGGGATGCGAGCAGAAGTTGCGCCAGAAGCGCGGCAGCAGTGGGAGGCGCCATTAGTGAAAGCAAGCCTCATGTTACGAGCGGTTTCGGGTTACAAACGGACCTCCAGAACAGATTAAGTTCTTAACCGGAGGTACCACTGTATGTAGAGTTTTGTTTCTGTTATGCCATAGCTCCTCCCTGAGTCTGCTTATGTACAAGAGATCTTTCTAGTCATTCATTACAACTTCATATCTGGGGCTTTTGTGTACTTTGCTCCAAAACACCCACAGACAACACACAGAAAATAACTTCTGTGCTAGAGATTACCAGATCGTTTGAGTGATTCATGTGTGTCAAATCATGTTTCTCTTTTTAAAAAATTATAATTTATGATGCCAAATCTGTTCTGATTTTCAGAGACACTGTAACGTTTTTACAGGGTATAGAATAGGACATTGGGAGAAAGGGCAAGAGGCACGGGACACCAGGAGTAGCATTGTGGGAGGAACGAGAGCTTGTAGTGAGTTACAGAACAAGGAAACCCCATATCTATATAAATTTTTGTAGACTCTGAAGGCAGCCCCGTTTGGGAAGCTCTTAATGCTTGCTTTTTGACAAGCTATATGCACATGTTCTGCTTTCTTATTGTCATATTGCTCATGGCCCATGCTTCTGCCCTCAGTAGACAGTAATTGTAGCCATTGGAAGCAGTATTGGTGCACTAGAAGCTGGTAACCTTGGACCTCCTGCTCAGATTTCCGTCCTGTTGCAGCAGCTGTGTGAAGAGACGATCAAATATAAACTCTTCATGTGCCTTGTGCCCAATGATGTCCCTCTCAGGAAGGATACCTAGGACTGTTGTTGCGGTACATCCTGCTTGTTTGATGTTTTGTAGTATTTTTAATATTTTGTTGGAAGCCGCCCAGAGTGGCTGGAGAAACCTAGCCAGATGGGCGGAATATAATAAATTATTATTATTATTTATTTTTATCTCCGCTTGCTGGGCATGGTAGAGTAAGTGGCTCTGCCATTGTGTGACTCCAAATGATCACTAGTGGCAGCCTGTTTGTGGCTCTGTGACAATCATAATATCTAATGATTCCTTTTTAAATTTATATTCCTTCTTTCTTCTCTTTGCTTCAAATAATTTGAATAGAAGTGCTCTCCCTCCCCCAACAGTATGGTTCATTGAGTTCCTTTTTATCTACTACTTGGCAAAACCATCACTTTACATGCATTATCATCTAACATTTACTGCTTATTAACTGAGCAGTAGGAATATTTGATTACTGTATTCCTAAGCCCTTCACTGTATGATAGATTTCTTTTAGTCAAATATAAACAGTTGTAAGATTTGCTTCTTTTGTGCTTGTTCTCTGAGTAGATAAATGGACAGCAGCATGTTCAAGTAGGAAGAATGCATGTGATGGGGAAATCTGGGCAGAATCCAGTTGCTAGCAGTAGACATCCTCCAGACCAGCTTTTGGACTCTTGCTGCAGGAGAACTGCATATGCAAACAGCATTACTGTTTCTGGATCAGAATAATTTCTTAGGCTATGCAGAGTGTCTGCCCCCCCCCCCCCAAATCTTATTAAGCTTGGCCTTACAGAATAAATCTAGTCTTAGCATTTTGTTTTGAACAGCAGGCAGTAAGACCTTTGGAAACAGAGGAGCAGTTCCTGACATTTGGGAACATATGGCCTCTGTACATATATGCTCTGTTTATGTATTAGACTTACCATTGGCTGCCAGCAATATTGTCCATTAATTCATCAAATATTTTTAAAGCATTTTAAGCTGATAACAACATTGTTATAACTTTAGATAGTGAATTTTACCAAGTTTGTGTCATGCATCGTGTGAAAAAATGTGTTTCTGTTGACTGCTGGATGCATTCAATGGATGATGCATTTCTTCTACAGCAAGTTTCGTGGGCTTCCTAGGAATTTGTAAATACAAAAGTATGGACTCAGCTAGACTGGTAAAGAAAAAGTGATTTATATGTGTTGTATATGTGCTATAACATTGTGTCACCAGATGGCAATGTGGAGTCCCGTTTTTCTCTACCTGTTTTCCCTGATTAAATTTACAATGCTTTAAACTGAAATGCTTCTTTGATGTGTCTAGATCCGGCCGATAAGTAACTCAGCATCTGCTGGTGTTATAATGTTTCTATTTTGATGCCATAATTTACAGGAAAAATAATGCAACCCCCACCCCACCCCAAACCTTACAACCTTTAGCCAGAACCCTTTGACTGAAGCATTGTTGCTGTTCCACTATTTGGCGGGGGGGGGGGGGGAGAGAGAAGAACATTTTAATTGTGAAAGAAGAAAAAAGGTGAAAGCCAACTTGGTTGATGTGGTCAATATTGCTCAGTGTACATCTGCTTGCATGTTTTAGCTCATGCTAAATACTTCAGCTATGAAAAATAGCATTCCTTGAGTATAAATATCCTTGTATTTAATGGTTGATTTTGAACTGCTCTTTAGTCTGACCAAAGCTGTCAGATTTACTGTGCTCTGGAGACTTTTCAAGCCACTATTCAGTGTTAACAAGGGCTATCGACTGTCTGGCTCCGAAGCGCCCTCTCTGATTGCATGGAGCCCAGACAGCCCCATGGTTTCCCCCGGAGCTGAGGGCGATGAAACAATCATTGAGACTGGACACGGGTTCGAGCTCGATGGCGAAGAGTACCTTCTTCACCGCCTCTGTTGCATCTGCAGAAAACAGCCGCAGGAGACTCTTTCAGGTGGTTCACAATCTAACGGAACCAGCTGCGCTATCAGGGCCCGGTAAGGACCCCAAGATCTCCTGCAATGATTTTGCAAAGTTTTTTGTAGATAAAGTCGCTCAGATTCGGAAAGAGGTAGACTGCACCGTGGGAGCAGGACCTGGGTGGGAGAGTGCTAGAGTCCTGTATAAAGTTGCATGGGATCAATTCCAATCTGTTACCTCCGAGGATGTGGACAGGTTGCTTGGACAAGTGAAACCAACCACCTGTCTCCTTGATCCTTGCCCATCCTGGCTCATAAAAGCAAGCCGGGAAGAGCTGGGTGATGGGCTCTGCGGGGTGGTGAATGCTTCCCTCTGTGAGGGAGCCTTCCCAGACCCACTGAAAGGGGTGATTATTAAACCGCTTCTTAAAAAAACATCTTTGAACCCAGCCGATATGGCCAACTATTGCCCAGTCTTAAATCTTCCATTCTTGGGCAAGGTGATTGAGCAGGTGGTTGCAGAACAACTCCAGGCATGCCTGGAGGATGTGGACCATTTGAATCCCTTCCGATCGGGATTCAGGTCTCATCATGGGACTGAAGTAGCCTTGGTGGATGATCTCCGGCGGGCTAGGGACAAAGGTGAAAGCTGTTTCCTAGTTCTGCTGGATCTCTCTGCTGCCTTTGATACTATCGACCATGACATCCTTCTGGACTGTCTAGAGGAGCTGGGAGCTGGGGGCACTGTTATACAGTGGTTCTGCTCCTTCCTCCTGGGCCATGTCCAGAAAGTGGTGTTGGGGGATGAGTGTTCAGACCCCTGGCTTCTTACTTGTGAGGTGCCTCAGGGTTCCGTCCTCCCCCATGCTTTTTAACATCTATATGGAGCCGCTAGGAGAGATCATCAGAGGGTTTGGGCTGGGTGTTCATCAATATGCAAATGACACCCAGCTCTACCTCTCTTTTAATCAGAACCAGTTAAGGCGGTGAATGTCCTGTGTGAGTGTCTGGAGGCAGTTGGAGGATGAATCATGGCTAACAGATTCAGGCTGAATCCTGACAAGACAGAAGTACTGTTTTTGGGGGACGGGGCGGGCAGGTGTGGAGGACTCCCTTGGAGAATGGGGTAACTGTGCCCCTGAGGGACCAGGGCGCAGCCTGGGAGTCATTTTGGACTCACAGCTGTCCATGGAGGCTCAAGGCAATTCTGTGTCCAGAGCAGCTGTCTCCCAGCTCCATCTGGTACACAGGCTGAGATCCTATCTGCCAGCAGACTCTCACCAGAGTGGTGCATGCTCTAGTTATCTCCCGCTTGGACTACTGTCATGCGCTCTACGTGGGGCTACTTTTGAAGGTGACCCGTAAGTACAACTAATCCAGAATCCAGTATTTGCATACATTTATATAAATATGCACACGCTTAGTCACCTGCCTGCCCATATATATAGCTGTGTTGATCACATGCCAAGACGACTTGCTGTGCAAGCCAAAGTGAGACTATTTCCCAGGGGGTGCATGCGCTGGTGATTTCCCTGTGCAAATTCCACTGCATTCCTATTCTGCGATGGCTGGGAGAGACTCGCTTGGGAAAAGGAAAACAAGCATTGTGGAAGACTATGCTCAGTGGCAGAGCATCTGCTTTGCATGCAGAATGTCCCAGGTTCAATCCCTGGCATCTCCTGGTGGAGGTAGGAGATATTCCTGCCTGAAACGGACCAATAGCCTGACTCTGTATGAGGTGTTGCAAGCCATGCCCAGTGCACTCAGGTTCTATTTGTGCAGACCATCAGTGGTACCAGGCAGGGCTTGCATCCCCATTGTCTTTGTAAAGCTGGCCCCTGGTGGTACAAATGCATATTTTGTATCTGACCTGGTGAACGGATAAATAAGATACAGCGAGAATGGTGATTGGGACCTGCTGCACAAGTCTCTGTGTTGAGGCTTCTGGAAATAATTGCATATGCGTGGGGTGAGCTGCTGAACCTTGGCATCTGCAACCTGAGATGGGGCCTGGTAGTCCATGTGTGTTGGAAAGACTGGGAGGGCAGCTATTTGCTCAGGGGTGTTTCCACTGCCTTTGATCATCTATACGAGGTGGGGCACTTGGGTTGTTCAGCAGTTACCTACACATGTCTCCCTTTTCCCCAACTGACCTGCTAGGTCTTGTTGTCTCAAAAGCATCTCTGTTCTCAGGCTTGCTTCCCAAATTGGTAATTGTTTGGGTCCTCTCTTTCCCCCTTTTTGAAAATAGGGACAACATTTGCCCTCCTCCAGTCTGCTGGGACTTCGCCTGTTTTCCAGGAATTCTCAAAGATTACTGCCAGTGGTTCTGAAATCACCTCTGCCAGTTCTTTTAATACTCTGGGATGTAGTTCATTTGGCCCTGGAGACTTCAATACATCTAAACTAGCCAAGTGTTGTTGTACTACCTCCTTACTTATTCTGGGCTGTGTTTCCCCTGCTAAATCATCTGCTCCATATTCTTCAGGTTGGGCATTGTTTTCTTTTTTGGAGAAGACTGAGGCAAAGAAGGTATTGAGGAGTTCTGCCCTTTCTGTGTCCCCTGTTCGCATTTCACCTTCTTCTCCTCTAAGTGACCCCACTGTTTCCTTGTTCTTCCTTTTGCTACGGACATACCCATAAAACCCCTTTTTATTGCTTTTAACCTCTCTAGCAAGCCTGAGTTCATTCTGTGCTTTAGCTTTTCTGACTTTGTCTCTACATGTGCTGGCTATTTGTTTGAATTCCTCTCTGGTGGTTTCCCCCTTTTTCCATTTTTTGTGCATATCCCTTTTAAATCTTAACTCAGTTAAAAGTTCTTTAGATAGCCACCCTGGCTTCTTTAGGCACCTTCCATGTTTTCGTCTCATTGGTACTGCTTGAAGTTGTGCTTTTAATATCTCCCTTTTAACAAACTCCCATCCATCATGAACTCCCTTCCCTTTTAGTATTACTGACCATGGGATCACACCCAGCGTTTCCCTAAGTTTTCTGAAATCGGCTTTCTTAAAGTCTAGAATTTGAGTCTTAGTATGCTTGGTTGCTCCTTTCTGATGTATAATAAACTCCAGAAGAGCATGATCACTCCCACCTAATGATCCTGCCACTTCTACCCCACTAACCAGGTCATCACTATTGGTTAGGACCAGATCTAAAATGGCTGATCCTCTTGTTGCTTCTCCCACTTTCTGGACAATGAAATTGTCTGCAAGGCCAGTGAGGAATCTGTTCGACCTTATGCTCTTGGGTGAGTTTGACATCCAACAAATATCAGGATAGTTGAAATCCCCCATTACTACTATCTCATTTCCTTTGAATGCTTGGTCATCTGTTCCAGGAAGGCATCATCTATGTCCTCAGTTTGGCTTGGGGATCTATAGTAAACTCCCACAATGAGATCACTGTTATTTTTCTCTCCCTTAATTTTGACCCAGATACTCTCAATTTGGCTTTGAAGTTTTAAATCATGGATCTCTTCACAGGTATACACATCCCTGACATATAACGCCACTCCTCCTCCTTTCCTGTTTGGTCTATTTCTCTGAAATAGATTGTATCCCTCTATTACTACATTCCAATCATGAGACTCATCCCACCAGGTTTCAGTGATGCCTATTATGTCGTATTTAGTTTGCTGTACCAAGAGCTCAAGTTCATCTTGTTTATTTCCCATGCTCTGTGCATTTGTATACAGACATTGAAGACCATTGATCATTCCCCCTAGTTTCCTACTTAAGGATTTTTTCCTCCCACCACTAGGTCTGTGTGCTGTTTGCTCCATTTGGTCCTTGACATTTGGATGATCATCTTCAGCATTTGATAGACTCCTACCTTCAGGACCACTGTCTCCCTCCCCCACAGAAGTCAGTTTAAAGCCCTCCTGATGTGGTTTTTGAGATTGTTGGCAAAAACATTCCTCCCAACCCTTGTGAGGTGCAGCCCATCACTTGCCAGAAGTCCATCTTCAAGAAACTGCAGACCGTGATCTAAGAATCCAAACCGTTCCTGCTGGCACCATTTGCGAAGCCATTTGTTCACTTCCCCTATTTTTCCCTCTCTTCCTGGGCCACGTCGCTCAACTGGGAGGACAGATGAGATGACAATTTGTGCATTTAATTGCTTCAACCTCCTGCCCAGAGCCTCATAATCACTTTTGATCTTCTGGAGGCTATGGCTTGCAGTGTCATTGGTTCCCACATGGACTAAAAGGAAGGGGTTTTTGTCAGTGGGTTTTATGATTCCTTGCAGCCGTTCTGTTACATCATGGATCTTGGCCCCGGGGAGACAGCACACCTCTAAACATTAGAAAGAACTTCCTGACAGTAAGAGCTGTTCGACAGTGGAATTTGCTGCCAAGAAGTGTGGTGGAGTCTCCTTCTTTGGAGGTCTTTAAGCAGAGGCTTGACAGCTACCTGTCAGGAATGCTTTGATGGTGTTTCCTGCTTGGCAGGGGGTTGGACTGGATGGCCCTTGGGGTCTCTTCCAACTCTGTGATTCTATGATTCTATCCAGACTCCTCTTGAGTGTCTCTTTCCCTGGATGCAGTTCTTACTACAGATGACTAGGCAAGAGGCCATTTACACGCCTGACTACGTACAGACCTTTAAGGCTGGAAATCAATAGATCTGCAACAGTTGTAACACTGGAACATAAATGCCACTATTTCAGCAGAGTTGACATACTTTTCAGGGCCTGTTTTGGGTTTCCCAGAGTATAACTTAGAAGACCTGAAAAACTGGTTCCATGGAGATGGAGGGAGAGGGGTGAGTGGAAGAGTCTTATGCATCCATGGGCAATAGCTGCTCTGCAAGCCTACTTCTCTTTCTTTGTAAAGCATTGTCTATACTGTACATTCACCCTTAGTCATATGTCCCAGCCAAGAAGGAGGCCCTTAGGAGAAAGTTTTTTCCTTCTTAAAATTGTTTGCTTTTCTTTTTTGCTGAAGGAACCTATTGCTTTTGCTCTGGTATTATATGCTTGATAATGCTAAGGGTATCTCTACATCTTCAAGTCGGACATGTTTCCCCAAAACAGTGGGTGGCCCCACAGTAGGTAGACTGGTATCTTGATCATAGGCTTGTTTACTCAAAAGTAATTCTCATTGTGTTCAGTACTACTTAACTCCTCAGTAAGCATATAACATTGCAACCAGATTAACCTAGTTTTTATGAAAGCATTTACTGAGACATATTGGGGAACTCAGTGGAATAAAAATAATCCAGATGGTATAGCCACCTCATTAGCTTTTTGGTGATTACTTTTTGGAATGGCCACTTGGAGGAGGAAATGGAGAGTGGTTGAGAAGCTCCGACCCAGTGGGGTGTTCAACAGTATTTTTACCATACTGGTTTCTGTTAGTCTCCACCTAACAGCTTCTGCCTTGCATCTGAAAACTTGCACCAGTCTCTTTAACAAAGAAGTGCATTCCTTTCCGATGGTTGAAGAATTTCTATGGGAAAGCACGCCTTGGTTTTGGAACGGACTTCACAAACAGATTAAGTTTGAGAACCAAGGTACCAGTGTATTCCAACTGTGTACGGGAAAATCCGGACATATGTCAACCCTACCTTGGGGTCCCTTCCAAATCTACACTTCTATGATTAAAATGGCAATCCTTACAATAAGGAACGCTTTTCCTATGTAAGGACGTTATCTGATAGGAAAAGTCAGTTAGGGCCCACAGCCAGAAGTGGGGCAGTTTGCAACATTGCATAGCTCTTTCTCCGAGACGCCGCATCTCTTAGAATTACAGCACTGTAGAGTTGGAAGAGACCCAACCCCATGCAATGCAGAAATCAACTGCCCCTTTCTTACTTAAAAAGTATGGAAAAGGTAACATCCCCAACATTTTTCCTTTTTTTTTTAACAATTATAACTGGTACTGGGTTTTTATCACGCTATATGCATTAATTAGCTCTCACCAATATGTACCTCGAAGCGACCAACATGAGTCTGACCAAACTGTGGGAGGCAGTGGAAGACAGGAGTGCCTGGCGTGCTCTGGTCCATGGGGTCACGAAGAGTCGGACATGACTAAGCCTCTAGATGCTTCTACATTTTCCCTATATTCTTCTCTTTGTTCCCCCCTTCCTCCCTTTAGTTTCAGAGTATTTAGCCGTGATATCTTCCTTGACTTAATCATTTCAAAATTCACATTTCTTATTCAACACTCATGCCAATAACCATGCCCATATTCATTGTCCTCAAAACCAGAAAAACAGCCCATTTTGTCAAAAAAGGTCCTTATTCACCCCACTCCCTCCCTTTTCACAAACCATGCCCACCAACTCTCCTGACCCAATGGGTCTTCTTCCTTCTCTCTCTGCAGCTCCCTCCTCTTCATTTTTTCATTCCTTTTTCGACCTCCTCCTGTTGGTTGCTCTGTATTTCTTTCTTTTGTGGTCTTTTTTCTGTCTTTTGTAGTTTCTGTCATCTTCTTCTTCCCTTTAGCGACTCCAATTCTTTTACATCCTTGATATTTCTGACTGCAAAGTTTTGTTTTTTCAGTTTTGTTTTTTTCCCCAAAGTCTGTGGTGTGTTTTCCTCCTTCTTCCTTTTCCAAAGGTCCCTCCTGTGCATCTGGCATGATGTCATTCTTGTTTTGGTAGTTATACCACCTCTCATTGGTTGCTCTGATAAAGTCTCTTATTTCCTGCAATGCAGCTAATATTTTTCCCACGTCCATTTTCGTCAGAGCTCTTGCTACTTCAAAATCCCAAAAGCAATAGTCTCAACAGTCCAATATTATAATCCGAAGCTTTTTCTTTACTAAATTCCCCCGAAACCACGGGAAATAGGGTAACTGGAAACACTGATGCAAAAGTTTCCTTTTTTAACCTCCTCTTTCAATTGGCCTCGGTAGCGCAGTTCCCTGTTTCTTTGTTTCAACGGCAAGGGACCGACCTCCGTTTTTAGAGTCCCAAGCGGCTTAATAATTATGTCCAAATGTCTTTTTACTCACTGTTTCGAAGTTCCGAATCTTGTTTGATGAAGGAATTGAAAATGCTCGTAGCAGCTGGTCATGCAGCTTTACCCGACAAGGGAAGTGTTGGACCCGATGGGCTCCATCTCCGCCTCGCTCTCTTTCAGCAACCCTTATTAGGGTTTACCTCGGAGCAGGGGAGATGTTAAGAGCCCTGCCGGATCGCCATGGTCCCGGGACGCCCTTCCCGGGATTTAACGGGGGCCGCAGCGCTGTTGCTGTCTCCCCTTCCCCCCTGCCGCGCCGGCGAATCTCGCAGCGAGCTTTCCCCCACCGATCGCTCCGGCATTCCAACCGGAAGTGACAACAATATGTACCTGAAACTCAGGATTACATTTTATATATCTGAAAGCTTATGCCATAATAAATGTATTCACCTTCAAGATGCCACAAAACTTGCTGCTGTATTTACCACATACTTATTTTTTGTTAGTTAATAATTCACTTCTGTTGAACACAGGTTATTAATACTGGCAGTTGTTTCTGCTTCTGCTCTCCTTCTGTCCGCAGTCTGTAAAGTGAAGAAGCGCAGGGAGAGAGAGAGAGAGAGGGGGGGGCAAGGAAGAAAAGAAAAGGAAGCAGTCCCTCTATGAACTGTGGGGAGGTGCTGCGTTGCTGTCTGCAATCTGTGGTGGGCTCTCTGATATGTGGTACCAGTTGGATTGCTATAGCATGTTATATGTGGGGCTGCCTCTGAAGACAGTTCAGAAACTTTAGCAGGTGCAAAATTTGGCAGCTAAGTTGCTCACCAGGGCAGGACGGTTTGAACAAATCCTGGCCCAACTGCACTGGCTACCAATAAGTTTCTGGACCCAATTCAGAGTGCTGGTTTTGACCTACAAAGCTTTAATGGCTCAGGAATGCAATACTTCAAGGACCGCCTCTCTCCATGTGAACCAACCCAGACCCTGAGATCATCTTCTGAGGCCCTTCTTCGTGTGCCTCCTCCTTGAGAGGTCTGGAGGGTGGCAACATGAGAACGGGCCTTCTCTGCAGTGGCTCCCCATCTGTGGAATGCTCCCCCCAGGGAAGTTTGCCTGGCGCCTTCATTATACATCTTTAGGCACCAGGCAAAAGCGTTCCTTTTTAACCAGGCCTTTGGGTAATTAACATCTTGTGACCTTTTAAATGTATTTGGGTGTGGGTTATGGGATTGTTCTTGTTTGTGTTATGTATTTTGGGTTTTTATTTTGGATTTTTATGCTGTGAACTGCCCAAAGATCTTTGAATGAAGGGGTTATACAAATTTAATAAATAATAATGCCAGCATCCATGGCGCATGTTCTGAACTCAGCTGTTCCTTGTTAGTGTCTTCTGCCTTTGCGACTTCCTCGCCAGCGCTGATTCCGGTTTCATTTTGCCCTGCCTTTACTGAATGGCTACACCTCGTAAGATTGGTCTTGTTGTATGTAATTGTTTTTCCAAGTTCCCTTTTTAGGTTCTTATTTTTTGACTCAAACCAAAAAAGCTATGATGAAGAGTTATCTTACATGGCAGAAGTATTGCTAAGCGACCCGGATGCCCCTGCTCCCCCAGTACAAGGTTATGGCGTGTTCAGAATAATTACTATGACAAAAACAATGGCTTCTATTTAATTGAAGTAAATTATATTCAAATTAAGTGGTTTTAACAATACTGCAAAGTTGTGTTTAGCTGCTTTACAGTGTAAAGGGTTTGGTGATTGATCATTAACTTCTCTGAACAGTGAAATTCTTCGGTTCTTTAGCAAACAGAGTGCAGGGAGGAATATCTGATAGGGCTGCATGAATTGCTATGGCCTTTCCTTGCCCACTTGTTGAGCGTGCCGTCTGTATGTTCCACTTTGCTTCGGCAATTGTTCGGCCTTTGCTCTCCAACTAGTTAAGGTGTGGCTGGCTGATTCAGGCTGTTCTCTCTTTCCCCTCTTACCTGAAGATTTGCATGTTTGACCTGGTGGAGTAATTGGGCCCACAGCAACCTGGGCGTGCCTCTCTGAGAAACATTTAGTTTCATGTATGACTCATAAGCTGAGGCACACACACCACTTCCCCAATCTACAGAAGCCATTTTAACTGCACAAAACTGCTGGATTTCTTTTTACTGTCTAGCTTTTGGGACTCTGCAAACATCTTAGATCAAGGTAATTTTGACTGACTTAACTTGGTGAAGTGTCTGTAACTTAAATTTAATATTTCTGGTAGAGGATTAGGTGTACCTGCTGAGTTTTTAAAAACAAACATGGCTGTGTGCTTTTGGCTATGTTAATAATTGAAAGTCCCACGCTTAATTTAATTAAAAAATAGGGAACAGATAGTGTAATACTGACTGTTTTGTATTTAAATGTTTTGTTTGCCACAATATTAAAAAATGAGTTTGCAAGATTAAGGCTGGAAAAATGATCTGTTGTAGCACAATTAGTTTGATTGCATGAAAAATGAAAATGACTTTAAGGGGGCCTGTCAGCTGTACTGGTTTACCTATGCAGTATATAAAAGTGTTAATGGATTTAATGCTTTTGAAAAAGGAAACTAATATAATATAAACTGTTGAAATCCAGCACTGTGTGCCACAGAAAAAATACACTTCAGGTGTAGCCTTTACCTTTAAGGTGGATTCTTATTTGTAAAATAGTTACGTGTGTCTAAGCATGGTATAGCAGTCCTCCAGACGACACATTAAATAGTGTCGTGTGTCTAAGCATGTGGCAATCCTCCAGACGACACATTAGTAAACTGAGCTGGGTTAAAGAGTTGCATTCTGATTGTTCACATCCAAGAGATTGAATTGAGGAAGACTGAGCCAGTCTTCTGTTGTCTGTGATTTTAGCACTCATCTTTCTGTTATGCTACCCCAAAAATGAAAAACTAAGAGTTTTTAGTTTTCATAATCCTAAAGACTGTTGTTGCTGGGAATTTCTGCCGTTCTATACTGCAAAACGTATATATTACATTTTATAGCAGAAGGGAATTTGTGTTGTAACATAAAGGTCTCAGGTTAGGACCAAGGAGTGGAAAGGCTGTTTCTGTGGGGGGAGGGGAAGACGCTTGAGTTGTGAATTTGTCTATTGACTTCAACATGCAAAGTTGCTGTTTTCCACATGATTTTAGATGGGGGATTCTGCCTGTCTTGTTTAGGCATTAGTTGTCAGTTTTAGCTGAAGGCTTATCTGAGTAAGCTGTGTTTTATTTTCCCATTTCAACTGAAAACAAAACTTGATCAACTTTTAAAACCAGGTCCGATTCCTTAAAACAGAAGATGCAATGCCAGAGGAAAAGCTGCCTGTAATGTCTCCCTGTGTGTATGGAATACAATGGGGCTTTTTGCTGCTACCACCATTACCAAGATAGAAGGCTTGCATGCTGTCCGGGGGGGGGGGGGGTCAGTTGCTGTTCAATTTCTGGTACTGTTCCTTTGTTCCAGCCTTTCTATTAAGTTCTCCTGCAGTATCCCTGGTGTTAATGCTTTCAAAGTAGTGGTATTTCCTAGCATATAAGGAGCCTATGTTATCAGATATTTAAAAATAACTTTGAAATCTACATATATATCTGTGATCCAAAGAACTTGGTGATTGCTGTCTATATTCAGTAATGCTTTAGGACAACTTTTTGTGAACAGCAGTCAACCTTTACCGGTGCCACAAAGCAAACCTCTTTTGAATCTGAGGAGTTGTGAAAGGGAGTTTGGTAATACCGGTAGGGGCAGAAGGCGTATGCTGCTCAAAGCAAAAACAACAACAACAACAACAACAACAACCCTTAAACCATTCTCACGAGTTGGGCAGAAGCCCTTGAACATGACAACTTTGGGTTGCTAGCCTCAGAAGGCCAAACTAGATATTTATTTATTCATTAAAGTTTATGTAGTGCTTGATTGTGTGTGTGGTTTTTTTAAAAAAAAACAATCAAAGCAGTTTACAAAAATAATAAAACAATCAGATTCTCAGTAAAACCAGTTAAAAACAACTATTTAAAACATTTAAAAAAATAAAATCAGTGATAAGCAAAAAACCAGATTAAAACACACGTCAACATTCTACATATCTAGGCCTTCGATAGGGTATCCTGGAAATTTATAAAAGAATTACTGGACCAAATGGAGTTTGGAGATAAATTCAGGAAAGCAATTGAAGCTATATATTCAAAGCAAAAGGCCAGAATCATAATAAACGGGAATTTATCAGAACAATGGGAAATAAAGCAAGGGGTAAGACAAGGATGCCCCCTATCTCCCCTAATATTCATTTTAACGTTGGAAGTACTCTGTAAGAGAATAAGGGAGGAAGAAGGGATAAAAGGAATAGTACATGGTAGAAGAGCATATAAATTGCGTGCTTTCGCTGATGATCTAATACTAACAACGGAAAACCCATGTCAGAGTTTAGTAAAAGCATTGGAAGAAATACAAAGTTATGGAAAGATTTCAGGACTGAAGTTAAATTTAAATAAGACAAAGCTATTAACGAAAAATATGCCTAAAGAGAGCAGATTGGAACTGGAAAAATTAACACAAGTTAAAATTCATCCTAAAATTAGATATTTAGGAATATGGATTACTCCAAAAAATATAAACCTATTTGAAGAAAATTATGAAAAATGCTGGAGGGATATTAAAAAGAAACTAGAAGTATGGACAAGATTAAGCCTATCCTTTTTGGGAAGAATATCACTTATTAAAATGATGGTAATTCCAAAGTTTTTATTCCTCTTCCAAACAGTCCCTATAATAAGGAAAACTAGTGACATTACAGCATGGCAGAAAGAACTATCAAAATTTTTATGGAACGGCAAAAGGCCTAGAATAAGACATAAAATTTTAATTGATAAGACAGATAGGGGCGGATTTGGCCTGCCCGATCTCAAGTTATATTATGAGGTCTCATGCCTAACATGGATTAAGGAGTGGTGTACACTCCAAAATTGGGATATCCTAGAAATTGAGGGACATGACGCCCGATTCGGGTGGCATGCTTATCTTCATTATGAAAAATCAAAAGTACATAAAGGTTTTTCGAATCATTTAATTAGGAATGCACTCTTAAAAGTCTGGAACAAATATAAAAGACATCTAGAATCTAAAACCCCAAAATGGATCTCCCCGTTAGAGGCCAAAGCGGTCAAAAAACTGAATAATCAACAGAAAAGATGGATGACATATAATGATCTATTGACTTACGAATCGGGTCAAGTGAAACTGAAGAGATATGAAGAATTAAAAGAGAATTTAAATAGCTGGCTTGACTACTTCCAACTAAATGAAACATATAAACAAGATAAGATGGCAGGATTTGAGGAGGAACCATCGAGGTTTGAAAGAGAACTATTAAACAGTAAGACTAAGCTAATCTCTAAAATGTATAAATGTTTACTAGAATATGAGGTAATGGATGAAGAAATTAAGGTGCCAATGATTAGGTGGGCCCAGGATGTGGGACATTCAATAATGTTAAAGGATTGGGAGAACTTATGGAAGGTAAATTTGAAATTTACTGCAAATTATGGAATTAGAGAAAATATGCTGAAAATGGCCCATCGCTGGTACCTCACGCCATTGAAATTAGCTAAAATGTATAAAAATCTGTCAAATACATGTTGGAGGTGTGGGGAAAGCGGAGGAGACCTGTTACATATGTGGTGGCTTTGTGGTAAAATAAAGACTTTTTGGGGAAGTATATATGAGGAGCTGAAAAAGATGTTGGGGAAAAATTTTAAAAAGAAACCAGAGGCTTTCCTGCTCAGTATCTTGGACGTGGATATCCCAAAAAAATATAAAGAACTCTTTCTGTACGCAACGGCGGCGGCTAGATTGCTTGTGGCGAAAGGCTGGAAAGAAAAAGAAACACCCAAAGTGGAAGACTGGCAAGTTAAGCTCCATGAATTTGCTGAATTAGCTCATCTGACGAACAATTTAAGAGGAAATTCGCAAAAGAAATTTAAGGAAAATTGGGATGGTTACAGAAAATATGTTAAAAAATATAGTAAAGACGCCATTTCTATGTTGGCATTTGAGGATTAAATTTAGGAATAAGCTTTAGGAAAAATTATTGTGGAAAGGTTAACTTTAGGGAATGTAAGGACATAAGGGGTATAAGCCAGTATGTGGAGTTTAGTACATTCAAAGTTCAAAAGATGTAAAGGCAATAGTAGGAAGTCTGATTTTGTAAGAAGTATGGGTTTTGTTTTTGTTTTTTTTGTTTTTTTTGTTTTTTTCAAAGATATGAAAGAAGACACGAAGCAAAAATTGATTGATTTTTGGAATTGAAATAAGTTTATTCATATGTGTATATACAGTGATTAATTTAAAAAATGCAAATAAAAATTTATTACAAAAAAAAAAACATTCTACATATCTAGATAGTCATGCCTAAACAAAACGTTTTTAGCAGGCACCAGAAAAAGTGCAGTGGATGCGCTGGCCTGATTTCAAAATGTCCAAAATGATTCCAAAATGTGTGCTGTCACACTAAAATATGGATTTCTTTCAAATGCGTTCCAAGTATTATGTGCAGTGCTTTTTTTCTGGGGGGACGCAGGGGTATGAATACTCCTAAACATTTTGGGAATCTTTGTACTTTTGTCCATTTACTGTATTTATTTTTCTTGTTTTGAACTATAAAATGACGATTTTCTTGAGTCAAAATGAGAGTACTCCTAAACATTTTTTAAGAAAAAAAGCACTGATTATGTGGCACCTTTAACAGTGCTAGTTCCGCAGATCAAAGTGCTTGAGTGGCCCTATATGGGATAAGGCAATCTCACTGGTCCCAAGTTGTCACAGCCTTTATATACCAACAGGAACAACTTGAACTTGGCCCAGTAGCAAATCAGGAACCACTGCAGTTGTCTGAGCAAAGCCGTTCTATGCTGACAGGGTCTCACTCCTGTCAGCGATTATGCCGCAGCATTCTGCACTATCTGCGGCTTTTGGATCAAGTGCAAGGGAAGCCCTACAAGCATTCCAATAATCCACCCTTGAAGTAACCAATGCATTAACTGCTGTGGTCAAGCTTTCCTATTCAGGAACATCATAGGTGTTACACCGGTTGCATCTGTTAAAAGGTGTTTCTAGCCACTGAGTCTACCTGGACCTCCAGTGACAAAACTGGATTTGGAAGCAACCCCAGACTGTGAACTTTACTCCTTCTTGGGGAGTGCAACGCCATTCAGAGCAGGGAGTTGACCAGTTTCTTGGACACTGGAACCAGTCTCACACACAGTGCCTCTACCTTGTCGGGATTCAAGTTCAACTTCCTCCCCCTCATCCGTCTCACCAGGTAGGACACAGAAGTTCTCACAGCTTGAGTGGTGGTCTAGTCTTTGGTTAGCCCACACCTCTGTTTCATTTCTTGGTTAAAATTTTTACCTGCTATTCCCCCTTTTGGGGGCAGAATTACCGGTATATGGGTACCTGCAATTTTTCCAAGGGGAAAGAACAACCTCGGAGGCGGAGGCAATTTTTAAGTGGAAGGTGTTATGATACTCCTATAGTTTTCCCAGCTTGATCCCCTCCATGACTGTTACATAGTGTAGAAAAAGTACGGGAGATTCTCATCACATCGTATCTCGCTTAAGGGGCAGAGTAAAAAGTTAAAGGTGAATGTTCACTTTTTGTAATGATTATTAATGTTCTCATAGTTCCTAGTGATCTCCTGACATATTCTGTCAAAACCAAATCTACCAGCTTCTTTTTAAAACATTGGTATTGAAATGACCATTATAAAATATTTTCTGCTGGGAGTAGGAGCATTTCTTCATTCCTGGGGTTTTTGGGTTGTTGTTTTTAAAGCAACCCTTCATTTCCAATTACAGGTAGGTAGCCGTGTTGGTCTGCCATAGTCAAAACAAAATAAAAAATAAAAAAATCCTTCCAGTAGTACCTTAGAGACCAACTAAGTTTGTTCTTGGTATGAGCTTTCGTGTGCATGCAGGTATCTGAAGAAGTGTGCATGCACTCGAAAGCTCATACCAAGAACAAACTTAGTTGGTCTCTAAGGTACTACTGGAAGGATTTTTTTATTTTTTTATTTCCTTCATTTCCAAATTGTTGGACGTATTTAACAAAAAGTGGTGAATTGCAGTGCCAAGTTGCTTGTCCCATGTGTCACAGCAACCCAGGTGGCGGCTGCTGTTGGATATGAAGTCTCTGTTAATTTGTCCTTTGCTTGAACAGTGAATGTGATATCTAGCCTATTGGAAATAAAAGGAACAGAACAGAATAGAATGGCTGACCTAACTGAATAGAACAGGACCCACATAGAAACATTTGGGATGTTTAGTGTTGTTGGTTCCGGTTGTGTGTGTGTGTGTGCTGCATTTCACAAAAAGTGGTTTACATCAAAATATTAAAACTGGGAAAGAAGATGGGTGGATAGGGAAAGAGAGAAGTGCATCTCTTCATTAAGAGAGCAAAATTGTTGTTTGACACCTCCTCATGTTGTGTGTTCACTTGGAGTTCCTGGGACTCAAGCAAAGTTAAATAGCAACTACGGCAGTTCAAGTCAAGTCGTTTTATTGTGGTTAATGACCAGTATTAGGATGAAATCACCAATTAAAAAATTTAAAATCTCAGAACAAACTAAAATAAATAAAATTACATATACATAAAAAAGCAGTTCCAGGTGGTCATTTATCCGTCAGAAGGGAACCCTTGATATCACCCGTCAATATACTCCTCCTGGGTGCTAGTCATCATGTGTCACATTTTAATTGCTGCTACGCAGAATTTGGCCACATTGTATGTTACACCGGAATTATTATCCAGGAGCAGCAGAGTAGCAATAAACTGTTCAGAACTCCCAGTATATTTCTGGAGTATAGGCAAAATAAGGTACTACTGCAATTATTTTTCAGGAGGTCTCTTTCAAGGGATTGTCACCAACTTGCTTGGGAGTAAAAGTAACCCTTTCAGTAATGTTCCCCTGATGAAAAGCAATGACTGCTAAAAATGTGTTGGAATAATTTTTTTTATGTTTACCACACCTGTTCTTATCTCTGTGGTTTCAAAGTTTGCGGAGTTGCCAATTCTGCTGGCCTCTTCTGCTGTACTTTAGCAACTACTTTATCAAAAGACATGAGATGATGCTTATATTTGCCTCTGCATCTTGAACAGGGATCAGCAACCTTTTTGAGCCGTGGGCGAGTCCACCATCCCTCAGATCATGTGGGGGGCAGGACTATAATTAGAAAAAAGAAAAGAAAAAAAGAACGAATTCCTATGCCTCACAAATAACCCAGAGATGCATTTTAAATAAAAGGACACATTCTACTCATGTAAAAACACGCTGATTTCCAGACCATCTGCTGGCCGGATTGAGAAGGCAATTGGGCCTTATTGCAGGGTACAGTAGAATTCTGGCAACCTCTTAACCAGAGCAAAGGATGCTCATGAGAGAGGATTAGCAACACCTATATTACTGTTGATTCTGCAAAGGGGGAAGGGTCAAAGTACAAAGGACACTTGCTAAATTTTGAATATTGTGCTGCATACCCAGAGGGAAGGCATTATAACTTTCCTCAGATAGAGCGCTCAAAGTAGAAATTAAGGTGAAGCAGGAACCCTCCTTTGTCCTGAAACTGACACCATGACTAACTCTACCTTAAAAAGGTAAAGGGACCCCTGACCATTAGGTCCAGTTGTGACCGACTCTGGGGTTGAGGTGTTTATCTCGCATTATTGGCCGAGGGAGCCGGCATACAACTTCCGGGTCATGTGGCCAGCATGACTAAGCCGCTTCTGGCGAAGCAGAGCAGCGCATGGAAACGCCATTTACCTTCCCGCTGCAGCGGTACCTATTTATCTACTTGCACTTTGAAGTGCTTTCGAACTGCTAGGTGGGCAGGAGCAGGGACCGAGCAACGGGAGCTCACCCCGTTGCGGGGATTCGAACCGCCGACCTTCTGATCAGCAAGCCCTAGGCTCTGTGGTTTAACCCACAGTGCCACCCGCGTCCTTAGGTACTCATATTAGGAGTACTTTTCAAGAATAATGGTTTACAAAAACTGACACACTCAAACCATAATCTGTTTTTAAATTGTACATTTCAAAACAGGGCAATGCATTACTAAAATGAGCTAATGTGACCTTACTAAAAATGCAGCCACAAACCAACCACTAAAGCCAGCAGTAAAAGGATAGTAAAAAGAAGGCCCCCCTTCTGTGGGGAGGGCAACCTAGTCTGGGAGCATTTGCAAACTTCTATTCAGAGTATTTGGAGTTGGTTTTTCCACCGCACAGCACAGTCTTCTTACTTGGATTAAGCTTTACCTTGTTTCCTCTCATCCACCCCAAAACTGCCTCATGGTCTCCCTGGGGCGAGCAGATAGAAAAGAGAAGTAGAATTGGGTGTCATACTGATGGCACTTCAACCCAAACCTCCAGGTGACTTCCCTAACAGTGATTTTATATATAGACCTTAAAGGTATACTGTATAGCACCCTGAAACACCTTGAAGGCCACTGCTCTCCTTTCATCACTTTCTCCAGGAAGGACCAGAGGAAGTAGATGTGGTTTGCATCAGTGATACTTTATTCTGAAATAGTTCCACCTAATATAACTTGAGTGACAGAACGTTAATAAATGCAAGAGCATTGAAAGTGTGCAGTCTTGTAGGAGATATGTGTTGTCTTTCTGATTGCACATGCAAAGACCTCATGGGACACTTGTGAATCCACCCCACCCTCCGTCGCATTCTGCACTCTACTGAGCATAATTTGTAGATCTGATTCTGAACCAACCTTTTGTCTGTGCCCAGAATGGCTTCTGAACGTCCAACCAAGTCAGGAATCGTAGGGCATAGCATTCACTTATTGGAGAAGTGAATACACTGCATTTGTGTACTGCTTACTTGCTAACCATACGGAATAGTTAACCTAGGCCAAGGGTCGCCAACCCTTATGGTTGCGTTTGCATATTTACACAGACTTGGAGAAACTGTTGTTGGCACTGCACACACACACTGCAACTAAACACACATGGCAACTATCGGCTACAGCAGGATGCTTCTTTCAAGCCTAATTTCAGAAGTGGGGAGGAAACCCAGTGGGCACCAGGGAGGGTGTTTGTGGGGGCATCTGTGCCCACAGGAACTATGTTGGCAAACTCAGACCTAGGCAATATTTTTTTATGGGTAGTTCTGCTAATAATATGCCAATGATTTTTCTATACTGTCTATCTGATCATATTTCAAGCAGTGCAACCTCAGAATTATTTTACAAGGATGCCCAGTTGCCATAGAGCTTTTGCTGCAGTAGAGTTTGACTTTAAATAACATGTAAAAGTTGCTATGACATGCAAATCTGTTCAGTCCATGTATTTTTATGAAAACAAATTTGCATCCATGCACTTTGCAAAGGAGATGTGACAGGAACGTCTTGCACAGAAAGAGAATTTATAAATTACCTGTAGCAACCCCTACTGAATGGGGCAATAATAATTCAACTACCGGTAATTCATAAACAGTAGGGGTCAACTTCTTGTGTTCTTCACTTTCCCTAAAAGTAGTGCAGAAATAATTAAAAACCTTTAAATATATTTTCCTATATTGAACAGTTAGGTTGAATCATCATATTTTGATGCAGAAAGACAGGGGTAAGCAACCTTTTTCAGCCGTGGGCCAGTCCACCGTCCCTCAAACCATGTGGTGGGCCGGACTATATTGGGGGGGGGGGGAGAGAATGAACGAACTATGCCCCACAAATAACCCAGAGATGCATTTTAAAGCACACATTCTACTCATGTAAAAACACGCTGATTCCCGGACCGTCTGTGGGCCAAATTGAGAAGGCGATTGAGCCGCATCCAGCCCACAGGCCTTAGGTTGCCTATCCCTGCAGAAAGAGTTGCTAAGGGCATTTTTACACATGAGGCTTAAAGCAATTCTGCTTCAATAAGACTTTTTTTTGGGGGGGAGTTTATTTGCAGTGCTTCTTTCTGACACATTAGCAGTGATTTGACCCACAGGGGTCTAATCAATACAATTTAAGGCTGTGTAAAATTATTCCTAGTAAAGGGGGAATGCATCTAAGCCTCAAAGTGTAACCACTGTTAAAAAGAAGGCTTTGTTAATTGGGTTCATTATTGTGCTGAAAGAAATAGTAGGAAGATGAAGGAAGTACAGTAGATGCAATGCATCACTTCCACATTCCTCAAGACCCACAAGATGTGGGCAAACAACTGGAAGAAACCAAATTTATCGGCAACAGAAAAATGGTCTTGAGGTGCTTGGCAGACTTTGATCATGATAAAAATGACTTGCTTGAAGAAGAAGAAGAAGAAGAAGATGATGATGATAATAATAATAATAATAATAATAATATTCCCCCCCAAATCCGGCTGGGTTTCCCCAGCCACTCTGGGCAGCTCCCAACAGATTAAAAATCAAATAAAACATCAAATATTAAAAACTTCGCTAAACAGGGTTGCCTTCAGATGTCAAGAGGCTCCCTGGGGAAATACCCGGTAGACTTGCCTCCCCATGGACAACTGGCAGACTTTGATGATACATCAGAAGAGACCCTATAATGTACAAAGGAATATGGCAGTAAATATTGAATATTGCATAATTCTTTTAGTCTCCATAAATGGTAACATCTTTTCAGATTCAAGTCTCAAATACATTCCCCACCCCAAAAAAGGATTGAGAAACATTGGCCTTGCTCAACTGTTCAAGAATAAGCTTCAGTCAGCTTTGGGCTCATGTGCTTCCTCCTCCATCCCTGGCACAGTTGGAAGAAAGATTTGGGGAGTTTTCAATATTAGATTAGCCATAGCTTGTGATGTCTGACCCTTGACCAACAAGGGTTTGTCTTAACGATGTTTTATTGAAATAAATCAATTTTAAACCATATTTTACGAGGCTGGCTGACTGGCTTGTTTCAACAGACATCCTATATAATAAAGAGCCTGTGTCCCTCCGTAGCTTTCCGTCCCTCAGTGGAATTTGCAAGTGCGCTTGCGCTCCACTGACACACGGATTGGAGAGGAGAAAGAGGAGGAGGAGCCTGAGGTTGGAGCGCAGCGCTTCGCGAGCCTCCGAACCTCTCCGCTCGGCAGCCATTGCTGCTGCTGCTACCACCGCCGAGCCTCCAGGGCCTCCGAGGGCTCCGCGCCCACCGCATGGTCCGGCCCCGCCGCTGTTCGCCGGAGGAGGAGGAGGGCAGCCCGGCTGAGGAGGGGCGGGAGAGCTGAGGCAGGGGGCGGCGGTGCGCTGAGGCGGCTCCTGCTCCCGCCGCTGCTGCTGGCTGTGGAGCGGCGGCTCTGCCGCCGCGTCCTCGAAGGCGCCAGCGCCCCGAAAAGCAGCGCCCGCGCCCCCACCGACGGCCACCCCATGCCGCGCTTCCTTCCTGCTCGGGCTGCGGGCGGAGGCGAGGGGCGGGCGGGGAGGGACGTCGCCAGCCCGAGAAGCGCCCCCCTGCCCGGCGCGGCGGTGCCGGCCTCCGAGGGGGCGTCCGGGGTTGGGGGGCTCCCCACTTTCCCCGCGCTCAGCCTCCTCCCTCCGCGGCGGCAGGAGCGCAGCCGCGCCTGTGCCCCCTGCTAGCGCCCGTTATCTCAACGGGCTTCAATTCACTAGTAATTAATACTATCCACAGTTCAGGTTTTGGAGAACACACTTAACAATTGTTAAATGGAAGCAGAAGCTTCAGATCTCCTTGAGAGAGTTGGGAGGTAGAGAAACTTGCATGTGTTGGTTTTCATAACATTAAACCATGGTTTAGCATTCTGTTTGGATGCAGCCTTGCTCCTACCTGTGGAATGTATACTCAGTTGTTACTTTAAGTGCCACTTATAACTTCATTTCTCCCTTCCTCACCTACAAAGTCCTTTTTGTAATATTCCAGAATTTGAAACAGTCTGCAATCTGAATAATTTTAGGAAAGTTGCGTATATGCGTGTTAATTGTTTTTGCTTTCATAATTTTAGTTGTATATGGAAGTTTAGGTTACAAAATATAGCAAGAAACTGGAGCATAAGGAGGAGCCCTTTTTGGTGGGAATTTGAATTTTATTCCTAAAGTACAAATGGAGATGTGCATTGTTCAAATGATGCACACTGCGTTGAGAAGTAAGATCCATCCGGCTTCTCAAGAGTTTCAAGTCCATTATCAGCAGACACTCATTTCTTCCTCCACAATTTAAAGAAGTGGCTTTTAAAGATTTGAGGCTCTGTGGCTGCCTGCTTGCTGTGAATTTGGCGTGTATTTGGGCACAAGTATATATGGTTTCTTTCTTTCCCCCACCACCTCTTGCAGTTGCTACTGATTTGACACAGATTTGATATGGACTTCTTAGTTCCAAATGTTTGTAAAAATTCCCCTTTTAAATGATGCAATATTTCAATGCTTTAAACAATTATAGAGTTGATTTTTACCTAGGAAAAAGTAGTTGGAGTTACAATATCCATTGTAACTTAATTAAGTATTTTCCAAGCAAAATCTAAGATTGCCCAGTTAAAATTGCCAGGCTTGGTTGTAGTCCCTCCCAGTTAACACTTTTATTTTCCCATTCTGGTACTTCCTGCTTTGTGATGGTTATTTGATGAAGAAAGTAATTTTTTTGTATGACTTTTGTAGCAGAAAGGTGTGTACTATAGTTGACAACAGATGTTTGTCAAACTCTGAAATGCTTCTATCATTCAATAGTTTTAATCATGCTGTGTTTCATAAAAATGCAGGATCAGTTGCTTCCATACAGTTTTTGTGATGATGAACCTGTGACAGACACATCATATTGTTGCAAGCCACCCCACTCTCCAATTCCAGCGGTTCCAGGCCCTTACCCAGGGTTCATGTTTCCTTTTGGAATGAGGCACAGAGGAGACTGTGGTGTCTTTATGATATCTGATCTCTTTGTGCATATAGAATCATAGAGTTGGAAGAGACCACAAGGGCCATCCAGTCCAACCCCCTGCCAAGCAGGAAACACCATCAAAGCATTCCTGACAGGTGGCTGTCAAGCCTCTGCTTAAAGACTTCCAAAGAAGGAGACTCCACCACACTCCTTGGCAGCAAATTCCACTGTCGAACAGCTCTAGGAAGTTCTTTCTAATGTTTAGGTAGAATCTTCTTTCTTGTAGTTTGAATCCATTGCTCCATGTCCGCTTCTCTGGAGCAGCAGAAAACAACCTTTCTCCCTCCTCTATATGACATCCTTTTATATATTTGAACATGGCTATCATATCCCCCCTTAACCTTCTCTTCTCCAGGCTAAACATACCCAGCTCCCTAAGCCGTTCCTCATAAGGCATCGTTTCCAGGCCTTTGACCATTTTGGTTGCCCTCCTCTGGACACGTTCCAGCTTGTCAGTATCCTTCTTGAACTGTGGTGCCCAGAATTGGACACAGTATTCCAGGTGGGGTCTGACCAGAGCGGAATACTGGTAGAGCGGAATACAGCCTATGAGGGAGGGGTTCACAGCATCAACACCCAAAAAGGGTCTTGGATTCAAGAAGAAATCTAACATTGCTCTCAAAGGTTGTTCTGCCTCTCTCCAGCTTGCTGCTTTGCTTTGAGTTCACCTTGCTGCAACTCAAAGCATAGGCTTTGTCCTTCTAACTCTCTGAGTTGAGGGGAGGGTGCCTGCCTATTTGCTGTCTCCCACAGATTCCTGTCTCCTTTGTTCTCTTAATGGCCAGGTGATCACCTTAACACAGGAAGCTAGCTTGGCTTCTATGTTAACACTTGCTGGATCCAGGGATCCAGGGGTGAAGAGGATCTCACATACAGCCAACTTTCTCCCCTGCAAACTCGAATATGTTTAGGTCACAACTGCTAGAAGCCTTGCTAGCCATTAGATCTTGTGAAGCTAGGGAACATAACTTCTTATTTCTTAAGATGGTGGTTTGTGATTTCTGGTAATATACTTAATTTCAAAGAATGCCTGCCATCTTTCATCTCCCCCAGTTCTATCTTTGCCTTCAGTGTGAGATTTGGCTCCCCTTGCCCCACAGTGTTTTGAATTTGTGTTTTTATAGCATGTTGTTTTGCAGATGTTAGCAGGTGTTTCTCTGAAAGGCATGACACTTGATGCTTTGTTTAGTATACTGTGGCATTAATGAACTCTACTACTACAAGCGTGAAAGAAAGAAGCAGCAGTGAAGGCAGGAAGCACTTGTCACTCATACTTCACAGCTACACGTCTGCTTCCTGTCAGTTAGACCACTAGAAGTGGAACAGATGAACCAAGATACTGCTCTTCTTTAATTCTTCTCATGAAGGTTATGATGTTACGGTCTAAAGTGGAAAAAATGACTGTATTCTTTTTTCAGGGAAGACTGGACTTAATGGAAATGGGAATATTTCTGATCATGAGCAACAATTGGAGGAATAAAGCAGAGTAGATAATCAATAGCTAAAGCTATTTTTGGTCATCTACATACTATCCCTTGCTTTTTCCTGTAGTACTAATTTCGGTCGTTAACACTTGTCAACAGGTTTACTATACCCATTGAGTCAATCACCCATCTCCTACTACCCTCCTGAGGAAAAACCCCTCCCCACCCTCCCACTATATATAGGGGTCTGGTGACTTCTGTCTCCGTGTATCTGAAGAAATGTGCATGCACACGAAAGCTTATACCAAGAACAAACTTAGTTGGTCTCTAAGGTGCTACTGGATTTTTTTTTAATTTTTTTCGACTGCGTCAGACTGACACGGCTACCTAACTGAATAATTAATAATTGTTAGGATTAGTCAGAAAACTTACGATCAATTTATTTGTATCAGAACATTGTAGAATTCCATGAAATCTATCTTCCAATTAGGGTTAACATGAAATTACATGATTGAGTAAATTGCATGCCTGTGACAAACTAGTATAAATGTGATTATCATTGATGTTCTATAATGGATCACATCCATTAGGTTAAGTACAAATATTTTCATATTTGTCCCAAAGAATAAGAAAAACGGTTGCTAGTTGGCCGCCAATAAATTCTGTCTGCCACCAAAAGCAGTGGTGATGCCTTGCTCTTCCCCAGCCTTGTCACCATGACGGCTCCTATCTGCTGGGGGGGGGGGTTAAAATATTGCTTGCTGCGAACAGTGAAGATGGAGGATCTGCTTAGTTTGAAGTTTTTAAGGCTCTCACACATGGCAATCCTTCACAAAGCAGGATATTTTTTCCCTTTCAACCAATTTCATTTGGTGAAAAAATGTGCAGGTTTTTGAGCTGGAAAGATTTCTTAATCATGTAGAAGCTAGCCAGTTCTGAAATGCAGAGTTGCAATATTTTACTCACTTCCTGTAGATAACTGCCTCATTGGAAAGCTTGTTGCTAGTTAATGATTTTTTTTAAAAAAAGAAAGTTTTAAACCTCAACTGTTTTGTGATGTATTATTTGTAGTAATTTATACAATCTGCATTTGTAAGTACCGGTAGCCTTTATGCTATTTCAAGGCTGGCTATCCACACATGTGAATTTAAACTGTGAAACACAGTGCCTTGAGCAGGACAGAACCTTTGCTGCTGTTTACTACCCCTGTTGAAACAGGTGCCTTAATTAAAGACATTGGGATATGGGATAAGTCCGAAAGGAAGCTTGATGTTTCAAAAGACAAATGCCCAGTTTTTCATGACTATCTAATCTCCTGTTTTGAGTTCACCTTGCTTTAGAACTCCTCATTTAGATGGTGGAATTCATTTTATTCCCATAGTAAGTTAGAGTATCACTTAACTTTGTTGATCCAAGAGAATAAAGGAAATTTAAAGTGGATATTTGCTTAGTGCCCAAACAAGGAGGTTACATATGAAAATCATGGCAGAACCTGTATACAGTTGTACCTCGACTCCCAAACGCCTTGGGAGTTGAACGTTCTGGCTCTCAAACGATCGAAAACTAGAAGTGAGTGTTCCGATTTTCAAACTTTTTTTGGAAGCTGAACATCCGGCGTGGCTTCCGCTATTGTTTCTGGTGCGCCTGCGCAATCAGGAACCAATCAGAAGCTGTGCCTTGGTTTCCAAACTTTTTGGAAGTCAAACAGACTTCCGGAATGGATTCCATTCGACTTCCGAGGTACGTCTGTATTATTGAGAGACAGGACTTTGTTCTGAGTAGGCACAGCCGGTCCATGCTGATCTCTAGCTGTTGTTTGCTTGCTATAGTTTATCTGTTCTGTTCCTTGTAAGGATTCTGTGGGGCTGCAATGTACCCCAGAGGTGGGAAAGTGTTGCATTGTATTTTGTTTGCTTCTCATTTTTCATTCACTGCTTCTGCAATGCACCTGGATTAGGTGTATTTTCTTCACTTTCCTGCTTCTTTGCTGGAAACTAAACACAGCACTGAGGATGGGGCAGGGCTTTCCTCAGCAAGCGTTCCCTGGCAGACGCTGAAGTTCATGATCAAACTAGCACTTTGCCCACATTCCCAGCCTTGAATTGTGTTCCTAAAACATTTGTTCTATGATCACATGCTTGGATTCATCGGCTTTTAGATCCTGTTGGTTTCAGCAGAGCTTAAAAACTCCCAGCACTACGACTACTGCTACTACTACAGATCCTCCAAGGGTCCCTATTTTCCAGGGACATCCCTGATTTGGAGAAACCTTCCTGGTTTTTTATTTGAGCCCAGAATGTCCCACTTTTCTTTAGGATGTCCCTATTTTCATTGGAGAAAATGTTGCAGGGTATGGAGTTATCCGACCCCCGAGCTGTCTGAAGGCAATCCTGTATAGGAAATGTTTTTTTAAAAAATGTTTTATGTTTTATTATGTTTTTATATACAGTGAGGGGGGAAAGTATTTGATCCCCTGCTAAATTTGCCCATTTGCCCCCTGAGGAAGAAATGACCAGTTCATAATTTTAATGGTACGTTTATTGTAGCTGTGAGAGACAGAATAACAACAGGAAAACCCTCAGAAACTCAGAATACAAAAGTCAGATATTGATGTGCATTATAATGAGTGAAATAAGTATTTGATCCCTTTGCAAAAGATGACTTAGTACTTGGTGGCAAAACCCTTGTTGACAATTACAGAGGCCAGACGTTTCTTGTAGGTGGCCACCAGGTTTGCACACATCTCAGGAGGTATTTTGTCCCACTCCTCTTTGCAGATCCTCTTTGCAGATCCTTTGCAGATGTGTAGCTACTCGAACCTTCAGCTCCCTCCACAGATTTTCGACAGGATTAAGGTCTGGAGACTGGCTAGGCCACTCCAGGACCTTCATGTGCTTCTTGAACCACTCCTTTGTTGCCTTGGTCGTGTGTTTTGGGTCATTGTCATGCTGGAATACCCATCCTCGACCCATTTTCAATGCCCTGGCTGAGGGAAGGAGGTGCTCACCCAAGATTTGACGATACATGGTCCCGTCTATCTTCCCTTCAATGCAGTGAAGGTGTCCTTAGCAGAAAAACACCCCCAAAGCATAATATGTCCCCCTCCATGTTTGACAGTGGGGGTAGTGGTCTTGGGAGCAGCATTCCTCCTCCAAACACGGCGAGTTGAGTTGATGCCAAAGAGCTTGATTTTGGTCTCATCTGACCACAACACTTTCACCCACTTATACTCTGGGTCATTCAGATGTGCATTGGCAAACTGCAGACGGGCCTGTACATGTGCTGTCTTGAGCAAGGGGACCTTGCGGGCTCTGCAAGATCTCAGTCCTTCCCGGTGTAGTGTGTTACCAACTGTTTTCATGGTGACTATGGTCCCAGCTGCCCTGAGATCGTTGACAATCCCCCCCCCCCCGTGTAGTTCTGGGCTGCTTCATCACCGTTCTCATGATCATTGCAACTCCACGAGATGAGATCTTGCATTTAGCCCCAGACCGAGGGAGGTTGACAGTTATTTTGTGTTTCTTCCATTTGCAAATTATTGCACCAACTGTTGTCACCTTCTCACCAAGCTGCTTGGCAGGTCTACAATCTTGTCCCTGACATCCTTGGACAGCTCTTTGGTCTTGGTCATGGTGGCTACTTTGGAATCTGCTGGATTGATTGCTTCTGTCGACAGGTGTCTTTTGTACAGGTACTGTAACGAGCTGGGATTACTGGTAAGATCTCTCTCGTACAGCCGGTGCTTCTAATCTCAGCTCGTTACATACAGTGAAGATACCAGGTAGCCTGACATCTGGCTGGTTGATAGGGGATCAAATACTTATTTCACTCATTACAATGCACATCAATCTCTGACTTTTGTCTTCTGAGTTTCTGGGGGTTTTCCTGTTGTTATTCTGTCTCTCACAGCTACAATAAACCTACCATTAAAATTATGGACTGGTCATTTCTTCGTCAGGGGGCAAACGGGCAAATTTAGCAGGGGATCAAATACTCCCCCCCCTCACTGTACCGGTATGTTGGAAGCTGCCTAGAGTGCTGGGACAACCCAATAATATGTGTGGGGTATAAATAGTAAAATGATCCTTATGGAATGGAATGTCCCTATTTTCATCGGAGAAATGTTGGAGATTATTCTGCTGCTACTAGTCCCAGCGCAGGTTGCAGCCAGATAAAATACAGCACAGAAAACAGTTTAAAACAATTGGCAGTTTAAAAGAAATTAGGCTTGCAGCATTAGCAATTTTATAGAACTACTAGTGGACGTTCTGCCCGTTAAAATAACGGGCGCTAGAGATGCGGAGCCGCCAGGACCCGGCTGCTGCTTAGCCTCGAGTCGCGGCTCATGAGACTCTCAGGGGGTGGCGGGTTCGAGCCCCGCGCTGGGAGAAAGGTTCCCGCCACCGGTAGCCGACCCTCGCGGCCCCTTTTCATTTCGGCCAATTCTGCGACTCGTCGTCAGAAAGACCTCTCTGGTGGTGGTGGGGGGGAAACCGACAACACAGCCTCCCCGCCCCGCCGCGGCCTAGCGGAAAGCGCCGCTTCCCCTCCCTCGGTGAGCTCAGTTCCGCCCCGCGGAAGGGAGCCGAGCAGCCGGGTTCCGTGAGGGGAAAGATGTTGGGTGGCGCTCGGCGGCATGTGGCCTGCGCTTTGTCGGGCGGCGTGGACAGCGCCGTGGGGGCCCTGCTGCTGTGGCGGAGAGGTGAGGCAGCTTGGCGGCGAGTTTCGAACGGGGCCTAGAGCCTCGGCCTTCCCCACCCCCCTCACGCAAGCTCCGTTTTTCTCCTCACGGGCTGCGGGAACAACCCCAGCCTGAGCGGGTGCAGGGGGAGAGAAAGGGACGGAGCGACCTGCGCCCTTCAACCCACCTCGCTCGGCTCCTGCTGCTGCCGCCGCCGCTGTCACCGCTTGAGGTGCGGTTCCTACACTTACTAACTCCACCAGAAGCGCTTCACGTTCTGCACACCAAGCACTTTCTCTCTCTCTCTCTCTCTCTCTCTCTCACACACACACACACAGCCCCTCCCTCCCTCCGGCACCCGCCGCCCTTCCCATCCCTCTGCCCCCTCTCCCGAGCCTTTTCCCGGTGTCTGCAAGAAACGCCGCCGCCTTCCCGCTTCTCTCCCTCAGGTTCTCCTCCTACCCACTATCGGGGAATGGGCGGGTTTTTTTGGGGGGGGAGAGACACACACACACACAGCCCGCCTTCCCATTCTGCCGCCCACCCAGCCGCCGAAAAAAGAAAGCGGCCCCCTCAGCCAGGCCGAGGAAGCTAACGGAGAGAGCGGAGGGAGCTCCCCGCAATGGAGGCGCCCGGCCCGGGGCAATGGGGGGGAGCTGTTTCCCGAGAGCGGCAGCCACAGGCCTCGCTCTGGGCTGGACTCTGGCCAGGACAACTTCCTAGGCCAAGCGGGCAACTCCTTCCGGAGCAAAGGAACAGAAGGGCTGAAGGGAGAAAGAGCGCGAGAGGGGGCGCAGAGGGAGGAGGGGGCGGGGGAAGAGCGCCGGTCTCCCTCGGAGGAAGCCGCTGGAGCTGAGCATCCCGGCGGGTCATGAGGGGAGAAGGGAAGAGGCCAACCGCCGCTCCGCACCCGCCTCTGCGCTCGAACCGTCTCGCGCTCAGGGAACAGCGGCGGGAGGAGCAGCAAGCGTTCGGCCGGCCCTGATTGGTGCACGCGTCTCTGCGCTCCAATCCCTCAGTCCCTGCGGCACATGCGCAGTGGAAATTTCCACTGACACACGGACGCAGGGACACAGGGAGATTATTATATAGGATTGTCTGCTTTTCATTTTCTCTTTAGGGTTTTGCTGTTTTTAACTTTGAGTACTACAACTGTGTTGTCTCTATCCTACAGTTCCATAAAGAGCCCTGAAGCGAAGGATTTATGCTAGCGTAATATTTTGGCTGTGCCTTTCTAAGAGCAGGGGAGGGATAGGGTTCGTTGATTCCATAGGGTTATGAGCATTTTGCACAGTAAAGGTTTCTTAAAAGGAAGATGCCGTTTCTGAAAGTGCACCATGAGGCTGGTCTCCAAGACCAAAGTCACTGGTCTCCAGAGACTGACCTCTCCACTTGCATGGATCTAGAAAGTCTCCTGGGCAGGCTGTGTGGTGCTTTCTCTTTTCATCAGCTAAGCCTGCCTTTTCAGTTCAGTTTTCACTTAGCATTTGTAATTAGCATTTGAAAATACCTCTCAGTCCAGGACAAACCTGTCCAGTGGATAATGCATGTAAAGGAAAAGGTGCTAACATCCTTACAGAGCATGTTTGTTCTTTTCTTCCTTTTGATGTGTGTAGTTAACAGTTATCAGCAGAAAGCGCATCCAAGTTTCAAAGCTTTGTGCAAAATGTATACAGCGTTTCTTAAGTGTTACCAGCAATTAATTGTATTGGATAGAGTTGAGGGAAGAGCTGTGAAAAGTGGCAGATTTTCTCAGGGGAGCAATGGTTGACGAATGGCAAGCAAGAAGAGGCAGAAGCGATGGGATGGAAAGAGAAATATCCGCACTAGGGATACAGTGCTCATCCCTGAGAGCAAGAACTGGTCACTTGTGTCTTTTATTGCTTAGATTGTCATATGCTTCAAATTTAACTTTGCAGTGAAGTGTGGTTTGGGTTATGCGTCTGTTGCTTACTTTGAACAGCTACTTATTGCAGGAAACAAACAGAAAGGACATGACCTGACGGCAGGGAGCAATTATTAAAACGACCGCTTACAGTGTTTATATGAAAATGTGAACTATCAGTATCATAAGTAATGGGTGTATTTAAAATACTTCTTGCAAAAATATATAAAAGATAATTTCTGTTTGTTTTTTACCTTTGTATCTGCTTTCTGAGCAAGTTCGTTCTGACATGACATTAAAAAAAATGCTACCTGAAATACTTTAAAGTGCCACAAGTTATATTAACATTTAGGCATATAACTGTGTTTGTAAGTCTTATTTTAAAAGTATTTTTATGGCATTTTGTACGTAAAGGGGTCCCGTAGGTACTGAAAGGGGTTAAATATGAAGCAACAGGTATAGGCAGATCTCGGTATGTGATATGTTTAGTTGTTTTGCAAGGGCTAAAAGTCCTGGCTCTCTGTAATCTGACACAACGATAGTGCAGGCACAGTCCTGAAGGAAGAGAGACAGCAATGTGTAAAAACTGGAATTTCTGGTCTCGCTGAATCATACCAGCTGCCTGCCCTACTAGGGATGTGACTATTCATGTTGGTCACACTTGAAAGCAACTGGGAGGGAGGAAGACCATATTAATATATTAGCATCTCCCAATAAGATAGGTTTAAACTGTAAGAGGATTGCAAAGATATGTAATATATGCGGCCTTTAGGCACCTGTGGGCTCCATCAGATCTACAGTGGTACCTTGGTTCTCAAACTTAATCCGTTCTGGAAGTCCGTTCCAAAACCAAAGTTTTGCAAAACCAAGGCGCGCTTTCCCATAGAAAGTAATGCAAAATGGATTAATCCATTCCAGACTTTTAAAAACAATCCCTAAAACAGCAATTTAACATGAATTTTACTATCTAACGAGACCATTTAGCCATAAAATGAAAGCAATAAACAATGTACTGCAGTCACACAATCAATCAATCAGCAGTAGTTGAACTGGGTTCCACACAGTCACACACAAAAAAGAGCCACAAAAACGCAAAATCAACAGCAAAAAACAGACAGACCTCAGCGTAACACTCAAATCAGAAGTGTGGCACAAAAATGGAGCACATTCAGCTTCCGAAAAAGGTTTGCAAACCGGAACACTTCTTTCCGGGTTTGCAGTGTTTGGGTTCCAAGTTGTTTGAGTACCAAGGCATTTGAGAACCAACTGTACTCAGTTTGTTGATATTTCTACCCATCTCTTTGTACAAGTCCTCAAGGCAGCTTAAATCAAACTTTAAAAATTGTAGCACACGCTCCTCAAAAGTCCATCCTTCTGTTCAAATATCTCAAAGGCCGTCATGTGGAGGATGGAACAAACTTGTTTTTCCCCTTGCTAGGACCTGAGCGATTGGCTTCAACTTACAAGAAAGGAGATTTCAACTAAAGATTTCAGGAAGAACCTTCTGACAATAAGAGCTGTTTGAAAGTGGAACAGACTTCCTCCTTAATTGGAGGTTTCAAAGCAGAAGTTGGATGTCATCTATCAGGGATGGTTTAGTTGAGATTCCTGAATTGCAGGGGGTTAGACTATATGACCTCTAGTGTCACTTCCAATTTATTATTTTAAGTATGCAAAGCTGAGAACCCAGGAACCAAGAACTGTGTCACTTCTTAGAACTAACTAGCTGACCCGGGCCACGCGCTGCTGTGGCTGATTTTATGCTTGTTACCATCAGCAGCAGCCGCAGCCAAAATAAACCCCCACCTACCGCCACCGGCGTCGTGTGCACTCTGCACACGCTCAGGAGCCCTCTCGCGGCCTGTGGCAGAAAAAGCCGAGGAAGGAGGCCTCTGAGGTTGTCTGAGAGAAAAGCACTATGGAAACGCACAGATAAAAAACACACATCGGGAGATCACTGAGGGACGATCACGGTGGCCATTTCCCGGCGTGCCTTGCCTGTGGCCTTTTCAAGGGGAAAAGTGCTAGTAACTCTCTACAGAGAGGATTTGATTCAATTTCCAAGAGTGCCTTGAGCACGCAGTTGGTTGGGATAATAAACCCAGCGTTTCCCAGCATGCCTTGCGGTTTGGGCGAAAGAGCTTAGTTCACCCACAGGGCGCCTTGACTCCATTTCCCAGCATGCCTTGCTGGTCTGGCCTTGTTATTTCCCAGCGTGCCTTTGACAAAAGAGATATTTACATTTCCCTGTATCCCAGCCAAGTTAACCACATCCTTGTCTGGCACTCAGGTATCAGGAAGCCACTAACACAATCACCCCCTCCTTCCTTGCAGAGAAACAGTTTGTCAGTTTGGGAGTGAAAATGGAGACAGGCCTGCTGTTGCTAGAGGGCGAGGTTTTGCTGTGATGCCATATGTGCGCGCCAATTTCTTGCTTTTGTAGCCGTAGTACCAGTATAGCCGCCGCTAGAGGGCGCTGTTTTGCTGGTGATGTCATATGTGCGCGCCAATTTTTTTTTTGCGTTTTTTCTTTATTTTAGGTATGACAGGTGTGGTTTTTCTGAATTTTTATTATGCCAGATTACTTTGAGATGGTAATGGAAACGCTGTGTCCAAATTTGATGCGATTTGGTCCAGCGGTTACGCAGCAAGGGTGTTTCGGACAAACGCGCAATGGGAACATTTTTATATATATAGATCAGAAGAACTTTAGTTTCCAATGCACACGGAATGTGAGCATTCGTTGTAAGGAAAGGAGGAGGGGTAGAGATTAGGGGCAGGGATTCTGACCTAACAGTGGAGTTCGATGCAGCACATCTATAGGAAATAAAAATGAAGTCTGATCATCTACCACTCCAATATGGGTTTGGTACAAAAACTCTTTGAGTACAAATATCAAGAGGATTGCCAAAATTAAAGCAGAGAACATCACACATCATATATTGACCTCATTTATGTTTTGCTTTTAATAGCGCTGCTTTGACTATTTTTATCTCAGGTTAGAATTTTGATATAGCTTATCACTTCCTGCTAAACTGATTTAGTCCAACTTTATACATGGTTTGTTAGAATGAGAGAATTATAAGTCTATATGTTGCAATATTCCTAGTGCAGTTCTGTTTATCGAGTTTTGTAGCATACAGTTCTTTGCATGTCTCATTTGCCATGACGTGGTCAATGTTTCCTTCCTGCTGTTTACAAGCCGGTGTTAGAGATAAGAATACACTCAAGTTGCATTTACACAGGGTTGAAAAAAATGCCCAAATATCTGCTCACTTAGGGATGGCAGAAGACTTTTCTGCATCTTTAGATCAAAAACAAGCAATGAGTCTTAGGAGTGTGGTAAAGAGAGACATTTTCTTAAACCAATAATAAATATATATTGCAAAGTTGGATCGGCTTGAAAGGAAGAAATGTGTTATGTGGACTCGTGGCGTTCGATCCCTAAGGTGACCACCTTAGATGGTGGGTTTTCTGATTACTCCATTGTATTTCTATTTGCTGACTGCTAGTAAAGTGTGCTTCCCAATTATAATAAATCATTTGTCTGTTTAAGTAACATTAGTAAGGTGTTAAAGAGATGGACTTTATAGCGTCTTCTTTGATTTTATTTTACATTTTTTATGACGGTGATCTTCTTTTTGTTTTTCAGTGGTCTTTGGATTACAAGAGTATTCAGGAAGGCATTTTCTAATTGACCTGTCTGTGAAGAGTAGAATCCGGGAAGATTGTATAAGAATCTGGGTACCTGAGTAACTTCAAGATCGTCTACCCCACATAGCTCATTCCTGATGATAAACTCTGTTTCTTTACATTGAAGGAGCATTTTCCCCACATGCAGAACTGAAATCTTGGAATGCTTTATTATGGCAGCAGCTGTACAGCAGAATGACCTAATGTTTGAATTTGCCAGTAATGTTATGGAGGATGAGCAACAGGTAAGGGAGAAATAAAATAAACCATGTTGGATAACCGCTGGTTTATTCTACGCAAATATTAAAAGCGTTGTTTTACTTTTTTCCTTTGATTCTAATCACAAGGGAAATCCTGTGCACATCTATGAATTGCTTTCTACTGTATGTGTGTTTATGAGCAATTTAGTTGATAGGCTTCATGCCTTAACACTTTACAACAGCTATAATTCTCCAGATGGATGAGAAAAAGCAAACTGAACTTGAATCCTAGCAAGACAGAGGCACTGTGGGTGAGTGGTTCCTACATCTGGGAAACTGGTGAATTGTTCCCTCTGGATGGGATTGCACTGTCCCTGAAAGAGCAGGTTCATTGTTTCAGAGTACCTCTGGATCCAGTTTGTCACTGTAGGTCCAGGCTAGAAGTGCCTTCTAGCAATTGCAACTGGTATGACATACAGTACACAAGTTTCTCTTCCTGGACCAGGAAAGCTTGGCATGGATTACTCCAGGGTTGCCTTTACTACAAGGTGCTCTATATAGGGCCTCCCTTGCACTTGATCTGAAAGCTGCAGTTAGTGCCGCGTGGGGTGGCATGTTTGCTGGCTGGAGGGAGGCTTTGTCAGCATATAAGATCTGTGCTCGGAGAACTGCAGTTGCTCATTTGCTCCTGGACGAAGCTCAAGGTGCTACTGGTAGTAAGTGAATCAATCAAGTGAATCAATCTTTTAGTGTGACAGCGCACACACTTGTGCCTTCACTATGCTCTTTTTGGTGCCTGCTAAAAACACCTTAGGCAAGCCTATCCACACGTGTAGAAGGTTGACCATGTGTTTTAATCTAGGTTTTAGCTTACTGTTGATTTTAAGTATTTTTTTATGTTTTAAATAGTTGTTTTTAATTACTTTTGCTGCTAATGTCATCGTTTTGTTCTTTTTGTAACTGCTTTGAGGGTTTTTAAAAAAACAATTGAGCAGTATCCAGGTGACAACCATTTCGCATAGGGGTTCCATTCCTGGCCTCCCGGAGTGCATATAAGCATGCCGTACCCCATTAGACCCCCTTCTGCTGCCTTCTGGGTCCAAAGGCACCTCTGAGCAGCCAAAAATGATTATGTCGGTGTCAACTATTTTTATTGCAGATAGATAAAATAAATGAAGGGTGGCTAGGCTGTGGCTCCCCAGACGGCAGCTCCCGCTGTACCTGACCATTAACAGTGTTGGTTGGTGCCAAAGAGCCACAGTTTAGCAAACTTTGTAGCAAAGGACTGAGCAGCTTTTATTGGCACTTTGCCTCTTGAAATATTTGGCACTTGTGTATCCCTCAAGAAGAGTGTCCTGTCTTCTGACCACGGCTGAAAAGTTGTGGCTTTCTCCCTCCCCCTTTCTGTGCTCAAGCAAAAGGCACGAGGCAGAGGGGCTAGAGGGAAGTCAAGGCAGCTCAGCATTTGGGTGTGCATTAGCTACCCCTCCCAAATTGGTGTCATCTGCAAATTTGATGAGCATCCCCTCAATTCCTTCATCCAAGTCACTTATAAAGACGTTGACCAACAATGGGCCCAGGACAGAACCATGTAGCACCCCAATTGTCCCTTTTTTCCAGGATGATGAAGAACCGTTAGTGAGTACTCTTTGGGTTTGATCAGTCAACCAGCTACGAATCCATTTCACAGTTACCTCATCCACCTCATTAGCAAAATATCCACCCTTGTGGATGCTCCTGAGCCCACATTTGCAACTTGCAAAGTAGCTTTTTGTGACTTGAGAGGTTTTTGTTTTCTATCACATGGTGATGCTGGTGAGTAAAGCTGATCCTACTCTGTACTTAAAATTAGATGTATATATAGTTCATTTGGTATCTGCTGCTCAGTTCTTACAATAATAGTAATATGCATGCTCCTCGTAGATCCTCTGGTCTTCCAGACCTAAACCATAGCTACCTCTGCTCCTGCACTCTAACCTTTGTTCACTCTGCCATGCGCCTCAGGCATTTGCCTACTTGTGTCCTACCCCATCCGGTCAGCTTGATTCTTGTCCCTCTTCCAACATGACTTTTTCATCCAACATTCTTGCCTGCCACACAGAGGGTCTTTTCCCCCTGAGTGTCTTTATGTTCTAGTATGTATGTTTTTACTCTTGAATGCTAACAGCTAACAGCTTAATGTGTCAATGGTTTGTGAATATAATAAACATTTGTGATTTTAGGATGCAGTGTTTTAGAGGTTGTGCTGCCCATAGGTCCAGTGCAGATGTGATACTGGCTTAGCGCAGACAACACATTAAAGCAGGGTTTGGGCCAGCCATAGCTTATAACCCAATCCACGGTTTGAGTTTCCAAATGTACAACAAGCAAAACATGACTCACTGATGCATCTCATGGTCTTTGTTTTCTGCCCTCTCAGTTTCATAAATTTACTCCCATCTATCTCCATGGTAAAGCAGCCCCTGAAAGAGATGCAATTGCTGTAACTATGGCTTGTTAATTCAGATGTCATGTCAAACCATAGTTAGCACAAATGTTAGCTATGAAAAGCTAAGTTCTGATTCTAGCTTCTGATTATGGCTTTCCAGCTGATTGTAAGCCATGATTTGACAATTCACCCATCACACAAGCTTTAGTTGGGCTTCCTTAGTCTTATTTTGAAGTGATGTCTGAATTGAACGAAAGATGCCCGGCAGCTCATAGTTTGCCAGCTTTGGTACATGCCCTCCATTTAACTCTGGAGAAATTCCTTTCTCAGTTCTAATCTTGTAAACCAGTTGCCACCATTTTGTATTAAGTGATTTCAAACCATGGTTGGTATTAACAGTGCTTTGCATCACTACCAATGAACAACACTAAAATGTATTATAACAGAAGGTGACATTTGCTTTACAGCTATTGTGGTTTCTGTGTCTGGGCTGAGTTGTTTTCTCCTGATTTCTTCCTACCTTTGCTGACAGACTGATACTGAAACTGATTACAGACACCCGCTCTGCATAAGGATAGCACAAAACATTCATACAAATGTGCAGAGATAAATTTATTCCACCAAGAGTTTGGTACACTTCAGTTGCAAATTAGCCTTTCATCAGTGGCATCTATAACCCAATGAATAAAAGCATCCCATCTGAGCAGCTTTCCCCAACCTGATACCTTCCAAATGCTTTGGGCTGCAGCTCATCCGCCCCGCCAGCATGGATGATGGGAGTTGTGCTGTCACATCATCTGGAGGGCAGCAGGTTGAAGAAGGCTGCATTGGAGCAATGCATATTCTGCCTAGTACAACATACCGGTAATTAGTTGCATGTAAAAAACAATAAATGCAGCACACCTATTAAATGTCAGTTAAAATGAAAAAAATAGTCTGCAGTCATTACTGAATATATTTAGTCTCTCTGGAAAATTGATGGTGCTGGGAGAGTTAATTATTACCTTCCTTTGTTCAGTCTGTGGCTTTGTTATTCTATCTGTCACTGAGGAAAAGAAGGGGGAGGCTTTTGATTTACGCTCAAGGAATTTAACAAGGTTTTATTATGCCCTCCCCGCTTGACCTAGGATGGACTTTATTTAAAATTACTTTTGGACCGGACCAGGAGTGTGAGTGCCTCATGATTAATGCCAATATTCCAAATTAATGAGGAACCAGTCACAAATCATGCCAGGTCGTACCCACTTTGCCTTTCAAGTCGGCAGACACAGGCTTAAGCGGCATAGCGGGATGCAGTGAACTCCCCAGAACCCACTGGGGAACATTGCCAGAAATTGTACCTCATAAATTTTGGTTTTCCCCTGCCGGAACCTCCCCACTGCCCCGGCTGACGTCAGCTGGATACCAAATATTGATGGTGCTCTTAAGCTGTAATCCTGTGCACGCTTACCTGGGAGTAACTCTCATTGAACTGAATGGTGCTTACATTTGAGTAGATGTATAGGCTTGCACTGTCAATAACAGATAATTCTTGACTTCTGTAAGAACAGATTTTTACAACAGTATGGATTGCCTAAGCTGGAAAAAAGCATGCAAAGTGCAAATACATAGTTGTATTCTAAAGGTTTCTTCATATAGTAAATATGTCTCATTTGTAACTTCTCCTTTAAAAAAGGAAAAGTTTGCAACAGCAGAAGAGGAAGTTGCCTAAGATAAAGAAGAGTCTAAATACAGAACTGTATTCTAAAAGCCTCTTTATATGCTAAGTATTACAAATGCAACAAATGGTTTGCATGTTTTTTTGGCAAGTGTTGGTCACCAGCCCCAAGTACCTCAGAAGCCCAGCACACCTGCGAGAGAATCACCCACTCTCCTCTTGGCTCCACAAGGTGAATGGGAGTGGCTCCAGTTGCACTGAGCTGAGCTAATGTAATAAAATCTAAGGAAGAATAGAGACATCTGTGGGATACTCATAGAACAGGAACTAATGCCTACATGTGAACTTGTTAGCTAATGGATGGTCACAACTCTCTATGAAAGATGCAAAATTACTCCTATCACAGTTTTATACTGCCTCTTTTTATAAAACTGTTGAAATGGTATCTCTGCTAAATGATTGAATTCCAAAAGCATTTAAATCATACACATTGGCAGATATCTAGCTATGTTATATGGAGTAAACCTTAAAGGTAAAGGGACCCCTGACCATTAGGTCCAGTCGTGTCCGACTCTGGGGTTGCGGTGCTCATCTCGCTTTATTGGCCGAGAGCTGGCGTACAGCTTCCGGGTCATGTGGCCAGCATGAGAAAGCCGCTTCTGGCGAACCAGAGCAGCGCACGGAAACACCGTTTACCTTCCCGCCAGAGCGGTTCCTATTTATCTACTTACACTTTGACGTGCTTTCGAACTGCTAGGTGGGCAGGAGCTGGGACCGAGCAACGGGAGCTCACCCCGTCGCAGGGATTCGAACCGCCAACCTTCTGCTCAGCAAGCCCTAGGCTCTGTGGTTTAACCCACAGCGCCACCTGTGTAAACCTTAGGGAGTAAACCTTAGGGAGGAACAAAATAAAATAAAATAAAAATTCCTTCCAGTAGCACCTTAGAGACCAACTAAACTTGTTCTTGGTATGAGCTTTTGTGTGCATGCACACTTCTTCAGATACCTGAGGTTTCATGTGGCTCAATGTGGTGCCTTCCATAGTTCCAGTTCCAGGTAGGTAGACGTGTTGGTCTGCCGTAGTTGAAACAAAAATAAAAAATAAAACAAATTCCTTCCAGCAGCACCTTAGAGACCAACTAAGTTTGTTCTTGGTATGAGCTTTCTTGTGCATGCACACTTCTTCTTAGGGAGGAGTTGGCAGCCAGCAGCAAACTTAGCACATTGCAGCTTCTGGGAGCTCACAACCAAGAACTTGTGATCAGAACTCGCAGATGGGCATTTATGAGGGCAGTTTGACAGGGAGGCCTGTCTCACGGTGTGCATAGGACCAAGAGACATAGAGGGCAAGGGAGCTACTGCCATGACCTGCAATACCTGTTCCATGTTGGTCTTTCTGCCGGAGAACGTGTGAAAGTACATTTGTAGCAAGTGTAAGCCTTGCTGGAAGAGAAGGTCCAGCAACTTGAAGCTTACCTAGACACTTCAAGTGACAGGACAAGATGCAGTGTTTCCAGTAGAGCAAAAATCCTTGCAGCTATAACAGTATCATATAGATCTGTTCCAGTAAAAACAGTTGTATGTGTTTTATAATTGTAATGGTTTTATTTGATTTTATAATTGTTTGTTCAGTTGTTGTAACATACCCTGGGACCTTATGTTGAAGGATGAATAGAATGTTTATAAATAAATGAATGCATGTCCTTGTACTACGGATTGAGGCTTACTTTCTTTAAAGGCACCTGATCAGTTCACGGCTGAGGTGACATATAAATGGGGAACTTCCAGACCTCAACTCACGCTCTTAATCACTATGCTACACTAGCTCTCATGGAGTGGGAAAAGACCCAAATATTACCTACGTAGAATAGTACCAGTAGTCTTCAAGCTTTTCTATCTGGAAATGACTTTAGCCCAACATTTTTAAGGAACACTTCTTACTTTGCTACCATGCAAGGGTAAACTGTTAGTGTCCCATTGCACTAGTGCGTCCCAACTCATCAGATGATCTAGACGGGGGTAGCCTACACAGTGCCCGTCAGAAGGTGTTGGATTTCAACTTCCATCATCTCCAGCTAGCACGACCAACGGTCAGTGATGATAATTCTTGCTTAAAATTCTCGGTAAAGGTAAAGGGACCCCTGACCGTTAGGTCCAGTCACGGAAGACTCTGGGGTTGCGGTGGCTCATCTCGCTTTACTGGCCGAGGGAGCCAGCATACAGTTTCCGGATCATGTGGCCAGCATGACTAAGCCGCTTCTGACGAACCAGAGCAGTGCACGGAAATGCCGTTTACCTTCCTGCCAGAGCGGTACCTATTTATCTACTTGCACTTCATGCTTTCAAACTGCTAGTTTAGCAGAAGCAGGGACTGAGCAACGGGAGCTCACCCCGTCGTGGGGATTCGAACCACCGACCTTCTGATCAGCAAGCCCTAGGCTCTGTGGTTTAATCCACAGCGCTACCCGCGTCCTACAGCGCCACCCGCACTCTGTAGAACACCACATTGGCTACCCCAGATATACACAATGCCTGTGCCAAAAAGCAGGATTCTAGTATGCCTCAAGCTACAGCAGACATATTGCAAGATATGCTTACAAGGCAATTTATTACTCCAGCTGACTCATGAAGTTGAGACAGATAACATGTTTGCCAATATGTGTTGCAACATTTTGTCTAATTATTCCCACTGCTTGCTGATAAAGTAATGTTTTGTTTTTGTCTTGCCCCTTCTTCTAACAGCTGGGTGATCCATCAATCTTTCCTGCTGTCATCGTGGAACATGTACCCAGTGCAGATCTCCTGAACAATTACTCTGGTTTGTCCTGTGTTGCTGAACCCAGTGACATGATAACAGAGAACTCGCTGGATGTTGCAGAAGAAGAAATTATAGAAGATGATGATATCACCCTTACAGGTTTGTGAGCATTTTTTTTTCATTGTCATTTAAGGACACAGTGGCTGAGATATGTCTAGGCCTTTTGACCTGTTAAACCAGGAAGCTTCCAATTAACAATGGTTTCATGATTGGTCTAAGTTAGAAAACCATGGTTACTAGCTGAAATGAAATGGGAAACTATGGTTAATTGGAGGCTTCCTGGTTTCATTTCAGCTCACATGAAGTGGCTCTGTGCTCAGACAAAAGCTTGGGCATATCTTGGCTTAATAAGCCAAGTTATGATTGTCTGAACCAGCTCAGTTGAGTTATCATACCGAACCATAGTTTGAGCTTCCTAATGAACAGGCAAACCCATGGTTTATAACTGCTTACCTGCTTTTGGTTTCATCCTTTCTGTACTCGCCTTCAAAAGTTCATCTCATTACTGTGCTGTACAGAATCTTGAGTCAGATCAGCAGCTGTAACTATGATTTATCAATTCAGATATCACACCAAACCATCATTTTCCAGCATACTTCAAACTACGGATTGCGGTTTGCTGACTGATAATAAAGTTAGACAGAACCATAAGGCCTTTTGAGGTACAGATGTAGTAAAAAATATGTTGGAACCAACACATTATTGTGGGAGCCTTGCTTCTGCTTCATTCTTAGCTGAAATCTACAGACACAGCACCTCATTTGTCAATTTTTTTGGTGCTGTTTCTTGACATAGCTGATAATTCAAGAGCTCCATGTGTCAGGCTTCAGGGACTCTGCTTCCTCCCCCCACTTTGGCAGTAGGAGTCTCTTACCATTTGGAGATTTTAATGATCACAGCGAGAGAACAAAGAATCCATTCCTAGGAATGAAGGTGCTCCCAATTAAGGATTCCACCCACATCCCCCCTTGTCACTCACATCACTTCTGCGTCTTACAACCTGATATTGCTGCCACTTTGCTTTCTGTGCTGCCCTTTATCTTGCTCTCCTTGACCTTGGGCTGAGCGGATGGACGCTTTCCAGTGAAAGTGAGTCTGTTAACTCTCTCTCCCAGTTCTTCCCAACTTCTGTCTTCTGAACTATGTCCCTCTGCAAACCACTACTCCAAATCTATACTGTCCCACTGGGAGGATTCAGGATCCTGATCAGGAGCAGGGAGAGGGGGAGACTCCCACCATTCCTCCTCAGCACTATCCCTGACACCATGGGAGACACTGAATTTATGCATAACAAAGTGGAAAATGTGCAAGGCGTGAGAATATTTATTAAAGGAGTGGCTGAAAGCAGGAAACGCAGCTACAGATTCACTATCATGAATATTTTCTCTTCTTGGGATTTGTAGTTATGTCCCAAAATCTCATATATAGCATGAAACCCAAATCAAAGAATGTTTTCATTTCATCTCACATGCTAGTCTTTTGCTTAATTATCTCTCTTATCTGCAGTTGAAGCGTCTTGTCAGAATGGAGATGAAACAATGCAAACCATTGAAGCTGCTGAAGCTCTTCTGAATATGGATTCTCCTGGCCCAATGCTGGATGAGAAGAGATCAAGTGAGTCTGACAGGAATACATCCGTGCAAAGTGTCTTCTGTGCAAAAAATTATGCGGCTGTGTTAGATTTTGCGGGAGAGAAGGCTTGAGCTCTCTAGTAGGTTTACTTGGTAGCTTTGCCATTGCACCGTAGGGCAGCCTAGGGAAGAAAATAAGGCTATTTTAAAAACATAATTAACAACCCTTTCAACTAGTCCTAATCTCCCAATTTTAGGAAATGGAAGGGTTAATGAAAAGTTTTTACTTTAAAGGAGTAGTATTAGTAGATCTTCTTCCCTTTATTTAAAGAAGGAGCATGATTTCACAGAAGTTGCTTTTGAGTCTAATTTGTCTTGGAAAGATTTAAGCCTGTACCTAACTCTCCATTGACATTAATGAAACCTGTAAAAATGTTGCCTGGGTCAGGCACAAATATTTAATGTCCACACAAGTGTCATTCTCTTTCCACATTCTCTTTACAACTTAAATGTTAAATTGATCACTGATTTTTTTAAAACATTGGTTTGATGTTCACATTAATCAGTTTCAGTAGCTTCAGATATGGAGCTACTATAAGACCTCTCTCTTTTTGGTTCACTTTTGGTTAAGTCACTTCCGGGACGAGCTGATGTATTCATTTTTTCATTCAGTATGTATCTTGCCCTTCCTTCAGAGAGGGTAAGGCAGTTACCCAGTATCACCTTAACAGCCCTGTAAGGTTGTAATTAAGTAGGTCCCTTGATTAGTCAAGAGAAATAGGTAACCTACATTAAGTACAGTCATACCTCGTGTTGCGTACGCTCCATGTTGCGTACGTTCAGGATAAGCACAGAGGCTACCTGGAAGTTCTCTGCGAAGCGCGCGCAACGCGCGGGAGCGTTCTGCACAGTTCACGCATGCGCAGAAGCCCAAAAACCCGCAAACTTCCAGGGTTTTTTGTTTTTTTTCTCGTGCGTTCATATTACGCACGCCCGGGTTACGTAGCGCGACCCCGGAACGGATCGCGTGCGTAACCCGGGGTTCCACTGTAGATTCAAATTAACATGTGTCAAGATACATTAGCATTTTATTGATTATTCTGTTAAAGTGATTGAAATTCAAAAGTCAGCTTTTGTTCTTACAGAGCCTTGACTTTTTTGTAACCTTATTGCTAGAAACCTTTCCAAAAGCATTAAAGTGTTCATTGACTTCTTTGTTGTTTTTCTGCAGCCCATGGGTTTGGGATGGAGGAGGATGTTGACCTTGGTCCTATTACTCATGTGTCAGTCACACTAGATGGGATTCCAGAGGTGATGGAGGTTCACCAAATCCAAGATGCATTTGCTGAATCACCAAGCACTCTAGCACTTGAGCAACCAAAAAAGAGAAAAGGTAAGGAAATGTGATTATGTGCTAAACATTCTCCTACAAATGGAATAAGTGTGTGCATGTTTATAATATCCATTGAACAATTGGAAAAATAATCCAAATTAGCATAGTGGCCCATTAGTAAAGCAGAATGATCACATCTCTTAGCTAAGTAGATGTCTTTGATGCTGTTTTATATTTCAATTAAGGTATGTACAAGAAGAAACATTTGATTATTTTAAGATACAGACACCATGAACTGAACTGTTTAAATTCAGTACCTACCTACTCTGATTCTTCGGTATTTTCAGAGTAGAAGCTATAGGTCAGCAGCATGTTCAGCCTACTTCAATTCTGCAAAGCTAGAACTCTGATTTAAAATGAGAGACCTCTGCAAACTCCTTCCTGGTGATTGAACTCCACACAGGTGGCACAAATATTGAAAGCACATCATTTAATTGGGGAGGCCATGACTCCGTGGTAGAGCAGATGCTTTCCATGCAAAAGTTCTGAGTTTTAATCCACAGCATCTCCAGGTAGGACAGTGAAAGCATGGAAAGCCATTGGCAGTCAGTGTTGACCGTGCTGAGCCAGTTGGACCAGAGGTCGGATTCAGCTTATGACTCCTTTCTGTGTTATTTGTGCTGGTTTGAAGGCTATGGTTTAGGCACCTCTCAGCTCATGCATATGCCTAAACAGCATGCCATCTGTGTGAAACCCCATCACAGGGAGGTGCTGCTTCCTTTTTAAAAGTACATTCCAGTTACAAGGCAAGCAAAGTGGGAGGAAACCAGTGTGGCTGCATAAGGAGCTTACAGATGAGCTGAGAGTTAAGAAGGGCATGTATAAGAAATGGAAGAAAGGGGAAATCACAAAGGAGGAGTACACACGAGTAGCCAACAGTTGCAGGGGGAAAGTCAGGCTGGCTAAAGCTCAGAATGAGCTCAGGCTTGCAAGGGAGGTTAAAAATAATAAAAAAGGTTTCTTTGGCTATGTCTGAAGTAAGAGGAAGAACAAGCAAGTGGCAGGTCCTCTGCGTGGGGAACACGGAGAAATGCTATAGGGTGACAGAGAAAAGGTGGAACTACTCAACACCTACTTTGCCTCTGTCTTCACCCAAAAGGAAAGTGATGCCCAACCTGGTGATAACAGAATAAATGATGTAAAGAGGGAGCTGTAGCTCAAGATAGGAAAAGAGGTAGTAAGGGAACACCTAGCTACTTTAAATGAATTCAGATCTCCAGGGTCTGATGGGCTGCATCCAAGGGAGCTTACTAAAGGGAGCTTACGGATGTAATTTCAGAGCCTTTGTCTATTATCTTTGAGAATTCTTAGAGAACGGGTGAGGCCCCTACAGACTGGAAGTGGGCAAATGTTGTCCCCAGGTAACTACCAACCGGTGAGCTTTACATCAGGATCAGAAAAGGTCCTAGAACAGATAATTCAGCAGTCAGACTGTGAGCATTTAGAAAAGGATGCTGTGATTACTAAGACCCAGCATGGGTTTCTCAAAAAAAGTCATGCCAGACCAATCAGATATCTTTTTTTGATGGAATTACAAACTTGGTGGATCAGGGAAATGCTGTGGACATAGTATATCTTGATTTCAGTAAGGCTTTCAACAAAGTAAAATTAAAGACAAAATAAAGACTTTCTTGAAGTTATTGTTAGGTGGATTTGTAGCTGGTTGACTGATCAAACCCAAAGTGTACTCATTAATGGTTCCTTGTCATCCTGGAAAAAAGTGACAAGTGGGGTGTCACACGGTTCTGTCCTGGGCCCATTGTTCTTCAATGTCTTTATAGGTGACTTGGATGAAGGAATTGAGGGGATGCTCATCAAATTTGCAGATGACACCAATTTGGGAGGGGTAGCTAATGCCTCAGAAGACAGAATCAGAATTCAAAATGACTGTAACAGAACTGGGCGCAAGCTAACAAAATGAATTTCAGTAGGGACAAATATAAGGTTCTGCACTTAGGCAGGAAGAACCAGATGCACAAATATAGGATGGGGGACAACTGGCTTACTAGCAGTACATGTGAAAAGGATCTAGGGGTCTTGGTGGACCACAAACTGAACATGAGTCAACAGTGTGATGCAGCAGCAAAAAAAGCTAATACTATTCTTGGCTGCATCCACAGAAGTCTAGTGTCCAGATCAAGGGAAATAATAGTACCACTCTATTCTGCCTTAGTCAGACCACACTTGGAATACTGTGTCCAATTTTGGGCACCACAATTTAAGAAGGATGTTGACAAGCTGGAAGGTGAGCAGAGGAGAAGATGGTCAAGGGTCTGGAAACCAAGCCTTATGAGGAGTGCTTGAAGAAGCTGGGTATGTTTAGTCTGGAAAAGAGGCTGAGAGGAGATATGATAGTCATCTTCAAATATCTTAAGGGCTGTCATGTGGAGGAGGGAGCATGCTTGTTTTCTCCTGCTCTGGAGGGTAGGACTTGAACCAATGGCTTCAAGTTGCAAGAAAGGAGATTCCAACTAAACATTCAATAAAACTTTCTGACAGTAAGAGCTGTTCAGCAGTGGAACAGACTCCCACGAGAGGTGATGGATTCTCCTTCCTTGGAGGTATTTAAGCAGAGGTTGAATGGCCATCTCTCATGGATGCTTTAGCTGAAATTCCTACATTGCAGGGGGTGGCACTAGATGACCCTTGGGGTACCTTCCAGCTCTAACTAAGATCCTATGATTCTTAGTCTCCAACATGGCATGAGCCATAATGATGGGTAGATTCAACTAATGAGTTGCATCAGTGGAAGCCCTGCATAAGTCCTTTCTGTTGTTGCCCAATGGGGTTTCTCCCCTTGCTCTGCACAGAACTGTGTGCAAGCCGAAATGCTTGTGTTGACAGAATTACCACCTTAGTGTGACGTTGAATTCCTCCAATGTATATGTTTAGATATACATATAATATCCTATATAATAAAGAGCCTGTGTCCCTCCGTAGCTTTCCGTGTGTCACAGGAATTCGCAAGTGCGCGTGCGTTCCAGTGACACACGGATTGGACGACGGGAGAGGGGGGCGTGTCCGAGAGGCAGCGGCGGCGCATGCGCGCCGTCATTTCGGTCACTGCCGCCGCCTCCCACGGACCTGGAGCTGCCCTGCCAAGACTCCCGCTTGGACAAAGCAAAGAGCGGGGGCAGCGGCGCAAAGCACCGCTTCCCGCAGCCTCCTGCACGCCGCCGACGCCGCCCCGCAACCTCCTCGCCCCGGCCACTGCTCTCTCTCCCGGCCGCCGCTCTCCGCCTCCCCTCGCCGCCTGTTGCGTCCGACGGGCTCCCGGCAGCTGCTGCTGGCCTGGGCTTGGCCCGGGTGCTCAGCCCGAGGACCCGGCCAGCAGCCGCGACGCGAGCGGGTCAGGCAGAGGCAGGCGGGCGGGCGCGCGGAGAGGCGGAGGAGGAGGGGGCGCTTCGGCGGAGGCAGAAGCGGCGTCGGCGGCGCCCGGCCAGCCCAGCACCAGCACTCACAGCACGGCCAGCCCCCGCGAGGGCACCTTGCCATCCCGCGGCCCGCAGGCCAAGCCCGGCGCGGAGGAGAAGGCGGCGGAGAGGCCGAGGCGAACGCAGCCGGCGGGGATGCTGAACGAAGCGGTGGAGGAGGAGCAGCCGCTGGACGTCGCTGGGCCTCACACACACACACCCCACGCCGCCCCGCAACCTCCTCCCCCCAGCCGCTGCCACAGGCCCGGATTGGGAGGCAGGCGCGCACGGTTTGCCGCCGGTGCGCGCGGGGAGGAGGCCGCTGAGGGAGGGGAAGAGCGGGTGGGGCGTCGGGCGTCGGGCCCGGAGAGCTTTCTAGCGCCCGTTTTTGTTAACGGGCTTAATTTACTAGTAAATTGATAAAGATGATTATACAATAATCACATGGTCAAGTCGTTTAATAAACCACATGACATGTGCTCGTTTTGTACAGTCACATGAACCTCTTTGCTTCCATTTCACTTCTCCCTTCAGGCAAGTGAGGAAATCAGATCAGGAAGTCACAGTTGACATAGCTTCCTGTTACATGTGTACTGGGAACCATGATTAATGACTTCCAGACCAGCCAGGATTGTGTTGTGCAAATGTGGCCAATGTGTAATAATGCTTAGCATTCATATCAGAAATGGGGCAGGGGGCCAAGTACTTCCTTGTTTACATGAGATGGGAACTGGGGATGTCCTGGCACATTACCATGCTGGCCATGCGGGGAATTGGTCAATCACTCTTGGTGGGTTGTGCTACCACTGAAGGCAGGTACGTAGCCTGAGGATGCTTCCGGACCCAGCTTCATCATTGGAGGCCAAGGCAGCCTCAGTGTCTAGAAGCGTCTTTTTCCAGCTGTGACTGGGATGGTGGCTTGGACCATTCCAGACCAGGAGAGCTTGACCACAGTAGTTCAGGCATTGGTGACTTCAAGATTGGATTGCTTCAATGGACTCTCTGTGGAGCTGCCCTTGTCCTCTGACCCAGAAAACCGCACTTAGTGCAGAATGCTGATGCATGGTTGCTAACAGGAGTGAGGCCCTGTCAGCATAGAGCATCTCTGTTCCGGGATCTGTCCTGGTTACTGATTTTGTTTCCAGGCATTTGTTTAATGGCTTGGAACTACTTTACTTTACGCTTACCTCATATGCTCCCACTCATCTGCTTCAACCAGCAGAACTGCTGCTGTTACAGAGCCACATATTACTTGCTTCACATTTGTAAGAAAATGATCTTTTAGCGTGGCAGTACCTGCACTTTGGAACTCCCTGCCTCTTGACATCAGGCAGCCCCTTCACTGCACTCTTCTTGGTGCCAGCTAAAACCTTTTTTTCATGCAAGCCTATCCAGATATGTGGAATGTTTACATGTGTTTTAATCTGGTTTTAGGCTTATCATTGATTTTAATTATTTTAAATAATGTTTTTAATACTTGATTTTAACTGTTTTTACTGATAATTTGTTTTCTTTTTGTAAACTGCTGTAGATATTGATGTGTTTTACTCTTTTACTGTTAATTTTAATTGTTTTAATCACTTGTTTTTAACTTTTTATTGGTAATTTTAATATTTTTTGTAAGCCATTTACAGTTTTTATTTAAAATCAGTTGATGTGATATATTAAACTGCTGCTGCTGGCTGCTGCTCGTGAGTGTTTGTGCTCTCTCCTCCTGCCAATTTCATCTGGACTCTGGGGGGGTGGGGCCTGCACTCACCTCGACAGCTTAAAGGCCGGCAGAGAGGCCTCTGGAACACCACTGCTGGCTGCTGCTCGTGAGTGTTTGTGCTCTCCCCTCCTGCCAATTTCACCTGGACTCTGGGGGGTGGGGCCTGCACTCACCTCGACAGCTTAAAGGCCGGCAGAGAGGCCTCTGGAACACTGCTGCCCAGGATTCTCCTGCCTGAGTGCCTACAGGACCTCTCCATGCCTTTCACCAGCTGGCCCAGGGCAGGGCCTGTTGGCCCTCAAAAGGACTGCTGCCACAGCTTTTGCTGGTGGGGCTGCCCAGGATTCTCCTGCCTGAGTGCCCACAGGACCTCTCCCTGCCTCTCACCATCTGGCCCAGGGCAGGGCCTGTTGGCCCTCAAAAGGACGGCTGCTACTGTTGCCCAGCAGAACTTATAACAGCACCGAGTTATTTTTAGAATGTTTTTAAATGGTTTTTTGTTTTGTTTTGTTTTGTTTTTTAAATTTTTTCTGGTAGGGTGGGTGGAATGGATTCTTAGTTGGGTTGGGAATTTGCTTAATTTTGGTATACTTGTAATCTTTATTGTTTTTGGTTTATATTGTTTAATTGTTTTTGTGGTTTTTGCTTGTTTGTTTTTTCTGTTGCTTTTTATATAGGTGTTACTTTGTTCTTAAGGGGTGGGATCAGGGCTGCCCGGGAGTGGGTCCCAGCCAACAAAATGGCTGGGACAAGTTCTACAGGGGGGGATGCACTGGGACACCCGATCTCAGTGATCATGGGCAGGAGGAGGAGTCACGCTAGGACCAGACCATGTCATCACCGAGGAGGCAGGCTTAGTCGTTGTTTGAGGACTATCCCTGCCTCCGGGTCTGGCCCTGACTGGATGGGTACTGGAATCAACAAGGGATACCCACATGACCTGAAAGTGTTGCTGTGTAATGCCAGGTCAATGATGAACAAAACCACGGCCATCCACGACCTGATTGTGGATGGGGGACTTGACCTGGCATGTGTGACAGAGACTTGGTTGGATGAGGCAGATGGGCCAGTCCTTGCCGCTGCTTGTCCACCAGGTTTCTCTTACGCACAGCAACCCAGGCCATCTGAGCGGGGAGGGGGGGTTGCAGTGATTTTTAGGAAGTCATTAGTTTGCACCAGGCGTCCTATTGGAAAGACCGAGTTTTCTGAGTGCATGTTCTGGAAGTTGGGCAATAGGGGCAGTACAGGATTCCTTTTGGTGTACCAACCTCCCCGCTGCACCAAGGATTCCCTGCCCGAGCTGCTTCAGGTCGTGGCGGATGTTCTCCTGGAGACACCTAGCTTGGTTGTCTTAGGAGATTTTAATATCCACGCCGACACGACCTTACAAGGGGCCGCTCGGGACTTCATGGAAAGCATGGCCTCCATGGGGCTGTCCCTGAATAAGTCTGGCCCAACTCATAGCCGCGGACATGCCTTAGACCTAGTGTTTACCTCTATGGATGTTGGTGATCTGACACTAAGTAAAAGCGATACAAAAGAAGTGCCATGGTCAGATCACTTCCTGGTGCAACTAGACTTCTCCGCGACCCTTCCCCTCTGCCGGGAGGTGGGACCGATTTGGATGGTCCGCCCCCGCCACTTAATGGATCCAAATGGTTTCCAGAGAGTGGTAGGGGATGTTTTATCCCATGTTGATGGCCTTTCAGCTAATTCCCTGGTGGCCCGCTGGAATGTGGAGTTAACCAGGGCTATTGACTGTCTGGCTCCGAAGCGCCCTCTCCGATTGCATGGAGCCCGGACAGCCCCGTGGTTTTCTCCGGAGCTGAGGGTGATGAAACAGTCGCTGAGACAGCTAGAGCGCCGGTGGCGGAAAACTCATTCTGAATCAGACCGGACACGGGCTAGAGCTCAACTTCGAGCCTACCAAGTGGCAATGGCAACGGCAAAGAGAACTTTCTTTGCCGTTTCTATTGCATCTGCAGAAAACAGCAGCAGGAGACTCTTCCAGGTGGTTCGCAATCTAGCAGAACCACCTCCGTCATCGGGGTCTGGTAGGGACCCCAAGATCTCCTGCAATGATTTTGCAAAGTTTTTTGCAGATAAAGTCGCTCAGATTCGGAAGGAGGTAGACACCACCGTGGGAGCAGAGCCGGGGCGGGAGAGTGCTAGAGCTCTGTCTAGTCATGTTTTATGGGATCAATTCCAATCTGTTACCTCCGAGGATGTGGACAGGCTGCTTGGACGAGTGAAACCGACCGCCTGTCTTCTTGATCCTTGCCCATCCTGGCTAATAAAAGCTAGCCGGGAAGGGCTGGGCGATGGGCTCCGCGGGGTGGTGAATGCTTCTCTCTGCGAGGGAGCCTTCCCAGACCCGCTAAAAGAGGCGGTTATTAAACCGCTTCTTAAAAAACCATCTTTGGATGCGGCCAATATGGCCAACTATCGCCCAGTCTCAAATCTTCCATTCTTGGGCAAGGTGATTGAGCGTGTGGTTGCTGAGCAACTCCAGGCACGCCTGGAAGAAGCGGACCATTTGGATCCCTTCCAGTCGGGATTCAGACCTCATCATGGGACTGAATCTGCCTTGGTCACGCTGGTCGATGATCTCCGGCGGGCTAGGGACAAAGGTGAGAGCTGTTTCCTAGTTCTGCTGGATCTCTCAGCGGCTTTTGACACCATCGACCATAACATCCTTCTGGGCCGCCTAGAGGGGTTGGGAGCTGGGGGCACTGTTATACAGTGGTTCCGCTCCTTCCTCCTGGGCCGTGTTCAGAAAGTGGTGGTGGGGGATGAGTGTTCAGACCCCTGGGCTCTCACTTGTGGGGTACCTCAGGGCTCTGTCCTCTCCCCCATGCTTTTTAACATCTATATGCAGCCGCTGGGAGAGATCATCAGGGGGTTTGGGCTGGGTGTTCATCAGTATGCTGATGATACCCAGCTCTACCTCTCTTTCAAATCAGAACCAGTGAAGGCGGTGAAGGTCCTGTGTGAGTGTCTGGAGGCGGTTGGAGGATGGATGGCGGTTAACAGATTGAGGTTGAATCCTGACAAGACAGAACTACTGTTTTTGGGGGACAGGAGGCGGGCAGGTGTGGAGGACTCCTTGGTCCTGAATGGGGTAACTGTGCCCCTGAAGGACCAGGTGCGCAGCCTGGGAGTCATTCTGGACTCACAGCTGTCCATGGAGGCACAGGTTAATTCTGTATCCAGGGCAGCAGTCTACCAGCTCCATCTGGTACGCAGGCTGAGACCCTACCTGCCCGCGGACTGTCTCGCCAGAGTGGTGCATGCTCTAGTAATCTCTCGCTTGGATTACTGCAATGCGCTCTATGTGGGGCTACCTTTGAAGGTGACCCGGAAACTACAACTAATCCAGAATGCGGCAGCTAGACTGGTGACTGGGAGCGGCCGCCGAGACCACATAACACCGGTCTTGAAAGACCTACATTGGCTCCCAGTACGTTTCCGAGCACAATTCAAAGTGTTGGTGCTGACCTTTAAAGCCCTAAATGGCTTTGGTCCAGTATACCTGAAGGAGCGTCTCCACCCCCATCGTTCAGCCCGGACACTGAGGTCCAGTGCCGAGGGCCTTCTGGCGGTTCCCTCACCACGAGAAGCCAAGTTACAGGGAACCAGGCAGAGGGCCTTCTCGGTAGTGGCGCCCGCCCTGTGGAACGCCCTCCCTTCAGATGTCAAAGAGAACAACAACTATCAGACCTTTAGAAGACATCTGAAGGCAGCCCTGTTTAGGGAGGCTTTTAATGTTTAATAGATTACTGTATTTAATGTTCTTTTGGAAGCCGCCCAGAGTGGCTGGGGAGACCCAGCCAGATGGGCGGGGTATAAATAATAAATTATTATTATTATTATTATTATTATTATTAAAAATAAATAAAATCTTGATTCTTAGATGCCTATTTAGCTCATTGCTAAATGGGATAAATATAAATTATCAGAATTTAACTAGCAAAGGTACGTGGTACAGTGGTACGTCGGATTAAGAACTTAATTCGTTCTGGAGGTCCGTTCTTAACCTGAAACTGTTCTTAACCTGAGGTACCACTTTAGCTAATGGGGCCTCCCACTGCCGCCGCTCCACCACCGCGCAATTTCTGTTCTCATCTTGAAGCAAAATTCTTAACCCGAGGTACTATTTCCGGGTTAGCAGAGTCTGTAACCTGAAGCGTCTGTAACCTGAAGCATCTGTAACCCGAGGTACCACTGTATTGGATAAATTATTGGAGATCAATAATTGGGAAGCTATTCGTCCCACAAAATAAGTACTGTAAAATCATTGACTTGAACTCCAGTGGTGTGCTGGGTCCTTGAACTGCTGTGGTGTTATCTAGCACTTCGGTTGTTTTAAATCTGACGTGCTGTGGGATCGATATTCAGTGAAAGCATTGGTTGCCCTATGTCTGTTTTATAGTTTCAGTGTGAAAGTTCATACAACGGTCATTTTCTTTCAGGGAAGAAACCCAAAGCTCCACGACCAGAATCTCCTACTCTGACTCCAAACATATCAGTGAAAAAGAAAAGCAAAGATGGGAAGGGTAAGCATTAGCAACGTGATCTGACGCCTGTCGATAGAGCTGAGTATATAACATTCTGGATAATTGGGAGTCAAGCACAACTACTACTTCAGCAGGGCTGCCTCATTCTGATCATAGGGTTTAAGAGGCAATGAGAGGTGTTTCTTGCTTCATCTGAAGTGAATTTGCCGTCTACAGTGATAACAGTAAAGAAGATAATTGGGGGGTTGCCCTTGCCTCATTCCATGGCAAGTGCTGCTTTTTTGCACTGCAGGAATACACAGGTACCACTGCTGGTACTTTCTGATACTAAGCCATACTGTAGTTTTAAGATGATATTATTATTATTATTATTATTATTATTAATTTATTTAGCTTACATACTGTCCTCCATCCGAGAATCACAGGGAGGTTTACAGTATAAAGGTGGCTCTTCCAGCAATATGTGTGTGTGTGTGTGTGTGTGTGTGTGTGTGTTACAATGGACTCTGTGCCTGTCAGATAATACTAGTCTAAGTGAAGAATAGCAACACTATGAACTCTCCTGCAGGTAAATGTACTAGTGAGAGCTGGAGTGAATTCAGACATTACAGTCTGCATACAGAGGCAGCTGAAGATGCTTCTGCCACCACACAAGTCCTATAATGCTTGTGAGCTCCTTACCATTTGATCCCATGTAGAATTCTGTACATGGTGCTACTTGTGTGGAGACTCTGGGCATTATTGAACTTGATGGTAGAGAATCTGGAAATGTTATAGCCTTCACATGCTCACTCAGAGCCAAAGTATAATAATTGGATTCAAATACTTTCACTTTTTGACAATATGTTGAAAATGATCAACATAAAGTTGGAACAAAATTGGACAGCTTTGTAGTCCAAGAGCCCGTTGAAATAGGTTCCTGCAAAGATAAGGGAATCCTCATTCTGCATAGGTGGCCCTGTGCCCTCGTGAGGCAACCCCAAATATCTAAGGAAGTCAATCCTAAATGTTGGAGGGGGGGGGAGTGCAGTCAAAGGGACTTATTTCTCTATTGGTGGTTTTGCGGCATCATCAAACCTTTTTGGAGCGCTGACTTCAAAGAAATGAGCACTACTTGGACTTAGGATCCCACCCACTTGAGATTACCCGAATGATGACCTCTTAGACTTTCTATTGGCAGCTGCCCGTATGGAGATAGCCAGATGTTGGGAAACTGGCGATGGGCTTTATATCGACTCTTGGTGTCCCAGAGTCAATGGCATTGGCTGTTAAAGCAGCAAGGGGCAAATACAATCCCTGTTCCTTTTATAACATTTGGCAAGTGTTTACTGAATAGAGAAATCATACAGATTGTAGCAGGAATCTACCCAGCACTCATGGGAAAATGTGGCATGATATTTAGAGTAATCAGATGAAACTTTGTTACTTAGCATGAAAAGTCTGTCATTTTCTTGGGACAAGTTATTTGTTGTTTACTGTGGTAACAATTGTTTTCTCAAAATGTGTCTTTCTGAAAATATTTTTATTCATTTATTTTAGGAAACACAATTTACCTTTGGGAGTTCTTGCTAGCTCTGCTTCAAGACAAAGCCACTTGTCCGAAGTACATAAAATGGACTCAGAGGGAAAAGGGCATTTTTAAGCTTGTGGATTCCAAGGCCGTGTCGAGGTTGTGGGGAAAGCACAAAAACAAACCTGATATGAATTATGAAACAATGGGCAGGGCTCTCAGGTAGGTAAACTTAAGATAATGACAGAATATACTCAGCACAAAATGTATATCATAAGGGGGAGAGCAATCCTAAGCTAAAACAATGTTAAGCACTAATACTAGTAAATATTATATATAGATACACAAAAACACTTTGTGCAGAGCTAACCCCCCTCCCCAAAACAACAACAACAACAACCATCCCAACCTAATGAGGACAGAGTATGCTCAGTGAGCCTGGCATGCTGACTGTTGGGAGGGAAAAGATTGAAAATAATATTAACATTCTAGAAATATTAATACTGTGGTTGAATCAAGACTAGCTAGCACTGGACTAGTAAGACATGGCTCACAATTTTCCTCTCTTAGCATGGATACCAGCTGTTAAATGAATCATGACCATCTCAGGCCCACAACTGCATTTTTGTTTGCAGTGAGGCTTCATAAGCCCAGGTGGATCCTGTTCTGTACTTTGAGCGGAATGTCCTTGGTTGCATGGAGACCTTTCATAATATGGAGGTCTGTTGGGGGAAAGTACTTGAGTATTCAAAGCTTAGCAAGAACAGAAACAGCAGGAAATGAATTGTGTTTTAAAAGTGCATATTGCTGCATTAATCTGTTGTTAGTGTTAAAACAGTATTTTAGGTAGAGTTTCTCCAACTTTAAGTACAGCCGTACCTTGGTTGATGAACACCTTGCGACTCCGGAAGTGAGTGTTCCGGTTTGTGAATGTTCTTTGGAACCCGAACATCCGACACGGCTTCTGCGGCTTCCGATTCAGTGCAGGAAGCTTCTGCAACCAACCAGAAGCCGCGCCTTGTGTCTTCGAACGTTTTCGGAAGTCGAATGGACTTCCGGAACAGATTCCGTTCCAACAACCAAGGTACAACTCTATTCCTTTGTGTAATCTTTGGTGTGTTTTCCTACTTCAAATAGATATTATTACCAAAGAGGCATTCTGGCCAAAGTAGAAGGACAACGTTTGGTGTATCAGTTTAAAGAAATGCCAAAAGACCTTGTTTACATAGATGATGAAGATCCAAGTTTGAGTACAGACTCCCCTGATTCATCTTTACAATCAGCACCTGTTGGTAATAGAAACCAAATGGGCAGGTCTAAAACGTCTTCAAACATGGCGCAAAAAGGAACATCTGCTGCTGTTTTAAAGATTCCAGTCAACTCCAAGTCCGCCAGGCTTAAGCAGCCCATTGAAAATGTTCAACAGCAGCTGCCTAGCGTGACATCAGAAGTGTTGAGGACGGTGCAGCCTAGTCAGCCAGTCCATCCAACTCAGCTTTATCGGACAGTTCATTTAATGCACCCCGTGCAGACCATTCCAGAAGGACACACAGCTGTGACCAGTAACATGCTGGAGGAGACATTGAGTCCTTCTGTTCAAAACATAAGGTAAGAATGTCAGAACAGGGCACCTGGGGCTGCTGGTGGCAGCTAGCTTTAATAATAATAATAATAATAATAATAATACCCCGCTTTTTCCCCAGACAGGACTCAAGGCAGCTTACAGATAAGAACAAGAATCACTAAAAAACATGGAAAAAAAACAATTAAAAACAATTAATAGAACTAAAACTATATACATATATAAATCTGTTTAAAACATACAAATAATTACAGTACCTAAACTGTTAACCAGAAATAATAATAATAATAATAATAATAATAATAATAATTTATTATTTGTACCCCGCCCATCTGGCTGAGTTTCCCCAGCCACTCCATTTTGAGTTTGGTCAACAAGTCACTTAAGCCAAACCTTGGGTTACCTTGACTTTGTGACGATGTCAGCTCCCAGAGAGAAGCTCCCAGTCACTTTGCTCCCTGCTGCCACCAAGCGGCTCCTGCTAAACAGGTCCGCAACAGCACAAGGCCTTGAACTTTGAAAGTCTGTTCCAAGCCCTAAAACAGACAGACATGTACACTGCATTCCTCCACACTATGCAATGGCATATACCTTCTGGGTGGCTCACAAAAAATTAAAGGGATAAAATACAATACTAAATATGATGATACAAATGATAAAAGTTATTATTGAAGGATGAATAAGTACAGCAATTAAGAACATGCATATACAATAAATCACAAACCCTGATTTGAGAAAAAAGATGGGAGGGTGCTACATTGACAGGATGCCACCACCACAAAGGCCTTCTTCCTAGGAGCCACCCATCTCACTTCATTTGCCAAGGGCACTTGAAGCACGGGCTCCTCTGATGAGGATGTTAAGGATCAGAGAAAAGACAATTTTTAAAAAAGTAACTTGGCCTTTAAAGTTGTTAAGAGCTTTAAAAGTGCCGGTATGCAAGCATCACTTTAAATTGAGCCCAGAAACCTAACTGGGATCCGGTGCAGCTGGCAGAGCTGGGATGTAATGTGGCCAAAATAATCTTGGGAGCATATTCTGGACCAACGGCAATTTTCTTTTTTTTATTTAAGAATTTTTATTTATTGATATCATACATACAAATTATACAAACCATACAAACAAACATATGCATACTTATACAAACTTACATTTACACACACCAACCCAACGGCAATTTTCAGTGCTTTTTAAAAGTTGGCTCCGTGTCTAACCCATTGTAAGAGTCTAAATGGGTGGGTAGCAGGCCAGATAGGACTGCATCTGGCTTGTCATGCATAGACCAGGACACTAGGAAGATGTGAAAATAAGATACCTAAAAGTGGAGGGTAAATTTGCACTTCTCTCTCAAATGGTTAATGAGCATCCAAGGCACCCAGAAATTTAGAATTTGGCACATATGTAGTCCAGAACCCAGTGGCTACAAGAAAAAGTTTGAAAATTAGTCATTGTTCCCTCAAAACTAAAATATTGGGGTTATGGTGCTCACCTCACAACAAAAAACCAGTTGCACTGAATAACTGAAACATTGGCTTGGGAATTCTGTTCCTCCTCCAAACTTGGATTGGGGGTGGGGGCAATTCCAATCAAAGCCCAAAACACAGGCTGTTGCTTGCAGATGCAAACTTTTATTTACTTGTTTTCACACAGACTTCACTGCTGGTCAGTGGGCATTAGAGATAAAAATCTGCGAATATGGTTAGTGCAAAACAGCCAGTTTTGAGGTGCCTCACAATGCCTAGAAGTGCCATGCTTGGTGTTGTGGTTCTGCTGTGCTGTGCTGGCGTGGCCTCCAGAGTGCTTCACAGCCGACACAAGTACAGGGCAAAGGGATGAGAGGGGAACAGTATTGGTGGGTGGCATGGAACAAAATGGAATACAGTCATACCTTGGTTTTTGAACTGAATGCGTTCCGGAAGTCCGTTCGACATCTGAAACATTCAGAAACCAAGGCGTGGCTTCCGATTGGCTGCAGGAGCATCCTGCAGCCAATTGGAAGCCGCGCCGGACATTCGGCTTCTAAAAGAACGTTTGAAAACCGGAACACTCATTTCCAGGTTTCGATTGTTCGGGAGCTGAAACGTATGAGTACCAATGGGTAGAAGGAGAGAGAGAAATACAAAAGACACTCCCTACTTTGAGGGTTATTTTGAAATCCCTCCTTACAGAACACAAACACATCCAGGCACACAGACTTTGCTATTTCTCGAGTCCTTTGTGCAAAACTAAGGAACTGTTAGTTACTGAAGCTGGGGAGGGTTTTTGATTGTGTGTGGGGGGGGAGATTTTTAAGAAGATAAACAGTCATGCTGAAGTGTTTCCCCACTTTTTTGCTGCTGTTTTATTTAAGGTGTCTTTTGTAGCCTTTGAAAAAATGGAATCAATTAGCCATTCCAAAAAAAAAGCATAAAAAATATGCCTCTCTGCAATTTCTTTTTGCATTTGCCTTTTTTGCCAGGGGGATGTTTTAAACATCCACCCCTACTTGTTTTATTTGCAGAAAATAACTTCTAGAGTATGAAGTGTGAATAGAGGATTCTGGGTCTTTTTCAGCTTTGTGATGCCATGGGGGAAAAGTCTTACAAGGCGGCCATTTTTCAGTCAGAAGAGCAATAATGAACCCTACTCTCTAAATTTGCTTTCCGTTTGAATATCAGCCGACACCAGCCACCCCCTGCTTCTCAGCTATCTTAATGCTTCTGCCGTGCAGAAATGAAAAAAGCCTTCATTGGAATTCACTGGTGTCTGATGCCCATTGGGAGCAGCAGGGTGGAGGCAGCGAGGCCAAGAGTTGGCAGGCAGAGCCCACTCCTCCTTCTCCCTGCTAAGTTCTGCAAGGGCAAAACTGAGATGATGGAGGAGGAAGCGCAGGCAGTGTTACCTTCTGGGCTCATTGTAAAAGAAATATTTTGATACTGAACAGATCTGGGGAAAGTTATGGTGGTCAACTGAGTTACTGCTATTTCAGATGAACAAGTAGATTTTATTTCTAAATTGTGTTCACAAAGATTCGAGATATTTTGTATGTTAATACTTTAGTTTTGTGTCAGACTTTAGTTTTAGGGTTAATGTGTGAAGAGCCTCGTCCTCTTTATTTGTCATATTCCTCACAACAACAACAACAATAATAATCTTTAATACTGTCAAAGACCAGCATTCCCCACAACTATTCTAGTTTTCTCCTCATCCTCAACATCGTTTGCTTTAGGCTGAAAGAGAGTGGATATGTTTGGTGCTTTCCAGTGAGTCCTCATTAGGGATTTAGCATTGGCTTTCTAGGCTGAAGGCAAGTTCACTGTCATGTGGCTTTCAAACAGAACAATATTACAAACGCATTAAAAGTAGCGGGGGGGGAAATGTAATTATTTTTGCCTCTCTTAACAGGACCATCCAAGCCCCAAGCCAAGTTCCGGTTGTTGTGTCCCCAGGGAACCACCAGCAGCTGCATACAGTAACACTCCAGACAGTGCCTCTAACCACAGTGATAGCCAGCGCAGATCCAACATCCACAACACCCCAAAAGTTTATTCTACAAGCCATCCCAACTTCACAGCCCATGACTGTGCTTAAAGAGAACATTATGCTGCAGTCTCCCAAGCCAGTCTCTCCTCCTTCATCCATTGTCTTCAGTCCTGCTCAGGTTCACCAAGTTCTCACCAGCAACGTGCAGACCATTTGCAATGGAACAGTCAACATGGCTTCTTCTCCATCCTTCAGCACTGCTACCCCAGTGGTAACTTTTACGCCCAGCAATTCACATGTTGTTGCTCAGCCGTCCAACACTGTGATCACTTCCGTCATTAAAGCTCCAGAAACTAAACCAACTGTTATACAAGGAGTGATAAAATCAGAGGCCGAGGATAACACAGTGGAAGAATGCAAACACTCAGAGCAAGGCTTCCAACAGCAGCCTTTGGTGGTGGTGGTATCCAATTCCAATGGATTTCCCTCTTCTGTGCAAATTAAGCAAGAAAGTGAACAGTTGGAGCAAAGTTCATACAAATAAAGGTGGTTTTTTTGTGATGGGACTTCATCAGCTGTTTATGTATCATTTGATTCCAAAGCAGGCATTACAAAGCTACTTTAATTTCCAAAATTAATTTAGACGTAATACGATACACTTAATTTCAGTGTTTTGTTTGCTAAATGATATAAAATATTAATGTTTAAAGATGCAAGCTTGAAGGAATATGGCATTTATCTTTTTTAGATCACTGTCCAAAAAATCTTAATTTCATACACTTCGTGCATTATTTGTCTATCTTGCATAATAATATAATCATTGCTGTAATCAGTGCTTTAACATAATAAATTTCTACAAATATGTTTTCACCCATCTATGTGATTCTTTTAGCAAATTCCAAAGATTTGTTTAACGCCAGTGAACTAAAATACTTTTGTTTTTATATGGACAGAAAACAAGTGGACAGTTGGAAATATACTATTTTCCATTGTGTTTTGCACCAACTACTTTGTTGTGCAAAATAAAGTACATCTCCCATCCCAAGAAGATACTAATTACAATATGCTTTTGTTTTCATAATGCGGATATATTGGGTATACCTGTTCACCAAAACTGAAGTTATAATACAGGTGCAATTATTTTCAGACCACTTCAACATTCAAGCTTTAAAAAATGTGTTTCCCATTATTTTGTAGGAAGGTGAAAAAAGAATTGTAAGATTTATGAAAGTATTTTGAGATTAAAATGTTTCTATAGAAGTACAGTTTTCTATTGTAAATATGTAATTTAATTTCTCAGACTTTTTCAAAATTTTGTTTCCATAGAGCAATATTTTATAGATACAAATAAGATCATTATGTTTAGAGCTCTAAAGTTATATGTATTCATATATTACAGAGTGGATTTGTATTTAAAAAAAAATTAAATTGTGGAAACCTCCTGAACCTTTTTTGTCTTTTGTATTTTAATTGGTTTATTATGAAAATAAATCAAGTACAACATGTTTATATGTTTTTGTTTGTGAATCTAGAAGAGTCTAGATTGAGTCTAGAAGAGATAAATTTGGCATGCATTACCATGTAGAACAGTTCAGGATAAAACAGTCTTGCTAACTAAATTCAAGTTGTTGTTGTTTAGTCATTTAGTCGTGTCCCCATGGACCAGAGCACGCCAGGCACTCCTGTCTTCCACTGCCTCCCACAGTTTGGTCAGGCTCATGTTGGTAGCTTCGAGAACACTGTCCAACCATCTCGTCTGTCGTCCCCTTCTCCTTGTGCCCTCCATCTTTCCCAACATCAGGGTCTTTTCCAGGGAGTCTTCTCTTCTCATGAGGTGGCCAAAGTATTGGAGCCTCAGCTTCAGGATCTGTCCTTCCATTGAGCACTCAGGGCTGATTTCCTTCAGAATGGATAGGTTGGATCTTCTTGCAGTCCATGGGACTCTCAAGAGTCTCCTCCAGCACCATAGTTCAAAAGCATAAAATCTTCGGCGATCAGTCTTCTTTATGGTTCAGCTCTCACTTCCATACATCACTACTGGGAAAACCATAGCTTTAACTATACGGACCTTTGTCGGCAAGGTGGTGTCTCTGCTTTTTAAGATGCTGTCTAGGTTTGTCATTGCTTTTCTCCCAAGAAGCAGGCTTCTTTTAATTTCGTGACTGCTGTCACCATCTGAAGTGATCATTGAACCCAAGAAAGTAAAATCACTCACTGCCTCCATTTCTTCCCCTTCTATTTGCCAGGAGGTGATGGGACCAGTGGCCATGATCTTAGTTTTTTTTATGTTGAACTTCAACATATTTTGCGCTCTCCTCTTTCACCCTCATTAAAAGGTTCTTTAATTCCTCCTCACTTTCTGCCATCTAGGTTGTGTCATCAGCATATTGCTATTTCTTCCGGCAATCTTAATTCCGGTTTGGGATTCATCCAGTCCAGCCTTTCACATGATGAATTCTGCATATACCGGTAAGTTAAATAAGCAGGGAGACAATATACAGCCTTGTCGTACTCCTTTCCCAATTTTGAACCAATCAGTTGTTCCATATCCAGTTCTAACTGTAGCTTCTTGTCCCAGAGATTTCTCAGGAGACTGATGAGGTGATCAGGCACTCCCATTTCTTTAAGAACTTGCCATAGTTTGCTGTGGTTGACACAGTCAAATGCTTTTGCGTAGTCAATGAAGCAGAAGTAGATTCAAGTACATTTCAAGTACAGTACAGCAAATAATGCAGTGTCTTCACCAATATGGCCATCAAATACACTCAGCATAAAAATAATTTTAATCCCCCAATATTGGTAGGTTGCATCCAACGCTTCACAGGTGACCTTCTGCTCATGCAACAGGACTTCTCACTCCTCTCCACAATATTCCAGTATTGTGTGTGCACACTGTTTACTGACGACTCTTCTGCACTGTCGTCCACTCCTACTTATCGCCACATTGCAGTGATTTATGACAATCCTGCATTATGTACTAAGCAGGCTTCTATCTAGCAGCTTCCAGAAGCACAGCTTTTTGTGGCAGAAACAACAAAGTATACAATTGTATACATTTAAGCTGGTACCCCTTGCATCTCCTGGCAATTTGGCTCCAGTGTTTTCCATTTTTCTCTATCCAGGTACCCATATAGTTGCCAATGGATGATAACTCTTCATCTGTCTAATGGGATCTAGTTTGCAAAAGCTTATGCCATGATGAGTTGGGTAAGTGTTTTAAGATATCACAAGAACATGTAATACATCAAAACAAGTGATTATTGTATAAAAGGCTGATGTTAAATAGAGCTTAACTATACTCCTCTCCCTAGTCATTTTCTATCAGTAGCAGTTTTCCATTCCAGGGGTAGGGGAACACCTCATGGGCACTGTGAAGCTTTGATTATACTTTGGGCATGGCCACTGAGTGTGGATGTCCTGAACCACAGGGTACCTGGTGGCAAGTTGCTCTGGAGCACACGATGTCAGTGTGCAGTCCAGTTTCCTGTCTCTGCAGCTGATCCAGGGGTCAGGGCACTGGGAGGTCATTGCACCGCCCTCGCGGCATCCCTTATTTTCAAATCCGAAAGTTGACAGCTATGGGAAGGAGCTGTGGACCTGACTGCACATCTTGGGGATTAGGGGGGGCTCTCTCACCCCTCCCCTTATGCTTCGCTTCCCGGGGTCCTAAATGCCATTGGAACTGAGGCGATTGATACAACGATGTGGTTTCTTCGGAATTTCTAAAGTTTTCCCATGGAGCCATAGATACATCCGTGAATTGGGACATTTGGTGATGTGCCGCGGAGGTTCTCTGTCTTTGCCTCGTGGGGTGGAGAGGCAAGGCGGGGGGGGGGGTCTCTCACCCCCCCTTCCAATTTCCCGGTAACAGCGGTGAGGAAAATGTCTAAAGCTATGCAAGATTTCAGCCAAAAATATTATGATTTGAACGATAAAACCTCGAAATGATTGGCTTCTAAAGTGAAGCCACGTAAATTTAGAACCAGACCCAGACGAGGGTCGGGAGCTTCAGGAGATCCCGAGGGCCGCATCCCGGCCTCCTCCTCCTCCTCTCCCGGACCTTCCCGCCCCCACCCCGCGGGGGAAGCGACGCGCGTCACGCGCCCTCTGACGCTAAGCGCGCGCGAGGGCGCTCGCTGATGGCGTCACCGTGACGCTCCGCCCCCGCCCCTTTCCTCGGCGTACAGAAAACAAAACTCTTGGCGCTCTCGAAGTTTCCGTGGCGTCGCCAAGATGGCGGAGTCGGCGGGGCTGGGCGCGTTGCGGTGAGCGGGCTGGGTGCCTCTGGCTCCCCTCTGGGTCCCCCTGTCTGTCTGTCTGTCTGTCTGTCTGACTGACTCTGAGCCTCTTTCCCCTCAGGCTGCCGGACGGAGACGTCGAAGGAGACCCCGCCGGAGCCGCGCAGGTGAGGGAAGGCAGGCGGCGGGAGCGAGGAGCTGGAGGCGCCCCGAGGAAGAGCAGGCCTGCTGCGGGCGCTGCGGCGCTTGCTGTTCTTCTGAGGTTGATGCCGCCGGCTCTGCCAGCTGCTCAGGCCGCCCCCCCCCCGCTTTCCTTTTATTATTGGAATGGTCTGCATTGCGCCCTTCAGTATTTCTCCTTTCAGGAACTCCCGCTTCTGACCACGAGATCTCACCCAGGAGCATCTTCAGCTTTTCAAATTTTTCCTTCTTAAAGTCCAGAGTCTGTCCGACTAGGCTCAGCTTTCCCTTGCCTCTGTATGGTCACTTCCTCCCGAGTATCAGTACAGTCATAGCTCGGGTTACGGCTGCTTCAGGTTGCGTGTCTTCAGGTTGCGCACTGCGCCGAACCCGGAAATACTGGAACGGGTTACTTCCGGGTTTCGGCGCAGAAGCACTATATCGCGCTTTGCACATGCACAGAAGTGCCGGATCACGACCTGCGCATGCGTGGGTTGCGAATGTGCCTCCTGCACGGATCATGTTCGCAACCCGAGCATCCACTGTACTTCCACTGCATCAATCAGTTCCTCCTTGTTGGTGAGGACCAGGTCCAAGATAGATGATCCCTTTGTTGGTTCTTCCACCTTCTGGGAAATGAAATTGTCAATGAGGCAATGGAGGAATTTGTTGGACAGTCATACCTCGTGTTGCGTTCGCTGCGGGTTGCGAACGGCACGGGTTACGAACGCGGCAAACCCAGAAGTGTTTACATCCTGGTTTCGCCGCATGCGCAGAAGCGTTCTGCGCATGCACGATATCTCCGCTCTGGTTGCATACTTTTCGGGGTGAGAACAGCACCCCGGAACGGATCAGGTACGTAACCAGAGGTACCACTGTATTGGGAAAATCCCATGACAACTATCTCCTTTTTGAATGTTTGGTCATCTGCTCTAGGAAGGAGTCATCCAAGTCTTCAGTTTGGCTTGGTGGTCTTTAGCAGACCCCCACAGTATGGTCAATGTTGTTTCTCTCTCCTACAATTTGCACCATAAACTCTCAATCTGCTTTTCATGCTCCATGTCATGGATTTCTTCACAAGTGTAGACAATCTTTACACATGATGCTGCTACTCCTCCCTTTTTGGTCTATTCCTTTAAATGTATTGATTGAAATTGATTGATTGAAATATGCAGCCCATATATTTATATTGAAACTTATCCCAAACCCTGGATGACAGCCCTCAATTCTTTTATAGACATTAAATAACATAGGAGACAGAATGGACCCTTGTGGGACCCCACAGTCAAAGGTCATGGGGCTGGCACTCCACAACATCACTACTTGCTGGTAGTGACCTAGGAGTGCAACTACTGTAATACAGTACCTCCAATTCCCACCCCCTTGAGCAGCTTCAGAAGGGCATCATATTAAATGACAGTTATTCTAATAACCCGTTAAACTAATAATCTTATTTTAGTATAGGCAACTACTGTTTTAGGCACGTCCAAACAACATATGATTGCACACATGTGCACGACACTGAACCTGGTAGTAGCCCCAAAATATACTAAAGATACCATGAAAACTACTCCCACTGTTAAAATGAACTGTTGGAAGTAACCTCCCCCCCCCCCCCGAAAGCAGTTTAAAGAATGAGATCTTAAATATCAAGGGAGGAACTCAACAGTGCTTTCCAGATGAAACAACTTGCTCTCTTCTCTCCCTGTGTGCAGTTCTGGGGGGTTTTCCAACACTCCAGAGTGGATTTGGGGAATGGAGAGAGGCAGGGAAAGCCCTCTTGAGGGAGCAGGAGCCCTTGCACTGACTTCTGCTATTGTGCCTAGTTAGTTGAATCTGGCCCCAAGACTCTTTGCCAAGTACTGTGTTACAATTCTCTGAGGGGTAATAATTTATTATTATTTTTCAGTATCACTAAACTCCATGCAAAAACCAACATATTAGAATCATGTTGCTCCATTTATCATCTACTACTTTTATTATCCACCATCCAACTTGCCTAATAAGGTGACAGCTGGGAAGTTAATACCTCACTATTCCCTGAATAGCGACAGTTATAACCCAAACTTTTCTTATAGCTTTACATAGCCACCAAAATATGTATGAAGACTACATTGCCCACATTTCCAACATCAAGCACTTGATGACTTACCGGTACATCTTTCCACAAGTACCTAGTATATCTGAAGACTGCAAAGTTCCACCCACATTTCTGATATCAAGCACTCAGTTATATTTTTTGAAATCTCAAATTTGTTTGTGGATTTTAATTGTGCTTTTGCTGCTATTTTATTTGTACTCGACTTGGAAAGCTTTTTGATTAAGTGCTTTATAACTACAAAAGATGTATGATACAATAGATCAGGCATATCCAACTTCAAATAGGCTGCGATCTACTGCCCAGGATCATAAACTGGCAGTGATCTGCCTATTGCCATTGGAGGGACGAGGAGCGCGCACAGGATGCTTGTGTGGAAGGAGGTGGCTAACTGGACGCGGGAGGGGGGAGTTTATGTGGGGGGGAAGGAAAGGGAGGCAAAAGTTCTCTCTCTGAGGAGCCAGTAGGTTTCTCTCCCCCCCCCCCCGCAACCAGCCCTTTCTTTCTTTCTTTCTTTCTCTCTACCCCCTTAAAGCAGCTCTCTCTCCGCACCCAAGCCAGCCTATTGTGGATCCCAATCCTGCCTGACCCCCTCCAAGGGAGCCGAGCAGCTGATGCTGTTGCTGGTCCTGATCCCGCCTTCCCTCATGACTTCTTCTCGTGCAGACGTCTCCCCATCCCATCTCCCTCGCCCTGCCTGCTTCTCATTGCTGCCTCCACCATTTCCAGAGCTCTAGCCTCACGCATATCTCAGTCTGTCCCGCCCCTTATTGCGGCCGCCTCGCAACATGATCGCATCAACTAAGTTGCACCCTGATCGGTGGGTTGGACATGCCTGCAATAGATGAATCAGCTTATAAGAGTTCTTTTGCCATTCTTCCTCCATCTTTCTGTTATCCTTACGCTGAATATTATTTCCACCTTCTTTTACTCCTGTTTCTTATTCTTGACACTCAAAGGATTGCATTATACTCTAGATCAGGCATCCCCAAACTGCGGCCCTCCAGATGTTTTGGCCTACAACTCCCATGATCCCTAGCTAACAGGACCAGTGGTCAGGGATGATGGGAATTTTAGTCCAAAACATCTGGAGGGCCGAAGTTTGGGGATGCCTGCTCTAGATAGCAATCCTTTCTGAGAATTGTTGTTTCCCAGCATTATCTCAAGTTTAGTTTGTGACCTATGTGATACGGTTAGTCCTTGCAGATTTATTTAAGCTTTTTATTAGCCAAAACTCATATGTAGGTTTCTAGATACTTTGCTGTCATTGCAACTAATTCTCACATCTTTCAGACCCCTCACAAATTTTGTATGTTCCTCTAGTTTTCTAGAAACTGATGTCACCATATATTCTCACTTTGAAAATGTTTCAGTGCAAAAATGACATTGCCAGAGAAATTCTATGGGCCATCACTAACCTAAATTTAATCCATTTTCTCACTAGCACTCATTGAATGACATTAGAATGCACCATCCTACTACCTCCTAAACATTATTTTAATGATGTTTAAATTCCTGATTGTTCCAGAGTCCATTGTGTTGGTTGTACCCTTGTATCATAGCAGTTTATAGAGCTGCTCACAGCCTCCCAACATATGGGGGGCTTTAAATGTTACCCTAGGACTTTTCCAATTGAAACAAACTTGTCTGCAGTTACGTACTTAAGAATTCTAGGTGAAAATTGTGTCCTAAACTCCTTTAATGCCAACTTTAAATGCCCCTTTTGCCATTTCTACTTGAACAAAATTCCTTGGCTTCACTGCAGTGCTAAAAATATCAGTTTCCTAACTTTTTTTTAGCTGTTCCATAGATGCATTTTTTGTGAGACCCTGTTTGTGGACAAACGCTGGCTCCCTTAGCCTGAAAAGTGAGATGAGCACCGCAACCCCACAGTCGCCTTTGACTGGACTTAACCATCCAGGCATACTTTGCCATTTACTGTGAGAGATGAAACAAAATTGAGCTTGAGAGTAAAAATTGATTTGATTCTCAGCAAATGCTTGTTACTAAACCTGCACTATCCAAGATAATTGGAATGCAGGGAACACTTAGGAAGATTATTATTTTATTTATTAAATTTGTATACTACCCTTCATCTGAAATACTGCTGCAGCACCCTATTTTGCACTCAGTAACTGACTCGGGTGGGGAACAGAAAGGGGCTGGAGTAGATTTGCCTGTGGGGAAGTGTTGGTGGATGAGCCATTAAGCATGTCCCTCCCACCCATGAAGCTTTCTAAGTGAATTTTGACCACCAAGGAGTTGCTTGTGCCTGTGCAACTTCATTCAAAGCAGTGCTGTTACATTGGATGTGAAACTGATCTTCTTTTCGTGTTGGGTATGAAATTGGTTGCCTACCCTGTTAGCTTTGAATAATAAAGAGAAATTTGTGTGTATACTGAGAAATTAGAACAGCCATTCTGAGTTGCACAGTAATAAATAGATGTCACAACATTATACATTCAGTAAATAATTTTTACTGCCCCCCATTCTTTCTAGATACAGTTTCTTGACTAAAATGCTGTTTACTCCTTGGCTTATACTGTGATGCTTTTATCTCACTTATAGGCACCTATCCTCTGAGTTTGAGAATTTTGCTTCTGGTGCAATTCTTCTCAAAGCAAAATTGTACTAATTGATGCTCTTTGATTTGACAGGCAAGGCATTTCACTGTGGGCTACGCAAGGATTTGTAGAAAATGTCATGTTAAATTTCTGCATTTACACTTGCAGAAGCTGACAGCGGCTTTAGAACAGAAGCCAGATGATGCAGAGAATTACTGTCAACGAGCTTTTGCTCACATTCTTCTACAAAATTACCATGGTAACATCTCTTTATTTGGTGCTGTTATATCCCCAAAATGCTAAAATATTTTTTAGAGTTAATGATCGTCTAAAACTTCATTAAGTTAAAGAATTGTCATATTGCAGAGTTGGAAGGGACCCTGAGGGTCATTTAGCCAACCCCTTGCAATGTAGGACTTTCGTTTCTTTTTTGCTCCCCTCCCCCGCCAGCACATTAGTAGGCTTTGCTTGTGTATTTCACAAAATAACTGCTTGGAATGCACACAGTTTGTGTCTTTGCCTGATATTTTCACCTGCATCACACCTTCTCTGTGCTAGATATATTTACTTCGAAATTAATTCTATTGGTTGGATCCAAACTGGGTTATAAGCAAGCAGAAGGCATTTCTACCCTCACAATATCAATGGTGTTTCTCCACCTTTCCGGTCCCCTATGGCTTACACTCCATCCTGGTCCTCTAACTTCAGGAGCAGATTTGGGCTTGTCATCAAGAAGCTCAGTTCAGCTGTAACTCTGCATGTGTCCTGAACAATGAGAATTTCATTGTGGTGGACAGGGTAAGCCCCTGTTGTGTAAGCCAGTGATGATCTCAGCACAGGGGGGGAACCAGTTGTGTGTCGAGGGTTGAATGCAGGCCACAGCCACCTGTGAGACCCATTCATGGTGAGAGCCTGTAGCGGGTGTGATAAAGAATCACTCTGGGCGAGAGATGGGGAGGAAGTGTTTGCCATATAGTTTTGGTTGGATCTGCCCATTGTATTGTCTGTGTTATTTTACTGTTGATTAGGCATGGCATAGGGGAATTACGTGGGTGGCAGCCATCTGCACTTTTTAATTATTATTATTATCATTATTAAAATTTGCATACTGCCCTACACCCGCAGGTAGTTCACAACATAAAATCACAATATAGAAACACGAAATACATAATAAAAATAAAAACAAGAACAACCCAGTTATCCCCCTTCCCCAACACATTTTAAAAGCACATTGGATGTCAATCAACCAAAGGCCTGGTTAAAGAGGAACGTGTTCACCTGGCATCTAAAGGTGTATAATGAGGGCACCAGACGAACCTCCCTGAGGACAGCATTCCACAAATGGGGAGCCACTGCAGAAAAGACCCATTCTTGTATTCACCAGTATACAGATGATACCAAGCTCTACATCTTGTTTAAATTGGAACCAGTGAAGACAGTGAACTACTTGTGTGGGTATCTGGAGGCAGTTATGGGGTGGATGGCAGTCAATGGATTGAGGTTGAATTCCCAACAAGCGAGAAGTAGTGGTTCTGGGAGACAGATCAAGCAGGTGTGGGGGATTCCCTGGTCCTAAAGGACCAGGTGCGCAGCCTGGGAGGCATGGGTCAATTCTGTGTCCAGGGCGGCTGTCTACCAGCTCTGTCTGGTACGCCGGCTGAGACTCTTCCTATCAGCAGGCTGTCTCGCCAGAGTGGTAATGCTCTGGGTATCTCCCGCTTGAACTACTGTGCTCTACGTGGGGCTACCTTTGAAGGTGACTTGGAAACTACAACTAATCCAGAATGTAGCTACCAGGCTGGTGACTGGGAGCAGCCACTGGGACCATATAACACTGGCCCTAAAAGATCAATACTGGCTCCCAGTTCGTTTCTGAGCACATTTCACAGTGTTGGTGCTGACCTTAAAGCCCTAAACGGCCTCAGCCCTGTATGCCTGAAGTATCTCCACCCCCATCATCCAGCCCAGATAATGAGGTCCAGCTCTGAGGGTCTTCTGGTGGTTCCCTCACTGCAAGAAGTGAGGTTACAGGGAACTAGGAAGAGGGCCTTCTCAGTAGTCAAGTCCACCCTGTGGAATGCCCTCCTGTCAAATGTCAAGGAAATAAACAGTTACTTGGCTTTCAGAAGACATCTGATGGCAGCCCTGTATAGGGAAGTTTTTAATTTTTGAAGTTTTATTGTGCTTTTATATTTGTTGGAAGCCATCCAGAGTGTCTGGGGCAACCCAGCCAGATGGGTGGAGTATAGATGCTACTACTACTATCATTTCTAGCTGATTTATTATGTACTTGTCATAACAACTCAATATTTGAAACTGATACTACTAATTTAAATAAGATTCAGAAAACTTTAGATGCACGTTTTGCCTTATTCCTAGAATAGCTTGTTTATATTTTATTTCTATTATATGTAGTTGCCACCCATTAACTGACTATTCTAGTATGAGGAAACCTGTGTGAAGTATTTAGGAAAGACAGAATTAGTGTGCTTTAATAGTGAGTGAAATAATGCAATACTTAGAAATTTAATAACCTTTTTTGTAGATGCCATTACAGATGCAAAGAAGTCGCTATCACTTGATGCCAGTAATGCTGTAGCCTTTCTCAGACAAGGGTGAGTGTTTATTTTATGAATCGTATGCAGGTGTTTCCCAATTTTGTGAAGATCTTGTTGACTTTCTTGCAAAGGTGCTTTTGTATGAGGAGAATCACTGGCATTCACACAAGTTGCCCTTCCCCCGATTCCCCCCCCCCCCCGGCCATTGTGGCTTCCTGAGAAGTTGTTCCTTTGGAATGGTGTGGAATGTGGGTGCAATGGGTAGGGGGGTTGGAGAGAACTGGGGCCTTGCTTTACAAAATTGGAAGTGTATTCTACTCTCAAAATAGTACTTTTGGATAAATATTTAGAATATTTACAGTTAAAGGTAGATAGCCGTGTTGGTCTGTCATAGTCAAAACAAAATAAAATTTAAAAAATCCTTCCAGTAAAGCTTTTTTAACCTTCTCACCCCTTGCTTTTTCCTGTAAGACTAATTGCAGCCGTTAACAGTCGTCAACAGGTTTACCACAGCTATCAACCTTTCACCCATTTCCACCACCCCTCTGAGTAATACCCCTCCCACCCTCTCACTATATATATAAGGGTCTGGTGACTTCTGTTTCAGTGTATCTGAAGAAGTGTGCATGCACACGAAAGCTCATACCAAGAACAAACTTAGTTGGTTTCTAAGGTGCTACTGGAAGGATTTTTTTTATTTTGTTTTGTTTAGAATATTTACCTGAACCTATTTCTGATTTCTGTAGCAATTTAATACAAGTTCATTCAAGATTCTTGATTGCAAGTCACAGACCAAGTAAAACTAAGGATTCTTTTAATTATTAAATAATTGAAACATTTATAAGGTTTGACTGTTCCTCTGCATTAGTAGGAGTAAATTGTCAACCAGTTACTGAATTTTATAATGTTGGTAGATCCTGCTTAACAAATATTGGCATTTTCTCCTCTTACGTGCACATCAGGGTAGGTGAATACCATATGAAAGACTATGATTCTGCACTGAAGTCTTTCAGAGAAGGACAACAACTGGATAGTAAGTATGAATGTTCAAACTGATATGCCACCTCATAGTTTAAACCATGCTCAAAGTGGCTGACAACATTTTAAAAATCACATAATTACAAACATAATAAAAGTAGTTATCACAAATAATGCATTGAAAAGCTCTAAATTAAAGATACAAAATAATAATATCAGTAACAGCAACCCACCCCCAAATGATACAACAGCCCAGGAGTCTGTTCAGCAGCCTCAGTTTTTGTAGGTGGGGTCAGTCAGGGTCTCACCCTCCCAGGCCAGGTGAAAAACGCCAGCCAGATGGAGCAGGACTTCCAGGACTAACAGCCAAGATCATAACACCATCATTACAGTGAATCATATTGTAGTTAGGCATCCCGATAACAAACCTAGGTGATCTTTGGTTCATGCGATTCTCTCCCCTCCCCTGTAACTGTGAAGAGGAGCTCAGAAGCTTAATCTTAACTAACGTTAATGAAAACAAGGCACCTTTATAAACTATGGTTTCAAGTTGGGTTGTTTTCACTAACCATAATTAAAATTAACCAACCATAGTTTGCTAGAGTGTAGATGACATCCAGTTTGCATACCCTCCATGATAGATTTCATCTTTTTGGACTTAAATGAAATCTGATCACCAAACTATTTAAGTAGCATTGAAGAAAGCGGGAACAACATTGAGTGCCTTTGTCAATTGGTTCAATATTGAATGGTTTTTAAATAAATAGTTGGTGCAGGTGCAGCTATGTTACTATGTTATACTTCTGTAATGGCATTTTGTAATCAAATAAGTTTTTCTGTAATCCAGACTTGAATACAATATCTCAAAGTTAACTGCTGATAGGTTGATATTGTCATGGGTAGGTTACTTGTGTGTCACTGAGAGCCACACTTTTTGCCACTTAAGGAGCAACACAGGAAGCCAGTGTGAAGCAGGCATGGCATATGTTAAACCAGCATAAGGTGCATCAGATCCAGACTCGGTTCAAGAAATTACAGCCTAAGCATGGCAGAGGGGAAAAAAGCCTTTTGAGTTACATCACCCTTTTTGCCAGCTGAGCTTATGGCAGTTTGCCAGGCCACTTGACTGAGCTCAATGGACGTAGGGTCCAGCTCAAGCCTGCCCCATTCCTGGAACACCCTTTTTTCAGGACTTAAGATCCACTGGGCCCAGCTGCCCTGGGAACCTCCCAGCACAGCTGGATTTCCACTAGATCCTAGCTCTGCTCCTCCTGGCAGATAATGCTATAAGTTTGCTCCCTTTGTCTTCTTCAGTAAAAGCTAGAAAGGCTGGGAATGTCAGATTCTAGCAGGAGCCTGTGTTTGCTATGTAGACTGTCACCACAGCATAAAAGCATATCAAATTTTATAGTAGACTATTGTGTGTTTCATCTGCTAGGTGCTGACACAGCTTTTACTATTTGGATTCAAAGATGTGAGGAAGCCATCAATGGTAAGCAATGCTTTACTTATATGCATTCTTATGGAATGGGAAACCTCAGATGTGCCATCCTAATGGAGCCTTTTTCGTGTTTTCATCTGTACCCTGGTATATACTCTTCACTGAATTTTTAATGCTTTTGACCTTGCCTGCCCCAAAATCTGTGTGACATACCCCAGGTAGGATCAGGATTTACACTGCACAAGTTTCCCTGTGAAGAGGATTTATTGGGGGAACAACCATCAGCAAACCCAGTTGTAGAACCTGCCAAGTGGGTTACAAGATCTACCTAGTGCAACACTTGTTTTTCCAAATAACTTACAAATACATAAATATATTCATATTTATGATTAGGGTGGCAACATGTATGTGTGTGAGCATGCAAGTGGTTTGTCTACAAAAAGGTGTGACTTTCAGAAAATGTGTGGGAGAAAGACATTGCAATTATAGACTGAATTTATTTTGAACCTTTCTCTCTTGCTTGTGCCATAGAATGGTCTCAATGTAGCTTACAATAATACAGCACAACAAAATGCAATACAATGAAATCAAAAAGGAAAGATAGCAGATCAGCTTCTAAACAAGTATAAACCAGTGATGTAAGTCCATTAAAATAACTTACACACAACTAAAAGCCTGAAAGAACAGTGTGCACTTCGCCTGATGCCTAAAGAATAACAGAGTTGCTGCTGGTCAGAGAAGTCTAAAAAAATTATTTTGTAAAAAATTACAAACTGGAAGTGGTGCTCCAAGGTCCAAGAATGTTCCTTACAGTTGCCAGAATTTCTTCTATAAATGTATGGTATTTTATTAAATGGCTTTTGGGATACTTCTTAAATGTACAGATTTCTGTCATAGCCACTGGAATTACTGAATATTTGCTTTGATTTTATTATTCTTCCCTTGTATTTTTAATGGAGAATAAAGAAACCTATACCTAAATGCAGTAATTAGGAGGTGTTCCGTTTTAAGAAGCTAGGGATGGAGCACACATAGATCTTGTACACATTTCAAAGCTTAGTTTAAATCTGATGGGAAATATGAAAGATATATACCGTATTTTTCGCTCCATAAGACGCACTTTTTTCCTCCTAAAAAGTAAGGGGAAATGTCTGTGCGTCTTATGGAGCGAATGTGTGGTCCCTGGAGCTGAACTTCCCAGGGGCAAAAGCAGATCGTGCTTTTTTTAAAAAAAAGAGAGAAGGGGGTGTTGAAAGGAAGCCCGCTGAGCAGCTGCTCAGCAAACGATCGGGGAGAGAGATAAGGGAGAGAGGTTCCAGCCCCGCCCCCTTGCAGAGGGAGGCTGTTTCCCCAGCGACATGTGACTGGCTGATTAGATTATCTGTCTGGAAACTGTAGAAATGGCTTCCTGAAGCTGCAGAACTGTGAGTTAAAACAGGGTTTTTCCCTTTGCAAAGTAAGCTCAACAACTTTGAGCTAATCCTCAAAAAAATGGGGCTTTTCTCCTTTGCAAAAGCAGCTACAGAAATTGGAGCTGATCCTCAAAAAAATTGGGCTTTCCCCCTCTAAAAACTAGGTGCGTCCTATGGTCAGGTGCGCCTTACAGAGCGAAAAATACAGTAACTTTGAATTGACTGCTTCTGCACTTCCTAGCGAGAATATGGAGATCATAGTTTCCTCTTTGAGAAATAAAACCCTTCTCAAACTCCTTAAGGTAGAAAGTGAAGTAAGGTAGCCAAATAAGAGTCAAAATAGTCATTTTCTACTTATGTGACAGACAAAATCTCTTCAGGCAATTTTATAATTCCTACAAGGAACTTCAGTTCAAAATACAGCCATTCTACAGACAAAAATTCAGCTTCTTACACACACACACACGTTTTAAAAGTGCTAGAAGTGCCTAATGTTCTCCTTTATTTGGCTACCGTATTTTTCGCTCCATAAGACGCACCTGAACATAAGACGCACCTAGTTTTTAGAGGAGGAAAGGGGGAAATCCCTGCTTTTTTGAGGATCAGCTCAAAGTGGTGCAGCTTTTTTTTGCAAAGGGAAAAGCCCTGCTTTTTTGAGGATCAGCTCAAAGTGGTGCAGCTTCTTCTTCAAAGAGGAAAAGCCCTGTTTTTATGGGGTTCAACTCACAGTTTGCAGCTTCTAGGGGAGCCATTTCTACAGTTTCCAGACAGATAATCTAATCAGCCAGTCACATGTCGCTGGGGAAACAAACAGCCTCCCTCTGCATTCAACAACGGAGCAAGGGGGCGGGGCTGGAAAGGGAGCCTTATCTCTCTCCCCGATCGCTTGCTAAACAGCTGTTCAGCGGCTTCCTTTCAACACCCTCTTCTCTCTTTGTAAAAAAAAGAGCACAATCTGCTTTTGGCCCCTAGGCAATTTGGCTCCAGGGACCATGCATTCGCTCCATAAGACGCACAGACATTTCCCCTGACTTTTTAGGAGGAAAAAAGTGCGTCTTATGGAGCGAAAAAGACGGTAATTATTTTAAACCATGTAAAGTAGTAGACACAGAAGTGAAATAGTGATTCAGAATGGAATTTGTGAGTTAACTGCAACCATTTGAACTTCAAGTACTTCATAATATTTGGCATTTCTGTAACACATTTCATATGTTCAGAAACCTCACATCAGCTCATTAATCCTTACTGTAGCCCTTTATGGTAGGCCAATACAATAAAAGAATTGGCAGAGCATTCCCTTTAGTGAGCTGGAGGAAGACATAAAGACTAACAACAACAGCAAAGGTAAAGGACCCCTGGACGGTTAAGTCCAGTTAGAGGTGACTATGGGCTTGCGGCGCTCATCTCGCTTTCAGGCTGAGGGAGCCGGCATTTGTCCACAGACAGCTTTCCGGGTCATGTGGCCAGCATGACTCAACCGCTTCTGGCTCAACAGAACACTGACGGAAGCCAGAGCGCACAGAAACGGTGTTTGCCTTCCTGCCACAGTGGTACCTATTTATCTACTTGCACTGGTATGCTTTCGAACTGCTAGGTTAGCAGGAACTGGGACAGAGCAACGGGAGCTCACCCTGTCGCGGGGATTCGAACCGCTGACCTTCTAATCAGCAAGCCCTAAAGGCTTGGTGGTTTAGACCACAGCGCCACCCACGACCCTAACACTTCAGTCCCTGCATACTTTCTGCTTTTCTGCAGTTTGGGATGCAGCACATAGAGATTTTACTGCCTGAGGCAAGCAAAGGATAAATCAATGTTATATCCTACTACAGTGCCAGTGTTTAGATGAGTATGGTAGTTTTTTATTCTGATTTCTTATTTGCATTTTTAATAAATTTATAAACAATAGTGGGAATGTTGCTGATTTTCAGTTTGTGGCCAATGAGAGCAGGTGCCTAACAGTTTAATACAAAGTGAGTAATTCCATTGTGTGGTATGAGTAGTTCACTGTAGGTTTAGCTGTTTTCTTTCGATTGATTGATTGATTGATTGATTGAACTTACATGCCGCCTTTCCACAATGAGCTGTGCCCAAAGTAGTTTACAGCAAACATTCAAAACATCAAAATACAGAACACTGGAAATACAAATATACAAAGTATAGTACTTGTCAGTAAAATCAAAATAACAAAAATCAACAATTTAGCAATCACAGAATAAATTCAATATTACAAAAAAACCAAAACACCAATTTAGGTTAAGTACATAAATACAAAACAAAAATGAAAGTTTACCAACAATAAAGTTTCTTTATTGGTCTTTTTCTTTTATGGAAAAAGAAATGAAGTTACAAATTAGAATTCACAGGAAAAAACCTCTAATAACAGAAAGTAATAATATGGTTGATCATAAATCATAAAAGATCTCAACTTTTCAAATAACAAAAGACCAAGGGAGAAGAGGAATTTATTCTCCATACAAAATTTGTTAATTTGTTAATTTTACCAATTGCCAGTGTTTTAATAAGCCATTTTTAACATACGGTGCTGAAGTTCGTTTCCAGTATCTAGTTATATAAAGTTTTTGAAGGAACCAACAGATTCAAAATAAGGAGTCTTAAGAGTAGAAAGGATTTGTTTATACAGGCTGTTTAACAAGACAGTCCAATATTCTAAACTTCTTGCAGATTTTATATATGCCCCCACCCTAGCAGAGAGATCCAAAAACCTCAGCCAAGGTGATGTCAGGCTGGTGGCATAGTTTGCTTGAAACAGCCTCACATGCCAATTTCAGAGTCAGATGGGCCTAAGGAGGCCTACGACTTGGAAGCCCACCACCACTGCCTTAGATCTCTATGTGTATGTTGCTGCTGCTACTACTTGAATGGTATGTTGCTGTTGCCAGAAACTTTTCACATTTGGTGTGGAAGCTTATTCATGTTTCCTTGGAAGTAAGTCCCACTCACTCCCTAGTTAAGGTTTGCAATCTAAATGTGTCTGGTGTTAAACTGACTCATTCTGTAAAATAAAGTGGAGCAAAAACTACTACTGGTAAATAGCTTTGATATCGGCATGCTTTCTTTGTGGCTAATTGATATATATTTTAAAAAACATGTTTTCAAAATAAATGAATTTTTTTTTGCCTTGCAGCTGGATTGCAGAATGAAGTGGTAAGGTTCTCCCTAATTTGTATACTTGGTTTCTAGAGCATAACACTTCTCCAAGTTGTATGGCAACCTTTGTAAGTATTTTATGTTGATGTTGATGAGGCATTTTATAATGTGACCCGAACACTTTCCAACAGGATTCCTACTACTCTGTCCACTAGTCTTCCCACCCTCTGAACCAAGCGCTAATAGATCAGAAAATCTCAGAAATTTTTTTAATGTAATTTATCAGAATTTTAAAAGTAAAGAGCAAGAAACACACAGAAGAATATACAATGCATACAGAGGTTCACACATGTCTAGGACCAGGCCTTTCTTGCTTCTCTCCTTGCTTCTCTCCGGTTAACTTTTGAGTTAGTTCCTCTCTGCTAGGTCCTCCTCTTCTTCCCGTAGCTTGTATCTCTGTGACCATGGCCTTGGATGGTTTCTATCTCCATTCAGTTCTTTCCAGCTGGCTCCCTTGATCTTTGTCTGCTCCTTGGTCATAACCTCTCACACCACACAGTTCCTTGCCTTGCTGTTCTTGACCACATAAGCTAACACAGCATACCGTGTTCCACCCTGAGATTCCTCATTTAAACATTTCCCAATGCTGTCCTTGCCAACACCTTGTGTTCAACAGCTTTCTGTTTAAAAATATTGCACATTCTGTCTGCTGTGTTTTTCTTCTGCTTATATTTAAAGTTCTGAGGTGCTTTTAGCTACAATATGGTTTTAATCTCATGGTTTTGTGTCCTTATAATTTTGAGTCCCCTTGAGTAATCAGAAAATGATTTATTATCTGTAAAAGTATATGTAGGTAAATGTTCTTCTAGTCATACACCCACCCACTGGTTTCACAGGTACAGGAGTTGCGGAAATATGACATATATGTATAAAATGTGCCAAAACTTTCTTTTTGCACGTGCATTTTCATGTGGTTCTCGTATTGAAGTCCATTTCATGCACTAGAGACCACAGATAGCTGCTAAAAAGCACTCTTTTGTAATGTGAAAATATGATGCTTGGCTTAAAAACTGTGCTAGATTATTCTAATTTATCAATATCTTTTCATTGTAAAGGATGACAATCAGATTTTGCAACATCAGTCAAAACCACCTAAGATCAAGTAAGATGGAGTTCTTTTTTAACATTCTCTATAGCAGTACTTAGTGTTTATAGAATAATTTTCCTAAGAAAGGCCTCAAAAGAAAGCCAGAACCAGTGGGATTTTCCTCAACCAAACCACTCCAGGTGATCTACTATAACATGTCCTGTGGAATTGTTCCAGGGGGGCAGGTAAAGGCCACCCTGGAGCAGAAGCAGGAACTCTTCTACCCTGCCCCCCAGAGTGATCTGCCATCAGCTGCCCTATGAGTAGCATCCTGATGTGTTTTTTAATTTGTCACTATTGTGTTTTGTGTTCTAAAAATACATAATTGAATGTTGCTTGTAAGCCGTCTTGGTATGATTTATATCCTGAAATGCAATATAGACATAAACATAATTACATTAGTACGTATGAGACACTCTGAATAATTTTGTAATTTGACCTTCGTTTCTCGCTATAATCCTGCCTATGAACACTACACAGCCAACTTTACCACCTGTGGTCTTCTACTCCCTTAAATTACTCCCCGTTTGCACTTGTTTTCCCCATGTTTGGAAGCCCCTCCCTGAACATATGGTATAAACTCAGTTTTCTGAGAACCCATTCATTCCACGTGGGCTCTGTCATAATTATCCCCTTAATCTTCAGTTCCAGCTAGCCAAGCATGTAGCTGGGTTTGCTTGAATTCTGCTTTTCCTCCCTTCCTGTCTTGTTTTTGTAATTTTGTTCATCTCAGATTGTAAGCTACTGCGGGCAGAGATTTTGCCTTTGCAGTTCAGTACGTTGCCATATGCACTGATGACACTGTGCAATAGTTAATCATCTTTATAGCTACCATACAGGTGGCGCTGTGGTCTAAACCACTGAGCCTAGGGCTTGCCGATCGGAAGGTCAGTGGTTTGAATCCCTGTGACAGGGTGAGCTCCCATTGCTCGGTCCCTGCTCCTGCTCCTGTTTTTTATGTTTAATGTTTTATTATGTTTTAATATACAGTGGACACTCGACTTACGAAGGTAATCTGTTCCGACGGGACCGTCGGAAGTCAAAAAAATCGTAAGTCGAGTCCCCATAGGAATGTGTTGGAGAACGCATTCGTAGGTCGAAAAAACCTTCAGGAGTCGAGGAAACCGCATTTAAAACGGCCGCGGCTTCTGATCGGAAGTCGAAAAAATTCGGAAGCGGCGGCCGCTTTGATCCCTCGTAACTCGAAAAATACGGAAGTCGGGGCATTCGTAAGTCGAGGGATCACTGTATGTTGGAAGGTGCCCAGAGTGGCTGGGGCAACCCAATAAGATGTGTGAAGTATAAATAGTAAAATGATCCTTGATGGAGAAATGTTGGAGGGTATGTATTGGTATTCCCTCTTTATAAATGAGGGGTTGGGGCTAAGAGAATGGCTAAAAGAATCTTTTTGCTTTCTGTGTTAGACTCCTTGAAATTGAATTATTTGATTAATGTAAAGTGAAAAAGTTGAGCTATGATTTGTAGAAAATAATTATTCCAGACAGCCTACTGGACAAACTCTGTTCTGCTGTCAGGTGGCACATAGGACCAAGGTTTTAATGGTTTCCTGTTTTTCCAAATGAACTTATTTGCTGAAGAATCCCTTAGTATCTGGCATGGAACCCTGTGCATTGTGCATTCTGTTCTTGTTCAGTGTTAGAAAGCAGATAGGTATAATTAACTCTTGTGACTCAATATCATTCCAGAGAGAACTTCCCTCAAAAAATAAAACCAATATTTGACTACTCTACATCCAGACAGAAGAGAGCAGATTCCAAGGCGTTAAAGCCATTGGCAAACCAAAGGTTCCTGAAACGATATCCATCCATAGCCCCCCCCCCAAAAAAAAAAATCTTGATAAGTTTGGCTTGGCAGATGCACACCCTGACCACACCAGACTCAACAGCTTCTGCATGGTCACAAGCTCTGGCGAGCCACACTTTTCCTTCCTTTCTACCACTTTGTGGTTTCCTAATAGGATTGCAAATCCCAGCCAGAGGGGAATCTGTGCACTCAACTTCTTAAAATGTATTAGCCACATAGCGGCCAAAAAATGAAGCTGCGTGGAGGGGGTGGAGAGCTCAGAAGGGCAGGAGGAAGCTCCTCTGGTCATCTTGACATATAACCTTTCCTCCACTGGTCTCTCCAGAATCAACCCAGAAATAACAGGTGGTAAGCTTATAGGTCCCACAAACAACATAAACTGACACCCATCCTGACAAAATAATTTGCAAACTTGCACAGCTTGAATTCCCACTTATTACATAATCCAGGAGCTAGTGATCTGCTTTACTACCTCTATTTCAATTGCGATTTTCCTGTTATTCCTACAAACTTCCACAACAGCAAGAGTGGCATGCTAGGCTTTCTACTGCTGGGGTAGATACAGAGCCAGTGCCCCAGTACCCAGAAAGGCAGGTGGCAGACCAGGGCAGTGTTCTGGAGATCTGGGGTGGGGATGTCCTGCTTCCTCACATTTCAAGCATTTCCTCCAGCAAGCATCCTAATAATGATAATAATAATTAATAATCAATAATAATAATAAATATGCCGCCTATCTGACTGGGTTGCTCCAGAAACTCTGGACGGCTTCCAAACAAATTATAAAACCACAGTAAAACATCAAACATTAAAAACTTCCCTATACAGGACTGCCTTCAAATGTCGTCAAAAAGTCAACTAATTGTTTATTTCCTTGACATCTAATGTGAGGGCATTTCGCATGGGGGGCTTGACTACTAAGAAGGCCCTCTGCCTGATTCCCTCTCAGGGAAGGAACTGCCAGAAGGCCCTTGGAGCTAGATCTCAGTGTCTGGCTTGAACGATAGGGGTGGAGACGATCCTTTGGGTATACTGGGCCGAGGCCATTTAGGGCTTTAAAGGCTAGCCTCAACACTTCCAACTGAGGCGTACTGGGAGCCAATGTAGATATTTTAGGACCAGTGTTATATGGTCCCGGGGGCAGCTCCCAGTCACCAGTCTGGCAGCTGCATACTGGATTAGTTTTAATTTCCAAGTCACCTTCAAAGGTAGCCCACGTAGAGCGCACTACAGTAGTCCAAGCAGGCTTTTTAGCACTCTGGTGACACAGTGTGCAAGCAGGTAGGGTATCAGCCGTTGTACCAGCTGGAGCCGGTAGACAGCTGCCCTGGACACAGAATTAACCTGCGCCTCCATGGACAACTGTGAGTCCAAAATGACTCCCAGGCTGCACATTTGGTTCTTTATGGGCATATGTACCCCACTCAGGACTAGGGAATTCCCCACACCTCCCTGTTCCTTGTCTCTCAGAACCAGTAATTTTGTCTTGTTGGGATTCCACCTCAATCTCTTGACTGCCATCCACCCCACAACCGCCTCCAGACACTCACAGAAGACATTCACTGCTTTCACTTGTTTCGATTTAAATGAGAGGTACAGCTGGGTTTCATCTGCATACTGGTGAACACCCAGCCCAAACCCCCTATTGACCTCTCCTAGCAGTTTCATATAGATGTTAAAAAGCATGGAAGAGGAGTCAGAGCCCTGAGGCACCCCTCAAGTGAGCACCCAGGGATCCCCAACAGCACTTTATAGACATGGCCGAGGAGGAATGAGTGGGTCCACTGCATAGCAGTGCCCCCAACTCCCAGGCCTCCTAGACGATCCAGGAGGATATCATGGTCAGTATCAAAAGCCGCTGAGAGATCCAGCAGAACTACCGGTAGGAAACTGCTTTCACCTCAGGCCCTGGCCCTGTCCCGCTGGAAGTCATCAATCAGTGCAACCAGGGCAGTTTCAGTCCCATGATGTGTCGATTGCAAGCAGTCCAAATGGTCCACATCCTCCGGGCGTGCCGGGAGTTCTTCTGCGACCACCCGCTCAATCGCCTTGTCCACAAATGGAAGATTTGAGATATTGCAATAAGAGAAACCTGGTTGGCAAGCAGCGGCAAGAACAGAGCCAGCTACCATGTCCAACCAGGTCAATTCCTCCATACACAATCAAGTCACAGATGGCAGTGGTCTTATGAATCATTGACCTGGCATTGCACTTTACTTTAAGGGCATGTGGGACACCCTTGTTGATACTCTTTTTCCAGCTGTGCATTTTCTTCTGGAATCTGTTCTAAGGCTCTCATCAAATAGTCTTTGAAACTTGCTGAGACCATCTATTGTGGGAGCTTACTTAAAGGTAATGCACTTGGTTGCTTTCATGTCAACTTGAAGAATTAATTACCTTGATGCTCTTTGGTTAGAAAGGAGCTGTATCTTCCACTTAATATACTGATAATTCTGGGGACTGATCAATCCTCCATTCTTGAAAATGAGCATGCAATTCCACTCCAAAAGGCTTGGACCATTGCTTTAGGAGGATCCATGCTCAATTCCTGGATGATCCATTTTCTCCCAAGGATCATCATTGGCAATCATGTTTGACATAGTTCACATAGTTCAGAGGGAGGGAGTTGGGAAAGTCTTGGGAAGCAATCAGGATACAACTGGAATATTCACATAAACTAAAATGCTGGTTTTTGTTTTTTTTAAAGGCATGACTGGTACCAAACAGAATCTCATGTAATTGTAACTATTATGATCAAAAATGCAAAGAAGGATGATGTAAACATACAGTTTTCAGAAAAAGAGGTAAGATATGCATAAAATTCAAACTGAAATCAGGCACCCTTAGGTTATAAATGTAGTTCTTTTCAAAATCATTTCTTTGAGTGCAAGAGAGTGTGTGCTTATTGCAGCCCAAGATAAAATCAGCAGCTTTATGCTTGGATGGGGAAAAAGTGAGGCTTTGGGAAATGTTGGTGCAGGTATTATCTGATATTTATATTCTCTGTATTGTTCTGTCATGCTGTTCACTAAATCCTAACTTTAATTATTGGGACTCCAGGTTTGGTTAATTATATTGCAAGTATTCTTGTTTTATCATTTACATATTTTAGACAATAGAATAAAAAAACCAGTGAGTTGCTGCTTTATATTCACACATCTTGCTGGGTATGGAAATGTGTGAAGTATAAAGCAAGAGAAGAAGCTGTGTGTCTTTTGTCCATTTAATTATTTATGGCTTTTGGTAACTTTCTACAGTTAATGCAATTCTTTACCTAAAGAATGCATATCAAACTGACATAACAGGCTTTCTGAGTACCTACTTGATGACTAAGAACATTAATCTTCTGTTTATGTTCTAGCACACTTTGAATTATCTGTTGAATAATTCAATATAAATTGCTGTTTGAAATTCCTCTCTTATACTCGACACAGATTAGATGTTCGCAATGAAAGGTCTTTGCCTTCAGTTTCCTGGGAAATGACGTAAACACTAGGAGGCCTTTTGCTTGTGTTTACTACTGATTATGTTTCGTATTTTTAACAGCTAGATGTATTTGTGAGGCTTTCGTCAGAGGAAGACTACAACTTAAAGCTTCATTTGCTTCATTCCATAGTTCCAGAACAAAGTACATTCAAAGTTCTTTCAAGCAAGGTAATCTTTTAAAGAACAAATTATTTTGTTAGATACTTGTTGCCAGGGTGGATTTGATTTAAATGACGATTTAAATCAAGTCAGTAATACTTGATTTAAATTATATTTTTAACAGAAAGACTCATTCTTGCTGGTATAATCTTAATATTTACAACCAGATGAAGGTTTCATTTTTGGAATAATAACTTTTCAGAGTAGTTTTTACAGTTATATAAAAAAATGCTGATTCAGTTATACTATTAGAAATATGTAGACTGATAATTATGAAATTATTGTGAGGTTTAATAAGTTAACTTTCTATTTGGACAACTTTTCTGCTGTACTTTATTGGAAGGAGAAAATAAATAAATAATCATTTCCTTAATAACAATTTAAACAATTTATTTAACTAAAACAATAACATTATAGCATATGTATCCATGTTTGTTAACTGATGTGGTTAGAGACTTCCTTGTTTGGACAATGTCAGGCAAGCCCTGGGAAGAAGGGCCTGGAACTAGTGTGAACTCTTGTTAGTTGACTGGCAAGCACTTCAAGGTCTCACCAAGGACTTACAGATCCCAGTTACTATTTCCACCCCCCCCCCTTTGGATTTGCTTCTACATTCAGGTGCCTATTCTGTACAGTTAAGTGTCAGTGCATTTGTTGGAACTCAGTGGGATTGGGAAGAGGTTGCCAGCCCTGAAGTGCCTTCAGCACTTGCCTCATATTTCACTTATTCAAGAGCTCCCAATCATACAACCTATTCACACATGTTCTGCAGGGAAATAGCTACTAAAGATAGTTGCTCTGTCTAATTAGAAGGCCAGCCTAGTAGCTCAAAGGGGGCTGGCCAAAACGTCATGCTGCTGCTTGGTGTGCAGCCCAAAGTTCTTACATTTTTCTTATTAAGCACAATCTTCCTTGCAAATATTCATTGAATTACACAGCCTTAAACTGGCATGTTCACTGCACTCAGATTATAAAGCTTTTCCTTGTCTTGGACTAACAAGAGGGCCTCTAAGCAAATGGGCACAAATGTCCTAAAATGTGACATTTATTTTAAAATCTGTTTTTTTAAGTCCTGTCTATTTAAGATAATCCTGAATAACCATTTTTCTTTGGTAATCTTGCATAGACCTTACATTCATATAAAAAACACCATCCATGCTATTTTGAATTTGTTGTTACAAATAGCGAAATTATAAATAAACATGAATACGCTGTGGGCGTTTAACCTAGGGCTTGCTGATCAGAAGGTCGGCGGTTCGAATCCCCGCGACGGGGTGAGCTCCCGTTGCTTGGTCCCTGCTCCTGCCCACCTAGCAGTTCGAAAGCACATCAAAGTGCGAGTAAATAAATAGGAACCACTCTGGCGGGAAGGTAAACGGCGTTTCCGTGCACTGCTCTGGTTCGCCAGAAGCGGCTTTGTCATGTTGGCCACATGACCCAGAAGCTGTACTCCGGCTCTCGGCCAATAATGCGAGATGAGCACCGCAACCCCAGAGTCGGACACGACTGAACCTAATGGTCAGGGGTCCCTTTACTTTAAATGCATGGTGCATTACCAATGAATGCAGCTAATTCAATTTGCACCAAGATGTCTCACAAATAGCATATTTTGCATACAGTGGACCCTCGACTTACGAAGGTAATACGTTCTGACGGGACCGTCGGATGTCGAAAAAATCGTAAGTCGAGTCCCCATAGGAATGCATTGGAGAGAAAAAATTCGTAGGTCGGAAAAAACCCTATCTAAACTTCGTAGGTCGAGGAAACCCTATCTAAAACGGCCGCGACTTCCTTTTGGAAGTTGAAAAAATTCGGAAGCGCGCGGCCACTTTGATCCCTTGTAACTCGAAAAATACGGAAGTCGGGTCATTCATAAGTCGAGGGATCACTGTACATTCATACACTAATGTAGCATAGCTAAATTCGCCAAATGCAGCTCTGTTAGATCATGTTTTTCAATTCACTGAATTTGGTTTTGAAGTTCTGGAAATCTTGCTGACAGATCTTTAAAACTCAGTTATTGGTTTCTTCTGGAACCTCATTAGTAGTTACGTGAAATTGTCGCTTTCACTAGAGGGTGCTAAAATATTGTTTCACGCTCATTGGGTTCAGTTTTTAATAGTGGCTTGGGGGGAAACAATGAATAAATGCGTTCGCTTTGCTTAGTACTTCATTTTAAACCGTTAACTTTCCACCATTATTATTGTTCAAAGTTTATACTCTAATGCATATTTCAAGAGTATTCTAATCTAGGAATAAGAATTCAATACCTCTTTTACTCCTAAAAGTGTTGCAAACACATTTAAAAAGGAATGAATGCAGCCTTAAATAAGCACTGGAAGTTTAGAAAGGTTCAAACTGCTATTTCAGGAGTTTTGACTTAAGACTGAAAGAGCAGTCCTAACCATGTCTACTCAGAAGTAAATCCTTTTGAATTCAGTGGGGCTTACTCCTAGGTAAGTGGGATTAGGATTGCACCCAAAACAGTTATGTAACCTTTTTTGGATTTCTCAGCAGCTTTTAGTATTGTTGACCATGGTATCTGGATAGGTTGTCTTGAGTGGGATGTTGGGAGGCCCTGCTCTGGTGGTTTTGCTCCTTAGACTGTCAGCTCCAGAAGGTGGTGCTGGGGGATTATTGCTTTGGAAGCAGTTAATGCCTTTTGGGTGTCATAAATTAGTATTAAATTAGAATTTTAAACAATGTAAAGTAAGTTAGGACTATTTAGTTGACATACCTTAAAATATTGAAAAGTATGAAATATAGATAATTTTCAAGTAAAACTTTACATCTGTTTAATAGTAAGGGCAACTTTTGAGGGTGAAATCCTGTGATGGGGGGTTTGGGGGTGTCCCCAGGGTGTTGCTGATCCACCTTTCGGCTTGCAGTAGATCTGTCCTTACAATTGTGTTTTCCCGTTGTAGCCATCGATAGCCCTGCTGTTCTTACCATTCCAGCAGTAGCAACAAAAGGGATTATGTGTGAATTCACTGAATCCAAAGTTGGATCAGAGTTAATATAAATATTTAAATAAATAAATCGGATATCACACTGCAGCCAAGTTAGGTTTCCTTAATCATAGTTTGTTGGAATTGAGCTGGTAGCAGCACACCATAGTAGTGAGATGCAGACACACACAACCTCACTGCCTCAGTTTTTCTCTTGGACAACCTCCACCCCCACCTGACCCCCATTGGGACTAAAACTGTGGAAAACACTAGCCTTAGTTTTACTTGGAAGCTAGAACAGGTGTGTACTTGATAGTTTGGAATGCCCTGGTTTAGGGTTAGGGTCAAACAAACTGTAAAATAAATATGTAACAAGAGGAGAACTAGATAAAATCTATTTGTATAGTAATATACATGTTTTTGTATTGTGATTTTGTGTTGTGAAGCACCCTGAGGTCTGCAGGTATAGGGTGGTATACAATTATTATTATTATTGTTGTTGTTGTTGTTGTTGTTAATGTACATACATATACATATTTTTCCCTAAGAAATAGCATTTTTTGTAAAAGTAGAAGTCTATTTTAAATTATTTCTGTTTAGTTCAATGTTTAAAGTAGGAGTTTAGATTCATGACAGGATATTCAAACAGATGACTCCAGGGTGAGCATTTACAAAGGTGCCGTTGTTCTTAGGGCTACAGGGATCTCTGGGTTATCCTGGGTTTGAACAGAACTGAGATTACTCTGCCAAAATTACTCTGCCAAAACGAGTAAGTTTATGCATAAAATTGAACAAGCTGGACTTTAAGTCATATGGCAGACTGTTAACACTGATCTTGGAAGTAAATTATATGTTTGTTTGTAATTGTAAAATGAGTGCTGTGATATTTAGTGTGAAACTTAAAATGCACTTGTAACAGGTGTGGGTAGAGATCATGGTGATATCTCTTCTTTGGCTGATTATAAAAGCGCATAATATAAAATTATCCCAAAATAGAGGGATGAAACCAATATTCTGTATAACTTTAGAATGTATAGTATGTTTAAAAGTCCATGCCTCTCTGCTGAATCATAGTCAGTCCCATTTGTTTTAAATGATACACAGGGTTTTGTTTTGTTTTTACATGTGCATTATCATTATTTAATTGTGTTTCTTGATTTGTCAAATGCGCCTTTTAATCAGTCAAACAAAATATGTTTAACCAGTGGAGGTTAGTCCATAATTTCTACAAGTAAAATTTCAAGCACATTTTTATACAGTTTACCCAAAAATCTCAAAGTCACACTCTTTCATGTCCTCCACGTATTCATTTCTTTCCTTCAGCTTAGAGAGACTCCTGGAGATATTCCTGCCAACCAGCTGCCTGCACCACTCAACCAATCCTAATCCAAAAGTATTGTTGTCGCCAGGAGGTCCCTCCCATCTATTACCAGACAGAAAAACCATGTGATAAATTATATTTCACTAGAATGGCAGGCTCTCCCTCCCTCCGTTGTTTGTAGGTCTGCTGGTATCGTAGACCTTTCAGAATCCTACAACTGTTCTGGGCATGTTCAGAGTGCTTCCTTGCAAGCCACATTAACCTAGAGCTTGTAGCATGTTCTAAGCAGCTTTGTCCTTTTTTGTTTTGCTTATTATTTATTTTGTGACCTTGCTAGAAAGAGGGTGCATTAGGGGCCACAGTGTGAGTCCCTTTCTATAATGTTTTTTTTAAAAAAAATATTATTAAATCATTTCGCATTTCTTTAGGAGGAGAAATTGCCAGTGGCTTGTGTGTGAGTTGTAGCAGCTTTTGTTGCCTGCCTTGCGCAGGTGGGTTGGGTTGGGACAACAAACGTGCTAGAGATTAAGAGAGTTGTTAGTGTCTCCTTGCTCTGGTTTCCCATGGGATTCATAAAGACATATGTGCTGGTAGTGAGTGATTGACTTGAGCACACAGGAGAGAGTTGAGATTGGGGTGGGAGAAATGGCTACGTCAGAACTTTCCAAACTTTTCATGTTGGTGACTTACTTTTGAGACATGCATCATTTTGCGACACAGTAATTCAGTTTTACTAGCAAACTGAAGGTTAAACTAATCCCTTTCCCAGGAAGACCGCGGGGAGCGTTCACGCGACACACCTGCATACTACAGCCGACACACTAATGTGTCATGACACACAGTTTGGAAAGCCCTGGTCTAGGCCATCCATCCCCGCTCCCTACTGCATCCCCAAACGGTGTATTCAATATTTTCCTTTATTCATTAAAAACTGGAGCTGTTGCTGGGTGGGGCAAGGCAGGTTGATTCGAGCCATGTGCAATTCCAGACGAAGAGTGTGTACGTATGTTATGTAGAGATCTGCTTCCTGAATATATCTATTGGGGGGGGCAGTTGTCCTATGTAAAAGGACACATTTTCCCTGTCTCACTCCTAACAATGGTCATCATGCAGGGCGACCAAAGCAGTTTCTGTGCCAAAACCAGGCCTAAACCCCGATTGAAATGGATCTACAAAGTCAGTTTCCTCCAAGAGCGCCTGGATCTAGTCTGTGACCACCTGCTCAAGAACCTCAGCCAGGAAAGAGAGATTAGCAACTGGCTGGTAGTTACTTAGATTTTCCGAATCCAGGGTTTCTTGAGATGTGGTTTTACCACTGCCTCCTTCAAACTGGCAAGGGCCACCCCCTCTCATAAAGAGGCATGAACCACCTCCCTGGCCCAGCCAGCTGTTCCCTCCCTGCTGGTTTTTATCAGCCAAGAGGGACAAGGGTCCAGAGCACAAGTAGCCGCCTTGACTGATCCAAGCACCTTGTCTACATCCTCAAGCCTTACTAACTGAAATTCATCCAATATAATGGGACTAGACTATGCTCTGGACCCCCCTAGAGATTCATCTGCTATAACAGCCGAGTCAAGATCCTGGTGTATGCAAGCAATTCTGTCCTTAAAATGCTTTGCAAACAACTCATAGCTACCTTTGCTTTCACTACCTCCTTTGTGCCAGACTGCAGGAGGCCCTGCACTCCCTGGAAGAGCTCTGCCGGATGACCTACTGAGGCTGCAATGGAGGCAGCCAAGTAGGCCTTCTCTCCTGCCTTCACTGCCACTAGATAAGCTCAATGGTGAGCCCTCACCAGAATTTGGTTGATAGAGCTTAATTTCTAGAGGTATGGAGCCACTATCTTGGAAGCTCTTTCCCTGTCCATAAATGTGAAGAAAATAATTTATAGCAAGGAGATAGTGGCACTGCCACATGTGGCATATGATACATTTTTTCTAAATGAGTTTTGTACATGTCCTGTTGTGAAGAGAACTGCAAGGTAAAAAACTACAGCCCCACCCAATGTCACCAGTTGCCACGTGCTTAACAGACTGAGGAAGTGATTCTGCCATAAGTATAAAAGTAATGCTCAAGCACACTTCCTAGGATTTGTTTTTCAAATCCTTATTTTCACACATAGTCCTAATTACTGTGGCTCTTGCAAGGCAACAGCTGCTTTTTTTGTTGCTCGTTGTTCTGCAAAGCTATAGAAAGGTACAGGCAGAGTTCAAAGAGCACAGCTTCAAGTGAACAAACACATACCAGGATTTGTGGCTTGTTTTGCCTAAGCAGACCACAATCTGTAGTCTAGGTTTGTTTTTCGGCTTACTGATAATTGTTTAGAGCAAAACAAACCACAGTTCCTGGTTCAGCTGTAGCACACAGCCAGGGCTTGTGGTTGGTTTCTCCTGGATGGGGCGGGGGCAAAGTGGCTCTCATCAGCACACCCACAATAAACCATTTACTATGATAAGCAAATTGAGCTAGTGTGTAAATTAGCTTAATTTTACATTTAACTGGTATGGCAGTTAACATTTTTCTTTTTTAAAAAAATTCCACTAGAAAAAAACTACAGGCCTCATTTAGTGCATTAAAATTTGGGTTTTTGTTGTGTGTTCTGTAGATTGAAATAAAAATGAAGAAACCAGAAGCTGTACGATGGGAGAAATTGGAAGGCCATGGAGGTGCTCCTAAACTAAAACAATTTGCGCCTGGTTAGTATGTTCATATTCAGTTCTACAAATTGTACTTTTGCTCTTATCTACACACTTTATTGCACTCTTTTGTTTGTGACAGTCACTTATTGGATTATAGGTCTGTTCTTGGATGTCATCATTATCCATTATTAAACAACAAATTATAGTCCTACTCAAATATCACTTGTAATGTAGCAGAGAGAAGAGAATCAGGAAACTTTGGTCAGGATGCAAACTTTTTTTCCTATTTATTATTTTATTTTAGTTATCAGATTTTTAGAGTTCCTTTCACCGTTGGTCCCAAAGCGGTTTCCAGCCATACAGAATAAAACTAGATACAATTTAAGATCCAAACAATGTAACCTTAAATGGACAGGACAGGCAAAACAGGTCCTCCTGGGAGAACTGGCTGGTCTTTGTTCAATATTTTATTAATTTTCATTTACAAAAATCCAATAAACGCCATATTTTATCAATACCAAATACCAATACCAAATACCAATTCAAATACAAATCAATTACGTAAAAAGGTAAAGGGACCCCTGACCATTAGATTCAGTCGCAGACGACTCTGGGGTTGCGGCGCTCATCTCGCTTTACTGGCCGACGGAGCCGGCGTTTGTCTGCAGACAGCTTCTGGGTCATGTGGCCAGCATGACAAAGCCGCTTCTGGTGAACTAGAGCAGCGCACAGAAACGCCGTTTACCTTCCCGCCTGAGCGGTACCTATTTATCTACTTGCACTTTGACGTGCTTTCGAACTGCTAGGTTGGCAGGAGCAGGGACCGAGCAACGGGAGCTCACCCCGTCACAGGGATTCGAACCGCCGACCTTCTGATCAGCAAGCCCTAGGCTCTGTGGTTTAACCCACAGCACCACCTGAGTCCCTAATCAATTGCATAGTCAATTATAAAATTTGTGTGGCTTCCCACATGCTGTACTTCAAGGTCTACTGATTCCCTTTAATTCTGCCTCCAGACTATTGCTCAAACCATACACAATCCAGTCTTGATAAAAGCCCTTATACCACAGCTACAATAATTGAAGTCAATTCCTATTAACACATACAGTAATTTGTAAATTTGCAAGTGAAGTTCTTTCTGTGTGAGGGTTTAGTTTTTATAAATTGTTCCTATATTTATCAAATATTATGTCCATATTAGTTATTCCTGATCTCCTTTGTGCCTTACGGCTTTGTTGACTCAGAGTTATTCTGGAGAGATCTCTCTCTTTTGTTCTCAACTCTTCTGATTGCAGCTGTAAAATTCCATACTTTCGATTTCAAGCAGGGAGTTGGCTAACGTCCTGCCAGAGCCCTGGCAAGCCTCAAAGTTCTCCCCTCCACGTCCAAAGCAATTAATTATAATTACTTATAGAAGAATGATCTGGGATCCTGCTAGAACCCCAGCAGGTCTCCAAAGTCCAGTCCCTCCTCCCCTCAATCAGAGGGAAAGTAAAAAATTAACTCCACAGAGGCTCCAAGCCCTTTTTATAATTATTCCAAACGTTAATATTTTCCTCACACAGTCCCGTTTGTCATTATATTCCATATCTATACTTCCATCTCCTTTCCTCTTCACTTGCTGTAAAGAACAAAATAAATAAAAGGCATTCTCGGGGGGGGGTTGCCGAGTCATTTATGTAAGAAAGGATTTATAATGAAGTGATTGGCTTCCCTCCCCAACACATACTGTCTTTTAGCTCGAATGAAGTCATCTTTCCAATTTAAATCTGTACGACCTGGTAGCTATTTCGATTCAGCAGTCCTTAATCTTGTCCCATCATTGCCAGCACGCGTCTGTGCATTAATCCTAATTAATCTCTTAATGAACAGAAGAACTGCTGCTCTTAATGGCAGCATTGAAGGGTTACTGAGAGGCAAAGTACTTTTGCACTCAGTGTCTCCCTGCTTCCCACATCCATGTTGGAGCGAAAGCCAGGTACCGAGACAATCTGCGAGTGAAGCTCTTTCCCCCAGACCCTGGGGGGAGTTTACAAAGATAATGACCCTCTATCATCTTTGTTTATTGCTTCGCCAACAATCTCCTGTTGTCGTTGGAGCTGCACCATTAAGGGAACCGGAAGCAGAGAACTGGCTGGTCTTGACTAGATGATAAAAGGCCAGTAACAAACAGCATTGCCACCCACGTTCTTAGGGAGGAAGAATTCCCAAGTCAGGGCACAGTCACTGAGACAGTCCTGTCCAGCATTGCAAGCAATACTTGCCAGTGGCACTGTGACCAACCACCCTCTCCACAAGTGGACCTCAAGGCTTGTGCTGGCTGAAACAGGAAGACACACCACCAAGTGTCCAGGTCAGAAGTCTTTATATGCCAGCATCAACACATTGAATTGGGCCTGGTATCATATAGGGAGCCAGAACAGATCTGGTGCCCCGTGGCTTCTCATGGGAGCACCTGCCCAAACTCTAGCAGTAACATTCTGTACTAGCTGCAGTTTCCTGACCATCTTCAAGGGTAGCCCCATGTAGGTGTCTTGAATTGATTCCTGGCTTGTAAGCTTCTTCTCTGCTGGTAGTCTTTTCTCTTTCCTCTCTTGAGAAGAGAAGAGCTTGAGATGGTCTTTGCTTGATGGGTCATAATTGATGTTTACCTTGTAAAAGCAATTTTTTAAATTTGATTTTCAAAATTATAAACATACAACAAAAAACATTTCAAAATCCAAATATTGAGATTACTCTGAATCTCATAACTTTCCCCCATCCCTTCCCTGGGTCCTAATGATAATATTTACAACTGCATATCAATATTATCCAAATTTTTATCCTTCTAAATTATCCATACTTTATGTTACTTTACAAGTGTGGTTAAAACCCTGCTAATGTTTTAACCTGCTTGCAGTGGTCTCTTAAATAAATTATAAACTTTTCCCATTCTTTTTTAAAGTTCTTATCTTCTTGGTTTCTGAGCTTCCCAGTTAATTTTGCCATTTCGGCATAGTCCATCAACTTGGTTTGCCATTCTTCTCTGGTCAGGGTTATCTCTTCCTTCCATCTCTGGGCTAATAGTATCTGTGTGGCTGTTCTTTTCTGTTCCTTTGGTATCTCAGTACCTATAATTCCTAATAGGAGAGCTTCTGTTTTTTTAACAAAAGTTATTTTTAAAAAATTTTCCATTTCATTATATAGCATCTCCCATAAATTTTTCATTACTTTACACGTCCACCACATATGATAAAAGGTACCTTCTTTTTCTTTACATTTCCATCAAGTATTTGTGCTCGTTCTGTACATTTTTGCTAACTTAACAGGAGTCAAATACCACCGTTACATCATTTTCATGTAATTTTCTTTCAGTGAACAACATGCTGTGAATTTCAAATCTGTTTTCCATAGCCTCTCCCAGCCTGCCATTTGTATATTATGTCCCAAGTCTTTTGCCCACTGTATCATCACCAATTTGACCTGTTCTTCTTTTGTATGCCATTCCAGGAGCAAATTTTACATTTTTGACAATAAGAAAATCAATTTTTTAGGGTATGGGAGAAATATAAAGACTTATTAGAACAAAAAACACTGTGGTGGCTCTCCCCGTTATCTTTGAAAAAATTAAACATATAGAGAGCTGTTAACCGAAGTAGAAAAACAGGTAAAATTAAAAGACTTTGAAGAGATAAGAGAACTGGTAACAGACTGCTTACAGTATCATCAATTAAATGATATTTTTAAAACAGATAAAAAGAAAGGTTTTAGTTATGATTTATCAAGATTTCAAAAAGATGTTTTAGAAAATATAAAATTATTATGTGATACTTTCATACCATAAGTATGCATGCCATCCAATCTGTTGTCATGTTCTTCTAAATCTAAAATGTCTCCATTTTTCAAAATTATCCATTCCCAGATCCAGCAAATGCAGGATGCCTTATAATATAATTTTGTCTTTTCTTATGTGAATGCTCCTTTTAGTTATTGGAAAGGTGGGAAGGTTCCTCTGAGGAAAGATTACAACATTTGGGGTTTTTGGTTTAGAGAAAAGGAAAGTAAGAGGAGGCATGCTAAGCATATTTAAAATATGCATGGCATGGAGAAAGTGGGTGGAGGGAGATTTTTCACCCTCATAACATGGCAACTTGTGGACATTCAATGAAACTGAATGTTGGAAAAACCAGGACAAACAAAAGAAAAGACTTGTTCACACACCACATAGTTAAACTGTGAAATTTGCTTCCACAAGCAGGAATAATAATAATAATAATAATAATAATAATAATAATAATAATAATAATTTATTATTTATACCCCGCCCATCTGTCTGGGTTTCCCCAGCCACTCTGGGCGGCTTTCAACAGAACATTAAAATACAACAATCTATTAAACATTAAAAGCCTCCCTAAACAGGGCTGCCTTCAGATATCTTCTAAAGGTCTGGTAGTTGTTGTTCTCTTTGTTCTCTGAAGGGAGGGCGTTCCACAGGGCGGGCGCCACTACCGAGAAGGCCATCTGCCTGGTTCCCTGTAACTTGGCTTCTCGTAGTGAGGGAACCGCCAGAAGGCCCTCGGCACTGGACCTCAGTGAACGATGGGGGTGGAGACACTGAACGATGGGGGTGGAGATGCTCCTTCAGGTATACTGGACCGAAGCCATTTAGGGCTTTAAAGGTCAACACCAACACTTTGAATTGTGCTCGGAAACGTACTGGGAGCCAGTGTAGGTCTTTCAAGACCGGTGTTATGTGGTCTCAGCGGCCACTCCCAGTCACCAATCTAGCTGCCGCATTCTGGACTAATTGCAGTTTCCGGGTCACCTTCAAAGGTAGCCCCACATAGAGCGCATTGCAGTAATCCTAGCGAGAGATACCAGTAACTAGAGCATGCACCACTCGGGCGAGATAGTCTGCAGGCAGGTAGGGTCTCAGCCTGCGTACCAGATGGAGCTGGTAAACAGCTGCCCTGGATACAGAATTAACCTGCGCCTCCATGGACAGCTGTGAGTCCAAAATGACTCCCAGGCTGCGCACCTGGTCCTTCAGGGGCACAGTTACCCCATTCAGGACCAGGGAGTCCTCCACACCTGCCCGCCTCCTGTCCCCCCAAAACAGTACTTCTGTCTTGTCAGGATTCAACCTCAATCTGTTAGCCGCCATCCATCCTCCAACCGCCTCCAGACACTCACACAAGACCTTCACCGCCTTCACTGGTTCTGATTTGAAAGAGAGGTAGAGCTGGGTATCATCAGCATACTGATGAACACCCAGCCCAAACCCCCTGATGATCTCTCCCAGCGGCTGCATATAGATGTTAAAAAGCATGGGGGAGAGGACAGAACCCTGAGGTACCCCACAAGTGAGAGCCCAGGGGTCTGAACACTCATCCCCAGCCACCACTTTCTGAACACGGCCCAGGAGGAAGGAGCGGAACCACTGTATAACAGTGCCCCCAGCTCCCAACCCCTCTAGACGGTCCAGAAGGATGTTGTGGTTGATGGTGTCAAAAGCCGCTGAGAGATCCAGCAGAACTAGGAAACAGCTCTCACCTTTGTCCCTAGCCCGCCGGAGATCATCGACCAGTGCGACCAAGGCAGTTTCATTCCCATGATGAGGTCTGAATCCCGATTGGAAGGCATCCAAATGGTCCGCTTCTTCCAGGCGTGCCTGGAGTTGTTCCGCAACTACTCGCTCAGTCACCTTGCCTAAGAATGGAAGATTTGAGACTGGGTGATAGTTGGCCATATTGGCCACATCCAAAGATAGTTTTTTAAGAAGCGGTTAAATAACCGCCTCTTTTAGCGGGTCTGGGAAGGCTCCCTCGCAAAGAGAAGCATTCACCACCCCGCAAAGCCCATCGCCCAGCCCTTCCCGGCTAGCTTTTATAAGCCAGGATGGGCAAGGATCAAGGAGACAGGTGGTTGGTTTCACTCGTCCAAGCAGCCTGTCCACATCCTTGGAGGTAACAGGTTGGAATTGATCCCACACAACTGGACTAGGCAGGACCCTAGCACTCTCCCGCCCCGGCGCTGCTCCCACGGTGGAGTCTACCTCTTCTCAAATCTGAGCAACTTTATCTGCAAAAAACTTTGCAAAATCATTGCAGGAGATCATGTGGCCCGTACTGGGCCCTGATGGAGCAGGTGGTTCCGCTTAATTGTGAACCACCTGAAAAAGTCTCCTGCTGCTGTTTTCTGCAGATGCAATAGAGGCGGTGAAGAAAGTCTTCTTCGCCGTCGCTACCGCCACTTGGTAGGCTCGACATTGAGCTCTAACCTGTGTCCAGTCAGATTCAGAATGAGTTATCCGCCACCGGCGCTCTAGCCGTCTCAACGATTGTTTCATCGCCCTCAGCTCCTGGGAAAACCACGAGCCTGTCCGGGCTCCATGCAATCGGAGAGGGCGCTTCGGAGCCAAACAGTCAATAGCCCTGGTTAACTCCGCATTCCAGCGGGTCTGATCGATGGGTCTGATCTACAAGGCTGCTCTTATGTTCATGGGGTGGGGAGAGAAGGAGCACAGGTAGAGAACAAAAAAGTAGAACTTTTCACTGGCTTTTGTGTATAGAGTGACATTTGCAAGTGAACTGAGTGCTTGGTAGAGCCCAGCATGAATCTGCTGTGGAACAAAAGCTGCCCTCTTTTGTTCCCTCTTCTGCATTATGTAGCCTGTTGTTGGAAGACTGGGAAGGTGTGAGTTAGAGGATTGATTGTGTTTGTGGTGTGGGAGAGAGGCCAAACAGATGCATATTATGTTTGGGGGGGCGAGAAAGAGAACCCCAATGGATATGTGTATGTAGGAGAAAGGTGTGTGGCTTCAGCCCCACTCAACAGGGGCATGTAGTTCCTGAGAAGAGAATTCACAAGGACCCATAGCCTTTGAATTAGAAAAGATTCCCAGCCCCTGCTCTGGCTTTTATGGTCCTGTTTGAGTAAGGAATGCGAAGGGAAATACATGCTTCAGTAAACTCAGCTATTTGGAGCTGTTGCCTTCTTTTCAGTCTGTACATGCTAAAGTCCACCACTGTTCATCTGCGATAGGCTGTGATATATTGTTGGGATCAATCTGTTCTCTCCATTTTCCAGTTTCAGATGCAACACACCTTTATCCTTCATCCTCTCATTATACAAGGAATTGGGACAAATTGGTAGTTGAGATCAAAGAAGAAGAGAAGAATGAAAAGTTGGAGGGGGATGCAGCTTTAAATAAACTGTTCCAGCAGATATACTCTGATGGCACAGATGAAGTGAAACGTGCCATGAACAAATCTTTTGTAAGTTAACATGAGATTTTCTGAGTTGTGTTTCATTTATTATGACTGCAAATGTAACATCAATACTGTTTGACAAGGAAGCCTGTCATAGAATCATAGAGTTGGAAGGGACCCCACCAAGGATCATGTGGTCCAACGTCCTGTGATGCAGATATGGCTGTTTCTGAGAGTTGGAGAACCATGAAATAATAGGAAATTATTTTGCAGGTGGGAGGGTGCATTGAACTTCTCTTCTTCCAAACCCTTCCACCACCACTGATCTGCTTAGCAACTGGGCCACTGTGTCTCCTTCTCACCTGCAGAACTCTGTCTACTTGATTCTTGGATTATTCCTTTTTTTAAAAATAATTGACAAATGTGTGTTTTCCTGTTTCAGATGGAGTCTGGTGGGACAGTTTTGAGCACAAACTGGTCTGATGTGGGTAAAAGGAAAGTAGAAGTCAATCCTCCAGATGACATGGAATGGAAAAAATTCTAACTTATTCATGTGCCGCTTTGTGCTGCCCATATTTGTGTATTTACCATTGTGTGTGGACACAGCATCCTTGAAGCAGAAGCATTGAATGTTCATTTGAAGATTATTCCTGTCATCTTACCGTGATATGCTCTAGGAAGACCTTTCTCTGCAGGTCTTTGAGGAATTGAAGTCTCTTACCGCTTCTGTCCTTGAAGGGGTTTTTTTGGGAGATAATACGAACCTATCATAACACACATTTTCTGCTGGATTGCTTGGTTATGTATTTGGAGAGTTAGCAAGACTTTTAATGGGCCACCTAGGATTATTGCCTTATTAATACACAAAAATTCTTTAAATAATTTATTCGCTCTGGTGATTTTGGGGGTAAATACACTTTTCACCTACAGTGTTAAGATTGTTTGCTGTTTAGCTCTGCATACAAATAAAACTGTAAATATATAACTTTTCCAAAAATATCTTAGGCTCATTCTTTGTCAAACTAAAACAGTTGCAGAAAGCAAATTTGCATTTCTTGAGTTACGTAGCCTGTGGATAGGCCTCCTCTGTGCTAAAATTAGGATCTTAGTACAGTGTTACTTCGGTTTAAGAACAGTCCTGTTTACAAACGATTCGGTTTACGAACTCCGCAAAACCAGAAGTAGTGTCCTGGTTTGCGAACTTTACCTCGGTCTAAGAATGGAAGTCGAATGGTGGAAGGGCAGTGGGAGGCCTCATTAGGGAAAATGGACTTCCGGAACGGATTAAGTTCGTAAACTGAGGTACCACTGTACCTCATTCGATTTACTGTATATTCCTGCGTATAAGACTACTTTTTAACCCAGGAAAATCTTCTCAAAAGTCGGGGGTCGTCTTATACGCCGGGTCGTATTTCTTATACGGCGAGTATATCCCAAACTCTATATTTTAACTGGGAAAGTTGGGGGTCGTCTTATACATAGAATCATAGAGTTGGAAGAGACCACAAGGGCCATCCAGTCCAACCCCCTGCCAAGCATCTTATGCCCAGTCATCTTATACGCCGGAATATACGGTACAATAAACATAGCAGACATTGCTCTATAGGCATTATATATAGTGTATTTTTATAATATAATAGAAATAAACGGAATAAGCACGTAACAAGAGGCTAACCACCGTATCATAACCATAGCATAACCACCGTATATGATATCTGTCCCCTAAGCCCACACTGTCCTCCTCCCATGCAACCACATGGAACGGCATTGAGTTTCACCTTCCTTCCATCTTGACTTATTACTGTGGGTGAACCAGGGTTCATCTCTTATAACAAAAGTTTCACAACAAGCCAAGTTCAGACTACGATTTATGTTTGATAGGGGAACGGTCTCCGCCTGGAGGTGGTGGACTCTCCTTCCTTGGAGGTTTGTAAGCAGAGGTTGGATGGCCATCTGTCAGGGATGCTTTAAGTAAATTCATGCATTATAGGAGGTTGGCCTAGATGACCCTTGGGGTCCCTTCAAACTTTACAAAGCTTTATGAAGCTGATTTGTTACACTAACCAGAGTTTGTTATATCCCATGGCTCAATAATAAGCCAAGGTTCAATGAAAGCAAAACTAAACACTTGCTTTAGCGGTCTGCCTCATGGGAATCCTTTGAAGCAAGAGGATGTTCAGAAGTAGATTGTTAAGGGTCCGGGTGGGGCAGGATAGAAAAATGCACAGTGAGTGTGCTGAAGCCCTTGGGGACAAACGGCACATTGTGTCATAGGCTCTGGTAGCATTCCCTTTCAAACTTTTCAGCCCCAAAGGTGTTCTGTTAATTTCCTAGACTGGGAAAGTGGATTGAGAGTCCTGTCCCCCCATTGCTGCCCTCAGACTATGTACAGTTTTGTTTTGTCCCCCTGTTACCTCTGGTCAAACAGGTTTGGCAGTGTTTTGAAACAGAACACGCATCTCCAGAACCTGTTTACCACTGGGGAAAGCAGAATGAGTCTATGCATTGTGAACAGAAAAATCTCTTTCAAATCATCTGCAACTCTCTGAGGGGCAGGGACACACACAGGTGGTTGGGGGGGGGGTTGTTGCTGTTGATTTTTTGTATATTTTTAGATTTTGTGATTTATGTGGAAATCGTTCAGTTTGATGGTGTATTATGTTTTAGTTACTGCTTACAGCTACTTTTGTTATGTTTTGGGTTTTTTTTCATGTTGTAATCTGCCTTGAGCATGGTTTGAAAGGCAACACGTAGACCAATAAACAATAAAGGCACTAATTCATTCAACATAACAAACACATAATAACATCAGAATCTCCAAAGATAATGTGCGTAATATAGTCTTTTTAGCAACAACTGCAATAATATTCTTCTGGCAATGCAGTAAAAAGTATTTAGATGCACGTCGATATACGTAGATACACGTGGAATGGTGCCAAGGCGATCGAAAGGACAGTGATCCGGATAATAGCACTGTTTCGAATGAATCTTCCTCGGCAGTAGCACTTCAGTGAAAAGAATAGACCTCTATGGAGCAGTGGTCATAAACCTATGTTTACTGTCCTTTCGATTGCCTTGGCACCATTCCACGTGTATCTACGTATATCAACGTGCATCTAAAGATTCTGATGTTATTATGTGTTTGTTATGTTGAATGAATTAGTGCCTTTATCATTTATTGGTCTACGTGTTGCCTTTCATTGTTCTAGTTTCAGAGTTTGCAACACGGGTTAATTGGTTGTTGACTTGAGCATGGAAAGGTGGCTTACAGATATGTACATATAGATGGATGTTCCAATTCAGTTGTATCATTTTTTGAGATCTAGTCAGTTCATTAGAATTTTTACAAATCTAAGTCCAATGAGGCATTAAGCATTTGATTGTCTATAAATAATTGTTGAATAGACGTATATGGGGGGAGGAGGTCAGTGAAATGGAACTACCAGTAGATGAGTTTTCTACTTCTATTAAATGTTTTTCAGCTTCAGGTTTTGCAACAAAGCATTGCAATGTTTTCTAAGACTTTGCTTTGAATTGTTCATGTAGGATTGAAATGTAGTGATTGAAAGGAGGCGTATTATTGAGTTGTTTTTAAAAAAAATATTTTAGTAAAGATTTGCTGACGTGCACATAGTTTTTGCATGTATAGAGGTATCCACAAATCAAAGTGAACAATGTATATTAGCAAGTTTTCTATAATGAACAGCTAAAGTTTGTTCTTGTATGGAAAAAAACATCCCTATAGATAAAAACAAAGCAAAGCCTCTTAACAGTTTTCAGCTTCATTTAAATATGTTTTCACATATTTGCATTTACTCACTTAGCTTAAGGCAAAATAATTGCTTTTGGCCTTTGAGGGAAATGTAATGCATATATAATGGTTTTGCCTCGAGGTAAAAACTTGTACTAGTCAAGCTATAAAACATCTCATCCTTCTCAGATGTCTCTATTAATGCTACAACAAGGCACCATATTTTTCGCTCCATAAGACGCACTTTTTTCCTCCTAAAAAGTAAGGGGAAATGTCTGTGCGTCTTACGGAGCGAATGTGTGGTCCCTGGAGCTGAATTGCCCAGGGGCAAAAGCAGATTGTGCTTTTTTTAAAAAAAAGAGAGAGAAGGGGGTGTTGAAAGGAAGCCCGCTGCTCAGCAAACGATCGGGGAGAGAGATAAGAGAGAGAGATTCCAGCCCTGCCCCCTTGCAGAGGGAGGCTGTTTCCCCAGCGACATGTGACTGGCTGATTAGATTATCTGTCTGGAAACTGTAGAAATGGCTTCCTGAAGCTGCAGAACTGTGAGTTAAACCCCATAAAACAGGGGTTCTGGGAAACATATTTGTATAGGGGAAATGAGCAAATTTCAGGACACAGATAATATTAAGTCACATGGGCCCAAAGCACAAGATTGTTAAAGTGATACATCTCAGAGCTTTGTCCTGTGTTGTGGCCTATTCCCACAAAAAGCACAAGGACCTTCTTGAAGCAATTTCTTACTATGTAGCAATTGGATCTTGTCCCCAGGTTGCTAGCTACAAGAGTGGGAGGTGCTCCACTCCAGTTTCCCCCCCTATTGCTCCACTCTGCTCTTCCCCTGCCTTCCCTCCATTGCCCTATGTCTTCTGCCTCCCTTGAACTCCTGCTTGCTGAAGCAGAGGTCCTTGCAGACATGGAAATTTTAAAACAAATTTCACTGCAGTGTGGTTGAGTGTATATGATTGAGGAATATGACAACCGTGAATGTGCACTAAAGGCAAAAATTGTGCTCAACAAAGCATCACAATGGAGACCCATAGGTTTCTCTGAAAAATAGGGAGGAAAGAAAGCCATCCAAGATTAATGATTCCACCCCTCCTGCCCCTGATAAAACCAACAGAGCACTTATGAGCCAGAACCCTTCCACATCTGGTTATGTTCCTCCTGGAAAGCCAGTTGCCATTGGGGGGGGGGGAGGAAGGACTGTAGTCGTTGAGAAGAAGGTTGAAGGAATGGAAATGGAACCTCTGATACAGGTGATACTCAAAAAATTAGAATATCGTGGAAAAGTTCATTTATTTCAGGAATTCAACTTAAAAGGTGAAACTAACATATGAGATAGACTCATGACATGCAAAGTGAGAGATGTTTATTTCTCTCCTTTATTTGTCATAATTGTTATGACTGTGGCATACAGCTGATGAAAAACCCCAAATTCACAATCTCAGAAAATTAGAATATAAAATGAAATCAACAAAACAAGGATTACAAATAGAACAATATTGGACCTCTGAAAAGTAGAAGCATGCATATGTACTCAGTACTTGGTTTGGGCCCCTTTTGCATCAATTACTGCCTCAATGCGGCGTGGCATGGATGCTATCAGGCTGTGGCACTGCTGAGGTGTTATGGAAGACCAGGATGCTTCAATAGCGGCCTTCAGCTCTTTAGCATTGCTCGGTCTCATGTCTCTCATCTTTCTCTTGACAATGCCCCATAGATTCTCTATGGGGTTCAGGTCAGGCGAGTTTGCTGGCCAATCAAGCACAGTAATCCCATGGGCATTGAACCAGGTTTTGGTACTTTGGGCAGTGTGGGCGGGTGCCAAGTCCTGCTGGAAAATGAAGTCAGCATCCCCATAAAGCTCATCTGCGGAAGGAAGCATGAAATGCTCCAAAATCTGGTAGACGGCTGCGTTGACCCTGGACTTAATAAAGCACAGTGGACCAACACCAGCAGATGACATGGCTCCCCAAATCAACACAGACTGTGGAAACTTCACACTGACTGGACTTCAAGCATCTGGCATTGTGTGCCTCCCCATTCTTCCTCCAGACTCTGGGTCCTTGGTTTCCAAATGAGATGCAAAAGTTGCTCTCATCAGAAAAGAGGACTTGAGACCACTGAGCAACAGACCAGTTCTTTTTTTCTGTAGCCCAGATAAGACGCTTCTGACGTTTCTTGTTCAGGAGCGGCTTGACAAGAGGAATACGACATCTAAAGCCCATCTCCAGGATCCGTCTGTGTGTGGTGGCTCTGGATGCACTAACTCCAGTCTCAGTCCACTCCTTGTGAAAGTCCCCAACACGTTTGAATGGTCCTTTCCTGACAATCCTCTCCAGGCTGCGGTCATCCCCTGCTGCGTGTGCACCTTTTTCTTCCACATTTTCCCCTTCCGCATAACGTTCCATTAATGTGCTTTGATACAGCACTTTGGGAACATCCAACTTCTTCCGCAATTACCTTTTGAGGCTTTCCCTCCTTATGGAGGGTCTCAATGATGGTTTTCTGCACAGTTGTCAGGTCAGCAGCCTTCCCCATGATTGTGATTCCTACTGAACCAGACTGGGAGGCTCAGGAACCCTTTGCAGGTGTTATGGATTGAGTAGCTACTGCACCTTTTCACAATATTCTAATTTTCTGAGATTGTGAATTTGGGGTTTTCATCAGTCCAGTATACCTGAAGGAGCGTCTCCACCCACATCGGTCAGCCCGGACACTGAGGTCCAGTGCCGAGGGACTTTTGGCGGTTCCCTCACTGCGTGAAGCCAAGTTACAGGGAACCAGGCAGAGGGCCTTCTCGGTAGTGGCACCCGCCCTGTGGAATGCCCTCCCTTCAGATGTCAAAGAGAACAACAATTACCAGACCTTTAGAAGACATCTGAAGGCAGTCCTGTTTGGGGTGGCTTTTAATGTTTTATAGATTATTGTATTTTAATGCTCTGTTGAAAGCCGCCCAGAGTGGCTGGGGAAACCCAGCCAGATGGGCGGGGTATAAATAATAAATTATTATTATTATTATTATTATTATTATTATTATTATTATTATTATTATTGGCATGTACCAGTTTCATAGCAGCACACGGGACTTAATTTTTTTATTTAAGCATACTGAATAAGGGATGCGGGTGGCGCTGTGGTCTAAACCACTGAGCCTAGGGCTTGCCAATCAGAAGGTTGGCGGTTCAAATCCCCGCTACGGGGTGAGCTCCTGTTGCTTGGCCCCTGCTCCTGCCCACCTAGCAGTTCGAAAGCACGTCAAAGTGCAAGTAGATAAATAGGTACCGCTCCGGCAGGAAGGTAAACGGCGTTTCCGTGCACTGCTCTGGTTCGCCAGAAGCGGCTTTGTCATGCTGGCCACATGAACCGGAAGCTGTCTGCAGACAAACGCCGGCTCCCTCGGCCTATAGAGCGACATGAGCGCCGCAACCCCAGAGTCGTCTGCAACTGGACTTAATGGTCAGGGGTCCCTTTACCTTTAAGCATACTGAATATAGCACGATTCTTTTGTACTTCCATATAGGGCTGCCCTTGACTGACTGGTTGACTGACTTACAGGTGGGTCGCTGAGAGCCAAGTCACCTAAAATGTTTGCACTGTCTTCCAATTACTTCCTGACTACAATGCAACATAATTGGCCATGAAGCTCTTGACAGCTTTGTCCTTGTGCAACTCAGCATCTGCTTTCTCTTTTCTATAATGATGAACAAAAATTATTTTCCTGGCTGTACTTCCTGCACACTCAAACATGAAATCAGGCAACCTTGGCAATCATAGCAGTTGCCCCACAATTGTGGAAAACCCTTTCCAAAGAACTGGGGTTATAGTGTATACTAGTAAATTAAGCCCGTTGAAATAACGGGGGCTAGATATGTGTTGAAACATGTTAACACGCGGTCAAACCCCCACCCACACCTCCACAAACATTTCGGCTCCCTCTCCCTCCCCCTCCCACACCCATCCCCCCCACACCCATGTCCCCCACCTCCACTCCCAGTTCGCCTCCCTCTCCCTCCCCCTCCCACACCCATCCCCCCCATCTCCCCCACCTCCACACACAGTTCGCCTCTCCCTCCCTCCCCCTTCCCCCCCACCTCTCTCTCTCACACACACACATTTACAGACATTAATCCCTCACAATCTTTCTCTCTCTGAGACATACTCTGACACACACACACACACACACACACACTCTTTCTGTCACACTTACAGACATTAATCCCTCACAATCTCTCTCTGGGAGTGCTCGAGGCAGTGTGTGTGAGAAGGGGGAGCGCAAAGTGCGTGAGCGAGGGAGACGGGGAGCGCTCGCGCGCTGTCTCTTTAAGCCGCTCACTCAGGAGCCTGGGCGCGCCGCTCTGCTCTCCCTTCACTCGCGCAGGGGAGCTTCCTCAGGCAGACGCGGACACGGGCACTCCGGCTCCTTGCTCCGGCAGAGACCCTCCGCGGGGCGCAGCCCGCTAGCCTCTCCCTGCCCCCTCCCTCCTTCGCCAGCCTGATTCAACAGGCGTCATGGACCACGGCCCCAAAGAAGGGGACTCGGCCGGGGCAGCTGCTGGCGATGCCGCTCGAGGGGCTGCCGCCGCCTCCTCCTCCGGCGGCGTGGTGGTGCAAGTGCGGGAGAAGAAAGGACCGGGACCCGAGGCGCGGAGGCGCCCGGCGGCAGCAGCCGGGGCGAGGAGGTTGCGTTGGCGGCGTCGGGCCCCCGGGGCAGCCGCGGCCTGCTCGGTCCCGGCTGTTGGCGCTGGGCTCACTCGGCCTGTGCCTGCCGCCGCCGCCGCCACTGCTCCTCTTTCCCCGGCCGCTGGCAGGCGAGCGAGAGTCCCGCGTCGGGCGGAGCTCCTTGCCGGGCAGGCTCCTCGCGGCGGCCAGGGGAGCTCCAGAACCGCCGCCGCTGCCACCAGCCGAGGCCAAGAGTGTCCGGGCCGGGCGAGGGCCTCGGCAGTCTCCGAGGCGGCGGCAGCGGGTGAGCGCAGGCGGACAGGGGCATAACGGTAGCGCGCTCAGCTCCATGCGAGGCGGCGGCAGTGAGGCAACTGACGACGCGCATGCACCGCCGCCGCCTCTCGGAACGCCCCCCTCTCCAATCCCTACTCCAATCCCTGCGTCCGTCTCCGACATGCGCAGTTAAAATTTCCACTGACACACGGACGCGGACGCAGGGACATTAGGGAATTATTATATAGGATATATCCAGTAGCAACACTTTGCCAAAGTTTGAGCTTCTTCTAGAAAATATACAATAGTTTAATTGAATGACTTCTTTTTCCCCACATTTGTGCCATATAACACTTCTTTCCAACACATCGATGAAATATTTTTGGGTGAGGTGAGTATGGAGAAAGGCTTCTGAAATGGAATCAAAGCCGATCGTTTTATACAGTTTTAATCTTTTGAATCTTAGCTCCGTCAGCAGAGCGGGAGACTGGTTTGTGTTTGAGCCCCACGTTGGGCAAATGATTTCTGCATTGCAGAGAGTTGGATTGGTGACCCTTATGATCCCTTCCAGCTCTACAGTTCTATAGCAATATTTTTAGGGCTTCTCTCTCCCTTGCCCCATTTCTCATTGTTGCCTAGTGTCAGGTATGGAGTGGCTCACAGCAGATGCTGGAAGATTTCAAATGTCTCTGTGTAGTATCTCCACACAGTAGAAGTATATGTTCTGCATCTGGAGGCTATTAACTATTACGTTAATCCTATTTTCCACTAAAGAAACTTTCAAAGCCGCCATTTGCTGGAAACAACACAGCCTCTGCCTGGGCTACTTTGATGCGCAGGTCTCCTGAAGGGACTTTGATTTTTTTTCTGTGAACCGCCCTGAGACCTCCGGGTATAGGGTGGTATATAAATTCAATAAATTAAAATAATAATAATAATAAAATTGATGGGCTTCGTTGGGCCCTTCTGTGCAACAGCCCTGTATTTGGATTCTGCCACTGCCCTCACCCCCTCCAGCTGCTCAGTGAGAAAAGTGGGATGTAATTGGTTTCTAACAGCTTCTTAATGATCCTCTGGTTCTATATGAATAACAACAAAGAACAGCTTCACTTATTATTTATTTGTCAAGTGCCACATAGTTGAAAGCTACTCCCCAGAGCATTAGGTTTAGTAATCTAATTGGACACATGTTCACATCTATTTAATAACAGACGGCTTGGGTAGGAGAGGATGAATTTTGAAGGGTGAAGGAGTTGATCTGGCTCAGAATGTATAAGATTCCTTTTTTAATTTTCACTTTCAGCGGGTCTTGGAGGTGATTATTTTCAAGAAGGCTTCTAGGTTTCCAATACTTTATTTGTAAAACTAATAAAATATTACCATGAGGTTTTAACTTTACTTACATCTACATCAGCCAATGTCATTTTCTGGGATAATTTAACATACATACAAACAGATTCACTTGCAGAGATATTCTTGCTTCTGTTTGGTTGCCCAGGACAGCCTCCTGCCCTTCCCTCTTCCTTCACACCACACCCAAGATGCGAGCAACCCACCAGCTGCAGGGCATGATCAGCCGGCAAGCGGAACGGCAGCCTTGGTAGTTATAAGGCCATGGGTAGTATCCCAGGAGAGGTTCACAGATCCGCTGGCAATGTGTGTAGCTCCGTCTGCACTCAATGCAGCAGACTCCTTCATGGTCTAGCCGTGGGTCAAAGGTCATCCCTTCACCCCCTTCCAGCTGCTGAAATTTGAAATATAACAAGCACAGTTTTTCAGTGGTACATTTCATTACGTATCATAAAAATAGCAAGAATTCACCATGGCCATAATTCACAGATTCAGTTGCTCTTAAATTGGATTTCAAAGAGGATGTAGCTGACTTCTAGCTTCCAGTCTGATCTTTAGAAGTCTAATACTCAAACTGATCCAGGGTTGATTTACTTGTTTTCAGGCTTTTAAGTGGGGAATGCAAATGGGAAAGAAGTCCTATTACAGCAGCAGGTACTGAGAAAGTCAGCGAGAGCCAGTATGGTGTAGTGGTTAAGAGCGGTAGACTCGTAATCTGGGGAACCGGGTTCGAGTCTCTGCTCCTCCGCATGCAGCTGCTGGGTGACCTTGGGCTAGTCACACTTCTCTGAAGTTTCTCAGCCCCACTCACCTCACAGAGTGTTTGTTGTGGGGAAGAAAGGAAAAGGAGAATGTGAGCTGCTTTGAGACTCCTTCGGGTAGTGATAAAGCGGGATATCAAATCCAAACTCTTCTTCTTCAGTGTAACTTCTTAATAGTGAAATGTGAGTGGTGATTGGGGAACAGGCTTTGGGAAAGCAGCATGGGCATAGAACAGTGATGGCCAAACTTGGCCCTCCAGCTGTTTTGGGACTACAACTCCTAGCTAACAGGACCAGTGGTCAGGGGTGATGGGAATTGTAGTCCCAAAACAGCTGGAGGGCCAAGTTTGGTCATCACTGGCATAGAATATCTCTTTGATGGTGACTAAAACATTATGCAACCCGCCCCCCAATAATTGAGCTTCCTTTAAATTAGCAACTCCATACAAGTTTAGTGTAGCTGATCAGTGCAGTTTCCCATTGACTGAGTTTCTTCAATTTAACACAGCAAATGCTTTCAGCTACTGACTACTGCTTAAAAAGGGTAAAGGGACCCCTGACCATTAGGTCCAGTCGTGACTGACTGGGGTTGTGGCGCTCATCTTGCTTTACTGGCCGAGGGAGCCGGTGTACAGCTTCCGGGTCATGTGGCCAGCATGACTAAGCCGCTTCTGGCAAACCACAGCAGTGCATGGAAACGCCGTTTACCTTCCCGCCAGAGCGGTTCCTATTTATCTACTTGCACTTTGACGTGCTTTCGAACTGCTAGGTTGGCAGGAGCAGGGACCGAGCAACGGGAGCTCACCCTGTCGCGGGGATTCAAACCGCCGGCCTTCTGATTGGCAACCCCTAGGCTCTGTGGTTTAACCCACAGCGCCACCCACGTCCCTCTGACTACTGCTTACAGAGAGGTAATTACAGTGGAACTGAGAGAAAATGGATGAGCGGGAGAGAGAAAGTTGGGGATGAAGCGCAGAGGGGAAACCAAGGCAACATTTACCCTTCTGAAGTTGATCTCAGCTCTCCAGAGTCCTCGGATAAGGAGGGCAGCAGTGATATGGAGAAAAGTCTGGTTAAGCCATCAGAAGAAAAAGGAGTGGCTGGTGAGGATGATAAAGAATTACAATCACCAGAACTCATGGATTCAAGGTGTGGAAGATGGTCTTGCAGAGGATGGTGGGATCTGTTTCCTCTTGGCATGGATTAATAGCTGCTGTCCAGACCTGCTCTCTGTTTCTGACAGGGAGGGGGCTCCCAGACCTTGAGAATGCCTCTGCCTGGCAATGCCTTTCCTAAGGACATTGTTATTCACCTTGCTCATTTACCAGTGGGAGAGAAGATATGCAAGGCATGAATCGTGTGCAAAATGTAGAGTGCCCTGGGAACAGCGAGTGCATGCCTCTGACAGGAATCTTGATCTCTTGGATACTGATGACCTTCTGCCTCCCGCAGCCCCAGCACCTGCACTGAATGTGACCAGGGGTTATGCCAGGCATGGCCAAACTTGGCCTTCCAGCTGTTTTGGGACTACAACTCCCATCATCCCTGACCACTGGTCCTGTTAGCTAGGGATGATGGGAGTTGTAGTCCCAAAACAGCTGGCGGGCCAAGTTTGGCCATGCCTGGGTTATGCTGTTGGTTGGAATTTGTTTTGTTTTCCTGGCAGGTGTTCATCTTTGCGCTTTGCTGACTTGATTAAACTTATTTTTTAAAAGAAATAGTGAAAACTATGAAGAGAATGCATACTGTAATTTTTGTCAGTATCTTCCGTTATCTGACAGAAAATGCAATTTATTATTAATATAATGCACTAATTTTTATCTTGTATCCTCCCTTAAACTCAAACCACTGAGATTAACTTTTGAGGACTGTACAGGATGATTGCAGTAACTGGCAGAGTTGGCTTTTTGCCAAGAGCTTCCTGTGGAAACGGGACGCGGGTGGTGCTGTGGGTTAAACCACAGAGCCTAGGGCTTGCCGATCAGAAGGTTGGTGGTTCGAATCCCTGCGACGGGGTGAGCTCCCGTTGCTCGGTCCCTGCTCCTGCCCACCTAGCAGTTCGAAAGCACGTCAAAGTGCAAGTAGATAAATAGGTACTGCTCCAGCGGGAAGGTAAACGGCGTTTCCATGCGCTGCTCTGGTTTGCCAGAAGCAGCTTAGTCATGGTGGCCACATGACCTGGAAGCTGTACGCCGGCTCCCTCGGCCAATAATGCAAGATGAGTGCCGCAACTCCAGAGTCGGTCACGATTGGACCTAATGGTCAGGGGTCCCTTTACCTTTACCTTCCTATGGAAACTAGGTCCACCATACACTTCAGTCAGGCTGCTGCATGTGAAAGACTGAAGGAAAGGCATGTCCAATACTGAAATCCCTGGAAGCGTTTCACCTCAGTTCTCTGCTCCAAGACCCTGAGAATGACCTAGCTCTACCATGGTCCCCTCATCCATCCTGGTCAGTGTTTCAGATTCCAGAGATGCCTTTGTGTGTGGACAGGTACAGGAGTGAAGGCCCCCTCTCACATGCTATGCCCAGCCATTGAGGGGAAAACATGGAGCACCTTGGGCAGATCTACTGAGTTTGGCCCTGATCCTTGCTCTTGTGCTGTCTAACGTGGGAGAAAATAACAGGCAACCGAGGCTTTCCTTTTCTCTTGCTGCTTACAAGCAGCCAGATGCAGTCCATGTCCTTCCAGGAACAAACTATGGGGTGTTTCATTTTGTTGCCTATTGTAAACAGATGCTCCCTCCTTGTCATGCAGAAGGCTCAGCAACGTAGTTTTCATCTGAAATACAATCCTAACTGCACAGAGTAGAAACCTCAGCTCACCTAAGTCAGTGACTGGCTGACTGCTTTCTCCTGGCTCAACTGTTTGGTCAGTACCAGAAGATGGAAGAATGAGGCGGTTTCAGCGGGCGTCTGTAGAAGTTCCTGGGGAGATGCACATTGACCAAGACTGCAGATGTATTCCATTGCTAACAAATACTCACATGGTAAGGATTGTCTGGGTTAAAGGCTGGCTGGGTGTCTTGCTCAGAAGTCCGGGTCGCATTAGACTGCCGTCTACGCTGCTGAGTCCGCTGGGCGGTTCGTGGCCTCAAATTCACCTCTTCAGCAGCAGCGTTGAACTGATCCAGATCCAAGTTTGACTGAGCTTGGCGTGCTTTCCGCGTAGCTCCTCTCTTTCTTCTCTGCCTGACTGCAGACAGACATTGGGGTACATGACTCATTTAAATAGGTTCAGCTAAGTGCTGGTTGAAAGAACCCACTAGGCTAAAGGAGCTGAAATTCAATTACTTCCCATTGTCCTACAATGTATGAGAGAGTTTTTTACACGGGGTGCATCACATATAACGGCTGCATCTCTAAACAACAGATCAAGCGCCTCTGCACCACTGGGGAGGCTTGAGGGGCTCCAAATCCCGATGACAGCAGAAAAATAGTTTGTCTTTTTTCTACACTAAAAAGCCCCAAATGTTGTAACCTTTCCTCATAGGGCCTAGTCACAAGACCTGTGCCTGATTCAGTATAAGCCAGTAGACTGCCTTGTAATGAGTCTGGCTCTAGGATCTCCTCAGGACTCCCCCAGAATGAAATTAATTTGGATTGGCAAAGGTGGCTTAAGTCTAGGATTTAAAGGAACTGGGTGCACTCGGTTAAATAAATGTTACCTTTTGGATAGGATGGCCGAAGCCAGAATATCTGTAGATCTCCACAGAGCTCTAAAATTTTGGGACTCAGAAAATTATTGTTCTTTATGGGTTGACCTGCAGCGACCCAGATTAGCGAATTTTCAGCAAATTTAGCTGGCATAATTTCACCTTCCTGTAAAAGGAGAGTAAAAAATAAATCTGCTGTTAATTTGACTGACAAAAGGTATGGTATGTTTTGCATGTGAAATTGGGTGCTAATAATAGTCAAGGATTCAGCAAAGAAAGAACATTTCGGGTTACTTTCATTCTTTCCAATTTCAGTTCCATTTGAGATTAGCTGTTACCTGGAGCCAGTCTTATTAGGTTTAAGGGAAAGAGTGAAATTGGCTTCACTTTTTTAAAAAGACACTTTAAAACTTTTTCAAAGGGTGTTTTCTTGGCAGGATTATTAACTGTTTAGGGATCCATGGTGCCCTCAAGTGCTTAAAAGCTATGACAACGTGTGTTCTGGCTGCAGTAATGATAAAGTTATTCAGTCATGCAAGATTTTGGGTGCCATCATGATGCTATCACCTACATAGTATCCTGCAGGTTGAAATATCAATTTGCACACATCTCCGACCAAGAATCTTGCACACACTACATGGCTGTTAGTTATGTGCTTCTCTCACTTACTCCCTGGAACAACTTGAATTACGGATTTTGCTTTTATGTCTAGAATTATGTACATTGTTTCTAGAAGACAAAAACCTCAGGACTGAGTGTTCATGAGGAGCTCAGTTCAGCTGGAATTCTGTGCATGCCCCAGAACTGCGAGGGAGATTAGGCTTTGCTTGTAAATCAGTGGAAGCCCCTTCACTGCAAGTCAGCACGGATCCAGGCATATGGCAGATAGAAGCATTGGCTGAGATGATTCCCCCAGCCCCATGCCCAGTGCCAGGAAATCATTTCATCTGGCCATTAGTAATCTCATGTGGATGAATGGGAACTGGCTGGCAAGCATAACCCACCTTGTGGATTAGGTACTTTTTTTGCATTTCCTAAGAGGTCCAAGCTTGCCTCTCTTTCAGCAAGGGCAAGATCACCTTATCAGAATAAGATTTCAGGTGCCGAGAGATCCTGCTGGCTTGACTTCAGTTCTGTGGCATGACGCTTAGATGGGGTGGCTCAGCAGGGCTGCCTCAAGTCATTTTGTTGGCATCCACCTCCAAGGACCAGACAGAAGCCAATTGGACTAGTAGGTGGATCATACCCCAATACCCCTGAAAGGAAAATACATTCCACAGCCCTTGAAGGCAGCAGGCTAGCGCAACAGATGCAAAGCTGGCGGCATGGCAGTCGCAGCTCTGTCCCCAGCCCTCAACACCTGCTGCCTAAGGCAGTTGCCTCCTTCAGCCTCATCCTAGGGCTGCACCTGTGACTCCAGCTGTCCCAAGAAACTCTCTGTTTTCAAAGAAGAGCGCGGGATAAAATTAAAGGCAACCAGGTGCAGGGAAAGTGGCACTTTTGGTAGCCACTCTGGGGGGTGTTCTGGGTCCCACAGTTAAGGGAAGACCTTAATGGGAGCAAACTCAACCTGGTGTGGGATTAAAGCAGGTCACTATTTTATTGATTACAGTACAACAGGCTTGCCATCGCCACTGACATTCACCCACATGATCAATTGCCATGCTTTGCTGCCTTTGGACAATGGGTGTTGACCATTTGTTGAGGCTGACCATGGCAGGAACTGCTTCTGGTGAACCTCCTCTGGCCACTGGTAGGGGGCACTGTGGCCCGTCAGCCTCTGCACAGAAATCACCGTCCCCCAAGATCCTTGAAGGGGCGGGATGAGAACTCCTGGGGCCGCCGGCCAAAACACAGATGCCAAAGGGGCAGCATACCCTCCAACATTTCTCAGATGAAAATGCCCCTATTTTCATCTGAGGAATGTTGGAGGGTATGCTGGTGTTTGAAAACACAAATGCACAGGATGGGTAATTCAGTCGACCTAACGCCTTTGCAGAAACACTAAACTTTTCTCATTTTATGACTCTTCTGACTGACTCTGTTACTTTAGTGTTGCAATATGACAATTTTTGCACTTACAGCAAAAGAAAAGCATAAGATTATGTCCTAAATGTCTTGGTGCACATTTCATTGTAGTAGATATTGAATATAAAATGGCCAATTAAACTAGCATTTGCAAAAACCAGAAAGTGGTTTATCGCCAGTCTGCGGTAATTTGGTTTTCTGGAGTGGAGTCCACCCCCACCCCACCCCCACCCCAGCAGCCATTCAGTTATTTTTATTTCTAAAAAGCTTTCACAGATTATTATTATTATTATTATTATTATTATTATTATTATTATTATTTTAAAACGGCAAAAGAAGGGGATAAAAACATTTTTAAAAATATCACTAGCTAGAGAGCCTAGGAGCCAGTTACAAAATCAATAATGGCATTGTGCAAACAACTTGGCTAAATAAAATTGATCTAGTGTGTGGTACTTAAAGTGATCTCAGAGGGCAATCTGAATTTTATCCTCTGCTTCCATTTTAGTGTTTCCTGCAGTGCAGCTACAGAATAGCAGCTCTCTTGTGTAAAAGATAATAATATTTGGATTCTTTAAAGTTTCTAGTTCACTCAGTGCCATTTTCCAACACTGCTTTGAAGATGAGAATGAAAAGACCTACAGGGGGCACTTCCAACCGAAGGCTCTCTTTAACTTGCACTGCAAGCTTTGGGTCAATATAATTGCTTTCACTGAACAAGACTTTTAATCAGAGCTATCATATTAGCATAACAGTGGAACTGGAAGCTGTACCCAGTCCAAACCAAATCTTTCACAGTATCATAAAATGGATCTCTGGGGTGATTAAACCTAACTTCATATTCTGAGGAATGATTCACTAAAACTTAAACCATCCCTAACTGGTGCATCCTAAAGAAACTTCTGACTATCCAGTTCCCTCAGGGGCAGCAAACAATTCCCCCTGCAACACTTCTCTCACATGCATTCCATGCCAAAAGCTCTCTGGTTTGTTCAGTCCCTCCCCCTGCAGTTTTCCTAAAATGTGACGCCTCAGACTGGCCATAATACTCCAAGGCAGCAGAGGGAGCTGCTCTGTCTGCTCAACTGCCCATGTTGAGGGACCTCGCCTGGGATTTGCCTTGGACCTTCCCGGATTTCTACTTTGAGAATGACTGCTGAACTTACGTGGACTGACTCCAGTTTCCTGATCTTTGGGCTTGGCTTGTGTGGATTGGCTTCTGGAGACCAGAGACCAATGAGAGACCAGCTGCAGAGCACTGCCATGCATTTGCTTCTTTCGGTGTTCAAGCCATGCCATGCAGACACAGTCCTGCTGCTGCAGGGATCGGCCTGCTTCCAAGGCTAACAAACCAAGGCACAGAGGAGGAGGGGGCTCAGGCTGCCTTGTGTGCCTGCCCAGTCCTGCCTGCTGTCAGGCCGAAGCCGAGAGGAACCAGGAGAACAGCTCGAGCCCCTTCTGTGCACCGTTACAGAAGGGGGAGGGGGCAGAGCTGGCTCACTCATTAGTCAGGGTGAAGCAGCTGCTTCAGGTGGCAGAAGCTCAAGAGAAAGCTCTCCACCTGCCCCACCACTTCTCTCCCCCCCCCCATCTTGCCAAGTTTCAGCCAGAGGTGGGCGTTCTGCAAGGCCTTGGTGCCTGCCTTCTCCACTCCAGGGGTGGGGAAACAAGCAGCAACAGCTCATCCCAGAACACCTCCCTCTCTCTGAAACTTGGCAAGAGGGAGGCGTTCTGGCAGCGGCAGAAGTGGTGGTGGGTGGTGGTATGGCAGGGCAGGACAGGAGGCAGCACGTTTCCGTTTCGCCTCAGGTGGTGAAATGGGATGGGCCACCCTTGTGGGGGGGCACCTCTAAGTGCCAGTCCCAAGGATCCCTTGGGTGCTGCAGTCTCTCACTGAGCACTTCTCATGGAAGATGCTGCTGCTGAAGAAAGCCAGACCTGGCCCAAGTGGGGAGCAGCAGCAGCAGAAGGTGGCAAGGCTGGACTGCACCTTAAAGAGCAGCTCAACCCTTCCCTTAGTGTTGCTGCTGCTTTCAGGAGGTGCTCTACCCCCCCCCCTTCACACTTCCCATCACAAAGCCTTTCTCCTTCCCTTGCACTTGACAAGCCTTCAAACATAGCTGTGCTGTCAGTGTAAGCATATTTTTGGTGACTACCTACCAGATCCAAAGAGAGTCTCTCTTTGGTCATTGCACTGACTTCAGGGATGTGAGATTTAGCTTGGGCTTTAATGTAGCATTTTTCTCCTCCAGCAAAACGAATTCCACTTATGCCCTAGAAAGACAGACCTTGGTTATTAACATAAATGTTGAGGTGCCCACCTGCTGCAAGATACAGAAGTGCTTTTAACATAAAATGCTTTGCTTCCCACTAAAAAAGACCCAAAGTTATTCACTACCAAGTAAAAAGTACAGTAATAAAATAATATTTAAAAAGATTTAGCAATGCAATTATTTCACCGGTACTCTCAAATGACCAGGAAAATGAAGACTTTCCAGGAACCAAAATATTGACAAGGGAGGTCTCCCTAGAGAGCATTCCACAGACAGTTGGCTACTCCCGAGAAGGCATTTCCTCTCAACATAGAAGGGCCTCAGGGTCTGGGAAAGCCATTTACCTTCCCGCCGGAGCGGTACCTATTTATCTACTTGCACTTTGACGTGCTTTCGAACTACTAGGTTGGCAGGAGCAGGTACCAAGCAATGGGAGCTCACCCCATCGTGGGGATTCGAACCTTCTGATCGGCAAGCCCTAGGCTCTGTGGTTTAACCCACAGCGCCACCCGCGTAGCCTAACCTGGAGGTTATCAGAGCAAAGACAATTAAAGCTGGCTATTCCCATCTAGATAGGTCTGCAGTTGGGCTTCCAGCCCAAGCTGGTAGAAGGCCCTCAGTGCCACTAAGGCCACTTGTGTCTCCAATGACAGGACTGGATCCAGGAGTAGCTCCAAGCTGTGAACCTGCTTCTTCCAAGGGAGTGTAACCCCATCCAGAACTAATCTTGCTCATCTGTGCACAGGAACCACCCCCTCGCAATGTCTTAAGTCTTAGCTGGACTGAGTGTCCATTTGTTGGTTCTTATCCAGTCCATTAGCAAGGTCAGGCACTGTTCCAGCCCAGCAGTGCCCTGTTCTCCCTGTTCACAGTCTTCACAGATGGATTCCATGGTCAGTGGTTTCATAGGCCATTGAGAGGCCAAGGAGAATAATCAGAGACGCTTTTACCTTTCCCCCCTCAGCATTTTTGATGAACTGCTCAGAGGTTCTATTTACAATCAGGTGGTATATAATTTTTGTTACATGATTTTTTAAAAATTCTGTACATGGTAGTCTCAGGTAGTCTCAGTAAAAAAACTAGGCTTGGACCCCAACTGAAATGAACACTGAGCCTAATAAATAATTTCCATGTCCATTGGAGAGTTCTTCTCTTCTTCCCCCACATGCTGCTGCCTTGGTGCTTTCACTCCAAATGCATACTGAGGGGAGCGCCAGACTGAGGGTTTGCCAGCCCTGGGAGCCAAGCCGAGATGGGGCCGCAACAATGACTTAGAACAGAAGGCAAGAGGTGGAGGTGTGTGGGTCAAATTTTGGCATCATACAGGGCACTGCTGAAATTTGAAAGCCCAAAGTTCACCACTGCTTCCTCCATTCCTTCTTGGGATACCCCCCCCAAAAAAAAACATTCAGCCAACCATACTTACAATCTGAAAATCATGAACTTCAATAGCCTCTTCCTCACCACTTCCAGTTTTAAAGGTTTCCAGGTTGTTCCCAGCATCTATTTCCATTGACACCTCTTGTGCTTTCCCATTAATACTCATCATGTAATGGACATTGTAGACCTGGGATTGAAAAAGGAGGGAAAGATGATGACTTTGGTACCGGTAGAAACCTATCTAACTAGATCTGGTATCAAAGACTACAGGTTAGATGTTCTATGAGATCTCAGCATCCATGCTGATGCTGGCATACCTAGGATGACTCTCAAAATGTTATCGTCCCAAAACTCATGGTGGGTCAAATCCTCACTTGCTATTCTTGTCTGCACTGAGAGATGGTGATTTGAATGTGAAGGGGTTTTCTTTGGCTTCATTGTCATGTTCAGATCCTGGTGAGGTTTAGATAGCCAGTTACCATTTCATCTGCTAGAAAGATCACTCTGCCTGCTTTCCGGCCATTAGAATGGTTCACCCCTAGATGCTGATGAAATTCAAGGGCCAAGAAGTTTCCAGGAGGCAAGTCAGGCCCTCTTGTTGAAGTCTTAATCACGCTATGGAATATGCAGATTACTTCCAACTTCTCTGACCTTAAAATGTTTTCCAGAGTTAACAGAAAAGCAATGTTCAGTTATAGTAAAGCTAAATAAGTTAAATTCAAGGCTGACAGAAACCTTCTATGGTCCTTGATGCCCAGTTGCATGTGAGTGATGTCTTAGTGCACCCTCTGGGACCTTTTATGCCTTGGGCACTTGCCCAAGGTTTAGGGCAAAGGCTTAGGGTTGCGGGAAACCATTATGGAATGGATGGAGTCTCTTACTTGCACCAGGATGGCCTTCTCCAACCTGGTATCCTCCAGGTGTTTTGGAGTAAAACTCCCAATATTGGTCATGGTGGCTGGACTGAAGGGAGTTGTAGTCCTAAATATCTACAAGGCACTATGTTGGGGAAGGCTGTCCATGTGCAAGTAAAAGGCTCCATCCACCCCATAATGGTTTTCTGCAATGTGGCACAAAATTATATTTTGTGACTGATGCCTAGGAAGCAGTCTCAAAACTGCAATTCTCAACATTCCAAATGTGCAAACTGTCCAAGAAGTTTGGTACTCCCTGCTATTGGGCTGCATCTTCTTTTAAAAAAAACCATGTTTGGACCTGGCCAATATGGCCAATTATCACCCAGTCTCAAATCTTCCATTCTTGGGCAAGGTGATTGAGCAGGTGGTTGCGCAACAACTCCAGGCATGCCTGGAGGATGCGGACCATTTGGATCCCTTCCAGTCGGGGTTCAGGCCTCATCATGGGCCTGAAACTGCCTTGGTCACGCAGGTCGATGATCTCCGGCTGGCTAGGGACAAAGGTGAGAGCTGTTTCCTAGTTCAGCTGGATCTCTCAGTGAACTTTGATACCATTGACAATGATATCCTTCTGGACCGTCTAGAGGGGCTGAGAGCTGGGGGCACTGTTATACAGTGGTTCCGCTCCTTCCTCCTGGGCCGTGTCCAGAAAGTGGTGTTGGGGGATGAGTGTTCAGACCCCTGGGCTCTCACTTGTGGGGTGCCTCAAGGTTTCGTCCTCTCCCCCATGCTTTTTAACATCTATATGAAGCCGCTGGGAGAGATCATCAGAGGGTTTGGGCTGAGTGTTCATCAATAGGCGGATGATATGCAGCTCTACCTCTCCTTTAAATCAGAACCAGTGAAGGCGGTGAAGGTCCTGTGTGAGTGTCTGGAGGCGATTGGAGGATGGATGGTGTCTAACAGATTGAGGTTGAATCCTGACAAGACAGTAGTACTGTTTTGGGGGGACAGGAGGCAGGCAGGTGTGGAGGACTCCCTGGTCCTGAATGGGGTAACTGTGCCCCTGAAGGACCAGGTGCGCAGCCTGGGAGTCATTTTGGACTCACAGCTGTCCATGGAGGCGCAGGTCAATTCTGTTTCCAGGGCAGCTGTTTACCAGCTCCATCTGGTACGCAGGCTGAGACCCTACCTATCTGTCTCACCAGAGTAGTGCATGCTCTGGTTATCTCCCCCTTGGACTACTGCAATGTGGGGCTACCTTTGAAGGTGACCCGGAAACTACAACTAATCCAGAATGCGGCAGCTAGACTGGTGACTGGGAGCGGCCGCCGAGACCACATAACACCGGTCCTTAAAGACCTGCATTGGCTCCCAGTACGTTTCTGAGCACAATTCAAAGTGTTGGTGCTGACCTTTAAAGCACTAAACGGCATCGGCCTAGTATACCTGAAGAAGTGTCTCCACCCACATCGTTCTTCCTGGACACTGAGGTCTAGCGCCAAGGGCCTTCTGATGGTTCCCTCCCTGCGAGAAGTGAGGTTACAGGGAACCAGGCAGAGGGCCTCCTCGGTGGTGGCGCCTGTCCTGTGGAATGCCCTCCCACCAGATGTCAAGGAAATCAAACAACTATCTGACTTTTAGAAGACATCTGAAGGTAGCCCTCTTTAGAGAAGTTTTTTATGTTTGATGTTTTATTGTGTTTTTAATGTTCTGTTGGAAGCTGTACTACTACTACTACTACTACTACTACTACTACTAATCTCACCTCTACGGCCAGAAGAATACCCCCCCCCCACAACCCACGTGCCAAGTTTGAGGGAAAATGTTGTTTAAAAGAACTCCTTCTGGGACTCTGTTTCAGTTTTAGTGCTTTTAAAAGATTAACTGATAAGAAAGGGTTAAAGCAGCACATCTAAATAGCAAAGTTTGCCATTATGAACATGGCACCAAGTATTTAAATGTCAGGATATATGTGTGGATGGGATTGCTGCCTGGACTCTTTTGGGAGGAAGGATGGGATATAAATTCAATGAAATAAAAAAATTGGCACCTGTGAGTGACAAGCTGCTGGGTGCTAGATTTCAAAATGTTTCTTTTGCCATTTCACCCAGTTATCCATGTGGGATAAATCAGCCTCATACAACCAACATGCTTAACTCTATTCTTGCATGAATGGGTTAAGACCATAGAGTAAGCTGTCCTTCCAGGCTTAGCTAGGTCACTCCCCCTCACCTTGGGAAGAAGGACTACCAAACCCTTTGCTCTCTCTCTCCCACCATATGAAACCTACCAGGAAGGAGGTCTAAGGTGGATGCTCCAAGCTTAGACTGTGTGGCTTCAGCAAGCCTTCTTTGTGTTTCTAGACATATTAAAAAAATTCACAACTTTGGAACTTAAGCTAAACTTCCTGTATTTTCTTGATGCTGTATGGAAAAGCACATGAACTCCCGAAGAGCTGTAAGTAAACCATTTTAACTTACCAAATGTACGGTCTCTTTGTTTGCTAAGGGAAGTGGGGAACTTGGGAAGTGGGCAACTTAGAAGGGGACATTTTAAAGTTTTAACAGCCCATATTTCCACACTTTACTTGGCTGCATATTTTCCGATTTTGGCTCACTTACCAAAAAGTATTTTTCCCAAATTTGGATCAAGGCATCCAAGAAATTCTATTATACCTAGTATTTTTCTTTTAACCAAAATATACAAAATTAAAGTCAACAATCCAAACATTTCTAGAGATCCTACTTACTTTCATGTGGAAAGTGAGGCCTAGAATGGAGAAAGGGGACCCTGTGAGGAATTGTGAGCAATTGTGCTTCGATTGCATCTGCTGCATGCAGATATATTATTTATTTATTTATTTATTTATTTATTTATTTATTTATTTATTTATTTATTTATTTCCTAGTAGCACCGTCTATCCTGCTATGGCTGTAAAAGAGCAGCAGAGAAGAAATCTCCATGCCAGAATGAGAGGAAATAAAATATCTGAAGACCTTGGCAAACTCTCAAGAAGAAATCTTAAGGCAGTTTGTGTTTCTTATTGAAACTTGGTTGGGTGAATTGTAAATGAAACCTGACAGAATAAGGGACGTCTCTGTGTGCAAAACGGAAACATTCGGATCTGGAGTTTTAAAACTGCAGCTTCGTCCACAACACATTGCTGTAGACTAATAATTAAAGTACAAGATCTGCCTTATATACCACAGAAACTCTTGCTGAATTCTGCTGTGAATTAGAGGCACACTAAATAAGGCTCAAGGGACCCAGGTGGCGCTGTGGTCTAACCCACAGAGCCTAGGGCTTGCTGATCAGAAGGTGGGCGGTTCGAATCCCCGCGACGGGGTGAGCTCCCGTTGCTCGGTCCCAGCTCCTGCCCACCTAGCAGTTCGAAAGCACATCAAAGTGCAATGGGCTTTGGCCCCCACAATAAATTATTTGAGGGGGCTGAGTCCCCCCAAGTTGATGAGAATTCCATTCAAATGGTGTGTGTGCACTGTGTCATGTGATTGATTCTGCAGGGTTTACGTGAGCCCCCACAATATTTTATTCAAGTTGGCACCCCTGCTACCCTCTGATTATCAACAAGTTTATTCACTTGAAGAATGAAGGATAACAGACAATTTCCAGTGCAGGGTCTGGTTCCGCAACTGCTGCTTGTCTTGCATTTTCTTCACACATGAAAAGGTACCAGCATCAAATTTTGTAGCTCAGCTTTATGGATCCTGGCCCCTGAAATGGATCCTGGAAGCACACATAGTACAGTCCAAGACCTGGCCTTGTTTAAAAAACCAGGGGTCTCCTGCACACAGTCCTTATTTCTGGGAATGGTTTGGGGCACTGTGGGGAGAGCAGCTTAGGGGTCTGCTGGTAGCTTCAGACACTGTTGGTGAATATGGTTAACTTTCATTCATGGCCCAGTCAGAGGTAGCCCTGAGCCCAATGTATCTGATCCAAACAAATCCCTCACTTCTCACCTCTTTGTCAGTCACCTTCCAATAGTAAAAGGCTCCCATGGCCCCAGAGAGTAGGAGGATGGCTCCGCCGATAAGCACCATGGCCCCGATCCTGAGCAGCCGCCTTGTACTAGAGGGTTTTGCCATCACAACTGAGTATGCCTGCAGCAGGGTGGGAAGCAACGTGACTTGAATCAGAGAGGGCAGAGGCCATGCCAAGGCTCCTCATTCGGAGGACGAGCGCCTGATCTGCAGTGAAGCCACGGAGGTTCACACAGGGCACACAAAGTCTTTGCTCAGAAACTGAGTGAGCAACAATTCCGTCCAACCCTCTTAAAAATTACAACAAAAGTACCAAGCAATCAAGGAAGGGGGTATTTTGAATTTGGGGTGTGCACATGCATGTCTACACAAGACTGAGAGAAAAGAAAGAGGGCAGGAGGATAAGGGGAGATCAAAGGCTTGTCCACACTGGAGCAAAATGTGGATTTGTGCCTGCCTGCCTGTCCATTAGTGGGGGAGGGGTTTGGTTTCAATTCTGGCCATTTCAGACTTCCTAAGGTTGAAAAACTCCTCATTTAGAGGGGGAAAGTCCAGGACAACATTAGGATGTGGAGGACATCTTGAGGACACCCCTACATTAATGGGGAGACAGGCAGGTGCAAACCTATCAGTACCTATTGTCCAGATTTCCACCTACCAGCCCTCCTGAAAGGGAAATGCTCCACTTTCAAACATCTTAATATGATATAAGAAATGAGATACCTGCGCGTAAAACCCAAACACTTGCCAGGATGGCAACTTCTCGTGCGCACTGGCCTTTCTGCTTCCAAGTAGAGGTGACAAGTCAATATGTCAAGGGAAAAGAGGCACTGGCGTGTTCTGGCATTTGCCACAATGGACTGACATTCAAGTTCCATGTATTTCATTCCTCGAATATCGGATTCAAATCCCACCTCAGCTGTGAACTTACGACATGGCCTTGGGCCAGTCCCTCCATTCTTTCTAGGCAATCTGTTGTGCAGTACAATCTTGAACATATTTATCTGGAAGTAGCAGCTTCACAAAGGGGCCACTGTGTGCTGGGGGTGAGGTGGGGTGGGGGGGAGACATGCAGCATCTTCCATTACAATATTTTAAGAAGTACCAAATCCTGTCCCTGGTAGCCATTTTTCCTGGTAGCCTGTTTCCTTCCTAAAGAGCTACTGACGTATGTCTATGCTCAGGTATGCAGGGAAATGGGCTCCTTCCCTGGCACAGACCCTTCCTGACTGTTGAGGTGGTTCTGTGGAATGTCGGCTGCCTGAACATCACAGGCACCTGGTACAGATTGTTTGTAAATATGTCAGCTTGGACTTCTGTGGTGCTCTCTTGTGGGACTGCCATGGAAGATGGCTCTGGCTGCAACATTGGGTGAAGAAGCTGCATGTGAAGCAGGGGGCCATCGGCAGACTGTGGAGTGGAGCTTCACCCCACTGCTGTGGGAACATCTATCCTTCCAGAGTTGTACTGGCTGACTACTCACTACGGGGCTCCACTCAAGGTTTTGCCAATGCCCTGATGCACTTTGCACAGTGACACTGGATGGGGCCTCTGGAAGGCAATTAAAGATCCATCTTTTTCATGTGGGCATTTGATGGATTTGGCTCCTTTTAGTCCTCTGCTGAACTGCTTGATTGCATGGGTTTTCTAAATGTGTTTTTGTGTGCTGCTCTGAGATGCTTCTGGATAAAAATAATAAATAGAGAAATGATTGACAATGATCAAGAAAACTAAGCTCTGAAGAGATCCCTCGCTGGATCAGACCCTGTTCCAGGTTGTCCAGCACCTTGACCCAAATCAACTTTTCCAACATGTTCTTTTCTGTTCTGCTAGTGGCTGCTGGTTGCCCACATCCTTGTGCTTTGATCCTGAAGTCCAGCTGAAGGTCCATAGGGCCACGGGGGGAGGGGGAGAGATCTGAATCCCACAGGGTGGAATGTAGGTGCAACACCATTATTTTGGAGGTGTGCATGTGGGTCCTGGGAATGCTGTGAATTAGTGAATCGCCCTTCTGTCTGGATCTTGTATTTTGATGCTGGTGGGCCTCTGGGCGCAGACCCAAGTTAACTAGCTTGCTATAGTATTTGGAGCAGAGGTTCGCCTGTTCTAGCTGTTTCAGAGAAGTTCCTACTAAAACTAGACTTTCTTCTGCCTGACCAACCAGCCAACTGCAAAGCCATAAAAAGATGTGTGAGTCAGGTATTTTTTTCTGATTTGCAGCATTGGTCTTTTTTGGGGGTGGGGGTGGGGGACGGGAACCTGCCCTCTGCATATGCTCACTTTGAGGCGCTCCACACATGCTGGGGGTGGGGGGCAGGGCAGAAGTACCTTAGCCGAGGCACTTTGCACAAGAACTGCAGAGCACACACATCACGCGCCTCTCTCCAAGATGTCTCAAGCCACACGCGTGAGGGGGATGCCTGGAGCATTATTCAGTGCCAGATGGAGTGGGGGGGGGGGAGGACGTAGAAAGAGGAAGAAGAAGTGAATAGAGTTCCTAAGTGAGCGATCCTCCTTCCCTTTTTCCCAAGAAGCAGAAATAGGGACCCCCTGTCTGCTTTTGCCATTGTGTGAGTCTTTCTTCTGAGGAAAGATCCCCAGCTCCTTTGCGAGGGGAGGGAGAGAACAGTTGGCTTTCTCTTTTCCGGGAAAGAAAGTCTCGTCCCGTCGCCCGTCCCCTGCATTATTTGTGAGTCCGCAGAACCCCCCCCCCCACAGATCCCTCCGAAATCGTTAGACAGAGCTCCATCTGTAAGGTAGAAGCAGGACTTTTTTTTGCAAAACAAAAAAGTTCCCGCCAGCAAAGGGGGGCAGAAAAGTGGCTGGGCGAAGGGGAGCGGAGGGCCGTACTCACGGGGGGCATCGGGGCGGGCTCGCCGTCCTCCGGCTCCGCCAGGGCGATGGGCACCTTCTCCAGCCTCTCGGCCATCCTTTCCGCGGGACGTCGGCTGCCAGCTCCGTCTCGGGCGGCTCTGCCTGCGGCTCCTGCGGGAGCCTCGACAGCCTCGACGCGCAGGGAGGCGGCGCATCTGGCAAGGGGGGGGCGGTTCCAGAGGGTAGAAAAGGTGCGCTTGGGGAGTTTTCGGTTTCTAAACTAAACTTAAAAACAAACAAACAAAATCTCCCCAGCCTGTTGAATCCAGCTGTGCCACAGGCACATGCCTGGTCTCATAAGCAGGAGCTGTGAAAGTTTCCGAAAAACAATAACGTGCGGAATTGTTCCAAAACTGTGTCGAGGGAGGTACGGTAGGGGGTTCCGCTGCAATTCCCAGAAAAAAAAGCAGGAGGAGAGTGGGGGTTATCACAACACACGGAGCCTTGCTCTTTAATTGGCCAGGAGAAAGGAACTCTGTCTATGCTCAGAAGCACTCTTCTATATTTTCCCATGGCAGATTTTTAGATAAGTTGCACAACACTGTGCAGAATGCGAAAAAGCTCTGTTAAATAGGTGCAGTTGAAGATGGAGAAGTGGGGGCCATGATATTCTTGGGGTACTTTGACAAAATAGTAAAATGTGGGTTGAACAAGGTAACTGGTAGGTGGATTTGTAGCTCGTTGACTGACAGAACCCAAAGAGTGTTCATTAATGGTTCCTTGTCATCCTGGAAAAAAGTGACAAATGGGGGCCATAGGGTTCTCTTTGTCCAGGGCCCATTATTGTTTAACATCTTTATAAGTGACTTGGATGAAGGAATTGAGGGGATGCTCATCAAATCTGCAGATGACACCAAACTGGGAGGGGTAGCTAATGCCTCAGAAGACAGAATCAGAATTCAAAATGACCGTACTGGTAACAGTTTGGAGAACTGGGTCCAGACTAACAAAATGAATTTCAGTAGGGACAAATGTAAGGTTATGCACTTAGGCAGGAAGAACCAGATGCACAAATATAGGATGGGGGACACCTGACTTACTAGCAGTAAGGGATCTAGTGGTCTTGGTGGACCACAAGCTCAACATGAGTCAACAGGGTGATGCAGCAGCAAAACACAAAAAACAAAACCCTAATGCTATTCTATGCTGCATCAACAGAAGTCTGGTGTTCAGACTCCAGATCAAGGGAAGTAATAGTACTGCTCTCTTCTGCCTTAAGGGACGCGGGTGGCACTGTGATATAAACCACTGAGCCTCTTGGGCTTGCCAATCAGAAGGTCGGCGGGTCGAATCCCCGTGACAGGGTGAGCTCCCGCTGCTCTGTCCCAGCTCCTGCCAACAGAGACTCTCAGAAAGGAAACTCCTTGCAACCCCTCTCTGCTTCCCCAGCCGCCTACATCAGGGTTGGGAGTGTGCTCTAAGGTGAGGTTGCCTCTGTTGCAAGGCAGGGAATCCTTCTGGAGTCAGGAAAATGGCAGAGCATGTGTGTTTGTGTGTGTGTGTGTGTGCCCCAGAAGACAAAGAGAGCTTTATTATTATTATTATTTATTATTTATTATTATTATTTATTATGTTTTAATAGGGGTAGAGGCAGTTTCAACACTGCACTTCAGGTAAGGAAGTTGCCTCGTGTGGTTTTGAAATGTTACTACTGTATCTAGTAATCATCACGTGGTGTGTTTTGATGAATTATTTAGTCAGTCTGAATTTAGTCAGTCTGAATTTGTGCTTTAACTGTTGACATGTTGTAGACTGTTTATGGCTTTTTGTATCGTGTAATATTTTTCAACATCGATGAAAAGACACATAAATAAAATTGATGGTAACATTCATAACTTTTTCGCTGCTCTGTAAACATGCATTTTTCTCTCCTGGGGTGAGCAAGAGCATTCAAGAGGATCAGTGCAGCTCTGGAATCCCCACCATACCTTCCTTCCAAAGCCCAGAGCATTTTTGCAATCTTTTAAAACTATATATATATATATATAGAGAGAGAGAGAGAGAGAGAGACTGTGCGCATACTGGTGCCTTTAGAGAATTCTGGGCCTGTAGAATGTGTGGTGTCAGTGTAGTATAAAAAAGGTAAAGGACCCCTGACAGTTAAGTCCAGTTGCGAACGACTCTGGGGTTGACGGTGCTAATCTCGCTTTACTGGCCGAGGGAGCCGACATTTGTCCGCAGACAGTTTTTCTGAGCCGCTTCTGGCAAAACCAGAGCAGCGCACGGAAATGCTGTTTACCTTCCCGCCAGAAGGTAACCACTTGCACTTTGGCGTGCTTTCGAACTGCTAGGTTGGCAGGAGCAGGGACCGAGCAACGGGAGCTCACCCCGTCGCGGGGATTCGAACCGCCGACCTTTTGATCAACAAGCCCTAGGCTCAGTGGTTTAACCCACAGCGCCACCTGGGTCCCTGCAGTGTAGTATAGCTGCACTCATAACTAGATGAAGGATGTGAATCCTGCTCCTCTCCACAGGCATCCACCAAGGAACGACAATCCCCGCTTTGATTTAACAGAGTACATTTCTAGAACTTGTAGAATCTGAGAAACAAGGCAATGTGCTCTGGCACTATTCCTCTCTCTCTCTGTCTTCCTCCCCCCCTCCCCCCCCGTCAATGCTTTACTTTGCTGCCCCCTTAGTGGAAAAAATAAATTCCTGCAGACACCTATGCCTCTCTCTTCACCTTTAAAGCTTTTAGCACTTCAGAAGTTGGTCTAATAAAATATTTCATCTTATCTATTATGCCTCTCTTGTAAAAATTAAATGAAAGATTAATATTGCAAAAGATACCTGGTTCCTTTCTGCCCAGGGCTGCCACAAGTTCTCCTTTCCTTTGTTGTTATTATTAAAGAGACTCCATCTTGAAATACCCTAGGCTTCCACAGGCATATGATTTCCACTTTTAAAAACATGTATTCTGGATTGGGGCATAGTTTTTCAGCCATTAGGGCATGTTGAATTTTTCAACTATCAAATTCCCAAAAGTTGTAACTTGAGTTGGTAATTCAAAGAATTTTATGTTCAATTAATATAATTTAGTTTTGGTTGGTAAATAACTACATTAAAAAAACTGTCTTTTAAACATTTTTGTGGAATCTTTAATAATTTTAAACTTGCCATATTATTTTGTGTGTGAAAAAAATGATGTGAAATTGCATTAAAATCATTAGAAATGATTGCCAAGTACTTGCAGTTATATTATATACTAATATTTTTATATTTATATATTATACATTATATTAAATTGCATATTGCTAACACACACACACACACACACACACACACACACACAAAACAAAACACGAATTTGCTTTCACTGAAGGCCAGAGAGAGAAGACTACTTCTGTTGGACCACATCAGATTGGCTTGCCAAACCTGCCTGAGTGTAACAGAAAAGTCAAAAAGCGGAAGCATTAAGAAGACGAGAGAAGGCCGCTTTCTGAATGTAAGCAGAGAAGGAAGTAAGCAGGATGCTTTAATGCCATCAAATGAAATAATTTTCTGTGCTGATGAAAATGAAGAACAAATAGCTGATGTCCAAGATGGAAATGATGGAGTTATGAATTGACATTAGGGAAACCAAGAATGCATTCCACTTCTAATAAAAAGACAAACACAATGTTGTTGTTCAGTCGTTCAGTCGTGTCCGACTCTTCGTGACCCCATGGACCAGAGCACGCCAGGCACGCCTATCCTTCACTGCCTCTCGCAGTTTGGCCAAACTCATGTTAGTAGCTTCTAGAACACTGTCCAACCATCTCATCTTCTGTCGTCCCCTTCTCCTTGTGCCCTCAATCTTTCCCAGCATCAGGGTCTTTTCTAGGGAGTCTTCTCTTCTCATGAGGTGGCCAAAGTACTGGAGCCTCAACTTCAGGATCTGTCCTTCTAGTGAGCACTCAGGGCTGATTTCTTTAAGAATGGATAGGTTTGATCTTCTTGCAGTCCATGGGACTCTCAAGAGTCTCCTCCAGCACCATAATTCAAAAGCATCAATTCTTCGGCGATCAGCCTTCTTTATGGTCCAGCTCTCACTTCCGTACATTACTACTGGGAAAACCATAGCTTTAACTATACGGACCTTTGTCGGCAAGGTGATGTCTCTGCTTTTTAAGATGCTGTCTAGGTTTGTCATTGCTTTTCTCCCAAGAAGCAGGCGTCTTTTAATTTCGTGACTGCTGTCACCATCTGCAGTGATCATGGAACCCAAGAAAGTGAAATCTCTCACTGCCTCCATTTCTTCCCCTTCTATTTGCCAGGAGGTGATGGGACCAGTGGCCAAGATCTTAGTTTTTTTGATGTTGAGCTTCAGACCATATTTTGCGCTCTCCTCTTTCACCCTCATTAAAAGGTTCTTTAATTCCTCCTCACTTTCTGCCATCAAGGTTGTATCATCAGCATATCTGAGGTTGTTGATATTTCTTCCGGCAATCTTAATTCCGGTTTGGGCTTCATCCAGTCCAGCCTTTCGCATGATGAATTCTGCATATAAGTTAAATAAGCAGGGAGACAATATACAGCCTTGTCGTACTCCTTTCCCAATTTTGAACCAATCAGTTATTCCATATCCAGTTCTAACTGTAGCTTCTTGTCCCACATAGAGGTTTCTCAGGAGATGGATGAGGTGATCAGGCACTCCCATTTCAGGAGATGGATGAGGTGATCAGGCACAAACACAATAGAAATACATAATGTTGCTGTGCAGAGCACCAGATGTGGTGTTGGCCTGTGTGCTATAGCTGCTCTTATGTCAGGAATGAGACTGAAGGGTATTGCTCTGAGGAAGAATGGTGGGAGCCCCCTCTCCCTTTGCGCAAGGGCCTGATCCTGAAGCTCCTCTGGAGCAGGAGGATAGTATCAACCTAGAGCAATGGTTCGCGGAAGGACACAGTTCGGGAACTAACAGTTGGCCTGAGCTGGGAGAAGAGCAACCAAGGGGGGAGGAACGGGAAGAGAGAGCGCTGGCTGAATCTCCCTCATTAGAAAGTGTGCAGGCCATGAGTCCTAGAGCCAGATGTCTGGATAGGGTAGCCTCTCAGAAGGCTCAGTGGTGGAAGGATCACATGGTGAGGAGACGGGAAGATGGAAGTAACTAGAGGGAAGTGGGAGGAACTCAATTGGAAGCACCTGCACGATGAGAATGGATGCTTAATGTTTTTGCTGTGTTTAATAAACCTCTCTGTTGCTGCCAAAAGACTGCTTTCGCTTTGTGCTATTATCTACAGAGAGGGGAAAGGTAAGCCTTGCCTGGCAGCCTGACACGTTACCACAGCCCTCTTTATGGATGCTGGCTTGATCACTGAAGGCGGCGAGAGACTTGTAACTGAAGAAAAGGTTATTAAACCCCTGGATCAGGACTTTAATGATCTTTGTCAGAATGGTGAATTTGACAGCTTCTTTGATGACCATGCATAATCTCAGAATGCATGTGAGCCAGGTGGAAGATATCTCTACCTCTTCACTCTAGAGAAAGGCTCAAAGAGAGTAAAACCAGCTGACGTTATTGCCAATAATCTTGTAGATTTCATGAATAAGGGCAATGATAAGTGCCTGCAGGCCATTGGAGGTGATTCTACAAATTTTAACTGGGTGGAGCCATACGTTGAGTAGAGGTCAGGCTTGGTCATAAGCCAATCTGGTTACTTTGTGCCCTCCACACCAACAGGTAACATTGGCAAGATGCTAGACGCAGCTACAGACCTTGAAACTGATAATTCACCAAACTCTCAATTGGAGAGCCTCTTGCTTCACTGAGTGGCAATGCCATAAAGGATCTGTCAACTGATCAAGCATATGGGTATCAGATCACACAGGCCGTAAGGAAACTTCCCATGGATTTGAAATTGGCCCAGTGAGGCATTCAAGGTGGTGAACAATAGCAAACATCTAAACAACTTAAGACTGATAGTGGAATACATTGTTTGCGTGTTGAACCCCTGCTGGTTCAACATCAAAGCAAAACACTCGGGTGGAAGGCCCACACCATATCTTGTTTCAGCTGCGGCAAGTTAGACTGCAAAAGAAGGCTGTGGTGGGTGCTGTTTTGCCAACCATTCAGCACTCAGTGAAATGATAATGCAGACACTCTTGTGCTCAGATGACAGTGAGGAGATCTGGCATCTAAAAGGTTGTTGACTTGAGGGGCGGAGATGATGACAGACTGGGAGATCTTTCTGTACATCTGAGGAAGACACCTTCCATCACCCCCAGTGCTTTGTCCCTGCTGGAGCTGATAGACTGGTCTGATGGGGTATATGAATCTCCTTTGACATGTAAACTTGCTACAGCAGAATTAAAGAAGTTCATTGGTGAGCCCATGCAAGTTCCTCACTGGCCCTGTCATGCTCAGTCTATGCAGAGGTATGTGAAGCAAGTCACAGAAGCAGCGGCCAGGGTGTCTACACATGAGGGCTACATCAGAGGCCAGGAAGCAAGTTGGCGGCTGATGTCCAAAAACAAATCAAAGCAAGACTTGATGAAACTTGTTTAAATTTCTTATTAACTGATGTCGTTACTTTCTAATGTTGTTTTATAAGTACCAGGTAATATTGTATGCAGAGAAACTATTTTTTGTAACATCACCTTACATTTTCAGAAGGGAAAATTAAAATTATTTGGTTTTCTGAGAGCAGTTTATGTGCTTTTTAATCAAACGTAGATTTACCAAGCTCAATGTTGTCCAGTCACAAAAATAATAGCAAATTTGAATCCCTCACACCCAAAAACATATTTTGAAGACCTCTCGCTGAAGAAATTTGCAAAAATTAAGCTTCAGCTCCTAAAGTGACGAATCCTATTCAGCCACGGGCCTTCTGCATTCCCTTTCTCTTAATTGGCTGATCAACCCCTTTCTCCACAAATGTACAAGTCTTTGTCCTTTCTAATATTGTCAGAAGCCATCACTGCCGGGACCACTAGAGATTTTTTATTTTTTAAAAAAGATCAAGTCATCCACAATTAAATTGAACTCCAGTGCTCTCAGGCATTAAGCCTCCATATTGTTGAAGAGGAAAACACCAAGACTGCCTTTTAGTTCCCTCTTTCCCTAAACAGAGGCTGGCTTTTCTGTCAATTTCTGTTATTAGTAATCAAATACTCAATAACTTAGTAAGCACAGATGTTGCTGAAAACAAATGCAATCACAGTTCATTAGAACAGAAGCAAGGCATGCTGTGTGACTCTCTAATTGGCTTGTCCCTAGATGGAAGGTTGTAGCTCATTTCTAATGATACTGTAGGTCTTCTGATCTTCTTCATTAGCAAGCTATTTAGAGGAAGAGGAAGAGTTTGGATTTGATATCCTGCTTTATCACTACCCGAAGGAGGATGTGCGGATGCAGTCAATGTCTGTTCTGACAAATGCGAGAATTCGAAACTTTGATCAGGGTGCAATGTGTGTTCCTTGACTGTACACAAATGAAGCAAGAAGATGCAAAATGTTATACTTACTGGAAAAATCAGCTTCCTGAGCATCTCAGCCTACATTTTTAAAATCAGCACCAACTTTCTAGTCCTTATGCCTTGACCACAAAGACATACCCTCCAATATTTCTCCCATGAAAATAGGGACATCTCGTTCCATAATGATAATTTTACTATTTATACCCCACACATCTTGCTGGGTTGCTCCAGCGACTCTGGGCAGCTTCCAACAGATATAAAAACATAAAAAAACTTAAAAAAAAACCCCTTCCCTATACATGATTGCCTTCAGACAGCTCAGAGGTTGGATAACTCCATACCCTCCAACATTTCTCCCATGAAAATAGGGATGTCCCAAGGAAAAGTAGGACAGTTTGGAATCAAATCAGAAACTGGGATGGCTTCTCTAAATCAGGGACGTCCCTGGAAAATAGGGACACTTGGAGGGTCTGCAAAGATAATACTTTGAAGTGTACGCATGACAACTGGTGAATCACAAAAGCTGCAGGATGTGAAATCCAGGAGGACTGGGAGATACCTTCTACTTGATCCAATCATTTGCCCATCTAGCTGTGCACTGCACACTCTACTCATCTCCTTTTTTCTACTTTGCCAAGGTCTCAGACAGAGAGGTCTCTTACGACTTTACTTACTACGGACACCTCTAACTGGAGATATCAGGGTCTGACATTGGAACCTTCTTGGTGCAAAGTATACTGTATGTTCTGCTACGGAGCTACGGCTCCTTCTGTGAGTAAGTTTCCAGTGGTCATAAAGTAGGGTTGTGGAGCATTACATGCCCTCCTGCACATAATAAAAATATCAAATTATGCATATTGCTCCATTTGCGCAATTTATATAGGTCACAGAATCTGGATTTCCTTAATGGAAAATTGGAGTGCCTGTCACCTTCTCTGTTATTCATTAAAAGCAGAGCTCTCCTTTTAATCTGTGGTTCAGGTAGAACACCCCCAATGAGAGAATTAGCCTACTTCCTCTGATCTAGCAACCTCTCTGGGGTAAACTATGCTAAAGAGGGGACTTTGGGGAAGAGGCGTGGCTGGACTGCACAGCAAAGAGGAACATGTTTCCATTTCTCCTGCAAAAATGAATGACTAAATAAATAAATAAATAAATAAATAAATATCTGCTAAGGCTGCAGTTAGTTACCACCACTATGAGACCATAGATGTGATTTTTCTCTTGTAACAGAATCTTGGATTCACTCTAAAATCTGAATTCCTGGAGGGGGGAAAACTGAATTTTATGAGGGTTTTAAAAAAAGGAGTAGGGAGAACTACAACAACCTCATTTTTACTGTTGACCTTTGTTCCCCCCCCCACTCTTCCACCTATACTTTGTAAAAGTAATGTTGTGTGTGCATTGAATGGGGATTGATTAAGCAAGGCTTTCCGTTGCTTTAAAATAAAATAAATGGGTTTCCATTCAGAGACTTGAAATGCAGTCTGTGGAATGCAAAGACCAATGTTTGCAGACCTGAGGACAAAAAAGGTGACTTAGCATCGCCAATGAATGCCTCCTTTGAAACATGGAATGTGGAGGACACTGGTGTCTGTGTGAGCCTCCTGTTTCAACAGAGAGTGTGTGCTCAGCTGCAGTGAAAGGAATCCCTCAGACCAGAAGCCCGAATGGTATGTCTTTCAAAAGGCAGCCTTTCCGTTTGCCCAATAATATTAGCCACTGGACTGAAAAACATTCCAGCGTATAAGACAGGGATGTCTCCTGTCACCATTATTGGCCAGAAGAATTACCGTAGATCTGATGTGATTTGATTGGATTGTTAAAGTGGAAAATTTAATAAAAATGATTAAAAAAAAAAGATCCTCCACAAATCCCTTGAGTCAGTTACAGAAAATATTAATACTTCCCCCTTGCGTCTTTTCTAAATTCCCAAATCTCTCCTTCGGTATGCCTAAGTTCTCAAAACAAATAGTCTGCCTCTCAAGAAGCAGAACTACCATATTTTTATCCTTATCAGCCACTGTCAAGGCCACCAAGAAGAGCTTTGCAGAAATTTTACCAAGGCTTCTTCCCCAGAGTATTAATACAAAGGAATATACACTCTATATAATTTCAGACTTGCAAAATCAGAGACAACCACAAATCCATAAAACCATAAAATATAAAGAAAATAATATATTCTTATAATATATTTGATCAGGCATCCTGATCAAGTTTGCAGATGACACCAAATTGGGAGGGGTGGCTAACACCCCAGAGGACAGGATCACACTTCAAAATGACCTTAACAGATTAGAGAATTGGGCCAAAGCAAACAAGATGAATTTTAACAGGGAGAAATGTAAAGTACTACACTTGGGCAAAAAACCCGAAAGGCACAAATACAGGACGGGTGACACCTGGCTTGAGAGCAGTACATGTGAAAAGGATCTAGGAGTCTTGGTAGACCACAGACTTGACATGAGTCAACAGTGTGATGCAGCAGCTAAAAAAGCCAATGCAATTCTGGGCTGCATCAATAGGAGTATAGCATCTAGATCAAGGGAAGTAATAGTACCACTGTATTCCACTCTGGTCAGACCTCACCTGGAATACTGTGTCCAGTTCTGGGCACCACAGTTCAAGAAGGATACTGACAAGCTGGAACGTGTCCAGAGGAGGGCAACCAAAATGGTCAAAGGCCTGGAAACGATGCCTTATGAGGAACGGCTTAGGGAGCTGGGTATGTTTAGCCTGGAGAAGAGAAGGTTAAGGGGTGATAGGATAGCCATGTTCAAATATATAAAAGGATGTCATATAGAGGAGGGAGAAAGGTTGTTTTCTGCTGCTCCAGAGAAGCGGACACGGAGCAATGGATTCAAACTACAAGAAAGACGATTCCACCTAAACATTAGGAAGAATTTCCTGACAGTAAGAGCTGTTCGACAGTGGAATTTGCTGCCAAGGAGTGTGGTGGAGTCTCCTTCTTTGGAGGTCTTTAAGCAGAGGCTTGACAGCCACCTGTCAGGAATGCTTTGATGGTGCTCCTGCTTGGCAGGGGGTTGGACTGGATGGCCCTTGTGGTCTCTTCCAACTCTATGATTCTATGATTCTATTATCATGAGTCTGAGAGGGTGGGGTTTTTGTCCTGCTGTTTTCCCCCAGGAAAATCCACTGTTTACTGCTGAATCATCAATCCGCCAAAAAACAAACAAACAAAAAAAAACACCAGCCACCTTGAATAAAAAATTGCCCCTCTTCTCTTGAATGGGATTTTGTGGGCTTTCCTGTGGGGGCTGGGGGGGGGGAGTCTGCTTCCACCTCCTTTCCTCCTTTCCCCCCTATCTCTGCAGGACAATATTTCCTGTTGTTTCTCCAACTTTGAGCAGCACACTTCCAGAATTCTTGGCTTGTTTATTTTTTTTAATTTATTTTACTTTCCCCTGTTTAGCACGTATATGAAAATTGTGATCAAATGATACACGTGCAAAAAGTGTGTGTGTCCCAGCTCGCTTGTGTTGATTGCTTGTGATGGTTCCAATCACATGTTTATTTTCTGTCTTTAATAATAATAATAAATTAATATGTATTGGAAAGGTCCTTGTATATTCACTGTTTAAATGACAACACTTTCCTGCCTCAGCATTGGGGTGTCGTCATCCCCCCATTTTTCACCACACTATTTCATAAGCCTGGGAATGGTAAAAAAATGTGAGAGAAATTTACTTCCAAATTAAGGTCAAAGCCTTTTTATCAGGGACTTTTGCATATAAACTTCACTTTGTGGGTTCTTCTCTTTTAAAAAAACTTTTATTAACACAGTCATAATTAGCGGCATGCTGGAAAACCGTAAAATCTCAATAGGAGACACCAAAAGTAGATGCCATTTCTCCTCAGTTTGGAGGCACAAATGCTAGATCCAAGCTGTCATAATGACTGAGAGCATGCCACACCAATCTGCTTGTATTCCTCAACAAATAAGAAAACATATTTATCTCCCCAAGCTGTAGCTAATTTGGAGGTTTTGCAAGCTGACATGCAGTTTGATTAAAATGACCTTGAGCTAACAATTCATTTTAGACGGCTCAACGATCAAAGTAGTCCAGACCTTCTGTAACTTATTCTCCTCCCCACATCCCCTATAGAAGAGATTTTTTTTCTGCACTTTGCTTCTGGTGCCTAGAAACAAAACAAAAACAGCAAAGGACTTTTTCCTCCACTTTCTAAACATGTACCCAGAACCATCCATTTTGTGCCCACTAGAAAGATACAGAGGAAATAATAGATTACTATACTTGAGGCTTGCAACAATACCCAAGGCACTGCACACAATTTTCAGCTGTGCTTGCTTTTTGTCGCCTAGATAATACTGCTCCTTTTCTGTCCTTGGCAGGCAAGTAAGCTGCTCTCATTTTATTCTTTCTCTCCCACCCCACCACCAATTCCAGTTTTCAAAATCTTCCTATATCTGTGCTAATATTCATCTTATTCACTTAGATGGCATTTTGCTCTATAGCTGCTATGATTTAGGGTGTTGGGTCTATCAATGCAGCAGAATGAGGTGGCAGATTGCAGAGGTGAAAGAATAGACAGCTCCACTTTAAGTTGGAGAAAATACCAATTTTGAATGCTTCCCTGTGGGGAAACCAAAAGCTCTCTCTCAATACAGAAAACAAGGAAGATTCTACCCTAGACTTTCATTGCTGTTTTCCTGTTTTAAATGCAGAAACGCATTTTTAAAAAATGAACTGTCCAGGTCATATTTCCAGAGGGACACTGGAAATTACAGACCGTTTAGCTTAATGTCTCTTCCGGGGAAATTGGTAGAAAGCATTGTTAATGATAAAATAGAAAGGCCTCCCTGAGGTAGAACCAGCATGGACTTTGCAGGGTAAGACCTGTCGGAGACTGTTAACAAGCATAGTTAGAGGTAATCCAGCTGTAATTGTGCGCTTGGACTTTCAAAAAGCTTCCGACAAAGTACCTCACCAAATACATCTGGGTAAATGTAACCATCATGCGATAAGAGGAGAGGTCTGCTTGTGGCTCAGGAACTGGCTAAGAAACAGGAAGGAAATAGGAGGAAAGGATTGACAGTCCTCCCAGTGCTCTTGATGCTCTTGTGACTTGTGCTTCTTAACTCGTTCATGCATCATGTAGAGTAAGGCGTGGGTAGTGAGCACTGAGAGGGCCATGTTTGCAGACAATGCTGAATTGTCCAGGGTAGTTAAATAAAAAGAGATTGTGAAGAGCTCCAAAAAGGATGTATTCAAACTGAGAGAAAGTTTGGTGAAATGGCAAATGCAATTCAGTGTAAACAAGTGTACGATCGTGCATGTCAGGCTAATAATAATAATAATAATAATAATAATAATAATAATAATAATAATAATAATTTCACATATATACTCCTAGGGCCTGAACTGAACACTCCTGGTGTTGCCTGACCAGGAATAAGATCTGAGGGTCATAGTGGAGAGCTGAATGAAGCTGACTCATGCAGCACCATAGCATGGGTTGCTGGCACCTGGGGAGGGGCAAGAGTTATGCCCCCTGGAGGGCATGTGCAGAGTCCACTCAGAGGGTGACTGGAGCCCGCCTCCAATAGGCTCCTCCATCTGCCCACGAGACCAAGCTACCCACTGCCGTGGCTCCGTGGCCAGGGCTCTGTGCCTGTCGTGGGGCCCCTCCCCCACTATGCTTCTGCCATTGTGCAGGAGCAGTGACAATGGCAAATCCCATGCTAGGAATCATTAGGAAAGAGATTGAAAACAAAACTGCTTATACCACAGTACCATTATACAAATCTATGGTGTGACAGCATTTGGAATATTGTGTACATTTTTTGTCATCTCCCCTCAACAATGATATTGTGGAGCTGGAAACGGTTCAGAAAAGGGCAACCAAAATGATCAACTTCTGTATGAAGAAAGGTATCTGGGGCTTTTTAGTGTAGAGAACAGGTGAGTAAGAGATGGCATGATAGAGGTGTATAAACGTCTGCATGCTGTGAAGAAAGCAGGTGGAGAAAATCTTTTCTCTCTCTCGTTGAAGACTACAACTTGTGGACATTCAGTGGCGCTGAATGCTGGGAGATTCAGCACTGACAAAAGGAGGAGCTTCTCCGCAACGATGGAATTTGCTCTCAGAAGAGGCAGCAATGGCTGCCAACTTGGATAGCTTTAGAAGAGATTTAGGCAAATTTGGGGGAAAGGGCTATCAATGCTTACGACCTCCACAGCTGGAGGCAGTATTCTTCTGAATGCCAGTTCCAGCAGGAGTAGAGAGTGTGGTTGTGTTCTGCTTTTGCTTCCTTTGCTGCTTCCCACAGAGGTTGGACACTAAGAACCAGATGCTGGACTCTTGATCCTGCAAGCTCTTCTTCTGTTCTTCTATAAATAGGAGCCAAGGCATTAGTTTGATTCTAATTGGTCAGTCGATGGACAATTAACACACAGATCCTCATGACCTTCTAAATGGGTGCTAGTGATAGTGCTTTTGCTCTCCACTTTGAATCATGCAACATCTGGTGTAGGAGATCCATGAATGACTTTTAAAAAATGTAACAGACACAGAGGTTCTGAGTTTGATTTGAGCAGCAGCCCTAGAAGAGTGGGCTAAACATTTCCCTTTCCCTCTGTACCATTTGCCCAATCTAAGCACCTCCAAAGCTGCTAATTCACCCCCACCCCAACCAATGCACCTACTCCATCTATACTTGCGTCTCTCCTCCAGTAGGGGAATAATTCAGATCAAGCCTCAGAGCCACTGCCTGACTTAAACTTCAAGAGAATTTTGAGATGGCACTGTAGATCTTGGTGCCTAGCATCAGTTCCCTCAGGCAAAGAGCTGCGTCAAGAAACTGCCCATTGGGTGCCAGCAGGGTGGGAGGAACAAGGCAGATAGACTCAGATTTCGGCCTCCAGATATTTCCACATTGGCTCTCCACACCTTTTACCCTTACTGGATCCATGGAATAAGCAACATATACTAGGGAAAGGTACTCTTGTTAGTTGCATCTAAGTTCCACTGGATCAATAACAAATCCCTGGACGTTCGTGGGGAAATTTTATTCTCTCTCCTTCATGTGAACTTGGAATATACACTGTTTGACTCCTGGTTCAATGTCACTTGATTGAACAGATGAAGAAGTTGTATTTTGAATTTGAAAGCACTCTTTACAACATAATTAGTTTCCCTAGAGGGCTTTCCTTATTAATTTTAATTATGTATATTTTAATTATGTACTAAAGGAGAGTGACTATGCAGGCACAGTCTGCGGCTTCCAGGCATCACAAAAACACATTATACTGCTATCCTTCCTGATGCTGAAGGCTGCTTTTCTACACTTTTATAGCAAGCAAGCAATTACCCTAGCTAAAGTTTCTATTGTTATGAGATGAGGGTAGTTGGATGAGAGTTAAGACCCTTCGACCCCTGACATCCAGCAAGTGTTAAAATATAAGCAAGGCTAGCTTCCTGTGTTGAGGTGATCACCTGGGTGATGGGCCATTACCGTAAGAGAACAAAGGGAAATCTGTGTAAGGCAACAAATGGGTGGGGCTCCTCCCTCAACTCAGAGATAGTTAGAAGGACAAAGCCTGGATTTAGAGTTTAGTTGCAGTGATGTGGGCCAGAAGCAAAGCAGCAAGCTGGGGAGCAAGCGAGAAAGAGCAGTGATTAATTTCTGTTTAAATCCAAGGTTATGACCATGGGAGAAACAAGACCCTCATGGAGTGTTAATGTTGTGAGCCTCTCCATCGTAGGCTCAGGTTGTATGTGTAAATAAATCATATATCATAAAGACACCACAGTCTCCACTGTACTTCATTCCAAAGGAAACATGAACCCTGGGTGAGCTGTCTTGGGCAGGAGGGACATGAGTGATGCCATCCCAGTTTCCATTATCACCACAAGGTGGTGACATCACTATGGAAGGTTCTGTTGAGGCCTTGTTCCTTGTTCATGGCTGGGATCCTGGCCACACATCTGTTCTTTAATGCCAGATCTGTGCATAGTAAGACCTCACTCAGCCATGATTTGATCCAAGATGATTGCTATTTGGATAAGCAATAATTTAGTTGGTTGGCTACTGTGGTAACAGACTGCCAGAGTAGATGGGTCTGATTGAGCAGGGCTCTCCTTATGTTAAGAGAGAAACACAAAAACCTGGAGCCTCACAGTTTATGCAGTTCAAGTCGCTTTATGAGATTTTGTTAAGTCATAGATCATCCTGGGACAATTCAGTTACCTGATCCAGAGAAACTATGTACTTATAGGCATCACTAGGGAGAGCAGTGCCAGCATAGCTACTGCTTGTTGGAGATTCATTGCCCATGTGGAGTCATGGGATTGTTGTCTATCACATGACTGGGTGTGTGTTTTCATTCCACAGACTGGGAAGTGGGAAGTGACGGAAGACAGGATGTTTTGTCTTACTGTGTTCCATGAAGTGGGACTATTGTCTTTTGTTCTTTCTCTTTGCTGCCTGGTGCTAGAGAGAGAGGGAGCCATGTTATTATTGGTGCTAGAGAGAGAGGTGCTAGAGAGAGAGGGAGCCATGTTGTTATTAATCTACATGTAATAAAGTAGATTAGCCTACATGCTGAGTTGCTGCATTCTGTCATGCAACTGCACAAACCTCTGTGGATCCCTAAGTGTGCTGATGTCTTCTGGCATCAGTCGTTGTGATGTTCAGGCTGAGGAATGCTTATGAAGCTTCGGAACGATCGTCCAGGAGGGAGGAAACATGCCAGTCGGGCATGTGTCTCTGCCAAGGTTCTTCTTGTGAGTAGGATGTTTCCTGACACTGTTTCCCACACACTTGACCAAAATAAGTCGTTCAGCACAACAGAGGTGGGTAACATCTGGGTCCAGGAGGCTAATTAGAGTGAATACCAAAAGCTAGGAGATGGAATAATTTAAGCAAAACAAGGAACCCCCTCCAGGTGTTTTCTGGCACCCTAGTTTAGAGATGCACATGGTACTCCTAGTGTGTTGTATGTGTGTGTGTGATATTGCTGGTGGTGGGGCTGAAAGAAGAGTGGCTTCTGAGTCCATCGCTGAGACAAGATTTGGAGTAGAAGCATTTTATCTCTTAGCTAGAATTATTGGAAGCTGATGGGTAGAAGGGGAGATGAAGAGGAGATATAAGGGAACAGGAAACCCTTTTTTGCTCTGAGTGCAATCCACATTCTCATCTGATACTTGGCAGCCCAGGATTTTTTTGTCAAGGAACTGTATGAATTCTCACAACTTGCTCCATTCATTAATCACATTTAAACAAACCTGCTAATTGGAATTAATGCACCTTTTCCAGGTTTCTGAAATTTTTCTATTCATAAAGTCATAGAATCATAGAGTTGGAAGGTACCCTGAGGATCATCTAGTCAAACCCCCTGCAAAGCAGGAATCTCAGCTAAAGCATCTATGACAGATGACCATCCAACCTCTGCTTTAAAACAGAGGTCCACAACTTCCCGAGGGAGACCGTTCCACTGTTGAACAAAATAAAGTAATTCCTTCCAGTAGCACCTTAGAGACCGATAATAATAATAATAATAATAATAATAATAATAATAATAATAATAATAATTTATTAGTTATACCCCGCCCATCTGGCTGGGTTTCCCCAGCCAATCTGGGTGGCTTCCAACAGAACAGAAGACGTGTATCTGAAGAAGTGTGCATGCACACGAAAGCTCATACCAATAACAAACTTACTTGGTCTCTAAGGTGCTACTGGAAGGAATTTTTTTATTTTGTTCAACAGTGGAACGGTCTCCCTAGGGAATTTTGTTTCAACTACAGCAGACCAACATGGCTACCTACCTGTAACTACCACTGTTGAACAGTTCTTACAGTCAGAAAGTTCTTCCTGATGTTTAGTCAGACTCTCCTTTCTTGTAACTTGAAGCCAGTGGTTCCAATCCTGTTACTTGGTTTTGGAAGAAATGTTGTTTGGGATATGGAATAGCTGCAGCACAGAATCTAAAATAGTTTCCAGTAGTGTGGGAAACCCAGGCTGAAAAGGTGTGCTGGTGGTAATTTGCTGGGTGATGTCAGCTTCAGCTGCCTTTGGCCAGGAAGCCACTGCTAGATACTCAAAGGACATACCTTGGTTTGGCATTCTTCTGTCTTGGGAGACAGTGGAGGAGTGCAGCTTTTGGAGTGAGGTCAGGCTGGCTGTGGCTGTAGAGACCAATGTGGGAGATGATGATGATGATGATGATGATGATGATAATAATAATAATAATAATAATAATAATAATAATAATAATAATAAATTACCGGTATTTATACCCCGCCCATCTGGCTGGGTTTCCCCAACCACGCTAGGTGGCTCCCAATTGAATATTAAAAACACAGTACAGCATTAAACATTAAAAACTTCCCTAAACAGGGCTGCCTTCAGATGTCTTCTGAAAGTTAGGTGGTGTTTATTTCCTTGACATCTGATGGGAGGGCGTTCCACAGGTCAGGCGCCACCACTGAGAAGGCCCTCTGCCTGGCTCCCTGTAACCTCACTTCTCACAGTGAGGGAACTGCCAGATGGCCCTCGGGGCTGAATCTCAGTGCCCGGGCAGAACGATGAGGGTGGATATGCTCTTTCAGGTATACTGGACCAAGGCTATTTAGGGCTTTAAAGGTCAGCACCAACACTTTGAATTGCGCTCGGAAAGAGACATGTTTTGTTGCAGCTGGACAGATGAAGGCATCCAGTAAGTAAGTAAGTAAAACCTTTATTACGGTCGTAGACCAGCAGATGAAGGCATCCAGTTGTGCTGCTGCAGATGCACCACAGCATTTCCCCTCTCTGCACTCCTCCCAATGGTCATTTCTCCCCATGTCATTGCTATGGATACATGACTTGACTGCCTGTCTCCAGGGATTCCCACAGGGCGGGAATGTTGTCAGCCTCCATGTCACATTTGCAGACATCTTTGCAACATAGAGTTGGTCTGGATGTTAAAGGACCAGGAGATCTTGGTCCCAGCTGAAAAATCTTGGGCCTTGAGCGTCCTAACAACAACAACAGCAGCAGCAGCAAAAGACTACGGTTCTTATTCTTGGGCAGAAAGCAATAGTAGTAGCTAATCAGTTCAGGACTACAGCCCTAATACATTGACTTTTTTTTAAGTAGCTTGTAAAATTAACAGAAATGTCCATTTTAAAAGTATCACCATATTTTTCCTTTCCTTTGGGTATAAATTACAATCTTGCTTTGGAGATGTTCTAGAAGTACTGTAATGTTACTATATTGCCTTTAAAGTGCTGCATTTCAAGTGCGATTTCAAGTGCTCTCCCTTAACATGGAAGATGAAGAACAGACTCCATTGGAAGATCTCTCCCTCATCACAGTTGATGAGGTATATGAAGACGAGCAGCAAAGTCAGTCCTCCGGGAATGTGCAGGTGACCTTGGAAGAGACAGCACATGTAAGAATCCCGACCAAGCCTATGAGGAGGCGTGTAGTGGTGATAGGGGATTCCCTACTGAGGGGTACAGAAGCAGTGATCTGCAGGCCTGACAAGATGTCTCGAGAGGTGTGCTGTCTCCCCGGGGCCAAGATCCATGATGTAACAGAACAGCTGCAAGGAATCATAAAACCCACTGACAAAAACCCCTTCCTTTTAGTCCATGTGGGAACCAATGACACTGCAAGCCATAGCCTCCAGAAGATCAAAAGTGATTATGAGGCTCTGGGCAGGAAGTTGAAGCAATTAAATGCACAAATTGTCAGCTCATCTGTCCTCCCAGTTGAACGACGTGGCCCAGGGAGAGAGGGAAAAATAGGGGAAGTGAACAACTGGCTTCGCAAATGGTGCCAGCAGGAACGGTTTGGATTCTTAGATCACTGTCTGCAGTTTCTTGAAGATGGACTTCTGGCAAGTGATGGGCTGCACCTCACAAGGGTTGGGAGGAATGTTTTTGCCAACAATCTCAAAAACCTGATCAGGAGGGCTTTAAATTGACTTATGTGGGGGAGGGAGACAATGGTCCTGAAGGTAGGAGTCTATCAAATGCTGAAGATGATCATCCAAATGTCAAGGACCAAATGGAGAAAACAGCACACAGACCTAGTGGTGGGAAAAAATCCTTAAGTAGGAGACTAGGGGGGATGATCAATGGTCTTCAATGTCTGTATACAAATGCACAGAGCATGGGAAATAAACAAGATGAACTTGAGCTCTTGGTACAGCAAACTAAATACGACATAATAGGCATCACTGAAACCTGGTGGAATGAGTCTCATGATTGGAATGTAGTAATAGAGGGATACAATCTATTTCAGAGAAATAGACCAAACAGGAAAGGAGGAGGAGTGGCGTTATATGTCAGGGATGTGTATACCTGTGAAGAAATCCATGATTTAAAACTTCAAAGCCAAATTGAGAGTATCTGGGTCAAAATTAAGGGAGAGAAAAATAACAGTGATCTCATTGTGGGAGTTTACTATAGATCCCCAAGCCAAACTGAGGACATAGATGATGCCTTCCTGGAACAGATGACCAAGCATTCAAAAGGAAATGAGATAGTAGTAATGGGGGATTTCAACTATCCTGATATTTGTTGGATGTCAAACTCAGCCAAGAGCATAAGGTCGAACAGATTCCTCACTGGCCTTGCAGACAATTTCATTGTCCAGAAAGTGGGAGAAGCAACAAGAGGATCAGCCATTTTAGATCTGGTCCTAACCAATAGTGATGACCTGGTTAGTGGGGTAGAAGTGGCAGGATCATTAGGTGGGAGTGATCATGCTCTTCTGGAGTTTATTATACATCAGAAAGGAGCAACCAAGCATACTAAGACTCAAATTCTAGACTTTAAGAAAGCCGACTTCAGAAAACTTAGGGAAACGCTGGGTGTGATCCCATGGTCAGTAATACTAAAAGGGAAGGGAGTTCATGATGGATGGGAGTTTGTTAAAAGGGAGATATTAAAAGCACAACTTCAAGCAGTACCAATGAGACAAAAACATGGAAGGTGCCTAAAGAAGCCAGGGTGGCTATCTAAAGAACTTTTAACTGAGTTAAGATTTAAAAGGGATATGTACAAAAAATGGAAAAAGGGGGAAACCACCAGAGAGGAATTCAAACAAATAGCCAGCACATGTAGAGACAAAGTCAGAAAAGCTAAAGCACAGAATGAACTCAGGCTTGCTAGAGAGGTTAGAAGCAATAAAAAGGGTTTTTATGGGTATGTCCGTAGCAAAAGGAAGAACAAGGAAACAGTGGGGTCACTTAGAGGAGAAGAAGGTGAAATGCGAACAGGGGACGCAGAAAGGGCAGAACTCCTCAATACCTTCTTTGCCTCAGTCTTCTCCAAAAAAGAAAACAATGCCCGACCTGAAGAATATGGAGCAGATGATTCAGCAGGGGAAACACAGCCCAGAATAAGTAAGGAGGTAGTACAAGAACACTTGGCTAGTTTAGATGTATTTAAGTCTCCAGGGCCAGATGAACTACATCCCAGAGTATTAAAAGAACTGGCAGAGGTGATTTCAGAACCACTGGCAGTAATCTTTGAGAATTCCTGGAAAACAGGCGAAGTCCCAGCAGACTGGAGGAGGGCAAATGTTGTCCCTATTTTCAAAAAGGGGAAAAGAGAGGACCCAAACAATTACCGCCCAGTCAGCCTGACATCAATACCAGGAAAGATTCTAGAGCAGATCATTAAGCAAATGGTCTGTGAGCACCTAGAAAGGAACGCTGTGATCACTAAAAGTCAACATGGGTTTCTGAAAAATAAGTCATGGCAGACTAATCTGATCTCATTTTTTGACAGAATTACAAGCCTGGTAGACGAAGGGAACACTGTGGATGTAGCCTATCTTGATTTCAGCAAGGCCTTTGACAAGGTGCCCCATGATATTCTTGTAAAGAAGCTGGTAAAATGTGGGCTAGACAATGCTACCATTCAGTGGATTTGTAACTGGCTGACTGACCGAACCCAAAGGGTGCTCATTAATGGATCCCCTTCATCCTGGAGAGAAGTGACTAGTGGGGTGCCACAGGGTTCTGTCTTGGGCCCAGTCTTATTCAACATCTTTATCAATGACTTGCATGATGGGCTTGAGGGCATCCTGATCAAGTTTGCAGATGACACCAAATTGGGAGGACAGGATCACATTTCAAAATGAACTTAACAGATTAGAGAACTGGGCCAAGGCAAACAGGATGAATTTAAACAGGGAAAAATGTAAAGTACTACACTTGGGCAAAAAACCCGAAAGGCACAAATACAGGACGGGTGACACCTGGCTTGAGAGCAGTACATGTGAAAAGGATCTAGGAGTCTTGGTAGACCACAGACTTGACATGAGTCAACAGTGTGATGCAGCAGCTAAAAAAGCCAATGCAATTCTGGGCTGCATCAATAGGAGTATAGCATCTAGATCAAGGGAAGTAATAGTACCACTGTATTCCACTCTGGTCAGACCTCACCTGGAATACTGTGTCCAGTTCTGGGCACCACAGTTCAAGAAGGATACTGACAAGCTGGAACGTGTCCAGAGGAGGGCAACCAAAATGGTCAAAGGCCTGGAAACAATGCCTTATGAGGAACGGCTTAGGGAGCTGGGTATGTTTAGCCTGGAGAAGAGAAGGTTAAGGGGTGATATGATAGCCATGTTCAAATATATAAAAGGATGTCATATAGAGCAGTGGTCCTCAACCCCCAGTCCGCGGCCCGGTACCGGTCCATGGATCAAATGGTACCGGGCCGCCCAAGGAACATTAAATTATTTCAATTTTATTTACTGTGGTGTTAAAATGTTAAATCACTTTATATTCATTTTTGAGTGTAACTGTATTTTACTTTGAAGGCATGTTTAAATACAATTAAATTAAAATTATGACATCAAAACAATCTAAAATATAAACAATCAATGTCCCCCCCTCAGCGGGCCGCGGTAAAATTATCAAACGTTGACCGGTCCTCGACGATAAAAAGGTTGGGGAGCACTGATACAGAGGAGGGAGAAAGGTTGTTTTCTGCTGCTCCAGAGAAGCGGACACGGAGCAATGGATTCAAACTACAAGAAAGAAGATTCCACCTAAACATTAGGAAGAATTTCCTGACAGTAAGAGCTGTTCGACAGTGGAATTTGCTGCCAAGGAGTGTGGTGGAGTCTCCTTCTTTGGAGGTCTTTAAGCAGAGGCTTGACAGCCACCTGTCAGGAATGCTTTGATGGCGTTTCCTGCTTGGCAGGGGGTTGGATTGGATGGCCCTTGTGGTCTCTTCCAACTCTATGATTCTATGATTCTATGTGCTTGTGTGTGTTTATTCCCATGCTTGCTTCCTGTATCTTTGAAGACCTCTGAGCAATGTCATCCAGGTCAAAAATAGCAGGTCCTGCACCGCCACCTATTGGGCTCTTGGCTTTCCAAAGGCAGCTTCATCTTCTGAGCTTCCCACAAGGCCTTCATTAATTGCTTGCTGTCTCCAGTTCCACTTCAATGGGGCTGTTGTTCTTTTGTGATTCTTGCCTGGTTTGAAATTGCTTTTATTAAGTGGCTTCTAAATCAGGCTTGTTTTGATGGTTGTTCTGGGTTTGGAAAGCAGGCGAACTTAATTTGCAAGAACTCTATCAGCTATTGACCCAAGGGGGAAGCCAAAGTGGGGCAGTGGGGTGAGGAGATCATAGGATGCATACGTGCCTTGCCCTCCCTTCGTCCTTTGATTGATTTCCATATGATCTTTTAATGACAGCACAGCCTGGCAGGGTTTTGCTTCACCACAGAACAAGCACCTGCTGCCGGGGCTCTCAGCCGGGGGAGGGAGGAGAGGCTCCTTGACGCTCCCATTTATCATAATTGCTTCTGGTCCAATTTCATTCACGCCTCACATTTTTGATTGTCTTGGATTAAACATTACCAGAGGAAATGCTGCTAATAGTCTTTTGCAGTACACCCCCAACATCTAAGGCATTTATTATGGAAAGGATTAGAATAAATTAAATGCTTAAACCAGCACTGTGTAAGCATTTTTTGTCTTAGATCAAAAATGTTTGCACTGGCTGTTTAAACATTCAATTTATTATAATGGGGAAATATCATTGAAAAATAAGCATGTTAATTAAACTTGGGTTTAGCAAATGTGAGTTATCCCGAATGGACACACTATAATGAATACAGACAGGTAGAATCTGCCTGCCCCTTTTTTCTCATTATGAAAATGAACATTTGCATATTGAAACCCTGCAGCTATTAGTTATTTTTAATGAACAGTGTTGCCATTTCAAAGTTGAAGCCCTCATATGATGCAGCTGAGATATTCCTAGGTCAGGAAAGAACTTTAGCTAATTAAATTGCAGAGAAGTTCTTCACCACAAATAATTGATTAAAGTCGTTACACAGATAATCAGTTTTGCAGCTAAGTAAATAACTTAAAAAGAAGTAGCCTCCAATAAGAAAGGGTCACATGGGGGTGATTAAATGTAGGCAAAGGCTTAAGGAAGAAGGATGGTCAAAGTGGAGAATGGTGTGGAGGAGGAGGGAGAGATGAGCACGAAAGAACAGAAGAAATTTTTAGAATTCAAGCTATTCCAGCTGTTGTGAGAAGGAGCACCTTGCAGCCCACAGTGGCCCAAGGAAAGTCTCTTCCCTTTGATCTCTTCCTTTTTTCCCTTGCATAGAGAAGGACCCCATAGTGCCAGCATAGAGGGCATTTCCACTGTAAAGGATCAGCAAGCAAGTGATGGGCAAGAAGATCACCTTGGAGAGTCACTGCTCATCAGATGATAGACCAATAGTGTGGGAACAGCGAAGCGACGAGACTCGGAGACAGGATGGATGTCCGGGAAGGCGACCTCGACTCCTTGTGAGGGCTCCCTTTTATTAGGTTTTCACAACATGTTAAACATTAACCAGTACAGGCACAACCCAGGTCCAAACAAGGGAAAACTTTGAAAACTTTCCACCCCATGTATGGTAAGGGGTGACACCCCCAAGCTTCACCCAGGACCCTGCCATTGCATACGTGACTGCTCCTCATGCTCCCCCCATGCTCATCTCGTGCTTCCCGGTACTTTTCCATGCGTCCGCCATTATCCTTTGTTGTTCCTGACACGTGTCTGCCATTCCGACGTTCAGCGCGACGTGGTTTGCCAGCACGTCACCCCTGATCAGCGCAGAGACACCTGTGGTATGCCAACGTGGTGTACAACCTGTATGGTGTGTTTGTGGGCTCATAAAACTGTCCCAACACAATAGTCTGACCTACCGGTAGTAATAAGGCAGCTTCCTAAGGACAAGCTCCAGCATTAGTCATACTCAGAGTAGATGCACTGAGAGGAATGTGTCTACACTGAGTATGGCTAACACTGGAGATCTCCCTATGCTCCTAAACCTTCAGATCATAGAGATTGGAACCAGTGCAGAAACTCACCAGGAAGCACTAGTAGCTGAGCGCTACAGCATCTGATTTGCATGTTGATGTTTCATGGTTCAATCCCAGTTAAGGGCTGTGTTCCAGAGCTCAGAAACAAGCCTGCTTGAGGCAGTCTTGGAGAGGTGTTGCCTGCCAGGGTAGGCAATATTGGGCTAGGTAAAGGTAAAGGGACCCCTGACCATTAGATCCAGTCGTGACCAACTCTGGGGTTGTGGCGCTCATCTCACATTATTGGTCGAGGGAGCCGGCATACAGCTTCCGGGTCATGTGGCCAGCAGGACTAAGCCGCTTCTGGCGAACGAGAGCAGCGCACAGAAACGCCATTTACCTTCCCGCCAGAGCGGTTCCTATTTATCTACTTGCACTTTGATGTGCTTTCGAACTGCTAGGTTGGCAGGAGCTGGGACCAAGCAACGGGAGCTCACCCCGTCGCGGGGATTTGAACCGCCGACCTTCTGATCAGCAAGCCCTAGGCTCTGTGGTTTAAGCCACAGTGCCACCTGCGTCCCTAATATTGGGCTACTGTGGTACAATATAAGGCAAATTCATGTCTTCAAAGGAGTCTCAGTGTGTGTTAGTTTGAGGATGGTCAGCGTTGTGGAACACAAGGGCTCCCAACTCTCAGACCATGCATTCACTGAAATAATTTATCTCATAGGCACAGTCCTGAATTCAGGCGTTTTTAGTTTTAATGTGTCTCAATTCTGGGCTGAGCTTTTAAGATTTTTGTGTAGTCTGGCAAGGGCAAAATTGTCAATTTTTTGAAATTTCAAACCCTCATAACTCACAAATGGGATGAGATAAAAAAAAATAGATTTAAACATAGTTTTGATCATTCAACAAGTATACAAAATATTAATAAAATTGGATGACATGAGGTAAAAAAGTTGGATCTCTTGATATGGAATGACCCTTCTGTGACAGCAGGAGCATCCAACCCAGTGGAGCATGAGAGAGAGGTCACAGAGAAGGAACTGGATCTGACCCCACAAGCAACTGCCCCAAGGGATGGCAGCAATCCCTCCCTTCACTGGTATTCTCTGGGAATCAGAAAGACCTTGAGCTTGTGAGAGCCAGAGACGTCAACGGGGATCAAGTAAAACTTGTGTTGCCTGCTTACCTGTTCTTGACTCCTATCTTTAGGTACTAAATATGGGTTGATGTTCTTTTAATGTTCCCCTGGTTCCATGACCGTCACTAATTCCAGAAGCTAGTTGTGGCTGCCATCAAGGCCATGAAGCTATATAAGAGAATGAGTTTTTACTTGATATCATGCAATTTTAAGATAGGTACAAACAAATGGTATAGCAACGATTGCTCAAGAAGATGTGAAAGTAAAGGAGATTTGTTGTACATTTGGAAGAGAATTCCAGAGAAAAACAGAACAGCAATAACTGAAGCAATCAAGATCCAAATCTCAACCCAAACATCCATCTTCCTGGGCTATGTGCTTCCTTGGCTGTTGTGTGGAGATGGTTTAAACCTTGGTTTTATTACTCCTTGTAACCTATTTTTATGTCAAGGTCCTCTATAGAAGGCCAAGCATTATGCCCTGTGGTCAGTGTTTAAGGATGGTTTGTGATAGGGTGACAGTGGTTTGGCAAAGCTTTGGGACAGTACAATCACTTGTGAGATAAAGTGAAAGGTAGATAGCCGTGTTGGTCTGTCATAGTCAAAACAAAACAAAATAAAAAAAAATTCCTTCCAGTAGCACCTTAGAGACCAACTAAGTTTGTTCTTGGTATGAGCTTTCGTGTGCATGCACACTTCTTCAGATACACTGAAACAGAAGTCACCAGACCCTGATATATAGTGAGAGGGCGGGGAGGGGTATTACTCAGAGGGGTGGTGGAAATGGGTGAAAGGTTGATAGCTGTGGTAAACCTGTTGACAACTGTTGTTGTTGTTCAGTCGTGTCCGACTCTTCGTGACCCCATGGACCAGGGCACGCCAGGCACGCCTATCCTTCACTGCCTCTCGCAGTTTGGCCAAACTCATGTTAGTAGCTTCGAGAACACTGTCCAACCATCTCATCTTCTGTCGTCCCCTTCTCCTTGTGCCCTCAATCTTTCCCAACATCAGGGTCTTTTCTAGGGAGTCTTCTCTTCTCATGAGGTGGCCAAAGTACTGGAGCCTCAACTTCAGGATCTGTCCTTCTAATGAGCATTCAGGGTTGATTTCTTTAAGAATGGATAGGTTTGATCTTCTTGCAGTCCATGGGACTCTCAAGAGTCTCCTCCAGCACCATAATTCAAAAGCATCAATTCTTCGGCGATCAGCCTTCTTTATGGTCCAGCTCTCACTTCCGTACATTACTACTGGGAAAACCATAGCTTTAACTATACGGACCTTTGTTGGCAAGGTGATGTCTTTGCTTTTTAAGATGCTGTCTAGGTTTGTCATTGCTTTTCTCCCAAGAAGCAGGCGTCTTCTAATTTCGTGACTGCTGTCACCATCTGCAGTGATCATGGAACCCAAGAAAGTGAAATCTCTCACTGCCTCCATTTCTTCCCCTTCTATTTGCCAGGAGGTGATGGGACCAGTGGCCATGATCTAAGTTTTTTTGATGTTGAGCTTCAGACCATATTTTGTGCTCTCCTCTTTCACCCTCATTAAAAGGTTCTTTAATTCCTCCTCACTTTCTGCCATCAAGGTTGTATCATCAGCATATCTGAGGTTGTTGATATTTCTTCCGGCAATCTTAATTCCGGTTTGGGCTTCATCCAGTCCAGCCTTTCGCATGATGAATTCTGCATATAAGTTAAATAAGCAGGGAGACAATATACAGCCTTGTCGTACTCCTTTCCCAATTTTGAACCAATCAGTTATTCCATATCCAGTTCTAACTGTAGCTTCTTGTCCCACATAGAGGTTTCTCAGGAGATGGATGAGGTGATCAGGCACTCCCATTTCTTTAAGAACTTGTCATAGTTTGCTGTGGTCGACACAGTCAAAAGCTTTTGCGTAGTCAATGAAGCAGAAGTAAATGTTTTTCTGGAACTCTCTAGCTTTCTCCATAATCCAGCGCATGTTTGCAATTTGGTCTCTGGTTCCTCTGCCCCTTCGAAATCCAGCTTGCACTTCTGGGAGTTCTCGGTCCACATACTGCTTAAGCCTGCCTTGTAGAATTTTTAGCAGAACCTTGCTAGCGTGTGAAATGAGCGCAATTGTGCGGTAGTTGGAGCATTCTTTGGCACTGCCCTTCTTTGGGATTGGGATGTAGACTGATCTTCTCCAATCCTCTGGCCACTGCTGAGTTTTCCAGACTTGCTGGCATATTGAGTGTAGCACCTTAACAGCATCATCTTTTAAAATTTTAAATAGTTCAGCTGGAATATCATCACTTCCACTGGCCTTGTTGTTAGCAAGGCTTTCTAAGGCCCATTTGACTTCACTCTCCAGGATGTCTGGCTCAAGGTCAGCAACCACACTACCTGGGGTGTATGAGACCTCCATATCTTTCTGGTATAATTCCTCTGTGTATTCTTGCCACCTCTTCTTGATGTCTTCTGCTTCTGTTAGGTCCTTTCCACTTTTGTTCTTAATTGTGGTAATCTTTGTACGAAATGTTCCTTTCATATCTCCAATTTTCTTGAACAGATCTCTGGTTTTTCCCATTCTGTTGGTTTTCCTCTATTTCTTTGCATTGCTCGTTTAAAAAGGCCCTCTTGTCTCTCCTTGCTATTTTTTGGAAATCTGCATTCAATTTCCTGTATCTTTCACTATTTCCCTCGCATTTTGCTTGCCTTCTCTCCCCCGCTATTTGTAAGGCCTCATTTGACAGCCACTTTGCTTTCTTGCATTTCTTTTTCATTGGGATGGTTTTCGTTGCTGCCTCCTGTATAATGTTACGAGCCTCCATCCACAGTTCTTCAGGCACTCTATCCACCAAATCTAAATCCTTAAACCTGTTCTTCACTTCAACTGTGTATTCATAAGGAATTTGATTTAGATTGTATGTCCATGGGGTTTTCTTGGCAGGGATACTGGAGTGGCTTGCCAGTTCCTTCTCCAGGTGGATCACATTTGGTCCAAACTCTCCACTACGACCTGTCCATCTTGACCTGTCCATAGCTTCCCTGAGTAATTCAAGCCCCTTCGCCACGACAAGGCAGTGATCCATGAAGGAAAAAAGCTTTGTCATGTATAATGAAGGCCCTTATCTCATTATACATGACAAAGCTTTTTTAACCTTCTCACCCCTCGCTTTTTCCTGTAAGACTAATTGCAGCCGTTAACAGTCATCAACAGGTTTACCACAGCTATCAACCTTTCACCCATTTCCACCACCCCTCTGAGTAATACCCCTCCCCACCCTCTCACTATATATCAGGGTCTGGTGACTTCTGTTTCAGTGTATCTGAAGAAGTGTGCATGCACACGAAAGCTCATACCAAGAACAAACTTAGTTGGTCTCTAAGGTGCTACTGGAAGGAATTTTTTTTATTTTATTTTGTTTTGTGAGATAAGGGGTGGGTTAGAAATGAAATGTTAAAAATAAAACAAATAACAATTTGTTTTTAAAAGGAATTATTTATTCAGTGTTATTCAATATCATCAGCCAAGTGTAAGAGCCAATGAAATCCTCACTATTGTAATCATGGGCACTGATGTCATGTTCCCTGTGCTTGCTTATTTGGGACATTTGACTCCTCCTGTGATATTGGACTTGACTGTGGTGTTTGCCCTTAAGTATTGAATAAATGAAGTGGCCTTCTCTGCTGCTGGTGTCATGGGCAAAGTGTCCAAATGCGAGTCTAGAAAGAATTGCTTCTTGAACCAAGACTTGCTAATTCAGGTTTCCTATGGCCAAAGCCGGTCCTTGTCCTTTTGTGTTACATCTGTGGCCATCTGCTCCCTTTCCAGTTCAGCTCCCAGGGCAATAAGTCTCCCCAGCACATATTTCTTCTTTTTCCTGATGGGGGCGGGGGGCAAACATTAGCACTTAAAGCCACTGTTTCATTTTCCTTATGGCAGAGAAAGGTTTCAGACTTTGCTGTAGAAAAGGCAGGCAGCTATGAAACTGTTTCTTAGGGCATAATCTCAGCCAGAGACTAGCTGTGCAGCCTGATTTTGCCTAGTTCTCTCCATCTGTTACCATACGTGTGGGAATGTTTAGGAACGTGGATGGAGATTTATAATTTAATATATCTCATCCTAACTTGTGCTAACAAGTTCAACTAGCAGAGTAACATTCCCTTTTAAAATACACACAGCGGAAGTTGCTTTGATTCACTAGAATCAAGTTCCGCTGTGTGTATTTTAAAAGGGAATGTTACTCTGCTAGTTGAACTTGTTAGCACAAGTTAGGATGAGATATATTAAATTATAAATCTCCATCCACGTTCCTAAACATTCCCACAAAGGGTTATGTAGGCCCAGCGCTGCGTATTTTGTGTATTTTTGAAGGATTGCGTTGGATTGCATTTTTGAGTTGAGTAGGATTTTTCTGAGAGCATTTCCTGGTGAGACCGCATGGTCTTTTGTCCTATTGTCTAGAGAAAGGGGATTAAGCTACCCCTCCCCTCCCTCAGAGCTCACAAAAGACCCAAAGGCAGTGAAGATTTATTTTGAGGCTTTTGCTTTTTGCATTTTGAGAATTTTGAGATTTTGATTTTGAATTTGGACAAATTTTTGAATTTTGATTTTTTTTTTCCAAATTTTGGATTTTAAGATGGCTAGTGCCAGTTTTTATAGTGAAGAAAAGCCAAGCTTAATGCTGCTAGATGAGGACAATTTTGTGCACTGGAAAACGCGCTTAATGATATATTTAGAATCAAAGGATATTTTGGATGCGATAGAGAAACCAAAGCCCCAAGGTATAGATGATGAAGCCTCAGCCAAGATTAAAGTCTGGAAAAGGCAGAACAGCGAGGCCAAGCACATAATTTTGAGTGGACTTCGCAATAAGCATCTATCGTTAATAAATAGCAAAGATGATGCATCTCAGATCCTAAAAGATATTGAGCGCATGTATGGAGAATCTACAAAGAACTCCTACAGAACATTGATGGGAAAATTAACTAGACTGAGAATGAATTCAAAAGAAGAATTCACAGAGCATATTGATAAATTCACAGAGATTATTCAAAAGCTTGAACTTACTCCACAATCTTTTGATGAAGTAACAAAGGTATCATTTCTGTTAGCCTCATTAGGGCCACATTTTGATGCATTTGTCAGTTTGATGAATCATAAAGATAATCTAACTTTTAAGGAACTGACCAGTGAATTAAGAGAGGAATGCAGAAAGAGATTTGATTCCCCAGAGAGGAGCACTAGAAATAAAGGCAGCAATTATGTTTTTAAACAGCCTGCACAGTCCAGAGATGGACACAAGAAGGTCATATGTCACAATTGTAATAAAATCGGCCATATAGCCAGAAATTGTAGAGCGCCTAAAGCTAAAGAGAGAGATTCCCAAGCCTTTCAGCGTAAAGGAGAAAGAAAAGGGAAATCTGAACGCAACATGCTGTTGAAAGAAAGGAGTTTAGCTGTCCAGAGCCAAGAAAACACACACAATAAGTGGTTGTTGGACAGTGGATGCAGTTTGCACTATACGTTTAAAAGAGACTGTTTTAATGAATTAAATGATAAAGAGACTGAAATTGAGGTTGCAGATGGAAATATTTTAAAGTCCAAAGGTGAAGGTTCAATACATTTGGAGTTCAATGTAAACAATGAATCTTTTAGGACCAGAATGTCCAATGTTGTGTATGTACCAGAACTGAGCTGCAATTTACTCAGTGTCTCTACTTTGGACAAGAAAGGTTTCAAGATCACATTTGAGAATGGACAGTGCAGTGTAACTAAAGATGGTGAAGTGTACATTGAAGCAAAACTAATAAATGGTGTTTATGATGTTAATCTTTCAGAGAACCAGTCTGCAAAAGTGGCACGCTCCAGCCAGAAGGATGACGCAGATTTGACGCTGTGGCACAGAAGACTTGCACACAGAGACACCACCATCATTAAGAGTCTACAGGAAAGTGATCTTGTCACAGGTTTGCGGGTAAAAGGGAGCAGCAACCAGGCTCCAACAAAATGCATAACTTGTGTTACTGAAAAGGCAGTAAAACCTTCTTTTACACGTTGCACAGAACAAAGGAGTACTAAAGTTCTGGATATCGTGCATTCAGATTTGTGTGGGCCATTGAGTGTTCCATCACTTGGACACAACAAGTATATTTTGATTTTTATTGATGATTTTTCGAGATATTGTGTGGCATATTTCATCAAAGATAAAAGTGAGACAGTAGAGATGTTCAAGAATTACATTGCCATGGTTAGGAACAAGTTCCAAAGAGCTCCAGGTGTCTTAGTTTCTGACAATGGAGGAGAATACTGCTCACATGAGATGAAGGCCCTTATGGCAAAGGAAGGAATTACACATGTAACCACAGTTCCTTACACGCCACAACAGAACTCCATAGCTGAAAGGAAGTTCAGATCCATTATGGAAATGACAAGGTGTATGCTAAAGGAAGCGTCCCTGCCTAGGAAGATGTGGGGAGATGCTGCTTACACAGCTGTCTATCTCCAGAACAGGTTGCCAACAAAGGCAACACAGCGCACACCATTTGAACTTTGGCATGGGAAGGTGCCTAGTCTGTCGCACATACGTGTATTTGGCAGTATATGTTACTACCACGTGCCCAAGGAACAGAGGCACAAGCTTGACTCCAGAGCACAAGCAGGTATCTTAGTGGGATATGCTGCTGGAGGCAAAGGATACAGAGTAATGGACTTACAGACAGGCAAAGTGCAATTTATTTTGATGAACATGCAAAAGCAGACACAAAGAACACTGTTATTGGTTGCTCCAAGGAGTCAGAATGGACTCATGAACTTATAAACTTTCCTTCTGAAACCCCACGTGATACTAATCTGCCTTCTAGTGTCATAGCACCCCCTACAGGCGACGCACCAGAAGACGCAGATGACCAGACCCCTGGCGGCTCCAGAGACGAAGAGGAGGACTCAGATGAGGACATGCCACCGTTGGAAGGGAGTGAGGAAGCTGATGCGGTTCAGGAACCAGAACCAGAGGTCAGACGCTCATCCAGAACCAACAGAGGTGTCCCACCAGCAAGACTGTCCTACCTTGCAGGGTCGGTGTCTCCACAGGAACCTTCCACATGGGAAGAGATTCAGAAGATGCCACCTGCGGAAGCCAGTCTCTGGAAGAAGGCCGCTCAGGAGGAGATGGATGCACTGCATCAGAACCAGACGTGGACCCTGACAGAGCTCCCTCCTGGTAAGAAGGCCATTGGGTGCAAGTGGGTGTTCAAGGTTAAGAAGGGGTCAGAAGGGGAAGTGGAACGCTACAAAGCAAGGCTAGTAGCACAAGGTTTTTCACAACGTTTTGGTGAAGATTACGACGAAGTTTTCGCACCAACCGTGAGATATAGTACCGTCCGAATGCTTTTGAGCATTGCAGCCTCTAAACAATTGAACGTGAAGCACATTGACATTTGTACTGCGTTTTTACATGGGAGAATTTCTGAAGAAATATACATGAAACAACCTAAAGGTTTCATAAAACCAAATGAGGCGCATCTAGTATGTCGAATCCAGAAAGGAATCTATGGGCTTAAACAAGCGGCTAGAGCCTGGAATCAGAAATTGCACAGTATGCTTGTGCAACTTGGGTACAAGCAAGGAAATGCAGATAAGTGCTTGTACACCAAGTCAAGTAATGGACAATATTCATACATATTGGCTTTTGTCGATGATTTGATTATTGCTACTGCTAATAATAGAGACTATACACAAATAGTAAAACACCTCAGCAAGGAGGTACAAGTAAAAGAACTTGGAGATGTCAAGTACTACCTAGGAATCCAAGTGGAAAGAGAAGAAGACGGCTCATTTCTTCTCAGCCAGAAGCAAAAGATTCATGAACTGATTGAGTATTTGCAGATGCAAGACGCACACCTGGTTGCAACGCCCATGGCTACAGACTTCTTGAAGAATCAGCAGGATTCGAAGCTGTTGCCAGATAACAGTCAATATAGGTCGGTAATTGGTAAACTTTTGTATATGGTTACCACATGTAGACCTGACTTAGCTAATGCTGTGGGGATTCTGAGTAGAAAAGTGAATTCTCCCACTGAGCATGATTTAGCAGGGCTGAAAAGGGTGGTTAGGTACCTGAAAGGTACAATAAATTGTAAATTAAAGTTGCCAGCTGTCAGAGACCCTAAGTTGGTTGGGTACACTGATGCAGATTGGGCCGGGGATAATGCTGACTATAAATCCACAAGTGGTCATGTTTTTATGTTTGGGGATGGACCTGTTGTGTGGGGAAGCTATAAACAGAGTTGTGTAGCTTTGTCTTCAACAGAGTCCGAATATGTTGCTGCTACAGAAGCATGCAGAGAAATTGCCTGGCTTGATGAACTCATCAAAGACTTTGGACTGGTGAGAAGGGAACCTGTCAGCCTGCTAGAGGACAATCAAAGTTGCCTGAAGCTGACGCAGAGTGAAAAGTTCCTAGCCAGAACCAAACACATTGGGGTCAGGTACCACTATATACGCCAGATGGTGCAAGATGGACTTGTGGAACTGTCTTATTGCTGCACCAAAGAGATGACTGCCGACATCTTGACAAAACCCTTGCCAAAAGAGAGTTTCCAGAATCTACGTGTCAAGCTGGGACTCTGGGTGGTTGAATAAAGTTGTTTATGTTTTGTATGTTGTATTTGCCTGAGAAGGGGTTTGTGGGATGTAAACACTAGAGCAGTCAAGTACAACAATGCTAGAGCAGACAATGGAGATTGCCTCAGTCCTCCAGCCACAACTTCCTGGTCACATGGATTGAGACAATTTCCTCTTGCAACTAGATGTGGGAGTGGCTTCACCTGGGAAGGTATGAACAAAGAACCCACAGGTCAGCGGCCATTCCATTCCACTCTCTCACTCGAACTGTGAGGAGGATGCTCAGTTGGCTTCCAGCCAACTGGGGCCTAACGGACTTCTCTCCCACATGGAGAGATTCCAATTGTAAATATCTTTACTAAGAATAAGCCTGCCTTCTTTGGGATTTGTCTTGAGCTGGATATATGTGAGTAAACATTTTATATCTTTTTATAGAAGACGTGTGTTGTGTCTTATTTGAAGAGGGACAAAGGGGAAATATAGTGACAAACCAGGAAACTAGATTAAGTTGATTCTAGTGAATCAAAGCAACTTCCGCTGTGTGTATTTTAAAAGGGAATGTTACTCTGCTAGTTGAACTTGTTAGCACAAGTTAGGATGAGATATATTAAATTATAAATCTCCATCCACGTTCCAAAACATTCCCACAATACGGAGTTTTCTTACAAACTCTCCAATGGCCAGGTTCATGTGCTTTTCCACACATCCCCCAGAAAAGTTGCACAAGCAATAAAGTTTAGTTCCAAAGAAGTGAAAGTTCCTCCCAAGGTGAGGGGAAGTGACCTAGCTAAGCCTGGCAGGACAGCCTACTCTATGGCATTAACCCCTTCATGCATTAATTAGAGTTAAGCATTTTGGTTATATAAGCCTGGTTATCTCACAAAAACAATGTGGCGTGGATGGAGCAGAATGTAGAAAGGAGGGCAAACAAGAGTTGTAGATGGGCTGTGAAGGTAGAAGCAGCAGATAGAGAAATAACAGGGTGATGTGAGGAGTCTTCAAGTGAGGTTAGGACAGAATGTGGGAATGGTGACAGTGGTAGAGGGATGCTGGGTAATCATGGGAGGTAGGTAACTGGAAAGGGAGACCAGATGCTGTGGATCAGGAATTGGTTAAGTTGCAGGAAGCAATAAGTAGGAATTAACTGACAGTTTCTCCAAAGAGAGAGGTGTAGAAAATGGAGTCCCCCAAGGATCTGTGCTTTGTAAGTTGCTCATAAGCCATATAGAGTTAGCAGTGAGTAGTGAAGTGCCAAGTTTGCCAGTGATGCTAGTTTAGGGTGGTTAAAACAAAGAGAGACTGTGAAGAGCTCCAAAAGACCTCTCCAAACTGAGTGAATGGGCAGTAAAACAGCAAATGCAATTCATTATAAACAATTGTAAAGTGATACATGTTGGGGCAATAAAAAATAAAAAATATCCATTTCACATATATGCTCAAATTTCATGCTATGGATCAATAGGAAAAAATTGAAAATAAACTACATTATCATAATGTCGTTATATAAATCTATAGTGTGACTGCACTTGGAATACTGTGTACAGTTCTGGTCACCTCACCGTGAAATTATATTGAAGAGTTAGAAAATGTTCAGAAAAGGGCAACCAAAACAATTGTGGGGATGGAGTGACTCCCCTGTGAAGAAAGGTTTCCTTGTTTGGGGCTTTTCAGTTAAGAGAAAAGGGGAGTAAGAGGAGACATGATAGAAGTGTAAAAAATTATGTATGGCATGAAGAAACTGGAGAGAGAGGTTTTTCTTTGTGTCTCATAACACTGGAAGTTGCAGGCATCTGATGATGCCAATGTTGGACCATTCAGGACAAATAAAAGAATTTCTTTATGCAGCACATAGTTAAACCGTGGCCCTCCCTCCCACAGGAGGCAGCAAAGGCCACCAACCTAGATGGCTTTAAAAGAGAATTAGACACATTAATGAAGGCAAGGATTCTCATGGGCTACTAGTCATGATGCCTTTGCTCTGCCTCCACAGTTGGAGGCAGCAAATGTTTCTGAATATCAGTTGCTGGAAAACACAGGAGGGCAAAGGGCTCTGGCATGGGTTTCCCCCAGGCATTTGGCTGGCCACTGTGGGAACAGAAGGTGGCCCAGATATGCCAGTGGCCAGATCCATGAGCTCTTCTAATGCTCTTAGATGAAACAGCCCTCAGAAAAAAATTGAAATTAGGTGGTATGGGAGTAAATTTGGATGCTAGCTATTTTAAGATAGTTCTATGACTCCCTGTTTCTTATGCAAAAATTGTCCATTACTTGACTTGGAAAGGCCTGTAAATTTGTAACTGTGATAATCAAATGCAGCATCTGAGCCCCTGAAACTCGTAACAAGTCTTTATTAGTGTTTATATAAGTGACACAGAATAATTAAACCACATTTAGTTTGAAACTGACCATGGACTCCAGAAACACAATTCATACTTTGCAAGGCAGTCTTTCCAATATAAGTAGTTGCTTAACTAACTTAGCATTAAACTGTGACAGTTCCTTTATGTGACTCCTAATTCAGGTTTTTTCTTCTTCTGCACATGTCTTTCAGACAGTTCCTTTGGCAAGAAATTCGGATTCTCTTTCCCCAAGGTTTTATTATATAAAAATAGAGTGAAATTTCCTTATGTACAAACATTACATTACACCATGTACAGGCTTTTAAAAAACCACTATGAAAAGGCAGGCCATGGGTAAAACAAAAGGTCAATATAGGACATAAAAATTAAATACTGCACATTTCATAAAAATTACATTAACTACAAAGAGTTTTTTGTTTGCAAATATCAAACAGTACCAATGTAATTGGAAATCTTTCCCAACAACTTCATTTATAATATATATCTTAGTGTTTAAGGCACATTTTGCTTATTCCTACATACTTCACTGAACTGAGTCAATAATTTAAGAGCTCTTGGGGGAAATCAATCAGTGTGCATTTATGTAGGTACATGCTTTGGGGGTAAGATGCAAGGAATGGAACAGGTAGAGGGGTGTGTGTGTGTGTATGTGTGTGTGTGTGTGTGTGTGTGTGTGTGTGTGTGTGTGTAAAGAGGTGCTAAAATACAAAGACTTCTCCTATAAACTTGGAAGCTTGTCCCGGCTGGCTGTGATCACAAAGCAGTGAGAAAGACACTTTGCACATGCTTTGCACATCCTCTTCAGCCAGTCTGCAGATAACACAGAGAGATAAACATCTCCAGCAAATGTGTGGTTCTGGAAATTCAAGTTCTGTGGCCTGACACCAGCTTCTTACATGGCACCTGTGGCCTGACACTCGTGAACCTCAGCTCAAGTTAAGTACTCATTAGCAGTTAAACCTTCTGATTGGTCTCAGGTGGAGGGCCTAAATATCGTGTGGAGGGTGCTTGGTATAAGGGCACCGAGATCTCTTGGAGGTCTGGCAGCCTCCCCTGATGAGGAGGCGACAGCAATGCAATAGTCCTGTCATAATCCCTATGCAAGACTTTCTCATAGACACTCTGCAGCCCCACCGTCTTGGGCAGTTGTGCCTGATAATAGTTATCTCGGCGAAGGGAATCCCTGGGTAGTGAGGTGCTTTTGCAGAAGGTGGACAGCTGGGTCTTTGGGTGGGGGGATGAGTGAGGATTGGCTTGGCCACAGGAAGGGCTCCAACATCGATCTGAGTGGCCCAGGATCTTGCATTCAGCAGTACAAGCCCACAACCCTAGAAATGCAAGGGGAAAAACAGACTTGAGAACATGGACGCGTAGCAAGCAGAGCACTGTTAGGGCAGCACCTAGGAAACCATTGTATCAGTGCCATTCTCAGTGAGAGGAAAGAGGGGAAGGGGAAGAATCATTTCATGCAGCTAACATGAAGGACAAAAAGATCCTCATACAGCTACCATCAAAATTGCATCATAGGAAGCTGCCATACACCAAGTCAGACCATTGGTTCACCTAGCTAAGCAGCCTGTGGAAGTTTCAAACAGGGCTCCTTCCCAGCCCTAGCTGCAGAAGGCCCCAGCATCTCCAGCTAGGGCTGGGACCTGGGGCCTTCTGCATGCACCCTCCCCTTAAAATGGCAAGCCACAATACAAGCCAGCACAACTCAGAACATTGTGCCGAGAAGGATCCAAAGGATAAGCATTCTGAGCTGCTTGGAGAAATGGCAGGATAAGAAATAGTCAGACAGAACCTGGTCCGTTGGCTACGGGTGATGTGGATGTGCCCCAAACTGTCAGCCACCCTGGCTGCTATATTTTCCCTAGTTCTGAGATTGATTGAAATCTATAGCTCTTGCTGTAATTAACAGACTCATTAAAATTGAGGAGGGTTTCCAAAAACAGTAGAATGGTGACCAGGTCTTTTGGTGCTGGGCTTCTTTCAATGTTTCTGGGGCAACAGTTTCCAAGTTCTGTGGCATTCCGAGGGGAAAGTGCCAAAGTTTAAGGCATCCTTACCGTTCTGCATGTGCGTGATGAGGTCCCTTTTAAGAGCGTCCCCACTGATGTCAGAATCACTGTCGAAATCACTATCGCCTTTACCGCTGTCTTTGCCGCTGAACTTCTCTGTTTCTCTGCCTGATATGGTGTTGAAAGAATGACCCTTCCATATGGCCACAGGTGGGACTGGATCTTTGCTGTAACTAGGGGTAGAGGCATAAGACTGGAAGAAGGTGGAAGGGCACATGTGAAGGTTTTTTTTTGGGTGGGGGAGAGGGGAAGAAAAGGAGAAACAATGTTATAAGGAACAGCAGTGTTAATAAAAGCAGTCTAATAAAAGCTTGGGCTAATAAAAGCTTGGGCCACATCCCTGTGAATTGGAATCACCTGGACTCAAGCTAGGCTACAAATCAAGTACTTTTGTTTAACTCAGGCACCCCCAACCTGCGGCCCTCCAGAGGGATGATGGGAATTATAGTCCAAAACATCTGGAAGGCCGAAGGTTGGGGATGCCTGGTTTAACTGATGTGTAGACTGACTGTAAATAACTTTAAATGCAAACATCCCTGCTTAATTACTTTGGAAACAAAATAAATAAATAAATAAATAAATAAATAATCCTTCCAGTAGCACCTTAGAGACCTAATAAGTTTGTTCTTGGTATGAGCTTTCATGTGCATGCACACTTCTTCAGATACACTGAAACAGAAGTCATCAGACCCTTATATATACTGAGAGGGTGGGGAATTACTCAGAAGGGTGGTGGGAATGGGTGATTGGCTGATAGGTGTGGTAAACCTGTTGACGACTGTTAACGACTACAATTGGTCTTATAGGAAAAAGCAAGGGGTGAGATGGCTAAAAATAGCTTACTTTAAAAATTACTTTGGGAACTGGATGTAAAAATCACAAAACAGCCAAGAATAAGCTAAGGTGCAAGAAGCAAGGTGCTTTTCCCATTCTCCCAGGGGGGAAAGGGAATCAAGACTATGAGAAATGCTACCTCTGCATTCGTCCCCCGGAGTCTGCTCTGGCTGTCATAGAGACTGGCGGTCTCTCTGATGTTTTCTAAAGCCGGGATGTCTTCGCTGGCTGGGGAGGGCTCCGGGCTAGCAAAGGAAGATTTGCTGGGGAAGGAATGCACTTCGAAGCCATTGCCTCGGGCGCCAGGGCTGGAGGAGATCAGGCCCCCGCCCTTGCCTTCCTGCTGGCCCTTCTCCAGGTGAGAGCTGTTCAGCGGCTCCTCCAGGACTCCCTTCTTCTCCTTCTTGCGCCTGTTGCAAGTGGTGGCGATAGTGATGATGGCCACCAGCAGCAAAGTGCAGCTCCCAGCAAGGACGATGATGACAATCAAGGGGATGTCCCACTGCACTGCTTTCCCTTCCCCAGTGTTGGGCTTGGCCTTGGAATCCTGGCTGCTAGAGGGGAGCAAGGCAGCAGTCACCTGGAAACTGATAGGGACCGTAGTGGAGAGGGGAGGCCGTCCATTGTCAGCCACGGTGAGGAGCAGCTGGTAGACTTGGCCCAGCTGTTCTTCTGAGAAGCTCCCGGTGAGCACAACTTCTCCTGTGTTCTTGTTGATGGCAAAGAGGACCAGGGCTGGTAGCGGCTGCTGTTGCTGCGGATCTTCTAGGAAGGAAAAGCTCAGCTCAGCGTTGACTCCCTCATCAGCATCTCTGGCTTTGATGTGTGCCACCACCGAGTCGTGGGCAGCTTCTCTGGACACCTGGATCTCAAGGGATCCGTTGGTGAGTGCTGGGTGAGTAATGACAGGCGCATTGTCGTTCTGGTCTACTACCCGCACCTTCACCAAGGCTGCGCTGGAGAGCTGAGGGGAGCCGCCATCCGTGGCTTGGACGGTCAGCTCCAGCTGCTTGAGGATTTCGTAGTTGAAAGTGCGCAGTGCGTAGATGGCCCCCGTCGCCGGATCCACCGAAACATAGGTGGAAATGGAGGCGCCCATGACCTGGCTGTCCAACAAGCGATAGGTGACCTTGCCGTTGGGTCCTTGGTCCGGGTCAGCGGCGAGGACGGTGGCGAGGTAGGCGCCAGGTGGGTTGTTCTCCAGCACGGCCACCTCGTAGCGCGCCTTGGCGAAGCGCGGCGCGTTGTCGTTCTCGTCGGCCAAGCGCACGGTGAGACGGTGCACCGTCTTGGCCGGCGGCGAGCCCAGGTCCTCGGCCACAACCGTGAGGTTGTACTCGGGCACGCGCTCACGGTCCAGGGCGCCCGTGGTGAGCACCACGTAGCTGGCGTCGTAGGCACGCTGCAGGGTGAAGGGCTCGTGCGGCGCGGCCAGCAGGGCGCAGCGCACCTGGCCGTTGGCTCCCGCGTCGCTGTCCGAGGTGCTGACCAGCGCCACCAGGCTCTCGGCCGGCGCCGCCTCGCTCACGTAGGCCACCGTCCAGGCGGCACCGGCGCCCTCGGGGGACGCGCCCCCCTCGACGAGCGGCCCCTGCTCGGACCCCGCACCCTCCTCACCACCGGCGCTGAGGGCGCTGATGGCCACGGCGGGCGCGTTGTCGTTGACGTCGAGGAGGCGCACCACCACCTTGCAGCTGGCCGCCAGCGGGCTGGCGCCGCGGTCGCTGGCCTGCACGTCCAGCTCGTAGGCACGCTGGAGCTCGTAGTCGACTGCAGCGCGAAGGCTAAGGCGCCCCGAGAGCGGGTCCAGAGCGAAGAGGTTCCGCGCCTCGGCGGGCACCTGGCTGCCCCAGGCGTAGAGCAGCTGCCCGTTGGCGCCCTCGTCCGGGTCCGAGGCGTCCAGGTCGAGGAGCAGCGCGCCGGATGGCGCGTCCTCGGGCAGCTCGACGGTCAGCAGCGCGCCGTGGGGGAAGGCGGGCGCGTTGTCGTTGGCGTCCAGCACCCGCACGCTGACCGTGGCCGTGCCCGAGCGCGCCGGGCTGCCGCCGTCCTTGGCCACTAGCTCCAGGCGGTAGGCGGCCTGCGCCTCGCGGTCCAGCTCGGTCAGCAGCACCAGCTCGGCGCACTTGAGCCCGTCGGCGCGGCTCTGTGCCTCCAGGCCGAAGTGGCTGTTGGGCGAGACGGCGAAGCTCTGGATGCCGTTGGAGCCCACGTCCAAGTCGTGCGCCAGGTCCAGCGGCAGGCGGGTGCCGGGCGCGGCGCTCTCCGACACCTCCAGCGCGATGAGCGGCTGCGGGAAGCGGGGCGCGTGGTCATTGATGTCCCGCACCTCCAGCTCCACGTGCACCAGGCGGTACGGCGAAGGAGGCGAGCCCCCGCCGCTGCGCGGCCAGCCCAGACTCACCACGTCGAAGGCCAGCACGCACGGCTCCTCCGCCTGCCCGCACAGCGCCTCGCGGTCCAGCCGCTCTGCGCCCAGGCTCAGCTGCCCGTCCCGCTCGCGCACCTGCACCAGCGAGCTGTTGCCCGGCGCCTTCACCAGGCGGAAACTGCGCTCTCCGCCGCCGCCTCCCGGGCCCTTCAGGGGCAGCTCGTCGGCCAAAGTGCCGATCACTGTGCCGGGAGGGTCTTCCTCATAGGTGTGGTATCGGATCGTCTTGCCGAGGGCAGAGGAGAGCAGCCAGCCTAGGCAAAGCAGACCCACAGGGTGGCAAAGGTTCTTGCTCACATTCATGGCTCTGGCACCGCCTTGCGCGCCGATCAGAGAGAAGAAAGGGGCCACTGGGTGCGAGGGGGAGAGAACGAGGGGCCAGCAGGTCAGCGGCTACTCAGCGAGCTCTTCCCTAGCTTGGCGTGGGTGCTGCCTAGACTGGCTGCATGCGCGGCACAGCTCCACTTCCAAAGGCACTGGAAGCGCGAAGAAGTCGCCGCCGCTCGGCTACCTGCTGGCTGCGAGCCGCCCTGCAGCTGCCTCGCTCTATCCCGCTTCTAAGCCGGCGCGGCCCCTCCGAAGGGTCTTTAATAGACGCGGGTATGCAAATTTGCGTAGCGGATCAGCCAATGGTGGGCTCCCTTACCTCCCCAGACGCCTCCCCGACCATCTCACATCGCAATTTGCACATATATTATATGTACCGGGACTGGGGAGACGCAGGAGAGAAAAGGCGCTCTAGGGAGCCTTGCCCTTGTGTCCTTCGGCTCTAGGGCGTATTTTTCTTTCCTGGGGTGGTGAGCAGGATCATGGCTTTGGGCAAGGGCCGAACTGAAGGGCTCCCATCGTCCCCTCTTAAGGCGGGGCAGAAACAGGTGTCTTAAGACAAGTCCGATCCAGTCCCTTACAAATGCGCATCCCTTCGGCCGCCGCGCACAGGCGAAGTCTCGTCCCCGTTTGAAGTCCGGCCGGGCTGGGCTTTCAGCCCAGGGTGATCTTTGGGGAGACAGGACTGCCTCTATGGCCAAGGAGCTCCCCTATGCGCCCCATTCTCCTTCCCGCGCAGAAACCCCCAGAACAAAACAAGAGAAATAAGCATCTTGTCAGAGAGAAACCTGCGTTGCCCTTCCCACTAGCTCGCCCTAGGATGGCGATTTTGTGCAGTAAGCAGACGGCGGGGTGGGGGGCGCGGGGACGGCAGAGCGCGCGATCCAAATCTTTTGGCCAGTAGGGCTGCGGAACGAGGGGGAGGGGAACTGGGGCTGAGCTCCAAATCGGATTTCGACTAAACGGGGGGAGCTTTCGAAAGGTTTCCAAGATGACACTGCATCAATGGCTCGTTAGCGGCTCGCCAGAGAATAGCTTGGCGGTCCTGCGCGTCGGAGCCACCAATGTCTGTATTATTTCCCGATGACAAGCGAAAAGGGCAAAAGAAGAGATGGCGGGAGAGGGCGATTGAACCCCCCCCGCCCCGCCTGGAGTGTCGGCTAAATTGAATATAATGAGCGGGGCGCCACATGGAGCCGTTCTTGTCCGGCTCCATTCATCGCCCATCACTGCCATAACTCTTTGACCGGGGCGAGGGTGGGCGCTGAAGGCAACACAATGGCCGGCTCGAAGCGCGGGGGGGGGTTACTTTTGACCCCCCCCGCCCCTCCCTTCCTCTTTCCCTCTGCAATCGGCCCCCCTGGTGCCCTGCTATGCCTGTTGAAGGGATTTGCTTTTTGTCCTCTCTCTGGGAAGCCAAACTAGTCTCGTTCCAGGAGAACAAAATAACAGCATGAAGCTGAAACCTGGAACGAACCTGAAGGGAACTGGGATGGAGGGACGAGGCCGGCCAGTGTGTGTGAGAGAGAGGCATGGGGGTGGGGGTGGGGTGGGAGTGCAGGGCTAAGCCATCTGCTCTGGGGAAGCCAGCCACCGCCGGCTCCACGATCTCACCGGTGCACTCGATTCTCGAGAGCCACAAACCCCGCCGCAACGGATCCGCGTAGAAAACGGTCCAGGGGTTCTCTCTTTCTCTCCTCTGAATCGCACTTGTTCTGGTCACGTTTGTGGGTCGATCGGAAAGGCAGCGGAACGGCAGAGGTCAGATGGTCAACTTTCATGGCTGCCATCGTTGAGATTCCTGCATTTCAGGGGGTTGGACTGGATGACCCTCGAGATCCCTTCGAACTCTACCATTCTAGGAGTCTGTGACTCAGTTAACGAGACCAGCCTGTCGGGGACCTGCAGAGAATGCATCTTTAACCCAACCCTGTTCGCCAGAAGCGGCTTAGTCCTGCTGGCCACATGACCTGGAAGCTGTACGCCGGCTCCCTCGGCCAATGCGAGATGGGTGCCGCAACCCCAGAGTCGGTCACGACTGGTCCTAATGATCAGGGGTCCCTTTACCTATTACTTTTACACAGAAGAAAACCCCAAAAGTCTGCGCCCTGCTCCCACTTCTCCAGTGGGACTTTCTTCCGAGTAAACATGCCCGTTGAGAAAAGTAGCCCATTCCTCTGGCGAGTCACGTTTGCTGCCGAAGAGTAGGGGAGGAAAAGGGCACTACCGTGTTCTTTGATGTAGGTGGGGCTGGTGGGTTGGCAAGGAAAGAAAAGCGGCGAGGCAATCCTTCTGCGCCCACCTCAAGGGAAAACCTTGTTCCTGCGTGTCCCACGCAACCATTTGGATTCCTCGAGGTTCCGCTGGTTAAATGAGTTTGAGCATGCAGAAGCCGGCTTAAGTAGGTTGAGGAGGGTTCGAAGGCAAAACTTCCATTCATTTCACCCTAAGTATTCATAGAATCATAAAATCTTAGAGTTGGGAGGAACCCTGAGGGTCATCTAGGCCAACCCCCTGCGATGCAGGAATCTTAGTAAAGCATCCATGACAGATGGCTATCCAACTTCTACTTAAAAACCTCCAAAGAAGGAGAGTCCACAACCTCCCAAGGGAGACTGTTCCACTGACAAACAGCTCTTACTGTCAGAAAGTTCTTCCTGATGTTTATTCGCAATCTCCCTTTTGAAACTTGAATCCATTAGTTTGGTTCCTACCCTCTGGAGCAGGATAAAACAAACTTGCACTCTCTTCCATATTACAGCCCTTGAAATATTGGAAGATGTTTAAAATATCTCCTCTTGGGATTCTCTTTTCCAGGCAAAACATACACAGCTCCCTCAACCATTCCTCATAAGGCTTGGTTTCCAGACCCTTGATCATCTTGGTCATCCTCCTCTGCACATGTTCCAGCTTGTCAATATCCTTCTTAAACTGTGGTGCCCAGAATTGGACACAGTATTCCAGGTGTGGTCTGACTAGGGCAGAATAGAGTGGTACTATTACTTCCCTTGACACTATACTTCCGTTGATGCAGCCTAGAATAGCATTAGCTCTTTTTTGCTGCTGCATCACACTGTTGACTCATGTTAAGCATGTGGTCTACTAAGACCCCTAGATCCTTTTCACATGTACTACTGGTAAGCCAGATATTCCCCATCTTATATTTGTGCATTTGTCTCTCTTGACTTTCATTCTGTTCTCCGTCTGTTTATGTCATTTTGAATCCCAGTTCTTTCATCTGTGGCATTAGCTACCCCTCCCAGTTTGGTGTCATCTGCAAAGTTGATGAGCATCCCCTCAATCCCTTTCTCCAAGTTGATTATAAAGACATTGAACAACAATGGGCCCAAGACAGAACCCTGCAGCACCCCACTTGTCAGTTTTCTCCAGGATGACGAGGAACCATTAATGAGTGCTCTCTGGGTTTGGTCAGTCAACCAGCTGCAAATCTACCTTACAGTTACATCGTCCAGCCCACATTTAACCAGCTTGTCTGCAAAAGTGTCATCGGGAACTTTGCCAAAAGCCTTCCTGAAATCAAGATACACTACGTTCACAGCATTCTCCTGATCCACCAAATTTGTAACTCAATCAAAAATAGAAAGGAGATTCATCTGTCAAGACTTGTTTTTGAGAAACCCATGCTCACCGCCCCCCCCCCTTTGAAGATGGGGACAAAATCTGCCCATCTCAGTCTGCAGGAACTTCACCTGTTCTACAAGAATTCTCAAATATTATAGACAGAGGCTTACATCCACAAGCTCCCTTGGGTGCAGCTCATCAGGCTCATGAATTCATTTAAAGTAGCTTGGTGTTCCCTTACCACCTCCTTTCCTTTCTTGGGCTGCAGCTCCTTCATTACATCACCAGGTTGGTTTCTTTCCTTATGGGTGAAGATATGATGGGACCACACTATCTGCTCTGCGGAATGAGTTTTAATAGGTAGGAGAGGATATATTAATTGCAATTTATATCTCCAGGCATCCATCTCCAGGCTAAACATAGTTTCAAGTCCCATCCTTAGCAGCAAATTGAAGCGTAGGAATTAGGCTGTAAAGTCTTCTTTTGAATAAGTCCAACTGCAAAGCAAGCTGGCTCCTTCTTTTCTTACCCAGCTTAAGAAAGACTGGGAAGTAAATTTAAAAATATAATTTACTTACTCATAGTCTTGCATTGGTTTTCAGCTACAGCAGCAGTAAAAAACTATGCAGGTGAATACTTATATTTACAGTATAAACCAGGTGTCGGCAACCTAAGGCCCATGGGCCACAAGTGGCCCATGGGGGTCATTTAACCAGCCCACGAGCCACCCCCGAACTGAGCCGCCTGTTTGACGAGTCCCTGCGCGCTGCATTAAACCGGTGCGGCACAGGGACTCGCTTCCACGGTGCTGGAAATCATGTCTGTGCCGATCCCGGAAATCGCAGGCACATGTGCTCACGCATGCGCGCAACCCAGCCCACAGAGGGATCTCCACTGGAGTGAACTGGCCCAGGCGAGGTAAACCTTGACGATCCCTGGTATAAACAGTCTCAGGCAGATGCCTGTGCTGGAGCAGGCTGCCCCCATCACTGGTTGAAGGAAGAGAAAGAGGGAGAGGAACAGGAAATTACGGTACTATAATCACCTTCCCTCCAAGGAGAAGATGGGAAATGACATCACACCGTGTCCTCTCTACCAATTACATTTTTATGGTAGCAATACAACTCTGTGGTTGTTAATCCCTAAACTAGCAAAAATGTGCCTTGTTGTATTTGACTGCTAAATCTCCCACATACTGGATTCCAGCACCACCATTGCCCCTGGCCCATTACCAAGCAAAACTGTTTGACTCGTTTTAATTTAGAACAGGGGTGGGAAGTTGTGCTCCTCCAGATGTTGCTGGGCTATGACTCTGACCAGTGCTTTTTTTCTGGGGGGATGCAGGGGTACACATACCCCTAAACATTTTGTGAATCTTTGTACTTTTGTTCATTTACTGTCTTTATTTTTCCCGATTTAAACTATAAAATGGTGATTTTCTTGAGTCAAAATGAGAGTACCTCTAAACATTTTTTAAAGAAAAAAAGCACTGACCCCGGGAATCCCTCACCATTGGCCATGCTGGCTGGGGATGACAGAACTCCGACTTCAACAATACCACAGGTTCCCTATACCTTTTTTTTAAAAAAATGACTAAGTGGGAAAGTCACCTCTTTATATAATACTCTGAATAGTAAGGAGAAAGTGGAAAAGGACAAATGTTTCTTTCCCTCATAATGCCCAGTGAATTACCCAATGAAACTGATTGGCAGTAGCTGTAGGACACAGAAAAGAAAATCCTTATTCACGCAATGCTTGAGTGGAATGTCCGGGCACATAACATAGCAATGATCACTGACTTAGATGAAGAAGTTGGATAGGTCTGTCAATGTCAATTTGCCATGATGTGATAGACAAATGGGACATCCGTCCTCAGAGGCAGTGTACTTCTGGACACCAGCTGCCAGGTGAGAAACAACAGGGGACGGCTGTTACCTTCATACCCTGCTTACTGCCGTAGTCTCGTTGCTGAGCAACAACGTGCAGAGCTCAGTGGCGTGGGAGGCCAGCCAACCAGAAGAGTCTTTTGAGGTGTACTTGCCTAGAGGCTGAGTCATCATCCAAAGTGAGATCCATAGGATTGGGTTGCCATGCATGGGGTCAGAGGTCAAGGGTCAAGACAAGCAGGAAGCAGCAACATAGGACCAGGAACTACAAGTGTTGTTACAAGCACCTGCCCGCTGCTGGAAGCCCTGCTTAAGGCAGCTAAAGCCAGCTGGTTTTCATCAGCGCTGTCTCCTCCGTGTCTTTGAAGGCTGCACATGGAGCTACTCTGCCTTCTTCCCCTTTAGGCTGCTGTTCAGCAGGTGAAGCTGACTCCTGGCCCATGACACTTGTGGGCTTCAGAGGCATCTCTGGCCACTGTTGGAAAGAAGGTGCTCAAATTTCACAAAACTCTTTTTGTGTTCTTAGGACTGTTGCCACTGCTTGGCCCATCCTATCCTGTCTCCTTCCAGCTATCTGCTCCACTATTATACCACATTTCCACAGCTCTCCATCACCTCAGCTAAAGGTTCATGTGCTCTATCACTCTTTAGCTTTTTAATTGGACAGTTATCTCCTTCTTTTGGTAAATTAAGCAAGGGTTGCAAAAGGTATAGTTTGATATATGAGGTGTTTGAAACAAGATACAGTATATGTAGTGGCTCATCTCACATATTTCACTGTGAACATTTTCGCTTCTGCCCACAAATGTGCCTATCTTAAAGGGATTGAGGAATGTTTCATTGATATTAGTCCCCCCAATATGCAAAGTTGACGTTATTGTAAAGCTCTTGCTTCTCCAGTTTTGCGGACCAGTTGAGTCATTCTAGATTTCCACCTCATACCATGTGTCAGGCATGACATCACCACATGGCATCTTCAAGCAGGTCCCAGAGTCCAGACAGGTCCACACGAAACATTTACCAGGCCCCCCACCCTTTACATTGTCCCATGCAACCCTTAGTGGATAGACTGGCAGCACCACTCCTCCAAATGGTGCCAGGCAGTCACCATTTAAATTTTCTCCAATGTAGAGCTGCTTTGGGGCATTGTGGGAAATTAAAATGGTGACTATTTGGCACCATTTGGGGGAGTGGTGCTGCCAGTCTATCCACTAAGGGTTCCATGGTTGTAGGGGTGGGTGGTCTCGCCAGAGGACAATATGCTAAGGACCCTTAAACTTGGAGTCAGCTTTGCCCAGTGTGGGATCATGCCAAAAGCCTTGCATGCAGTTGGACAGCCTTTAAAAAAAACCATCATCAGACTGATTTTTGGACACAAAGCAACTCCTAAAAACAGGGGGGGGGGAACCTTTGGTCCCCCGGATGTGGCTGGAGAAACAAATCCTATCAACCTTTACCATTGCCCATGCTGGCTAGGGATGATGGTGCTGTAATGCAGTTAGTGACTCACACTTGCATGCATGAAAGGGTTAACCTGAGCCCCAAGCCAAATTCCCAGTGGGTGTGGTTCAGGGGTGGCAATGTGAACAAAATATGGGTGGGGGCAGGTAAGCCCCACCCCGTAGAATCGATCACTAGACATGGCGAATGCACACCATTTGAATGGCAATGCCCATCAACTGGGGGTGTCTGTGAAGGGACCACGGCCCCCTAGGAGTTGGCTCTTGTGGGTTAGTAGGCTCCCAGCCTGCCAAGGTTGATGACACAACCCGCTGTGCAAGTAGATAAATAGGTACCGCTCCGGCAGGAAGGTAAATGGTGTTTCCGTGCGCTGCTCTGGTTCGCCAGAAGTGGCTTAGTCATGCTGGCCACATGACCTGGAAGCTGTACGCCGGCTCCCTCGGCCAGTAAAGTGAGATGAGCGCTGCAACCCCAGAGTCGTCTGCGACTGGACCTAATGGTCAGGGGTCCCTTTACTTTTAAGTATTTTCATGGGAAATGTTTGTTTAAAAGTGGCTGAGGGCATAATTATGAGAAATTATGTAATGAAATAAAAAGAGATTTTGACATCTGGTCAAATTTGAAATTATCGTTGTTAGGCCGTATCACTGTTGTAAAAATGAATGTGCTGCCTAAAATGTTGTTCCTATTCCAAATGATTCCAATTGTGGACAATATGAAATGCTTCAAAGAATGGCAAAGATCAATTTCTAAATTTATCTGGCAGGGGAAGAAACCCAGAATAATATTTAAGTTACTAACAGATGTTAAAGAAAGAGGTGGGTTTGCCCTGCCAGATTTAAAACTTTACTTTGAAGCAGCAGCTTTCTATTGGTTAAAGGAATGGATTATGTTGGAAAATACTGATGTGTTGGATTTAGAAGGTTTTGACAATGTTTTTGGTTGGCATGCATATTTGTGGTATGACAAGATAATGGCTCATAAAGGTTTTAAAAATCATATAATTAGGAAGTCATTGTATAATGTTTGGATTAGATATACAATGGACCCTCGACTTACGAAGGTAATCCATTCCGATGGGACCGTCGGATGTCAAAAAAATCGTAAGTCGAGTCCCCATAGGAATGCATTGGGTGAAAAAAATTCGTACATCGAAAAAAAACCCATCTAAACTTCGGAAGTTGAGGAAATCCTATCAAAAATGGCCGCGACTTCCTTTTGGAAGTCGAAAAAATTCGTAGCCGCGCGGCCGCTTTGATCCCTCGTAACTCGAAAAATACGGAAGTCGGGTCACTCGTAAGTCGAGGGATCACTGTAAAGATTTGTTAGAAAGGAAAACACCTAGGTGGGTTTCACCTTTAGAGGCCAAGGCCCACAAAAGACTGAACATGGAAAACAAGTGGTTGAGATATAGTGACTTGCTGTTGGAGGTTGAAGATAAATTTATATTGAAACCCTATGAACAAATCAAAGACAATTTAAATGATTGGTTACAGTATCATCAGTTTCATGAAATGTTTAAGTATGATAGTAAAAAAAAACAGGTTTTCAATCTAAGAAATCCAGATTGGAATCAGAATTGTTGGCGCCAAAGACTAAAAATCTTTCTAAAATGTATAATTTGTTACTGGAGTGGCATACGAAAGATGAACAAGTGAAGTCTGTTATGATTGATTGGGCTAAGGATGTGGGGCACAACATAATGTTGAATGAATGGGAGAGATTGTGGGAAAAAGGTTTGAAATTTACTGCATGTACTACTTTGAATGAAAATATGATGAAAATGATGTATAGATGGTATCTAACACCTGTTAAACTAACTAAGATGTATAATACCGTAGATAACAAATGTTGGAAATGTAAAGAAAAGGAATGAACCTTTTACCACATGTGGTGGACATGCTCTAAAGTAAAAGGCTTCTGGGATATGATTTATAATGAAATTAAGAAAGTGTTGAAAAACACGTTTATTAAAAAACCAGAAGCCTTTTTACTTGGAATGGTAGGGGGAGAAATCCCCCCAAAAGATACAACATTCTTTTTGTATGCCACAACAGCTGCTAGAATACTTCTTGCCAAGAATTGGAAGACCCAAGTGTTACGTACACTAGACAAATGGCAGATGAAGATGATGGACGTTATGGAACTTGCTGAACTGACGGGGAGACTCCACGACCAGGGAGAAGACACGGTGGAGGAATATTGGCAGAAATTCAAAATTTATTTGAAGAAATTTTATGGAATACGAAATTGAAAAACTCTTAGAGGAGGAGCTATAGGCTTTCAGTTTAAAATGATAGCTTTTTAAAGGAATTGTTATTTAGGTAAATTTAAGAAATTGCAATAGAGGAATGATAAGTATTCTTTTTTTTAAGGAATGATAAGTATTATATAGATGTTAAAAATATGAAAATGAAACTGTTAAGGATATAGGATGAAACTCAGATGGAAGAAACCGAGGGAAGTCACCTAACGTTGTTAAAGAAAGATGGATGAAAAACAAAAAATGTTTTTTTCTTTGTGTGTGTGTGTGTGTGTGTGTGTGTGTTATTGTTTACTTGTATTTTTGTTTGTTAAAACTGAATAAAAATTTTTTTTTAAAAAAAATAAAAGTGGATGAGGGCAGGTGTAAATCTAACCAAGTTTTAATGTGATTGGAGCCATCACCATTGGGCTAACTGCTAACTGCTCCATTCCAAACCTTTCTCTCCAACAGATGGGAGATGCAGTTCAGCAACATCTGGAGGCCAAAGGTACCCCACCTAGCATGTTTTACAAGCCAGAGCATTGCTTCCAGCCCAGATTTAGCTGCTTGTGTGTTGTGCAACTAGTTTAAATAAATAAATACATGTTATGGAGGGAGGTGAGCATTGCATTTGCAGGAACAGCATTCTCCAGACACCTGGATGAGCATCACAATGCAGAACAACTGCATCAACTGTCCACATGCAGATGGAGAGATTTGCAGCCTGATTCAGTGGATGCTTATTTACGGTAGAAGCCAGCCCCTCTGGGTTCACTGGGACTCCTCTCATACAAGGCGGCATGGGATTGCAGCATTAGTCCTGCTCAAGGGCAAAGCTGGACTAGATATGGCTTAATAAGCAACAATTTTATATTTTACTTCCCTTGGTAATGTTTTCTTTTGAAATGTTTAAGATAATTGTTTTGTTTTGCTAACTTTGCTGCATTAAATGTGCATACTGTAGTTGACCTCTGTAATGTTTCATTTTGAAATCTTTATTTTTTAAAAAATAATTTTTATTGATTTTGTAAGAATTTTGTAAGTCCCATGGACTGCAAGAAGATCAAACCTATCCATTCTTAAAGAAATCAACCCTGAGTGCTCATTAGAAGGACAGATCCTGAAGTTGAGGCTCCAGTACTTTGGCCACCTCATGAGAAGAGAAGACTCCCTAGAAAAGACCCTGATGTTGGGAAGGATTGAGGGCACAAGGAGAAGGGGACGACAGAAGATGAGATGGTTGGACAGTGTTCTCGAAGCTACTAACATGAGTTTGGCCAAACTGCGAGAGGCAGTGAAGGATAGGCGTGCCTGGCGTGCTCTGGTCCATGGGGTCACGAAGAGTCGGACACGACTGAACGACTGAACAACAACAACAACAAGAATTATAACCAATATAATATCATAACATGCCATTTTGAAATCTTTAAGGTAATATTTTAGTTTCCTGTTAATTATGTTGCTTTGAATGTATACCTTATATTTGACTTTCTTCAGTCATGTTTTATTCTAAACTGTTTTATTTGATGCTTCAATATAGGTTGTAAACTGCTTTGATATTTTTTCTTAAAAATTTAAAGTGGTATAGAAATGAATAATAATTTAAATATAATGCTAACTGCCAATATGCAAGCAAATTAAGTTATTTGAGACAACTAATTTATAGCAGTAAGATGAACTCCAGAAGGCCAGGTCCACTACTTCTGAAGCCAGAATAGCTAGATCTAAACGGATTGGCTTGCAAGTGCCAGCCTTTTGGTTTCATTGTTTTGAGGATTAGGCTGGGTGGGTGCGTAGCATAACGTTGACGCCTGATCCTATGCAAGCTTACTCAGAAGCAAGTCCCACGGTATTCAGCGGGCCTTCTTCTCAAATAAGCATGCAGGACCGCAGATGCTCATGGGCAAGAGCAGCAGATGCCAACAACAACAACAACGGTCCGGTGGCTTTTACTACGTGTGCAGAGGAGGGCTGCAACCTCCGTGGGGCAATCTGTACGGATGATACTAATATTATTCTGATGGAATAATAAAGTGTGTCACTAGCTCAGCCTTTTCTTTCCTTCTCCCTATGGCTATCCCGGAATGAAGACTTAACCAAGCCAGTTCTGCTTGGCTTTAAATAGTGCGCCCCAGTTGGACGGAGACAGCGCCTCCGCTGCCCGCTCTTTGCCAGGGGGGCAGATGGCAGCAGAAGCCAGGTCCGCCGCCCCGCCGGCCTCTTCTCCGGTCCTCGGCCGCGACGAGGCTGCCTTCCTCCTCCGCCCGCCCGCCCGCCCGCCTGCCCGGGGCGCTGTGCTGGCACGCGAGCGAAGTGAGCTCGGCTGCCTGAGCAAGACCAGCCGCGGCCTCTCCGAGGGAGGCGGGGGGAGCTGCCCGAGAGAAACCTCTTCTTTGTTAGCGCCCCTCTTGAGCTTAGCAACCTGCCTGACAGCAGGCCGGGGGGGGGGGTCGGCTGCGCCCTGCGCCCTCTGCTCCCCCGGCCGCCCAAAGCGCGAAGCTGCCTTTCCCGGGCGGGAGGGCGGGCGCTGAATGGCGGCTTTGTGACGCCTCGCGTGCAGCCCCCCCCCCGGGGGACACGGCCGTCACGTGATGGATTAGCGGGGCCCGGGAAGCTGCTCCGAGGCGCGCACAATGAGCCCATCTCCGGCTGATCGCAGCTCGGCCGCAGTCGGGGAGCCCCCGGCCTTCTCAGGCCCCATAATGGGATTAGCTTCTCCATTTCAAGTTCCATACAGCATGTAATTTCTTTTTAATTAGGATTAGGTGGCGGAGGAAAGGCGCCCAGGCTCAGCCCCAAAGGCAGCCAGCGCTTGTGAAAGGGAAGGAGGGGGCGGCTTTCATTCCTTCTCTTCCCTAATACTCGGGGTGTCTCCCACACGCCTTAGAGAAGAAGAAACTCCCCCGCCCCGTCAAGAATGAGCCGAAATGGCCCCCCTTCTCGGTCCTCCCCCAGCCTCCCTTTTTCTAATTTGCTCCGCCATTTCAAGTCATTTTCTCTGCGATGCAGGCCTGTAGCGAGGACTGGGCCGGGACATGTTGGTCCCCGAGGCAGAAAATCCAAACGGTACACCCACAGCCTTCCCCTAATTGAAAGGGGGCCCATCCACCACCAGGAGGTAATGCAGAAGCCGCCTCGAAAGGAAATGAGCAGGCCGGCCTCGATTCTGCATTACGGAGCCCCTGGACACTTGGCAAGCTCAGGCGCTGCACAGCCTGCCGCCGACACGCTGCAGCACAAAGGAACAGGGACCACGAGATTGCATAAATCCAAAGCCTGTGGTTTAACAGATTTGTAATGCTGAGAATCCACCTCCCCATTCATTTAAATGCCACCGGTAGTTAGTGGAATAAATGACAAATTACTATCTTGCAAATAGAGACATTTATCTTTCTCAACTAGAAGGAAGACCATGCATATACCTTCCCTTCCAAAGAACACTTTGTGGTCAAGACAAAATGTTGCCTTTCACAAAAGGTACATTTGTGACTGAAATCTTGAGTTTCTCCAAGAATATTTCAACACTGATACCCATGTTCATCTTCTCTAAGGCCACACTCAAAGCATAAAACTCAAATGAAACTGTAAATGTTGGTTTTGTAATTGAGTTTTTAAAACAACAACTGCCGTTGTTTTTTAGTAGTTTAGTCGTGTCCAACTCTTCGTGACCCCATGGACCAGAGCATGCCAGGCACTCCTGTCTTCCACTGCCTCCCACAGTTTAGTCAAACTCATGTTGGTAGCTTTGAGATCACTGTCCAACCATCTTGTCCTCTGTCGTCCCCTTCTCCTTGTGCCCTCCATCTTTCCCAATATCAGGGTCTTTTCCAGGGAGTCTTCTCTTCTCATGAGGTGGCCAAAGTATTGCAGCCTCAGCTTCAGGATCTGTCCTTCCAGTGAGCACTCAGGGCTGATTTCCTTCACAATGGATAGGTTTGATCCTCTTGCAGTCCATGGGACTCTCAAGAGTCTCCTCCAGCACCATAATTCAAAAGCATCAATTCTTCTTTATGATCCAGCTCTCACTTCCATACATCACTACTGGGAAAACCATAGCTTTAACTATACGGACCTTTGTCGGCAGCCACACTGGTTTCCGTAGATGCTTCCCACTTTTTGGAATTGTCTGTATTTGGAGCATTAATATTTCTTTTAGAAACTCCCATCCATCTTGGACTGCCTTCTCTTTGTGTTTTTCTGACCATGGGATCATACCCAGTAGCTCCTTAAGCTTCTTGAAACTGGCCTTCTTAAAATCCAGAGTGCAGGTCTGACTACACCCAGCTGTCCCTTGCCTCTGTTTCATGAAACCCAAGAGGGCATCATCACTTCCTCCCAAGTTTCTGAGTACTTCCACTTTGTCAATCAGTTCCTCCTTGGTTCCTCCTTGATGGTGAGGATCAGGTCCAAGATAGATGATCCTCTTGTGGCTTCTTCCACCTTCTGGGAAATTTGTTTATGTAAATCATTTGATGAAAATCACAAATATACTTGATAAATGTATATACTGTGAGTGGGGGCATATAACTGTCTGCAGTCACAAGCTTGGGCTTGGGCTTCTGAACATGTCTGGACTATACCATGCAAATGAGAATACAATGGTTTGTATTCTCTGAGAGGACTGTATAACCCCCCCACCCCCAATATTTCATCCTATTGAAATGCTTTTCTTTGAGCTTCACCCTTTTTACTCTCTTCACAAACATGGATGGTTCTGGTGGCTTCAATAATATACAAAAAACAAAAGCACCCCATATGCTTCTTAGGCTAAACAATTGCTCCTGTTTAATCAGTTTTCCCCCAAGTACCCAAGCAAAGATGTGGGTTTTAACTTGTCAAACGCTACAGGATGAGGCTGATCAAAAGCTCTCTGGAAATAAAAGGCTGGAACTAACTTGAGGGACGTTCTTTGTTGTTCCATTGGTGTTTGCATGTGAGGGCTGCTTACTGTCTCATGCTCATCTTTGCTGGCAGATCCTGTGGAAGGAGGCATTGTAGACTGTCATGCAAATTATAGCTTGCAGGAAAGAACCCTTCATCTGTTTGTGTGAGATATATAAAATAAAGATACTGCTCCATTTGGCTTATTAGAAGTATATTCTTCAGTATCAGGAACATGAATGGATTCCACTTTCTACGTAAATTCCTCTGTGGTTATTTTCCAGCTCAATTAAAACACAGAATGCAACATATGAAAGCATTCTGTGAATGACATGCTGCCCTGGGCTCCCATGGGTGGGATAGAACGCAGGTAAATAAATATATAAATTCAGGAAGAAGTAAATAAATTCAATCAATAAATTTATGAAGTTGCTCGTGCCATTGTGTGATAAGGTGGTCTGAGGTATCGTATATGGTTTCATTTGGGGAAACGTTGCTGTGATGTATATATTCAGCACACAGTTCTTGGACACATTATAGCCACTGTAGCATATATGTACAGGGAATCAAGAAATGTGGAAGGTCAAGGCCAAAAGCAGTGTTACTCAATTAAACCAAGTATGTACATGTGAAAAAGATGTCTGGAAACCAAGCCTTATGAGGAGCGGCTGAAGGAGCTGGGTATGTTTAGTCTGGAAAAGAGGAGACTGAGAGGAGATATGATAGCCTTCTACAAATATTTTAAGGGCTGTTACATGGAAGAGAGATCAAGCTTGTTTGCCTGCTCTGGAGGGGAGGACTTGAACCAATGACTTCAAGTTGCAAGAAAGGAGATTCTAACTAAACGTCAAAGAACTTTCTGAGGGTAAGAACTATTCGACAGTGGAACAGTCTCCCTCAGGAGGTTGTGGACTCTCTTTCCTTGGAGGTTTTTAAGCAGAGGTTGGATGGCCATCCGTCATGTGGATGCTTTGGCTGAGATGATTGCATTGCAAAGGGTTGGACTAAATGACCCTTGGGGTCCCTTCCAGCTCTACAATTCTGTGATTCTATTATTCTAGGTATCTGTGCCTTCCTACACCTGGATCTGCCCTCTGGAGCATTACTTGATCTGTGCACCAACTGTTCAGGGTGGTTGCCAGTCTTGGTTATCGCATTCCCTTTGGAGTGTAAGGCCTTGGGCCTCTTTAGATAATGACTTTCATTCCACAATACTTATGTCAGATACATTTTTGAGAGTCCACAGGACTTTAGAAGAATATATATCAGCAGCATTCATGCCATTTTCTTTTTCATACCAGATCGTCTGCTGCTCCTGCTCCCTCCCACCCCCACCCACAGGCTGCCCTACTTTGTTTTCAAGTCATCCCCTCTTCCTTTCATTCAGAGTCCCTTTCCTCTTAGCACAGAGCACCCTGGGCAATCTGGAAAAGGAGTGGATTTGCTTTTATGCTACACTTCTTTCTCTCCTCCTCCTCTGTGCCTGTTTTCATGCCTCTCACTGTGAGAAGGAGAATGTCCTTGCAGCTTGCAGCCACCCAAGGAGCAAAGCAGGAGAAAAGAAGAGACAAAACAGACTGATATAGCTGAAGTCCAGAATGCTGTGAAATGCTCCTCATAGATACCTGCAGCACTTGGTTTCCTGCCAATTAATGCTTAGGATCCATGTTGGTGCCTGGACAAGTGGGCACTTACTTACCCTTAGGCACTTACTCCTCAGTGGGCAGTCTGCAGAGCCTCCCCTTCCCCTCTCCTCCTTATTTCCCAGCACTTCATTTGTTATTATACAAATGCACTGCAGTATCAATGAAAACGCAGACATGTATGTTTGCTATATTCATGCATCATTCAGATTGCAAAAGGCTAGAAGAACAAAGACAAAAATTAAATGCCCTGGCTAACACATCACCAATTACATGCCCTCTTAAACAATCCATTAGTAAAATCAGCAGCATCTAGGCCCTTGACAACCTTCGAAACCTCCTCCTAACAACAAAGGGACACAGCAAAGGGTTGGTATCTGCAATATACAAAATACTGCTCCACAATCCCACAAACCCCCTTGACGTAATCAAAAAGCAATGGGAGGATGATATAGGCTATGAGATTAACCCCACCTAAAGGACCAGAATGTGGTCTAAACCTCCCTTTAAATCCATATCAGTGAAAAGAAAAGAACTCACTCTGAAACTCACTTACAGGTGGTACCTAACACCATGAAAACTAACGTTAATATGCCCCGGAGCCTCACCAAAATGCTGGAGAGGATACACCTCCACAGGCACATACCTCCACATGTGGTGGAAATGTCCTAAAATCCAACTCTTCTGAACATCAATCATACAAGAAATGTGCAAAATAACTAAGCAAGTATTAGAAGTCACCCCAGAACTGGCCCTACTAAACATCTTCCAAGACAATAATGCCCACTCACAACACAAAGAGCTCACAAAGAGCAGCCAGAAGCATCATAACAAGACACTGGAGAGACCTGTCAGGAGTAAGCATAGAACAGTGGTATCAAATAGTATGGGGGGGGGGGGACTAACCAACAAACTGAAACTGACATGGGGACAAACAGAAGAAGATGCCTTCACCCCGATATGTTTACCCTTTATTACATACGCAGCCCAACAAGACAACAACAACAAGAACCCACCAACAGCATTCAATTCAATCTGGCTAACCTGATCCAAACACACACACCCCCCACTCACACATGAAAACAAAGTTCACCACAGCCAATCACAACCAACAAACCACACCCTAGGCCAGGGGTCACCAACCTAAGGCCCATGGGCCGGAGGTGGTCCACAGAGGTTGTTTCACCGGCCCACAAGCCGCCCCTGAACTGAGCTGCCCACTCGTGCGTTGCACTAAACCAGCACAGCGCGGCGTGGGGACTCACTTCCGCGGTGCTGGAAATCGCTTCTGCGCAGATGCAGACGCCAAAAATCATGGGCGCGCGTGCTCACGCCGTGCACGATCCAGCCCACGGAGGGATCTCTGCGTCACCAATCTGGCCCAGGCAAGATAAACCTTGCCGACCCCTGTCCTAGGCCAACCCCAACCTCTCTCACCACCAAAGGAATACAAGCAAATAATAAAGAGAACTCATACAATAATAATAATAATAATAATAATAATAATAATAATAATAATTTATTATTTGTACCCCGCCCATCTGACCAGGTCCCCCCAGCCACTCTGGGCGGCCTCCAACAAACACTAAAATACATTAAAATATTACAGATTAAAAACTTCCCTAAACAGGGCTGCCTTCAGGTGTTTTCTAAAGGTCATGTAGTTGTTGATCGTTTTGACCTCTGAAGGGAGGGCGTTCCACAGGGCGGGCGGCACTACCGAGAAGGCCCTCTGCCTGGTTCCCTGTAGCTTTGCTTCTCGTAGTGAGGGAACCACCAGAAGGCCCTCGGCGCTGGATCTCAGTGTCCGGGCTGAACGGTGGGGGTGGAGACGCTCCTTCAGGTATACAGGACCGAGGCCGTTTAGGGCTTTAAAGGTCAGCACCAACACTTTGAATTGTGCTCGGAAACGTACTGGTTCAGCAACCACCCGCTCAATCACCTTGCCCAAGAATGGTAGATTTGAGACTGGGCGATAGTTGGCCATAATGGCCGGGTCTAAAGATGGTTTTTTAAGAAGCGGTTTAATGATCGCCTCTTTCAGCGGGTCTGGGAAGACTCCCTCACAGAGGGAAGCATTCACCACCCCGTGGAGCCCATCGCCCAGCCCTTCCCGGCTAGCTTTTATTAGCCAGGTGACACTGACACAAAACTCCACACATACAGTAAGCAGAATAGAAGCATTGCTACCCCACCCCACTCACCATTCCCCCCTCCACCTCTTTCTCCCTGATCAGTAGAAAATGTAACTTGAAAAAAGAGACATTGCACATACTTTTGTAAACCAAGAAATCTTTAATAAAAATACATATATATATTTTAAAAAAGACAAAAATTCAATCCAATCAAAACAAAGAGTGACCTCCCCTGGAAGTTCCTCCTACTGTCATAATACTGCAGAGAAGGTCTTTCCATTCAGACTCTTTCTCCTGGCATTGACTTCACCCCCAAAGGCACACTCTTCCATTGTCTCCCAAGACAGAATTATCTTCCAGTAATCCAGAAACAGCTCCACATGACATTGACATTGTTAAGCTGCTATAACCTGCCACCCCCAATTTAAAGCTGAAATTTTATTTAAAGCTATTTTCATTCACATTATATACCAAACCTTCTTACTCCATTTCCCCTCTCTGCCTCTGTTTTTGGTGGTTTCTCTTTATGCATTTAATTCTTTCCCGCAACCATTCTTACCACAGATCCATATTTGCTGAACATGTTTCTGCTGTAAGCAGCAGCTGATGGGTGACCCTTCCTGGTTTCTAGGAATCTGGAGCCTGTATTGGCATTGCAGCTCTGGTGGGACTGGGCCTGTTTCAAGCTGCCAGGTAGACCAGGGAGCATTTTTTTAAAAAAAGTATTGTAATTTTCAATATGCAGCTATAAAACAACCTGAACTAACAAATAGCACAGTGAGTCTTCTCACCCCTGCTTTTAATTTTAAGTACAAAAAGATGTGAAAGTAACTCATCATTCTTAATAATAATAATAATAATAATAATAATAATAATTTATTATTTGTACCCCGCCCATCTGACCAGGTCCCCCCAGCCACTCTGGGTGGCCTCCAACAAACACTAAAATACATTAAAATATTACAGATTAAAAACTTCCCTAAACTTAAGCATATCTTTCCAAAATAATTTGATGTGCAGAAGCCACTGAGGGTTGGTTCCCACACATTTATGAATGATTGAAGTGGATGCCATCTTTCTTTCTTCTAAAATATATTTTGGAATGTGGTTTGTGTGTCTGTCTTTCTGCTTGTTGATGGGGGATCCAGTGTCTCATGTGGCATACTAGCTTAATTTGCGCTGTTCCTTGTAGGTGCCAATGTAGCACTCAGAAGAGATGACATTATTAGCAGGGCCTTGGTCACTGACCTTAGAACTAAGGGAATGGGAGGGGGGTTATATGGGAGGAGATGATCCCTGAGATAACCAGCACCAATATCATTTACAGCAGGAATCCCCAAACTCGGCCCTCCAGCTGTTTTGGGACTACAATTCCCATCATCCCTGACCACTGGTCCTGTTAGCTAGGGATGATGGGAGTTGTAGTCCCAAAACAGCTGGAGGGCTGAGTTTGGGGATGCCTGATTTACAGCTTTCTGGGTCAAAACCAGCACTTCAACTGAGCCCAGAAACACATTGCTAGCCAGGGCAGCTGTTTTAGAAGAACAAATGCAAGATGATTGAGCTGTCTTGCACCAGTCAAGCACAGTTCTAATTTCTGAACTGTGTCCAAGCACAGTTTTCTGTAGAGCATATAACCTGTTGATCCCCAACATGGGCGTAGCCAAGGCACAGCAGGGGGAGGCAGCTGGCCCCCTAAATCATGTAAGTAAGTAAGTAAGTAAGTACCGGTAATTCTGCCCCCCGACATAAATCCTGGGTACATCCACGGTCCCCAAACATGAATGAAGGTATCTGTACCTAGGATCCTATGTTCCAGCAGAGGGCACAGCTAGTGTATTAGCCCAAGCTGGTAAAAGCCACCAATTTGCAAATACTGAAGCTAGAAAGGCTAACTCCACCTTTGTGTGCTGTCCTAATATTGATGAAAAGACACTAGTGTATTTAATATTGAGATACATACCCAGACACTAGCGAGTCATCCCAGGGCATTTTCCTTCTGTCTGCCTTCTCCTGTGTTCTATATGAGGAGGGACTATATTTCCTTTAGGAACTGCTCAAGTTTAGAATGAACTTGTTTCTTCTCACACTTTGTTAGAGAAAGCCATGTGTAAATATTTTCAAGAGAAGAACTGTCTCAGCCCTATTTCTTGCTTTTGCTTCCTGTTTCACTTCAGCTCATTCATTCCTGAGTAAGTTTCTTCTACAAGAATATAGCCAAGGCTGTAATTTATAAGATGTCTGCACTTAATGAAATGGATGCTCAAGAAATGCTACACTGCAGCTCTTGCCAAGGAGGGAGAGAGGTTTGTAACTACAGGTAACTGGTAATTATGCAGGCCATAAACACCTGCCAATGTCATCTGGTACAAGTAAGTATGTTCATTAAATAACAAGCCTTTGTTGTTGTTGTTGTTGTTGTTAAATAAGCCTATGTGTTCTGTTCTAGGGGGTTCGACTAGATGACCCTTGTGATCCATTCCAACTTTGCAATTCCATGATTCTATAAAATGAATAAACAGCAACAAAATGGAAATAAAATGGAAATAAGTGCACCTTTGGATATCCAGGACAAAGGCTATGTAAGGGTTAAATGCCAAATAGTAGTGGGGAGTTGGGATGGTGGATAAGAACATTGGGCTGACTCTTCTGAACCCTGACATTTCAAGGAGGTACTTCGACCTAGAATTCCCTCAGTTAGGTGTGAGAAGCATATGGAGAAATGCTTGGGATGGAGGGACTTGCCATGATCCAGATGCTATTTAAAGCATTGAAACGTGTGTGTGTGTGTGTGTGTGTGTGTGTGTGTGTGTGAGAGAGAGAGAGAGAGAGAGAGAGAGAGAGAGAGAGAGAGAGGTTGAGAGAGAGAGATTGCCTTTGGAGTAGTATGAATTCATGAGATCAGCCTGAGCTGGGTGGGAAATCACTTTCCTCCTCAATTCCTCTTTGCTGCCTGCCCCATTTGTGCAGGTTCACAGTGGGAAGAGCACAGCACCTGTTCTGTTTGCTTGTGGGCACTCACATCTGTCTCACAAGCTGGATGTCTTTAGAAAGCCAGAGAAACTGGGAAGATTAAAACTGTTCCACTTAAGTGAAATATAAGAAATTCTTACTTAATTCCCCAAGGGCAGGAAAAGCTTGCTATTCTGAGCCAGAGGGGCACAAGCTGGTTTCTTCCACCACAACATCAAATAACAAAAGTGGATTCTTAGGAGCACTTATAGGGCTTTTTCACTACTGTGTATGAGTTGTTCCCCACACTTGCACTGATGTTGCCAGGTGCCAATTATCCACTTCCAGAAAGCAGTTTCCCCTGCATTATCTGGAATTGTGTGAACACCAGGGTGTAGAATGGGTGAAAAGATAGAGAACAACATAAATACAAGCCAGAGTTTCTTAGCATCTGGAGTGGTACTTCTTTGCCTGTACCTCTTCCTTGCTTCTTTGTAAACTGAAAGAGCATCCATATTTATTATTGAGAGCTGTGCTGAAAAAAACACCAAATGTGCTTTTGGGTCACTGAAAACATTTTTTTAAATAAAAAAAACTTTATGGGGGGGAAATAAACTAGGTTGGCATTTGCATGGATGCTGCATGGGGCTCCTAGGGGCTGAGGTACTGTGGGCCCCCAACCTTTTTTCTGAGGAAGCTAGGCCCCCTCAATGTTCAGAAGGCCCCCCTTGTGTGCAATGTCAGGACATTACAACTGGTCCCCTCAATCCACTGGAGAAGGTGGCGCCTCTGGATGCTGTAAAAACCATGCAGGGAGGAGGAGCACTATTTCCACAATGAACACTTGTCTGGAGCACCCCAGATTCTCCACCAAAGGAGCTCATTTCCTGTGCTTAGAACAAATCAGGAGCAGGGACCGAACAATGGGAGCTCACCCCGTCGCGGGGATTCGAACCGCCAACCTTCTGATTGGCAAGCCCTAGGCTCTGTGGTTTAACCCACAGCGCTACCCGCGTCCCATGTCTCCCTATGTATTTGTAATTTTGACCTCAATGTCCCATGATGGTGTATTTCCAAAGATTTAGGGCTGATCCACATGTTACATTTTTTAGATGTACACCTAAAAATGTAATATATAAATGATACCACAACTGTTTGACAACACCCACGTTATACAGGTACGTTAATCAGAGAGCCAGGATTGGTTGGAGTTCCCTGTCAGGTGTGCACTTTGTCCCATGCCTATGCTTGATACCATGCAAAGTACTATACTGCAATATACAAACAATACAACTATCTCTCTATAGTGTCTCCATAGTCTCTTTTCTCCCTTCCAAACTCTTCCACACCTCTCGCTCTTCCCCCAAAGTGTAGCAGGCAGTAATCCATCTCTTTGTAACAGCCAGGGGAGAGGAGAGAGCAGATGGGCTCCAGCAGGTTGAAGAGTTGTCTGGCTGGCTCTCCCACCACACTGAATCTTAAAAGTGCCACAGACTCATGTCGGGCTTATCTTTGTCTAATTCAGGGGTAGGCAACCTAAGGCCTGTGGGCCAGATGCGGCCAAATCGCCTTCTCAATCTGGCCCATGGACGGTCCGGGAATCAGCGTGTTTTTACATGAGTAAAATGTGTCCTTTTATTTAAACTGCATCTCTGGGCTATTTGTGGGGCTATTCGTTCATTTCCCCTCAAAAAATATGGTCCAGCCCCCCACATGATCTGAAGGACGGTGGACCGGCCCACGGCTGAAAAAGGTTGCTGTCCCCTGGTCTAATTCCATGCTGGGATGTGAACAGACCCTGGGCCTGGCATGGAAGTTGGAGCCTTAGACTCAGGATGGAGTCAACCAAAAATCTTCCTGCTCCTTGTGGCCAAGTGGTCACAAGTTTATGGAACAGAACATTTGGAGGATGCTAGGCTAGGAAAGAATCTGCTGTTGCACGTGTGTGAACTATAAGCATTCGATGGAGCAGTAGCAGCTCCATCTGTTATGGGGTGTGAACACCTTGTGCTGTGAATGGGATTGTGGGCACATTATGCTGCCACCTCAGGGAGATATGCCCCTTAATCTGAGGTGCATGAAAGGGGCTGGAAAAATTTTGCAGGATGAATTTGGTGAAACTGTATTGTCTGATTTTGGTATTAAATACTGAGGGGTGGTTTCTTTTTCTTTTCTTTTCTTTTCCATTTTGTGCTTCATTTTACCATTTATATACAGGTATTTTGCATTTCAGGGCATTTTCTCTTTCCTGTGTGTTGAGGAACCCTGTTGAGAGACCTTCAGGCTAAATGCATGCTATTCTCCTCAGCAGCACAAAGACCTTAGAGGCCTGGGCCACTTCCAGCTTTTGAAGCCCCTATCCAGGGATGGCTGGTGCCCATTTCACTTGGTAGGGTTGCTAGGAGTTCACGGGTGTGTGTGTGTGTGTGTGTGCACGTGCAATGTGGTTACAGGGGCCTAGCCAAGTTGTCCGGGTTTTCTCTCCATCCTCCTCCCTTAACTGTGCTCCCTTAAGCACAAATACTTAACACCCACCTAAACTGGAAAGTGTCTTACTGGTTCAGAAGGGGTCCTTGCTGTCACGGTTGCTTCTCTGCTGGGGAAAAAATTATGTGTCCTCCAGACTCCACCTGTTCTGGTTCTCTCCCTATCCTCCTCTTCTTCAAAGAAATAATGGACATTGAAACGTTGCATAAATGTATAAATACTTAGCAAGTAAGTGTCTTAACTTGGTTCGGAAGGCTCTCTGCTGCCACAGTTTCTAGCCATACATGATTCAGAAGGAAGCCCCACTGAATTCCATGGCGAGTGCTCCTTGGTAAGTATGTGCAGGATTGCACCCTGAAGTGTAAAAGATGCCACACAGGACTGTTAACAAGGCCAGAATATATATGAGACAGGATCACCCCCCAGGGGCGTAGCAAGGGGGACGATGGGGGCGGGCCGCCCCGGGTTCCACCCCAGAGGGGGGTGACACTTAAAATTTTTTTTTTAAAAAAAATTGTTTTAATTTTTTTTTAACTTTATTGGAAAAAAGAGATAATACACACACACACACACACACACACACACACACACACACACACACAACCCCCCACACCTCACAAAGTGGCACCATCAGAGGGGGGGTGACACTTCTTTATTTTTATTTTATTTTATTTTTTTTAAATAAATTTTAACTTTATTGAAAAAAAGAGGTAATAGACACACACACAAAAAACCCCACACCTAGCAAAGTGGCACCATCATTTTTGGGGGGTGGGGGTGACTTGCTATGCCACTGGGTGCAGCTCTGCCAGTGCCGTGGCAAAGTGGTGGTGGGGGGGTGACAAAAAAAATTCCGCCCCGGGAAGCTACGCCTCCCTGTTTATTTACTTCTTCACCTTCTTTCCAGAATGTGGAATCAAATGAAGGGCCACTAAGTGGACAAGGCCTAGAAGACCAGGGTGAAGATCCCCATGAAGCACCCTGCCTGACCTTGGGCTGGTCCCTGTCCCTCAGCCACATCTGTGAGAATAACATGGGGGAAAGGAGACTCGCCAGGAATGCTCAGAATAGGTGTCTTGACTTCCAGGTAGGCCTGGTAAGGCCAGATTCCTCATAATGTTGACATGACAACAGGAAGGAGGGGAGCGGGAACAGCACAACCAGGGCTAAGAGCCAATTGCTCCAGTCAGATCAAATTTATTATCAGAAGTCAGAGGCGTAGGAAGATCAGGTGGTTGATTGATTATTGATTGATTATTTTTTATTTTATTTTTTGCCTGCAAAAATGGTTTTACGTTATTTCATATTTTCTTACAAAGGAATAATAATAAGTAATAATAATAAAAAACTTTTATTTATATCCTGCCCTCCCCGGCCAAAGTCGCGCTCAGGGCGGCTATCATCAGATACATAACATTGGTATAAAATCAAAACATTAAATTACCTCCTAAAAACATGTCAAAATCAAATTAAAGTCTAATTAGATGGCTTTTCGCAGGGTTAGGGTTGGGAACAGTAAGTGCGCCACTGAATTGAAATTTCAGCCTTCACATCATAGGAAAACGGCCAAGTAAACAGCTATTTTCACGGAGGAGGGTCAAGTTATTAACTGATATGCATGAAATTTCATATATAGCTATAAAATCCCTAGTGTAGTAAGATAAGACCTTTGGAGCAGGCATTTTAAAAAAAGCAAACGTTTTTTATGAACCGCCCTAGTAGGGCAGTAATTGTTCCTTGATAATTTGTCACCCCCCTCCATGATGGAACCTGGGGCGGCCCATCCCTCCCCGCTTCCCACTTCCTACACCCCTGTCAGAAGTTCAGGACTCCCTGTTCCATCTTTTGGATTGTGATTGGCAGGGTGGTGATTGGCCAGAGAACAGGAGATGGACAGTGTTACAAAAGTTGGGCGTCACCCCCACTCCGTTGGGTGGTGTCAAGTTTCCAAGGGGTTCCATGCACTCACCCAGGGTCTGTGCTTCTTGGGAGAATTGAAGACACAGCGGAGACTGTCGTAGCTTTAAGAAATATGATTTTCTGTACTCCCACATTTACAACTTCAGTCTGCATGGAAGGTGTACAGATCGCACAGCATAGTCATCTTAGGAGGGGCACGGGAGTCCAGCCAGCCTGCAGCCAGCCTGCCCAAGGCTGTTCTCCCCCTTCTTCTTCCCAGCACACCTTGCTAAAAACACTCTTTTCCTGTCACTTCAAACACCCACCCCAACCCCATGGCAACCTTCTCTCTGCCCAGGTCCAAGAGTCCTCTCAGAGATTCAACTCCTTTAGCCATGTCAACGCCTCTGTCCCAGATGAGGGCCTGGCTTGGAAAGGAAGTTTAGCCTGTATTTTCCCATTGGCCTCCAATCTTCCCTTGAATACTCCAAATAATTAAAATCCTACCATCTATTAATTTCAGGATTTAGGCCCCCAAAATCTATAACAACATCAATGACTCCAGGAGGAGAATCTCCAAATTCAAGTGGCTTATGAAAGCAGATATGGAAGAAAGAAAGAGTATGACTTTCAGATTTTGGGGGGAAAGGCGCCAAAAAAAGGGGGTAAGCAATTTGAATATTATGTTATTTAATAAATGCTTTTCTGTGGAAATGCACTAGTTATTGAGGGGGAAAATATTGATTTTGTGCAATATCACAGTTGATATACAAAATCTCTATCAGCTAACCCAAAAAAGGAATTTTACCAAATCATGATTCTGTTATTATATCTCTGATTTGTTTCAATTTGCACCTCTAATATGAGAAGGTGCGTCGCAATTTGATCTGATGCATGCTAAAAATGTTGTGAAATTTATCAGCTGCCCCAGTCTGAGGCCTGCTGAACCTTGAGGCCAGGTACGAATGGCCCTCCTGCCCCCCAACCCTCCCCTCCGCCCCCAGCTCTGCCAGCACGAGGGACCTTGTCTTCAGTGTCACTTCTGGATAGGCTCAGAGTCTGGCTTTATGTTAGACTCAACATTATGTGTGAAAACCTGCTGCAGTCTGAGCTTCCCAGAAGATCTCTTGAAGATATATATATATATATATATATATATATATATATATATATATGGATATAACACAGATATATGTCAATACATTTGGATTTTGTTATTTCCATATTCATTTTAGAAACAGTAAAGAAAAAGAAGAAAAAGGAGGGAAGGGAATAAAAAGAAAGAAAGAAAGAAAGAAAGAAAGAAAGAAAGAAAGAAAGAAAGAAAAAAGGAAAGAAGAAGAAAGAACAAATTGTTGGACTTCCTCTCTCATTACTTCCTTCTGTATTGTTCGTCCTCTTCGTCCGCATGACCTTTTTTCGTTGTGTAGTTTCATCATACATTGTATATAAAACCCATCATTTACTTCCATTATTGACATGTCTAATTCCCGTTTCTTCACATTCCTCATATTACGTTACATCATATGTCCGATTGTGTTGTATCAAAATTTACAGTCAAATATTGTAATAATGCAAATATACTTAACATCTATATATATAAAAATGTTCCCATTGCGTGCGCGGCGGACACCACCGTGCTCCGTAACCGCTGGACCAAATCGCATCAAATTTAGGACACAGCGTACCATGACCATCAAGGAAGGATCTGGCATAATAAAAATTCAAACAAACCACACCTATCATGCCTAAAATATAGAATAAAGGCCAAAAAAAATGGCGCACACATTACGTGCCACGAGCAACAGAACTGAAAACTCCAACAGCATCCAATAGAAAGGCAGATTGCCCGTCAGTGTCATCAGACCTGGCCAGAGCAACAATGCCCCGTCCGCCATTTTATAACTTCCGTCTGCAAGCACCCGAGGCAGCGACAAGGCAGCGACTTTCTGCTGCCGCCTCAAACACCTCTCCGATATTTCCGCCCTCCCGCCGCCCAACTCCCAAGGCCACCAATAACCTCTACCTCGCCAGGGCCCACCAGGCCCGCTTCTCCCTGGATCTGGCCCAGCTGGGCCTCGCTGAGGGAGCCCAGGCCGAGCCCCGTGGGCCGCCCTAAGCGGTAGCCTCGGAGGCCATGGGGGAGACAGGAAATGGGGAGAGACCCTACAGGAAAGGCATGGAGGGCCCTGGCGAGGTGGAGGGACAGGGAAGAACGGAAACAGAAGCCGAAGGAAAGGAGAGCAGATGGAACAGTAAAAAAGGTTCCCAGTGCCCTCACCAAAAATGGCCGCCTCGGCTTCGCATACAGTACAAAGCGTCCCGAGTGCCCTCATCCGCGGGGTGGGGTGGGGCGATAGAGCTGCTACTACACAGGCAGGGTTGTCCCTTTTCCCACAGGGAACTCTGGGAACTGTAGTTCTGGGAGGGGAATCTGGGGAACGGCCAGCTCTACAATTCCGTGAAATCTCAGCAACCTTATAACAAACTACAGTTCCCAGAATTCCAACCACTCCAACATTCAAACAAGGCGGGGGACTTAACCCCCCACAAAAAAACACCTTCAGACTGTACCATGTATCAGATTTCCAGGGGGGGGGAGAGGAGATGGTAAATCTAGGGCAAGGGTTTAATTCTATTAAAGGAACAGGCACGCATTTAAGAGAGGGACCAGGGTTCGAATCTTGCTACGAAGCTCGCCGAGTGATCCTGGGCCAGCCTGAGCTACAACACAGGGTTTTTGTGGCTGGGGCAAACCAGATGTAAGGCCGGGGTACAAATATAATAATAATAATAATAATAATAATAATAATAATAATAATAATAATAATAATAAAAATGAGGTGGAGGGAACCATTTATGCCCACTTGAACTCCTTGGAGAAAAAGGGGGCCTACAAATGCTATGAGCAGCCTCACACTGCAAACCTTCTGAGGAGCCGGCTTTCACACACCTTAAAACAAGCAAAAAAACACAAAAACACAAACACCTTCCAAAGTAACTAATAATCCTCAATTAGACCATCAGATAACAAAATAAAAATAGAAATAACCACACCAAAATATGAGACCCAACCCTACAAACATACCCTACAGACCCTAATACATTAAAAAAACAACTACATAATTATACAATCAAGATTTAAAAAAAAACAATAACAAAATTACTACAAAAAATAAAATAAAATAAAATTTAAAAAACCACCCACAAACCACCCACAACCCCCCCAAAAATCAACATTTATATCCTCCAACAAAAAAACAACCAACATAAAAATCACCAAAAAAATTAAAACAAAAAACAAAACAACGCCCACATCATACGCACTCATTCCTCGAATACCAATAATACCATCAGATATACCATTCCAATTTAGAAGACTACAATTTCCAATAAGATTACCATATGCAATGAGCACCAACAAATCCCAAGGTATACATCTAGAAACTGATTGCTTCTCTCATGGACAATTCCATGCTCTAGAGTTGGAAATCCACAAAACTTACATATCTACACAATGGCAAAACAGAAAACGTAGTCTACCGTCAAGTCTTATGATACAAACAACAAAACCTAACCTAACCTCAACATTACACCTAAGCATTACAAAAACATTTCAAAAACCACAGCAGACCAACACGGCTACCTACCTGTAACTAGGAGAGACTCCAGTTACAGGTAGATAGCCGTGTTGGTCTGTCATAGTCAAAACAAACAAACAAAAAAAATTCCTTCCAGTAGCACCTTAGAGACCAACTAAGTTTGTTCTTGGTATGAGCTTTCATGTGCATGCACACTTCTTCAGATACACTGAAACAGAAGTCATCAGACCCTTATATATAGTGAGAGGGTGGGAGGGGTATTACTCAGAAGGGTGGTGGGAATGGGTGATAGGCTGATAACTGTGGTAAACCTGTTGACGGCTGTTAACGACTGCAATTAGTCTTACAGGAAAAAGCAAGGGGTGAGAAGGTTAAAAAAGCTTTGTCATGTATAATGAGATAAGAATCCAATGTCTTTGTTCAGACCAGGTCTCTCCATGGTTTTAAGCTTGGTAATGAGTTGCAATTCAGCAACTTCTCTTTCCAGTCTATTTCTGAAATTCCTTTGCAATAAGACAGCTACTTTGAGATCTTGTATAGAGTGTCCTGGGAGATTGAAGTGCTCTCCTACTGGTTTCTCTGTCTTGTGATTCCTGATGTCAGATTTATGTCCATTTATCCTTTGGCGTAGGAGAGACTCCATTTTTGATAGTGAACTTTCTTCAGGCAGAGACTCATATTATTTGTTAATCTGTTAAATACTATGCCCATTGGTGACATAATGGTGATAATAATGCCATCTTGAAATCCACCAATGTAGAGAAGAACTTATTTGGCCTACTTTTGGCACAGAACTTTCTGTTAACTACCAGCTCAAATCCATGACCCAAAAGAAGAAGACCATTTTGAAACTGGCACATTTTTTCTCCACAACATGTGAAGGTCACTTTGGACTGCATTTCATTATTTTCTTGCTAGGCTGTTGTGCTTTGAGGCTCAGCTTGCTTTGCCTGAGGGCAAACCTGAACCTTCACTTTTTGAATATTTTAGCATTTGTTTTGCTCCTGGGGAAAGCTGTCCCCCCCTCACTTGGGTTTAAGAGCAGATTAAGGAGAATCCTTCTGTGGGTTTTTTAGGTAATTCCCTGCTGTGTCAGCCCTGCCTGAAGGCTTATACACAAGAAAAATCCACAGATTTCAAGGTCAGAAGAAACATTCACCAGCGGCAGCCCTGCCTATTGGGGATGGCAGACCATGAGCCAGGGGGTCACAAGAGATGGAGGTCATGAGAGGCAGTACTAGGGTACCACAGGAACCAGAGCGAACTTCTTCTGGTTTTCTACCTACCCTCCTTCCTTGCAAAGATACATACCTGGCTGTTACAATTAATCTTTACCTGTAGTGACAATACATCATCCCTAGAGAGAAGACAGAAAAATGTACCAGTAACCTTCAGGAACAGCTATTTTATCATAGGCAGCTCATTCCAATGCAAGTTTACCTAGAGATAAGCCCTGCAGTAGTCAGACAGTGTCTATTGGATTGTGGCCATAAGATTCACCACGTTATGTATTTGCCCCATGCCTGTGCCTTTGACAGCAGCCTGACATGGAGAACTAAGGCAGGAGAATGTCTTCCTGGCACGGCTCTCAAAGGCAGGGAAAGTGAGTTCCAGCTTAAGAGTCTGCATGATTCTCTGTGTACCTAGAAAGGGAGCAGAGGAGTGCGGCCTTCATTGCAAATCGAGCTACTGCTAATCACAGAGGAGCAGAGCCAATAAAATAAGTACATAAATATTTCTATTGTGTTGCAAGATGGCTCAGGTTGTATATTTGCAAAATGCACGGAACATGCAGGGTTGCCATCTTTTCTCCTGTGCCTTTAACAGTTGTGGGAGAGGCCTCTATTCAACAGGCAACACTTGCATGGCAATGTCCCTCGTGACACGTGACACAGTATACACAGTATATAAGGTTAATGGGCAGAGAAAGGCCACAACTTTATTGGTTACAGATGTTGAGCGGTATTGGCTTAGGCATTGGACCCTAACTGACTATATCCAACCCCAGCCCATGTGCTGGGAGTCCGGGAAGGGTTAGCCACCAGCCAAGGAGCCCTGTGATGCACATCAACAAGGAACTCCCCCTGGGGTCACCGATAGGGGCGTGCCTTAGGCCCTAACCTCCCTAGGCTTCGGACAGGGCCACGCCCCTGGAAACCTTTAAAGGAATACCCTTCAAATTGCGGGGCAGGTGATGGTGCAGACTCCCCTCCTCACTTCTACAGAAATATTCCAATGCCTAACTGCCACCCGAACTCTTAAGGTGGAAGTGGCTTTCCCAAAGAACAAAAATTCCACCGTTTGGAAGCCTGCTCCTCACATAAAAATGAACAGTAGAAGTGGTAGTAGCTGCATAATGTTAGACTCTGGACATAATGATAGGGGACTTTGCTTTAAATGCAAAGGATGAAGATCACACAAATCAACCACCAGAATTCAGCATCTCTCTCTGCATCTCTGGCTTTCTATGTTCAAAAAGGTTACCGTAATTTGTTTTTCAAGATTAAGAAGCATTCAGACATCTTCTTCCCCCTACTTGCACCTAATACAGTAAAGTCCAGAAAATATTTATTTTTAGGATTGCCATATTTTGAAGTACCGACTTCTGCTTTTAACTATGGATCGCTCTGATGACTCTCATTTTACATTCCCATGAAAAAGAGGATGTGTACTGTAAAAAGAGGACATCTGGTAACCCTATCTTTCCTACTGTGAGTTTAAAGCTGCTACAAGATTATCCTCTTCCCATTTTCTCCCCACAACAACCTTGTTGGTTAGGCTGAGAGATATTGGCTGTTCCCAGGTCATCCAGTGACATTCACAGCTGAAAGGGGATCTTCCCAGTCCCAGCCCAGCACTCTAACCACTGCACCACATTGATTTTACAGTGTCATGCAGCTACATGCAATAATTTATAGGTAGAGGCACACATTTAGAAATAGTTACTATAGTTTGATTTCATTGAACACAAGCTGAGGTTTGACCCAAATCACCCCAAATAAACACATTCTTCAAGTAATTTGATCCTACCCCAGCCAAGCAGTTTGCTTCAAATTTTGCAATTTTGCAATCTTGCTTCAGATTGATTTCAGTCCTCCTTCAATTGACCCCTCCCCAAATCACCTCTATAAATGAGGTAATTTTAAAATTTACTCTTCCAAATTAATGTTCTACTCAGTAACCCAGAGAACCCACCAAATCCTTATGGATTTACGATTGGAAAATATTGATGCCTGAGGCTTCAGTTCTAACCCAATTTATCTGGGTTAGGGAGTAAGCATGGCTGCCTATAATAGGCCTATGTAGGCATGGCTGGAATTGCCCTTTGAAAGTGGAATTCTATCTCCAATAGGGAGCAAATCCTATTGAGCTCAACGAGGCTTACTGCTGAGTAGACATGAAGTACAGGGTTGTACTCTAAGAAGAGAAACATGAAAGTGAAGGTGTCCTAAAAGGCCAGAACTTTGCAGGGAAGGGCAGAGGGCCAAACAGAGCAGGTTGATGGAGAGGAGTAAAAGGAGATACCAGCATGTAATCCTTCTCTCTCTCTCTCTCTCTCTCTCTCTCTCTCTCTCTCGTTCTCCCCCCCCCCCCAAGCAAACGCAACAAGAAAAGAAATGCCCAGGATGGGCATGATTCAGGTTCAGCATTTTCTTGTCTTTTCTCTGCTTATCAGAATAATACAAATAAACAGAATACTATCCTCTCAAACTTCTACTTAGTGAGAAGCCTGGGTAACTTGTTGACTACTATTGTTCCTCCTCCTCCACCTCCTCCTTCTCAGGGTGCCTGTTGAAATGTTGTGTTGCCATCTTCCCTAAGGTCCTGGGATGAGACAAGGTAGAAATCTAAAGTGAAGACAATCTCTGCATGCTGGTTTAATGGACACAGAAAGAAAGCACTCTTTGTCATGGTGTGATTGTTCACACCTATACTGCTGAATTGCAGCTTGGACTTGATTCATGAGAAGTTGCATAATTTAGGAAGCACTACTTAAGTGGGCTGAGATGTGTGAGTTGCTTCCTGCCAGTCATTTGGGAATGCAGTCGTGGGAGATCCTTGTCTGGTTGTAAGACCATTTGCAAGTTGTGTTACAACACACTGACATCAGTGGCATGTTTCTAACACCGTGCCTGACACAATTTGAACTGTTTGCAGCCCTTTAGCCAGTCTCTTTCAGTTTACATTGCTTTCCTGTTAAACCTCTCTTTATTCAGAGGCAGAGAGAAAATTACTCATTGCTGAGCGCCATAGGTGTACATAGCCGCTAACAAACATAGAAAGAGACAGATTGGTGCCTTGAAGAGCTTACAATTGAATCTCAACAAATACAATAAGAAAGGAAACGGGAGCAGGGCTAAGACTTGGAGCCGACAAATTAATGCTTATGTACAGTTGCATTCATCATGGCATGAAGAAACACATTCCCTTTTGATTCATGTGCTCAAACATGTCATGTCTGCTGCTGAAGCTGACACACACTTCCTTAGGTAGGAAAAGTGCATAACTTTAATGCTTGGCGTGGCATGAATGATAACAGCAATGCAACCTGAAAGATCAGCAGAAAGGAGAAATGTGACTTTCAAGGATGATCTGCAGTCATGGCCTGCAGAATGGGAGGTGGAACTCCCTGATGTGCTAAGAATGGTGTTTAATCTGAATTGAGGCTGAGGCTCAGAACCTCTCTATCACAAACCAGGAGGATGCCTCTATTAATACACAGAGCTCTTTTTTAGTGGAGAGGTGGAAAGCAAAAGAGCAAGAGCAAAGCATTTCTGAGCATGGATTAATTTGAGCTGCTGTCCCCAGAAACAGATTTTGAGGTGGGTGGATCTTTGGTCCGATCCATCAGAGCTCTTCTTATGTTTTTTATCTTTTGGTTGCCCTGTAAATAGGCAGCTCTTACATAATGTTTTTGTGCACTGTAAATAATCTCCTCATGAGAAAAAGTTAATACACACTGTCACATATGATTTGTGACATGAGAATGTATTTTGCTGTGAGTACAGAGGCAGGGGCGTAGCCAGGATCAAAACTAGGGGGGGGGGGCAAGCCATGGTCGTTCAGGTTGTGACATTTCAGCATGGAAAAGGCGAATGAAACCAAAATTTAAAGGAAATTATATATAATTATAGCAGTGCTTTATTACGGTAGTTATTACAATTATTTGCTTGAATTTTTTTTAAATTTTTATTCTAGTTACATGTCTTATGCTAATATCATTTTTATTGGGTTTGAAGAAAACTTGTTCAAAACTTTCGTTTCAATCCCCGAGGAGTCGGTGCAGGTGTTTCCAAAGGCAAAGGAAACGGACCCCCTCAAAAAAAAAAATAGGGGCGCAGCCTCACCCCCCAAAATAGGGGCGCAGCCAGTCTTGAAGCGCAAAGCAGAAGCGCCTACTTTGGCGAAATAGAGCATCCAGAGCTCATAGAGAATAAGAACAGAAATTGTGCTCTGGCGGCTTATAATTTACTTTAATTACTTGCAAGCAAGTTACAAGTAGGTAGCCTGTTGGTCTGCCATAGTCAAAACAAAATAAAAAATAAAATAAAAATCCTTCCAGTAGCACCCTTGAGACCAAATAAGTTTGTTATTGGTATGAGCTTTCATGTGCATGCACACTTCTTCAGCACACGAAAGATTTGAAAAGTGTGCATGCACACGAAAGATTTGAAAAATCACCCAAGCAAACACGTTTTTTTAGGGGTTAAAAAAAGGCTTGGGGGGGGGGTTAAAGGCAAAGGACAAAGGGGTAAAGTAGTCACTCACAAAAAGATCGCTGTGGATCAAAACAGCAGGCGCCCGTGTAACCCGGGGCAGCGCCCGATGTTTGAGGAACAGGGAGAGTTTCCCCCTGTAGCCTCACTGTCAGAGGAAGAAAGAAGGCTCTTAAAGGGACACACATGCTTTCCCAGCCTCCCAGTGGGGAGAACTCAAGGCAGATAGGAAGAACGGGGGAACTTGAAAGGGGAGATCGGGAGGGAGGGAGGGGGGTGAAGAGGGGCAAGCTGTGCGGGAGGGGACGCTTCCCCCCCCCGTCAGCCTCCAGCCTCACGGCAAAAAGCTTCACCTCGGCTTGCTCGCTCGGCTGCCGCGTGCACTCCTCCTTCTTTCTTCCGGCAGCTAGGGGTGGGGGCAGCTGCCTTCTGGGGGGGCACTTGCCCCCCTCTGCCCCCCCTGCCTACGCCCATGTACAGAGGTTGGACACCTGATTCTGGGCTGGAGGAGCAAGGACAGCAACTGCAGACCCCAGAACACACCAAAGTGGTTGTGGAAAGTAGTGTACATAAGGAATCCTGCCACTCCACAGAGGAGGAAGAGGCATGTGGTGATGGTAGGTGACTCTGTACTGAGGAAGCAGTGTGTGGAGGTTAAAAGAAAGGTTAAAAAAGTTTTCTTCTGCTATGTTCAAAGCAAGAGGAGGAACAAGCAAGTGGCAGGTCCTCTGCATGGAGAAGACAGGGAAATGCTATTGGGTGATAGAGAAAAGGTGGAACTACTCAACACCTACTTTGTCTCTGTCTTCACCCAACCTGGTGATAAATGAATAAACATTGCAAGGAGGGAGTTGCAGCCCAAGATAGGAAAATAGTTGGTAAGGGAACACCTGGCTACTTAAAATGAATCAAATCTCCAGGGCCTGATGAACTGCACCCAAGGGTACTGAAGGAGCTTGTGGATGTAATCCCAGGGCGTCTGTCTATTGTGGGATGTAAACACTAGAGCAGTCAAGTACAACAATGCTAGAGCAGATAGTGGAGATTGCCTCAGTCCTCCAGCCACAACTTCCTGGTCACATGGATTGAGGCAATTTCCTCTTGCAACTAGATGTGGGAGTGGCTGACCTGGGAAGGTATGAACAAAGAACCTCACAGGTCAGCGGCCATTCCATTCCATTCCACTCTCTCACTCGAACTGCGAGGAGGATGCTCAGTTGGCTTCCAGCCAACTGGGGCCTAGCAGACTTCTCTCCCACATGGAGAGATTCCAATTGTAAATATCTTTACTAAGAATAAGCCTGCCTTCTTTGGGATTTGTCTTGAGCTGGATACATGTGAGTAAACATTTTATATCTTTTTATAGAAGACGTGTGTTGTGTCTTATTTGAAGAGGGACAAAGGGGAAATATAGTGACAAACCAGGAAACTAGATTAAGTTGATTCTAGCGAATCAAAGCAACTTCCGCTGTGTGTATTTTAAAAGGGAATGTTACTCTGCTGGTTGAACTTGTTAGCACAAGTTAGGATGAGATATATTAAATTATAAATCTCCATCCACGTTCCAAAACATTCCCACAAAGGGTTATGTAGGCCCAGCGCTACGTATTTTGTGTATTTTTGAAGGATTGCGTTGGATTGCATTTTTGAGCTGAGTAGGATTTTTCTGAGAGCATTTCCTGGTGAGACCGCATGGTCCTTTGTCCTATTGTCTAGAGAAAGGGGATTAAGCTACCCCTCCCCTCCCTCAGAGCTCACAAAAGACCCAAAAGGCAGTGAAGATTTATTTTGAGGCTTTTGCTTTTTGCATTTTGAGAATTTTGAGATTTTGATTTTGAATTTTGACAGATTTTTGAATTTTGAAATTTTTTCCAAATTTTGGATTTTAAGATGGCTAGTGCCAGTTTTTATAGTGAAGCAAAGCCAGGCTTAATGCTGCTAGATGAGGACAATTTTGTGTACTGGAAAACGCGCTTAATAGCATATTTAGAAGCAAGGGATGTTTTGGATGCGATTGAGAAACCAAAGCCTCAAGGTGCAGATGATGAAGCCAAGGTTAAAGTCTGGAAAAGGCAGAACAGCGAGGCCAAGCACATAATTTTGAGTGGACTTCGCAATAAGCATCTATCGTTAATAAATAGCAAAGATGATGCATCTCAGATCCTAAAAGATATTGAGCGCATGTATGGAGAATCTACAAAGAACTCCTACAGAACATTGATGGGAAAATTAACTAGACTGAGAATGAATTCAAAAGAAGAATTCACAGAGCATATTGATAAATTCACAGAAATTATTCAAAAGCTTGAACTTACTCCACAATCTTTTGATGAAGTAACAAAGGTATCATTTCTGTTAGCCTCATTAGGGCCACATTTTGATGCATTTGTCAGTTTGATGGATCATAAAGAGAATCTAACTTTTAAGGAACTGACTAGTGAATTAAGAGAGGAATGCAGAAAGAGATCTGATTCCCCAGAAAGGCGCACTAGAAATAAAGGCAGCAATTATGTTTTTAAACAGCCTGCACAGTCCAGAGATGGACACAAGAAGGTCATATGTCACAATTGTAATAAAATCGGCCATATAGCCAGAAATTGTAGAGCGCCTAAAGCTAAAGAGAAAGATTCCCAAGCCTTTCAGCGTAAAGGAGAAAGAAAAGGGAAATTTGAGCGCAACATGCTGTTGCAAGATAGGAGTTTAGCTGTCCAGAGCCAAGAAAACACGCGCAATAAGTGGCTTTTAGACAGTGGAGCGTCAAGCCACTACAGCTTTGAAAAAGACTGTTTTAATGAATTAAATGATAAAGAGACTGAAATTGAGGTTGCAGATGGAAATATTTTAAAGTCCAAAGGTGAAGGTTCAATGCATTTGGAATTCAATGTAAACAATGAATCTTTTAGGACCAGAATGTCCAATGTTGTGTATGTACCAGGACTGAGCTGCAATTTACTCAGTGTCTCTACTTTGGACAAGAAAGGTTTCAAGATCACATTTGAGAATGGACAGTGCAGTGTAACTAAAGATGGTGAAGTGTACATTGAAGCAAAATTAATAAATGGTGTTTATGAGGTTAATCTTTCAGAGAACCAGTCTGCAAAAGTGGCACGCTCCAGCCAGAAGGATGACGCAGATTTGACGCTGTGACACAGAAGACTTGCACACAGAGATACCACCATCATTAAGAGTCTACAGGAAAGTGATCTTGTCACAGGTTTGCAGGTAAAAGGGAGCAGCAACCAGACTCCAACAAAATGCATAACTTGTGTTACTGAAAAGGCAGTAAAACCTTCTTTTACACGTTGCACAGAACAAAGGAGTACAAAAGTTCTGGATATTGTGCATTCAGATTTGTGTGGGCCACTCAGTGTTCCATCACTTGGACACAACAAGTATATTTTGATTTTTATTGATGATTTTTCGAGATATTGTGTGGCATATTTCATCAAAGATAAAAGTGAGACAGTAGAAATGTTCAAGAATTACATTGCCATGGTTAGGAACAAGTTCCAAAGAGCTCCAGGTGTCTTAATGTCTGACAATGGAGGAGAATACTGCTCACATGAGATGAAAGCCCTTATGGCAAAGGAAGGAATTACACATGTAACCACAGTTCCTTACACGCCACAACAGAACTCCATAGCTGAAAGGAAGTTCAGATCCATTATGGAAATGACAAGGTGTATGCTGAAGGAAGCATCCCTGCCAAGGAAGATGTGGGGAGATGCTGCTTACACAGCTGTCTATCTCCAGAACAGGTTGCCAACAAAGGCAACACAGCGCACACCATTTGAACTTTGGCATGGAAAGGTGCCTAGTCTGTCGCACATACGTGTATTTGGCAGTATATGTTACTACCACGTGCCCAAGGAACAGAGGCACAAGCTTGACTCTAGAGCACAAGCAGGTATCTTAGTGGGATATGCTGCTGGAGGCAAAGGATACAGAGTAATGGACTTACAGACAGGCAAAGTGAGTGCGCACCATGCAATTTATTTTGATGAACATGCAAAAGCAGACACAAAGAACACTGTTATTGGCTGCTCCAAGGAGTCAGAATGGACTCAAGAACTCATAAACTTTCCTTCTGAAACCCCACATGGTACTAATCTGCCTTCTAGTGTCATAGCACCCCCTACAGGCGACGCACCAGAAGACGCAGATGACCAGACCCCTGGCGGCTCCAGAGACGAAGAGGAGGACTCAGATGAGGACATGCCACCGTTGGAAGGGAGTGAGGAAGCTGATGCGGTTCAGGAACCAGAACCAGAGGTCAGACGCTCATCCAGAACCAACAGAGGTGTCCCACCAGTACGACTGTCCTACCTTGCAGGGTCGGTGTCTCCACAGGAACCTTCCACATGGGAAGAGATTCAGAAGATGCCATCTGCGCAAGCCAGTCTCTGGAAGAAGGCCGCTCAGGAGGAGATGGATGCACTGCATCAGAACCAGACGTGGACCCTGACAGAGCTCCCTCCTGGTAAGAAGGCCATTGGGTGCAAGTGGGTGTTCAAGGTTAAGAAGGGGTCAGAAGGGGAAGTGGAACGCTACAAAGCAAGGCTAGTAGCACAAGGTTTTTCACAACGTTTTGGTGAAGATTACGACGAAGTTTTCGCACCAACCGTGAGATATAGTACCGTCCGAATGCTTTTGAGCATTGCAGCCTCTAAACAATTGGACGTGAAGCACGTTGACATTTGTACTGCATTTTTACATGGGAGAATTTCAGAAGAGATATATATGAAACAACCTAAAGGTTTCACAAAACCAAATGAGACGCACCTCGTGTGTCGACTCCAGAAAGGAATCTATGGGCTTAAACAAGCGGCTAGAGCCTGGAATCAGAAATTGCACAGCATGCTTGTGCAACTTGGGTACAAGCAAGGAAACGCAGATAAGTGCTTGTACACCAAGTCAAGTAATGGACAATATTCATACATATTGGCTTTTGTCGATGATTTGATTATTGCTACTGCTAATAATAGAGACTATACACAAATAGTAAAACACCTCAGCAAGGAGGTACAAGTAAAAGAACTTGGAGATGTCAAGTACTACCTAGGAATTCAAGTGGAAAGAGAAGAAGACGGCTCATTTCTTCTCAGCCAGAAGCAAAAGATTCATGAACTGATTGAGTATTTGCAGATGCAAGACGCACACCCGGTTGCAACGCCCATGGCTACAGACTTCTTGAAGAATCAGCTGGATTCGAAGCTGTTGCCAGATAACAGTCAATATAGGTCGGTAATTGGTAAACTTTTGTATATGGTTACCACATGTAGACCTGACTTAGCTAATGCTGTGGGGATTCTGAGCAGAAAAGTGAATTCTCCCACTGAGCATGATTTTGCGGGGCTGAAAAGGGTGGTTAGATACCTGAAAGGTACAATAAATTGTAAATTAAAGTTGCCAGCTGTCAGAGACCCTAAGTTGGTTGGGTACACTGATGCAGATTGGGCCGGGGATAATGCTGACTATAAATCCACAAGCGGTCATGTTTTTATGTTTGGGGATGGACCTGTTGTGTGGGGAAGCTATAAACAGAGTTGTGTAGCTTTGTCTTCAACAGAGTCCGAATATGTTGCTGCAACAGAAGTGTGCAGAGAAATTGCCTGGCTTGATGAACTCATCAAAGACTTTGGACTGGTGAGAAGGGAACCTGTCAGCCTGCTAGAGGACAATCAAAGTTGCCTGAAGCTGACGCAGAGCGAAAAGTTCCTAGCCAGAACCAAACACATTGGGGTCAGGTACCACTATATACGCCAGATGGTGCAAGATGGACTTGTGGAACTGTCTTATTGCTGCACCAAAGAGATGACTGCCGACATCTTGACAAAACCCTTGCCAAAAGAGAGTTTCCAGAATCTACGTGTCAAGCTGGGACTCTGGGTGGTTGAATAAAGTTGTTTATGTTTTGTATGTTGTATTTGCCTGAGAAGGGGTTTGTGGGATGTAAACACTAGAGCAGTCAAGTACAACAATGCTAGAGCAGATAGTGGAGATTGCCTCAGTCCTCCAGCCACAACTTCCTGGTCACATGGATTGAGGCAATTTCCTCTTGCAACTAGATGTGGGAGTGGCTGACCTGGGAAGGTATGAACAAAGAACCTCACAGGTCAGCGGCCATTCCATTCCATTCCACTCTCTCACTCGAACTGCGAGGAGGATGCCCAGTTGGCTTCCAGCCAACTGGGGCCTAGCAGACTTCTCTCCCACATGGAGAGATTCCAATTGTAAATATCTTTACTAAGAATAAGCCTGCCTTCTTTGGGATTTGTCTTGAGCTGGATACATGTGAGTAAACATTTTATATCTTTTTATAGAAGACGTGTGTTGTGTCTTATTTGAAGAGGGACAAAGGGGAAATATAGTGACAAACCAGGAAACTAGATTAAGTTGATTCTAGCGAATCAAAGCAACTTCCGCTGTGTGTATTTTAAAAGGGAATGTTACTCTGCTGGTTGAACTTGTTAGCACAAGTTAGGATGAGATATATTAAATTATAAATCTCCATCCACGTTCCAAAACATTCCCACATCTATAATATTTGGGAATTCTTGGAGAACATTCCCTGAAGACTGCAGGTGGGCAAATGTTATCCCCATCTTCAAAGGGGGCAGGGAGAAGATCCAACCAACCATTCAGCTTGACATCAATTCAAGGAAAGGTCCTAGAACAGATAATTCAACAGTAGGTCCGTGAACACTTGGAAAAGGATGCTGTGATTATTAAGACCCAGGATGGTTTTCTCAAAAACAAGTTATGCCACACAAATCTTATTTCTTTTTTTTATAGGGTTACAAGCTTGGTGGATCAGGGGAATGCTGTGGATGTAGTGTATATTTATTTCAGTAGGGCATTAGCCCAAGCCCACCATGGTATTATTGCAGAGAAACTGGCAAAATGTGGGCTAGACGAGGTAACCCTTAGGTGGATTTGTAGCTGGTTGACTGACCAAACTCAAAGAGAGCTCTCTAATGGTTTCTCATCATCCTGGGAAAAGTGACAAGTGGGGTGTCACAAGGTTCTGTCCTGGGCCTGTTGTTTTTCAACATCTTTATAAATGACTTGGATGAAGGTATTGAGGGGATGCTCAACCAATTTGCAGGTGACACCGAACTGAAAGGGGTAGCTAATGCTGCAGAAGACAGAATTGGGATTCAAGATGATGATAGCGGGTTGGAGAACTGGGCCAAAACTAGACTGAGAGGAGATATGATAGCCTTCCTGTTCCAGAGGGTAGGACCCAAACCAATGAATTCAAGATAGCAGTATAAGAAAGGAGATTATGATGAAACACCAGGAAAAACTTTCTGAAAGTAAGAGCTGTTCGACACTGGAACAGTCTCCCCCGGGAGGTGGTGGACTCTTTCATTGAAGGCTTTTAAGCAGAAGTTGGATGGCCATCTTCCTGAATGCTGTAGTTGAGTTTCCTGCATTGCAGAGGGTTGGACTAGATGACCCTCGTGGTCCCTTCCAACTCTACAATTCTATAAACTCTTACACTGTACTTCATACACACTTTTAACTGTTCAAGGACAATCTCAATATTGGAAAAATGTCACATAAGAAGTACCCCTAACGTACTTGATTTTTAAATATAATTAGCCACTTGAGAACAATAGAACTAAAGCCAAACAGTATTAAGACCCGCTGACTTCAGCTGGAGACAGCTACAGATGTACTTCAATAATCCCACTGACATGAAATGGGGGCATTTTAAGGGTGTCTGAAGTACCTCATATGGATACTTTGAAATCAATAGGACTTAGTAGTAAAGGATATGATTCAGCCAAATAAAATTTCAACAGCAGAAGGAAGAGCCTTATAGTTTTATACTGGGTACAAAACATATTTTTCTTTTTCTTTAAAGAATATAGATATAGATATAGATTCCTTCTCTACATACTTTGGTCCAGCTCCTTAAACTCCCTTGGGCAGGACACTCATGCAAATTTGAAGATGCTTCAAACTGCCTTTTGAAAGTGTCGTTGCTGTATTCTATGATAAGGCCTTGGGCAGGATTCAGGCCGAAAACAGAGAGTACAGCTCTGCTGTTGTGTCAACAACTCACCAACTGAAACAGAGCCCTACATAATTGCAGCAGCTGCATCCCCATTGCCAACCCTGTATTCACTGGAAAGTGTCTCTTCCGTTCAAGAATAGTCTTCTGCTCTTACTGGGGCTCCTGCAGTGGAGTCCTCCAAATCCAAAGACAGCCATGTGGCATCTTTGGGCCGGAGAGGCACTGGCACCACCGGCTCATCTTGTGGAAGTGCTTCTGCCACTTACTCTACATGCCGGTCCCCGTTTGCTCCAAGTTCTCAACCTCATCATTGGCAGAAGAAGGGGAATCTGACTCCAGGGTCATGGCAGTGGCAGGTGCAATTAAGCCTCCACCCCAGTAGAACAGTTAAGTCATTTTGGACTCTGGACTTAATGGTTCTCTCTCTCTCTCACATACACACACTTGAGATGGCAATGTGTATTGCTCTGCTTACTACAAAATAATGTAAGCTAGCCCAGCTGTTTTTTGGGGGGGGGCTCCTGCTCATCCGGGTGAGTTGAGTCATATGCTGTTATACCTCAATGTCCTGCCCTGATGGCATCATTGTCCCTAACACCCCCCCTCGTATTGAGGATGAAGCTATGTTCTGAGGGTCATGCTATTTTGTGTCATTTTAAATTAAAAAACCCAGCTCATTATCAGTGTGAGAGCATTTATAGTCACACACATTTTTACATATTCTTTCGAAAGTAAATGTGCAGACCCTTTATGATCCTTATATTTGGGGATATTCTTTTTTTCTTTTATGAAAAGCTACCGGTAAATGCATAGGGCATAATTCTGCCAAAGGCAAACACTATTTAAGCCCCCTGGATTTCAGTGGAGCAGTAAAGACTATGCTTTGCTCTATTGTACTGCAATCAGTGAGTCTTAACTTTGATCGCCTTGTGTCCTTAGTGTCTTCTGTGGTGGCTCCTTATCCCATGGTGAGTAAGCAAAGCCTGTGAGGTGCTGCAAGGTTCCATGTAAAAGCTACATAAAGGAATGGCAAGCAAAAGATAAACAAGCAAAAGATCATTGACACACTGGGCAATGGATATAGAAGATAGTATTGAAATGACAGTGTGGGAACGATGGTGGAATGTAGATTTGAAATTTACAGAATGTTATGTGATAAAAGAAAACTACCGGGTATGTGAAAATGATGTATAGATGGTATCTGACACCCAGTAAACTAGCAAAAATGTATAAGTCAGAATCGGATACTTGTTGGAAGTGTAATGAGTGAGTTGTTGTTGTTGTTTAGTCATTTAGTCATGTCCGCCTCTTCGTGACCCCATGGACCAGAGCACGCCAGGCACTCCTGTCTTCTACTGCCTCTCGCAGTTTGGTCAGACTCATGTTGGTAGCTTCGAGAACACTGTCCAACCATCTCGTCCTCTGTCATCCCCTTCTCCTTGTGCCCTCCATCTTTCCCAACATCAGGGTCTTTTCCAGGGAGTCTTCTCTTCTCATGAGGTGGCCAAAGTATTGGAGCCTCAGCTTCAGGATCTGTCCTTCCAGTGAGCACTCAGGGCTGATTTCCTTCAGAATGGATAGGTTTGATCTTCTTGCAGTCCATGGGACTCTCAAGAGTCTCCTCCAGTACCATAATTCAAAAGCATCAATTCTTCGGCGATCATCCTTCTTTATTGTCCAGCTCCCACTTCCATACATCACTACATAAAACCATAGCTTTAACTATATGGACCTTTTTCGGCAAGGTGATATCTCTGCTTTTTAAGATGCTGTCTAGGTTTGTCATTGCTTTTCTCCCAAGAAGCGGCCTCTTTTAATTTCATGAATGCTGTCACTATCTGCAGTGATCATGGAACCCAAGAAAGTAAAATCACTCACTGCTTCCATTTCTTCCCCTTCTATTTGCCAGGAGGTGATGGGACCAGTGGCCATGATCTTAGTTTTTTTTATGTTGAGCTTCAGACCATATTTTGCACTCTCCTCTTTCACCTTCATTAAAAGGTTCTTTAATTCCTCCTCACTTTCTGCCATCAAGGTTGTGTCATCTGCATATCTGAGGTTGTTGATATTTCTTCCGGCAAGTTTGGGATTCATCCAGTCCAGCCTTTCATATGATGAATTCTGCATATGTTAAATAAGCAGGGAGACAATATACAGCCTTGTTGTACTCCTTTCTCAATTTGTTATTCCATATCCAGTTCTAACTGTAGCTTCTTGTCCCACATAGAGATTTCTCAGGAGACAGATGAGGTGATCAGGCACTCCCATTTCTTTAAGAACTTGCCATAGTTTGCTGTGGTCGACAAAGTCAAATGCTTTTGCGTAGTCAATGAAACAGAAGTAGATATTTTTCTGGAACTCTTTAGCTTTCTCCATAATCCAGCGCATATTTGCAATTTGGTCTCTGGTTCCTCTGCCCCTTCGAAATCCAGCTTGCACTTCTGGGAGTTCTCGGTCCACATACTGCTTAAGCCTGCCTTGTAGAATTTTAAGCATAACCCTGCTAGCGTGTGAAATGAGCACAATTGTGCGGTAGTTGGAGCATTCTTTGGCACTGCCCTTCTTTGGGATTGGGATGTAGACTGATCTTCTCCAATCCTCTGGCCACTGCTGAGTTTTCCAAACTTGCTGGCATATTGAGTGTAGCACTTTAACAACATCATCTTTTAAATTTTTAAATAGTTCAGCTGGAATATCATCACTTCCACTGCCTTGTTATTAGCAGTGCTTTCTAAGGCCCATTTGACTTCACTTTCCAGGATGTCTGGCTCAAGGTGAGCAACCACACTATCTGGGGTGTACAAGACATTCATATCTTTCTGGTATGATTCCTCTATATATTCTTGCCACCTCTTCTTGATGTCTTCTGCTTCTGTTAGGTCCTTACCAGTTTTGTCCTTTATTATGGTAATTTTTGTACAAAATGTTCCTTTCATATCTCCAATTTTCTTGAACAGATCTCTGGTTTTTCCCATTCTATTGTTTTCCTCTATTTCTTTGCATTGCTCATTTAAGAAGGCCCTCTTGTCTCTCCTTGCTAAATCTGCATTCAATTTCCTGTATCTTTCACTATCTCCCTCGCATTTTGCTTGCCTTCTCTCCCCCGCTATTTGTAAGGCCTCGTTGGACAGCCACTTTGCTTTCTTGCATTTCTTTTTCATTGGGATGGTTTTTGTTGCTGCCTCCTGTATAATGTTACAAGCCTCCATCCATAGTTCTTCAGGCACTCTGGCCACCAAATCTAAATCCTTAAACCTATTCCTCACTTCCACTGTTTATTCATAAGGGATTTGATTCAGATTGTATCTTACTGGCCCAGTGGATTTTCCTACTTTCTTCAGTTTAAGCTTGAATTTTGCTATAAGAAGCTGATGATCTGAGCCACAGTCAGCTCCAGGTCTTGTTTTTGCTGACTGTATAGAGCTTCTCCATCTTTGGCTGCAGAGAATATAATCAATCTGATTTCGATGCTGCCCATCTGATGATGTCCATGTGTACAGTCATCTCTTGTGTTGTTAGAAAAGAGTGTTTGTGATGACCAGCTTGTTCTCTTGACAGAACTCTATTAGCCTTTGCCCTGCTTTGTTTTGAATTCCAAGGCCAAACTTGCCAGTTGTTCCTTTTATCTCTTGACTCCCTACTTTAGCATTCCAATCCCCTATAATGAGAAGAACATCCTTCTTTGGTGTCATTTCTAGAAGGTGTTATAAGTCTTCATAGAATTGGTCAATTTCAGTTTCTTCAGCACCAGTAGTTGGTGCATAAACTTGGACTCACCTAGTTCTATTCTGGGTGAATTCTTTACCTGCTCAAAACTTCTTTTTCATAGAACACTGGAAGTTACAAAGGTTAGTAGGTAGGATAGCTCAGTCAGTATAGCATGAGACTCTTAATCTCACGATTGTGGGTTTGAGCCCCACATGGGGCAAAATATGCCTGGATTGCAGAGAGTTGAACTAGAGGACCCTGGTGGTCCCTTCCAACTCCATGATTCTATGAAATTAATTTTGGTTTGTTCCCTGCTGTTTTATTATTGTTTTGTCATTTTTCATTTTAAAACTTAATGTCATTTTAAAAAAAATCACACAGTTATGTTTTGGGTTGGCTTAGAATGTTTAATTGTGTTTTTATTTCTAAATTGTGCTTTCACTTTTAAAATCTGGATGGAAAGGCATCTTGTAAATATTTTAAATACATATTATTCACTTTTCATTCTCTTTGTTTTATTAATATTTAAGAGTTTGATGGCATCTTAGACACTAACAGATTTATTGTGAACTAAAGGTAAAGGGACCCCTGACCATTAGGTCCAGTCGCGGACGACTCTGGGGTTGCGGCACTCATCTCGCTCTATAGGCCGTGGGAGTCGGCATTTGTCTGCAAACGGCTTCCGGGTCATGTGGCCAGCATGACTAAGCCGCTTCTGGTGAACCAGAGCTGACTTAGTCCATGAAGTCTTCTGCCAGAATAAATCTGCTAGCATTTAAGGTGCCACTAGACTCTGTTGTTTTTAGGCAACAGACAAACATGGCCTTCCCTCTGGAATTTGTTTTATTCATGTTTCTTGAAGATAAATAAATGCAGCAAATGAAGCTTTTGCTGTTTGGGCACTGAGTAGCTGAAATATTACTTGAATACAGATGCTGCAAAATGAAAATGTATTTCTCAAAAACTGCAGGCAAATGTGCCTTGAAAAGCAAGATGAGGGTTGACTATTATGAGAGTTTTAAAAAAATAAATATAAATGAGGGGCTCATCAGGAACTCTAGAAAAATGCAATCAATCCTGGATCATGGTTAAGCAGGATATTCACATTCAAGGTGGTTCAAAGGAAAGCCATGCCCAGAAGGACAAGGATGTTCTGCCAGGACGGTCATCGTGTGGCCACATGACATGCCTGGAGGCAGCAGAAGAACTGTGAGTGCAGCTGCCTCCCACGAATGCCAATGAGCCAGATGAGACTTAAAGAGTATCTCTCACAGCTCTGGATCTGGCCAGGCTAGGCTCAGTCTTTGGCAGAGAACTGGAACTCGTGACTGGTCAGCAGCAGAAAAGGACTAATGAAGAAGGTGAGAAATGATAGGTCTTTTTTCCTCTCTTTTTTTTTAAATTTTAAAAACAATTTTATTTATTTTAAATTCACACAAAACAGGAAAAAGAATAAAACCATACCATCATTATATCACATTTCCCCATCTTATTTCCCTCCCTACACCCCTCCCTCCCCACTCTCCCTCTCCCATGCATGATCTCGTTACTTCTCTGTTTTATTTTCTTTCGCTATGATGCTTATTACAATATTATAATCCGTATATATTTCATCTTACTTACTTACCCCCACCCATTTCATTCCATATCTATCAAAATATCAAATCCGGAACATTGCAATATCATATAATCCTTCACTCCTTGCCATTCCTTTATGACTTCTTGGTTTGAACGTCCTCAAATGTTTGCTGTTAATTTTGCCAATTCTATCAATTCACACATTTTGGTTCTCCACTCTATTATTGTTGGGGTTTTTTCCCCTTTCCAATTTTTCGCTATTAATAATCTGGCCGCTGCTGTAGCTTTTTGGGGATCTCATCTGTAGTTATTCCTAATAAAAATGATTCTGGTTTTTTTATAAATGTAATTTTGAATAATTTCTTTAGCTCCTCGTAAATCTCATTCCAAAATCTACTTATAACCTTGCAACCCCACCCAAAGTGATAAAATGTGCCCTTTTCTTTTTTGCATTTCCAACACTGATCAGACTGATTTTTGTATATTTTTGATAATATCTCTGGGGTGATGTACCACCGGTAGAACATTTTAAACATGTTTTCTTTTATTGTTGTACAGACCGTAAATCGCATTTCCCTTCTCCAGAGTCTTTCCCATTTTTCAAGCTCGATTGTGTGTCCCACATCCCTTGCCCATTTAATCATGACCTCTTTGGTTGTTTCATCTTTAAGTTCCCATTCTAGCAATAACCTATATAATTTAGAAATAGTCTTTTTCTTTGGTTGTATTAGCTCACTTTGTAATTTAGAAACACCTTGTTCAAATCCTCTCTTTTTATCTACCGTAGTTTAAATCTTTGGGTTAGTTGACAATATTGCAGCCAGCTACTACAATTGTTCTTAATCTCTTCATATGATTTTAAGGTAATATCTCCATCCTTTTCCAGTAATAGCTCTTCATATGTGGGCCATCTTGCTTCTGAATTTATTTTTTTCAATGATATTGCTTCTAATGGTGATACCCATTTTGGGATTTTTCGGTTCCAGTAGCCATTTATACTTTACCCATGTTTTATATAGGGACTTCCTTATCGTATGATTTAGAAACTCTCTATGAACCGTGACTTTTTCATAAATCAAATATGCATGCCAACCATATCGGTTGTTCCAACCTTCCAGATCCAGGACTCCACCATTGTCTAAATTAATCCAATCTTTTAGCCAATCCAAACAACATGCTTCATAGTAGAGTCTTAGATCTGGAAGACCGAAACCCCACCTTCTGGTGTCATCTGTTAATAATTTAAATTTGATTCTCGGTTTCTTTTTCTGCCAAATAAATCTTGAAATGTCTTTTCTCCAATTCTCAAAACACTCTGGTTTCCCTATTATTGGTAACATTTGGAATAGAAGAAGAAGAAGAGTTTGGATTTGATATCCCGCTTTATCACTACCCGAAGGAGTCTCAAAGCGGCTAACATTCTCCTTTCCCTTCCTCCCCCACAACAAACACTCTGTGAGGTGAGTGGGGCTGAGAGACTTCAGAGAAGTGGGACTAGCCCAAGGTCACCCAGCAGCTGCATGTGGAGACGCGAACCCGGTTCCCCAGATTACGAGTCTACCGCTCTTAACCACTACACCACACTGGCTTAATTAATAGAACTATTAATTTGGGTAATACATACATTTTAATAGCCAATATCCTCCCACACATTGATAATCTAAATTTTTGCCATATTTCTAATTGGTTTTTAATTTCTACCCAAACTTTCTCATAATTATCTTCAAACAAATTTATATTTTTCATTGTTATATATATTCCCAGATATTTTGCTTTTTGTACTACCTTTAAACCTGTTTCCTGTTCCATTTTCTTCTTACTTTCCTCCTCCATATTTTCTGTCATTACTTTCGTTTTCTCTTTATTTAACCTGAAACATGCTACCTTACCAAATTCCTCCATTTTCCCCAACAATTTTTTTATACTTTCTACTGGGTCTTCCATCATCACTATCATATCGTCTGCAAAAGCCCTTATCTTATATTCTGCTCTTCCTAATTTAATTCCCTTAATTTCTTTTTCTTCTCTAATTACTTGGTTTAAGACTTCTAATACTGTAATAAATAATAATGGGGACAGGGGGCAACCTTGCCATGTTCCTTTCTCTATCTTGAAATAATCTGTCATCTCCCTGTTTATTATTATATTTGCTTTCTGAGATTTGTAGATTGCTCCCAGACCCGTCATCCTCCTCCTACCTATGTTCACTCTTTCGAATACATTTCTCAGGAATGCCCATGATACATTATCAAACGCTTTTTCAGCGTCCACTAGGACAAAAGCTGCTTGTTTCCCTGGGAAACAAGAATATCTAGAATCTAGATATTCTATTGCATTGATCACCAGCCTCATTACTGCTCATTTTCCTTCCTGGTAAGAAACCCGTTTGGTCTTGTGCTATGATTTCATTCAATATTCTTTTTAATCTTTGTGCCAGAATGGTCGCATAAATTTTGTAATCATTATTTAAAAGAGATATGGGTCTATAGTTATTTAATTCTTTCCTATCTTTGTCTTGTTTCGGGATTACTGTTATGTGTGGCAATTTCCAAGACTCTGGGATATTCCCTTCCTCCATTATCTTATTTATAAGAGTTTTTAATGGGGTTGCCACAACCTCCTCCATCTTTTTATAGTGTGAAGCAGAGAGTCCGTCTGGTCCCTGTGATTTCCCAATCTTTGCTTTACTTATTGCCTCATGTATTTCCTGCATTGTGACCGGAGCATTTAAGTATTCTTTTTTCTCATTATCTATCTTGGGTACATATTTATGTTCTAGATAATTTAGAATCTCTTTTTCTGATTCTGCCCCTTTTTTATATAATTTTTTAAAATATTCTCTAAAGCATTCCATAATTGCCTCTGGTTTATCTATTATTTTCCCTTCTTCTTTAATTTGGTCTACTAATCTTTCTTTCTGCTTCTTTTTTAATTGCCACGCTAACATTTTATTGGGTTTATTGGCAAATTAAAATGCTCTTTGCTTTGACCATCTTATATTATTCTGGATTTCGGCATTTAAAACTGAAGAATACTGGATCTGTAATAATTTTATTTTTTCCGCTATTTTTTTTAAATTTTTGGGATCTTTCGCTAATTGTTTTTCATTATTTGCTAATTCTACTTTTATCTTTTCTAGATTTACTTCATATTCTCTTTTTTTCCTTGCCATCTGCTGTATATAATGCCCTGTGATGTAAGCTTTGCTGGCATCCCATCTTATACCCAAATCTGTATCCTGGGGTCTATTAAGTTTGAAAAATTCATTTAACAGTTCTTGCACTTTTTTCACTACCCTTTCATCATTTAGTATTTTCTCATTTAATTTCCATCTTCTATTTTTCTTATTTCTGCTCACCATCTCTAGTGTCACCAGGTTATGGTCTTTGGGGCACAAGAGAGCTATGGCTATATCACAGAGCTTTAGGTTGTGTTGGTAGCTTCTTGAAATATATCCAGAACAGTTCAGCCAGTAATATTTGAGCCAAAGATGAAAGTTACGCAGGCAGATGGGCTCAGTGGCCTTTCAGAGCTACCCAAGGGTGTGGCGTGGGGGTGCCAGGGGGACAGTGGTGCATAATTTTTGAGGAGGTGCAAACCAGGAAGCCCCACACAGGTGCCCCAAGTATGGGCTGGTGCTCCTCTCCGCTTACCTGCGCAGGTGGGCAGGTAGGCGGCTCAGTGCGGCCCTCCTTTGCTCTGGTAGGGGTGGGGTTGCTGCGTTGGTGCTCTGGTTCCCCCCCTCCGCCCAGCACATGCCTCCTGCTTTCCAGTGCCTCCTCGCCTGCCCCAGGCATTGGCAACCAATGCTACTTCGCCCTTTGTTCTACCATCCCTCTATATTTTTCTTCTGAAACATTATGCATTTCCAACTAATTGCCAAACTAAAACAAACAGAAATTGAAGCCTCTTCAGATACCAGTCATATTTTTTCATTGTACAGAGCTGCCAGTCTTCTGCCATCTGCTTTCTGGTCATCTCCCAGCCTGCCCTCACTGCCCACAGCTCCTCAGCAAAACAAGGCTCTGAACATCAGAGAGGACCCTCAGGAGTGATTGTTTAGCAGGTCCTCTCACCTTCCCTATCCCCACAGGGAGATCAGAACCTCAGCAGGTTCACCAGCTCTACTCACTGGAAAAAACCCAGAGCACCGAGGAATCTACCAGGCTCCATTAGCATCTTGGGCAAAGCATCCAAATCAGTCCTGTACTCCTGCACAAGAAGCTACAGTTAGAACTGGATATGGAATAACTGATTGGTTCAAAATTGGGAAAGGAGTACGACAAGGCTGTATATTGTCTCCCTGCTTATTTAACATAAGCAGAATTCATCATGTGAAAGGCTGGACTGGATGAATCCCAAGCCGGAATTAAGATTGCTGGAAGAAATATCAACAACCTCAGATGACACAACTTTGATGGTCAGAAAGTGAGGAGGAATTAAAGAACCTCTTAATGAGGGTGAAAGAGGAGAGCGCAAAATATGGTCTGAAGCTCAACATAAAAAAACTAAGATCATGGCCACTGGTCCCATCACCTCCTGGCAAATAGAAGGGGAAGAAATGGAGGCAGTGAGAGATTTCACTTTCTTGGGTTCCATGATCACTGCAGATGGTGACAGCAGTCACGAAATTAGAAGACGCCTGCTTCTTGGGAGAAAAGCAATGACAAACCTAGACAGCATCTTAAAAAGCAGAGACATCACCTTGCCGACAAAGGTCCGTATAGTTAAAGCTATGGTTTTCTCAGTAGTAATGTACGGAAGTGAGAGCTGGACCATAAAGAAGGCTGATCGCCGAAGAATTGATGCTTTTGAATTATGGTGCTGGAGGAGACTGCAAAATTTAGTTTGACTTTAATGCAAAATCTGGCAGCGTGGAGGAACACAGAACCATAATAATCAGGAAAATGGACAGAGTGAGCCAGTGCTTCTGGAAGGATTTCCAGACACAAAATATGTGTGAGAAAAATTTCAGGCTCACACACATGGGAGGAAACATCTATTTTGTCTATTCAATGTGAATTTGCAAGTTTTTGGGGAGAAAATTCGTGATTTTGCAATGGAAAATGGCACAGGGGAAGGTTTAAAGTGTCTTTGTATATAGAATATTTCCTGCTACATTGGTTCATAATAACAGTAATAATAAAAGAATTAAACCTTGACAAGATAATATCTTTATATAGGACCAACAAGAAAAAAATTACAAAATAGTCAACAACCCTTGTAGGACTCATTTTCAGGAAGGATGTTATGTTAAAACAAAAACAGCACAAAATGGTGGTGGGTTTGGGGCAAGGTAGAAAAGTGTGGGAGGCAGTGGAAGATAGGAGTGCTTGGCGTGCTCTGGTCCATGGGGTCATGAAGAGTCGGACACGACTAAACGACTAAACAACAAAGAAAAGTATGACTATGGTCTAATCTCAGAAATGTTGCAAATATAATTTCAGAATTAAAAGTATCTGAAGAAGTGTGCATGCACACGAAAGCTCATAGCAAGAACAAACTTAGTTGGTCTTTAAGGTGCTACTGGAAGGAATTTTTTTATTTTTTATTTTAGAATTTTAATATGTAAATTTTCTTTCCTGCAACATACTGTATGATCATAGATATGGGATAGGACTGTGGGAAGTGTTTGGGAAGGGAATGTTACAAGTTTGTACTAGTCCCACCCCCAACAAAAAATGTTTTGGGTCTGGGCATGCTAATGGTAAGTGCATGACTACTTCACAGGGCAAATGTGGAAAGGTCAGAGTGGGAAAATGGATTTTACTCACAGGTGACACCACAGCTGTTTTGGCCCTTAATGTTGTCAGAAATATCTCTCCTGACTATCTTAGTTATTAGCTGGTGGTCATACCTATGATGAATGGTGGTTTTTTGTAGCATCCTTACGGCCATTTCAGGGAATGCTCCTCTGCTTTCAGTGCATGGCAACAGCTTTACATCAGAAAGAGCCAAGCAGCACTTTGTGTTGGGTGTAACTCTTGCAACAGCAGTTTTGCTAAAGAATTGCTTAGATGTGTCTTGTCATAACTGAAGCTGCAACTGCAGTTCTTCTCTAGAGGATGAATTATGCTTTAATATAATGCTGGATATTTCATGTCATGCACTGTAAAGCACATTAAATCTGATCATTCTATTCTATTGCTACATGCAGATAATGTTTTAATCAATGACTCCAGTCAAAATAATCAGCCAAAAATCTTCATCTATACAGTCTCAGTCAGAACTGCTCAGTGAACTATATGTAAGTCTGTCAGTTTGCTTAATACCTCAACCAAAATGTTGAGCCAATGCTTAGCCAATGCTTAGATACCTCAAGTCTCCTCGAATTGTTAATGCTAAAGAAAATCTTGCAAATAAGTAATTTTTCTTTTCTCCCTAAGCTGGAAAGCTACTATCACCACTCAGGGTTAATACATGTTTTTAAAAGCCGAATAGGAAAAATCTTGCCAGTTTCTATTTGGCCATATTTTGCAAACACATCAGGATCCTAGATCAGATTTGTAGAAATATCAGGGGACTTGCAACATTGTAGTTCTTTTTCTGTTTGTATCAAGATTTATTTATTTATGTTGCTGTTTTGCAGCATCTGCTGAATTTCTATTAGGCAAAGTATAGGTTGCCAGTGCTAGTGAGCCTGGCAGATGGCGAAAGAAATCTTCAATTGCAGTTTGGCAGGGGGGAAAAATCCAGAATTTGTGTGCATACATACAGCAGGGAGTATAAAAATAAAATTGTTGTTGTTCAGTCGTGTCCGACTCTTCGTGACCCCATGGACCAGAGCACGCCAGGCACGCCTATCCTTCACTGCCCCTCGCAGTTTGGCCAAACTCATGTTAGTAGCTTCGAGAACACTGTCCAACCATCTCATCCTCTGTCGTCCCCTTCTCCTTGTGCCCTCCATCTTTCCCAACATCAGGGTCTTTTCTAGGGAGTCTTCTCTTCTCAAGAGGTGGCCAAAGTACAGGAGCCTCAACTTCAGGATCTGTCCCTCCAGTGAGCACTCAGGGCTGATTTCTTTAAGAATGAATAGATTTGATCTTCTTGCAGTCCATGGGACTCTTAAGAGTCTCCTCCAGCACCATAATTCAAAAGCATCAATTCTTCGGCGATCAGCCTTCTTTATGGTTCAGCTCTCACTTCCATACATAACTACTGGGAAAACCATAGCTTTAACTAACTTTGTCAGCAAGGTGATGTCTCTGCTTTTTAAGATGCTGCCTAGGTTTGTCATTGCTTTCCTCCCAAGAAGCAGGCGTCTTTTAATTTTGTGACTGCTGTCACCATCTGCAGTAATCATGGAACCCAAGAAAGTAAAATATCTCACTGTCTCCATTTCCATTTCTTCCACTTCTATCCATTTCTTCCCCTTCTAAAATAAAATTACACTGACCCAAAGGGCAGCCACATTCCCAGGAAGGGAAAAGTGTGAGTCTGTAGAAGGTCACATATGTCCGTAGCAAAAGGAAGAACAAGGAAACAGTGGGGTCACTTAGAGGAGAAGAAGGTGAAATGCAAACAGGGGACGCAGAAAGGGCAGAACTCCTCAATACCTTCTTTGCCTCAGTCTTCTCCAAAAAAGAAAACAATGCCCGACCTGAAGAATATGGAGCAGATGATTCAGCAGGGGAAACACAGCCCAGAATAAGTAAGGAGGTAGTACAAGCACACTTGGCTAGTTTAGATGTATTCAAGTCTCCAGGGCCAGATGAACTACATCCCAGAGTATTAAAAGAACTGGCAGAGGTGATTTCAGAACCACTGGCAGTAATCTTTGAGAATTCTTGGAAAACAGGTGAAGTCCCAGCAGACTGGAGGAGGGCAAATGTTGTCCCTATTTTCAAAAAGGGGAAAAGAGAGGACCCAAACAATTACCGCCCAGTCAGCCTGACATCAATACCAGGAAAGATTCTAGAGCAGATCATTAAGCAAACGGTCTGTGAGCACCTAGAAAGGAACGCTGTGATCACTAAAAGTCAGCATGGGTTTCTGAAAAATAAGTCATGTCAGACTAATCTGATCTCATTTTTTGACAGAATTACAAGCCTGGTAGACGAAGGGAACGCTGTGGATGTAGCCTATCTTGATTTCAGCAAGGCCTTTGACAAGGTGCCCCATGATATTCTTGTAAAGAAGCTGGTAAAATGCGGGCTAGACAATGCTACCATTCATTGGATTTGTAACTGGCTGACTGACCGAACCCAAAGGGTGCTCATCAATGGCTCCTCTTCATCCTGGAGAGAAGTGACTAGTGGGGTGCCACAGGGTTCTGTCTTGGGCCCAGTCTTATTCAACATCTTTATCAATGACTTGGATGATGGGCTTGAGGGCATCCTGATCAAGTTTGCAGATGACACCAAATTGGGAGGGGTGGCTAATACCCCAGAGGACAGGAACACACTTCAAAATGACCTTAACAGATTAGAGAACTGGGCCAAGGCAAACAGGATGAATTTTAACAGGGAGAAATGTAAAGTACTACACTTGGGCAAAAAAAATGAAAGGCACAAATACAGGATGGGTGATACCTGGCTTGAGAGCAGTACAAGTGAAAAGGATCTAGGAGTCTTGGTAGACCACAAACTTGACATGAGTCAACAGTGTGATGCAGCAGCTAAAAAAGCCAATGCAATTCTGGGCTGCATCAATAGGAGTATAGCATCTAGATCAAGGGAAGTAATAGTACCATTGTATTCCGCTCTGGTCAGACCTCACCTGGAATACTGTGTCCAGTTCTGGGCACCACAGTTCAAGAAGGATATTGACAAGCTGGAACGTGTCCAGAGGAGGGCAACCAAAATGGTCAAAGGCCTGGAAACGATGCCTTATGAGGAACGGCTTAGGGAGCTGGGTATGTTTAGCCTGGAGAAGAGAAGGTTAAGGGGTGATATGATAGCCATGTTCAAATATATAAAAGGATGTCATATAGAGGAGGGAGAAAGGTTGTTTTCTGCTGCTCCAGAGAAGCGGACACGGAGCAATGGATTCAAACTACAAGAAAGAAGATTCCACCTAAACATTAGGAAGAATTTCTTGACAGTAAGAGCTGTTCGACAGTGGAATTTGCTGCCAAGGAGTGTGGTGGAGTCTCCTTCTTTGGATGTCTTTAAGCAGAGGCTTGACAGCCACCTGTCAGGAATGCTTTGATGGTGTTTCCTGCTTGGCAGGGGGTTGGACTGGATGGCCCTTGTGGTCTCTTCCAACTCTATGATTCTATGATTCTATGATTCTATGTAGAGAAGCAATAAAGCACAAAGATTTGTTTGTTCGTTACCACTATTTCTATGCCACTGAAGTTCTCTGGGTGGAATACATAAAATTGTTAAAATAATACAATGTAAACAATACAAAATTTAAAAGTCTTCACCAGGCACCAAACACGAATACAGAGTAGGCAGCAGGCAAGCCTCTGTGGGAAGAGCATTCTGCAAGCACCGTCCTATCATAAAGAAGACCCTCTTCCTAACAGACTCTAGCCAGGTATCACTAGCTAACAATACTCTAAACAAACAAACAAACAAACAAAATCCTTCCAGTAGCACCTTAGAGACCAACTAAGTTTGTTATTTGAAATATACTCGGAGTCAAGTGTGAATTTCATGCTCTTTATTCAGCTCATAGTAGCAAGGAATGAATCTTTCCCCAAAACATTTGCTATATATACATTATTTACACAATGGGCCCCACGTGATTGGCTAATTCCGGGCTACTCCTGTAGGCCAATCAGGTTGCAGATTCACTTCATCCAGGAGCCTGATTGGCTGCTCTTGCAGGCCAATCAGGTCACTGATTCACTTCCACTTGGAGCTGGATTGGGTGGCTCCTGTGGACCAATCAGACTGCTGCATTCTGGATCCTATTGTTCTAGGATTCAGCTCAGTACATAACACTATTGGTATGAGCTTTTGTGTGCATGCACACTTCTTCAGAAGAAGTGTATCCGAAGAAGTGAATGCACACAAAAGCTCATACCAATAACAAACTTAGTTGGTCTCTAAGATGCTTCCTGGTATCTGGTTGGACTGGATGGCCCTTGTGGTCTCTTCCAACTCTATGATTCTATGCTACTGGAAGGAATTTTTTTATTTTTTATTTTTTGTTTTGTTTTGACTATGGCAGACCAACACGGCTCCCTTACCTGTAACCAGTAATACTCTTCTTTGATGAAACTTCTCTGACAATGCCTTCAAGATCCAGGTAGGCTTACGTGTGAGGGGGGCATCCTCCAATAACCTATGGCCAAACTATTTAGGACTTTGTAGATTAAAGCTAACATTCTGAATTGGCTCTGCAAACAACTGGAAGCCAGTGTTGTTGACAAACATGAGTAAGCAGATAACACCAAGTTCCAATGGGTAATCTTGCAGCCTTTTTCAGCATCAACAGCAGTTTCTAAGGGCAGTTCACCTATAGAGCATTAGACTAACCTAACCTGGGTGTTACTAGAGCATGGAAAACTGAGGCCAAGCTATCTCTGTCTAGGTTGCAGAGATAAACATCACAACCATGATATCTACTGAGGATAAAACTACTCCCATATTAAACCTGTCTTTTCCCCCTGGCAAGGCTATCAGAAGGATGTTTTGGGAGGAGGGGTATTTTAATGAGGAAAATGGGATAATGGGGAAGCTAAATCTGGTGCCGCAGGCCCATGCCTGTCCAGGGAGCTCCACAGTTCAGGGGACCTGAACTCTGAACTTTCTTTGATAATAATAAAAAAGAGTTGCTTGACCCCTTGGAAGGGAAGATAGAAAGCAAAATATGCAGGTAAAATTCTAAGTGGTTTCTGAGAGATGAAGAGCCAGCCTGACTCCTCCCACCTTTCACTGTTTTAGCCAATGAACAAAGTCAGAGCTGTAATTGATGGGTCAATCCCTGGGGTCTTAAACAGCTCCTGCTTGCACTTTCTCCCCCTCTTATTTTCTAGTCATTAGAATCACTATACTTCTAAAGGCCTCCTTTCCTTTCCTCTTCCGTTGCCCTACTTTTCTTCCTAGCAACGAGGATGCAGAGGTGAGTGCATCTGAAATCAGATACTGTACTCCTAGAAGTTATTTTATGCAAATACTACTGCACAATAAGTGTGGGTTGATGTTAAAGAAATGCACACAATGGCAAATACAAAATGTGAAAATTTTGCAGAGGCTTTGCACAAATCCTGCTGTGCAGAAGCTAAATTTCAGGCACTCATTGAGATATTGTGGGCCAGACAGCTTCACGCACCACGTCTGCATCCTCAGTCCTCTTCAGCTGAAACCACTCCCACAAGATCAAGTCAAGATGTCAGACACCTCACCTGGCTCTGTAATAATGGTAGCATTATTATCCAACATGGATGCAAGTGGTTTTATCTCAAAGAGATATTTGTCGCAGCAAATCTCCAGCGGTTCTATCACTCTGTTCCTAGGGACAGTTGTCAATAGTCCCATCACAACACGGAAAAGCTTTGCTAGCTGGCTACTTGAGGATGTGATAAAAACCTTCTTTGCCACCTTTGCTGCCATGCAAGGCACACAGTGTTTCCCATTGAACATTATTATTGTTTCCTTAATGTATTTATTTGTTTCAGAAATAGAGGCTTTGTTTAGCAAAACTGACTTAATAAATAATATGCATTTTATGTAATTGGATGGACATAATAAATCTTCCTATAATCATAATTTTGGCTAAGAAAATCTTACGGAATTTTGGATCTCTCTGCAAAGTAGCATTAGAAGGTTTTATAAAATATTAAACCTCTTCGTTTTCAGGCCACACACGGGGGCCTGAAAATGAAGCCTGGGGCATCCTTCCTATGAAGTTGAGCTACTACGAGATCCATTGGCTGGAAGTACAATTTCTATTTAAATTTCTTCCTTTGCAGCACCATGCAATAATCATTTAGAGGTTTGCCTGTAGTTGTGTGAACTGCTAACCCAGTCCCATGTGGAACAGAGGTAGGAATGATGAAAGAGGAAGGATATTAATTGTAACCTCCTTTTAACATATATGCTTTACCAGCTGGGCCCCACCTGCTCTGAGATATCGAGGTCAGCAAGTTCCCAAGACAATGCAAGCCAGATTCTATATCTATTAATTCTGAGGTAAGTTCCATCAAACTACACCAAGATCTGCTATCTATTATATTTTGCAAAGCGGTTTGCTGTCTGTCCTTCTGTCTGTCCTTGAGATATTGTTACCCAATTTGGCATGAGAGTTCCCAAGTTGGAGGAGGCAGTCTTCATCAATGTTTGGACACTGGATTCCATTTTGAATCAAGAACAGAATAAGACAAAATAGGACTTTGGTGTGAAATAGCCCAATTTAGTGTGACAGTTCAAAATTCTGATTTGTATGCCCCTGAATATATTGTCACCTAGCTTGATGTGAGCCAATGGAAAAAGCAGCGGAAACAGCTCCAAAAGCTTTTGGAGGTTTACCAAAAAAAGCTCAACAACAATTTTGGTGCTTCTGAAGAGATTGATGCTCACTTAGGCATGGAAATTCCTGGGATCAAGGAGTGGGTTTTTATTCTGTAGCACTTGGAAACAGTTAAATGCCATTTTGAGTCAAGATAACAAATCCAACTGTTCAAAATGGCACTGATCTGGATGCCTCTGAAGTTATCACCACCCAAACTGGTGTGACAATGGCCAGTTTGGCATGACACTGCCAAGCATTGGGGGGGCCCTCCCAAAAGATATTGAGGGGGCCCAAAACAGCTCGACCCTGAGGAACTGGTGCCCCTGGTCCCTCACACAGCCCTGCCAACTTCTGCCCACTAGGATCTCTCTGCCAGTGCAGAGCTCACTGTTCTGTGAGCTGAATAGATGGCAAGGCCACCATAATAATAATAATAATAATAATAATAATAATAATAATAATAATAATAATAATAATAATTTTATTATCTATACCCCGCCCATCTGGCTGGGTTTCCCCAGCCACTCTGGGCAGCAGCCTCTGGAAGGAGCATCTGTTTCCCTGGCGTTACACTTCAGTAGCTGCATAACAAGGCTGCAGAGATGGCAGTGCCCAACACCAAAAGAACCAAGATTACGTACAACTATGTACCCCCCACACAACAAATGTAACCGGCTGATAAATTGGTCTCAATATAACATAATATAATATTTACATGTGACACACACTAAACATATACATAACTACAAATTACAAATATGCAAGGATATAGGAACATTCTACTGAAAAACTGCGACGTCAAAGTTCAAGTTCAACAAGTCCCTTGCAACCCACATGATTCTGTTGGAGGTTCCAAAGAGCGAAAAAATAATAATTATGGAGATAATAAGTATGGTCTTGCCAGTCCACAATGTAAGAGTGTAATTGCCACGAGGAGGGTAGCAGATACTGTGGAGTCTGGCGATGGTACTGTGGTCTCGTCAATCCAAGAAATAAAGATGATAATGCCACGAAGAGATGAAGCAATCCAAAGGAGGACAAGGTTATCTGGATTATAGTCCTTGTTTAGCCAAATTAGCTTCGTGGCAATATCATCTTTATCTCTTGGATTGACGAAACCACAGTACCATCGCCAGACTCCACAGTATGTGGAACAGTCCACAGGGCAGAATAAGGGAGATTGTTCCATCAGACAAGCAGAAATGTTTGTGCAACCCCCTAGTGCTACATTTCACTACAAACCAATATGGAGTGTGTGGCCCTGGGAACTGAACACTGCATAGTCATGCATATTTACTGGTCCAAGTGACATCCTGTTTAAAAACTCAAAGTAAAAATGGCCTTCCTTCCTTCTTTGCATCTTTGTGCACTGCTATTTGCAGTGAGAGCCCAATAAATTCAGAAGAGGTCAAAAAGGTACCGGTACTTCCCTTAACCTATTTTTACCACAAATGAAGTTATTGGCTTCCTACTTTGTGCTGCTTTATGCATATTGTTAATTCTAATATCTATTTTATATTATTTGTTCAGCAGCCTATATTGTAGAACCTTTCCCCTTAATCACTTGAGATAAGCTGTCTGGCTTGAAATAAAAGATGCTTGCCAACCTCATAACAGAAGAAAAAGTTCTCTATCAAAAGCATATTAGCATATTTTGCCTCATTAATAAGTATGCTGCAGCTTTAATTTGCTTAATTATCACATTTCAAATTCAACATGGTAGCTAATTAGCGCAAAGGCTGGAAAAGATATAGCCTATAGAACGATAACCCATACAAACAAATTTTGTGCCCATCCCATTTCTTCCACAAAATCAATCTTGTTATTTAGCTCTCCTGAAATAGTTCCATTCTGATTCATAATAGAGTTAAGCTAGAGTGTTTAGATGTGGGCTGACTGGAGTCCTGCCACATATTTCTAAACTGATGAGCAGCTGCACTGTAAATATGATGTCCTGTTGAAATGCTGGTTCTGAAGACAGATATAAATAAATAAGATGAGCTTCCATGACTTGTGAAGCCTGAAGGCAGCCAGGGGTGCCCCACGTCAGTGCGCACCATGCCATGCCGTAATGATGTCTCGACATGATGTGATGTCATGATGTCATATCACGCTGTCATCTCCTGCACCGTGGTGGCGTCTGGACTGGGGCTTCTGCCTCTGCGTGCCACCTGCAGATGTAAAAATGGGATAGAGCTGTGTATCAACAGCATGTTGCTGATAATGTACTCCAAAATGCCAGATGGCCCCACTCAGCTGTTTCATGTCGATATTAAACAGCCTGGGGGATAAAATTGAACTGTGAGGAACCCTGAGCCACATTGAAGGCTCCACAAGGCCAAAGAGCACTCCCCCGGCATCACCCTCTGGAAACGGCCCTCCAAGCAGGACCTGAACCACCACAAAGCAGTGCCATCTACCCCCAACTCGGACAGCCACTCCAGGGACTAGTTCTAGAGAGAGCAGGCCATACAGGGATGCATAAATATATGTATGTCAAATGGCGTCTCTTCGTTTAATTGCCTAAGTATACGGTCTCTGTTCTGTTCTAGAGAAGGTCAGCTCACTGGTCAGAATACATCTTGTTCTACTCTAACAGTACTTCTGATTGGCTCCAGGAAATCTCACAAGATCTGTACAATGGGTCCACAGATGCAGGGAAATAAATTGCTGTACTTTAGACTGCAATTGACACACACCCCGGTAACACTGGGCTGTCTAGATGGCCCCCCCAGACAAAGGACACATGGGGCTCATTAACCTGGGGATTCAATGGGCCTTGCATCCAGGTAAGTGTGCATACATACAACTGCAGTCTACGTTTCTTAATGTCAGAAATCACAAACAATACAGTGGCAGAGAAAAAAAACCTATAGTATATCTTTTTTTTAATCAGCAAAACCCTATTACTTTAATCTCTCCCCCAGCATTGTTTACAGATTAGTAATAATTTTTAAAACCCAAATCAAATCAGTGGAACACAAAAATGGCCCTAGATGTTGTTTGGCAATAAGAAGAACCTGAATATTTTAACACAGAGGTTGTAATCAATGCAGAATTCGCCATTTCAGCAAGTCTCCTCTTCCTCTGCAGGAATGTTGCCCATAACTAAGCAACTGCTTGTAAGCAAACAAATAATAGAATACTTCTTATAGAAAAGACTAATTTAATATCACTGCCAAAGAGATAATTTAATCTAATCCTTAATACTATTATCTATAGCAAAGACTGTCGGATTTCAAAACTAAAATAGCATTTTTCGATTTTTGAGAGGAAACTGATACAAAGCTGCTCACTGAAGTCTGACTCCACCCCTGTGTCTGTAATAGAGCAGATGGGATTAAGCCCAGCCTTGGGATGACCAGGGGTGTGAAAGTTATGGAACTTTCCCCTCCTGACACTCTTTGCTTTTTTGTGCTTCTGTCATCTGCGCAGGACAATAGGACAATGCTGCCTGATTCATCTAGTTGTTGTTGCCATTCACGTGTGTCATTTGATGCTAGTTTGTAATTCTGAAATATTGGTATCTTATTCACGTAAAGATGCCTGACTACAAAACTTCCTTGCAAAACCACTCTTCTGTAAACAGCAGAGCGTGTTTGCAAACAGTGCCCCTCGAAAGGCCATAATCCTTGGAAAGGAAAGCACCGTCTCATGTCTGTGCTTTTCTTTCCCCTGCTCGCTCGACTATTATGTCATTTCCAAGCTGTGCTTGGCATGTTGATTGTCCAGAGAGACTAAGCAAACAGGCTGGCTTGGGGGGGCTGCACTTTGCAAAGGGGGGGGGTATCCGTAGTGCCATCTGCCATCTTGAAAATTAAAGCAAAGGAAAGGTCATTGGGATAAACCGATTTGCCAAACAAAATGGTTAACAACTCATGAATAAAACTTTGTTTAAAAAATACTTAGAAGGGACAAACTGCCTTCCTTGTGCTCCACACATCTCCTTTCCAGTTCATTTCCATCATTATGAGGGAGAAAAAGCCCTCACAGGAAGCTGTTGTGTGTGCTGGAGGAGAGGAGTTTGCAATCTGTGCTGTAGGAGGTGCCCACCAGATTTCTAATGGCTTTTCAATGATAATGTCAAAAAGGCTTTGTCTTCCTCTTTGCTCATTGCTGTTTCCACAGCAGCGGCAGCAGCGGCCCAGACTCCTTCCTTAGAGAGCCACTTTTATCTCCTGCTTGCTTCAATGGTGCCATATCTTTCCCGCCCCTCTCCCCTTCTCAGCCTCAGCAGGTCAAACACAGAAGAGCTGGTTTTCCCCTTGGAAATAAAGAAGGAAGAAGAAACCCAAAGTGGCCTTAAGAGCAGGCAAGGCGTCAGAGCACTTATGGGTAGCAGAATGGGAGACGGGCAGATGCAGTTCTGCAGCACCTGCTCATTTCCATGGGCGTCACAGAGGAAGCTATCCTGGGCTATTACACCTCAGTTTAGGGCCAAACTACAGTAGATGCAATATGGTGGCCCAAATAAGCTGTAGAGGTGGTTGGTGGTATACTTTTTTAACACTGAGATTTATTAAAGTGCTGAAACCTCCTCTACAGAGCAGTAAGTGGTACCCTGCCCCCCACCCCCACCCCCAAGTCATGGTGCATTTTATCAGATGCTAGTCAAGTTATTTTGGCACCTGAGGCAGAAGATCACACATTAATGCTTACAACAACCTTGCAGTGTAAGTCAGTACTATTAACTTGCACCTATGGATGAGGAGGACCGAAGCTGTGACTTTTTTTTCTTTTTAGTAAACATTGATTAAGTTACCTATGGTGATTTCACATGTAAAAAGGATCTGTGAGCAGATCATTTGAAGAATGCACTAGTTAGTGTCAATTTTATATTTACTTAGGCCCACTTCTGCTGCTGCCAATCAGTTATTTTTAACCAGCCTGTCCAGTAAAACTGTACAGTAGTTTTCTTTACCATTTCTGGGAGCTGAAAGGCCTCTTCTTGCCAGCCTCTTGTCCTGACCTGCAAGATACTGTCCTGTTTGGGGCTCTGCTTTAAACCCTGAGACAGATGCAGATTCTGCCCCACGCTTCCCAGATCCTGTCCAGGTTCACCCCTGCCCATCCCTATTCTTTTCTGCCTACCAGATTGCCTGGCCCTGCTCAGGGGGGCAATATTTTATTTATATCAATTGTCATTATTAGGCTTAAATCCCAGAATCAATGCCACCCTGGGCCCAGCTGTGGTCCCTTAGAGAGGTTTCTGCAGAGAATCCTCCTCCATAGCAGGGCTCTGCTCCTGAGTAGCCCTTTTCTCATGAGGAGCCCTCTTCTGTGACTGGTCACTGTGAGGCTCTCAAGCTGCTTCTTGAGGTGCTGTTCCTCCCAGGGGTTTGGGGACTCTGTCTCTGTTTCAGAGCCCAGGCTTCCTTTCTGGGGGAAAAGTTTCCTGCCCGTCTCCCTGAAGGGTCCCAATGCCCCTTGGCCGTTGTTCTGGGCTTCTCCGGAGGGCCTGCAGATCCTTGGCTAGATCTTCCTTGGAAGAGGAGTGGGAGCGTGGCTGGTCATTTGGCAAACAGCTATGTTAGTTGGCCTCTGTGTTATCAACCGTAGGTGTGAACAGCTCCGAGATTGCGTTACAACACCTAAAAGTTGTACAGAAAGCCTTTCAAACAAGCCATTTGGTCATGTGGTCACCAATGTGGGTGTCTGCATGAATGAAGCAGATCAAGCGGATCTTGAAGACTAAGGATTTTGAGCTCTAAAATTATTTTTCTGTCTCTCATGCATTCTCTTTGGCTGTTAATCTAAGTAAATGCATAGAAAGCAGAAAGTCGAAATCACTGCTGCCCCCTCCCGACCTGCCTTCATTAAAGGGGCTATGTGTCTAGTATCAAATGTTTTCAGGCTCACAGGACTCTCTGTTTTCCAGATTGTTCATTGAATCTGTGCGCACAGGACCCTTGAAGAGGTGCAGCTTGGCTATGAGGACGTGCTTTGATGCCCTGCTTCCAAGTGTTCCTTGGATGCCTGGACTATAACTGAGTGAGTTTAGGACATCTTCTCCCTGCTCTAGATGAGGCAAACCTCTTTCTATTTTAATCCAGGAGGTTTTTTTTTTTTTTTTTTTTTTTTTTGTAAGTTTAAATGCTTTACTTATAGTAATCACAGGTCTCACTCATGCCTTGTTCAGTGCTACAGCAGAAACAGCACAAACAAAAAAGAGAACTTGGTCTCAAACATGTGGTCTGATTCTGAAGCACCAGCCTCCGACATGTGCTCAGCTTACATGGCTCAAAAAGAAGAGAGAGAAAGGAACAGGAAACCAGCCTTTTTTCCTTCCTCCCCAAAAGTGAGGGGTCATAACCAATCTGACTCTTCTCTTTTTTTTTTCTTTTTTTTTTCTTTTTTTTTAAATTATAAACTTTATTGATTAAAATCAGTCAATACAAACATCCCAACAAACACTCCAAAACAAACATACAAGTATACAAGCATACAAATTCACTAACAATGAAAAAAGAAAAAGGAAAAACATTAAGAAAAAGGAAAACAAAAAAACAAAAACAATAAAATTCTTCCAACCTATCTGACATTGCGATATTTCTTTTTTACCCATATTTGTTTATATGACTGTTAGCCAGCAGTCCCTAAAATAAATACCACCTCTGACAAGAATTCATTAGGCTCCCTTAGGCAATCTGCCATTTTCTTAATTTCCATCCTCTTTCTGCAAAATAAGGATAGCAATACAGTGGTACCTCGGGTTAAGTACGCTTCAGGTTAAGAACTCCGCTAAGAACAGAAATCATGCTCTGGCAGCGCAGCGGCAGCAGGAGGTCCCATTGGCTAAAGTGGTGCTTCAGGTTAAATACGCTTCAGGTTAAAACAGACCTCCGGAACGAATTAAGTACTTAACCTGAGGTACCACTGTACTGACCTACTTTCTAGGAATCTCTTAAGGATTATTATTATTATTGTTAAATATTTTTTATTAGTTTTCAGTTACAAAAATCCAATATATGCCACATTGTATCAATACCAGATTACCCCGGACATTTCTCATTAACATTAAAAAATAACCAAAAACAAAACAAAACATTTTTAACCCCCCCATCCCCTCCACCCCCTCTTCTGGTTCTTTAAATAAACCAAATCATCTTACATTCCAGATCCCTTTACCCAATTTCCCAACTACTAAACAATTAAATTTGTGATATTTTAAACATTCAAACTGCTTTATACATTACACATCTATGCTTACAGACTATTTCCCTTTTTAAAATTATCCTTCTTGTTGCTTTTTGCAAGCATTTAATCCATGTCTGCAGATGTCCTGATTTATTTACAACCGCTGGCCCCTAAATAAAAACCATTTCCCAAACTGTTACCCATTCTTTTTTCTTACTTTGGCATATTTAAATCTCCTTTGGAAAAGGCTTCCCCTTAGGACAATTCCCAGTTTCAGTCCTCCTTCCTTCCAAATTTCTCTCTGTCACCACGGATTGTGATTTCACCAAAATTTCTCTATTTCCTGTCTGTACTCGTATTTAAGACTACTCAAGAAGCTGCTGCCAATTAGGACCATTTCCGATCTCAGCTCCTCTTATCTTAACATTGGTGATTTTACCAATACTTCCTCAAATGTTTTCTGTGTATAGGTAAAGGTAAAGGAACCCCTGACTGTTAGGTCCAGTCACAGACAACTCGGGGGTTGTGGCACTCATCTCGCTTTATTGGCCGAGGGAGCCGGCGTACAGCTTCCAGGTCATGTGGCCAGCATGACTGAGCTGCTTCTGACGAACAGGGTTGGGTTAAAGATGCATTCTCCGCAGGTCCCCAACAGGCTGGTCTCGTTAACTGAGTCACAGACTCCTAGAATGATAGAGTTTGAAGGGATCCCAGAGCAGTGCACGGAAATGTTGTTTACCTTCCCGCCGGAGCGGTACCTATTTATCTACTTGCACTTTGACGTGCTTTCGAACTGCTAGGTTGGCAGGAGCAGGGGCCAAGCAACAGGAGCTCACCCCTTTGTGGGAATTCGAACTGCCGACCTTCTGATCGGCAAGCCCTAGGCTCTGTGGTTTAGACCACAGCGCCACCCACGTGTATGCTGTGTATGCTACCCTTCAAATCCCCCTACTCTTTTCTTTCGGGTTTTCTTCATAACAATTAGCCTTTCTCCCTTTACAAAACTTTCCCTCCTGTCTTCGCCCTGCGTCTATTCTTCTTGTTTCCAGTTCTTCCGCCGTGTTGTTATATTGATCCAATCTGGTACTGATGGTCTTGGATATCTTAGCCATACTTTCCATAAATTCTCTTCTTCATTAGTACAAGAATGTCATAATTTCAGCATCTGAGCTCATCTCTGGCAGCCTTGCCCCCCATCCTTCCATTGTTTTCAGAGCAGCCAGTTTCCTCTATCAGTCCTGATTTTTAATATCTCTCTGCAAACCGCTTGTGTTCCATCATGTTTGAAAGCAGCCACCATTATCACAGTCCCAAAGAAAACAGCAATTAACTGTCTAAATGACTATAGACCCATTGCATTAACATCTGTAGTGATGAAGTGCTTCGAGCGATTGGTCCTTCAACACCTTAGAACATGTTTTCCACCAGACTTTGATAAACATCAGTTCGCCTACAGGAGAAATAGGTCAACAGATGATGCAATTGCTACAGCTTTTCACTTTGCAGCGAGTCATCTGGAGAGACCAGGGAATTATGTCAGGATGCTGTTTATTGATTATAGCTCAGCTTTCAATACCATCCTTCCAGATATTCTCATTGGAAAGTTAAGAAACCTGGACCTTTCTTCTAACATCTGTGATTGAATTAAAGACTTTCTGAGAGACCAGACACAAACAGTGAGGATCGGGCCTGTTACATCTGTGGGATGTATAACACTGGTGCAGTCAATCACAACATTCCTAGAGTGTACACAAAGGGGACTTGGTCCTCCAGGTAGAGTTTCCTGTGCCAAGACTGAAATCACTTCCTTTGTGTGACCAGAAGTGGGAGTGGCCTTACCTGTAGCTATTCAAAGATACAGGTGAGCTGCTACTCTCCCTCTCTTCCCACCAGGACTCCGAGGATGCAACATCTCAGGAGATGCTCTCTTGGCTTCCAGCCAAGAGAGGCCCACATGGAGCCTTTCTCCCTTAAGGAGAATCTCCACATGTAAATACATTTAATCTAAGCTAGCCTGCCTTTCTGAGACTGTAGAAGCTTGAAATGACTGTGAGTAAAACCTTTATACTTTTATAAGCTTATGTGTCGTGTATTTTCTTTTAAGAGGGAACCAGGGGAAATATGTGCCAGGATCTGCCTTATTCTAGAAGTTCATAGGAACTTAAACGCCACGCTTTGCTGCGCTTTATTGGGGATGAGAAACTCTGCTAGTTTGGAGCTTGTTAGCACAAGCTGGGATAGGAAATATTAATCAATATTCCCTCATCCACATTCCCTCTCATCTCCCACAAAGGGTTTTGAGGCCCAGAACTGCGTATTTTGTGTATTTTTAAAGGATTGCTTTGGATTGTGATTTTTGGCAGAGTAGAATTTTTCTGTTTGTACTTCCTGGTAAGCACATGGTCCTTTGTTCTCCATTGTGCTGTGAAAAGGGGGATTAGCGACCCCTCCCCTCCCTCAGAGCTCACAGACCTCAGAGGCAGTGAAGATTAGTTTGCATTTTGAGATTTTTGAGTTTTGATTTTTGAATTTTAGCCATTTTTGGGAATTTTGAAAATTTTTTTAAATTTTTGAGGATTAAGATGGCAAGCTCAGGATTTGATAGTGAAGCAAGATCAAGCTTTATGCTGCTGAATGATCGTAATTTTGTGCAATGGAAGCAGCGCCTTTTAGTGCATCTTGGTGCAAAGCGAGTTCTTAAAGCTGTGATAGATCCCAAACCTGATCCAGCTGATTTAACCAAGAAAGCAGATTGGGAAAGGCAAGATGCAGAAGCTAAACACATAATTTTGAGCAGTTTGAAAGATGAGCATTTATCTCTGATTGACTATGAAAGTGATGCATCTCAGATTCTAAAGGATATTGAGAGGGTTTATGCACAATCATCAGAGAACTCTTATAGACATTTATTGGATAAACTGCTGAAGTTAAAGATGAATTCCAGAGAACAATTTACAGGGCATTTTAAGGACTTTAATGAAATTGTTCAAAGGATTGCCCTAACTCCAAGAGCTTTTGATGATGCAACCAAAGTGACTTTTATGCTGGCATCATTAGGAAAAGAATTTACTTCATTTAAGAGTATAATGGATCACACCAGAGATTTGACTTTTAATGAACTAGTAAATCACTTAAGAGAGGAATGCAGAGATTACCTTGATTCTCCACAAAGGAATCCAAGGAAAATGGACACAAGTTATGTTTCTAAACAATTTCCCAAGTCTAAGGAAGTGTCCAAAGATATAATATGCCATAACTGCAATTTAAAAGGGCACATTGCAAGGAGTTGCCAGAAGCCCAAGAATAAGTCCCGCCCCTTTCAACCAAAAGGTGAAAAGAAGGGGGGTCACGAGCGTACATTTCTACTGCAAGAAAAGAGTTTAAATGTGCAAAGAAATGAAAGGAAAAGTGACCAATTTATTTTAGATTCGGGAGCTACAAGCCATTTTGCGCATAAAAGAGAATATTTCAGAGAAATTAATGATAGTGAATGGACTGAAATCCAGATTGCTGATGGAAATGTTCTAAAATCACAAGGTGCAGGTTCAATGCGTTTGAAATTCAAGGTGAACAATGAATCTCTTGAAACAACTGTGCCTAATGTTCAATATGTCCCAGAATTGAATTGTAACCTGCTTAGTGTGTCTGCTTTAGACAAGAAAGGTTTCAAGGTTACATTTGCCAATGGAGAATGCAATGTAACGAAAAATGATGAGGTTTATGCTCAAGGGAAACTAATCAATGGTGTTTATGAGATTAACGTTTCAGAAAACCAATCAGCACAAGTCGCCCAATCCAAGCAGAAGCATGAAGCAGATCTGGAGCTCTGGCATCGAAGACTGGGTCACCGGGATATCAGAGTCATCCAGGAACTGCAGAATGGAGATCTTGTGAGAGGTCTACAGGTAAACAAAAGTAACACACCCACACCAAAGTGTATAACTTGTGTAAGTGAAAAAGGAGTCAAACCTTCTTTCCCACGTTGTGCAGAAAAGAGAAGCACAAAAGTTCTGGACATTGTGTACACTGATTTAGCTGGACCTATGAATATACCTTCCTTAGGAGGAAATAAGTATATTTTGATATTTTTGGATGATTATTCAAGGTTTTGTGTGGGATACCTTCTCAAAGAGAAGAGTGAAACAGTGGAATTGTTCAAGCAATACGTAAGCATGGTCAAGAACAAATTCCATCGAGCACCCACCACCCTAATGTCCGATAATGGTGGGGAGTTTTGCTCACGTGAAATGGAAGCCTTCATGGCTCAGGAAGGCATAGCACATGTGACCACAGTAAGCTACACACCTCAACAAAACTCTATTGCTGAGAGGAAATTTAGGTCCATCCTAGAGATGACAAGGTGTATGCTAAAAGGATCCAACTTGTCGAAGAAACTTTGGGGTGAGGCAGCAAATACTGCGATTTATATACAGAATAGGCTGCCAACAAAAGGCACAGAGCGCACGCCATTTGAACTTTGGCATGGAAGAGTCCCAAATTTGTCACACATACGTGTATTTGGAAGTTTGTGCTATTACCACGTGCCCAAGGAGCACAGACACAAACTTGACACCAGAGCAAAGCCTGGTATCCTAGTTGGATACGCTTCTGGAGGAAAAGGCTACAGAGTTGTGGACTTACAAACAGGGAAAACAAGTTCACATCACGTGATTCATTTTGAGGAGTATGAAAAGGCTGACACAAGGAACACAGCAATTGACTGTTCCAATGAGCCACCAACAGAGGAGTTTGTAAGTTTTCCTTTTGAAGCCATACCAGAAACTAATCCACCTCCTAGTATTGTACCTCCTAGTGTTGTAGCACCCCCTACAGATGACACCCCAGAAGACGCGGAGGACCAGATGTCAGAAGGCTCCAGAGACGAAGAGGACCCGTATGCAGGGATGCCGCCATTGGAAGGAGATGAGGAAGCTGATGCGGTTCAACAAGAGCCAGAGGTCAGACGTTCCTCCAGGTCCAACAGAGGCGTTCCACCACTACGACTGTCCTACTTTGCAGGGTCGGCGCCACCACAGGAACCTTCCACGTGGGAACAGGTTCAACGGTTGCCAGCTGCTGAGGCCAGTCTCTGGAAGCAAGCCGCGCAGGAAGAGATGGATGCACTGCATCGCAACAAGACCTGGACCCTGACAGAGCTACCTCCTGGTAAGAAGGCAATTGGGTCCAAGTGGGTGTTCAAGCTTAAGAAGGGGTCAGAAGGGGAGGTGCAACGCTACAAAGCTAGGCTTGTAGCACAAGGATTTTCACAACAGTATGGCGAAGACTATGATCAAGTATTTGCGCCTACAGTGCGATACAGCAGTGTTAGATTACTTCTAAGTATTGCAGCATCTAAAGGCCTATCAGTCCGTCATGTCGACATAGCAACAGCTTTTCTCCATGGGACGATTTCTGAACAGATTTATATGAAGCAGCCCAAAGGCTTTATCAAGCAAAATGAGGCACATCTTGTATGTAAACTTCAGAAAGGAATTTACGGTTTGAAACAAGCTGCAAGAGCATGGAACCAGAAATTACATGAAATGCTGGTTCAGCTTGGGTACAAGCAGTCGACAGCTGACAAGTGCCTGTACACTAAGAACAGAAATGGACAATTCTCTTACATTCTGGCTTTTGTCGATGATTTATTAATATCAACGTCCAATGACAGAGACTATAAAGACATAGTCAGACATCTCAACAAAGAGGTGGAAGTAAAGGAATTGGGACTTGTCCAGTATTACTTGGGAATTCAAATTGAGAGAGAAGAAGACGGCTCATTTCTTCTCAGCCAGAAGCAGAAGATAATAGAACTGATAGAAAGCATGCAGATGCAAGGTGCACACCCTGTCGCGACACCCATGGCCACAGATTTTCTAAAGAATCAGCAAGATTCGAAGCTGCTGCCAGACAACAGCGAATACAGGTCAGCGATTGGTAAACTTTTGTATTTGGTTACTACCAGCAGACCTGACATAGCAAGTGCAGTGGGGATCCTAAGCAGAAAAGTGAGTTCTCCCACTGAACATGACTTGGGTGGGGTCAAGAGGGTGGTGCGTTACCTCAAGGGTACAATGAATTGTAAATTAAGATTGCCAGCTGTAAGGGACCCTAAGTTGGTTGGGTACAGTGATGCAGATTGGGCTGGGGATAAGGCGGATTACAAATCCACAAGTGGTTATGTTTTTATGTTTGGAAATGCACCTATCATTTGGGGCAGTTATAAACAGAAATGTGTAGCCTTATCGTCCACAGAGAGTGAATATATTTCAGCTTCGGAAGCATGCAGAGAGATCATCTGGCTGGATCAACTCCTGACAGACTTTGGTTTGCCGAGAAAAGGACCTGTCAGCTTGATGGAGGACAATCAAGGCTGCCTGCAGCTAGCGCAAACCGAAAATTTCCTTGCACGTTCAAAACACATTGGGGTCAGGTATCACTTCATTCGCCAGATGATCCAAGATGGACTAGTAGAAATGTCCTACTGTAATACTCAGGAGATGACTGCGGACATTCTCACGAAACCCTTGCCACGAGAGAGTTTCCAGAACCTGCGTGTCAAGCTGGGACTCTGGGTGGTTGAATAAAGTTGTTTTATGTTTGTTAAATGTTGTTCAGACTGAGAAGGGGTTTGTGGGATGTATAACACTGGTGCAGTCAATCACAACATTCCTAGAGTGTACACAAAGGGGACTTGGTCCTCCAGGTAGAGTTTCCTGTGCCAAGACTGAAATCACTTCCTTTGTGTGACCAGAAGTGGGAGTGGCCTTACCTGTAGCTATTCAAAGATACAGGTGAGCTGCTACTCTCCCTCTCTTCCCACCAGGACTCCGAGGATGCAACATCTCAGGAGATGCTCTCTTGGCTTCCAGCCAAGAGAGGCCCACATGGAGCCTTTCTCCCTTAAGGAGAATCTCCACATGTAAATACATTTAATCTAAGCTAGCCTGCCTTTCTGAGACTGTAGAAGCTTGAAATGACTGTGAGTAAAACCTTTATACTTTTATAAGCTTATGTGTCGTGTATTTTCTTTTAAGAGGGAACCAGGGGAAATATGTGCCAGGATCTGCCTTATTCTAGAAGTTCATAGGAACTTAAACGCCACGCTTTGCTGCGCTTTATTGGGGATGAGAAACTCTGCTAGTTTGGAGCTTGTTAGCACAAGCTGGGATAGGAAATATTAATCAATATTCCCTCATCCACATTCCCTCTCATCTCCCACAACATCTACCTCCCTGAAGCTCAGCACTGGCACTCCACAGGGATGCGTGCTAAGTCCATACCTGTATTCGTTGTACACATATTATTGCATTCCATCTGACCCATTGACTGCAATTATTAAGTTTGCTGATGACACCACCATAATGGGTTTAATTACAGGTGGAGACGAATCTGCGTACAGGGGGGAGGTTCAAAAGGTAACCACATGGTGCTCAGAGAAGAATCTGTACCTAAACATTGGCAAGACAAAGGAGATGGTGTTGGACTTTCGGAGGAAGAGAGGGGAGCTAGCCCCGTTGTATATCGGGGGGGGGCTGTGTGGAGAGAGTCTCTTCCTTTAAATTCCTGGGAGTCCATCTTAGTGAATACCTTACTTGGAAGGTCAATACAGCCCAGGTGGTCAGGAAGGCCCAACAGAGACTTCATTTCCTTAAGGTCTTGCGAAAGAACAATGTTAGACAACAACTAATGATTTTCTATCCACGCCAGGATAGGCGTGCCTGGCGTGCTCTGGTCCATGGGGTCACGAAGAGTCGGACACGACTGAACGACTGAACAACAACAACGATTTCCTTCTATCGGTGCACGATAGAAAGTGTTCTTTCATACTGTATCACAGTGTGGTACGCTGGTTTGACAGCCATGGACAGAAAGTCCCTACAAAGGGTGGTGAAGACAGCACAAGACATCATGGGCTGTCCGCTAGATGTTATCGCAGAAGACCATTGCCTCAGAAGAGTGAGGAACATTCTCAGGGATGACTCACACCCTGGCCAGCACCTTTTTAATCTCCTGCCCTCGGGTAGGAGATATAGTAGCATGATAAGCCGAACCAACAGGTTAAAGAACAGTTTCTGCCTGTGGGCCATGAGGCTGCTGAATGGAAGACAGCAACATTGCAGCTGACTTCGGGGTCGGTGGTTGTACGAGAGCACATAGAGTGCAACAAGGACTGAGAGGTTGGTGGGTGCTCATTTAATCTCTCTCTTTCTTTTTTGAATCTTTATTGAAATTTTGAATTAAAAAACATACATCACCGTCAAACAAAGGAAAAAAGAAAAACTAAATACAAGAAAAACAAACAATCAAATAAAAAAAACCACCAATGACAAATCAACTCATACCTAATCTTATTAAAAAAACCAATCAATCGCCCAAAGCATATCAAATCAAAATCAATTCCATTCAAATCATATCATAGTATAATCTATACAATCAACATAAATATACATAACCTATAAGCCTTAATAGATAAACATACTAAATATCCATATTTCTGTAGGTCTTTTCAAACCCACTCATCTATTTCCCTCCATCTAAGTGACTTCCGCTTGTTGTCTTTTCGGGAAATTAAAGTTTCTTTTAATATTCTCTGCGTTAATATATCTCACTCTTGTTCATTCCTTTATTATATTTCATCTATCAATGCTTTTCTCTTGTCCTATATGATTTCAGTGCTGGAATTTTAGAAGTAGATCCAAGACTTCAGCCTGGGGCATTGCTTTTTCATATAATCGCCAAAAATTTTCCAACTTTCCTGGAATTTTTTATTGCTGCGGCCTCTGATCAAATCAGTTAATTTTGCTAAATCCATATAGCTAAATATCCTCTCCTGCCATACTTTAATTTTTGGCACTTCCTGTTTTTTCCGATATATTGCAATCAGAGTTCTTGCCGCAGCAGTTGCATATAAAAATAATTTCTCATCTTTCTCATTTATCTCAACATCTATTATCCCCAGTAAGAAGGATTCTGGATTTTTCCTTACATTATATTTCAAAATCTTTTTTATTTCTTCTAAAACTTGATTAAAAAAAAATAATTTCACCACAATACGACCACATGTGCATGAAAGTCCCCACCTCCTTATGACATTTCCAATAGAGTTTATCCTTCGTTCTATACATTTTATGTAATTTACTCAGGGTCAAGTACCATTGGTAGAACATTTTGATCATATTTTCTTTAATCCCTTCTGCCGCCATGAATTTCCATGATTTTATAGAATCATAGAATCATAGAGTTGGAAGAGACCACAAGGGCCATCCAGTCCAACCCCCTGCCAAGCAGGAAACACAATCAAAGCATTCCTGACAGGTGGCTGTCAAGCCTCTGCTTAAAGACCTCCAAAGAAGGAGACTCCACCACACTCCTTGGCAGCAATTTATTTTTTATTTTTTTTATAAAAAATTAAGTTTATTATTTCAAGTCAGTATACAAAATCCAACATACAACATACACAATGATTGGAACATATATTGTCGCACACTAACAGTCAATAAATCTACACAAAAATTCAAATTTCTTCCATACAATCCCTCCACCACACCCATTGCATTCATCCTAATTGATCCTCTTTTTTATTTCTAAAATCTTCGTCATAATCCTTGACCTCCCTCTTTTAATGCCCCACCCTACCCACAGCTTTCTTTTCCCATTATACATTCAACATTCAACATTATATTCTAAACTTTCCCATTTTCTTTCTTGTTTTACTAGATGTTCTTTTACATTCATTCTTAATTTTTTATTTTTTATTCTACTTATTTATCTTTGTTCGATTTTGTTCCTTATTATTTTCCATATCCTTTTCCTGTCTTACATCATCTAATTTTTTCCAATGCAGGAGCTGCTTATCAAGCAGCTTCCCTGTTCAACTCACATCTTTCTTGTATATATCCAATAAAGTATTCCCATTCTTGTAGTACCTTGCTTCTAGAATTTTCCCTCAGTTTTTCTGACAATGCTGCTAGTTCCAGATATTCTATCGTTTTGTTTAACCATTCCTCTTTGTTTGGTGCTTTCTTTTGTTTCCAGCTTGATGCCACCAGGACTCTACCCGCGGCGATTGCATACTGAAAAAAATTCTTAGCTTTGTTTGGGATGTCTGATGGAATCATCCCCAGAAGGTAAGTTTCTGGCGTTTTCGTATATTTAACTTTGAGAATCTTTTCCAGTTCCTCATGTATTTGTAACCAAAATGGTTCAATTACCTTGCACTGCCACCATATGTGAAAGTAATCCCCCACCTCCTCACATCTCCAGCATTGATTTGATATTTTTTTATACATTTTATTGAGCCTGTGAGGGGTGAGGGCAGCAATTTATTTATAAGAGATATGCGACCACCCTTAGCTGAGGCCCAATTAGCTATACATGCCCCCCGCCTTGCAAATTATCGTTGTCCCCTGTTGTTATATGCCGATGATGCAGTGATCCTTTCCTTTTCGAGAATTCATAGAATCATAGAATCATAGAATCAGAGTTGGAAAAGACCACAAGGGCCATCCAGTCCAACCCCCTGCCAAGCAGGAAACACCATCAAAGCATTCCTGACAGGTGGCTGTCAAGCCTCTGCTTAAAGACCTCCAAAGATGGAGGCTCCATCACACTCCTTGGCAGCAAATTCCACTGCCTAACAGCTCTTACTGTCAGGAAGTTCTTCCTAATGTTTAGGTGGAATCTTCTTTCTTGTAGTTTGAATCCATTGCTCTGTGTCCGCTTCTCTGGAGCAGCAGAAAACAACCTTTCTCCCTCCTCTATATGACATCCTTTTATATATTTGAACATGGCTACAGTGGTACTATAATAATAATAATAATAATAATAATAATAATAATAATAATAATAATAATAATAATTTATTATTTGTACCCCGCCCATCTGACCGGGTCCCCCCAGCCACTCTGGGCGGCCTCCAACAAACACTAAAATACATTAAAATATTACAGATTTAAAACTTCCCTAAACAGGGCTGCCTTCAGGTGTTTTCTAAAGGTCATGTAGTTGTTGATCGTTTTGACCTCTGAAGGGAGGGCGTTCCACAGGGCGGGCGCCACTACCGAGAAGGCCCTCTGCCTGGTTCCCTGTAGCTTTGCTTCTCGCAGTGAGGGAACCACCAGAAGGCCCTTGGCGCTGGATCTCAGTGTCCGGGCTGAACGGTGGGGGTGGAGACGCTCCTTCTATTACTTCCCTTGATCTAGATGCTATACTCCTATTGATGCTATACTCCTATTGCATTGGTATTTTAGCTGCTGCATCACACTGTTGACTCATGTCAAGTTTGTGGTCTACCAAGACTCCTAGATCCTTTTCACTTGTACTGTTTGGGTCCTCTCTTTCCCCCTTTTTGAAAATAGGGACAACATTTGCCCTCCTCCAGTCTGCTGGGACTTCGCCTGTTCTCCAGGAATTCTCAAAGATTACTGCCAGTGGTTCTGAAATCACCTCTGCCAGTTCTTTTAATACTCTGGGATGTAGTTCATCTGGCCCTGGAGACTTGAATACATCTAAACTAGCCAAGTGTTCTTGTACTACCTCCTTGCTTATTCTGGGCTGTGTTTCCCCTGCTGAATCATCTGCTCCATATTCTTCAGGTCGGCATTGTTTTCTTTTTTGGAGAAGACTGAGGCAAAGAAGGCATTTTCTCCCATAATTTCCCCCATTTGAATATTCAAAACACCTTTGTTTCAAAAAAAAATTTATTCTCTATTTCAGTATCTAATATTGCGAACACCTGAGTCTGTAGAATTTTTATATTCCTTTTTATTTCCTCTCTTCTTTTGCTCCTTGGTTTCCCTAATTCTAATTCATTTTTCCTTATTTCTTTTAACAATTCTTCTAATTTCTTATCTCTTTCTCCCCCCCCCAATGCTCTGGCTAATAAAAAAAACCCTGATCACCACTTTCCCTGCGTCCCAAACCGTATTTATATTAACTCCCTGCCTTAAATTCATCTCATAATACTCTTTTAGCACCTTTTCTGCTTTCTTGACTATATTCTCATCTTCCAATAATAATTCATTTAATCCCCCCCTTCTGGTTCCCCTCCCCTTTCCAAATATCTCCATATACACTGGATTATGGTCTGAGAGACTTTTGGGTAATATTTCTATATTCTTGCATCTCATTAAGATATCTTTAGTTGTCCAAATTGAGTCCATCCTACTTTCCGAATCGTTAGGGTGGGAGAAAAGCGTAAATTGCTTTTGTGTGGGATGTCTGCACCTCCATGAATCCTGGAGGTCTAGTTTATCTATTAACTGGAAAAAACTCCTTGGTAGTCTCCCCTCCTTATCTTTCCCATCTTTGCTCATTTTATCCAATTCTCGTGACACCACCCCATTTAAATCCCCCATCAATATAATCTTTTGATCGCAAAACTCTAATAACATATCTTCCAATTTTTGATAAAATTCTGTTCTTTTTTCATTCGGTGCATATACTCCCACAATGATAATTTTTTTTTCTAATTTCTCTTGGATTCTCACTACAATAATTCTTCCTTCGTTATCTTTAATTATTTGTTCTGGTTTTAATTTAGGGTTGATATATAATACCATCCCTCTTTTTTTTGTAACATCCGAAGAAATAAATTCCTCTCCCAACTTCTTATTCACCAGCAGTCTACGATGTTTCCTTGAGATATGTATCTCTTGGAGAAAGATTATTTCTAACTTTTTCTTGCCTAATAAATGTTCTACTTTATTCCTCTTGACTTTATTATTTAATCCATTAACATTCCATGTAATAATCCTTAGTTCCATTTCTATTATTTAATCTTTTACTGGTCTGACCTTAATTTACTTTATTTCCACCAAGAATTAACGTAAACGTTTTATTTCAGCAGACTAGCGAAAATGACATTAACATTAGATACCTGAAGAAGTGTGCATGCACATGAAAGCTCATACCAAGAACAAACTTAGTTGGTCTCTAAGGTGCTACTGGAAGGAATTTTTTATTTTTTATTTTGTTTTGACTATGGCAGACCAACACGGCTACCTACTTGTAACAGTGACAGTAAAGTATTACTATTCTATAAATTTCTATTAAGTCCAAGGCCATTCAGTACAATTTCCCAGTAAACACCAGGGAGATCCAGTACTTTTTCAGAGGAAACGTATTAAAACCGCTTGTCCACTTTTCCAAAATGTCTCAGAGTGGGGTACAAAGTCACTTGCAGACTGTTCCTTAAAAGCCTCAATTGTGTTTGTTGAGCCAACTTCAAGCTTCTCCCTTCTTTTATTCCTCCCAGCAGAGAATCATATAATCCTCAGCAGAGCTCTTCATATATCTTAATCCAAGTCTCTTCTGCTGAGTTCCTCAACACAGTACAAAATTAAATTACCAATTTTATAATCCAGTAGTGATAATATGCAATTATGAATAGATTTCAGTTGCTAATAACTTTCCTTTCCACGACCATAAGCAAAAAGTTTGAGACAGTGGTGTTAGGGCTCCCTGGTGCTCCCAGGAGTCTGGCACCACCTTCCCTTTTCTGTCTCTCAACACAGCATTGTAGCTACTTTTAAAATCTCCTGATATTGACAATCAGTGAAGAATGGGTTTTGGTGACTCATCAGCAGGCACTTGTCCATAGGTTTTTAGTAAAATAAGTTCTCTTACTTGCAACTTTCCCCCATGTAATGTACTTTACCCAGAAAGCGAAGGGTGGACCTCCTGTTTTAATCCTTCATATATCGCCAAATTCAGCCTAATTAAATCCAATCTAATTATATTTCTTTCATCAAGCAAAATTGTAGAAGATGCAGAATTCTTCTTACCCTTTTATTTCAGCTTGAATATGTTTAGTTGAGAATCTCCTGCCTACCATCGTAGGCAACTCAAAGCTTTGCCCCACAGAGTTGTGGTGCAGCCGAGAGCGCTCTCAACCGCTCCCCCCCCCGCTTGCCCTTCGCCAGTGTTTTTTTCGGGGGTGGCGGGAGATTGATGCTTTGCCAGACCTCTCAACACAGAGCTTTTGGGTGGGGGTCCCTTGCCTTGGGACTCTAACCTCTGTGGGGCTCAGGTGTGTCCGGAGATCAGACCCACGTTCCCTGTTCCATCGGCAGGAAACCGGAAGTCTCTTGAGGATTACTCATATGCCACGAGGCTCCTGATTCTGGTTCAGAGGCTGGTGTGAACCGTGGCAGCCTTTGGTTGGTGCTAAACAGGAACTGAAGGAATCTGTGTGTGAGCAATGGAAGAAGAGGGTAGGCTGCGTCTGTGGCTCATTTTCTTTTTTAAAAATAATAATCTTTATTAATTTTTCATTAATAACAATCCAATATAAACCACATTAATACAATACCAAATCATAATACAATTAAAAGAGCCAATTATCCGATTCCAAATTAAACATTTTGGATGACTTCCCATGTTCTGATTTTTGAGAGATGCTGTTATTCCTTGTTCCTGCTCTTATTTAGTCCTCTTATTTGATCCTTTATTTTAACAGCTACTGATGTGATAACTTTCGTTTGTATTTAACTATTCCATATCCTTTAATTTGCAAGAGGAGTTTAAATCTTGTAACTTTCTGTGTGGAATGCTTTTAAAAAAATGTTTGTCCTTCCTTTCTTCTTGTAACCAATCATTTTCAGCATTCCCCTCCACTCCAGTGACTTAATTTTGCTGCGTAATGGCCTCTCGCCATCTTGCTTTTCTTAAAACTGAAAGAGGTCTGACTTCCATCATTTTCTTTGATTTCTTTCCCATCCAAAAGAAACACCATAATAAACACCATAATAAATCAAAGTTCGAGTCCTCCTTAGAGGGTATTGCCACAAAACATCCCAATGTTCCCACACAGTTCCATTCTTTCAATTAATCCATATTTGCAATCCATTATTAATTACATTCCATTAGTAGCTAATTTTTCTTCAGTGAAGAGTTGCCTAATCATAAAACGGCATAGTGAATATATAATGAGAGAAAAAAGGCTCCTCTTCACCAATATACCAATTTACCCAAGATGGTCTTCACCAGAAAGCACTGTAAGGATATGGGAATTGTGTTAATATCGCCTCAGGGTGAGAAGGGGCCCCGAAGGAGGCAAAGTAAAATCACTAATTATTTCTCCCATAAAGAAGGGGACAAGAGAGCCCAGAATGAGCCCACTTTAATAGAAGCTACCCCTTCAGCGCTGGATTGGTCAATCCAACGTAAATACTTACAAACTGAATATGAAAGCACAAGTTATTCTACGAGCTTGGTGCAGGAACTTGCTCTAGCCGAGAATAACATGACGATTAATTTGCTCAATATTAAGGATCCTAAACCCCCCAAATCACCGCAAAAACCCAGAATAAACCACCAAGGACACCAAGGACACTGGGCCATAGTGAATGCTGATCGTACGGAAGAGCAGGGTGACCAGTTGCAGAACCAGATACAACAGATCTGCACGGACCTTCTCAATATTAAAAACTTTTTAGCAATAACAAATGGGCTACTCCTGACGCTTGTGGACAATTTCAAACAGATAGACAGAGCACCAGACCACGTCTCTGATGCAGATGCCAGAACCCACACATTATACAATGTCAAACCAAGCAAGAGAAGACCCAAGATGAAGAAAAGTAAAAATATCAAAAACATAAAGCCGTCCAGAAGAACCCAACACATTAGCAAAAAACAGTGGCAGAAACTCTTTAACTTACTATCATCCCCCCCTTACTCGCAATAAAAAAATCTAAAGTACAAGGTACTAAAGAGATCGGCAAAGAAGGTTCGACAAAGACCAAACGTGACTCCAGATGTGAGAACAAATCCTCGAGTACACTCAATGAAATCACCTCTCCCATGGATGCTTCTCTCCTGTGCCCCCCCCCAGTTTGACTAAAGAAATAAATTCACCTCCAGACACTCTCGATTCGAGCCTATTTAGGGCTCCCGCTGAAATCGCGAACAGAAGCAAATTAGGGGCACCTAACATCGCCGGGATTGCATCACTGGAGTCCCAAGCCCCATGCACCAAGAATGGATGGAACTTGGTCCTAAACCCAAAAAAGATTGTATTTGCGAACTATCCTAAACCGCTGGGCCCCTGCATAAGGATAGACCGTGTGAAACATCTGTTGACTATCATAAATGGTACTCTACCGGGGGTAGTGAAAGCAGCCGACCTAATCGATATAGAATATCTATATCAAGACGGACAATTGGTACGAGCCCTGATCACCTTTACTGATCACAACACGGTCAACTTTATCCTGAGAACAAGGAATCTATTCAAAAAGAAAAGAATAGAATTACTAAGAATCTTTGAAAACAGAGCTCCACTAACCTCCCTATTGGCAGCGAAGAGAGAAAGGAGAACAGGAGCAGAGGAACAAAAAGGTAGAGCACACAAGCAACAAATCAGGAGTCAAGTGCAAAAGCGGGAGCATGTCGAATATGACGCACCAAAACTAAAGAAGGAAGTCACTGCCTCTCCGGAGAGCCTACCACACCCGAGTGCTAGAGAAGACTCTCTCTGCAGAAGAGGACGCTTTAATAAATCGATTTTGGACATTACAGTCGCCAGCTCAAACTGAAATCCTGAAAAGACTGGACACACTGAGAAGCAGACTGGCTAGAAAGGCGAGTCTGGCGAGACTACGGAGGGCCCACATATATGGCCCATATCCCCTAAGTGCTCAGTGGACAAGAGGACGGCGGGAGGCTCCTTCAAATGTGTAGATTCGGAACATCAAGTGCAGCCCCCGCTGGTCTATGAAAAGGCAGAATTAAATCAGGTGGTGACATCCCCGAGTGCATGGATCGGCTACCTCAAGCTCTCCCCTAATGAAATGGCTACCCCCGTAACTTCAAACCCCATATCAAGAGTAAAGGCATACCACCCTCCCATGAAGCAGATGCCCACTAATAGATCCAATGGGAGCGTTTTTTTAGACAAAAAAGGACTGTTGGACAGTGTGGAATGGACGAGCTGATATCACGGAGGGGCCGGGAATTAAAGCTGCTGTCCTGGAATATCGCAGGATGGCAAGCAAAGAAAAACAATCAACAATTTATAACACTCCTCAAGCAATACGATACGATATTATCCTTCTGCAGGAGACCTGGCACAATGATCCCATCCTGTTCAACGGCTACTGCTGCCATTCTCTGCCCGCCATGCCGTCCCTAAGGGGAGGCAGGCCAAGTGGAGGCCTAGCCAGTCTAGAACACTCTTTAAGAGTCCTACCAAGCTACAACTCACTAGCAACGACTGTCTTACTTAATCTCAGGAAAGAAGCACTATTGCTGGTCAATGTTTATCTGCCCCCCTGTAATAAAAAATCCGTAGTTAAAGCCAACTGGGAAGAGCTGGAAGCGTTCCTAGAGCCCCTTGAATCCTCCTACCCATCCACCCCAATCATAATCGGCGGGGACTTCAACGCACGTATGGGAACAGATGATTACAACTTATACAGTCAATATAATCAGACTCAAGACCCTGGAAGTACAATAGACATAGGTCCCCCACGACTCTCCAGAGACAGCAGATGCAACTACTCGGGGCTATGCTTAGCCCAGGTTGCAAAAAGAAGGGAATTGACAATATTAAATGGCAACAAAGTTCGGGACCGCCCAGGGGAATATACCCACTTTGCAAAGGTGGGATGAAGCATTATCGATTATATATTGATTTCAAGTTTTGCCTATAACCTTGTGTCGAAGTTCCAGGTGGGGCATAACACCGAGAGTGACCATATACCACTAACTTTAGCATTAGATGGCCCATCTCCAAACAAACCTATGGCTAATCCATATTTCATCCCCACCGCCAATCTGGGTCAACTTGTACGTAGAAGAATTAAATGGACTCCCATTCTCAATACTGAGCTAACCCACCTTCTTCACTCAGAAGAAGTGAAGACTATCCATTCGGCCATCGTATCAGCTAATGCTGCGAGTTTGGCCCTGGACCTATTTAAAGAGCTATCAGAGAGGCTGAAAAGCTTCCTAACATCAGATATCCTCAAAATTGCCACAAAGCGGGCAAAAGACTGAGCGAAGTGGTTTGATGCGGAGTGTAGACAAGCAAGAAAACTTCTGAGACTAACATACCGCAAATATAGAAACACCGGAGCACCCTCTCTATTTACGGCATACGTCTCCTTAAGACGAAATTATAAACAAACATTAAAGAGAAAAAAGCAAAAAGCTGAGAGAACTGCATGGGGTTGCTTAGTGAAGGCTTCAAACGAGAAAGACACAGGCTGTTTTTGGCGTACCATCTCGGGCCTCCTGGATCAGGAGCGCAATGGGCCCATATGCACTGTCAAACCACAGGAGTGGACGAGATACTTTCAAACTCTGTATCAAGATGAGGAATCCCAACACAAAGAGATAGGTGCTCATCCAGGGGATTTACCACCTTGGCTCCCAGTCTCTGCAGAGGAGGTAGGGAAATTAATTGCACAACTCAAGAACAACAAAGCTCCGGGCATAGACTATATACCTGCAGAACTCCTGAAGGCAAATATGGGGGCTGGTGGGCCCCCCTATTGGCAACAATGTTTTCTTACATTGATTCTACAGGCACAATCCCTGACTGCTGGGCAGAGGCGATAATTATCCCAATCTATAAGAAAGGACCCATGTCAGACCCGGCGAGTTACAGGCCCATCAGTCTCCTCCCTATACCCAGCAAACTATATGCCAAATACCTTTATATTAAACTAATTAGCTGGATGGAATCAGAGGCAATTCTGGCGGAGGAGCAAGCCGGGTTTAGACAGGGCAGAACGACAATAGACCACTGCTTTGTACTAGCACATCTCATTGATAAATATGCCAAAAAAAACACGTGGGGTGCTATATGCAGCCTTCATAGACCTGAAGGCGGCCTTCGACTCAATTTCATGAGTCAGACTTTGGACCAAACTGAACACAACTAGCATTGATAAAAGACTATTGCTATTGATAAACTGTCTTTACAAAGACACCAAGCTTTATGTAAGAACTTCACTCAACGGGCAACTCATCGGCCCTATCTCAGCCACCAAAGGGGTCAAACAAGGTTGCATCTTAGCCCCAGCCTTGAAGTAGTGTGCATGCACACGAAAGCTCATACCAAGAACAAACTTAGTTGGTCTCTAAGGTGCTACTGGAAGGAATTTTTTAATTTTATTTTGTTTTTATATATCAATGACATGATTAACTGTCTAACAGGCCCGGAGTTCCACGCCCCCAAATTGGCTGAAAACCCAATTTCAGTGCTACTGTACGCGGATGACACGGTTCTCCTCTCACGAACTAAAATTGGCCTCAAAAGACTGATGAGAGAATTTTTGGCTTATTGCAGGAGAGAACAATTGGTGGTGAACTGCCAGAAAACTAAGGTTATGGTGTTCGCTAAGAGACACAGACCACACAGATGGGTAATGGATGGTCAGATAATAGAGCAGGTCAAGGTCTCCAAATACCTGGGAATCGTCTTCCAGTCAACAGGGTCGTGGGTGGCACATCAAAAATATGTCAGTGAAAAAGCATCCCAAAGCGCTAAGATTCTGTCGCGCTTCCTCTATACGAAGGGAGGCAGGTACATTCCAGCAGCCCTAGAGGTATTCCAAGCAAAACCTCTGGCGCAATTACTATACGGGGCTCCAATTTGGACGGGGAATCAGTGTAGTATTCTTGAAACGGTCCAATCAAAATTCTTAAGAAAGATTTTTGCCGTCCCGTCATGAGCACCATATTGAGGCCAGTCTTCCATCTGTCGAAACACGACTTGGCAAAGAACACTTAACTACTGGCTCCGTCTAAATTTAAATCCATCTGGCCTACTGCACCTAGTTACATGGGATGTACACAAAGGCGCATGGGCAAAGGCTGTGCACAAAAAACTCCTTTCATGTGTGTCAGAGCCCCTCTGGCTTTTTGCTGTAGCTGGACATTTCAACGACTTCAGGCAGTAGGTTCATTAAAGCTTTATTGCTTTGGTAATTACTTTACAACTCGGCACATCATAAAACACAACGTATCCATTGCCGGCAGTTGTCTCATCTGCCGGAAATGATTTCTTCCCGGGCTTTTTCCAACACCGCGGGAACCGGAAGCAGCTGGTGCTGCTTCTTTTCTCTCCCCCCTGCTTGGAGGAAGGGCTCTGAGATCTAGCTGAGACCCCTAGCAGCACTTCCTCCTCTTCGGAGCTCTCTGCAGACGTCCCGCTAGAATCAGTCTCCAGGATCTGTGGCTGTTCGCGATATTCACTCAAAGCTGGGGAACCAGGGGGCCCTTGGAATCCTCTGACATCCACTCCCCCCTCCAAGCCTCCCTCCTCCTCCCAAGAGGCGGGTGACTCCCTCTCTGCCCTACCTCTCTCCTGACCTCTGTTTCTCCCCCATTCATTCTCCTCCCCCCCCGTGGCCTCTTCAGGGGAAGTGACAAAACCTAGGAAATCCGTATCTTCATTCTCCTGTGAGTCAAACATCGCTTCCCACCCCTCAGCTCCTCCCGAGGATTCTCCTGAGAACGACGAGTGCTGCCTCCCCTCTGACCCTGCCTGGGGGTAAGCCGGTGTCTCACTCCTTTCTCTCTCTCCGCTGGACCTGAACCCCCAGAACTCCTCTTCATCTTCTTCTGTGGTTGCGCACTAGGGTGGGTCATAAAAAACTTTTTTTGAAAATGTTTCCTCCCTTGATCTTATCTCAGGCGTATGGTATAAACATAGTTACATTTCAAATTTGGGAAAAATCGGTTAATTATTGCTCTACATAAAACCTAAAATTTATGTTTATTAGTTCACAATTTAACATACTGAGAATTAAATGAGTCAAATTCCTATGTTTTTATCACTCATGGTGAGGCAAAATTTCAATTTGTAGGAGCAGGGTCTAAATATTAACCAATTTGTCCCAAATTTGAAATTTAACTATGTTTATACCATACGCCTGAGATAAGATCAAGGGAGGAAACATTTTTGAAAAAAAGTTTTTTATGACCCACCCTATTGCGCACACCTCCTGCAGAAAGAGATCTGGGGGCACCGGCTTATCAGGGAACAGTGAGTGAAATTCAGCCCTGAGGTACTCCTCGGTGATCTGATTGGAAGGCACCCACATGTTGTCCCCTGGGTCAGCCCCCTCCCATGCCACCAAGTACTCCACCCTGTCCCCATTCCATCGAGGGTCCAGGATCTCCGTGGCCTCATTGCAGACTTCTCTCTCTTCTACAATGGGCGGTGTGGGGGGCGTCCCACCCTCCCCATGGAAACGGTGCCCCTCCCTGTAAGGTGAGAGCAGTGACCTGTGAAAGACAGGGTGAAACCTCATGTTGTCCGGCAGCAACAGCTTAATAGCTACCGGATTGACTTGCTCGATGACCTCAAAAGGTCCCAGCCTGCGATGCTCTAACTTCCTACAACTCCCTCTGATGGGCAGACCCCTGGTCGCCAACCACACCTTGTCCCCCACCTGAATGACCTCGCCTTCCCTGCGATGGACATCTGCCGCCCTCTTGTACGTCTCCGTGGCCCTTTCCAGGTTGCTGTGGAGCTGCTTGTGCACCGTCTGCATCTCCTCTGCAAAACTCTCTGCTGCTGGTACACTGGGCTCCTCCTCCCCCCCGGGAAAGGCTCTGGGATGGCGCCCGTAATTGGCGAAAAAGGGGGTCATCCCTGTGGACACGTGGACAGAGTTATTAAAAGCAAACTCTGCCAAACTCAGAAATTGCGTCCAATCATTCTGTCTCTGGTTGACGTAGCAGCGCAAATACTGCTGCAGAATGGCGTTGGCTCTCTCTGCTTGGCCATTGGTTTGCGGGTGTCTGGCTGTGGAGAAGCTTAGCTCCACCTGCAGCAAGCTCATCAGCTTCCACCAGAACCACGAGGTAAATTGCCGGCCCCTGTCACTCACCACCCTCGAAGGTATGCCGTGCAGGCGAAACACCTGATCTACAAAGAGTTTGGCCGTTTCCTCTGCAGACAAGACCTTGGGGCAGGCTACAAAATGACACATCTTGGTGAGCATGTCCACCACCAGCAGCACTACCGTCTTTCCCCTGGACATGGGCAGGTCGGTGATGAAGTCAATGCTAACCATTTCCCAGGGCCTGTTGGGGGTGGGCAAGGGCTGCAGCAGACCTGCCGGTGCCCTAGTATCTCCCTTGGCCCTTTGACAGGTGTCACATGCCCTCACGTAGTCCTTGACATCGTCTCGGACTCCCAGCCACCAAAAATCTCTGGTGACTAGGAGAAGTGTCCTCTGTTGTCCGAAATGTCCTGCAGAAGGGTTGTCGTGGAGTTGTTTGAGAACCTTGGCTCTCAGCTGGTCCCCCGGGATGTACAGGGCCCCCTTATAAAACAAGAGCCCCCCCTTCTCCAGAAACCCTTCCTCCACCCCCCTCCCTTCCTGGAGGTCTCGGAACTTCTGCTGCGCAAAAGGATCTGCGCGGGTGAGTCTCAGAAGCAGCGAGGCTTGCTCCATGGTGCCGGCGCATGCCCACTACTGTGTGGAAAACATGTGCCTCGTTGTCGGTGGTTCATCCTCTTCCAGGTACTGCAGCTTCCGAGACAAAGCGTCAGCCCTCACGTTCTGCTCCCCTGGCACGTACTGGATGTGGAAGTTGAAGTCCGCGAAGAATTCTGCCCACCGGATCTGTCCCTGGTTGAGTACTCTGGCGGTTCTCCAGTATTCCAAGTTCTTATGGTCTGTGTGCACCTGGATTAGGTGCTGCGCCCCAATCAGAAAGTGGCGCCATTTCTTGAACGCCGCCAAGATGGCCAACAGTTCCTTGTCCCAGATGGTGTAGTTTTTCTCAGATTTGCTGAGCTTGCGCGAAAAAAAGGCGCATGGTCTCCAGTCCCCGTCATTGTCCTGTTGCAAAAGCACAGCTCCAACTGCTCTATCTGATGCATCGGTCTCCAGTTTGATTGGCCACTCCGGGTTGACATGCAGGAGGTGCTCCTCTGATGCGAAAGCTTTCTTCAGGGCCTCGAACGCCCGCTGGGCTTCCGGTGTCCAGACAAACTTCTTCTTGCCACTCAAACAGTCCGTGATAGGTGCGGTTAGTTTTGCAAAGCCCCTTATGAACTTGCGATAGAAGTTGGCGAAACCCAGAAACCTCTGCGTGTCCGTCTTGGTTCGGGGGCTCTTCCAGTCCAGCACCGCCTTCACCTTCTCTCCATCCATGGCTAACCCTCTGTCTGACACTCGGTAGCCGAGGAACTCCACCTGCTTGACGTGAAACTGGCACTTTTCTAATTTGACGTACAGCTGGTGCTCCCTCAGCTTTTTCAGCACCTGCCTGACATGCTGCTCGTGCTGCGCCTCGCTCTCCGAGAACACTAAGATGTCATCTAGGAAGACCACCACCTGCTTGTACAACAGGGGTCCTAGCACGTGATGCATGAAGGACTGGAAGGCCGCGGAGCCCCCCTGCAAACCAAAAGGCATTACGAGGTACTCAAACGCCCCCAGAGGGGTAAACATGGTCGTCTTCCACTCATCACCCTCCCGCTTCCGTATGAGATTGTACGCCCCCCTGAGGTCCAGCTTGGTAAAGATTTTCCCTCTGCACACTACCGCCAACAGATCGTCGATCCTGGGCATGGGGAAGGCGATCGGTTGACTGACGCTGTTGAACCCGCGATAGTCCACGATGAGTCTCCTCTGGGTGGTCCCCTTCTTGTCCACGAAGAAGACCGGACTCCCTCGGGAACTCTTAGACTCTCGCAGAAATCCCCTCTGAAGATTCTTGTCTACAAACTGTTTGAGCTCCTGCAACTCTTGCTCAGACATGGAATAGAGTTTTCCCGCAGGCAGCTGGGCCCCTGGCATCAGGTTGATCTGGCAATCGAAGGGTCGATGCGGTGGGAGTTTGTCTGCTTCCTTCTCGCTGAACACGTCGCTGTAGTCCTCATATTGAGCCGGGATCCCCCTGGTGGCCTCTAATTGCACCGTTGCCGCCTGTGCGCTGCTGTCTGGGGTCCTCATGTCCTGCAGACAGTCCTCCACGCAGTGCCCCAATCCGAACATGAGCGATCGTTGATGCCAAGCCACCACTGGGTCATGTAGGTCAAGCCAGCTCATTCCCAGTACGATAGGACACCCTGCCAGCTTGGTGACGTTGAACGCAATGACTTCAGAGTGCTTGGAGATGCTCATCCTCATGGGGGGTGTTTGCTGCACCACTTCCCCTCCTAACAGCTTCCTCCCGTCGATGGTAGTGACCAGTAGCGGGAAATCTAGTGGCAGTAGGTGTAACTGATGCTCCAACGCAAATTCTCTGCTCATGAAATTTGCGGAGGCCCCTGAGTCAATTAGTGCTTCTACCTCCAGGGGGTGTCCATTGGGGAGCTCCAGCACCACTCTTACCATGATTCCTACCTTGGGCGGGTGAGGAGAGGGAACGGATTTCTTTTGCGGGGCCTTCACTGCTTGCTCGCCTGGATGCTTGCCCCTCCCGACGTTTCTGGCATCCAGGCGCTCCCGTTTTCCATCTGCACCCCACGCTGCTCTTCCCGTTCAGGCGCTGACGCCCCTCTGGCTTGCCAAATACGACGTTGTGGGCAGAATTTGGCAAAATGCCCCGGGGTGTCACACACGTAGCATTTTCTGGCGTCCTTACCTCCTCTTCCCTCTGCTACATTGGACGCGGTTCCTCCTGACGGTTTGGCATGCACTGCCCCTATCTCCATGGGTTGCTCAGCTGGCAGAGTCGAAGAAAGTGGCCCTGCCGGGTTGCCGGCCTGCTCCCTGCCCGGGTAGCGATACCCTGGGGTCTCCTCTGACTTGGGGTATCTCCTCTCCCAGTTTCTATCCTCCGCTCGCATCCCCACCGCAAGCGCAGCTTCCGACAGTTCCCGCATGCTCCTAGTTCTGGGCACCCTGCTGAGCTCATCCTTCACCTCTGAATTCAGGCCTTCTTTGAAAACCGTCTGCAGGAATTTGCTCTCCATATCCCACTTCAGTTTGTGCGCAAGCATCGCGAAACGCGCGTAATAAGAGCGCACAGAGCTGCCTCCCTGTCTGAGTCTCAGCAATTCCCACCGAATCGACTCCTCTTCCCCTTCGTTCGCAAACATCCTGTCCATTGCAGCCATAAATTCTTTGAGGCTCCTCATTTCCCGCCCTCCGGTGGCCATGAGTGGCCTGGCCCAGTCTTTTGCGGTGCCCTCCAAATGCGCAATGACGAAAGCCACTCTCTCCTCCTCCTTCTCAAATTCCCCTTCCTGCATTTTCAGGCAGTAATCAATGTCAGTCTTGAAACCTGGGTAATCCCTCGGGTTGCCTGAAAAATTGTTGATTAGGGTCTGCAGTTTCCTCCCCAGCGGGACTCTGCCCCCCTCTCCCATCCTCCGCTCCTCAAGCCTTCCCTGGAGTTCCCTGGCATGAGCTCGAAGTTCAGCCTCCCTGGCAGCCATTTGTTGCATCTCAAGGGTTAATTTGCTCATTTCCTCCTCCATCTCTTTGCGATTTTGGAGGATCTGCGCCTGGGCTGCTTGCTCAAGCTGAGCACTAACCTCTTTGATCTTCGTTTCCACGGCAACTGCAATCCTTTGCTCTTCCGTCATCTTGTTCTTGCTTCTCTGCTGACTCCCGGCAGACTCTCGGGGGGGGGGGGGTTTCCTTCGATGGAATGCCCAGCAAACAGTGAGATGAGACAAGCTGTCAGAGCCCCTCTGGCTTTTTGCTGTAGCTGGACATTTCAACGACTTCAGGCAGTAGGTTCATTAAAGCTTTATTGCTTTGGTAATTACTTTACAACTCGGCACATCGTAAAACACAACCTATCCATTGCCGGCAGTTGTCTCATCTGCCGGAAATGATTTCTTCCCAGGCTTTTTCCAACACCGCGGGAACCGGAAGCAGCTGGTGCTGCTTCTTTTCTCTCCCCTCTGCTTGGAGTAAGGGCTCTGAGATCTAGCTGAGACCCCTAGCAGCACTTCCTCCTCTTCGGAGCTCTCTGCAGACGTCCCGCTAGAATCAGTCTCCAGGATCTGTGGCTGTTCGCGATATTCACTCAAAGCTGGGGAACCAGGAGGCCCTTGGAATCCTCTGACATTTGGTGACTTGCTTCTCCAGTCTCACAAAAGGGAAAGGTGGACCTCCTTTTTTCAGCCTTTCCCGTGGCCAAATTATGAATATCCTAATTAATAACTTTAATTGTCCCAATTACTCACGGTTCCGTTGAAACTTGAGTTGATTTTTTTTGAAGGAGGTGTTCTGCGCTCGTCGCAGCCCGCTACGCTGCTTCACTGAAGCGGCCGTTCTCGGAGCCACAGCGCCCAGACCTCAATCCGCTCTCCCTTCCCAGACCCTTTACGGGGTCCTCCGAAGGTGGGGAGAGGTCCAAATGGGCGCCGCCGGCTCTCCAAGCCTTCAGCCCGCCCTGGCTGAAGTTTAAATGGGGGTTCGTCGCGCGGTGACAGAACCCCCAGCCGATCTTCAGCAGACCCCCGCGCTACGCGACGGAGATCCAGCTAGCTGCGCCGGCACGAGAACCGGAAGTCGAAATATTGCAAAGTCTTGTCCTAATAATACAAATTGGCATTTGCAAGTTACCATTATACATGCTTCATATTTGACAGGATAAAGGCTCACTAAATGTTTTATAAATCTTGAATCTGTGACTTTCATGGGGCTTTGCTTCGTTTGGATCCAGTTTTGCCTCTGTGGCCCTCTTTCATTATATATAAAAGCATTCAGCCCACAATGTCATTCTTCCTTGGCGAGACGATTGTTTCTGACTTTTCTATTTAGAGTTAGAAAGAATCAAAGAGCACTACAGGGTTGTGGCAAAGCACTTGAGATAAGTGATTCCCTCCCCCTTCCTTGTATTACTTATTTATTAAAACTGGTGGAGCATAACTAAGATGATGAAAAAAGACTGAAGAAATATGGAATACAATGGCATTCAGATTTTAATGGAAGATATGGCTGGAAGCTATTTGTAAATTATTTAAAAAATGATTTTGTTCTTGCAGCCACCCTCCAAGGTGTATTTGCCTGCCTTATTATATTTGCCTTGTGTGTTGTTTCAAACCACTTACAAAGGAACACAGCCTTTTTGTGGACTGCAGTCATTCACTCAAATTAATTATGCAATTTACACCAAGGTGCCACATTCTCTTTTCACCCTGACCTTCTAAATGCCAGATACCAACTTAGAAATCTTAACATCAGGTCAGCTGTGAGGCTCAAAACAAAGACACACTTGTTCTCATTTGATATCGAGGATCTGTTGTCTACCGGCCACTTCTTGATACATTAGCCAGTCGTTGATATTCAGAGATGATAAAAAGGAACTTCATAGATGAGGGATTAAATTCTCATAAGTCAGGGCCTTTTCAAATTAGTCCAACCAACTCCCAAAGCTATGACGTACTCCTGCATACCTGCAAGCACTTAGCTCTGGGGGAGCAGCTACAAGGGCTTGGCACATGTATAGCATCGCGAGCACAGATACATAGAACAAAATGGCAGTGCTCCTAGAACTGATAGCATCCACTCCCTATCAGAATACTAAAGATTCTGTGTTCATGTGAAAAGTCTCACCATCATGTGGAATAAGATGGATAGCTCAGTTGGTTAGAGCTGATAATGCCAAGGTTGCAGGTTCAATTGCTGTATGGGACAGCTGCATATTCCTGCATTGCAGGGGGTTGGGCTAGATGATCCTTGGGGTCATTTCCAACTCTACAATTTTATGATTCCATGATACCTTCAACCATACCTCTCACCAGCCCTGCTCTGTGCACTCCCTGAGGGTTTCTGTGTGGCCAGAATGGGTATGTGGACCATGAAAATGTCGTAGACCATGAAAATCTATTGTACCAAAGGTAAGGAACAGTTGCCCTGCTTGCTTTTGCCTCTTGCCCCATCTTCCCCTGGAAGGCTGCCCTTGATGTACTCATGGCATCCAGTTCCAAACTCTGGCCAGTGAAAGCAACTTAAGGATTTTGGGGTGTCTGAGCAGGCTAGAACTCACTTGTTTTTGTAAATGCTATTATTATTGTATTTCATTTGTGCACTGTCCTTCAGGCAACTGCCCCATTTAATGCTCCCTAGGCTCTTGCTATGTAGGGGAAGCTGATCAGGTCAAGGTGATCTTCATAGCTGAACAGAAATTTAAACACAGGTAGCCTTATCATCTGCAACCACATTAAACAATGTATTTATGTACTTGTTTGTGACCCTAGCACTAAACCTGGCACTAAACAATTAGGAGTGGTTTATTCAAAAGGTTACAAAGAACAACTTTTGTAGCCCCTTTACAGGCTAAAGGATGCTTTTTTGGAAGCTACTTAGCAAACCTTAAAGGTAAAGGTACCCCTGACCATTAGGTCCAGTCGCGGACGACTCTGGGGTTGCGGCGCTCATCTCGCTCTATAGGCCGAGGGAGCTGGCATTTGTCCACAGACACCTTCTGGGTCATGTGGCCAGCATGACTAAGCCACTTCTGGCAAACCAGAGCAGCGCACGGAAATGCCGTTTACCTTCCCGCCAGAGCGGTTCCTATTTATCTACTTGCACTTTGACGTGCTTTCGAACTGCTAGGTGGGCAGGAGCAGGGACCGAGCAATGGGAGCTCACCCCGTCGCGGGGATTCGAACCGCCAACCTTCTGATCGGCAAGCTCTAGGCTCTGTGGTTAAACCCAATTTGGTTTTTTGGTTTTTTTTATGTTACCACTCATCTCTTTGGTTGTTTTTGCTTGGGCGTCAGCAACCTTGTCTGCTTCCCATCAGTAAAGGGCAGAGTTGAGACTAACAGGTGGGGAGCAGGACTTCATGGTTTCCCAGGACCCCCGCAAGCTCCACACCTTCTACTTGCTCTTTCTTCTGTCTCCCCTCTAGGAGGCAGCCATGGCGCCAGCTCTCACCATGTAGACTTAGAATCCAAAATATGAAAAAAACTAAGAACCTTTTCCCCCCTTTAACAGTGGGGCTTTAATATATTTTGTTTATTCTTTCAAGCCGTGCTAGTGATGTGTGAATGAGGCAGAATGGGTTGTGGAGAGACTGGATAGATCAGTTTCCAAGCTATTAACTGTACTATATAAATAAACCAATTTTATTTTTTTAAACCCAAAGTCTTGCTACAAGAGAAAACTGAAAACTGTGGCTTGGGTTAATTTTCCTTCCTACCCCAAACACAAGAGCACAAAATCCAATTTTATAAGTTTACCCATGAGAAATGTAGCTTTAGTATATTGGAGCAAAACACTCCCCCCCCCCTTTAGAAAGCCAATTAAAAAGTCAATATGAAAATAAGTGATTAATAAACAGTCTCTTGTAACTGAATGCTCTGCAATAGTGGAACTCGTAAGAGAATGGTAGCAAAATATTTTCTAAAGAATGACTTTACAACCCCAAGCAATTAAAAATGCAGAAGCTAGATGTATCCCCCCCCCCAATAATTTTCAGTAGTTCTTGGCCCCTGGTGTTCAGTGCAATGAGCCACAAAAAGAAATTGGGTGCAATGTTGACTGTTCCCTTTCTGGAAGAGTGAACGGGAATAAAACAGACCACAGAGAAGCAATTCCCAGCCCACACCACAATGCTTATTTGCTTGTAAATATTTTTAAAGCTTGATTCTGTGCCGGAGGAGAGAGTAGGGGGTGGGGTCAGTAAATAGCAAATGTTTGTCATGATCAGAAGCTGTGTGAAGTCTGTCTGTCCATGCGTCTACACCGCTGGCTATATTTTTAAACCGATGCAGCTCAAGAGGCTTCAGTGTCCCCGTGCAGCTGTCTCCTTGAAAAAGAGCTCAACAGAAAATATTTGAAGTGAGGAAACCAAAAGGGATATCTTTTTAATTATATTTTGTATTCATTTTCTAACAAGAATACAAACAAACACAGCAAACAAATACAACTTAACATCACAAACACAAAACAAACATAAAATTAATAACTGCTTAACCTTTCTACTTGACATTATGCAAGTGACTTCCCCCGGTCTCCCCCTTCTGAATTTCTCTGCCTATCTACTTTGGCAGTTTCATTTCCACAGTCACATCTTATTATTTCTTTCTAACATCTATCTTATCAAATTCATTTCAAACATCATACCGAAAATCTACTATAACTTCCTAAAGTAAATACTAATTTAAATAAAACAATATTTCTTCAGATAGTCTCTGAATTTCTTCCATTCCTCTTGCACCATCTCCTCCTCCTCCTCCTCCTGGTCACGCAGTCTCTCTGTCAACTCGGCCAGTTCCATATAGTCCATCATTTTCATTTGCCATTCTTCTACCGTCAGCATCTCTTGAGTCTTCCAGTGTTTGGCGATTAAAATTCTTGCTTCTGCATACAGAAAGAAAATAGTATCTTTTTTTGGAATATCATCCCCTATAATTCCCAATAGAAAGGCTTTTGGTTTTTTAATAAAAGTGTTTTTTAACACCTTCTTCAATTCATTATAAATCCTTTCCCAGAAGTCCTTTATTTTGGGGCAAGTCCACCACATATGATAAAAGGTTCCTTCTTTCTCTTTGCACTTCCAACATTTGTTATCTGATGTGTCATACATTTTCGCAAGTTTTACAGGAGTTAATTACCATCTATACATCATTTTCATCATATTCTCCTTCAAAACTATGCATGCAGTAAATTTGTAACTTTTCTTCCCTAACCTCTCCCAATCCTTCAACATGATATTATGCCCCACATCCTTAGCCCAGTCAATCATCACAGATTTAACCTGTTCATCTTTCGTGTGCCACTCCAGCAGTAAATTATACATCCTAGAAAGATTTTTTGTCTTTAATTCCAACAATTCAACTTCCAGTCTGGATTTATCAGCTTGAAAACCAGCCTGGGACGTCACGGGCCCGAGAAGCGCCCCCGCCCGCCCTCCCTCCTGCCCGGCTCTTCTCCTGCGTGGCCGGAGCCGCCGAGGGAGCTGGGCGCGCGCAGCGGTGCCGGCCTCCGAGGGGGCATCCGGGGTTGGGGGGCTCCCCGGTTTCCCCGCGCTCAGCCTCCTCCCTCCGCGGCGACAGGAGCGCAGCCGCGGCTGTGCCCCCCGCCCCGCAAGGCATGAGCGTGTGCTGCCGGGCTAGCGCCCGTTATCTCAACGGGCTTCAATTCACTAGTTGTCAATAATAGGCAATACCTGAAACAAAAACAACATTTTTGGCAATACATTCATTTTCACTGCGGAGATTCGGCCTAACAAAGATAATTTCAAATTTGACCATATCTCAAGATCTATCTTGATTTCATTCCATAACCTTTCATAATTATCTTTATATAAATTCAGATTTTTAGAGGTTAAATTTACTCCAAGGTATTTCACCATAAAGAAGGCTGATCGCCGAAGAATTGATGCTTTTGAATTATGGTGCTGGAGGAGACTCTTGAGAGTCCCATGGACTGCAAGAAGATCAAACCTATCCATTCTTAAAGAAATCAACCCTGAGTGCTCATTAGAAGGACAGATCCTGAAGTTGAGGCTCCAGTACTTTGGCCACCTCATGAGAAGAGAAGACTCCCTAGAAAAGACCCTGATGTTGGGAAGGATTGAGGGCACAAGGAGAAGGGGACGACAGAAGATGAGATGGTTGGACAGTGTTCGAAGCTACTAACATGAGTTTGGCCAAACTGCAAGAGGCAGTGAAGGATAGGCGTGCCTGGCGTGCTCTGGTCCATGGGGTCACAAAGAGTCGGACACGACTGAACAACAACAACAAATTTCACCTTTTTAGTAAAATTCAAACCTGTGGTAATTTCCAATCCAGAAATCTCTTCTGTTGGATTTTTTTGTCAACACTTTGGTTTTACTCTTATTAAGTTTCAGACCTGCAAACTGTCCAAGCTCTTGTATCAATTCCAGAGCCTTACTGGCACTGGTTTCAGGGTCATGTAATGTCAGCACTGTCATCAGTGAGGGCTTTTAGTTTGTACTGTTTTGACCCTACCACAATTCCTTTCACTTCCTCATTGTTCTTTAACATATTCAGGAGTACTTCCAGGACCGAAATAAAAAGCAGGGGGGAGAGAGGACACCCTTGCCTGGTTCCTTTTTCAATCCTAAATTGCTCTGAGACCACATTATTAACAATAATTTTAGCTTTTTGATTAGAATAGATCGCTTCAATACTATTTAAGAAATTTGTGCCAACCTCCATACTTTGTAAATTCATCTTCATAAACCTCCAAGAAACATTATCAAAAGCTTTTTCTGCATCAATAAACATCAATATAGCTTTACAACTCTTTTTAGATTCTAGCATTTCCAAAGTATCAATAACATTTCTAACATTGTCTTTCATATGTCTTCCAAGTAAAAAACCTGCCTGATCTTTATTTATAGCCTCTGACAAAACTAATTTAAGTCTTCTTGCTAGAATATTAGCAAATATTTTATAATCCACATTCAGTAAGGAGATTGGCCTATAATTTTTTACTTGTGATCTATCTGTTTCTGGTTTGGGAATCAGGGTGATATAAGGTTCTTTCCAGGTCTCTGGTGCCTGACCCCCCCTTAAAATTACATTGCATACATCCATCAAAGGTTGGACTAACCAATCTTTCAAAGTTTTATAGTACTTGGATGTCAAGGGATATCTTAACACTGACATTTTTGCTGAGATGGATGTGTGGTTTTCTTTAATGTGTATCAGCACAGCCATAACATGCACAAGCATAGCCACAAAGCACAACTTTGTATGCATGCCTTATGGCAGGTGTGAGAACCTCCCCCTTGTGTGCCATGTTAAGCCTGCCAGAGATCTTAATCCGACTCACAATAAGACTGTATACCTGCAGCAACACCCACCACACCTCAGGGCTGGAGCCCATAAAGCTGCCGCTGAAAAGGACAACCCTGAAAACAAACTTGTCTAGGTCATGATTCCTCTGTGCTAGCAGTCATTTCCAGCTCTCCCACCCACAAATCACTTCCCACCCCCCAATCCATGTAAAAAACCAGATCCAATAGATGCCCTGCCACTTGCATTAGGCCCAATATTATTTGAGACACATCCATGTTTGTTGGTCATGAAGTCCTGAGCTGCTCCAGAATAAGCATGGATATTGAAGTCCACCAGTACCAAAAGCCTTGGGGTCCTCGACACCACACCTGAGACCACCTCCACCAGCTCATGTAAGGAGATTTTAGGCAGCAGAATGATCAGTATGCTAAGAGGAAGAAATGACTGGGTCTGTCTTGGGGAAACCTTCTTAAACAAAAAGAAGAAAGGGGAAAACAGTGTCAGCATGCCTAAGTAGAAAGCAATGGTTTGTTTCAGACAGTGCCTCACCATTACATGTAAACTGGGTCATTGTCTCCTAAAGCAGCTGACATAAGTACAATAAAACTTGAGTCCTCAGGCTTTCAAACCAAAAAGATAATATATACAATGGAAGGGGGGTGGACTGGAAAAGAAGAGGTTAGAAGAAGGCGATCACTTCGCATCTGTTGCTGGTGGTATTGCTTGGGCAGAGGTGTTGCATCTCACCCACCAGCCCTTGGTCTTGGAAAAGAGGCCTGTGTGCACCTTCCTTCTGCTCTTTAGTCTGAGGGTCACACACAGTTGGACCAGAATGTTCTTTCTGGCAGGGAGCAGGAGGGCAGCAGGGGTGGAATGTGTTTCCTGCAGCTGTTCCTTCTTTGGAAGATGTATGGAGGAGCCAGGTAGGTCTCCCTCTTGCCATGATGTTCTTCCCTGGGAAGCAGCTTCCCAGTGGCCCTTGGTTCCCTTGACTGATGGCAGATCAAATTGGAGGCTTGGAGCTGCTGGGTGACCTTGGGCTAGTCCCACTTCTCTGAAGTCTCTCAGCCCCACTCACCTCACAGAGGGTTTGTTGTGGGGGAGGAAGGGAAAGGAGAATGTGAGCCGCTTTGAGACTCCTTCAGGTAGTGATAAAGCGGGATATCAAATCCAAACTCCTTCTCTTCTTATTAGCAGTTTATCTTTTTTCAATGTGTTAATTTACATCGGTTCCATCTAGAATCTGATGTTGGAGCAAGCTCCTTCACTTCGCTGTTGCTTTTTTGCTTCATAGTAAAAGACAGTGTAGCACCAGCCTTCTGCAGGGTTTTGAAACAGGATCAGCAACCAGGGGTCAGCAACCTTTTTCAGCCGTGGGCCGGTCCACCGTCCCTCAGACCATGTGGTAGGCCAGACTATATTTTGAATAACCCAGAGATGCATTTTAAATAAAAGGACACACTCTACTCATGTAAAAACATGCTGATTCCTGGACCGTCCGTGGGCCGGATTGAGAGGGCGATTGGCCTGAATTCTAAACCAGGCATTGTTTTCAGCTTTGTTGGAGCATCCGCCATTTTTTTTATTGAATTACCAGAAAATATATTCTTTAGAATGGGAAAAAGGTTTTTGTTTTTTTAAGCAGACCAGACTCATTCATTTGTGGATCAGACTCAATCCTAAGGCAATGCAAAATAAGGTCAATGTGACCCAGAGTGTTTTACCTGCAGAATATCTTCTGGTAATCTTAACTTTTTGAAACAAAGTATGCAATCAAAGTATGCAATCACTTTCTTGGGTTCCATGATCACTGCAGACGGTGACAGCACTCACGAAATTAGAAGACGCCTGCTTCTTGGGAGAAAAGCAATGACAAACCTAGACAGCATCTTAAAAAGCAAAGACATCACCTTGCCAACAAAGGTCCGTATAGTTAAAGCTATGGTTTTCCCAGTAGTAATGTATGGAAGTGAGAGCTGGACCATAAAGAAGGCTGATCGCCGAAGAATTGATGCTTTTGAATTATGGTGCTGGAGGAGACTCTTGAGAGTCCCATGGACTGCAAGAAGATCAAACCTATCCATTCTTAAAGAAATCAGCCCTGAGTGCTCACTAGAAGGACAGATCCTGAAGTTGAGGCTCCAGTACTTTGGCCACCTCATGAGAAGAGAAGACTCCCTAGAAAAGACCCTGATGTTGGGAAAGATTGAGGGCACAAGGAGAAGGGGACGACAGAAGATGAGATGGTTGGACAGTGTTCTCGAAGCTACTAATATGAGTTTGGCCAAACTGCGAGAGGCAGTGAAGGATAGGCGTGCCTGGCGTGCTCTGGTCCATGGGGTCACGAAGAGTCGGACACGACTGAACGACTGAACAACAACAACAAATGCAATCAAATTTGTTGTAATTGATGCTTTTGAGTACATTCCCCCCAAAGCAGTTTGATGTTTAATAAAAGAAAGACAAAGGCATTTTCAGATTCCTGATTGTTAATTCCCAACATGATAAAGAGCTAGGGCTACACTACAAGAATCTAAATGAAATTGTAAACTTGGTGCTAATTATCCACCATTGAAAGCTGGCTGCAGATAAAACTAGCATTCTTCCATGAAGTGATTATTATTGCATCTAAGTGGCGATTGGAGGAACCCCTAGAAAACTGCTAGGTTCAGATACATTTTGATACATGTCAGGTGTGGTAAGGCAATTTCCCTCAGAAATAGGGGTTTCAGTCAGAATGGGTTTTTTTAATTAATAGGTTTTATCTGATTTGTAACTTTTTCCATGCACATACAAAGAATAAGAAACATAGACATTTAATAAACCAGACAAGATAGCAGGAGTGGGTGGGGGAGAAGGAATGTATGTGAGTTTAATAAAGTGTCTTTATATTCTGGCCTGTGGTGCCCTGGCCTCTAAAGGAGCAGCAAGGTCATCTCTGCCTGTGAGACCCCCAAAATGTAAAAAAGGGCAATGCTCCCAAGAGGAAAGTTATGTTAATTGTAGCGCACTGCATTCTGGAAATTTCATGTCTTCTTGGTTTGGTTAAAAACTGGGCGGATTCTGTGGGATTTATACCATATGTCAATTGCATTCCAAAATTGCCACTTTTAGTCAGCTGCACACTTGCCATCCAGTATTGATCAGAGTTAATGTGCTTTGCAAATTAGGGGTGGATACAGTGCCTTTGTTCATAATAGATGTTGTCATTCATTTAGAATATTTTAAAAGTGAAGCCCGTTACAATGGGAAGTTAAACCCCTGCTAGTCATTGTTAATGAATTTTCTAATGTTTCCTGGATCCCATAATTGAGAGGAAATCCATAGTTATTACAGCCTAATATAAATAAGCGGAGAGCCCATTCATATGGAAATAGTTGGGTGGCAGGAGTGAAGCTTTGGCCTCTTTAAGCTAACTTCTTGCACAGCTAATCAAAAATTGAACAGCAACTAGCTGTGCAAATCAATATATATAGCTGGGTTCAAAGAGTGGCTAGTGAAACTGATACTGTGGCTAGAAGACATTTTAAGCTTCTGTTCTAAGCAAAAGATGGATTTCGTAAAAATAAAGATGTTTAGCAATGGGTGTTGTATCCAGCATCAGTCCTACTCAAAGCACTATTGAAATAAGTCTAAATAATCTGCTTCCTGCATGCATACCTGCAGCTGGCCAGCCACCACCCTCTCAGTCACCAGAAGGAAATGGTAGAGACTGGCCAGTAGTTTCCTAAGACCTCAAGATGCAGGGAAGGCCTCTTCAGAGGAGCCTTACCACTGCCTCTTTCAAGTCCTTGGATATAACTCCATCCTGTAATGAGGCCTTGATCCATCTGACCCAGGGGTAGGCAACCTAAGGCCCATGGGCTGGATGCGGCCCAATCGCCTTCTCAATCCAGCCCATGGATGGTCCAGGAATCAGTGTGTTTTTACATGAGTAGAATGTGTCCTTTTATTTAAAATGCATCTCTGGGTTATTTGTGGGGCATAGGAATTCGCCCCCCCCCCCCAAAAAAAAAAAATAGTCTGGCCCACCACATGGTCTGAGGGATGGCAGACCGGCTCACGGCTGGAAAAAGTTGCTGACCCCTGATCTGACCAATCTATTCCTACGATATTTTATCAGCCATAATGAGTAAGGATCAAGAGGGTATGTGGCTGGTCTCACTGTCACAAGTGTGCTGAGTATATCGCCAAGCTGCAACAACTGAAACAACAGGTCGAACTTCTGTGGTGCTTGCGGGAGCACTGGTGGGCCTGAACTAATGGTAGTCTCAAGCTCAGCATGAACCCATCAGATCTTACACTCAGAGTGCTCCACACATCTTTTACAACAGACTATTGAATGGAGCTTTGTTCACAATGAGACATTGGTCCGTTACTGCATGTACCAGCCAATTTACCGCTCTGCTAGATGATCCACCAAAGACACATTAGATACAAATATATATTCTCTCTTTGTCGCCACCACTGCCAGATGCTTGGCATGGCTACCTCCATTTGGTTAGATTTGCTCTGGGGCTTGCACTACCTATGCTCCCACCCCTGCTCACCTGCCCATGTCTCAGTAATGCACACCAAGTTAGTCACTTCATCCATGGTCAGATCATGGATAAGAGTTGCTTTATTATGGACTGACCTGGTATTTAGTAGTAGCAGCAGCAACAACAGGTGGTAGGTAGGGCAGGTCTGCATGGCTACCCAAGTTCCTACAGCAGGTAGTTGAGTAGGGTTGACCAACATCAAGTGTCTACCACCCCTCCCCTTAGGATGATGTTGGCTACCTGTCATTCCATGCCTCCCCTTCCCCAAGACCCTGGTAACAGGCACCCACCTGTTCCTTTTGACCCAGGCACAGATGCTGGATTTTGTTTCTTTGTTTCTTGTGTTGAGTTTTCTCCACCCAAGGCAAGTGCTGAATCCCACTGTAGGAAAGCTCAATATCCACCCTCACACTTCAAGTTAGGAGTAGTGCGAAGAATAAAACTGCATCCCAATTTGCAGGAATATACCATGCTCAGAATACAGGTACAACTACCTATGAAAAGTGCAAAGTCATTGAGCCACCTGTTGACAACTTCAATCTTTGCTCCAAGCCACCCTGTCCCTGAACCTCCATTGCTGTGTTTCCTTTTATCTCATTATTTTTGTTGTATTTTGGTGTTTTAAATTTGTAGGCCACCCTGGAGGCCTTTCACAGGCTAAAAGTCAGGCTATAAATTTTCAAAAACAAGCACACAATGTTACCTGCGAGGCCCAAATTAGATGCAATGGTAACTCTGTGTGTTTCTCAGCTTGTCTGTTAGTTGAACTGTGTCCTGCTGGCCACATTTGTGTTTTTTCTGACTGTTTGTTCTTCAGATTTCACTCCACTATCATGGAGGGTGCATCATGGAGAATACAGCACAATGCACTCTATGGTTTAGTCAGACATTTGTCAGAGCTCCAAGTTTAGGGACAGATGAGGGTACAAAAGACTCAGCAGCAGTACAGTAAAAACAACAGCAGCAAACCAGGAGGCAGGAAGGCGTCAGGCTCTAACTTCCTTGGAATAAAGAGCTTGACAAGACCACTCTGTATACTAATGCCAAATAAAGCAGCCAAGATGCACAAAAGCATGTCAAGTAAATGCTGGAAATGAAAGCAGATAAATGCTTCATTCTTCCATATGTGGTAGACATGTAAAAAAGCTAAAGGCTTTTGGGAAATGATATATAATGAAATGAAGAAAATGTTTAAATGGGCTATTTCCAAAAGACCAGAAGCTTTCCTTATAGGTATAATAGGGATGGATCTTCCAAATAAGACAGCTAGAATATTATATGCACAGAAATGGAAAGAAGAGAAGATTCCAGCAAGGGAGGAGTGGCTTTTGAAAGTAATGAACTATGCAGAAATGACAAAGCTGACAGCGAAATTAAGAGATCAAAATGATGAACTTTTTATAGAAGAGTGGAGGCCTTTCATGGACAATTTAAAAAAAAATTGCAGTCAAATGAAATCGCAGGCAGGATTTGAGATAGAGCGGAAGAAAAATGACAAAAGAATTGCAACAGAGAAATTTTTGGTAATAGATAAATATATAATGCAGTAAGAAAAGTTTGAGTGAAAACATGGGGGGGAACAATGCAATTGATTTAAAGGTTATTGTGAAAATGTTTGAAATTTTTCACTAAAAATTATATACAAAAAGACCATTTTTAGTACTGACTGGACATAGGTTAATGATTAACATTGTTTATTAGAAAAGAAGCATTTATGCCCCTAAAGCTCACCCTGGAAATCTTTAGACCTTGAGTTATGGACAGCATTAGCCTTTGGCATGCCTTTGTTTTGCATGGGAGTGATTCTATTCATTCACTTGACAACATATATAACTTTTGATCCCTGCAACACATTAGCAGAAATAATTCACCCATAACATCCACACTTTTTATGGAGACTGGACTATGCCAGGCAAAGGACACCCTTCATCTTCCACAGATCCCATTGAACTGTCATTTCTTTATTTAAAATTGTCTCTCCACTCTAATAATAATAATAACAGCAATAACAAAAATAATTTATAATTTATACCTCACCCATCTGGCTGGGTTTCCCCAGCCACTCTGGGCAGCTCCCAACCAAATATTATTAACACAATACAGCATTATACATTAAAAACTTCCCTAAACTTCCTACAATCAGTGTAGTTAACAACATAATATTATTATTGCGTGTTTAGACCTTTAACCTTCCCCACAATAAATTCACACAGGAGTCAGATATTTGGTATGGTTTTTGGCAGAAATTTAGGCCACAACTTTATTGATTACAATCAAGTGAGTGGTTGCATAGGTTCTGGTTCGACTACCTCCCTGCACCCTTGCAGGCAGCGCTGTCCCAGAGCCACGTTCATAGGACAGCCAAGGATGAATACCAGGGACTGCTGGAGGAAGGTTAACACCACTCAGCTGCCCTGATGTCCCCTGGACTTGGGCATGGGCCGACCCCTTTTGGGGACGCCAAATCAATGAGTCCCTGGATTCCTTTACCGGAATATCCTGCATTGCATAGGCGTGACCACATCACGTGCCATGCCTATCACCTGAACCAGAGCCTATCCACCACCAAGAGCGTAAGCACTCACTGCCAATCACTCACCCCTGTAACCAATCCCTTAACCCCACTGACACGGAGGTCAGCCACAAATCATTCCCAAATACAGACAGGTGAACACCATCAGGCCTGTAAATGGATGCATTGCGATAAGTGATGCCCGGGTGGCAAATGAGTGCTTCCCCCATGGACAAAACCTTTCTTGCCACCACGCTCTGGACACGCTTTCTGGTTCTCTCAGTGGCAGCTGGGCTACGACTCCCTCTCCATATGCGCCTCTGCAAGAGTTGCGACCAAAATATTTTGAGTCCAGGAATAGTTGCCTCCAACTCTTCCAAGTCCTCTTGCATGCGGGTCCGCAGGCTGATGCCAGGAACTTCCGGCAGGTCATTCTTGCACACCATTGCAGCAGGCATGTTCACAATAGACATCCTGCTCTGAACCATTGGTAGAAGATTTTCCCAATGCATTCCACGTCTGGAAATCCAGGACAGCCACACATGTTCAGGAAACCCGAGCTGGCTTCCAATTCCAGACTCTGACGCCCTCCTGCTGGCCCAGTGGACAATGCTGTGCCCGACTATCCAGATGTGCACAGGAGGCGGACCTACAAATGAATAAAAAACAATTACTGACAGCACCTCAGTGCCATTTCCGAACGTACCCTTTGTAAGCTTCAGATTTCCAATGGCCCAGGTTCTTAATCCTGTCCACCAACAGGCCCAAATGTGCAGCGGTGGTAGCTGCCCCTATACGGAAGGAATGAGAAAAGCTAAAGCACAGAATGAACTCAGGCTTGCTAGAGAGGTTAAAAGCAATAAAAAGGGCTTTTATGGGTATGTCCGTAGCAAAAGGAAGAACAAGGAAATAGTGGTGTCACTTAGAGGAGAAGATGGTGAAATGCGATCAGGGGACGCAGAAAGGGCAGAACTCCTCAATACCTTCTTTGCCTCAGTCTTCTCCAAAAAAGAAAACAATGCCCGACCTGAAGAATATGGAGCAGATGATTCAGCAGGGAAAACACAGCCCAGAATAAGTAAGGAGGTAGTACAAGAACACTTGGCTAGTTTAGATGTATTCAAGTCTCCAGGGCCAGATGAATTACATCCAAGAGTATTAAAAGAACTGGCAGAGGTGATTTCAGAACCACTGGCAGTAATCTTTGAGAATTCCTGGAGAACGGGCGAAGTCCCAGCAGACTGGAGGAGGGCAAATGTTGTCCCTATTTTCAAAAAGGGGGAAAGAGAGGACCCAAACAATTATTGCCCAGTCAGCCTGACATCAATACCAGGAAAGATTCTAGAGCAGATCATTAAGCAAACGGTCTGTGAGCACCTAGTAAGGAACGCTGTGATCACTAAAAGCCAGCATGGGTTTCTGAAAAATAAGTCATGTCAGACTAATCTGATCTCATTTTTTGACAGAATTACAAGCCTGGTAGACGAAGGGAACACTATGGATGTAGCCTATCTTGATTTCAGCAAGGCCTTTGACAAGGTGCCCCATGATATTCTTGCAAAGAAGCTGGTAAAATGTGGGCTAGACAATGCTACCATTCAGTGGATTTGTAACTGGCTGACTGACCGAAACCAAAGGGTGCTCATCAATGGCTCCTCTTCATCCTGGAGAGAAGTGACTAGTGGGGTGCCACAGGGTTCTGTCTTGGGCCCAGTCTTATTCAACATCTTTATCAATGACTTGGATGATGGGCTTGAGGGCATCCTGATCAAGTTTGCAGATGACACCAAATTGGGAGGGGTGGCTAATACCCCAGAGGACAGGATCACACTTCAAAATGACCTTAACAGATTAGAGAACTGGGCCAAGGCAAACAGGATGAATTTTAACAGGGAGAAATGTGAAGTACTACACTTGGGCAAAAAAATGAAAGGCACAAATACAGGATGGGTGACACCTGGCTTGACAGCAGTACATGTGAAAAGGATCTAGGAGTCTTGGTAGACCATAAACTTGACATGAGTCAACAGTGTGATGCAGCAGCTAAAAAAGCCAATGCAATTTTGGGCTGCATCAATAGGAGTATAGCATCTAGATCAAGGGAAGTAATAGTACCACTGGCCAGACCTCACCTGGAATACTGTGTCCAGTTGTGGGCACCACAGTTCAAGAAGGATACTGACAAGCTGGAACGTGTCCAGAAGAGGGCAACCAAAATGGTCAAAGGCTTGGAAACGATGCCTTATGAGGAATGGCTTAGGGAGCTGGGTATGTTTAGCCTGGAGAAGAGAAGGTTAAGGGGTGATATGATAGCCATGTTCAAATATATAAAAGGATATCATATAGAGGAGGGAGAAAGGTTGTTTTCTGCTGCTCCAGAGAAGCGGATACGGAGCAATGGATTCAAACTACAAGAAAGAAGATTCCACCTAAATATTAGGAAGAACTTCCTGACAGTAAGAGCTGTTCGACAGTGGAATTTGCTGCCAAGGAGTGTGGTGGAGTCTCCTTCTTTGGAGGTCTTTAAGCAGAGGCTTGACAGCCACCTGTCAAGAATGCTCTGATGGTGTTTCCTGCTTGGCAGGGGGTTGGACTGGATGGCCCTTGTGGTCTCTTCCAACTCTATGATTCTATGATTCTAGTCCATTGCAGGAACCCCTCCATTGCAGGAATCTCAACTTAAGCATCCCTGACAGATGGTCATCCAACCTCTGCTTAAAAACCCCCAAGGAAGGAGAGCTCACAATCTCCCGAGGGAGACCGTTCCAGTAACAACCATATCATAAACTTCTTCCTGGTGTTGAGTTGGAATGTCCTTTGTAACTGAATCAGGCCAGTGGCCCATCTAGTCCAGCATGCTGTCATTGCTGTGGCTGACCAGATGCCTGTGGGAAACCAGCAAGAAGAATTTGATCACAACAAAAGACCCCACTTCTGTGATCTCCAGCACCTGGTATTTGGAAGCCCTGCTCCTTATGGAGGCAGAGCATAGCCACCATGACTAGTAGCCCTCAGTAGCCCTCTTTTCCATGAATTTGTCTAATCCTCCCTTAAAGTCACCCCCACAAACCACAAGCTATAGCCAGGGTTTGTTTTTTATTTGCCTGGAGGAGGTAAAGCATCAGGTTCAGACAACTTGCTAAGCCAAACCATGGCTTAGCTTACAGCAGCACAAGAAGAGTAAGAGTGGAAGAGGAGAAAAGGGGTCACAATGGCCTCTCGGGGATGCCTCATGCTTGCACTATGCCATAGTTTGGATTAGCGTTGTGTGAGAACCAGCTCAAAGTTTATAAAAGCTGCTAAAGAATAATATAGCTCCCAAATCCTTGGGGGGGGGGGGAATCAGTTTTCTTGTTAGAGCTGTGCAGCAGATAGCAGGACTCACTCACCCACTCCTGAGCTAAAGCACTTCTTTGAGAAGTGGCTCCATCTTTCTTATGAACTGACAGATGGTTCCAGTCACAGCCTGCTGTTGTTTTCTGCAAAGCAGCATTACCTTCCTTGAATTCATGAGTGCCTTTCAATCAAGGCTCAAATGGCAGGCAATGCAGTGAATCAATAAAATCTCTACTTTCAGCTGCAGGGCTGGCTAGTAATTCTTCTCGTGTCACTGCCTGGTTAAACAGTCATACTCCTGCTAAAAGCTCTGCAAGACATAATAGATTCATGTGGTGCTGGCCTATTGTGTGGCATTTACCCTGGAAAAGCAAAAGAGGTTAGTGTTTCACTAAAACAAACCAGACACCGATGCATTGTGCGTAGAAATGTATTCACACATTTCAATCTGCCTCATTAGAGCCCACTGAGACTCCCTTTCTCTGCCTCTTGCGAAGCAAAGCACAAGCATCTGACATATTCATGGTGAACCCTCGTTTCAGAACGGTTCACACATCAAGCCCCAATGGATCTGTCAGGCCAGCCCCTCTGCCCAGTTGGGTGGCAACTCATGTAGAACATAGGTTTTGTTTCTGAATCTCTGTGAAGGAAGGCAGACAAATAAGTGGACTTGATAAACAGAGAAAATGTGAACCTTAGAACTTCACTGAAAGACCACAGAGAGTTGTTTGCTTGCTTATTTAAAGTTTTAGTTTTTAGCTATTTCAGGACCTCAGAGAGCGCAACAAAACTTTAAAACAAACAAAAAAATATGTTGATATAAAATACAGAACAGAACCAAGAAAAATAAATAAATAAATTACAATTGCCTATTGGAATAACACTGGTTGCGTGATACTAGGATCATGATATAGCAATTCTGAAGTATTTCATACCTGCTGAACAAGACTTTTCTAGATGCCCTCTTTAACCTGGCTTGCACATTACATTAAACCACTGTTTAAGAAACTATGGTTGAATAAACCATGGTTTAGCGCAGCTATTTTCAGTCCAAGGGATGCATTCCTTTCTGGGCAGCCTTCTGGGAGCCTCGTGCCATTGGCGGGTGGTTCTAGAGGCAGAAGTAAGAAAAGCAGTGAATGTGAATCTCACCTTCATTAAATAGAGTAGTTTCCACACATATGCTTCTCCATCCTTCAGATAAGCAAGGGGAATCATCATAGATCAGGGACACATTCCAGCCAGAGAAAACTCTAAAGGAAGGCACAGAGCAGGATCAGTGAGGGATGTGGCCTGGGCTGAGCTTCAAGGGTCAGGTGGAGGCACCTGCAGGACCACATCTGGTCTCTAGGTCTTAGGTTCTTCACCTCTGGTTTAGTGTTACATGCAGACCCGGTCCAGTGCCTTAGAGAAAACAGGTCCTGGTTAGTTGTTAGCTGACTGACCTTACCTATGGTTCGTGTTACAGCTGAATGCGGGCACTTCCTTAATGATGGTTTCAGTGTGGTTTGCTTGTTCACCTCACCCAAGTTGCCCACCAGGCGACAAAGAAGCTACCCAAGGGTGGCTAGAAAATGCAAGCTCTCTCGGCACTTCATTGCTTTTGCTGGCTCTTCCTCTGATGTCACTGCTAAGTCAATCTATGACAGGTTCCAGGGCCGGCCCACCTGTGAAGCCAGGTAAGGCAACTGCCTCAGGTGGCAGGATCCCCAGGGGTAGCAGATCCTGGTGTCAATCTCTCTCCCCACCGTTTCTGATGTAGATCTTCATTCACCCCTTCTTTCATGGTGGAAAGAGGGCGCCATTTTGTGGTTCACTTCAGTTTTCAAAATGTACTGGGCCGCCCTGACAGGATCTGTCCCCTTGCCCAGCTGCTCCCATTGTAGCCTTCATTTCAAATATATAATGCACACTGGAGATAAAACCCTAAAGGGACATTTTGGAATTCATCTTTTAGCTGACATTTGTATTGTTGAAATACTGAACTTATGATTACTGAATTAAGTTTTGTTATTTGCCTCCCTTAACCTGTGGGGAGCTTTCCAAGAAAAAGCAAAGACAGCAAATGATTCTTGTTCGCCCATCCCAACTCTGCCCCCCCTTTTCCTCCACTCCTTCATGCTTCTTTTTGCAGCAGTTTTGAAAACTTACATCAAGCTTTGCCCAAGTTAACATTAAACCTTAATAAAAACTATTTTTAAAAAAATTGACTGAGAAGGATGGGGAGGCCAGGAGGGTTTTTTGGGGGCGGATTGTGACAACTGCTGTTCATCACACTCATTACGGCTCACAAGCAGAGTAACAGTGAAGGGGTGAATGTGGAGCAGTGAATAAAGGCCCCTGCAGCTGTGTGCATTGGAGGGAACTTGTGGGTTGGGAATCTGCCTCCCAGATGGAGTACGGTTCTAAGTCATGAGTCAGTGGGGATTGGTGGTGGGGAGATGTGCGCTGTTAGATGTGGCACTGCTCCTTTTGCTCATGGCAACTCACGGACACAGTAATGTTGGGGTGGGGATTAGCTGTGCACTACTGACGTGGGACGTGGGTGGCGCTGTGGGTTAAACCACAGAGCCTAGGGCTTGCTGGTCAGAAGGTCGGCGGTTTGAATCCCCACAACAGGGTGAGCTCCCGTTGCTCGGTCCCTGCTCCTGCCAACCTAGCAGTTCGAAAACACGTCAAAGTGCAAGTAGATAAATAGGTACGGCTCCGGCGGGAAGGTAAACGGCGTTTCTGTGCACTGCTCTGGTTCTCCAGAAGCGGCTTTGTCATGCTGGCCACATGATCTGGAAGCTGTACGCCGGCTCCCTCAGCCAATAATGCGAGATGAGCGCCGCAACCCCAGAGTCAGTCACGACTGGACCTAATGGTCAGGGGTCCCTTTACCTTTACTGATGGGTAGTGAGAGGGCATAGTGGCTTTGTGAGGGAAAGACAGGAGTAGGGCATCTCAGAGACTATGGAAAAGGTGGGAAGTGGGCGGGGGGGGGGATGAGGACAAGTCAAAGAATGATGAAACTAACCAAGGTTTGTTTAGTTGTCTGCGGGGCAGCTTGTGACTTGTTGCTCAAACTATGGCTTGATAAACCATGTTATGATTTTTTTAGGTCTAACATACAGTTGGTAATAGTAAAAAGAATTATTGGCTAGATTTAGACTTGTGATACAACTTGAAGGCCAGGATGGGCTCTTCTGCAGCCTCATGACCATCAGGTTCCACAGCTGAGATTATGCAACCTGCACCCACAAGCCACATCAAAGGACCCCTGGTTTTCTTAGCCCAGGGTAGCTAACCTGCTGTCCTCTAGATGTCATCGGACTCCTTAGCCAGCATAGCCAGTGATGGAAGTTGAAGTCCAGCTGTGTCTGGAGGGCCACGGGCTAAGCCAACTGCTGCCCTAACCCAACAGAGCAAGAAGCCCCACTCTATCCTGAGGGCAGCAAAAACTCAGATTCATAAACCTCAGGGATCCAATCAATGCTGAATCGATTTAGCCACTAAACCCCACAGGTAGAATTCTGTGTTCAGTTTCCCACAATTTTTGTATCCAAACAGGCATTATGCAAACTGCAGTTAGATAATGCAGTGGTACCTCGGGTTACAGATGCTTCAGGTTACAGACGCTTCAGGTTACAGACTCCACTAACCCAGAAATAGTACCTCGGGTGCTTTGCTTCAGGATGAGAACAGAAATCACATGGCAGCGGCGTGGCAGCAGCGGGAGGCCCCATTAGCTAAAGTGGTACCTCAGGTTAAGAACAATTTCAGGTTAAAGAACAGACCTCCAGAACAAATTAAGTTGTTAACCTGAGGTACCACTGTACTTTTAAGAGTGTGGCAATTAGAGACCTGCAGCTAATCTCCTTTGCACCAAAGTGTTGCCCCATTGTATCAGGAAACATTCTGTCCTTAAGGTACCAGGAACAACCTTACTCCTTATCTTGTTTACCACATACCAGAGTGTATGCATAATAAGAAGAGGTCCACTCTTCTTCACGTGCTACAAGGTGATACTTAGAAAGAGTCTTTGTTCTGCCTCTAATGCATATGCAATTAAGGTAAAGGTAAAGGTAAAGGGACCCCTGACCATTAGGTCCAGTCGTGACCGACTCTGGGGTTGCGGCGCTCATCTCGCTTTATTGGCCGAGGGCCAATATGCAATTAGAGTTGCCCATATAAGGATCTCATTAGTAGAATGTGTAATTCTAGGATTGGACAGAAGCTTATGCATATTCATGCCTTAAGAACTGTATATCAGAGAGCGCCCGCTCTGTAAGCGCCGCTCAGAATTTGGAACTGATTCCTCTGAGTCAACTTTACTGGCCAATAAAGACAACAAACCCTTTTCTTCTCCTCAATGTGCGTGGGTTTTCCTTTCAGCCTGTTTATTTGCAACAAGAGAATTGGTTTGTTAGAGTCAGCATTGACCATGGTATACAAACTAACTTATTTTTGTTCCACTGTGGTCCTGCGCAACTCACTCCCTGCATATTGGACATTTCAGAACCTTCTTGTCACTGTTGGGTCAGGTGTGGTAGTTGCAAGCAACCAAGGGGTTTTTCCAGAAGACTGTGAAATGCAAAAACTATTCGACCAGAGACCTTAGTGGGATGAATGTGACTAGAAGACTGCTCCTAATCTTCCCGCAGGTTTAGAGGAAGGCTTACACCTCTCCACAACTGCTTATGTTACAGTTTTGCTGTGGCTAGTGATGCTCACAATTCAGAGGGCATACACATAGATTCCCAGTCAGAATTTAGAAGCTAATAAATGCTGATTGTGAATTTTAATCCCTATTTCATTTGTTATTTTAGAGCCCATGTTAACTGGCCTTTTAACTTAACAAGCAATGTGCAGGGTTTTTACATTTAATGAGGCCTGGATAATGATACTGCATAGCTTCGCTGTCTGGATAGATCAAGAAAGTCTGGAGCAAAGCTCTCCCCACTGGTTATATCCATCATGCCATTTCATCATTGCAAGTGATGGCTGTGGAATGCTCCTTCCACTCTGTTTTCGATGAAAGACTCTACCAAGCTGATCCTATGTATTAGATGTTCTGAAATATTTCTCCCCACTGTTAGGTCAGGTGCGGTGCATGTTAGGAAGCCAGGACACACTGCAGAACAGAGAGAATACTGTTGGCTACCCCACTTTCTCCCAGCCTAACCTCGCCCTTTCTAAGGCAAACTTCAGCAGATGTAGACAAGATTTTAATAGCTATATAAAGAGATATGCATGACAACCTCATTAGGGGCCCTATAACAGCCTGTCACAATATCTCTGGGAGGACAATATAAGTGTCTAGTTAGTTACTGCATTGCTAGCTATGTTCTGTGGGCCCCTCTCATGAGCATTCATCTTCCATTGGCCTGCTTTCCAATAATGCTTTCCACCACATGCATCCACTCTTCCTTTCAACTGCTTCACAATTGCTGACATAACTCTTTAAGTACAGAAGAATCAGAACTGGTAAGTGACAGTAATAAAAAAGCAGTTAGTGGCCCACCCCACTGCTAGCCCTGATACGGTACATTATGAAAGTTTTCTTCCTTTCTTCTGTAATCATGAGGACCATTTTGGGCCATCCCAACATCTGCAGGAGGTCAAGGCTTGGGGAGCTCAGAGATTTCAAACCATCTGCCACAAAAAAGAGAAGGAAAAGAAGGCCCTAAATGATGATCTAAAGAGCTATTTAGAGTTATTTATCACCCAAGCAACAAACCCATCATTCTTAATTGTGCCTGCCTATTGTCTTTTCATGTACAACAAAAAGGCCTGTGGACATTGTTAAAATAGATTTTAAAACCTTACTGCAACTGGAGGGCAATTTTAACCTATTGAAAGCTCAAAGAGACTGAGGGGCTTCTCTTTTCTTTCTTTTTGACTGAAGGCTGTGCATCCATCCTGCTGAAAAATTCAACATTCTTCTAAATAACCGTAGTCTGCAAAGGTCACAAGCCAACTAATAAGCATTGAGGTCTGAAGTTTGCTGTAGCAGCACTGACTGCTTTGGGAGTTATGCTGAACATGCTGAGGGAGGGCCATGGGACATGTTTCATGAGGTTGCTTTCTGCTGCATATTTAAGGATTTGTTTTGACAAGGCTATACTATTCTTTTTTTTAAGGGACCCAGGTGGCACTGTGGGTTAAACCACAGTCTAGGGCTTGCTGATCACAAGGTTGGCGGTTTGAATCCCTGGACGGGGTGAGCTCCCATTGCTCGGTCCCAGGTCCTGCCAACCTAGCAGTTTGAAAGCACGTAAAAGTGCAAGTAGATAAATAGGAACCGCTCTGGCGGGAAGGTAAACGGTGTTTCCGTGTGCTGCTCTGGTTTCGCCAGAAGCGGCTTAGTCATGCTGGCCACATGACCTGGAAGCTGTACGCCGGCTCCGTCGGCCAGTAAAGCGAGATGAGCGCCGCAACCCCAGAGTCGGACACGGCTGGACCTAATGGTCAGGGGTCCCTTTACCTTTACCTACCCTGTTTCCCCTTTTTAATACGTAGTCATAAAGTAAGCCATGGCAGGGTTTTTTTACCTTTGTGAGAAGTAAAACGTACCCCAAAAGTAAGCTGTGGTGCCGCCACAGGGGGAGGCTGTACCATACCATACTGACGTAATAAAAATAAGACATCCCCCCGAAAATAAGCCACCCTGTGTTTTTTTGAGGGAAAAAAATTATAAGACGGTGTCTTAAAAAGGGGGAAAGACGGTATTCTTTTTAAAGTTTGAAACACAAAGGGGTCATGGGTGGAATGGATGATTCAGGGCTACCAAATGTCCATATTTTGGAAGCCTCATCCACAATAAATAAAGTTCAAAACATGGTGGGATGCTGGGGGAAGGATGAGATCCCTTAAAAATATAAATCATAGCAGTTAGCCATATGGTTTTCAAGCACAGAGATCCTTTGTAAAACAGAGAAAAAATTGTGTTTACAAAGACAGAAACAAAATACACTCTGGCCCAGTTTATAAAGGGTAAAGGTAAAGGGACCCCTGACCATTAGGTCCAGTCGTGACCAACTCTGGGGTTGCGGCGCTCATCTCGCTTTATTGGCCGAGGGAGCCGCCGTACAGCTTCCAGGTCATGTGGCCAGTTTATACATCCACCTAAAAAGATGTGTGTCAGCTGGTGGGAAAGTGTGAATGTTCCTGCAATTCTACAATGTTCAGAGTCCCATCTTATGGGCTCATAACACGTGCAAACAGTCCACATGGATTTCCCCCACTTTTGATGGAGAAATGCTGCAGAAATCATAGAATCATAGAGTTGGAAGAGACCACAAGGGCCATCCAGTCCAACCCCCTGCCAAGCAGGAACACCATCAAAGCATTCTTGACAGATGGCTGTCAAGCCTCTGCTTAAAGACCTCCAAAGAAGGAGACTCCACCACACTCCTTGGCAGCAAATTCCACTGTTGAACAGCTCTTACTGTCAGGAAGTTCTTCCTAATGTTTAGGTGGAATCTTCTTTCTTGTAGTTTGAATCCATTGCTCTGTGTCCGCTTCTCTGGAGCAGCAGAAAACAACCTTTCTCCCTCCTCTATATGACATCCTTTTATATATTTCAACATGGCTATCATATCACCCCTTAACCTTCTCTTATCCAGGCTAAACATACCCAGCTCCCTAAGCCGTTCCTCAGAAGGCATCGTTTCCAAGCCTTTGACCATTTTGGTTGCCCTCTTCTGGACATGTTCCAGCTTGTCAGTATCCTTCTTGAACTGTGGTGCCCAGAATTGGACACAGTATTCCAGGTGGGGTCTGACCAGAGCGGAATACAGTGGTACTATTACTTCCCTTGATCTAGATGCTATATTCCTATTGATGCAGCCCAGAATTGCATTGGCTTTTTAGCTGCTGCATCACACTTTAGACTCATGTCAAGTTTGTGGTCTACCAAGACTCCTAGATCCTTTTCACATGTACTGCTCTCAAGCCAGGTATCACCCATCCTGTATTTGTGCCTTTCATTTTTTTGCCCAAGTGTAGTACTTCACATTTCTCCCTGTTAAAATTCATCCTGTTTGCCTTGGCCCAGTTCTCTTATCTGCTAAGGTCATTTTGAAGTGTGATCCTGTCCTCTGGGGTATTAGCCACCCCTCCCAATTTGGTGTCATCTGCAAACTTGATCAGGATGCCCTCAAGCCCATCATCCAAATCATTGATAAAGATGTTGAATAAGACTGGGCCCAAGACAGAACCCTGTGGCACCCCACTAGTCACTTCTCTCCAGGATGAAGGGGATCCATTAATGAACACCCTTTGGGTTCGGTCAGTCAGCCAGTTACAAATCCACTGAATGGTAGCATTGTCTAGCCCACATTTTACCAGCTTCTTTACAAGAATATCATGGGGCACCTTGTCAAATGCCTTGCTGAAATCAAGATAGGCTACATCCACAGCGTTCCTTTCGTCTACCAGGCTTGTAATTCTGTCAAAAAATGAGATCAGATTGGTCTGACATGACTTATTTTTCAGGAACCCATGCTGAATTTTAGTGATCACAGCGTTCCTTACTAGGTGCTCACAGACCGTTTGCTTCATGATCTGCTCTAGAATCTTTCCTGGTATTGATGTCAGGCTGACTGGGCGATAATTGTTTGGGTCCTCTCTTTTCCCCCTTTTGAAAATAGGGACAACATTTGCTCTCCTCCAGTCTGCTGGGACTTCGCCTGTTCTCCAGGAATTCTCAAAGATTACTGCCAGTGGTTCTGAAATCACCTCTGCCAGTTCTTTTAATACCCTTGGATGTAGTTCATCTGGCCCTGGAGACTTGAATACATCTAAACTAGCCACGTATTCTTGTACTACCTCCTTACTTATTCTGGGCTTTGTTTCCCCTGCTGTATCATCTGCTCCATATTCTTCAGGTCGGGCATTGTTTTCTTTTTTGGAGAAGACTGAGGCAAAGAAGGTATTGAGGAGTTCTGCCCTTTCTCTGTCCCCTGTTTGCATTTCACCATCTTCTCCTCTAAGTGACTCCACTGTTTCCTTGTTCTTCCTTTTGCTACGGACATACCCATATAAGCCCTTTTTATTGCTTTTAACCTCTCTAGCAAGCCTGAGTTCATTCTGTGCTTTAGCTTTTCTGACTTTGTCTCTATTTGTTTGAATTCCTCTCTGGTGATTTCCCCCTTTTTCCATTTTTTGTACATATCGCTTTTAAATCTTAACTCAGTTAAAAGTTCTTTAGATAGCCTCCTTGGCTTCTTTAGGCACCTTCCATGTTTTTGTCTCATTGGTACTGCTTGAAGTTGTGCTTTTAATATCTCCCTTTTAACAAACTCCCATCCATCATGAACTCCCTTCCCTCCAAGACAGACCCAAAAAAGAAAACAGCAGAACACCACTAGTAATCACATACAGCTCCCAAGTTAAAACAGTACAACGGATCATCAGAGATTTACAACCTCTCCTAGACCATGACAGTTCTCTTTCTCAAGCTCTGGGAGGAAGACCTTTCATCGCCTACAGACAGCTACCCAATCTTAAACAACTCCTCACCCACAACAATACTACAACCAGACTAAACACAGACACTGGCACCAGAGCCTGCAATAAACCCAGATGCCAACTTTGCTGCCACATACACCCAGACAACACCATTACTGGCCCCAACAACATCAAACATACCATCTCAGGACTATTTAATTGCTCATCATCTAACATTGTGTATGCCATCAAATGCCAACAGTGCCCTTCAGCTCTCTATATTGGACAAACAGGCCAAACCCTACGCCAAAGGATAAATGGACATAAATCTGACATCAGGAATCACAAGACAGAGAAACCAGTAGGAGAGCACTTCAATCTCCCAGGACACTCTATACAAGATCTCAAAGTAGCTGTCTTATTGCAAAGGAATTTCAGAAATAGACTGGAAAGAGAAGTTGCTGAATTGCAACTCATTACCAAGCTTAAAACCATGGAGAGACCTGGTCTGAACAAAGACATTGGATTCTTATCTCATTATACATGACAAAGCTTTTTTAACCTTCTCACCCCTCGCTTTTTCCTGGAAGACTAATTGCAGCCATTAACAGTCGTCAACAGGTTTACCACAGCTATCAACCTTTCACCCATTTCCACCACCCCTCTGAGTAATACCCCTCCCCACCCTCTCACTATATATCAGGGTCTGGTGACTTCTGTTTCAGTGTATCTGAAGAAGTGTGCATGCACACGAAAGCTCATACCAAGAACAAACTTAGTTGGTCTCTAAGGTGCTACTGGAAGGAATTTTTTTTATTTTATTTTGTTTTGACTATGACAGACCAACACGGCTATCTACTTTTCCCTTCCCTTTTAGTATTAGTGACCATGGGATCACACCCAGCATTTCCCTAAGTTTTTTGAAGTCGGCTTTCTTAAAGTCTAGAATTTGGGTCTTAGTATGCTTGGTTGCTCCTTTCCGCTGTATAATAAACTCCAGAAGAGCATGATCACTCCCACCTAATGATCCTGCCACTTCTACCCCACTAACCAGGTCATCACTATTGGTTAAGTTAATTAATTAAGAGTATTTGTTGGGGTTTCAGACACAGAAAAGGAACCTCATTTGCAAGTAATTAATAGAGAATTACTATGGCAGTACAATTTTAAATGCTGATGAAACACTTATATTTGAATTACTTTTAATCCTCTTGAAAGATAAACTTAGATGCTTCATCAGCAGATAAATTGACTATTTTGTTAGAATCATAGAATCAATAGTGATGAACCCCCATCTTGTATTAAGTTTTGGCTATGGTAAGAGCATGGGTTCATTCATGGCTCCTCATCATGGGTATGGAGAAGTGATGGAAATGACTGTGAAGTGTCCAAGGTACCTATAAAGCTGTACCTATAAAAATGCTATGACTTGATCTTAATATTATAAAAACCTTTTCATCCAAATAATGATTTTGTCACTTAATATTATTCCTGCCAGACCAGTTGCTAGCAATTACACATATTAAAACTCAGGAATCTAAGGAAAAAGAGGAGACGCTCAGGATGGGGTTAAAGGGGGCTTTTTACTGCTATCACAAATCTATACTGCAGTAAAGAAACTTCTTTTCCTTAAGATACGAGTTAGGCACGTACATAATTAAGTATCCTAAATAATGAAATATAATATACTCTGTGTGCCATAGCTCAAAATATCAAGCTATAAATTAGTAATTGAAAGCTTTATTAATAAATAAACCCTTGGATGTCAGTTCAAAATATAAAGAGATTGGGGGTGGGGAAAGAAAGGCACTTTTTAGCCATCCATGAGCTAATTACAAGCATGTAAATGAACTTCCACATGCATTGATACATTTGGCATAAATGTCAGAATAGAGGAAGTGAATAGATATAGACCCCTATGTGTAGGCAGGTTTCTGGGGTTTTCGTGGTTCCTATGTTTGCAAATAATTTATACAGTGGTACCTTCATTTACAAACTTAATCCGTTCCAGAAGTCCGTTCTTAAAGCAAAGCGTTCTTAAACCAAGGCGTGCTTTCCCACAGCAGCAGGGGACTCAATTTACACTCAACAGGAAGCGGAACATGTTCTGCTTCCAAGGCAAAGTTCACAAACCAAAACACCTATGTGTTTTGTTCACAAACCAAAACACCTCCTATGAGGAGGCGTGTAGTGGTGATAGGGGATTCCCTACTGAGGGGTACAGAAGCAGTGATCTGTGGGCCTGACAAGATGTCTCGAAAGGTGTGCTGTCTCCCCGGGGCCAAGATCCAAGATGTAACAGAACGGCTGCAAAGAATCATAAAACCCACTGACAAATACTTTTGGTCCATGTGGGAACCAATGACACTGCAAGCCATAGCCTCCAGAAGATCAAACGTGATTATGAGGCTCTGGGCAGGAAGTTGAAGCAATTAAATGCACAAATTGTCATCTCATCGGTCCTCCCAGTTGAACGACGTGGCCCAGTGAGAGAGGGGAAAATAGGGGAAGTGAACAACTGGCTTCGGAAATGGTGCCAGCAGGAACGGTTTGGATTCTTAGATCACGGTCTGCAGTTTCTTGAAGATGGACTTCTGGCAAGTGATGGGCTGCACCTCACAAGGGTTGGGAGGAATGTTTTTGCCAATAATCTCAAAAACCTCATCAGGAGGGCTTTAAACTGACTTGTGTGGGGGAGGGAGACAGTGGTCCTGATGGTAGGAGTCTATCAAGTACTGAAGATGATCATCCAAATGTCAAGGACCAAATGGAGAAAACAGCACACAGACCTAGTGGTGGGAGGAAAAAATCCTTAAATAAGAGACTAGGGGGAACGATCAATGGTCTTCAATGTCTGTATACTAATGCACAGAGCATGGGAAATAAACAAGATGAACTTGAGCTCTTGGTACAGCAAACTAAATACGACATAATAGGCATCACTGAAACCTGGTGGGATGAGTCTCATGATTGGAATGTAGTAATAGAGGGATACAATCTATTTCAGAGAAATAGACCAAACAGGAAAGGAGGAGGAGTGGCGTTATATGTCAGGGATGTGTATACCTGTGAAGAGATCCATGATTTAAAACTTCAAAGCCAAATTGAGAGTATCTGGGTCAAAATTAAGGGAGAGAAAAATAACAGTGATCTCATTGTGGGAGTTTACTATAGACCCCCCCAGCCAAACTGAGGACATAGATGATGCCTTCCTGGAACAGATGACCAAGCATTCAAAAGGAAGTGAGATAGTAGTAATGGGGGATTTCAACTATTCTGTTTGTTTTTTTAAAAATTTTTATTGAGTTTCTATCACAAATACTTCCACCAACCACACACAAAATACATACTAAATACATACAACAAACAGTTCTTTCATGAATGCCCATGATATTTTATCAAATGCTTTCTCAGCATCAAGGAGCATAATTGCAGCAGGTTTATCTATTTTAATATCCAGGTACTCAATTATATTGATAATATGTCTTACATTATTATATAGGTAACGTCTTGGCAGGAATCCGGTTTGGTCTTTATTGATTATTTCCTGGAGTACTGTTTTGAACCTTTGAGCCATTATGTCAGCGAACAACTTGTAATCTGTGTTCAGCAGAGCGATGGGTCTGTAATTTGATCTCAACTCAAGGTCTACCTCATTTTTTGGGATTAATGTTATATAGCTATCTTTCCAAGAATTCGGTATTTCGCCATTAGTCAGTACCTCATTCATTGTTTCTTTCAGAGGTAAGAATAGTTTCTTCCAGTTTTTTATAGTATAGGGCAGTGAAACCGTCAGGGCCTGGTGATTTTCCTGATTGAAGCTTTTTAATTGCTTGTTTCAATTCTAGCAATGTCACAGGCGAATTTAGGGTTGATAGTTTCTCTTTCTGTAATTCTTTTAATTTGTGTTTCTTTACGTACATTTTAAGTTTTTCAATATCTACTTTTTCCTCCTTGTACAGTTCTTTATAGTACTCCATAAAGCTACTAGCAATAAAAAGGGCATTTATGGGTATTTCCGTAGCAAAAGGAAGAACAAGGAAACAGTGGTGTTGCTTAGAGGAGAAGATGGTAATAGAGGGATACAATCTATTTCAGAGAAATAGACCAAACAGGAAAGGAGGAGGAGTGGCGTTATATGTCAGGGATGTGTATACCTGTGAAGAGATCCATGATTTAAAACTTCAAAGCCGAATTGAGAGTATCTGGGTCAAAATTAAGGGAGAGAAAAATAACAGTGATCTCATTGTGGGAGTTTACTATAGATCCCCAAGCCAAACTGAGGACATAGATGATGCCTTCCTGGAACAGATGACCAAGCATTCAAAAGGAAATGAGATAATAGTAATGGGGGATTTCAACTATCCTGATATTTGTTGTATGTCAAACTCAGCCAAGAGCACAAGGTCAAACAGATTCCTCACTGGCCTTGCAGACAATTTCATTGTCCAGAAAGTGGGAGAAGCAACAAGAGGATCAGCCATTTTAGATCTGGTCCTAACCAATAGTGATGACCTGGTTAGTGGGGTAGAAGTGGCAGGATCATTAGGTGGGAGTGATCATGCTCTTCTGGAGTTTATTATACATCAGAAAGGAGCAACCAAGCATACTAAGACTCATTTTTTGACAGAATTACAAGCCTGGTAGACGAAGGGAACACTGTGGATGTAGCCTATCTTGATTTCAGCAAGGCCTTTGACAAGGTGCCCCATGATATTCTTGTAAAGAAGCTGGTAAAATGTGGTCTAGACAATGCTACCATTCAGTGGATTTGTAACTGGCTGACTGACCGAACCCAAAGGGTGTTCATTAATGGATCCCCTTCATCCTGGAGAGAAGTGACTAGTGGGGTGCCACAGGGTTCTGTCTTGGGCCCAGTCTTATTCAACATCTTTATCAATGACTTGGATGATGGGCTTGAGGGCATCCTGATCAAGTTTGCAGATGACACCAAATTGGGAGGGGTGGCTAATACCCCAGAGGACAGGATCACACTTCAAAATGACCTTAGCAGATAAGAGAACTGGGCCAAGGCAAACAGGATGAATTTTAACAGGGAGAAATGTGAAGTACTACACTTGGGCAAAAAAAATGAAAGGCACAAATACAGGATGGGTGACACCTGGCTTGAGAGCAGTACATGTGAAAAGGATCTAGGAGTCTTGGTAGACCACAAACTTGACATGAGTCAACAGTGTGATGCAGCAGCTAAAAAAGCCAATGCAATTCTGGGCTGCATCAATAGGAATATAGCATCTAGATCAAGGGAAGTAATAGTACCACTGTATTCCGCTCTGGTCAGACCCCACCTGGAATACTGTGTCCAATTCTGGGCACCACAGTTCAAGAAGGATACTGACAAGCTGGAACGTGTCCAGAAGAGGGCAACCAAAATGGTCAAAGGCTTGGAAACGATGCCTTATGAGGAACGGCTTAGGGAGCTGGGTATGTTTAGCCTGGAGAAGAGAAGGTTAAGGGGTGCTAAGATAGCCATGTTCAAATATATAAAAGGATGTCATATAGAGGAGGGAGAAAGGTTGTTTTCTGCTGCTCCAGAGAAGCGGACACGGAGCAATGGATTCAAACTACAAGAAAGAAGATTCCACCTAAACATTAGGAAGAACTTCCTGACAGTAAGAGCTGTTCGACAGTGGAATTTGCTGCCAAGGAGTGTGGTGGAGTCTCCTTCTTTGGAGGTCTTTAAGCAGAGGCTTGACAGCCACCTGTCAGGAATGCTTTGATGGTGTTTCCTGCTTGGCAGGGGTTGGGCTGGATGGCCCTTGTGGTCTCTTCCAACTCTATGATTCTATGATTCTATGACCTACTTCTGGGTTTGCAACGTTCTTAATCCAAGTTGTTCATAAACTACGCTGTTCTTAAACCAAGGTACCGCTGCAATTGCAACTGGCTATCCCAAGCGGGTGGCGCTGTGGGTTAAACCACTGAGCCTAGGGCTTGCCGATCAGAAGGTAGGCGGTTCGAATCCCCATGAGCTCCCGTTGTTCGGTCCCTGCTCCTGCCCACCTAGCAGTTTGAAAGCATGCAGTGAAAGTAGATAAATAGATACTGCTCCAGTGGGAAGGTTAATGGCGTTTCCGTGCGCTGTTGTGGTTTTGCCAGAAGCAGCTTATGTGAGCTATATCAGAGCCGGTTGGGTTAAGCAGCTCTGCTATGTGACGTGCTGTACACTGGGTGGGTCTACATACGGGTCTTTTGCTCTCTATGTGTAGGCACTTTCACTTTCTGTTCTGCATTGCCGGGAGTCCACCATGCCTTGGCGTTCTCCCGGGTCGTTCTGCTGTAGATAAATAAATGCTTCTAGATAAGAAAGAAAGAAGCTGGCTCCAGTGAGATTTATTACTGCAACTCCCTTACACACAGACCATCTTCCGCTGTGTGAGTGACTCTGAAATTCCTCTGCTAAAAGCCCATAAACTGGGAGGAGAACGTGGCACAGCTGGAAACGTGCTGGACGCCATTGCTGGTTCTGGAGAACCAACCCAAGTTTCTGGAAAGCTTAATATTAATATTACCTACAGCCTTGTATGCTAAAGCAGATCAATTAAAATAATAATAATAATAATAATAATAATAATAATAATAATAATAATAAATTTTATTTATACCCCGCCCTTCCCAGCCAAAACCGGGCTCAGGGCGGCTAACATCAATAAAATTACAATAAAGTATAAAAGAAAGAAAAAACATTAATTAAAATACAGATTAAAATTCAGTTTAAAATTTAAAATGCTGCTTCATTTATCGCCCATCAAAACTATAAGGGGAGGAAACATCAGACTAAGTCCAACCCGAAGGCCAGGCGGAACAGCTCTGTCTTGCAGGCCCTGCGGAAAGATGTCAAATCCCGCAGGGCCCTGGTCTCTTGTGACAGAGTGTTCCACCAAGTTGGGGCCAGTACTGAAAAGGTCCTGGCCCTGGTTGAGATCAGTCTAACAACCTTGTGGCTCGGGACCTCCAAAATGTTGTTATTTGTAGACCTTAAGGTCCTCTGCAGGGCATACCAGGAGAGGCGGTCCTGTAGGAACGAGGGTCCTAGGCCGCATAGGGCTTTAAAGGTCAAAACCAGCACCTTAAACCTGATCCTGTACTCCACCGGGAGCCAGTGCAGCTGGTAAAGCACTGGATGAATGTGGTCCCGCGGCAAGGACCCCGTAAGGAGCCTCGCCGCGGCATTCTGCACCCGCTGGAGTTTCTGGGTCAGCTTCAAGGGCAGCCCCGCGTAGAGCGAGTTACAATAATCAAGCTTGGAGGTGACCGTCGCATGGATCACTGTGGCCAGATCAGGGCGAGAAAGGTAAGGGACCAACTGCTTGATACGTCAAAGATGGAAAAATGCCACCTTTGCTGTGGCTGCAACCTGCGCCTCCATGGAAAGGGAGGCGTCACAGGTTACACCCAAACTCTTGACAGAAGGTGCTGGCACTAATTGAGCCCCCGCAAGAGATGGGAGTTGGCCCCCCAACCCCATGTCATCCCGACCCAGCCAGAGGACCTCTGTCTTCGAAGGATTTAACTTCAACCGGCTCCCACACATCCATCCAGCCACAGCTTCCAAACACCTGGTCAGTGTGTCTGGGACCGAGTCAGGGCGGCCGTCCATCAACAGATAAAGCTGTGTGTCATCAGCATATTGATGACAGCCCAGCCCAAAGCTCCGGACAATCTGGGCAAGGGGGCGCATAAAGATGTTAAAAAGCATCGGGGAAAGGATTGCGCCCTGCGGGACTCCACACACCAAGGAGTGCCGCGGCGACACCTCCTTCCCTAGCACCACTCTCTGTCCCTGACCTGAGATAAAGGAGCGCAGCCATTGTCGGACTGTGCCCTGAATCCCCACGTCGGCAAGGCGGTGGTCCAAAAGTTCATGATCGACCATGTCGAAGGCTGCTGACAAATCTAAAAGAATCAGCAGTCCCGACCCGCCTCGATCCAGCTGTCTACGGAGATCATCTGTTAGCGCAACCAAAGCCGTCTCGGTCCCATAACCAGGGCGAAAGCCGGACTGGAATGGATCCAGAGCCGATGTTTCCTCCAGAAATCTACCAAGCTGTTCAGCAACCGCTCTCTCAATTACTGTACCTTACCCAGGTACGGAAGATTTGAAACCGGGCGGTAATTGGATATATCTAAAGGATCTAGAGATGTTTTCTTTAAGAGTGGACGCACCACTGCTTCCTTCAACTCCCCTGGGAAAGTCCCCGTACCAAGGGACAAGTTGATAATACTGGACCCGAGGACAGTCGAGGGGCCTCCAGTTCTGTTAATGTATCCAAATTGGCAGGGAGGTCACGGTGGAGCAGCAAAACTTTCTCCGCAAAAAAGCTCGCAAATGCCTCACAGCAATGAGTCAAATTTGTATTTAAATTTGGCTGCTCCTCTAGGGTTGTTAGAGACCTAATTATTCTAAAAAGTTGCGCTGGGCGAGAGCTAGCGGATGCAATGGTAGCTGAGAAGTAAAACTTCTTTGCAGCTTTCACTGCCATCTCATAGGCTTTCATCAGCGTCCTATAAGATGCTCTTGAGGCTCCGTCGCGAGCACGCCGCCATACTCGCTCTAGCCGTCTGAGGTCCCGCTTCATTTTCCGGAGCTCCTCGGTAAACCAGGGAGTCCAGTTTCGGCGGGGTCGCAGAGGGCGCTTAGGTGCAATCTCATCAATGGCCGTCAAAAGTCGGTTGTTCCAGTCTTCAACAAGGTCATCTAATGAGTCGCCAGGGGGAGCAGGGTCCCGCAAAGCCTGACGGAATCTATCAGGATCCATCAGCCTTCGCGGGCGAGCCAAAATAGGCTCGCCACCCAAGCAGGGGAGGAGCGGGAAGTCAATCTCGGCTCTCAGAGCGTAGTGATCAGACCATGACACTTCCACAAAGGGGAGCATGATCACATCTATGCCAGCACCAAAGATCAAATCCAGCGTGTGGCCTGCTTGATGAGTGGGGCCCAAAACAAACTGGGAGAGCCCTAATGTCGCCATGGAAGACACCAGGTCCAGAGCCCGTGAGGAGGAGGTGGCATCAGCATGGATATTGAAGTCCCCCAAAACCAGTAGGTTAGGGAACTCCAAGGCCCAGCCTGCCACCACCTCCAGCAGGTCTGACAGGGTGGCTGCTGGTGCGCTAGGTGGTCGGTACACCAGCCAGACAGCCAAGCTCTCCTTGGTGCCCCACACTAGGCCAACACATTCAATGCCGGTGATTGATGGTGATGGCAGAGCCCTGAAAGAGAAATTGCCTTTCCTTGGTTCCATCTGGCTTTGTCCCTGCATTCCTACCTTTGGCCACAATGTCTTTGAATCATTAACCCTCATATCTCCTTGCCTGAGTTGCATTTGCCCCTGTCCCTATTGTGGGATGTTTACAACACAGTCAAAGCAATGATCCATGTTTGCTCTATAGGCACATGGAGCTCACAGAGTTTTCCTGTACGTTTGCTGGAGAGAACTCTGGCTGTGCCTTGGCAGAGGGAGGGCAGAGCCATATACATTAGGGTGGGTCATAAAAACAAAAATTTCGAAAATGTTTCCTCCCTTGATCTTATCTCAGGCGTATGGTATAAAAATAGTTAAATTTCAATTCTGGGACAAATCGGTTAATCTTTAGACCCTGCTCCTACAAATTGAAATTTTGCCTCCTCACGAGTGATCAAAATATAGGCATTTGACTCCTTTAATTCTCAGTATGTTAAATTGTGAACTAATAAACATAAATTGTAGGTTTTATGTAGAGCAATAAGAGTTGCATACTATTATTTTCTGCAATATTTATTTATTTAAGATAAAACGTTGATAATGTACATGAAAAACCAATGGTTTTGAAAAAATTATATGGAACAATTAAGCAAACGGTGTACTAAACATAAACAATACAACGCCACTCATAATAGTATGCAACTATTATTGCTCTACATAAAACCTACAATTTATGTTTATTAGTTAACAATTTAACATACTGAGAATTAAATGAGTCAAATTCCTATGTTTTTATCACTTGTGGGGAGGCAAAATTTCAATTTGTAGGAGCAGGGTCTAAAGATTAACCGATTTGTCCCAAATTTGAAATTTAACTATGTTTATACCATACACCTGAGATAAGATCAAGGGAGGAAACATTTTCAGGAAAAAAAATTGTTATGACCCACCCTAATATACATTGTCCTTACCTGCCTGGGAGCATCCTCTTTCTTCACTTACTCATTTGTGAGCTTTTTTTTTTTTTTTTTGGTTAATGACCAATATCAAGACAAAAAACACCAATTTAGCATCTTACTCTTCATCGCATCACCAAGGCAGAAATGTGAGAACAACGGCTCCATCTTAAGCTAGACTAAAGTATGTTTTTGTAATTGAATTGCTATTTTAAGCCTGCCTGAACAAAGCGCTGTATCTATTATTCTACAACAGAAACTCTGTGTGAGTAAATGTTATTTTTATCTTTACAAGACTGTTTTTGTGATTATTGTTTTAAAAGGTTGAGAAAAGGGGGAAATGCCAGGAGAATCCAGTCTGCCTTAAAGCATCCTGGATTACTTAAACCAAAAGGCTAAAACTAACCTATCTAAGCTTCCTTTTAAGTTGCAAAGGGCTGTACTCTGATGAACTCACAAACATGAAGAAGGAAGGATGATGTCTAATAAATATACCCTCTCCTAGCATCTATTCACATCCCAACACATATTTCCTCCTCCTCTTGCACTCATTTCCCATTGCTTTCCTAAACTTATTTGGCTGAAGAAGCCATAACATAAAAAGTCAGGGATTTTAAAGAGTGTCACTGGTGATCCCAGATCCCTCTGAGTGGAAATATCCCCAGGTGTGGGCTCAGCCTCCAGACTTGCTTCTCCCTAATGCTTCAGACTGGTAACTCACCATTTCATTTTTCATTTCATCTGACTGTTGAATTTGTCAATTCAACAGCTTATTACCGGTAATAAAAGGGATGATTATATCGATATCTGCTCTAAAATATGATGCATATCTCCACCTTCTGCTGGTCCTCAGCCCCTGCCTCCCCCAGGCCTCCTTTGTTATCTATTTCCACCCTTCTTTTTTTCTTAAGGCCGGTCACGTTCTCCCATTACCTTCTCAGCTCCCTGCACCTTATAATTCTATTTTCAGATCTCATCCATTAATGCCGATGATAGAGGGAAGTTTTGCAGTGCAAATCTGTGTCTACAGATGGAAAAGATTGGTCTATTGGTAAATGAATGAATGAATGAATGAATGAAACACATTAGAGGGACTTTAGGCAAAAATGCATGAAGGAACCATTCACCAAAGTCACAGATCTCTTCATCTATAACTTTCCCCTCCCTCTCAGCTTCATGATAGTACTTCTCTTGCCCAGATCAGCAAAACAGTTCAGGAGGAGAAAGCAGACAGATTCATGCAAACATGATGGGACATTATATAAATCAGTATTAATAGTGGCAAATTATGATAATTAAAAATGACAACTGTCTGGTCTGGCTTTCTGTTGTAATGACAGCATAAGTTCCCATAGAGTGTGGTCTTTAGACCATATTTTGGTTTGGGATGAGCACACTCAATGTGATTAATGTCTTGATCTTTAGTTAGCTGGGACCTTTGTTGCCTGCTTCCTAATTATGCAGCTTCCACTGCCCTAAAGCTCCTTCACATAGTCTTGCATCCACATCAGAAGTACCACCATGGTTTTCTGTGCCCAGTTCACAGCATATGGATTGGATCCTCTGCTGCCCTTGCAAAAGAAAAAACACATCTGCATACATTTTGTCACCTGCAAGTTCGTGCCCTCTTGTGCAGATGGAATCAAAGAGCCCATAAGTAAATCATGGACCACACACAAGTAAAAAGATGTTTGGCAGACAGGTGAAGCTTTCCCCACCATTGGATTCCCATAGTAGACTTATCCTGTTAAATTTCCACCCGTCACACAGCTGTAAAAGGCACAAGAGCTCCTGCTCCTGCCCCCCAATGCCCACCCTAAACCATGCAGGCCTGGTACAATAGTATTTTCAGTACCTCTTGGTGGTCCTCATCCATGTCCAGTCAAATCTCACATCAGATGGACACTCTGAATTCTCTGCACCTTGACAGGTGAATGACTGGTCAGAAGAGCTTCTGCTTTCCAAAAGTAAGTGTTATGTACTGAGCTGAATAGGATCCAGAATGCAGCCGTCTGATTGGTCCTAGAACAATAGGATTCAGAATGAAGCAGTCTGATTGGTCCTAGAACAATAGGATCCAGAATGCAGCAGTCTGATTGGTCCTAGAACAATAGGATACAGAATGCAGCAGTCTGAATGGTCCGCAGGAGCCACCCAATCCAGCTCCAGGTGGAAGTGAATCCACAACCGGATTGGCCTACAGGAGTATCCCGGAATTAGCCAATCATGTGGGTCCCATTGTGTAAATAATGTATTTATAGCAGACCTTTTGGTGGAACATCCATTCCTAGCTACTATGGTAGGAGCTGAATAAAGAGCATGAAATTCACACTTGACGCCGAGTATATTTCAGTAAGGATGCTACAAATTCTACTCATATCTTCCATTAGTGCTGCAAGTTCCTCTTACTTGCTCCAGCTAGCTCTACCCATAGAAGATCTTGCCCCCACATCGGCCCAGTCAGATAAATGGAACCTCTGTATTCAGAGGCAGTAGGTCTATGAACAAAGAAAAGAAGGGAACAAAGAAAAGAAGAACCCTGCTACCCTTGTGGTCTGCTTGTGACCTTACAGAGGCAAGAGACTGCTGGACTAGGTGAAAACAAGGGATTTGTCCAAGGCTACCAAGTGGTGGTTTCTGAGCCCAAGCATTCTACTCTGAAACCACCATCTTAATGGCAAAATAATAATAATAATAATAATAATAATAATAATAATAATAATAGGTAAAGGGACCCCTGACCATTAGATTCAGTCGCAGACGACTCTGGGGTTGCGGCGCTCATCTCGCTTTACTGGCCGACGGAGCCGCCGTTTGTCTGCAGACAGCTTCTAGGTCATGTGGCCAGCATGACAAAGCCACTTCTGATTAACTAGAGCAGCACACAGAAACGCCGTTTACCTTCCCACTGGAGCAGTACCTATTGATCTACTTGCACTTTGACATGCTTTCGAACTGCTAGATTGGCAGGAGCAGGGACCAAGCAACGGGAGCTCACCCCATCACGGGGATTCGAACTGCCGACCATCTGATCGGCAAGCCCTATGCTCTGTGGTTTAACTCACAGTGCCACCCACATCCCTTGTCAAAGTGGAAGGGGGCAGAAATCAGGCATGGGAAGAGTACAGGAAGAGTTTGAAGGAAGTGGATTCACACCAAGGTGGTGTAAAGATTAATTAGGCAGCAGTCAGGTAACTTTGCTGAGTATTCATATGGCCATCTGCCTTAATGAATTCATGATGCATGATGAATTTAGATTTAAATTACAGTGAATGGCAGATTAATTTGCATAAAGTTTCACTCATTGCTTGAAACTCTGCCAGCATTTAGAGTGGAATCTGAAACAAGGGGGTTTGGTGGGTTGAGCGTGCAGAACCTGATAGCATTTTTCTTTTCTTCTTTCTTTTTCACTCCCCTCCCTCTTTTTCCAGTTTGGAAAGTAGCCAGTCTGAGACATAAATTGCTGAACTCAGCGCACACTTTAAAAAAAATTCTTGAAGTATTTCCATCCCAGACTGAAAGTTAGACATATTTTAAATCTCTACAGGCATCTTGCTCTTCGGATCTTGAAGTGTGCTGATGGTGCATGTAGCTCTTTTGTCTGACCTAGTATGACTTCTGCAGAGCCACTTGACATTGATGTTTGGGAGTCTGGCCTTTAGGCCCCACATCCTTGATTTCAGGTGCTTAATAGGTTAGTGAGAGTGTTATTGTGGTTTGGAGACAGGCAAACCCTCTCCACAACCACAGATGTAGCTTCCCATACAATCGGAATGCTCCACGCAAACATCACTTGAATATTTTATTTGCATATTTCTTCCCAAAGAGCAAAATGAGCACCATGCAATTTGGGCACCTACTTTGTGAGTAGCACCCACATTATCTGTAGTGTAATCTGTGTTGCAGGGAAAGGGTGTGCATTTGCTACATGAAAATTTTTGCTGGCCCATAAAGGCAGGAAACAGGTATAACAATTTTTGAACACTAGAGCTAGTCTGGAAATGATATCACCAATAATAATAATAATAATAATAATTTATTATTTATACCCCGCCCATCTGGCTGGGTTTCCCCAGCCACTCTGGGCGGCTTTCAACAGAGCATTAAAATACAATAATCTATAAAACATTAAAAGCCTCCCTAAACAGGGCTGCCTTCAGATGTCTTCTAAAGGTCTGGTAGTTGTTGTTTTCATGTTCAATATCATTTTCTTTATGGGGGTAATATCCAAAAAACTATTCTGCAAGTCTGATTCAGTTTGAATCAAGCTGGCTGTGAAGGTGCCATTTGCCCATCTACCAAATGTGGAGAAATGGGGATACTCAGGAGAGCCTCTCACAACCCCTTCCTTGCCCAACTGCTGCACGGCAGCCCTGCCAGTTGGGTCTTGCCACTCTAGCCTTAAGACTTCCAACAGCACGGAACTCAAAGCAATTAAGGCATGTGGGGATTCCCAGATCCTGAGGGTAGCAAGCACATACTGCCTCTACTACTCCAACACTGAAACTTTATCCTCTATAATAATTCCCTATGTCCCTGCGTCCGCCGTCCGTGTGTCAGTGGAAATTTCCACTGCGCATGTCCGAGACAGACGCAGGGATTGGAGCGGGCGGAGAGGGGGCGTGTCCGACAGGCAGCGGCGGTGCACGCGCGTTGTCAGTTGCGCCAGCACCGCTGCCTCGCACACATGTCGCCTTGGGCTCTGCTGCCTCCGCTGCTTCCTTCGGCTTCTCTGTCCTCGGCGGCGGCGGCAGCAGCTACATGCCCGCCCGCCTGCTTCTCCCTCCCTCCCTCACTCCTCGGTCTCTCCCAGCGTCTGTTTTTACAAAACAGACTTGGAGCGCAGAGGCAGGCGGGCGGGCGCGCGGCGAGGAGGAGGAGGGGGCGCTTCGACTCCGGCGCCCGCCCAGGAAGGCTCGCCCTGCCTCCGGCGGAGGAGGCGAGCGGCGCCCTAGCTGCCCCGACGCAGAGGAAACGGGGGACGCGGCGGAGGCTTCGCGTTCCCTGGAAGCGGCCAGAGCGCCAGCCGAATCGGCGGCGCGGCTGCAAAGCGGGGGGAGCTGCCTGGAGCGCAAGTGCCCAACAGAGCCCGGCTGCGCTGAAGGCGGGGCGTGCGGGGCGGGGTGGAGGCTGCCAGGACGGGCGCACAGCTCTCGCCCGCCGGCCTCCTGCGTCCTTCGCCGCCTCCGCCTCCTCCTCCTCCCACCACACCATCGCCGAGGCACGCCACGCCTGCCACCTCGCCGCCGTCGGAAGGAGCAGAGCAGCCCGGAATGAGAGCGCCCGCGCATCGGCCCGGGTTGCGGCGGCGGGTGGAAAGGGGAAGGGACGGCCGAGGAGGAGCAGGAGGAGGCGGCGGCAGCGCAGCCGGTCCTAGCGCGCTTCCTTCCTTCCCCACCGCGAGCTGAGCACCGAGCTCGCGCCCGCAAAGGGGCAGCTCCTGCTGCCGCCTATGAAGTCTCCCCGCCGGTGGCCCCAGTCATCGTGGCGCAGGGGCGGCCCCGGGGCGCCGAGCAGCTTCCCCTGCATGGGGCGAACGCCGACTCGCGGGTGCGGCGGCGGCGGGAGGAGCGGCGGCGGCCGGCGCTCTCGGGCGGAGGTGGGATGCGGGGGCCCCGCCCCCTGCCCACCTCGCGCTGCCGCCTGGTCGCCGGGGATGTGGGGGAGGTTTGTGTGTGTGTGTGAGGGAGAGAGAGAGAGAGGTGTGGGGGGGGAGGGAGAGAGAGGCGAGCTGTGTGTGGAGGGGGGGTGGGTGTGGGGAGGGAGGGAGGGAGAGGCGAACTGTGTGTGGAGGTGGGGGAGATGGGTGGGGGGAGGGGGAGGGAGGCGAGCTGTGTGTGGAGGGGGGTGGGTGTGGGGGGGAGGGAGGGAGAGACGAACTGTGTGTGGAGGTGGGGGAGATGGGTGGGGGGAGGGGGAGGGAGGCGAGCTGTGTGTGGAGGGGGGTGGGTGTGGGGGGGAGGGAGGGAGAGACGAACTGTGTGTGGAGGTGGGGGAGATGGGTGTGTGTGTGGGAGGGGGAGGGAGAGGGAGAGGGAGGCGAACTGTTTGTGGAGGTGTGGGAAGTGGGGGTGGGTGGGGGTTTGACCGCGTGTTAACATGTTTCAACACATATCTAGCGCCCATTATCTCAACGGGCTTAATTTACTAGTTAGAAATAAAAAGTAAGGAGGAAGCGGACCACAGGCAAACCAGAGCATTGCAACTCTAAAACTAGACTAATCCCGGCCTATCCATATAATATTCCTAGTTTATTTACACATAGTTGGAAGAGGTCAAGTAGGCCATGAGGAGAATCAGCTTCCAGTTGGTGAGACATGGAACAAAGCTCTAGGAGTAGCTCAGCCTTGAGAGGCTCCCTCCCCTGTCATTGGAGGGCATGTCCTGTGGCTCTTTCTGACCAATGAGAGCCAGAGTCAGTTTGTCATCTTGGCTTAGAGCAGCAGTGCGGCCATGAGACCTGGGACCTGTGCCACACCAATGATGTCACCAATATACCTTTCCCCCAATACCTACAGCAAGTTTGTCATTGTTTTGAGAATGTTTCTGTTTTCACACACACACCAAAGAAAGACTGAACACCCAAATGAATAAATGCATGTGCTACCTGGGCAGGGGGCAGGGGAGGGAAGGATAGACTCTTTGAAGAATTTGGGGAGGAGCAAGACTGGCAGTGAACCAGTGTTTGACTAACTAGTATGTCTATGATGCAAGCTGTGAAATGAGGTTAACACTGCAGAAGAAGAACTGTTTGCAATTGTACTGTGGGTGATAGTGAATGCTAGTCATGTCGGAGTGTTGTGGGCTTCAAGGAGTTAACACTCTGTGCTAAGTGGAAATACTGACTCAGCATCATGTGATAAGTCACCATCAGGAGACATGGGCAGACCCTCCAAGTGTCCCTATTTTCCAGGGACGTCCCAGTTTTTGATTTGATGTCCTGGAATGTCCCGCTTTTCCTTAGGATGTCCCTTTTTTCATTGGAGACAAGTTGGAGAGTATGGAGTTATCCGACCGCCAAGCCATCTGAAGGCAGCCCTATATAGGGAAGTTATTATTATTATTATTATTATTATTATTATTATTATTATTATTATTATGTTTTTATATATGTTGGAAGCTGTCCAAAGTGGGTTATAAATAGTAAAATTATCAGTATGGAATGGGATGCCCCTATTTTCATTGAACTTTTGGAGGGTATGCATGGGGTAATTGGTCTATAACTAGCTAGTATAAAGAGGAATGGTTGACTTCACACTGGACATGATTTTCATCACTCGACAGCTTCAAGAAAAATGCAGAGAGCAAAACCAACCCCTGTATATGGCGTTTATTGACCTGACTAAGACTTTCGACACTGTAAATCGTAATGCCCTGTGGACTGTCCTTCTGAAAATCAGCTGCCCAGATAAATTTGTGAACATCCTTCAGCTCCTCCACGATAATATGACAGCAACAATCGCAGATAACAATAGCTCTCAAAATGAACCATTCACAGTGGGATCAGGTGTTAAACAGGGTAGCGTTATTGCCCCAACTCTATTCATTATTTTCATTGCCATGATCCTATACTTTGTCAAAGGGAAACTCCCCTCTGGAATAGAAATCATATATTGAACAGATGGAAAGCTCTTTAATCTGAACAGGGTGAAAGCAAAGAGTAAGGTTACTGTAACTTCCGTCACAGAGCTTCAGTATGCTGATGACAACGTAGTGTGCTCACTCAGAGGATGACCTCCAAACCATCCTAAGTATCTTTGCAGAAGCTTACGAAAAGCTTGGCCTGTCGCTCAACATCCAAACAAACCAAAGTGCTGCACCAACAAGCACAAAACAACCCCTCTGCAGCGCCACAAATCCAACTCAATGGTGTACCATTGGAAAATGTCAATCACTTCTCCTACCTGGGCAGTTATCTTTCCACAAGGGCCGACATTGATGCCGAAATCCAGCATCGCCTGAGCTCTGTGAGTGCGGCTTTCTCCCGATTGAAGTGCAGAGTGTTTGAGGACCGGGACATTTGCAGGGAAACCAAAATGCTTGTTTACAAAGCTATTGTACCACCAACCTTACTGTATGCTTGTGAAACATGGACCACTTATAAACGCCATCTCCAACTCCTCGAAAGATTCCATCAATGGTGTCTCCGAAAATTTTTACACATCACTTGGGAAGAAAGGCGAACTAATATCAGTGTACTCAAAGGAGCAAAGATCACCAGTGTTGAAGCAATGATTCTTCAACATCAACTTTGTTGGACTGGTCATGTTGTGCAGATGCCTGATGATCATCTTCCAAAGCAACTACTCTATTCCGAACTTAAAAATGGAAAGCGTAATGCTGGTGGTCAACAAAAGAGGTTTAAAGAATGTCTCAAGGCAAATCTAAAAAAATTTAGTATAAACACTGACAACTGGGAAACACTGGCCTGCGAGCGCTCCAGTTGAAGAACAGCCTTTACCAAAGGTGTCATGGGCTTTGAAGACACTCGAACTCAGGATGCAAGGAAGAAACGTGCTAAGAGGAAGGCATGCTTGGTCAACTCCTGCCCGGAAACCAATGTCCCCACTGTGGAAGGATGTGTGGATCCAGAATTGGCCTCCACAGTCACTTCCGGACTCATTGTTAAAACCGTGTTTATGGAAGACAATCTTACTCAGCTATGGTAAAGGTAAAGGTAAAGGGACCCCTGACCATTAGATCCAGTCGTGTCTGACTCTGGGGTTGCGGCGCTCATCTCACTTTATTGGCTGAGAGCCGGTGTACAGTTTCCGGGTCATGTGGCCAGCATGACAAAGCCGCTTCTGGCGAACCAGAGCAGCACACGGAAACGCCGTTTACCTTCCCACCGGAGCGGTACCTATTTATCTACTTGCACTTTGACGTGCTTTCGAACTGCTAGGTTGGCAGGAGCTGGGACCGAGCAACGGGAGCTCACCCCGTCGCAGGGATTCGAACCACCGATCTTCTGATCAGCAAGCCCTAGGCCAGCAAGCCCTAGCCCACAGCGCCACCTGGGTCACCACTCAGTGTATGCTGATTTGTGGGTATAAGAAGACTGCTTTATGATGATGCAGGACTGCAACTGGAAGAAAGCAGTAATTAAAATACAGCTTGACTCCTGAGTGCTTTATGTGGGCTTTTGGACATTGCAACAAGTTGTGCTCAGAGTAGACCTCTTGAAATCACAGGATTTTCAGTGTTCTTCAAGGCCATAACAAAGTGGTGAGCTTAAATGATTTCTTGGGGGGGGGGGTCAGCCTTTTCTTCTGTCACAATGCCCTGATTGGCCATTTGCAGCCATCTGCCTTTTTCATTTCTGCCTTGACAAGCTGGAACATGTCCAGAAGAAGGCAACCAAAATGGTCAAAGGCTTGGAAACGATGCCTTATGAGGAACGGCTTAGGGAGCTGGGTATGTTTAGCCTGGAGAAGAGAAGGTTAAGGGGTGATATGATAGCCATGTTCAAATATAAAAAAGGATGTCATATAGAGGAGGGAGGAAGGTTGTTTTCTGCTGCTCCAGAGAAGCGGACATGGAGCAATGGATTCAAACTACAAGAAAGAAGATTCCACCTAAACATTAGGAAGAACTTCCTGACAGTAAGAGCTGTTCGACAGTGGAATTTGCTGCCAAGGAGTGTGGTGGAGTCTCCTTCTTTGGAGGTCTTTAAGCAGAGACTTGACAGCCACCTGTCAGGAATGCTTTGATGGTGTTCCTGCTTGGCAGGGGGTTAGACTGGATGGCCCTTGTGGTCTCTTCCAACTCTAGGATTCTATGATTCATTATTATTCCTTAATGTTCCTCATCTCTTTCTTCTACAAACCCAACAGTGACTATCGATTTTTATGAAAAAATTATGAAAAAGTGGTTTTTTCATTGTTTATGCTATATATGGCTAGAACAACTGTTTGTTCAGACCATAACACTGTGTATACTTTGCTTTCCCCCCTCTAAGCCCAAAAACTCATGTTATATTCCTCTCATTTTCTTCCAAATAATGTGCATTTGTTCTCTCTGCAAATTCGCCGGTGATGAAGGGCTCTCTTATGCATGCTTCACCGATCTAAGTAGAATAAACTGGTCTGCTCTGATTTATTGCGACACTTTTTAACAACACCCACTAATTTCTTTCTCTTACGAAGCTGAAAGCACTTTATTATATAGGACAAGAGAGAACTTTAAGGAAGGGCAAACACCACCAAAAGGAAGAGAGAGGGCTGGTTTGCTCCAGGATCACACTTGCCAACAAGTGTTAATTTGCTCATTTCTGGATTTGTCTCTGGGAGTTTTCCTTCCAACTTTGATGACAGAAGATTTGACAGATGTGAAAAAGTAAACATGTTTTCCAGCAGTTGTGGCCTCTTCGTGGAGCAAGGGAGGTGTGATTGAATGAGTGTGTGATAAGTCCCTGATGGGGGAGGGAGTCAGTCAATATTGCCAGCAGTCTGCGACCAAAAGGACTTAAATCCATGAACATCCATTTGACTACACTGAGGCAAATGCATGCATGGAATAATTCACGTTTGGCTGTTGTGAACATACATGATATAAGAGGGTTGGGGTGTGTGGCTGGGAAGAGAGGACAGAGAACAAGAGCTGATGCAAAAAGGACCTGGTCTGCACATGCAGAAGGATGATGGTGATAATTAATAATAATAATAATAATAATAATAATAATAATAATAATAATAATAATAATAATATATTATTTATACCCTGCCCATCTGGCTGGGTTTCCCCAGCCAATCTGGGCAGCAACCAACAGAATATTAAAATACAATATATTAAACATCAAAAGCTTCCCTAAACAGGGCTGCATCCAGATGCCTTCTAAAAGTCTGGTAGTTGTTTTTCTCTTTGACATCTGGTGGGAGGACGTTCCATAGGGCGGGCGCCACTACCGAGAAGGCCCTCTGCCTGGTTTCCTGTAACTTGGCTTCTCTCAGTGAGGGAACTGCCAGAAGGCCCTCGCCGCTGGACCTCGGTGTCCGGGCAGAACGATGGGGGTGGAGACGCTCCTTCAGGTATACTGGGCTGAGGACGTTTAGGGCTTTAAAGGTCAGCACCAACACTTTGAATTGTGCCTGGAAACATACTGGGAGCCAATGTAGGCGGTCAAATGCTGAGGTGGTAGAAAATACTGTTCACTTTCAGGAGGCAAATGGGAGCTGCCATTTTTGAAGGTTTTTATTTCCAGTTTCAGGTATGTTTTGTTAGTTTATATAGAGTAATATTTTTAAAATGCCATTACCCACCAGTAGTCTGAATAGTGCAGGGGAAGCGGGTGGCGCTGTGGTCTAAACCACTGAGCCTCTTGGGCTTGCCAATCAGAAGGTGGGCGGTTCGAATCTGCACAATGGGGTGAACTCCCCATTGCTTTGTCCCTGCTCCTGCCAACCTAGCAGTTTGAAAGCACACCAGTGCAAGTAGATAAATTGGTACCACTGTGGTGGGAAGGTAAACAGTGGTTCCATGCGCTCTGGCACTCGTCATCGTGTCCCATTGCTCCAGAAGCAGTTCAGTCATGCTGGCCACATGACCTGGAAAGCTGTCTGCGGACAAATGCCAGTTTCCTTGGTCTGAAAAGCAAGATGAGCAAGATAGTTGCCTTATGGGGACGTAACAGTCCAGGTATCCTTTACCTTTACCTTTTACCTGAATAGTGCAATCCATTCTACCACTGCCAGCTCCTTCTCATGCATGTGTTGACCAGCCTAGGTGAGTGCCTAGGTGTTGCCACCTGCTCTGCCATTGGTGAATGATAAACTAAGGGCTCTGCAAAGCTCCCCTTCCCCTGAATAATGTTGCTAATCTTCTTATAACTCATTTTTATTCCTTCAGAATGCCTTGTTAGTCTCTCCAGAGCAGGAATCTCCAAATTCACATTGAACTGTCACTTGAAGCAAAAATTGGAAAATGCACTTGTACAGATTTAAGCATTGATTTAAGCATTGCACACCCACACCCAAAGCACATTCACTTAGAAGTAAGTCTGACTGTGTTGTCAGTGGGGCTCCAAGATAATTATGCATAGCATTTTCTTGGTGTCAGCCCCATTGGGATTTGCTCTTGAGGAAAGAGATCTAGATTTAACTTAGACCCATTTCAGTCTAGGCATAGCTCTGGCCTTTCCAGGCCTTTCTCAGGTCTGTGTCTGAGTGGATTTTTGCTGTTGTCCCAGCGCTTTTCCTGGTAAAACCCACATTCTACTGCTGCAATGGAACCAACAGCAATGGAGGCAAGGATTGCCGTTTGCTCTGATTCAGTGGTAAAACATGGGTTTACTGTGCCTAAAAATGTGACACAAAAGGAAGTGTGGATGAGCCCCTGGTTTGGGGACTGAATTGGCCTTGGTCACCCTGATGGATGATCTTTATCCAAAGGGGGAGTTTGATCCCAGTACGCTCCCAGTACGTTTCCGAGCACAATTCAAAGTGTTGGTGCTGACCTTTAAAGCCCTAAACGGCCTCGGTCCTGTATACCTGAAGGAGCGTCTCCACCCCCACCGTTCGGCCCGGACACTGAGGTCCAGCGCCGAGGGCCTTCTGGCGGTTCCCTCACTCCGAGAAACGAAGCTACAGGGAACCAGGCAGAGGGCCTTTTCGGTGGTGGCGCCCGCCCTGTGGAACGCCCTCCCATCAGAGGTCAAAGCAATAAACAACCACATGACCTTTAGAAAACACCTGAAGGGAAGCTTTTAATCTGTGATATTTTAATGTTTTGTTTTTTAATATTTGCTGGAAGCTGCCCAGGGTGGCTGGGGAGACCCGGCCAGGTGGGCGGGGTACAAATAATAAATTATTATTATTATTATTATTATTATTATTATCCTATTAGTCTTACCCTATCTCTTAGCAATATTTGATACCGACATCAAACATAGTATCTTCCTGGACTGCATCTGCAAGATGGGAACTGTGAGAAGAAGAAGAAGAAGAAGAAGAAGAAGAAGAAGAAGAAGAAGAAGAAGAAGAAGAAGAAGAAGAAGAAGAGTTTGGATTTGATATCCCGCTTTATCACTACCCGAAGGAGTCTCAAAGCGGCTCACATTCTCCTTTCCCTTCCTCCCCCACAACAAACACTCTGTGAGGTGAGTGGGGCTGACAGACTTCAGAGAAGTGTGACTAGCCCAAGGTCACCCAGCAGCTGCATGTGGAGGAGCGGAGACGCGAACCCGGTTCCCCAGATTACAAGTCTACCACTCTTAGCAGTTCTTTTCCTGCCTGCAGGGTCTGTTTCAGAGAGCAGCATTAGCAGACTGCTTGTCATCCTCTGGGCAAGTATGCTGTGGTAACATCTTACCCTCCATGCTGTTTATCATGAATATGAAGCTGTAAGGTAAAGATAAGGTAAAGGTAAAGGACCCCTGGATGGTTAAATCCAGTCAAAGGCGACTATGGGGTTGCAGCGCTTATCTCTGCTTTCAGGCTGAGGGAGCCACCGTTTGTCCACAGACAGCTTTCCGGGTCATGTGGCCAGCAGGACTAAACCACTACTGGTGCACAGAGGATCGTGACAAGTGCCAAAGCACATGGAAATGCCATTTACCTTCCTGCTGCAGTGGCACCTATTTATCTACTTGCACGGGTGTGCTTTCGAACTGCTAGGTTGGTAGGAGCTGGGACAGAGCAACGGGATCCCATCACAAGGATTCGAACTGCCCACCTTCTGATTGGCAAGCCCAAGAGGCTTGGTGGTTTAGACCACAGCGCCACCTGCATTCCTCTGCAACAACTGTGTCAGGTGTGGCAGTGCAAGCCCAGAGGATGCAGTTGTGGGCTGGATGGAAGACAACTGTGGCTGAATCCCTGGGAAGATGCATGCCCTGCAGTTGAGTCGCTCTGCTGTTCAGCATGTGTAATTCCATCCATCTGTTCTGGATGGGGTTACACCCTTTAAAGGAACAGGGAACTAGTTTGGGAGTCTTCCTTAATTCATCCTTGCCACTTGAGGTTCCTTGGCAGGGATACTTGGCTGCAAATGTACCAGATAATGAGGTGAGCAAGAGGTAGAGATCTAGTAGGGACAGTGGACTGAGGAAACGGCCACAGCTCTTTTGTGATTTGGACAGGTCAAATTTCCAGGGCTGGTTTAAACTTTTTGTGTGCTCTGATTGGCTTTTGCTGCCATGGAAAGCTTTCATATGTGGCTTCTGGGAGTGGGAGTTGGGTGGGGGTGGATGCAGGCACTTGGGATAGATGCAGCAGTAGGTGACTTGGGCTCCCCTGTGTGACCAGTGACATCACCCTTCCACCCAGTTCCTTTGTTATGGGCAGCAGCAGCTGGATTTAGGAAGCTGCCCACTGTGCTGCTCCCAAGGGTTACCCAAGAGATGAAGTCCTAGTCTGGTCCGTGGTCCGCAGGTTCAGGGTAGAGACAGTCCAAAGTAGCCGAAGCTGGGAGCAGGGCAGGGCATCAGGTGAGATCAGGTACGCAGGCAGGAAACCAGGGCAGGTCAGGAACACAGGCAGGAAAGCAAGGTAGGTCAAAGGCAGGACCAGGATCTAGCAACCAACAATGTTGCTCCCGCAACTTGGGGCTGGGGCTGGGGCTGGGGCTGGCCGGCTTTTATCTGCCCTGAGGCATAGGGCAGCCCTGATCCTCTGGTGACTCGCCTCTCCTGGCCTGGAGGTGAACACTCCTCCTGCGGGAACTTAGTTCCCTTCACCTCTCTGCCCTGGGCCTCTGCAGCTCAGGAGAGGCTGGAGGGTTACCGGACCCAGAGGCAACCTCAGCTTCCCCTGGCAGGGCTGATAGTGGAGCACCTGCAGGCAATGGGTCCTCCATCCCATCAGGGGCCAGAGCAGACTCAGCAGATGCCTGCACCTGAGGATCCAGCACAGGTAAGGACCCTTCAGACTCAAGTCCTAGCCCCGGCTCTGCTGGTTCTGGAGGTGGGGAATCCTGTACAGGCTGGAATCCCTCAGGTTTAGCATCTGAGTCTGAATCCCAGGCCATCACACCCGCTGTTTTGTAACATTGCTCCCAAGCATTGTGTGAAAGTTAAAATGGCAGGCAACGTCTCAGACTCAGATCTCCAATGGCATTTTGCTGCACGTTCCTCTAAACTGGAGCCAGCAGGGTCTGCTTTAGAAGGCTGGAGAAATATCATCAAAAGAACAATGGCAAGAGAAGCTGATGAACTATGCAGAGTTAGCAAAGTTAACAGATAAACTGTGTGAAAAATACAACAGTGACTTTGAAAAAGAATGGGAACCTTTTACATCATATTTGCAGAAACAATAAAAAATATAGAGTCATTGGCAGGGTTTAAATAAACATTTGCAATTTTATTTATATATATAAAAAAGAAACCTAATAGTATGACAATATAGAAGTATATATAAACAGCAGAATGTAATATGAGATGCAATATGAGATGAGATGTAATAAACCAGGGATGGAAGTTGAGGGAAGTCAGCAGGGAAGGGGGAAATTGAAATTTGTATGTAATGTAATGATTATAGATATTGTTAAAAAAAAACCCCAATAAAAATGAATAAAAAGAAAAGAAAAGAAAGAAAATGACCCTTATACACAGTGGTCTTCTTTGCATAATGTATTTTCATAAGAACTGGGATTTTTTTCTGCTCAGAAGTTTGGACCATTTGGTTCTACTAACAAGCACTTTTGAGCAAAGTTCTCCAAGGTATAAAAGTGGTTGTTTAAATTCATCATAAATGTAAAGAAAATAGAGGTCAAGGTGAAACAAGACTGCATCTCGCAATGCATGGCATTGACTCCTTAATCCCACACTATGCATCACAGTTTGGTGATAAGATCTGAAGAGGGAGCACTGTATACTCTTTGGAAGTCACTTGCATATTCTTTGTGTGTTGAGTAGCAAGGCAGCCAGACTGGCAGAGATTGAATTACAAATTAAGAAATCAGCAAAGAGATTGCACAAAATATGTGACATAAACATGTCTCCCAATGCTTATGTATTTATTTATGCACTTAAGTTTTTTGTATTCTCTCATGTGTACTAAACTACTGCATCCTATATAATAATCTTGCTGTGTCCCTGCGTCCACTTTCTGTGTGTCACGGAAGTGTGCTACTGCGCATGTCCGGGACCCACAGGGACGCAGGGATTGGAGCGGACGGAGAGGGGGGCGAGTCTGCGAGGCAGCGGCGGCGCACGCGCGTTGCCAGTTGCGCCAGCGCCACTGCCTCGCACGGAGCTCGCGCCACTCTCCTCTCCTCAGGGCCCTGGGCATCGCAGGTCCCGGAGGCCGCGGCTGTTTTGGCCGCCTGCGCCGCTTCCACCCGGATGAGGCGCCTCCGCGGCGATCGGCAGCGGGGACCGTCGGGGCCGGCGGCGGCTGCGGCTCAGCCCGCGTAGGGGTCTTCGAAGTCCTTCTCCCGCTGCAGCCGGTAGGCTGCGAGGAGGTCGGGCTGCTCCGGGCCCGCCACGTAATCCGGCTGCGGCTGCGGTGGCGCCGGCTTGGCGCTGCGGAAAAGCCCTCCTTTCCCGCCGCGCTGCTCCCCGAGACGCATCGGGCCTTTGGGGCACAAGCTTGGCTACGGGGCCTCCCTCAATCCCTTTTTGCAAGCTCGCCTTGCAAGTGTGTGCGTGGGAGGGAGAGAAGGAGGCTGAGCGGAGCTCCGGAGAGCAGCTCTCAGCCCCCGCCCAGGCGAGCCCCGCGGTGTCTCCTCGGGAGTAGAGCCGCGACAGAAGCAGGAGAGCCAGGATCGGGGCTGCGACCATCGCTCAGCAGCAGCAGCGGAGGAGGAAGACTGAGCAGAGGGGCGACAATGCCGCGTGCTCTCCTCTCCCTCAGCCCGTCCTTCCTTTTCTTTCTTCCTCCTCCTCCCCTCTTCGCTCTCCGCCGCTCCGTCGCCTGCCGCCCGTGTCCTCCCTTTCCTTCCCCCTCCCGTGCCTGCCTGCCGGTCTGCCTTTCTTGCTCCCCCCCCCCGTCTCGGAGAGTAGCAGCAGCTTGCTCCCCCCCCCGTCTCGGAGAGAAGCAGCAGCTGTGTGTGTGAGAGAGAGAGACGCCCGTTTTTGTAACGGGCTTAATTTACTAGTTAGAAATGAAAGCCAGAGGAAGAAATGAAAAAGAGAGAGATGAATCCATACCAAAATGGGTTGTGTTAAAATTCTCTGCAACTGCTCCACAGTTTAAAGGGTTGGGGTGAATATTTGGGTGCTTGACTACATGAGCAGCCCCACTGTAATGGATGCAAAAAGAACTGAGGTAAACGCACTCCACTTCAAGTGGGACCCCCACCTCAATCATGCTAGTACCAAAGCAGTTTTGGAGCCTGTCATTGTGAGGAAAATAGGAAAATAATTTTAAAAAACACTACTGTTATGTTACGGGAAATCCAGGTGTGAGACTGCTCAGGCACCTGGCACGTCAGGCAGAGCCTGCGGGTCCTCACGGAAGAGAGGAAGGAGACAAGCCACCAACCGGAGCAAAGGCGTTGATCAACGTTTATTATGCAACAGGTTCAAGCAAAGATTGAACCCCGAAGATGGGGTGACAAGAACTTTTAAAACTTCCCTCATTCTCCCAGAACACAGTTCGTTAAGCATCATCACTACTTCACTGTTACATGGGTAAAACGTCACAAAGGGGGAGGGTTACACAGAATTAACATAGAGGAAATGAAATGCAAATGTACGATAAGTATCGGGAGGAACATCTTGAGTGTCCATCAGGGCAAAACAATGAAACCTTGTTTGCATAGTCTGCCACCTGGATGGGGTCCAGAGGAAGCATTTAACCAGTGATTGCTCCTTGGGGTCCCTTCCTGTGTGTACGTGGTCTCCCACCTGAGGGATCATGGCGGAAACCCTTTCTGTGTGTACGTGGTCTCCCGCTTGGGAATCATGGCGGGGACCGAGTGGGTTTCGAGTCCCTGGTCTACTGAGTAAAATGGCGGTGGAATGGAAGGCTCCTATATTTGATATGAATGTGAATTCCCCAACCTTCTCCCCTTTGACGTGACCATTCAATATGACCAGGTCCAGCTTGTTAGACAAGTGCAATAGGCACATGCCTGCATAGTTGCAACCCATATCTTTTGATATGGTATAGAATGAGCTTCCTCTAGGATGGGTGGTGATTCGTGGAAATGTGCATATAAGGCATTGTCAGACTGGTCCAGTGCCTGTTGTGGGAAAGGAACAGGGCTTTCAGGTCAGGCGAGGTGCAGCTCTACAGTGCAGCAAGAGCAAACCTGAAGAGAGGTATTCGACGGGCAAAGCTGGATTACAAGTAGAGGATTGAGGATAACCTCAGTAGTAACAACACGAGGCAGGTGTGGCAGGGGATTCAGCACATTACCAACTACAAACCAAAGCTTGGTGCTGTCGACAGTGACCCATTGCTGGCGGAGGAGCTTAATCTCTTCTTTGCTCGCTTTGAGAGGGGGCCACCGGAGACGGCTGTATTACAGCCACCAGCCCATAATGCCCCCTCATTCACTGTAGAGGAGCATGAGGTGAGACAGGTATTGAGGATGGTGAATCCGAGGAAGGCTGCTGGACCTGATGGTATCACAGGAAGGGTGTTGAGGGGCTGTGCGGATCAGCTGGCGAGGGTCTTCACTAAGATCTTCAACAAGTCTCTACACCAGTCTATTGTCCCACCCTGCCTGAAGTCGTCACCTATTGTTCCCCTGCCTAAAAAATCCACAATTAGTAGTTTGAATGACTACAGACCAGTTGCACTGACTCCTATTATCACGAAGTGTTTTGAGAAACTGGTACACAGTCACATTATTTCCTGTCTTCCATCGACCTTTGACAACTACCAGTTTGCATACAGGGCAAACAGATCCATGGAAGATGCCATCACTACCACTCTCCATGCTGCTCTGTCCCATCTAGAGCAGCCGGGGAGTTATGCGAGGCTGCTGTTCGTGGATTTCAGCTCTGCTTTCAACACAATCCTCCCCCATAGACTGGTGTCCAAGCTAGAGGCGATTGGACTTTCTAACTCCATTTGTTTCTGGGTTTTGAACTTTCTGTCAGATCGTTCTCAGAGGGTTAGAGTAGGGTCACATATGTCCACAGCCTTTAGCCTTAACACCGGCTCACCACAGGGTTGCGTGTTGAGTCCCCTGCTCCATACCCTCTATACGTATGGCTGTACAGCCATCTATTCCAGCAACAAAATCATCAAGTTTGCTGATGACACTACTGTGGTGGGGCTCATTTCAGGAGGGGATGAGTCCGCCTATAGGGATGAGGTGAAGCAGTTCTGTGCTTGGTGTAGAGATAACAATCTGACTCTTAATACTGCCAAGACCAAGGAACTGGTGGTGGATTATAGGGGGGAAAGGTGGATATTCAGCCCCTGTATATCGGTGGGGACCAGGTGGAGAGGGTGGCTGTGTTCAAGTTTTTGGGAGTGATTATAGAGCAGGGTATGACTTGGAGCGCAAATACTACTGCTCTGGTAAAGAAGGCCCAGCAGAGAATTTATTTCCTCAGACTTTTAAAGAAGAACAATCTGAGTGAGAGACTGCTGGTGTCCTTCTACCGAGGCTCCATAGAGAGCATTCTTATATACTGTATTTGTGCTTGGTTCTCCAGCCAGGGAGAAGAAGATACTTCAGAAGGTCATAACCACAGCCCAAAATATTATTGGTCATCCTCTCCCATCTCTGAAAGAACTACCGTATACAGTTCCCATTGCCTTAAAAAGGTTAACAATATTTTAAAGGATCCATCTCACCCAGGATATAGTCTCTTTGCACCACTGCCTTCAGGTAGAAGATATAGAACAATTAGATCAAGAACAAATAGATTGAAGAACAGTTTCTACCCAAGAGCTATAACCATCTTAAATGCTATAACCAGATAATATGACCTTGGAGAGCTGTGATGGGTGTATGTGTGTGTGTGTGTGTGTGTGTGTGCGCGCGCGTGTGTGTGGCTTTTTTTGGTCTGTGTGTGTTTTGTGCTGTTTTTTTTCTTTTTCTTTCTGGTTTTTATGGGATGGCATGCAATCTCGTTGCACTTGTATAGCGTTGTGCTTGTACTTGTGTAATGACAATAAATAAATTATCTTATCTTAAGTCACCTGCCACTATCACTGAGGCGACAGGGAATTGATTCATCAGTTTGTCAATGTACGATTCCAGCCTGGACCAGATGTTTTTTATCAACTTTGAGGGGGAAGATACACATTAATCAGTAACAGGCTATAGCATCTACATCTCACTAGCAGGGCTATGGCCAGGTGGTTCAGTGGCTCCAACTTTACTAGGGTCACCTTCAGCCTTGTTGATACTAAAATACCTAGGCCACGTTTAACTCACCCCCCTTTGTTGCTTGGTGATTCTGAGAGGCAGAATGAGGAAAAACCGTTGACATATATTTCACTTGTACTCCATGTCTCCTGTAAAAATACGATGTCATAACCTTGAATAAATTTAACAAAGGATGGGTCAGATGCCTTTTCAGGCCAGCCTGCAATATTCCATGTTAGAAGGCTAAAATTGGCTTTGGCTTTTGTGGGATTAATGCAAGCCGTACCTACAAAGTACAGTCTGCTCTGTCCTGTCTTCACACACCATGGAAGCATGGGGTGGGAGGACCTGACAATGCAGATGGAGTACCATAGCAACATTGCTTGAGAGCGGCTAGGCAGAATGACTGCATGACCCCAAGTCCGTGTTCTCATGACTTGCGCATACCTCTCCCATGAGCACTATGTCTCCCAAGTCCGCATCCCTCAACACAATAACTACAAAGGTTCACTCCACAGTTTAATGTATAAACCATGATGGATACATGTCATGAATACACAAGGGTGTGCAAACCATGCTGGACTATGATAGATAGATGTGTGACGTAGATCAGAGCAATAAGCAAACCATGCTGACTATGATAGATAGATGTGTGACGTAGATCAGAGCACATGTGAGCACTGATGCATTCTGCTTTTACCATTGGGCACTGCTAGATGAGGCTAGATGGGCAGACAATAATGATTGGCTGTGATTAGCTGATGCCTGTGATTGGTTGTTGTATCTATGCATGTGTATTATATTCCAATAAATATGAGGTGATCGAGAGTATCCATTGCTCTCATCCCACGACTGATTGCATCTGGCAATGGTCTGTCTCGTTCCTTTCATGAGAGCCCACCACTTGCGGCGCAGTCTCTGCTTTTCTACCTCATCTGGCTGTCACAGTCTCATCTGTCACAGCCTTCGCTGCTACCTTAACCCTGAGGCTGCTGCTACAGGCTTTGCTGAAGTCTAGTCTGTCAGTTGTCTTCCAAATAACTTTTGGAGTTTGCCATTTTTTGTGGCAACTGGCTGTCATTTATTCTGGTGGTATCCTTACACGGGGAGTCACCCAGGTGTTCAATGATTTCGGACGGTGGTTAGTAGTCATAGGGCCTTTGTTTTGCGAGGCCTCCTCCAGAGGGTGTTCTGTCTGCTTGAAACCTAGTTCCTCCTCATCTAGATATCTCATTTTAGTCCAAAAGCCCGGCAAGATCTCCTTGGGGGTGGTTTTCCTTTTAGGGGGCGATATACAGCCCTCCCTTATGTGTTGTGCTTTCATAATTAAAGGCAGGTTTATCTCTGCCTTTACCTGGAGGTTATGTGGCCGACAGTCTGCTGAATTATATTCCCATGTATGAGTCATTTTGGAGGAGTTCTTTTTAAAAATAAATAAATCATATTTATTGAATTTTACACATAAAAAGTATAAAAAACAAAACAAACAAACAATACATAACACAAAACAAACAAACAATACAATACTACAAATATCCACATACCATATTCTTCTTTCCTTAACATTTTAGTTTGACTTCCTCCTGTCTTTCCCTCTGCATTTCAATATATATACTTATTCTCTTTAGCAATTTCCTCTCATCGTCTTATACTATATTCCTAGTGTTCTATTCTATATTACTGTCTTAATTCTAGTTCCTTATCTTAACTCAATATTGTCTTATCAAACCTTCTCACTTATATCATTTAATTTAATTCTATCTTAAGCTTATCTATTCATAAATCATATTTTCTCTTAATCATTCTAGATTCTAATCTGTAAATTACTATTCCTTCGACATTATTTTATCTCTAAACTTTGCATTAATTTTTAAGATATTCTCTAAATTTCTTCCATTCTTTTTCCACCGCTTCTTCCCTCTGGTCACGGAGTCTCGCAGTCAGCTCGGCAAGTTCCATATACAGGTAGTCCATCATATTCATCTGCCATTCTTCCATGGTTGATAAGTCCTTTGTCTTCCAATATTTTGCAATCAATATTCTTGCTGCTGTTGTGGCATACATAAAAAAGGTATGCTACCCTGCCTGTCAGTGCTGGGAAGGACTGCACCCCCTGAAGGCCATCTTCCATCTTAGGCCCGGGGGCAGGCCCCATACTCACCACCACAGCTATAAGGCCGCAAGGAGGCCTTGGGTGTGTGGGATAAATGTCTAGTCGGATGTGGGAATTTCTTTAATTTTGTTATATGTGTGTAACTTTTACTGTTTTTTGGTGTTTTTATTGTTTTATGTTTGTTTGTTTGTTTGATTTGTATTGGGTTTTAATTTGATTTTAAGGGGAGGGGTCAGGGCTGCCTAGGAATGGGTCCCAGCCAATAAAATGGCTGGAGCAGATTCCACAGGGGGGGGCTACACTGGGACAACCGATCCCAGTGATCACGGGCAGGAGGAGGAGTTACGCTAAGACCAGACCACGTCATTACCGAGGAGGCAGGCTTAGTCGTTGTTTGAGGACTATCCCTATCTCCGGGTCTGGCCCTGACCGGACGGATACTGGAATCAACAAGGGATACCCACATGACCTGAAAGTGTTGCTGTGTAATGCCAGGTCAATTATAAACAAAACAACTGCCATCCACGATCTGATTGTGGATGGAGGATTTGACCTGGCATGTGTGACAGAGACCTGGTTGGATGAGGCAGATGGGCCAGTCCTTGCCGCTGCTTGTCCACCAGGTTTCTCTTACGCACAGCAGCCCAGGCCATCTGGGCGGGGAGGGGGGGGTTGCAGTGATTTTTAGGAAGTCATTAGTTTGCACCGGGCGTCCAATTGGAAAGACCGAGTTTTCTGAGTGCATGTTCTGGAAGTTGGGCAATAGGGGCAGTACAGGATTCCTTTTGGTGTACCGACCTCCCCGCTGCACCAAGGATTCCCTGCCCGAGCTGCTTCAGGTCGTGGCGGATGTTCTCCTGGAGACACCTAGTTTGGTTGTCCTAGGGGATTTTAACATCCATGCCGACACGACCTTAAAAGGAGCCGCTCGGGACTTTGTGGAAAGCATGGCCTCCATGGGGCTGTCCCTGAATAAGTTTGGCCCAACTCATAGCCGTGGACATGCCTTAGACCTGGTGTTTACCTCTATGGATGTTGGTGATCTGACACTAAGTAAAAGTGAAACAAAAGAAGTGCCATGGTCAGATCACTTCCTGGTGCAACTGAACTTCTCCGCGACCCTTCCCCTCTGCAGGGAGGTGGGACCAATTCGGATGGTCCGCCCCCGCTACTTAATGGATCCAATTGGCTTCCAGAGAGTGGTAGGGGATGTTTTATCCCATGTTGATGGCCTTTCAGCTAATTCCCTGGTGACCCGCTGGAATGTGGAGTTAACCAGGGCTATTGACTGTCTGGCTCCGAAGCGCCCTCTCCGATTGCATGGAGCCCGGGCAGCTCCGTGGTTCTCCCCAGAGCTGAGGGCGATGAAACAGTCGCTGAGACGGCTAGAGCGCCGGTGGCGGAAAACTCATTCTGAATCAGACCGGACACGAGCTAGAGCTCAACTTCGAGCCTACCAAGTGGCAATGGCGACGGCGAAGAGGACCTTCTTCACCGTTTCTATCGCATCTGCAGAAAACAGCAGCAGGAGACTCTTCCAGGTGGTTCGCAATCTAGCAGAACCACCTCCGTCATCGGGGTCTGGTGGGGACCCCAAGATCTCCTGCAATGCTTTTGCTAAGTTTTTTGCAGATAAAGTCGCTCAGATTCGGAAGGAGGTAGACTCCACCGTGGGAGGAGAGCCGGGGCGGGAGAGTGCTAGAGCTCTGTCTAGTCATGTTTCATGGGATCAATTCCAATCTGTTACCTCTGAGGATGTGGACAGGCTGCTTGGACGAGTGAAACCGACCACCTGTCTTCTTGATCCTTGCCCATCCTGGCTAATAAAAGCTAGCCGGGAAGGGCTGGGCGATGGGCTCCGCGGGGTGGTGAATGCTTCCCTCTGTGAGGGAGTCTTCCCAGACCCGCTGAAAGAGGCGATCATTAAACCGCTTCTTAAAAAACCATCTTTAGACCCGGCCATTATGGCCAACTATCGCCCAGTCTCAAATCTACCATTCTTGGGCAAGGTGATTGAGCGGGTGGTTGCTGAACAACTCCAAGCACGCCTGGAGGATGCGGACCATTTGGATCCCTTCCAATCGGGATTCAGGCCTCATCATGCGACTGAAACTGCCTTGGTCGCGCTGGTCGATGATCTCCAGCGGGCTAGGGACAAAGGTGAGAGCTGTTTCCTAGTTCTGCTGGACCTCTCAGCGGCCTTTGACACCATCGACCATAACATCCTTCTGGACCGTCTAGAGGGGTTGGGAGCTGGGGGCACTGTTATACAGTGGTTCCGCTCCTTCCTCCTGGGCCCTGTTCAGAAAGTGGTGGTGGGGGATGAGTGTTCAGACCCCTGGGCTCTCATTTGTGGGGTGCCTCAGGGTTCCGTCCTCTCCCCCATGCTTTTTAATATCTATATGAAGCCGCTGGGAAAGATAATCAGAGCGTTTGGGTTGGGTGTTCATCAGTATGCGGATGATACCCAGCTCTACCTCTCTTTCAAATCAGAACCAGTGAAGGCAATGAAGGTCCTATGTGAGTGCCTGGAGGCGGTTGGAGGATGGATGGCGGCTAACAGATTGAGGTTGAATCCTGACAAGACAGAAGTACTGTTTTTGGGGGACAGGGGGCAGACGGGTGTGGGAGACTCCCTGGTCCTGAATGGCAGAACTGTGCCCCTGAAGGACCAGGTACGCAGCCTGGGAGTCATTTTAGACTCACAGCTGTCCATGGAAGTGCAGATTAATTCTGTGTCCAGGGCAGCTGTCTACCAACTCCATCTGGTGCGCAGGCTGAGACCCTACCTGTCCGCAGACTGTCTCGCCAGAGTGGTGCATGCTCTGGTTATCTCCCGCTTGGACCACTGCAATGCGCTCTACGTGGGGCTACCTTTGAAGGTGACCCGGAAACTGCAATTGATCCAGAATGCGGCAGCTAGACTGGTGACTGGGAGTGGCCGCCATGACCACATAACACCGGTCCTGAGAGATCTACATTGGCTCCCAGTACGTTTCCGAGCACAATTCAAAGTGTTGGTGCTGACCTTTAAAGCCCTAAACGGCCTCGGTCCTGTATACCTGAAGGAGCGTCTCCACCCCCACCGTTCAGCCCGGACACTGAGATCCAGCGCCGAGGGCCTTCTGGTGGTTCCCTCACTGCGAGAAGCAAAGCTACAGGGAACCAGGCAGAGGGCCTTCTCGGTAGTGGCGCCCGCCCTGTGGAACGCCCTCCCTTCAGAGGTCAAAACGATCAACAACTACATGACCTTTAGAAAACACCTGAAGGCAGCCCTGTTTAGGGAAGATTTTAATCTGTAATATTTTAATGTATTTTAGTGTTTGTTGGAGGCCGCCCAGAGTGGCTGGGGGGACCTGGTCAGATGGGCGGGGTACAAATAATAAATTATTATTATATTATTATTATCTTCCTTAGGTAATTCCTGGTTGACCATTCCAAGTAAGAAGGCTTCTGGTTTTTTAACAAACGTGTTTTTCAACACTCTTTTCATTTCATTATATATAATTTCCCAGAAGACCTTCATTCTTGGGCAGGTCCACCACATATGGTAAAATGTTCCTTCAACATTCTCACACTTCCAACATTTGTTATCCTGCAAATGATAGATTTTAGCAAGTTTGACTGGGGTCAGGTACCATCTGTATATCATTTTCATAATGTTTTCTCTTAACAAATTACAAGCAGTAAATTTTATCCCTTTCCTCCACAGTCTTTCCCAGTCAACCATCATGATGTTATGTCCTACATCTTTAGCCCAGTCTATCATTGCAGATTTAACAAGTTCATCTTGTGTATGCCATTCTAGCAGCAAATTATACATTCTAGACAAGTTTTTCTTTTTCGGTTCTAGTAATTCCGTTTCCAGTTTCAACTTTTCCAGCTGAAAGCCTACTTTTTTGTCCATTTTATATGTTTCATTAATTTGGTGGTAATGTAACCAATCCCTCACCTCCCCCTTTATTTGTTCATAGGGTTTCAACCTGACACTTTCTCCTTCTTGTATTAAGATATCACAATACTTTGGCCATTTGCCTTCTGTATTTACCTTTTTGTGAGCCTTAGCCTCTAATGGTGAAATCCATCTGGGTGTTTTCCTTTCTAACAAATCCTTATATTTCATCCAGACTCTATACAATGCCTTTCTAATTATGTGTTTTAAAACCTTTGTGGGCCTTAACTTTGTCATACCATAAATATGCATGCCACCCAAAAACATTGTCATATCCTTCCAGGTCTAATACATCCGTATTCTCTAACATGAACCAATCTTTCAGCCAGCAGAAGGCCACCGCCTCAAAACAGATACTCAGTTCTGGCAGGGAAAATCCCCCTCTTTTCTTATCATCTGTTAAAATCTTAAATTTAATTCTAGGTTTTTTTCCCCTGCCAGACAAATCTCGATATATCCTTCTGCCACTTCTTGAATGGTTCCATTTTATCCATAATCGGTAGCACCTGGAACAAAAATAACAATTTAGGCAGCACATTCATCTTAATAACTGCTATTCGGCCCAACAAAGATAATTTCAAATTATTCCAGATCTCTAGATCTTTCTTAACTTGATTCCACACTTTTTCATAATTGTCTTTGAACAGATTCTGGTTTTTAGAAGTCATATTAACACCCAGATACTTGACTTTTTTTTGCAAATTTAAGGCCTGTTTCCATCTCTATCCTGTCTTTCTCCTCTGGTGTCAGGTTTTTCCCTGGAACTTTGGTCTTGGCTTTGTTCAGTTTAAATCCTGCTACCTGTCCAAAGTCTTGCATAGTCTCCAGTGCCTTCACTGCACTGGATTCAGGTTCTTGTAGGGTTAGTACCAAGTCATCTGCAAAGGCTTTTAACTTATAGTCTTTGGCCCCCTCCTTTTATCTCTTTGTTCTTCCTTATCATGTTCAACAGGACCTCCAGGACCGTTATAAAAAGTAATGGGGATAGTGGGCACCCTTGTCTCATTCCCTTCTCAATTTTTATGTTCTCTGACACCACATTATTTACTATTATTTTTGCTTTTTGTTCTGTATATATTGCTTCCAGTCCGTTCATAAAACCCCCTCCCACCTCCATTGTTTCCAAATTTCCTTTCATAAATCTCCAAGAAATGTTGTCAAAGGCCTTCTCCGCATCCACGAACATCAAAATCGCTTTACAGTCCCTCTTCTGTTCCAGCCTTTCCAGGATATCCACAATGTTTCTTATATTCCCATTTAATTGTCTTTCCGGTAAAAATCCGGCCTGGTCCTTGTGGATAACCTCCTTCAGCACTTTCTTAAGTCTGTTGGCCATAATATTTGCAAAAATTTTGTAATCCACATTTAGGAGGGAGATTGGTCTATAATTTCTCATTTGACTCCGATCTACGTCTGGTTTAGGTATCAGAGTAATATATGCTTCTTTCCAAGATTCAGGTGCCTTGCTTCCCCTTAAGATGTTGTTGCATACTTCCATCATTGGTTGAATCATCCAGTCTTTCAAAGTTTTGTAGTATTTTGCTGTAAGTCCATCTGGTCCTGGAGCCTTTTCAAGTTTCATGTTGTCTATTGCTGTTTCTACTTCCATTCTTGTAATTGGGTGGTTGAGTGGGCCTTTCAAGTTTTCTGGGATTTTCTGCAAACCATTTTTCTTTAAGAATTGCTCTATCTTATCTTTGTCTTTGATATTCTCTTTGTACAACTGTTTATAAAAATTTTCAAAATTCTTTCTGATTTCTGCAGGGTTCTCTATATTTTTACCTTCCACCATAATATTTGTTATGGTATTTAATTTCTGCCTTTGTTTTAATTGCCATGCCAGCAGCTTCCCACATTTATTTGCTGATTCGAATGTCTTCTGCTTGAGCATTTTGATTTTCCATTCGATTTCCTGGTTAGTCAATTGGGAAAATTCCACCTGTAATTGTTTAATTTCCTTTTGTAGTTTCCCATCCTTAGGATTTGCTCTCAGCTTCTTCTCCTTTTCCTTAAGCTGCTGTAAGATGTTGTCCTTTTTCCTGTTCTGGTGTTTCCTTCTTGTTGCCTTTTGTTGTATTAGGAACCCTTTCATCACTGCTTTGCTAGTGCCCCAGATAACTCTTTTTTCCACTGTAGTATTTAGATTGATTTCAAAAAAGTCTTTTAAAGTCCTCTGGGCCTTCTCACAGATTGTCCCATTCCTAAACAACGAATCGTCCATTCTCCATCTATAGGAACCCTGCACTGTCAATCTTAAGTCCAGTTGTACTGCGTTGTGATCTGAGCATGTTCTTGGGTGGATTTCTGCCTTGAGTATCCTGGGGGTCAACTCCCTGGATACCCATATCTGATCGATTCTACTCCAGGCTTTTGTAGCTTCAGAATGAAAAGTTGCTTCTGTATCCATTGGATTTTTTAATCTCCATGAATCAATTAAGTCCAGGTTATCTGTCATATCAAAAAAAGTCTTTGGTAGTCTCCCATCATTTGTGAACTTAGTCCTTTGCGATCTGTCCATCAATGTAGAGGCTACAGCATTAAAATCTCCCAGGAGCACCAATTTGTAATCCAAATAATCCAGAAGCTTGTCATGGATCTCCTTGTAGAAATCCACTTTTCCATCATTAGGTGCGTAAAGTCCCAGTATTAAAAATTTTTCACCTTGCACTGTAATTTGAATTGCAACAAATCTTCCTTCCTCATCTTTGAACTTCAATTTTGGGTTGTATTTTTCCTTGGCGTAGATTACAACTCCTCTTTTCTTCACTTTAGCTGATGAAATAAATTCTTGTCCCAATTTCTTGTTCTCTAGCACTCTTCTATGAACTCTAACCACATGAGTTTCCTGTAAACAAATCAAATCCAAATTTTGTTTTTTTAAGGTGTGAAATACCTGGTTTCTCTGGGCCTTAATGTTCAAGCCTCAAACATTCCATGTTAAGATTCTTAGCGCCATTTTCTTTATTCCTCTTCTCCTCCTTCTGCTCCCTGAGGTTGTGGTATTGAAGGTAATGCCTCTGCAAACTCTGCAAAGTTTTTGTCCAGAAATTTACTCTTGTCTTCTAATGATTTGATTCTTATTTTCTTCTCCTTGTACTTGAAGGAGAGGCCTTGTGGGAACTCCCACCTAAAGTTGATCCTTTTTTTGTTCAGAGCTTTTGTCAAATTCAAATAGTTGCTTCTCAAATCCAGAAAGTATTTGGGGATGTCTTTGAAGAGAATCACTCGTTGCTGGTTGGCTTGCAAGTTGTTGCCGTAGTGAAGGTTCAAGATTTCGTCTCTCTATTCCTTATTTTGGAATTCTATCAGGCAGTCGTTTGTTATTTTGGGATCTTTTTTACCTCTTGCTCCAAATCTATATGCCTTCACTATTGTTTTACTCAGCTCCTCTTTGTCCAGGCCCCAATGTTCTGCGAACACCTGTACCAGGTACTCTTTAAGGTCCCCTTTTTCTTCTTCTGGTAAAGCTCTTATTCTCAGATTCGCCTCTCTCTGCTTCATTTGCAGAAAAGCAATTGCAACCTGCGTAACTCTATGTTCTTTGTTGTGCGTTTCTTCCAAGGTGTGCACCTGTGTTTGAACCTTAGAAATTGTACTTTAGTATCTTCCAAATCCTGCTTCAAATTTCCAATCTCATCCATTTTTTTGTTTATTCCTTCTATTTTCTTATTCATAGTATCCAAAGCTTCATTTTGATCTTTTCTCATAAATTCTATAGATTGAAGTAATTGGGTCATAACTGATGAGTCTAATTGTTGAGAATCTCTCCTCTTTTCCTCTTTTTTGTCTTGTGATCTTGTTGACACTCCTTTGCCAGTGCCAGACATCTGTAACCACCTTGAAGGTCACTCTAGATAAGGGTCTTTCCCTACCAGGAGCAGTCTGCTGGAGATTTAAATATGCTTATTGTAGTTCCCAGTGCCTCAGAGCCAGCAAACAAAATAGCCTTTCTTTAACAGTCAATGGAGTTGCAATTTTAGCCAAGTCTCTTAAAGAAGTTAGAATGTTGCCTTCGCAATAAGTTACTTATCCCTTTTTTGTATCTAATGGGACTTAGTAGCAGTTTTAAAAAGATCAAACAGTCTCAAGCGGAAACGAAAGTATCCGAATGCCAGAGTCTCTGTCCTTTTACCCCCGCTCTGACCCAGAGTCTCCTTAATCCAGAGGGTGGCAGTGGGTTTTAGAGTTTATAACTTTGTCTTGCAGGGTAAATCAGTTCTATTTCTCCCCCCCTTCGCCCTGCCCGAGTCCGGGGGGGTGGGCTGTCAGAATGAAGAAGTTTAAAACTTCTAAAGTCTTTCCTTTATTTACAGCTACATGTCTTGCTATCTTGCATGCAGCGGGGAGAGACGGACCTCCTTTTTAGATCTCTCCCGTGTTCCTGATTAATTTCCAAATTCTTTCCTAATCAAAATGTCTTTTTACTCACGGTTCCGATGATTTTTTTGCAGTTTAAAGGAGTAATCCAGCGCTCAAAGCAGCCTGCTACGCAGCTTCGCTGAAACGGGAAGTCGCTGTGTCCACAGTGCTCCGACCTCAACCCTGGCACCCTTCGGCGACCCTTTTTAGGAGGTCGTCCGAGCACCCGCCGGATCGCCAAGCCTTCAGGCCGCCGTGCCTGAAGTTTTTTCGGGGGTCCGTTGTGCGGTAATGGCACCCCCACTCCGTTTTCAGCCGGTCCCCTTCGCAGTGCGAGGGAGACCCAGCCGGCTGAGATGGCGCTAGACCGGAAGTCTCCATTTTGGAGGAGATCTGGCCCTTTTTTAGGTCATCCTTGTTGGTATCTTTATATGCGTCTTTCCCAGCCAGTCTGTGTCTTAATGTTTCCAATCTTTCTAAAATTTCATCTTGGATTGAGGACGGGAATGACCAGAATTGACTTATTAGAGTGTTTTCTTCTATAGAGAAATTGTCCTTTCGCTTGCTCACAGGGCATTGCAAGTCATGTAAGGGTGTGCATTTCCTTTTTAATTTTGGGGTCTCTTGTTTATGATGATCAGGCCAGACCTTTTGGGGTGAGTTCTCCTTTTTGGATGGAACGGAAGGAATCTCCTTTTTGGATGGAACTTTTACAGTTATCATAATGCCATTATACAAATCTATGATGTGACTGCATTTGGAATACTGCGGACAGTTCTTGCCTCCTCATCTCCAGAGGAATATTTCAGGATTGGAAATGGTCCACAAAAGGGTAACCAAATGATCTAAGGGATGGAGCAACTTCCCTGTGAGGAAAAGGGTGTAGCATTTGGGACTTTTTAATTTGGAAGAAAGTAAGTGATTGCGTGATAGTTTATAAAATTGCACATGGCATGGAGAAGGTGGATATGGACCCCACCCACCCACAACACAAGAACTTGTGGGCTTCTAATGAAACTGAATATTGGAAGATCCAGGACAGAAGAAGCAAGGACATCTTTATGTCCTTTATCTTGCTAAACTATGGGACTGGCTCCTACAGGAGGTTGAGAGAGCCACCACCTTGGAAAGATTTAAAAGAGGACTAGACCAATTGATTGAAGATCAGGCTATTGATGGCTCCCAGCCCTGGTGTCTTGTGTTCTGCTTCCACTGTCGGGAGCAACAAGCCTCTAAATGCCAGTTGCTGGGAATCCCAAGTGGGGGAAGAGTGTTGTGCTTGTGTCTTTGCAGGCTTCCCATAAACACCTGGTTGTCCTCTGTGAGAACAGAGTGCTGGACTAGATGGGTCTTTGGCCTGATCCAGCGGGGCTCTTTGTATGTCTGGGCCCCAGCAAGTAACCAACTCTGGCAACCTTTTCCAGAAGTCAAGGGGTTCATTTTCTTGCTAATGAATCTGTGTTACCACATTCACCTAAGACCAGTTAAATGTTTATCACATCTAACTCTCTTCTCTGTGCTTTGCCCAGGGGTATAGCAAGATGGGGGGCTTCCCTGGAGATGCAGCCAATCTCTCATGAAAGAGGGATGTGTCTGCACTCTGACAGCCAGAGTGCTGGGAGGCAGAGGGTTGGTAGCTCAGCACATGACTGGGGAGCGGGTGAAGTGGGATGACTCACAGCCCAGGAAGCCCTTTCTGAAGAGCTCTTGAATGCAGACCCTTCAGTTGCACCCCCACCTCTCCACATTGAAAGCAAAGTACCCTGCATTTACTTTTACTCCGAGAAGGGGGGATTGGAAAGAGCAAGAAAAGGAACAGAGAAAGCGTATGTCAGGAGGGACAAAACCCCAGCTATCAATCAGCAGGGGAGCTAGGCAGAAGCAGTGTGTGTTACGTATTACAGAGCTCAAAAGTTCCCTTTTCCTATTCAGATATTATTAATGCAATGGGAAAGAGCCATTTCACAAGCTTTCCTCCCCATATAAGCTACAGCATGAAAGAAACTTCAGGCAGCCTCCTACCCCCCACCCCCATACAATCTTAATTGTGTATCTTGTCACTGCAAACCTTTGAGACCTGTGATTATTCCAGCCAATTTGAAATGATTCCTGCCAGAGGTTTGCTGAGCTGTCTCAGGGGCTTTAGAAAACACCAGACACTAAATACCATATTTATGATGTGCATTTAGCCTTTTAAAGGCACTGTTCAAAAGCTCCATAGAGGAAGGTTCAAGAGGGCTATTCATTTTTGGAAAAAGTCTTGGGATTAAGTCCCCTTTCCCCAAGAAAGGGCCTTTAAATTCTTCCTAGAAAATAATAATAAGCATTAACACAACACTTTTGTCGAATGCTTCTTTCTTTCCTCAGAAACAGGCCAAGCCCTACCAAGGTTGCTTCAATTTTAGTAAAGGTCCATTTAGTTTACCTGAACAGTTTTGGATTCAGATACAAAATGTGCTCTGAATCTACAGATTCTTATGAATGTGAACTAGAACATCTGAAGTCAAGAAAGTTGTTGAAGCAACAGGTATGCTAATACAGTGGTACCTCTGGTTAAGTACTTAATTTGTTCCGGAGGTCCGTTCTTAACCTGAAACTGTTCTTAACCTGAAGCACCACTTTAGCTAATGGGGCCTCCAGCTGCCGCTGCGCCACCGCTGCCCGATTTCTGTTCTCATCCTGAAGCAAAATTCTTAACCTGAAGCATTATTTCTGGGTTAGCAGAGTTCTTAACCTGAAGCGTATGTAACCTGAAGCATATGTAAGCTGAGGTACCACTGTATGCACCTTCTGATTGGTTGGTGTTGTCAAATAATGAAGCAACATGATGCCTTTCTGCATATTACTTAGCCTAAGAACAGCCCCCAAACAGGGTAAACAGAATGGGAAATTTGCATTGTATCAAGTCTGACTGATTTTCATATTACTGGGATTAGTAATTACGAGGATTCCAGTAAGTTTCATTTCTTGCCTATGTAGTCAGGCAAATATTTCCAATGACTATGATGAGCTTTCTGTAGTTTGCTGCAGACAAAGATGAGGGTAGGAACCAGGGCCGGATTTAGGTTTGATGAGGCCCTAAGCTACTGAAGGTAATGGGGCCCTTTCTATGTCCAGCTGTCCTTTGTCAACAACAAATTGTCTGTTTTTTTGTGTTGAATAGGTATCGAAAGCTAATAGGTATCTAAAGCTATTTGCACATAACAAATAGGAGCCCACACAACACATCACACTGTTGCTGTATGTAGGTTTTATTTTATTTGTTTTTTATCTTATATTTTGGAAATGTACATCCAGGTGTTTTTTTCCTTTAAATTTTTTTGGGGGCCCCAGGAGAGTGGGGCCCTAAGCTATAGCTTGTTTAGCTTATATGTAAATCTGGCACTAGTAGGAACACAGGCTGTTTCATCAGAAGCCATGAAGGGAATGGCTCTGCTTAGAAGACTAAGGCTGCTCCTTCCACAGACATTTAGTTATTGATGCTCCTACTCCATGACAGAAGAAGTCCCACTTGGTACAGAGGTGCTGAGGCTGCCTGGATTCCTTTTCTGGTTAGCATAAAAGGGAAGGAATAAATCATCTACCAATGATAAGAGGATGTGGTCATGCCGGGAGAACCCTGTGTAATTGGTTTCTCAGCTTGACTGCGTGGTGCTGCAGTTCAGGAGTCTTCGTTGCTATGTTAATTGCCGTGGGTTTGTGCAGTGCTGCTTTTGTTAAGACCGCTCCTCCTTGCCAGAGGGGAGGAGTTGCGGGCGGGATCCGTTCCCGCGCTTGCCTTAGCCCCTCCTGCCTGCCGCCCCAAGCCCTATAGCCAGCCAATAGGGCTGGCTGGGGGGCAGGGTCTGGCTGCATTCAAGCAGCCGGCGGCACAATTTTTCTCCATTTTGCTCCCTCCTCGCATCGGATTTGGATCGTCTGGATCGTCCCTTTTCCTTTTTGGCTTCCTTTAAAGATTTTTAGCTTTAGAGCTCTGAAATCGTTCCTTCTAGGTGTTAGTCCTCCTTTAAACAACCACGTGCTACCTTTTACTACATCAGAAGAACAGCTGTTCAGCCCAGGAGTGGAGATTTGAGATAATGCTGAGGTTTGGAGGCTGATTGTGGGGAGGGGGGGCGGACACAGAGACCGCTTCCAGGAAAATCATAAATCGTGTGGTTTCCCGCAAATTGCATTATTTGAATGGCCGTGTGATTGAGCACCCTGACATCTGTTGATGATGGTGTTCATCTTTCCGATCAAGGAAATGACTTGTGGTTGGCAGACATCACAAAGTGCATTACGGATTGGTTGCAGCTATGAGGGTATTGACGGCGAGCCTCTTTGAGCTCGGGTGGCGGTTAGGCATTGGAATATTCGATAGGTGATGTAATATGTGTTGTGTGTTGGAGGTCAGGTTGCAGCCATCACCTACCTCCTAGGGGTATCCCTTTAAAGGGATCCGGCGGTCGTGGATCCTGTCCGATGCCCTGCTAGTGGGCCAGGAAGAGGCGGAGGCTGGACGTGGCACCACTGCCGAAGCCTCCGCAGGCCGCTTTAAGTGAGAGCAAGCGACTTCCGGCGAGGCAAGATGGCACACAGCACGGATCCGTGGAGCGCCTGAAGACGGCCAGAGCCATCGGAGCTGCCTAACCTGCTTCTGTGCCTCCAGGAGCGCCGTCGCCACCGCCGCACGGGTGCAGGGGGCTACTGGAGGTAGCAACCGGGGAGCCACCAGCCCCCCCCAGCACACCCACGAGACCGAGGATACCCGGCCAAAGGCTGGGCGGAGCCCTGAAGCCCCGAGACAGAGGCCTCGGACGGCTCGTCTTGCGGAGCGCCAGCACTCCGGAGGCCAGAGAAGAACACCCTGAGCCGCTGCCACCGCCACCACCCCCGAGGAGAGAAGGTGGAGAAGGCCCCCTTTTACACCCCCGCCGGCTCCCCCCCACTGCCCCAAGGAGAAGGGGACCTCCGGGGGGGAGCCTCAGCCGCCATGGAGCGCGACAGGCTGCTGTGCAGCGAGACGGGAGGCTCTCCCCAGAGGCATCTTAGGCCGCCTCTTCTCAGGCTGCGGAGGCGCCCCAAGAGCACCCTTGTGCGCCAACAGGCCAAGCCGAGAGCCCTTCGGGGCGGTGGCCGCCGGGGAAAAGCCAGCGCGGGATGGGCGGGATCACGCAGGGAGAGCTGCTGCTTGCCGGAGCTAGCCAGCACCCGGCCGGATGGTGCCCACGCTGGCCTGGCGGCCGAGAGGTGGCCCGCGAGCCTTGACCTCGCTTCCAGCCATCTCGATCTGCAAACGCCGCCAACGTGCCCTCGCCAGCCGCGCTACGAAGCACCTCCCTGGTCGGGCATGCCGTGCGGCTCCCGGCTTCTTTCCCCGGCCCGATCCCGGAGGCTCCCGCCTCCCCCTCCTTTCACAACCTCACGGAGAGCTTCTCCTCCCTGCCGGAGCTGGGGTCGTGCCTGCTGAGCACAGCCCAGGCACCACCGAAGGGCTCCCAGTGCGCTGGAGACGCTCGGGACGCGCCTACATGCTCTACCACCACCAGCGCCTCACCTGCTTGCCGGGCTTTGTCCGGGACTTGCAGGCAGCCGCTGCGTCCATGGCCCTTCCCTGCCCAGCTCGGGATGGGAGGACCAGCGGCGGCTCGCCGACTGCCTCCCCGTGTCCACAGCTTGGCCCTGCCCGGCAGAGCACAAGTTCAACGTCCCCAAACTCTATATTTTTACTTGAAAAGTTGGGGGTCGTCTTATACCCCCAGTCGCCTTGTACGCCGAAAAATACGGTACCTCCCCAACGGCTGGCGCATTAGAAGGCCTGATCCCAGAGGGAGGTCTTCTGTTTTGTTTTGTTTTTGTTGTTTTTTCCTTTCTGTTTGTTTGTTTTCTTTTTCCTTTTTTTTCTTTCCCCATTATTTTTCTTTCTATTTCCTTTTTTATTTTATTTTTTATGGGGGTTTTTCTCAAAGTGACACACCACCCAAGTTATGCTTGGTTTTTTGGCGAATTTTGACACACCAAGCTCAAAAGGTTGCCCATCACTGGCCTAAGCCAATACCACTCACATGCCGTAACCAATAAAGTTGGTGCCTTATTTCACCCATTAACCTAAAATCATGTGTCTGTGTGTTTTATTTACTCCACACGGGTCATCGACTCACAACTGCTCCTGAGGGCCAAAGGAGTTGTGACAAAAAAAGATAAATTTGTTCTTCATGAGTTAGCTGAATTCTATTTATATACTTGTTATATTCCACTGCCTTTGACACAATGTAAAGGTAAAGGTAAAGATACCCCTGACCATTAGGTCCAGTCGTGACCGACTCTGGGGTTGCGGCGCTCATCTCATTATTGGCCGAGGGAGCCAGCGTACAACTTCCAGGTCATGTGGTCAGCATGACTAAGCTGCTTCTGGCGAACCAGAGCAGCGCATAGAAATGCTGTTTACCTTCCCGCTGCAGCGGTACATATTTATCTACTTGTACTTTGACGTGCTTTCAAACTGCTAGGTTGGCAGGAGCTGGGACCGAACAACGGGAGCTCACCCCGTTGCGGGGATTCGAACTGCCGACCTTCTGATCGGCAAGCCCTAGGCTCTGTGGTTTAACCCACAGCGCCACCCGTGTCCCTTGACACAATGTAGGTAAAGCTAAATTGGACAAACTGTAATGCGAAACAGAAATTGTACCACATAGACCACTGTATGATCTGCTTCAGAGGTAGCATCCAGGTTCAAGCCTGGTCTCAGATGGTAGGGAAGTTAAAGACCCATGCCTTTAACTTGGGGGAGGATCTTCGTCAGGCTGTTTTCCATAAATATATTGTGGACATTTTTCCAAGTAACAGTGCACTGCTAGTCTGAACAGAGGGAGATATTTTCACGTTTTGGTCCTCTAGTGATGATGAGACACTGCTATTCTGTAATTGATTGGAAGTGGAGTTAAACAGAGATTCCATACAACATTTAATCTAATGTCAGGGGTATATTATCAAGGGGTGGAGTCTGCTGGGCAGACTGCTGCCTGTTTCCACCTATGAAAGAATTTGTTTGTTTGTCAGCCCAAGTGAGAGAGTGAAAGGGATTTGTGCTTGAATGCATGCATGTGTGTCTGGAAGGGATGGGTGTGTGTTTTATGTGTGTTTGTGGGGGGGAAAGAGATAGAAAGGGGGTGTGGGTCTGCCTGTGTGTGTGTGTGTGTGTGTGTGAAGGGAGATAAAAAGTTAAGGGGAAGAAGTGTACTAAAAGCAAGTTTCTTGAATGGGTGGAGGAAAGTTGAATGTGCTACATTAGATCAGAACAATGAAATACAGTGGTACCTCAGTTTATGAACTTAATCCGTTCCGGAGGTCTGTTCTTAAACAAAAGACGTTCTTAAACTGAGGCACGCTTTCCCATATGAGGCCCCCCGCCAGCGGTGCTCTTCCACTGTTCGGCTTCTGTTCGTAGACCGAGGTAAAGTTCACTAACCGGAACACTACTTCCGGTTTTGCGGGGTTCGTAAACCGAATAGTTCATAAGCAGGACTGTTCTTAAACCAAGGTACCACTGTATTGGGATTTATGATAGGAGGTGGGAAATGGCGTTTACCAGAAAGGGAGGGAGGAGGAGGCTAAAAGGGGAAAGTGGGGTGTCCCAAGGATAGGCAAGTACCATAGGGCGAAAGAGGGGGAGAAAAATGCCAAACAGGGAAGTGGGAGGAGCGAGCATGTCAAAGAGGGAATATCCAGGGTTGGGGAGAGAAAGAGAAAAAGATGATGCAGTGAACTGTGGAGATTAGTCATTTGGTGGTGGAGGAAAAGTCATTTTGCACATGTTCAGAGGAGCTTCTTTTGCAAGGTGTCTTGGGCAGGGGATTGCCAGAAAAGGAGCAGGAAGGAAGAGGCGTGGGAATGGGGAAAGGTGACAAAGCAGTTACAAAGAAGGCTGCAAAACAGGAGGGAATGGGTGCTTCAGAATTGGATCTGTGTGCAACGAGGGCTCAGTTGAGTGGGGAAGAAGACCCAGGAGGTGGCGTGGAATGCCATTTAAGTGCAAGGAGGGAGGCTACAGAAAAGGAGTTGGGAAGAAGCACAAACATGGAGTGAGTGTGAAAATAGCAGGACTGCAGAATAGAAAAAAGGAGCCACTTCATAAACAGGGTAGGGAAGGGGGCTTAGTACTTATGTGGGGTGGGAAAGGGAAGCTCATAGAGCAGGGGTAATCAACCTTTTTATACCTACCGCCCACTAATGCATCTTTCTTGATGGTAAAAATTACTTACTGCCCACCAGTGCTTGATGGAAAGAGGATTCAGCTTGTGCCGTAGAACCCCCAACCGCCCACCTAGAATCCTGAAACGTCCACTAGTGGGCGGTAGGGACCAGGTTGACAACCCCTGATCTGGAGGTTTACCATGGGGAGAGCAACAGCAATGAGTTGCTGAAGTGCAGATTTAATGGGGAGGGGATTGGTCAGGTGGAAAGGGTGGGGTGTGTGGCAGGCAGGTTCGTATGAGAGGCACAGCAACGCCTGGTATGTATAACCAGATAGATAGATAGATAGATAGATAGATAGATAGATTATATATTGCATAATGCCTGCTCACCTAGTATTCATTCTGAATTCATTGCCCCTGTAGACTTGGAAGTTTTACTTTGAATTTACTTGTGCTTACTATGTTACTCTGTGAAATATATTAAAATCTAGTCCTGGTGTTTCTCTTTTACCAGGAAATGATCAAGGAAAAGCTATCACAGACCTGGAATGATATATATTTCTATAACAAGTGTGTAATATATTTTATTGTCCCAGGCCACTTTAACCTAGGCTATAAATGTTGGTGGGTTTTTTTAAATAAGCTTATAATCAAAGTACTTTCTATGTGAAAGTACACTCGATTTAAGCTTTTTTAAAAAACAGCATTTATTTAAACTATACTTGCCATAAAGCTACTGGACGACAAAGCACCTCTCCGTTGATTATTTCTGTCTGAGGCAAATCAGGACGTATGAATTACCCCAAATGGTGGATTTGGGGAGGACCTGCTAATGAGGAGATATCTATTATTCATTTGTTGCTCTCTGATTAGTGATGGCTTAATTATGCCTATACTGTGTGCAGCCTCTTTCCTAGATAGCTGTAAAAACTTGAGCACCTTAACCATGGAGTGAGGTAAATCTCTTTTAAGAGGCCGTGGCAAAGCTGAGGATAGGCCTCAGGGTGAGACCAGAAAAGATTAAACTCTTTGATTTCCCTTCTAAATAATGGGGGGGGGAGGAATGACACAGCTCCCTGAACACAGCACTGGACAAAGATCTTTTTGCTGTAGTTGCTGGGTTAGGTCTGAACCATATTTGCTAGGATGTGTTTATGGTGCTGAAAGCAGAAGCAACACCAGTGCTAAAAGTGGGGCAGAAAATCAACACTAAAAGCCACTAAATGCAAATCTTAGAGCAGGTAGTCCAACTGTCTATACCAAGGGGGCTGCAAGAGTACTTTGATGCCCCATCCCAGCCTTTGAGCTGCCTTCCCCAAGCTGACTCAGTGAGGCACTGGGCTTTAGGAAGGAGGTGCATGGGCTCTGGCAGGGTCCTAAAGCCATTCCATCTCCTTCCCAAAGCTGGGAAAGCACTAACTAGGCTTTGGCATGGAGGCGGGAGGACTCTAGGACCCTGTCAGAGCCCTCACACCTCCTTCCCAAAGCCCAGTGCCTTGCTTGCCTGGTTTTGGGAAGGCAGTGGGGGGGGGGGGAGAGATGTTGCCAAAGGCTTCCAAAAAGGACTCAGGGATCGCATGCAGCTGTTGGGCCATGCGTTGGACCACCTGTCACAAATGCTTAGGAAGTTGGGATAGTTTTTAACTTCTTTAGTATTTTAACTTTCACATGTTTTAAAGTATGGTTGTGAATGTTTCTATTTGTAGACAAGCCACTTTGAGGGGTTTTTTTAATGGGGAAAGGGACCCAATCCATGCTGAGTTCAGCCACTTCCCCCATATGTAACTATTCTCCTCTACAGCATTACCCAAAGCCACTTCTTATCAGCAACTAAAGGTGTCTTCCTCAGAACTGGCTGGCCCAAGATATTTTACCGCTTGAGGTGCAATAACAAATACCCTACCATGTCAAGGTACATAGTATCCAAGGCTAGCCAAATTATTTTGGCACCTGAAGCAGAAAAGCCCAAAAGGCACTTTCCCTGGGAGTAAACAAAGAACTGTTTGCTGTTGGTTTATAACACTCCAATCTCTTGCCCAAGGCATCTGGGCAAGGCACTCTGCCTAAAGGTAGTGTTGGGTCTGTTTTTCCTGTGAGCGAGCTGGGCAACTCAACATGGGGAGGTAAGGCAGGGGAGGAATAGGTTTGCTTTCATCCCTCTGCTCACTCTTTATAGTGTTCAAAATTAATCCCACACCACTTCAGAACTGAATCACTGAATCAGTGTTTGGGTTTGCTCTGGAGGAAAAACCTGCTTCCTTTTGCTGCCCCCACCCCCTAATAGGGCAGTGGGACATAACACATTTCCCAATGAATGGAAGCAGCCATCATTAAGGTAAGCTCCTGGCTTCCTTCTGTTGTCAAGCCAGGTCACCTCTTTACTCTGTAAAAAAGAAGAGTAAGTTCCACACCAGTTTTTAAAGGGAGGAACATGCAGTACATGGAATTAGTGGTGGATACAATTCTTTTATGGACCGTACAGTATATGAGCTTATTAGCCTTGCAATTTATTTTCCAATGTTTCAGGTTCTGCTTCCTGCCTCACGACTTAGCTGCTGGCAATTTTTTTAGGCTTCGTTTCTACTCCTGTTGCCTTTGGGTTCCTCTTGGGTTCCACTTCAGTTCACACAACTCTGCTCTCCACAGAGGCTGAAGGAGTTAACAGGTGTGTAAAGGAGATGACAGTCTGGGAGTGTCCATATCTTAAACATAAATGAATGACTGAGGTGTAATGCAATAGTGGAAAATGAGTTTCTCAGTTCCAGTTGCTTTGTAGGGGTGAGCAAGAGTCCCTGCCACTTACACACACACACACACACACACACACACACTCCTGACTCCTCACAGAACATGATGAAGCCTCTTCCGGTGAAAAAGAGAGAAGCCTTTTGGTGGTGAAGGTGGAGAGTGGAAAGACAGGAGTCTTTTCCCCACTAGATTGATCTTTATGAATACCGTAACTGTGCAGGGAATACTGAAGTGAAAATGCCATGAAAGTGTTGATGTGTGTATGTGTGTGTGTGTGTGTGTGTGTGTGTGTGTGTGTGTGTGTTTGCACACCCACCTACATGCACTCAAGTCACTTTGGATCTGTATGTGAGAAGGATCAGATATGAAACCTCAGTGCCAAGGTACAAAGCCATTTTAAGTTGATATCATTGAAAAGTCATTAGAATTCTGTCAGAGGAGCCAGGCACAGATTGCCAAGGGAGGGCTCAGAGGCCTTTTTTCTCTGCACAATATCTGTAATGAACTGGAAGGGCTGGGGTGGGGCTGGGAAGCAGATTTCCTGCTTTAAGCTGAAGCTTCTTTTCAGCTGGCTTTTGCAAGACTTTTACGATGTGTTCATCATACCAACTCACATGTTGGTTAACCATTCTATAGTGTGATGATATATTTTATCTGTCTAACCTCAGCCTTTGCCATATGGTAGGGCAAATTATTCAGTTGAAGGGCAAGTGAGTTAAAAAGAGAAGGTTGAAGACTTCTGATGAGAAAGGTTCTGCATTATGCTTGGTAACCGCTTTTGGGAACCCATTCTGACAGACAACTATAGCTTGTTCTTTAAAGCAGAGAGACCGTGACACAGACAAATAGCATCTCACAATATGCTCCTCTCTGCAGTAGCTACCTCAGTTTTGTAAGTGGCTAAGAGGTGACAAAAACAACATATAAAAGTTATGATGCTGGAAGATGAGCCCCTCAGGTCGGAAAGCGTCCAACATGCTGCTGAGGAAGAGCGGAGGACAAGTACAAGTAGATTCAGAGCTGATGAAGCGGCTGGGCCAAAGCCGAAAGGTTGCTCAGTTGCGGATATGCCTGGAGGTGAAAGGAAAGTCCAATGCTGTAATGAAAAATATTGCATAGTGTCAGATTCGCTTAACAGTTGCTCATGAGTAAAGACCGAGTCCATCTTGTCTTTCCATTATTTTTATTGTGCAAAAGTATGTACAGTGTGGAGCTATCCTAAAACATGACCACCTAGTCGCTAGCAGAATCCAGAAGTGCCCCCCTCCTGTTGCAGCGCCAACACCAGAGTCTCAACACCCTAAAGTGCCGCCTCCTTTCTCCCCTGACCCTTCTGTGTAAAGCAGGCGGTGTCTCCCCCTCAGAGTGGGTCTGCTGAGCGGTGCTGGGTCTCTCTGCATCATCCTGGTGACCCCTTCCCACCTGGCTCCTCCCTGGTAACTCCTCCTCCCCCGGGGAGGAGCTGGAAGACTCACTGGGAGACGTGTCCATCGACAACAGAGGCTGAGGCTGCCGGTACCCACTCAGTGCTGGACTGGCAGGGGAGGGCATGTCCCTGACACATAGGAACCTGGAATGTAAGATCCATGAACCATGGTATGTTGGATGTGGTCAAAAATGAGATGGCAAGAATAAATATTGACGTCCTGGGCATCAGTGAACTAAAATGGACGGGAATGGGCGAATTCAGTTCGGATGACCATCATATCTACTACTGTGGGCAAGACTCCCATAGAAGAAATGGAGTGACCCTCATAGTCAACAAAAGAGTGGCAAAAGCTGTACTGGGATGCAATCTCAAAAATGATAGAATGGCAGACCTTTTAACATCACAGTAATCCAAGTTTATGCACCAACGACTGGTGCTGAAGAAACTGAAATTGACCAAATTCTATGAAGACTTGTAAGGCTGTTCTTCTCGGAAGGGAATTTCTTTCATATGTGGTGGACGTGTCCTAAGATTAAAGCCTACTGGGATATGATATATAATGAACTGAAAAAGATTTTCAAAAATACCTTTAGTGAGTCTCCTGTGTGTTGAGTCCCCTGCTCTATACCCTCTATACGTATGACTGTACAGCCATCTATTCCAGCAACAAAATCATCAAGTTTGCTGATGACACTACTGTGGTGGGGCTCATTTCAGGAGGGGATGAGTCCACCTATCGGGATGAGGTGGAGCAGTTCTGTGCTTGGTGTAGAGATAACAATCTGGCTCTTAATACTGCCAAGACCAAGGAACTGATGGTGGATTATAGGGGGGAAAGATGGATATTCAGCCCCTGTATATCGGCGGGGACCAGGTGGAGAGGGTGGCTGTATTCAAGTTTTTGGGAGTGATTATAGAGCAGGGTATGACTTGGAGCGCAAATACTACTGCTCTGGTAAAGAAGGCCCAGCAGAGAATTTATTTCCTCAGACTTTTAAAGAAGAACAATCTGAGTGAGAGACTGCTGGTGTCCTTCTACTGAGGCTCCATAGAGAGCATTCTTATATACTGTATTTGTGCTTGGTTCTCCAGCTGCACAGCCAGGGAGAAGATACTTCAGAAGGTCATAACCATAGCCCAAAATATTATTGGTCATCCTCTCCCATCTCTGGAAGAACTATACAGTTCCCGTTGCCTTAAAAAGGTTAACAATATTTTAAAGGATCCATCTCATCCAGGATATAGTCTCTTTGCACCACTGCCTTCAGGTAGAAGATATAGAACAATTAGATCAAGAACAAATAGATTGAAGAACAGTTTTTTTTTTTTTTTTTCAAAATAATTTTTATTGAGTTTACAACCTAAAATAACAAAAACATAATAAACAATACACAAACAACCAACAAAACATAACAACACCAACAGAAAATACACAATAAAATAAATTTTAACTCTATCTTATTTCTTAACTTGTTAGGTGGACTTCCCCCGCCTCCCTCCACCGCGTTTCTTATTCCTACAATACTATCCACAGATGCTTATCATTATCTTTTTCTTCCAATGATTAAATCTACTACTCCAAATCTTATTTTGGATTCATTAACTCCCTTCTTAAACTTATATCTATCTTAAACTACATTTAGCAAAAAAATTTCCAACAACTCTTATCTTATACTCAGCTATAACAATAACACCTAATTTCAACTTTATCTAGTTACTAATTTTGCAACACTTATTAATATAGTTCTTAAATTTCTTCCATTCTTGTTCAGTCGCCTCTTCCCTCTGGTCTCGGAGTCTCGAAGTCAGCTCGGCAAGTTCCATGTAGTCCATCATTTTCATCTGCCATTCCTCTAGTTTTGGTAAATCATTCGTTTTCCAGTATTTAGCAATCAGAATTCTAGCTGCTGTAGTGGCATACATGAAGAAAGTGTGGTCTTCTTTAGGTATTTCGTGGTTGACCATTCCAAGCAGAAATGCCTCTGGTTTCTTAGTGAATGTGTTTTTCAACACCTTTTTAATTTCATTATAAATTATCTCCCAGAAGGCACTCGTACTCGGGCAGGTCCACCACATATGATAAAAAGTTCCATCTACCTTCCCACACTTCCAGCATTTATTGTCATATGAATGATAGATTTTTGCTAGCTTGACTGGGGTTAGGTACCATCTATATATCATTTTCATTATATTCTCTTTCAACAAAGTACATGCTGTAAAGTTGATACCTTTCCTCCAAAGTCTTTCCCAGTCAGCCATCATAATATTGTGTCCCACATCTCTGGCCCACTCTATCATTGCCGATTTAACAAACTCATCCTGAGTGTGCCATTCAAGCAGCAATTGGTACATTCTGGACAAATTTTTGGTTTTTGGCTCTAATAACTCCGTTTCCAATTTCGACTTTTCCATCTGAAAGCCAAGCTTTTTGTCCATTTTATAAAGTTCATTAATCTGATGATACTGCAACCAATTCGACACCTTATCTCTTATTTGTTCATAGGGTTTCAATCTGACACTTTCACCTTCTTGTATAAGAATGTCCATGTATCTAGGCCAATTTCCACTTGAAAAAGGTCTTTTATCTGCCTTAGCTTCTAATGGTGATATCCATCTAGGTGTCTTTTTTTCTAGCAAATCTTTATATTTTATCCACACTCTGAACAATGCTTTCTTGATCAAATGATGCTTAAAGCCCTTGTGGACCTTAGCTTTTTCATACCATAAGTATGCATGCCATCCAAACACATTATCACATCCTTCCAGATCTAGTACATCAGTGTTTTCTAAAAGGAACCATTCTTTCAACCAGCAAAAGGCAGCAGCTTCAAAATATATACTCAATTCTGGCAGGGAAAAGCCCCCTCTTTTCTTATCATCTGTTAAAATCTTATATTTAATTCTGGGTTTTTTTCCCTGCCATACAAATTTAGAAATAACCTTTTGCCAGCTTTGGAAAGGCTCCATTTTATCCACTATTGGCAATGTCTGAAAGAGAAAAAGTAGTTTAGGCAATACATTCATCTTAATCACAGCAATTCGGCCCAACAGGGACAATTTCAATCTCGACCATATTTCCAGATCTCTCTTAATTTCAGACCATACTTTTTCATAATTATTTTTATATAAGTTCGAATTTTTTATAGTCATATTGACTCCTAGATATTTAACTTTTTTGGCAAATAAAAGTCCTGTTTTTGCCTGTATACACTCTTTTTCTTCCTGCGTCAGGTTTTTCCCTAGAACCTTAGTCTTGGCTTTATTCAATTTAAAACCGGCTACCTGTCCGAAGTCTTGTATGATATCCAGTGCTTTGACTGCACTGGGTTCAGGTTCCTCCAGGGTCAACACCAGGTCATCTGCAAAGGCTTTGAGTTTATATTCCTTTGGACCCACTCTCACACCCTTAACCTCATTGTCTTTTCTAAGCATATTCAACAAAACTTCCAGGACCGTAATAAACAATAGGGGAGACAATGGACACCCTTGTCTTGTTCCTTTTTCAATTTTTATCTCTTCTGATACTACATTATTCACTATCATCTTCGCTTTTTGCTCAGTATATATTGCTTCCAAACTATTCAGAAAACCCCCTCCCATCTCCATTTTTTCGAAATTTTTCTTCATAAAACTCCATGATATATTATCAAAGGCCTTTTCCGCATCGATAAACATTAAAATCACTTTCGAATTTCTATCTAATTCCAACTTTTCGAGAATATCCACAATATTCCTTATGTTGCCATTTAATTGTCTTTCAGGCAAAAAGCCTGCTTGGTCTCTGTGGATAATCTCCATTAAAACTTTCTTCAGCCTATTGGCCATTATATTTGCAAAAATTTTGTAATCCACATTAAGGAGGGAGATTGGTCTGTAATTTTTCATCTGTGTGGTATCAGTATCTTGTTTAGGTATTAAAGTTATATATGCATCCTTCCACGATTCGGGTGCCTTGTTTCCCTTCAAAATTTCATTGCAGACCTCCGTCAAAGGCTGAATTATCCAGTCTTTAAGTTCTTTGTAATATTTTGCAGAGAGGCCATCCGGTCCGGGTGTCTTTTCTAACTTCATCTGTCCAATTGCTATTTCTATTTCAGCTCTTGTTATTGGGTGATTGAGTAGGGTCTTCCTTTCTTCCGGGATTTTTTTTAGTCCATTCTCATTCAAGAACTGCTCTATCAAATTCTGATTTTGATTATTTTCTTTGTACAGCTTCTTATAGAATTTTTGAAAGTTTTTCCTGATCTCCACAGGGCTCTCCACGGTTCTTCCATCAATTATCAAACTCGTTATTGTATTCTGTTTCTGTCTCCTCTTCAGTTGCCACGCCAGCAACTTACCACATTTATTTGCAGATTCAAAAGATCTTTGGTTCATCATTTTAACCTTCCACTCTATCTCTTGGTTGGTAAGCTGAGAGAATTCCGCCTGTAGATATTTAATTTCTTTCTGTAGTTGTATGTTCTTAGGCGTTATCCTCAGCTTCCTTTCCTTTTCCTTAAGTTGCTGCAATATTGCTTCTTTTTTCTCATTTTGAATCTTCTTCCTTATAACCTTCTGCTGAATCAGAAAGCCTCTCATCACGGCTTTACTTGTGTCCCATACGACCCTTTTTTCCACTGTTGTATTCAAATTTAACTCAAAAAAGTCTTTCAGGGTCTTATGGGCCTTCTCACAAATCTTCCCATTCCTGAGCAGCGAATCGTCCATTCTCCACCTAGGAGGGCCCTGTGTTGTCAGTCTTAAGTCCAGCTGTACTGCGTTATGGTCAGAGCATGTTCTTGGGTGTATCTCCGCCTTAAGTATCCTAGGGGATAACTCCCTTGATATCCATATCATATCGATTCTGCTCCAAGCACCCATTGCCTCTGATTGGAAAGTGGCTTCAGTATCAGTTGGATGTTTTATCCTCCATCCATCTATCCAGTCTAAGTTTTCTGACATTTCAAAGAAAGTCTTTGGGAGCCTCCCATCATTTGTAAATTTTACTCTTTGTGATCTGTCCATCAACGTGGAGGCCACCGCATTAAAATCTCCTAAAGCCACCATTTTAAAGTCCATATAATCCAGCAATTTGTCATGGAGCTCCTTGTAGAAGTCTGATTTGCCATCGTTCGGTGCGTAAATTCCTAAAATCAAAAATTTTTCACCTTGCACAGTTATTTGAATTGCAACAAACCTTCCCTCCTGGTCCTTAAAAAGTAATTTTGGGTCATATTTCTCTTTAGCATAGATTACAACTCCTCTTTTCTTTACTTTAGCTGATGAGATAAATTCCTGGCCCAATTTTTTATTTTGTAGAACTCTTCGATGTAATCTTGTAACGTGGGTTTCTTGCAGACATATCAAATCCAAGTTTTGCTTGATCAAGTTATGAAACACACGATTTCTCTTAGGTTTTATGTTCAAACCTCTTACATTCAAAGTTAACAATTTGAGGGCCATCTTGGCTTACTCTGTTGCTCCTCCTCCTGCTCCTAGGGGGTCGTTGAATCCTGGTCCTCCTCCTGATGGTAGATCCGGTGTTGGTATTAAGCCGAAGTCTGCGTCGTATTTCTCGAGAAATTTCCTTTTATCTTGCAGGGATTTAATTCTGACCTTCCTTTCTTTATATGTAAAGGAAAGGCCCTGTGGGAACTCCCACCTGAAGATCACTTTTTTGCTCCTCAAAGCTCTTGTTAGATCAGTGTAGTTGGTTCGCAGATCCAGAAAGTACTTTGGGATGTCTTTAAACAACACCACTTGTTGGTTTTGAATCACCAAATTATTTTCGTAATGGAGGCCCAAAATATAGTCTCTCTCCTCTTTATTATGAAGTTCAATCAGACAATCATTAGTTGCTTTGGTATTCTTTTTGTCTCTTGGTCCAAAACGATAGGCCCTTATTATCAAAGCTTTAACTTCTTCTGCTTGTAGATTCCAATGTCTTGCAAATTCTTCAGCTAGGTAGTCCCTCAATTCGCCCTGTTCCAATTGAGGAAGATTTCTCACCTTGATGTTCATCTCTCTCTGCTTCAGCTGTAGAAAGGCTATAGAGACCTGTACATCTCTCTGGCCGGCCTGATCTGCTGCTCTGCTGTCTTCCAAGGTCTGCACTCTTGTTTCCACTCTAGAAACTTGTTGCTTAGTGTGTTCGATTTCTGCCTTCAAAACTCCAATATTTTGAAGTGCCTCTGTATTTTGGTCGACCTTCTTGCTTACATCTGAAATTTGTTGTCTTACATCCTTTTTAAATTCTTCTATTGCAGCAAGAAGTAGATCTGTGTTCGAACCCTCAGCCACTGAGTCTCTTCTTGGTCCTTTGTCTTTATCTTCCTGTTGAGAGTCCTTCCGTTTGACAGGCATTTCCACTCAGGCTATTTTAAGTCTCAAGGTCACCAGTCCAGTCAGCTCAAAGCAGCAGTGCAGCTGTTGTTTTGAGAACCAGGGAAATCACCAGTCACAAGTTACAAAGTGGAACCAATTCCCATCCCCTTCCAGAGCAGGAGAGCCAGCAACTTTGTTTTTAAACCAAGAAAGAATTATTTTCCAGAGTTGCAACCTTAGCTACTTTTAGACCAGGAAGCTAGTTTGTTACTGTTAATTAAATATGACCCTTTTTCAATAATTCTTTGTGACAGTCGCCTTTGTAAAAGCTCAAAGCGTCTAGATCGGAAACGAAAGTATCAAAAATTCAAACCTCTTTGTTCTCAATGAAATTTGCCTTGCCTCTCTGACCCGGTTCTCCTTAATCCAGAGGGTGAGAGGCAATATTAAGGCTTTCTATCTTTTTAAAGTCCACAAAATAGTTCTAAAGTGTTGCACTTTTATCACTGGCAATTAGTTCAGGTTGAAATCCTTTTAACTTTAGCCAACAAAGTTCTTATTTACAGCCGCTTGTTTCCTGTGCTCTGTTTACGCGGCATGGGAAAGACGGACTTCCTTTTTAAGTCTCTCCCGTGTTCCAATTAAGTCGCTAATTAATCCAAATTGTTTACTCACAGTCCTGTTGTTTTTAATCTTCTTTTTGGAAGAATCTGGCGCTCCTCACTGCCCGGCAATCCGCTGCTTCGCTGCGTCGGGAGAGCAGGTCCTCCGTTGCGCTCCGGACTGCCACCCTCTCCACTCGCGGAGACCCTTACTAGGGGCTCCGGAGGATCAGGGAGTCCGATCCAAGCGCTGCCGGAACCACGTCCTCAAGCTTCACCGCTTGAGGTTTCTTCTGAGGTCCGTTTTCGCAGGAAACGGTACCTCTAAACCCGACGAAGCCGGTTCTTGCTGCGGAGCAGCAAAGAACCCAGCCGCTCAGTGCCGCGCCAGAGCGGAAGTCCGATTGAAGAACAGTTTCTACCCAAGAGCTATAACCATCTTATAATAATAATAATAATAATAATAATAATTTATTATTTATACCCCGCCCATCTGGCTGGGTTTCCCCAGCCACTCTTAAATGCTGTAACCAGATAATATGACCTTGGAGAGCTGTGATGGGTGTATGTGTGTGTATGTGCGGCTTTTTTTTGGTGTGTGTGTGTTTTGTGCTGTTTTTTGTTTTGTTTTTTCTTTCTGTTTTTTTACGGGATGGCATGCAATTTCGTTGCACTTGTATAGCATTGTGCTTGTACTTGTGCAATGACAATAAATAAATTATCTATCTATTATCTAAAAAACCATAGGCCTTTTTATTAGGGATAATGGGTGAAGAAATTCCCCAAAAATCTCTTCCGGTTTAGCGCCCATACTGAACGGCTGGGTCATCTTCGCTCCGCGAAGTAGACCGGCTGCATCAGGACTGGAAGTGCCGTTACCGCGCAACGGACCTCCGAAAAAACTTCAGGCAGGGCGGCCTGAAGACGTGGTGATCCAGCGGCGCTCGGACGGTCTCCCTAATCCTCTGGGAGCCCTAGTAAGGGCACCCGAGAGTGGAGAAGGTTGCAGACCGGAGCGCTTCAGGCAGAGCGACTTTCCCGACACAGTGAAGCAGCGAATTGCTGGTCGGTGAGGAGCGCTAGATTCTTCAAAATTAAAAGGAAAAAAGCAACGGAACCGTGAGTAAGAGGATTCAGAAAATTGGATTATAAAAACAATTAGGAACATGGGAGAGATTTAAAAAGGAAGTCTGTCTCTCCCTGCCGCGTAAAAAGGAAGCAAAAACCAAGCGGCTGTAAATAAGACGTTTGAAAGACTTTAAACCTCTCAGGTTTTCGGCTGTGTAACTTTGTGGATATATGCAGTACTTTTCAGCTAAGTGATAACGATTTAAAGGATTTTACTAGATTAAAAACGCCGCTCACCCTCTGGATTAAGGAGCCGGGACAGAGCGGCAGACACCATTGTGATGTCATAAAGACTGTGAACTCTTGATACTTTCGTTTCCGATTTAGACACTTTGATCTAAAGGAGCAGCTACAGTGCCCTAAAATTAACTGTTGAAGGGGATACAATTTATTTAATGCAACATACTAGCTTCCTCAAATTTTTTGGCTAAAGTTACAACTCTGAAAAACTGTTTCTTTGTATGGAAAATGGCTGCTTCTCCCTCCTGCTCTGGAAGGGGCTGAGAACTGCAAAAAACATATATTTCCTGCTGCCTGCTACTTGGGAACTACAGCTGCTTAGGACACTATCTTATCTAAGTGACCTTGAAGCTGCAAAATAGGAGCTGAAAGCTGCAAAATAAGAGTGGAAAAGCAATGCCAGCAAAATTTAAAAAAGATTCTGAGCCAAGGAGAGATTCAGCGGCTGAGGTTGCACATACAGATTTGGTGCTTGCTACACTGGAAGAAATAAGAAAGCAACTAACAGAAGTGAGCAAGAAAGTTGATGAAAATACAGAAGCAATCAAAAATTTTGGGATTTTGAAAGTAGAAATTGAAGATACAAAACAGCAAGTGGCGAAAGTTGAAACAAGAGTACAAAGGTTGGAAGACAGCCGGGTCCAGGACCAGGCAGGACAAAGAGATGTACAAGCTGTGATTGCTTTCTTACAGATGAAGCAGAGAGATGGAAATCTGAGAGTGAGAGATCTTCCTGAATTGGAGCAAGGAGACCTAAGGGAATTCGTGATACAAGAATTTGCGAAGCACTGGAACCTAGAGACAGAAGATCTCAATACAATAATAGTGAAGGCCTACAGATTTGGAGCCAAAGGGAAAAAGGACTCTAAATGACTGTTTGATAGAACTTCAAAACAAGGAACAAAGAGACTATATCTTGGGCCTTCACTACAGAAATAATCTAGTAGTGCAGCAACAACAAGTCATCTTATTTAAAGATATCCCAAAGTACTTTTTGGATTTAAGAGCAAACTATACAGATTTTTCCAGAGCTCTAAGGAAGAAAGGAGTGAACTTTAGGTGGGAATATCCCCAAGGTCTCTCATTCAAATACAAAGAAAGAAAAGTCAGAATTAAATCTCTGGAAGACAAAAGGAGATTTCTGGAAAAGCACGGCGCAGACTTCGGCCTAGCAATAGGCCCGGAACAACCAGTACCAGGAGCAGGACCAGGACCAGGATTTGACGATCCCCGAGGAGCGGGAGGGGGAGCAGCGGAATAAACAACATGGCCCTAAAATTACTGACCTTAAATGTTCAGGATTTGAACATCAAGGCACAACGGAAGCAGGTGTTTCACAACTTAATTAAACAAAATTTGGATCTGATATGTCTGCAAGAAACCCATGTGATAAGAACCCACAGAAGAGTATTACAAAATAAAAAATTGGGCCAAGAATTTATTTCTTCAGCTAAAGTAAAGAAAAGAGGAGTTGTAATATATGCCAAAGAAAAATATGATCCGAAATTTCTATTTAAAGATGAGGAAGGAAGGTATGTAGCAATACAAATAACAGTGCAAGGTGAAAAACGTTTGATATTGGGACTTTATGCACCTAATGATGGCAAGTCGGATTTTTATAAAGAGCTCCACGACAAGTTGCTGGAATATATGGACTACAAAATGGTGGCTATGGGAGACTTTAATGCTGTAGTCTCCACTTTGATGGATAGATCACAAAGAGCAAAATTCACTAATGACGGGAGACTACCAAAGACCTTCTTTGAAATGGCTGATAACCTGGACTGGATTGACTCTTGGAGACTAAAACACCCATTAGACACCGAAGCCACTTACCATTCAGAGGCAATGAAATCCTGGAGCAGAATAGATATGATATGGGTGTCCAGGGAGTTGTCTCCCACGATACTCAATGCGGAAATACATCCTAGAATATGCTCTGACCACAATGCAGTACAACTGGACTTGAGACTGACAACGCAGGGTTCTTTTCGTTGGAGAATGGACGATTCGTTGTTCAGGAATGACAAAATATGTGAGAAGGCCCGGAACAACAACAACAACAACAACAAACTTTATTTGCGTAGCCTACAGGCCATTGCATCAAAAGACACATATTACAAATGCTGGTAAAAAGTCCTATATAAAACAATAAAATGAGCTGAATCAGGATTCAGCACAACACAATTAAAACAAAACAGATGAGATCTTAATTATGACAACGCAGGGTTCTTTTCGTTGGAGAATGGACGATTCGTTGTTCAGGAATGACAAAATATGTGAGAAGGCCCGGAAGACCCTAAAGGACTTTTTTGATATCAACTTGAGTGGAGAAAAGGGTCATATGGGACACAAGTAAAGTTGTAATGAGAGGCTTCCTGATACAACAAAAGGCAATAAGGAAAAAGCTACAAAACGAGAAAAAGAGGCCATCCTACAACAGCTTAAGGAAAAGGAAAGAAGGCTGAGAGTAATGCCTAGGAATATTCAATTGCAGAAGGAAATTAAATATCTTCAGGCGGGATTCTCTCAGCTGACCAACCAAGAAATTGAATGGAAAATTAAGATGATAAAGCAAAGAACATTCGATTCAGCTAATAAATGTGGCAGGCTGCTGGCTTGGCAACTTAAAAAAAGGCAGAAACAAAATACCATTGTTAATCTAATGATAGAAGGAAGGAATATAGAGAACCCTGCGGAGATCAGAAAAAATTTCCAGAAGTTTTATAAAAAGTTGTATAAAGAAAATAATCGAGATCAAGATTTAATAGAGCAATTTCTAAAGAAAAATGGACTGCAAAAAATCCCAGAAGAAAAGAAAGGCCCACTCAACCACCCAATAACTAGAATGGAAATAGAGACAGCAATAACTCGAATGAAATTAGAGAAGGCACCAGGACCGGATGGGCTAACAGCGAAATACTATAAGGAGTTAAAGGACTGGCTGATTCAGCCGATGATGGACGTCTGTAATGAGATTTTAAAGGGAAGTCGGGCACCCGAGTCATGGAAGGATGCTTATGATACCCAAGCCAGATGCTGATAAGACTCAGATGAGAAACTATAGACCAATCTCCTTCCTTAATGTGGATTACAAAATTTTTGCTAATATAATGGCCAATAGACTTAAGCGAGTGTTGATGGAGGTTATCCACAAGGACCAAGCTGGATTTCTTCCAGAAAGACAATTAAATGGAAACATAAGAAATATAGTGGATATCCTTGAAAGGTTGGAATATAAAAAGAGCACTAAAGTGATTTTGATGTTTGTGGACGCTGAGAAGGCCTTCGACAATATCTCTTGGAGTTTTATGAAAAAGAATTTTGAAAAGATGGAGGTGGGAGGGGGTTTCATGAATGGACTAGAAGCAATATATACTGAGCAAAGAGCAAAGATAATAGTTAACAATGTGGTATCAGAGGACATCAGAATTGAAAAAGGAACGAGACGGGGTGCCCACTGTCCCCATTACTGTTTATAACGGTCCTGGAAGTACTTCTGAAAATGATTAGAAAAGACAATGACATAAAAGGAGTGGGGGTGGGGGCCAAAGAATATAAACTAAAAGCCTTTGCAGACGACCTGGTTTTAACCCTTCAAGAACCAGAATCCAGCGCAATCAAAGCACTGGAGGTAATACAAGACTTTGGGCAAGTAGCTGGCTTTAAATTGAACAAAGCCAAGACTAAAGTTTTAGGGGGGAACCTGACACTAGAGGAGAAGGAGAGAATAGAGACAAAAACAGGCCTTACATTCGTTAAAAAAGTGAAATACCTGGGTGTTAATATGACAATGAAAAACCTGAACTTATATAAAGACAATTATGAAAAGGTGTGGAATGAGATTAAGAAAGATATGGAGATTTGGAATAGATTGAAATTGTCCCTGCTGGGCCGAATAGCGGTAATTAAGATGAATGTGCTGCCTAAACTGTTATTTCTCTTTCAGACGCTCCCAATTGTTGACAAGATGGAACCCTTCAAAAACTGGCAGAAGGACATATCAAGATTTGTATGGCAGGGGGGGAAACCCAGAATTAAATATAAGATTTTAACAGATGATAAGAAAAGAGGGGGCTTTTCCCTGCCAGACCTAAACATCTATTTCGAGGCTGCGGCCTTCTGCTGGTTGAGGGAATGGTTCCTGTTAGAGAACACAGATGTGTTAGATTTGGAAGGGCATGATAATATTTTTGGTTGGCATGCATATTTATGTTATGACAAAATTAAGGCCCACAGGGGCTTTAAATCACACATAATCAGAAAAGCATTGTTCAGAGTCTGGATGAAATATAATTGAAATTTGTTGGAAAGAAAAACACCCAGGTGGATATCACCGTTGGAAGCAAAGGCCCATAAAAAGCAAAACATGGAAGGAATCTGGCCGAAGTATTCAGATATTTTGATACAACAATGTCACAAGGCTGCTTTTCATCCAATATTGACTCCTAAAACTGTTAAATGTTGAGAACTAAAATCTACAAAAAAGTACAATATATACTGTCGCAGACCCCTTTCGGGGCTTCTCTGCACCAAGAATTCCAGAGACACGCTCCCGGCTTGCCATTTAACAGATTTATTGCTTTGCTAATTGCTTACTAGCTCTCTGCCGCTCATAAAAGCGTCAGGACTCCATAACTCAGTTTCCGTGATTGGAGGAACTAAAACTTTCCCGCTTTCTCTTCCACCACTTTCTGACCCGGAAGCAGCCTCCCTTATTCCCCCTCCTTCCCTTGGTTTCGCAGGCAGGTCTCTGGGATCTTGGAAACAGCCCTGCCTCCTCTTCCTGTTCATCGCAGCTGCCTCCAGACTCCTGGCTGCTTTCACTACTCAGAGCTGGCGGGGGATCTCGGTACTGGCTCAAAGCCGGGGATGGGGGGGGGCCTTCCAGTCCTCTGACATATACCAGGGAAGCATGGGAGAGTTTCCAATAGTCTTTCCTGATCCCTGGCAGTTGATGTCATAATCCAAGTTCCAGTCTCTTTCCTCCAGAGAAAGGATGTGGATTTGGCATATCTGAGGGATTTAATATTTGCAAACTCCTGTATGAAATGACCTGATCTGCACTTCAACAACTAATGGGTAGATCAGTCCATCAGTTTTTGCATTTCTCTGGATGCTGTGATTCAATTCTTGGCAGTTTAAAGGTAACAATATAAATTATTTTGAGAGATTTAATTTAGTATCTTTAAGAAAAGAAAAGAAAAGAAAGAAATACATGCTGAAATGTATTGAGGCGGGGATTTTAAAATATATACTTTTAAGCTTAGCAGGTTCATTTAGAAATGGAACATGTGAAGGCAACATAAGAGACAGATTTGCCCACCCTGCTGCAGATAAGCAGAGTGACATCACATCTCAGCAGTGACTTTTAAAATAGCCCCATATGAAAAAGCAGATTAAATAATGTCCATATTTAAAGGTGCACCAGAGGATGTATTTCCTGCGTCAGCTAAGGAAATTTAAATTGCCCTAGGAAGTGTTGATCCAATTTTACAGAGCCATCATTGAAACTGTTCTCTGTAATTCTATTACTGCTTGCTACGACACAGCCTCCAAGATAGACAAGAAAAGGCTCCAACGAGCAGTAAGAATTGCAGAAAGGATAATTGGTGCTAGCTTGCCTTCAACACAGACAATCTATGCTACCTGAGTTAGGAAGAGAGCAGAGGGAATTGTCGCAGATCCTTTGCATCCCAGTCGTCATCTGTTTGGATTTACTTCCATCTGGACGTCGCTACAGGATTTTATACACAAAAACGGCCAGGCACAGGAACAGTTTTTTCCCTTGTGCCATTAAATTGTTAAATTTGTAGTTGTATAGCAGAACGGGAAGCCAGTTATGGGTGGGGTTTCTTTGCTGTGTCATTGTATTGTGAGTGGAACAGTGTTTGTATAAGGTATGTTTACATTGCAATGTAGCCGAAGTAAAATTCCAAGTATGTTGGAAAATGTACTTGGCCAATAAATTATTCCTATTCCTATTTCAGATTTCAAGTATGGGGTCCCTGTGTGTGATCCTGTTTATGCATCTCTTATGTCAGTCAGGGGAGCTGAATGTTTTAAATCTGATCATGGGAGAAGAAGAATGCAGAGCAAAACCTCCTCCTTTCTCATATTGTACAGTTTCAAGGCTCGGCTTATAAAGGAAACTCTCCCTTTCCTTGCTTCCATTCATTTTCTTCTGTGCCACCCCTGGGATTCCAGTAAAATTAACCTCATTCATGGCATGTTTGCTCATAATTAGAACTCTTGTTCAGCCTTATTAGCCGCTAAAATGAATCATAAGCCCGATTTTCAGCTCTGTTGCAGAGTGCACCAGAGAGGAAAACAGATTTGCAGTTGTGTCAAGTGCTGCTCAGAGTAGCAGAAAAAGCAAAAAATGGCTTGTGTTCAACTTCCATTTTGCTTCCTGGTTGCTGTAGCAGCTGCAGCATTGACCTCCAAATAACTGCAGCTAAATCTAATCAGTGACGAGATAATTCAGGAGAGGTAAGCGAGAATCTGCTGCAGTTCTGTGGCCTGCCTGGAGCATAATATGGGGACAAAGGGCAACTGCCTCAGGGAGACATTAATTTATAGTGGGTAAGATGTTGAGGAAAGCACAATGTTTGCACAAACCCTGAGTGGAAAGTATTGTAATGCTTCCAAATGAGAGTTTAAAGGAATAATAATACCCTAAGGTGCGTCAACATTTGGAAGCTCTCAGAGCTTGTGATAAACATGAAGGGTTGTGTTAAGAGGAACTAGCATGAGGCTGCACAAGATTTGCACACTCAAATGCAGAACTCCTTCCAGTGTAACATGATGCCATGCGCTGTCCCCGACTTCTGTGAATGGTGAGAGGTTCCAGAGACAGTGCTGTTGGGGTTAGTTTCCACTGAGGGCCACCTCAGTAGACCTGCATCTTGAGGAGGCCTCAATCCCAGGCAGGTGTGCCGGGTTCTGCCCAACATTGTGGGGGGTCGGTGCACACATGTGATATCACATGCGCTGACTGTGAAAGGAGGCCTGACATGCCCGGTTGTGCCCCCCAAAAGGCCCAACAGGGCTTGCCGCAGCTGCGACAGGCCCTGTTGGGCCTTCTCTCACGATGTGGGCTATGGAATATTAAGGGGGCATGGCTCCCTCATTTAAAATTTGGGGAGACCTCAGCCCCCACAACTCTGCATGGATGGTGCCCCTGATCCCAGGCACAACTCTACTTTAAGTTTTGAGGTGCCTGACCAGCACTGGACATTGAACTAAGGCTCTTGACCAGTAAAATCCTTAGCCAAAGTCTGAAGAATCCATCTTATATGCAGCCTCTGCTAAATGCCAGTTGCTATATAGAATTGTAGGTATGCAGCGCCACCTAGGGGGACAAAAGGGAAGCAGCAGGCTTGAAGCCGGATGGGGGTGCAACCCATCCTGATTGGTTAAGAGAAGCAGGAAGGAGGCTGGGCTATGCAATTTGAATAAAGGTATAAAGCACCCCTGCAGATGCATGTGGGGTGTGCAGATTTAGAATTATCTTGCTGCACCTATTGCTTTGTATACAAACCAATAAACAGTCCTTTTGAAGAAAAGCTGCCTGGAGTTTCCTTCTGATCACTCTTGGGTGACCAGCCATCTACGCAACAGTTTCAGCCCTCCATCTGGAAGCCTCCCTACATCTGTAATCAATAAAAGTTGTGGCCCATTTTAATTCCCATAATGTTGTCTTGTCCAGTTTGTGTACACCTATTGTTGCCTGTGCCCACTAGGTTGAGGGGTGCCAATGCTTTTTGGGGGGGGGTACTCAAGAGAACATGGTACCGGCACCTTTCTTCCTAGAAGAAAAGCACTGAGGGGTGCTCTGAGTGGTCTGCAACAATCTGCTCCAAAGACTACTGAGCCATCCTGGGAAACACTGGAGTGTTTCTTCCTGTTTCTAGTAAATCTCGCTTTACTGGCCAAGGCAGCACTTTTTTTAAAAAAAGAGGTATTGCCAGGTAGGGAACTGACCTCAGTAACCATCCAGAGTTTCAAACATTTATATCACAGTGGAGCTGTTGCTCCTTAAATGAAACACTTTTACAGTACCTCATACCAGCATTGCACAAAAGTTTGCCATTTTTTCTCAAGTCCTGGAAGTTAGGATACCACAGAAACAACTTAGAATGGCATCCAACTGACAATTTAACTGGTATGCCTTCCCCAGTGAACTAAATTGCAGTTCTGTGAATATCCTGGGATATTTTTATTTTATATTTCTAGACCTTCACAAACTGGAGGTTCTCAGAGATTCTTAGTCAGGAGTCCTGACAGTTAAACTGATTTGAGCATGATTTGCATTTTGTAATGTAGACTTCCTCTTATTCTACCTGCACCTGTACAGACTTTCTTATCAGTTAGCAGTTTACTGCTAAATTTGCAGATGGAGGCATGGCTTAGTGGCACAGCACATGTTTTTTATGCCAGGGTCTCTGGGTTCCATCGTTGGTATTCCAGTCAGGTTAAAAGCAAGGTTAAGAGCCTGCAGTCCTGGAGAACCACTGTCAACCAAAGCAGACAGCACTGAGCTAGATGTAGAGAGGTTGCCAGAATTTATATTTCCTGACTCAGAAACAGAAATCTCAGTAGCCTGTTACACTCATCTCAAATACAAAGCTTGCATTATGACCCTGAATGCCTTTTCAGCTCAGAAACTCAGAGTGTGGCCTAGAATGTGGTCCAGAATGCTTTGCAACATACACTGTAGATGGATCAATGTAGAAAGACTTCCCTATGTAGAGAATGCTTGAACTCCACTAGCCTAGAATATTTCCATGTGTATCAGCCATGATGAAGATAATTGAACAATGGATTTGGCACTGAAGTCTGTGGGACCATGTGGGATCCTGGCAACATACACAGTCACTGAGCTTTAGAAATAGATATTGCTCCACTGGTGAAATTCTTTCATGTTACATCTTGAGGAGATGTAACATGAAAGAATGTTACATCAGGAGCTAATTTTAGGTTCTGATTCCCATTAACTGGCAATCTTATGCTTGCTACCAGAAAATTAGTGTTTATTTGCCAAAAAAAGAAGAAAACAACATTTTCAGTAGCCCTGAACCCATAATTTTTGTCGAGATGATACAATGCTTGCTTGCAAATTGTGCTCCTATACTCTTTTTAAAATGATATATTCAAAGCTCTTTTTAAAAAATGCTGCTTTGGAAAAAAAAATGGTTGGACAGAACTCTAAATTCAACATATGAGAGCGAAAGAATTCCATGCACAGCTTCTCCTCCCTCTTCCTTCTGCTGCTCTTTATGCTTCACTCTCCAATGTCCCCTCGTTCTCCATTCCCTCTGCATGTGGCAGTACTTAATTTTGTGCATAGCCCAGTTGCCTCAGTTACAAGAAGATAACTTAGACTGTGCTACTTAGATTTTACCACTGGACTTTGATGATTGTGTCTGGTCAATTCAGGGGCTCCTTGGTTGTGACTCTTCATTCTTCCCTGTGCAAGGGTATAACTAGGGGCAAAAGGGTGGACAGATTCACCAAGAAGCAGGTGCCACTGGCAACCAGGGGACTTGCTTTGTCTCCTCCCCCAGGCTCAGAATCCCCATGGCTTGCCCCATGTTGGGTGAAAGATTCATGCAGTGAGTTGGATTAGATCAGTGCTATTTTTCTAGAAAAAGAGGTGCTGGAGCTCACCATGAACTCCTTCCTTGTTCTCCTATAATGGCAATGGTGCCCACCTGAGAGGTGCTGGAACTGAGTTCTGGCTTTAAAAAAAGCCCTGGACTAGATGATCCTCAGGGTCCCTTCCAACTTTACAGTTCTGTGATTCTATAATTCTAAGACCTGGATAAAAGGCAGGAGATTTCAAGATAGAGGCAGATTGGGGTGTGTGTGCTTGTGTGTCTCTTGGCACAACCCCACAAACACCTCCTATACCAGGAACCCATGTGCCAGAAGAACCCAAACAGCCAGACCTGTCACCCCCCCCCCTTTGTGACCTTGGAAACCAAGACAGAACCAAGGTCAGGACTCCCTTAAACCACAGGAAGCTTCAAGCAAGGAGAAAGCGCAGAGCTAATAACCTTGACTAGGTAGCTCTCTCCAAGCCAGGTCTGCTAGTAACTTTGCCTGGTTTCACTCAGAGCTCTCGAAGATCATGCTCCTTACCTGAATTCCTACTTTCTCACCTGACCCTATGAACTCCACCTGGGACAGAATACCCTGGGACTGACCCATAAGGGAGGAGATGTGGGGCCATGGGTAGAATGCAGACTGGCACATCTGCGTGCCAGCTGAATGAACTCACAGGGAGGTCTTGGGCAAATACTTCTCTCTCTGCTTCCTTTCCCCATCTGTCAAAAGGCAATGATAGTAACCCATCTCTAGGAGATGACATAGTTAGCATAATGCCTGAAAATAACTGGTTGTATTTTTGCTTCAGCCCTGACTCGTCAAGTGGCTTGGGGCAATGCCACTGTTAGAGCAATGCTAACCCCCTTGTGATATTGGGCTGCCTGTAATGGTCACACAGGTCTGATTTACACATGCAGAATAAAAAACCCTTGCAACTGCAGGTGAAGAAACACTTTTAACAATCCCTCAATTTCTTGTGTGCTAGCTTTCCCCATGCTCCCTCCACTCCCTGTGGGAGCATTAAAAAAAAGTGATTCCCCCACCTGGTCGACCATCTTAGAGCTCAGAGCACATCATTCTGTTTCATGTGTAGACCACATGTGAGAGACAATGCATGCCAAGTGGTCTGAGTGCTCCACAGAGCTGTATAAAGGCTAAGAGGCATTATTGTTATTTTGTGTGGTTGAGTGCTCGTGAATCTCAGTATGGGATACATAAATTTCCTTCCAAATGGAATTGCCTCCATTTCTTTAGTCCTGCCCGTTTATTTTCCTGTTGGTATAATATCAGTGAAATGCAGGCAGACAGTGCTTTTTGCAGAACCTTATAGAAGGTTAATATTTCCAGCTACAAATTTCCCCAAGATGTTGCTAATATATTTATGTTCTATTTTCTTATTTATTTAATTTATCATCTGCCCTCTTTAAAATTAGAAGGCACAGAACACTCAATATGTTCTCCAGGGTTTGTGGAAATGATGGCAATTAATTTGCATCTGGCTTTTGGAGGCTGATGTTTCTGCAAGTGATTAATATCGTGACACCCCCCCCAGCTATTCCAGTCCCTCCCTTTTGAAGCTAAAAATATATCTGGACAGCCATTAATTGTGAAACACACTGAAGAAAGCTGAGCTAATGGAGACAATTTGTTTTAGAAACAGTTCAGAGATTGCTAATTTCCAAATAATAAGGAATGGCTTGCCTGACAGGTTTTTGCTTTGGAGTATTTCTGCTGCATACCAAGTAGAAATGCACAATGAATTGATTGGAGCAAACAAAGCACAGTAAAAAGTTAAGAGATCTTTAAAAGCAGCGGCGTCCCCTGCTGTACAACGGCAGAAACAGGCTTCATTGCAAGCAACACACTATGACTTGCAAGTAAAATGGCCAGAATGACCAGGGGAGCTGGCTGTGGCGGAGAGGCGGCTTGCAGGGAGCCCTGAGCTTCTGACCTGCATTGAGAGACAAAAGGTTCCTGCTGTGGGAAGCATGTCAGAGCGACACAGGGCAGCCACCCGTGGATGGTGGTGGTTTGCCTTCAGTGCAGCAGTATCCCAAATGCAATGTTTGCCCTTCCCCCTGGATGTCAAGGCACTCGTTCATATATAGGGTGAAAGTCATGGCAATCTAACCTGGCAGTTCCCCTGCTGCAGTCTGAAGTGGTATAGTCCAAAACCAGTTTTTCTTACTTCATGAACTGCTACCTGGCTAGGCCTTAGAACACCCCAAATGACCCTTAAGCATTGCTCCTTTGCAGCAGCTTCTTAAACCTCAAGGCAAATAAGTGCAGAGTTTATGGGAAAGCGAGAGGTGGATTATTGGGGGAGGGGTGGGACGTTCAGCTGCTTTGTGATGACATCGGCAAGCACATGATGGCATCAGCTTGGGCAATGGTTGCTCAAGGCAAACAGAATGTTACAAAAGCTACTAGTGCTACTAATACCCCTTTGAAGTAATCTTAACCCTCTTTCCCCCTCTTCTATTAAATTCTGCAGCATCTTCCCAAGGGATGAAGGGGGAAATGGAAAAAGAAGACAGGCAAACAACACAGGCAAGGCACTTAGATGGCAACACAGATAAAAAGAAAGAACCCTTCTCCAATTGACCCCAGGCTAAACTGCTATAATTGCTGCGAGCTTCGGATCCAGTCGGAGAGTCTCAATACGGTTGTATTGATCCTGCTTTTTTAAAAAAACAACCCCTTGTCCTTCTTTTCAACCTTTTCTTCTGGGTTTTCGTTCTTATTTTCCCTTAATTTCCCCTTACTTCTCCCCAGTCCCTTTCGGACTCGGGTCCCCCCCTCTTTCACCCCCCTTTTCCCTTACCTTCTTTTACTGCATAGGCCGGCTGCGTTGGGGTGAGCACCGGCTCGTGCCGCCTCCCAGTGGCCCTTTGGGGAGGTTTTGGCCTCGTCTAGCCCCAAGGGGCTTTTACTCACGGCGTGGCTGCTGTTGCGCCGCTGCCACCTCCTCTTCAGCCCGTTCCAGCCACGGTAGGGCGAGTCCGGCGCTGCGGCTTAGCCGCCCCCCTTATTCGGGTCGGTGCACCTTATTTGGCTGTTTCGGCCACGCTTTGCCCCAAGCAGGGGCTTCCCTCGCAGCGAGGCGGCTGTCCGCGCTGCTGCCAGCTCTCTTGCAGGCCGTCCCGGCCTTTATTAGCCTCCTGCTGAGGAGGCCTGGCGTAGCCCACAGGGCGGCTCCCTGGCGCCACGGCTTAGCCACAGGGCGGCTCCCTGGCGTCGCGGCTTAGCGGGGTGACCCATTACTTGGATGATTTTTTGCTTTCCTCCAGCAGCGACACGGGTGATTGCCTCGCGCTTATGCAGGCTTTTACTGCTCTTACTGAGGAGCTGGGTGTTCCTTTGGCAGCTGCCAAGACGGAGGGCCCGGCTACCCAGTTGGTTTATCTGGGTATCCTACTGGACACGGTTGCGCAGATGTCGAGTCTGCCATCCGATAAAATTGACACCTTGTGGACGGTTATCGAGGAAGTGCTCCCCCTCGCTAAGATAACCTTGCGTCAGCTTCAATCACTGTTGGGCCATTTGAACTTCGCTTGTAGGGTGGTGGCGCCAGGGAGGCCCTTTTGCTCTCGCCTGGCAAGACTCACAGCTGGCTTGCGGGTGCCTCACCACCACACGCGGCTGCCCCAGGATGTGAAGGAGGACCTTCGGAACTGGTTGATATTCCTTCAGGAATTCAACGGGGTCTCTTTGTGGCAGGATACTTTGAACCTCCACAATGATTTCCAGGTTCACTCTGACGTGGCAGGCTCATTAGGTTTTGGACTGTATTGGAAGGGTCGCTGGTGTGCCATGCCTTGGCTGGCGTCTTGGCTGGGGGAGGCGATTACGCGGGACTTGACTTTTCTCGAGTTTTTTCCCATTGCAGTGGCTGTGCACTTATGGGTCGAGGAATTCAGGGACCGTCACATATGTTTCTGGTCAGACAACCAGGCAGTGGTGAGCGTGCTGGCTAAGCAGTCCTTGCGTTCTCCCAGGGTATCGTCCTTGCTTAGGGCGTTCGTGTTACAATGTTTACGTGCTAATATAGTATTTTCCGCATGATTTGTCCCGGGCATCTCTAATGATATCGCCGATGCTCTGTCCCGTTTTCAGATGGCCCGGTTCAGATCCTTGGCTCTGGAAGCGCGGGAGCACCCGGAGCGTTTCCCGGACCATCTGTGGAGACTTGGCAGCAATTAGTTATGCAGGGAGTAGCCGCTTCCGTTGCCCCTTCCATCCTTCGTTCCTACAAAAAGGCCTGGGCCGACTTCGTTCGATTTTGCAGCCAGTCCAGGGCAGGCCAGCCTGCCTTGCCTCCTTCTACCACGATGGTGCTTCAGTATTTGGCACACCTCTTTGAGTTGGGCCGCACTCCCAGGACTCTTAGGATTCAAGCGGCGGCTATTTCCTTTTTTGCAAAATCCTTCTTCGCGAAGTACCCTTGCTCGAAATTTATAGTTCGGCAGGCCTTGAAGGTTGGCCCCGTCGCAGGTGCCAGTCAGGCACCCGATCACTTTTGATCTCCTGTCTAGAATGCGGGCCAAGCTTCGGCTTGTTTGCTGGTCGCAGTATGAGGTGCGGCTTTTTTCGGCCGCCTTCTCGCTGGCCTTGTTTGGGACATTGAGGGTTGGGGAGGTGGTCCTTGAGACTTCCCAGCTCACTGGTTCACAGGGTTTGTTGCTGCAGGATGTGGATCTTTCCATTTCGGAGGTGGTCATCACCATCCGGAACTCCAAGACTGACCAATTGGGCAGAGGTGCAGCAATCTGGTTACCCGCCACTGGGAACCCGGGCCTTGCCGGGCACTGCCCGGTATCTGGCGGTACGCCCTTCCGGGAGTGGGCAATTCCTGGTGCACGAGGACGGCCTCCCTATGACCCGGCAGCAGTTTTCTAAGATAATGCGTAAAGCCGTTGCTGCCTGTGGCCTCCTTGCTGCTGATTACGCTCCACATTCCTTTCGCATTGGAGCGGCGACGTCGGCTGCCCGTTGGGGATTGTCAGCAGATAGAATCAAGGAGTTGGGACGGTGGAAGTCGGACGCCTATAAGGGCTACATGCGACATTGATGTTGAAATTGTTCTAATCGTGTGTTTTCTGTTTTCTTAGGTCCTGCACCCATGTGCATATGGATCATCGGGCACAGCATTGTAAACTGGGCCAGCGCCAGAGAACGGGAGGCAGGACTGGGTCCCAACCTTGGACTTCCGCCACATGTGTGTGTGTCCTGGTTGGGCAGGAGGGGAATGTTGTGGGAAGAATTAATCCCCTTGATTCGCAATCGTGTGTATTGGGTGGGTCCCCCAGAGGCTATGCTGGTTCAGTTGGGTGAAAATGATTTGCCGGCTACAGATTGCCGTGCGCTACGCCTCAAAATTCAACACGATTTGTGGGAGGTTGCCACATTTTTTCCACAGGTCAAGCTTTTCTGGTCGCACCTTTTGCAGCGCTGCTCTTGGAGGGGGGCTCGTTCCCCTGTTGCTGTGGAGAGGGCACGAAGGCGCACCAATGGTGCAGCGGTTAAGGTAGTGCTGGCCATGGGAGGGTCTGTTATTGCTCATACTGATATTTTTTACAAGGATGCCTCCCTTTTCCGCCCAGACGGTGTTCATCTTTCCCCACTGAGGAACGACCTGTGGTTGAAGGCCATGGGTTGAGGTCTTGGCTGGGTGTTTGAGTGGTTTTGGCAGTGAGCCGGTGACTCTTGTGGCAGTTAGGCATTGGTTATGTTGGTTGATGGGAGGGCAGTAGCCCTCCAAAAGTGATGATGGTGTGATGGGAATTCCGTTAAAGGAATCCAGGGGCTCGACATGCTTTTGTCCGAACCCGGTAGGGTTGCAGGGTCGCGCATGAGCCCCTGGGGACCTCTGGGGAGGGGGAGGTCTCTGCCCCCAGCCTCCATTAACTCTCCCCAGATTGGCTTCCCTTTGCTGACAAGTGGTCAGCTCTGTCCCATCGGACAGATAGTCTGAACCAATGCCTACGCAACCACTCACATGATTTGTATTTCAATAAAGTTGTGGCCTAAATTATGCCAAAAACCCAAACAAAAATTATGTCTGATGTGTGAATTTATTGGTGGGGGTGGCTTGGTGACCTCTACACACAATGCCTATGGATATTTAAGGATATTGTTGCTGGAATTCAACACTGGCATTTACCAGGTAGCCTGGCTCTACTCCATAATTCTGCAAAAATGTGCCTATTGTTTCTGTCACATCTCTCTGTTTGTCTCCTTTCTGACCATGAATCCAGCAGCTGAATGTGTTTTTGTGTGTTAGGCTATAGTAAGAATGACTCAGAAGGTACAACGCTGTCACTGCCTGGCCAGCTGCCCTCACTAAGACCCTGAGCAAGCTGGTATCTGGTGCTTAACCTGTCATGTTAAAAACAGGCATTACCATGACTACATGATTTAGCAGTATATTGTTAAGTGTCAATATGTTCCACTTGGTGCTTCTTATATTGTCCAGGCCACACTGAAAAAGAAGAAGAGAGAAGAGAGAAAGTACTTCAAGATAGGGAAAGCCCGTAAGCACAGCAGTATTTTATTTTAGTAGAAGGGATGTGAGGGCTATCACTGAGGTAAGTAGAGCTGTATAAGCAGTGCTATTTTTCCAGAAAAAGAGGTGCCGGAACTGTCCTTGAACGCCCCCTTTGTTCTCTTATAATGGTAATGGCGCCCACCTGAGAGGTGCAGGAACTAAGTTCCAGTCAGGGTCTTTTTTTCAGCTGGAACTCAGTTCTGGCACCTCTCAGGTGGGCACCATTACCATTATAAGAGAACAAGGGAGGTGTTCGTGGACAGTTCCAGCAGCTCTTTTTCGGGGAGGGCAGAGAAAGACACCATGTATGCGTCTCAAGCATAATCTCCACATTTTGGCACCAATAAATTGCTACAACACTGGAAATACAACTGTCTCAATAGTAGCAAACTAGGTTGCTATTCCTGATAAATTTCCCTCTTTTAAAAGCAAATGCATATCCTCCCCGTATAACAAAATTACTGTACCTCTGTGTGACAGAGCAGATTTATCATATGGATTAGGTGAGAACCATATCCCTCACTTTCTTGGACAGATAAAACAAAGCGATGACGACTGCACCAACCAGACCTTCACAGATCGCCCTGTTTTCCTTCAGCTTCCTGACTCATACGCAAATATGCCCCACCTGCCCTGCTGATTGGGTGACTTTACTTTCAGGTCTGCATATGTTGTTCACTAGATGACAACATTCAAAATTGCCCAGTATTACCTCAAGGCTTGAAAGGATGTGTTTCCTTGTAATTAACAGAAATGTCTACAACCTGTTTGCCCAGCTTGTGTGCATTGCAATTTAGGGTATGATGCAGCCAAATTTAAGGAATTTTTTTTTTTTAATAATAATAAAACTTTATTACGGTCCAGAGACCCAACAACTCATCACAAAACAATACACAATTTCGACAGCCCGTCCTCAGGTTACACAAACATTCTGTTCAGGCTAGGAATAGGGATCATTGGTTCTTGCAACCACCGATAGAAACTTCGCCACTGCTAATGTTCTGTCATTTGTCCGGTCTTCCAGTAGGAACCTGACATAGTAAGCCTCTGATTTTCCTGGGAAAGGTACTAGCAAGGGTAATATCAGTTCTGCCCTGGCTTGCTCGAATTTCACACAGTGCAGCAAAATATGTTTTATAGAGTCAATGTCTTGAGCACATGAGCATAGTCTGTCCTGGTATGGAACTCCTCTCAATCTGCCATCCAACACTGCAGAAGGAAAGACGTTAAGTCTGGCTTTTGTAAATAGCCTTCTGTAGTTTGGAACTGTCAGATTTTTAATATAAGATGTTAACTTAAAGGCATGCCCATATTTTACTCCTACTGCCAGCCGACTGCAGACTGCGTGTGATCGATGTCGCAAGTCACTGTGTGCAATGTCCCAGAGTCTTTGCTTTAAAGTCTTTAGGGCACCTTCATAACCCAGGCAATAGAGTTGGGTGGGTGACAGACCTATAGAGGTGGCTTTTTTTGTCATTGTTTTCTGCCAGTTGCTGACATACTCCTCATTGTTCAGGTGTTGATATAGACCCTCCCCTAGCTCAAACACTGCAATATTGAGCCAATGTTTTAGTGCAGCCCACCATGCCTTAGTTGAAATTGGACATTCACCAGCTTCTAATAAAAGTATGGAGTTGGGGACACAATTGGGTACCTGAAGCAGAGATCGCAAGAATTTTGCTTGAAAGCCATCTAGCTTTGGCAGGTCCCCATTATGCCAGACGTTTGCAGCATACAGGAGTTGGGGGACAGATTTTGCGTTGAAAACCCTTAAGGCTGCTGGTACATACTTGCCGCCCTTTTTGAAAAAGAACCTGAGTATGGCTAGCTTAGTGATCTCTGCCTTTTGAAGGGAGGTTTGCCAGTGGTACTTCCAAGATCTTGTATGGTGAAATGTAAGCCCAAGATAGCTGAAATATTTAACCTGTTCAAGGTTATGGCCATCCAACACCCAATTTGACCGGGAGAAGCTTCTTTCGAATACTAAGATTTTTGATTTCCCATAGTTAATGGATAAGCCATTTCCAAGACAGTAATCGGAAAACTTCCTTAGCAGATGTTTCAAGCCTGGTCTGGAACGTGAAATGATGGCCGCGTCATCTGCATATAGCAACAAGGGGGTTCGTCTCGTTCCTATTTTTGGAAGGTGTCCGTCTGGGTCCATTAGGCTCTCTTCTATGTCGTTTAAGAATAGACAAAACAATGTGGGGGCCAGGATGCATCCTTGTCTCACCCCTCTAGTCATCTCGATATTGTTTGATAACTGTCCCTGACGACCGCATCGAACCTGCAATTTGGTTCCGTTATATAAAGCTTTTATGAGGAAGAGAAGTCGTTTGTCCTGTAATATCAAGTCTAATTTGGACCACAGCTGGGATCTGGGGATGGAATCAAACGCTGATTTCAGATCCATGAAGGCCACGAAGAGTTTGCCCTGTAGATGCTTGTTATACTTTTCAGCTAAGAAGGACAACATATGACAGTGGGCTAATGTTGAATGCTTCTCGCGAAAGGCTGCCTGGGCTTCAGATAGAATGTTATGTTCATTTATGAAAGTTGTCAGTTTGGTACTAAGGAAGCGAGCATACAACTTCCCAATTACTGAAAGCAGGCTAATTGGCCTGTAATTGGAGGGTACATTTGTGTGGCCTCTCTTGAAGATTGGAACAACTATAGCGTGTTTCCAGCTATGTGGTACTATGCCCGAGTTGTTTACTACCGTGAAAAGAGCCGCCAGAAGCAGAGCCCACCAGTGCTGGTTTGATGTAATCAGTTCTGCTGGGATAAAGTCTTTCCCCGGAGCCTTACCATTCTTCAGATTCTCAATCAATGTATAGGCTTCATCCACTGTTACTGGTCTCCAATGTGGAAGCGGTGCCAATTCTACCCTGTCGTCATCCTGGAAGTTGGGAGTGAGGTTTGAGTTTTCCATAAATATATTTCTGAAGTGGTTCTCCCAAACCTGAGCTGGGATGGCACAGCGGGGGGCTGGAGGGCTGTTTTTCATTGAGTCAGAGACCAGTTGCCAAAAAAGTTTAGTTTCATTATTTAGTGAAGCATTCAGTAACAGGGACCAGGAATTTTGTTCAGACTGCCTTTTTTTTGAGGCCAAGAGGGCTTTATACTCTTTTTTCATTTTGAGATAGGATGGGGGTAAGTAATTTAAACCGGCATTTCTATAGGCCAAATAGGCATTCCTTAAGGCTTCCTTCTTTGTACGGCACTCTTGATCAAACCAACAACACCCTTTAGCAATGTGAGGCTTGCGTGCTGTGTTTATACTGACAGAGACCACATCCTGCAAGGACTCAATCAGATTTTCATAAGCTGTCAGGGAGGACTCTGCTGATGAGTTGTTAATTATTATTGATCTCAGATTAATTACAGTTTGTAGATTCAATCTATTCTCAGCTGCAATCGCTGTCTCAGGTGTCCATCTTTTCCTGCACCGTACTGGGTCATTTGCTTTATCTATGCCCTCGTATACTCTGTAAGAACGCTGACTTGAGTTTTGGCCAATAATGGAGAGAATTAGAGGTAGGTGATCACTTTCGGTCCTGTTGTCAATGTTGAATTTTTTAATTGATTCAAAGGCCTCCCTGTTGGTGAGACAGTAGTCAACTGTGCTGGCTCCATTTGTATTTATAAATGTGTACTCTCCTTCTCTGGCCCCGGGTAGTGCCCCATTAGCAATGGTCAGGTCAAGACTTATTTGTAGAGAAGCCAGACAGAAGCCAGCATAATTGATTTGGAAGTCTTTCGAATGCCTGCGCGGGGGCGGGTTTAGAAGAATGGCGCTATTTTCCTTTAGCTCTCTTAATATTGGGAATTTTATTTCCAGGCTGTCATCATTAGAGCCTATTCTGGCATTCATATCTCCCATTATGTAAAATAGCGAGCTGGGGTACTTAATTTGGCAGGTGTACAGGAAACTGTGGAGTTTCCGCCATGTGCTCTCGATCTGTGTTTGCACTGAATGTGGTGGCATATAAACGGAGACAATGATGATAGTCTTAGGTTCCAGCTGCAATGTGATCCCCAGTGCCAGCTGCTCAAAGACCAAGAGCTCAGAAACCTGAGATGCTAAATGAGTGGCAACCAGAGTTGCTAAGCCCCCCCTCGGTCGTCCCCTTCCAAATGGTTTGGATGCCTTGATTTCGTAGACCTGGTAACCGTCCAGAACTATGTTGTCCGTTGCCCAGGTTTCCTGTAGCATTATTATATCAAAGCATGTTATATATTCATGAAATGCTTTATCCCCTAGTTTGTTGGCCCAACCCGCTATGTTCCACGAAATAATGTTGAGGCTGCTCGTACCATAAATGGCTTGGCTTCATTGTGCTGGGAAAGTTATCAGCTCTCCCTCTGATTCAGAGATGACGCAACCATTCTTTGAATATGCAGGGTGTTGTTTTTCTTGGGGTTGAGTTTCCGCAGTTTCTGGATTTCCCGTCATCAATGATGTTAACTGATTAGCTGTGATCGCTGGGGGGTCATTGTCTATGTCTATGTCTTCATCAAAGACAATTAGATCTAACTCTGGCTTACTGGGTGTCGCAGTTCCCTTGGGAGGAGCGTCACTTGGCAATACCTGGGCGGATTTTTGTTCTGAAGATTTCCGCTCCAAGGGAGTGTTACAACTGGATTCGCCACACCTATCCATCTTTGGCAGCCCTTCTGAATGGATCATGGCCCTATGGCGAACACCCTTCGGCAAGGAGGGCGTTGGTTGCTTGGGGTCAATCCGGTTATACGACAGGTTTGGCAGTAATTGTTTCCGTTCTGTGTCTTTAAAGACACGCCTCAAATCAATATTGTAGTCCTGTAGGAGGGCTCTATGTTTCAGGAGCCTCTTGGGAGTAACCGAATCTGAGAATGTCAGCATGATTCTGGTGTGCTGGGGGTCCGAGCAAAGCAAGTTTATCGTGGTTAAATTTCCGCACTGGATGTTTAGTAAATGCTTAAGATTTCTCTTTACACTGTCGATTGATTTCCAGTAAGGCAGCATACCATTGTAAGGATATATATCGAGGGCTACTTGAGTACTTTGTAGGATCAGGCCCCCTCCTTCGCTTTTGTTGTTTTTACTGTTTGTAATCTCTTGGTTATCAAATCCAGACCGGTTACACCCCTGTGCAAGTCGATTATCAAGTCCAGACCGGTTACACCCCTGTGCACGATTTTCTTGGGGGGAAGCAATGCTGTGGTCTGCCTCTTTGGGACTAAGGGAGTTATTTCTGACCACCAGAAGCACCAGCTCAGACAGGAGGGATGTTACCTTTTCTAATTTGTTGTTAATTTCCTCCACTGTTCTTGCGGTCAGCAGACAGTGGTCTGCAAGTATTTCCGCGTAAAGCTGTGCCTCCTCAGATATTACTTCGTGAGATATTTCATGAGGGCTTATCTCAGCATTTTTCCCTGGGTGATCTCCATCCATTAAAGCTTCCCCAATAGAACCTACCTGTGAGGGAGTTCTATTGGATGTAGTAGGTTCTGATGGTTCTAAGGTCTGTGTTCTTACGAAAACATCCATTTTGCTCTGCTTGCACTTCTGCTGTGGGCTCACTTGTGGAGATGTAGCTGGTCGTTTCTTTTTCCTAGACATTTCCAAGGTATGCAAGGTATGCTGCTATTTTTCTGCTGCGGCTCTGGAGACTCGGGGTCCTCCCGGAAAAGAGTGTTTAATCTCCCCTCCTGCTGATAAGCCTTGTAAATAAAATGTTGAGGAAAAGCTGCCAAATATTTTAGATAAAAATACTGAGGCTGGTAAGAATAGAGGCTAATAAAACTGATAAAAGCTAGTAAAAACTGGTAAAAAACTGATAAAAACTGATAAAAGCCGCATACTGATGCGGAGCTTAAAACAATGCTTCCACTAACGACGCCATCTTGAATCAAGAAAAAAAAGTTTTGTTTTTTTTAAATTTTATTTATTTTAATGACACGGAATAAAGGATGTGCTTGATTATCCATTAAAGGAAAGGGTGCTTAAAAGGTGCTTAATTTGGGCTGGATCAAGCCCTTAATTGAGTTAGCTCAAAAGATTAAGTCTTTTCTTATTGGAAGTTATTATTATTATTATTATTATTATTATTATTACTATTCATTGATTATTTATTTATACCCCGCCCATCTGGCTGGGTTTCCCCAGCCACTCTTGCAACTTGCAGGTCAAGTTACATGTTTAAGTATGCAAGGGCCATTTGAATTCAGAATATAAAGACCTCTTTCTTTTCAAGCTTCTTGCTCACCAGCAAAATCAACATTATTGTCATGAATTTTAATTTTGTTTTCAAATTGATGAAAAGAAAAGAAGCAGAAGCAGAGATGAATATAAAACAATGATTTGAAACAGCCACTGTCTCAAACCTATTAATATGGATACATTAAGGATTGCATTTCTCTCTGACGTTAGATGACAGGCGAAACAATATGGAATTAATGGCATAATACAGCTGTGCTTTTCTATCACTGTTTCATCTGTTGACATGAGAATGAGAATGGAAACTGGTAAAAAAAAATGGTCCCAAGCTTGCAAAACTGGATGTATTTGGGGTTGGGATGGACAGGAGGATCTGATTTGTAAAGGGGTAGATAATCAAATAACTTAATTAGAACACAATAGACTTAGGTATTGCAATTAGTGCTTTTATTTGACTTTAAAAGCCACTTAGGCCACCCCCTTTACCCACATAAAACTTTGGGCATGGGTGTAAGTTGGGTGTGTACCAAAACAATCACTTGTTGGTTTCAGCATGTGCTGAATTCTGCCCAAATTAACTGCAGCTACAATCACAACAAGGGACCCAGGTGGCGCTGTGGGTTAAACCACAGAGCCTACTGACATTTGCTAAAAAAGTGAAATACCTGGCTGTTAATATGACAACGAAAAACCTGAACTTATATAAAGACAACTATGAAAAAGTGTGGAATGAGATCAAGAAAGATATGGAGATCTGGAATAGACTGAAATTGTCCCTGTTGGGCCGAATAGCGGTAATTAAGATGAATGTGCTGCCTAAACTGTTATTTCTTTTTCAGGCACTGCCGATTGTGGATAAAATGGAACCATTCAAAACTGGCAGAAGGACATATCAAGATTTGTATGGCAGGGGAAAAAACCCAGAATTAAATATAAGATTCTAACAGATGACAAGAAAAGAGGGGGCTTTTCCCTGCCAGACCTAAACCTTTACTTTGAGGCTGCGGCCTTCTGCTGGTTGAAGGAATGGTTCCTGTTAGAAAATACAGATGTGTTAGACTTGGAAGGGCACGATAACATTTTCGGTTGGCATGCATATTTATGGTATGATAAGATTAAGGCCCACAGGGGCTTCAAATCACACATAATCAGGAAGGCATTGTTCAGAGTTTGGATGAAATATAAGGAAAGGAAACTTGTTGGAAAGGAAAACACCCAGGTGGATATCACCGTTGGAAGCAAAGGCCCACAAAAAGCCAAATATGGAAGGTACATGGCCAAAGTACTCTGATATTTTGATACGGGAAGGAGAAAGTGTCAGGTTGAAACCCTTTGAACAGCTGGAAGGGAAAGTGAGAGACTGGTTACATTACCATCAAATTAATGAAGTATTTAAAATGGATAAAAAGCTTGGCTTTCAGATTGAGAAATCAAAGTTGGAAACGGAAATGTTAGAGCCAAAAACAAAAAATCTATCCAGAATGTACCAATTATTGCTAGAGTGGCATACACAGGATGAATTTGTGAAATCTGCAATGATAGAATGGGCTAGGGATGTGGGACATAACATCATGATGGCTGACTGGGAAAGATTGTGGAGGAAAGGGATAAAATTTACTGCTTGTAACCTGTTAAGAGAAAGCATAATGAAAATGATATATAGATGGTATTTGACCCCAGTCAAGCTTGCTAAAATCTATCATTTGCAGGACAATAAATGTTGGAAGTGTGAAAATGCAGATGGAACGTTTTATCATATGTGGTGGACCTGTCCGAGGACGAAAGCCTTCTGGGAAACGATATATAATGAAATTAAAAAAGTGTTGAAAAACACATTTCTTAAGAAACCAGAGGCATTCCTACTTGGTATGGTCAACCAAGAAATACCTAAAGGAGATCACACCTTTTTATGTATGCCACAACAGCAGCCAGAATACTGATTGCAAAATACTGGAAAACAAAGGACTTACCAAAACTAGAAGAATGGCAGATGAAGATGATGGAACTTGCCGAGCTGTCAGCAAGACTCCAAGACCAGAGGGAAGAAGCGGTGGGAAAAGAATGGGAGAAGTTTAAAATGTATATTAAAAAGTACTGCAAGATTAGTAGTTAGATAACCCTGAAGAGAAATAGCAATTTACAGTATGTAAATAAGTTTGATTTAGGAAATATATGATAAGATTAAGATAAGTTAAGATAGTATGAAAAGTTAAGAAATTAGTAAAAGACATAAATAAGGTAGCGAGATTTAAGTAAAATAATATAGGATGATGAGAAGAAATTGCTAAATATGTAACAATGATGAAACGTGATAGGAGAGACGGGGGAAGTCCAACCAACAAGATAAGGAAATAAGGAGGGGGGGGGGGAAATAGTATGTATTGTTTTGTGTTTTGTGTTTTGTTGTGTTATACTGATTAAGTTTATGTTGATGAAGTTTATATTATATGTTTGGAAACCCAATAAAAATTATTTTAAAAAAAATAAAAATAAACCACAGAGCCTAGGGCTTGCTGATCAGAAGGTCGGCGGTTCGAATCCCTGCACTGGGGTGAGCTCCCGTTGCTCGGTCCCAGCTCCTGCCCACCTAGCAGTTCAAAAGCACATTAAAGTGCAAGTAGATAAATAGGAACCACTCTGGCGGGAAGGTAAAACGGCGTTTCCGTGCACTGCTCTGGTTCGCCAGAAGCGGCTTTGTCATGCTTGCCACATGACCCGGAAGCTGTACACCGGTTCTCAGCCATTAAAGCGAGATGAGCGTCGCAACCCCAGAGTCGGACACGACTGGACCTAATGGTCAGGGGTCCCTTTACCTTTACCTTTACACTCACAACAGCATATGCCAATTTCACCATGTGAACTGACTGCTTGACATGCATTGCTACTACACTTTATGGCCTGGACACTTTTAAGGCTGTGCACATCCTATAAGATCAGTGGAGAAAGACCTTGTGTATATCCCACCAATATCAGAGGACCTTATGGCAGGAACATGAGAAAGAGCCTTCTTGGTGGTGGCAATTATATGGAACGCCATGCCTTGGGGATATCTGTTTGGCACTCTCTCTAATTATTTTTATTTGGGTTTTTAAAGACACATCTATTTTACAGAAGGCATTGGTATTTTTATTGGGCTGATTTATTGGGGTTGTTCTGGAATTCTGTGTTATTTTAATGGACTTCTAAAGTGTGTGTGTGTGTGTGTTTGTGTGTGTGTACATAGATATTATTGTTTATTATTTATTGTTAGGAATTTGTTATCTTTGACACTTTTGCATAGAAAGGTGGGTATAAATCTGCTAAAGTAAGAAAAAAAAATGTATGAAAGCATTCCATATGTTCGATTGACTTACTGATTGAAAAGAAACCAAGCTTTATTCAATTTCCTGGGAACAGTTAACAATTATTTTATCAGAGACTTTGATCACTCATTGAAGTCACTTTCTAATTGGTGGTGGCAGAGAGAAACAGAGGCTGAGCTTTCTTTCTGGATGGTAGGACCCCCAGCCGTCTCCCCCGAGGGCAGACCCATGCAGAACTTGTCTGAGGCCCAGGACAGGAGACTTGTTAAAATAAAGTTATAAACTCAAACACAAAAGCAGCTGGTCCCTGGGTGGGCCCCATGGCCAGCTTAGTCCCCTGAGGTCTGGGGCAAGGGTACCCAGCTCCCTATCCTTTGCATGGGTCTGCCCGAGGGTCCTGGGTCCTTGACCATTGCTCTGGGTTGTTCCTGAGTGCTACCAGTTTCAGGTGGCTTCAGATCTTTCTTGGTCAGAATGTCTTTGGAATAGTTGTCTAGTGTGGTTAGTTACGACATCTATCCATTTATTCCCTCCAAACAAAGGTCTAACTTGTGGAGAGTAGAACTGACACCCTCTTTACTTTATGTCCCTGGCATTGCACACTGTGCTGCCCTTGCCCTTGATGTCTCTGTGTTGACTACATGCCTACATGTGAGCAGCAGCTTATGTGGACATGCTCCTGGGCAAACATCTACACTCAAAGCGTAACTGTCTGGGATGGAGCCAGGAGATGGGGTCCTGCTCCACACATTAGCTCTATTGGGGGGGGGTGAGTAAACTGGGTTATAGTCATGATAAATGTATTCCATTGGTTGGGAGGAGATGTGTGCTGCTTTATTGTGAGGGTATTCTGCAACATGTTCTTGATAGTGCACTAGTAGTGGATTTATTCTGCTTTAGTTTGTTCTGTGATGCTTCTGCAATGCTACCACATCATTGCTGTCTAGAGAGGCCACAGCACAATGAAAGTGGGTTAAAAATACATCGGAACATTTGGGTCCCTCCAAACATCCTTTTTATTGAACATCCACAATGATTTGTACTCATGATACTGTTGTGGCAGTCCTATGTGATTCCATTTTCAATACTGTTTGCACCTGTAAAGGTTTGGGTTGGTTACATGGCGTCATTTCCAGTCAGTGAATATTCTGTAACTTCCTGCTGATATCCCACCAGATGTCTTAGTGAATGGCACCATAGCATATATTTCAAAATATGTCAATTCATTGCGTACATACTGAAGTACAAAGGAAGAAAGTAAACAGCCTGTATAAAGTAAAGAACAATCATGCAAGCTATGTGACATGTTGGGAAATAGTAAGTTCTGTAACTGTGGGAACTGTTTGAATCTCTCTTCTCAGAGAAATGTACCTGTTGGAGTTTCTGTGAATAACAGTTATAGTCTGCCTTAAGATTCACCTTTGCTGATTTTTAAACACCTTTTTTATATTGTTCATTTAAGAGAAACCAAGTGAAACTCTGAGAAAGAGTGCAGAAATGGACTTCAGGATACTTATGTTAGAAACATGAATTATTGTGGCAGTCTCTGTAGGTCGAGCATGTTTCCAACAATAAAATGTTAATTTTATACATTTTCCTGGTGTAGAGAGGAGCATTTGGCAAGTCAGGCAGGAGGGTTTGAAATGGAAGGATCTTGCTGTCTAAGATATGAACTCCAAAGCGGTGCTGCTCCCCAAAGAACTCTCTGAATGTTAGGACATGACAAAAATACTTTGCCAAGGACTCAGGTGGTCAGAGGCATTATGGACAGGGCCAAACCCAAGTGGCCAGTGGGCACAGGGCATCAGGGGACCCTTGTTCTCCCCCTTTCCTCCAATTACGCTCCTTCACCCTCTTTCCCTCACCTCTTTAAAGTGAGACGAATCTTGACTAATATGGCAATCCTGCATTGTCAAAGATTTTTATTTAAAAAAAAAAAAAAATTCCCAGGAAAAGATTTGCCTACTTTGTATTTCTCAACTCCAAAGGATTCATTAGCCATGCTAATGATGAATAGGGACACGGGTGGCGCTGGGGCTTGCCGATTGGAAGGTCAGTGGTTCGAATCCACGCGATGGGGTGAGCTCCCGTTGCTCGGTCCCTGCTCCTGCCAACCGAGCAGTTCAAAAGCACGTCAAAGTGCAAGTACTGTATATTCCTGCATATAAGACTACTTTTTAACCCAGGAAAATCTTCTCAAAAGTCGGGGGTCGTCTTATACGCTGGGTCGTATTTCTTATACGGCGAGTATACCCCAAACTCTATATTTTAACTGGGAAAGTTGGGGGTCATCTTATACGCCCAGTCGTCTTATATGCCGGAAAATATGGTAGATAAATAGGTACCACTCCGGTGGGAAGGTAAACGGCGTTTCCGTGCTCTGCTCTGGTTTTGCAAGATGCGGCTTAGTCATGCTGGCCACATGACCCGGAAAAACTGTGGACAAACGTCGGCTCCCTTGGCCAGTAAAGCGAGATGAGCACCGCAACCCCAGAGTCATCTACGACTGGACTTAACGGTCATCGGTCCCTTTACCTTTACCTTTAATGATGAATAAACTAAGATCCCACATCTTCCACATATAAAGGTAATGGGACCCATGACCGTTAAGTCCAGTCACAGACGACTCTGGGGTTGCGGCACTCATCTCGCTTTACTGGCCAAGGGAGCCAGCGTACAGCTTCCAGGTCATGTGGCCAGCATGACTAAGCCGCTTCTGGCGAACCAGAGCAGCGCACGGAAACACTGTTTACCTTTCCGCTGCAGCGGTTCCTATTTATCTACTTGCACTTTGACGTGCTTTCAAACTGCTAGGTTGGCAGGAGCTGGGACCAAGCAACGGGAGCTCACCCCATCGCGTGGATTTGAACCGTCAACCTTCTGATCGGCAAGCCCTAGGCTCTGTGGTTTAGACCACAGCGCTTTAATTCTCAATCTAGGCTGTTCTGTTCACTTCTCTTCTTTAATGTTTCACAAAAGAAAGTGTGTGTAGGATGTAGAATTCATTTGCAAAGATCGGGGGGGGGGAGAGCACTTCAAATAAATTTAATGGATTATGGTTCTGCACCAAGATTTTCTACTACCCAGCTGTGCTTAGATATTGCAAGGCACACTATGTTTGATCTTACAATAGCATAATACCATGTAGCACTTTGACATCAAAGCACCAGAGTAAACCAAGAACATAACAGTAGATTAAGCAGTATTTTTAAAAAGTGTGAAATTTAATTCTTAAAAAAGAAAAGAAAAATCACAATAATTCAGCTACAACTCACCTAGATGTTAAACAGTGGTGCATGGGCATAGTCAGGGGGGGATCAAGTAAGTAAATAAAAATAGCTAACTGATCAATTGTGTCAAACGCTCCCAGAGCCAATAAAGAGAAAATGGATGGAAAAGTAAAAAGAGTTTATTTACAGCCGCAGCAATAAGTCCTGGTAGGATACAGTATTTCCCAAAAGACCAAGTGTAAAGCAAAGGATGCACAGAGCATTTATACAATTGTAGCAAAGACACAATTTCTTGCATCACCAGTGGCAAGGAATACACATGCACAAAGCATGCCTAAGTCAGGTATTCTTCTACTTGGCTGCAGAACAGTTGCTTCCTGACCTTCCTGTATCTGGAGCTTAGGCCAGGCCAGGCGTAACTGGTCTTGTAGTTGCAACTGTGGAAATGTCTTGTGGTTGTGATTGTGGGAATGAGTTTATGCAAACTCAGCACTCAGCAGGCTGAGGTCAGCTGTGTACATGATGTGCAAACCTTAGAGTTATGGCACCTCTGAGTTATGGCTCTGAGGCTGGATCTATACAGATAAAAAAAACTCTATTGAAAAACATGTTATAAAAGCTCTTAATGGAAAATCCCATTGGTGACGTATCACTGCTCTGCAGTGTTATCTGATGTTACATATTTATAATGCGGTTATAACAATATATCATATTGGTCCGAATATAAGCTGTACTTTCCCCCCAAATTCCGATCGTGAAAAGTTAAAGCGTGGCTTATATTCACAACTTTACGCCACTGGCAAAGCGGCACCCTCTCCTGAAAGCAGCCCAGGAGCGTGGGGCAATAGCACCCATCCTGTCCGTGACTCCCAAGCCTCCCCCAAGCTGCCGAATTTTAAAGGTGTGGCTTATTTGCGGGTGCAGCTTATATTTGGGGCAATACGGTAATTGATGAGTGTAGCTGAGTCCTGAGTTCTGGCCCCTCAGCATTATGGCACTCAGGTATCAGAAATAGATGCTGTGCAAGCAGAATGTGACAGAGAACGTGAGCATGGATGTGTGTGCTGTCTTGACCCCGTGGGCAGGACCGGTTTGATGAGGCCCTCAGCTGCTGAAGGTAATGGGGCCCTTTATATGTCCAGCTGTCCTTTGTCAACAACAAATTGTCACTGCTTTTTGTGTTGAATACACAGTGGAACCTCGGGTTACGTACCGTCCTCCTTACGAACGCTTTGGGTAATGAGCTCCACTAACCCAGAAGTAGATGCGCCTAGTAGTGAACTTTGCGAGCGGAAGTCACACAGCGTGGCAGCAGCAGGAGGCCCCATTAGCGAAAGCGCGCCTCATGTTAAGAACAGTTTCGGGATAAGAATGGACCTACGGAATGAATTAAGTTCATAACCGGAGGTACCAGTGTATGCTATATGGCAGGGGTGGCCAACTCCCAAGAGACTGCGATCTACTCACAGAGTTAAAAACTGGTAGTGATCTTTTTGGGGTTCAGGTCAAAGTTGTTGAGCTATTTTAGGGAGGAGGAAACCCCGTTTTTGGGGGACTTGCGTGCTATATGGTAATTTAGGGACCTAATAGGTATCTAAAGCCATTTGCACATAACAAATAGGAGCCTACACAACACACTGATGCTGTATGTAGGTTTTATTTTATTTGTTTTTTATCTTATATTTTGGAAATGTACATCCAGTTTTTTTCCCTTTAATTTTTTTGGGGGGGGCAAGAGAGTGGGGCCCTAAGCTATAGCTTGTTTAGCTTATACGTAAATCTGGCATGGCCCATGGGTTCTGACATCTTTCCCTAGGTCATGGCATCCAGCTAGGTCCCAAATCATGGCATCTAGCTATTAGTATGATGTGATCCATAAAACACAGACATAGCATGATAATGCAGCCTGCCTCAGTGCACCAGAAACTCTCATAAAAGTTAGGAAAAGGAGGAGCTACTTTTGATGTGTACTGAAAAAGATTTAATGTTGTTGTGGTTTCCTCTGTGGTTTGAGGGGTAGACTGGGCAGGCTGGGCCTTCAGCATACAAAGAGTGTTCTTGCAGTAAATGTTAAACTCCACTGGGATTTTGAGGAATGATCAAATTTTTCAGCCTGAGAGCCAGAATCCTTCCAGGGCAACTTTCCAGAATGAGCCCCACAGCTGCTAACATTGGGCAGTTCATGACACCTGTCTGCAACATCCTTCCTTCAATATTGGCTCTCATTATTATACCTGGATGTCATCCACAGAGTTGTTTGCCACATTGCTTTCCAATTCCAGTATTTTATCCCACACAACCAGTGCCATTTTTCAGGAAAAAGAGGTGCCAGAACTCAACACCTCCCTTGTTCTCTTATAATGGCAATAGTGCCCAGCTGAGAGGGGCCAGAACTGAGTTCCAGTGAGTTTTAGCGGGGGGGAAGCCTTGTGCATGACTTGCATCGATGATGATAGATAGATAGAGATAGTTGATAGATAAGTAATTAGAGCCTGCCATAAGCTTTGCCTATATTGATTGATAATTCCTTGTTCTACTGATCTTAGCAAAAGGGTGGAGCTGATTTGCTTGAGAAAAGAAACATTTTGCAACAGATTGGGCAAGGAGGTACCCTGTCAAATTCATCACATCATGTTCTTTTGCTTTTATGAGAGAGAAGTTAATGTGTCCTCTGTCTTTTGGCCTTATTTCAAAAATATTTTAGGGCTGGGTGGGGAGAACTTGCACAATTTTCCAGTGAGCATTGTTCAGTCCTCAGTGTTGAATAAAAGAGAACATTGCAATGAAATGCAAATATTGACTTAATATATTGACTTATGTTCCTGTTCACAGTGTTATGCCAGAAAAAAAGATGTTGCTCACCATTCCAATTTCTGAGTGGTGTAAGAATCCAGGGGTTCCATGCAGGGTTCAGTGTCCTTGCAGTGAGGGACAGCAGAGACTGTGATGGGGGCTCACAGCATTAACTCCCCAAAAGGTCTCGCTTCTGCCATGGTCACAGACTTGGATTCCAGCAGAAATAGAGCATGGCTGTCCCTCTCTGGCTTCTACCTTCAGCCTGCTTCCAGCTCTCACACACAGCTTAGATGGCTCACTGGGTGACCTTGGGCCAGTCACCATCTCTTAGCCTAATTTACCATACAGGGTTCCTGTGAGGATGAATTTGGGGGGGGGGGGAGAGAACCATGGACACCACCTTGAGATCCTTGGAAGATAAAGGTGGTATATCAATGTAATAAATAAAATAAAATGAATTAAATTAATGGCTTGAGGATGTTCCCCATAAATAAAAATCTGGAAGGATCTATTTTGCAATCATTATGGACAGTCAAAGTTTTCTTCCTTGTTAAAAAGCATTCTTACCATACTTTTCCATGTATAAGACTAGGGTTGGTTTTTTTTTACTAAAAAATAATGTAAAAAGGGGGTAGTCTTATACACAGGGGGAATCTCCCCCATTTTCTTAATTTTGAGTCCCCAAAAATAGGGAGCATCTTTTGAGTCCCCCAAAATAGGGAGCGTCTTATACACGGGGGCGTGTTATACACGGAAAAATATGGTAATAAGGAACATGTGTAGAGGAGGGCAACCAAGATGATAAAGGGACTGGAAACTAAGCCTTATGAGGAACAGATGAGGGAGTTGGGTGTGTTTAGCCTGGAGAAGAGAAGACTTGAGAGGTGACATGAAAGCCATCTTTAAATAACTGAAGGTCTGTCACATGGAAGATGGAGCACACTTGTTTTCTGGTACTCCGGAAGGCAGGACCCAAACCAGTTGATTCAAAACAAAATAAAAAAATTCCTTCCAGTAGCACCTTAGAAACCAACTAAGTTTTTTCTGATTCAAATTACATGAAAATAAATTCTTATAAACATTAGGAAGTATTTTCTGATGGTGAGAGAACTGTTGGATGGTGGAACAGACTCCCTTGGGAGGTTGTACACTTCCTTGGAGTCTTTTAAGCAGAGGTTGGATGGCCATCTGTCAGGGATTCTTTAGCTGTTATTCCTGCACTGCAGGTGGTTGGGATAGATGACCCTTGGAATCATTTCCAACTCTAGTTGTCTATGAATTGTAACAAATGAAGTAGGCTGATTTTGTGAGGGAGTTTTTATTAAACAATATAATATTTTTTATATTTTATATTTTTTTAGAAGTAGTATTTAACTGATTGGGAGTGCAACATCTGCACAGGTTGAAGGAGGTCACATAGACACAGTTTGGGGGCTCTTTGTGTATGAATCTACAGTTCATCAAACAAAGGTAGAGGCAGAAGGGAAATCTCTAAGCTGGGGAATGCAGAATGAGGAATGCAGGGGAAATCCCCCCAGGCATGCAAAATAGGTATTGCTAGTTGTGATGTCCTTCTCTTTCAAGGTGAGCATAATTATTTGCAGTTGCATAATCTGCCTTCCTGTGTGTGCTTTCTTGATTGCTGCTCTTGGTTCATCACATTTTATCCAGAAAGAGGGGTGGATATTGTGATATATGAAATTATTTGTTTGACAGAATTTGCGTTTCCACAATGGAGCAGGCGATTGATCCATATTGCCTATTTAGGGTTTAGGGGATACATGATTGATAAATGGCACAGGCCTGTAGATCAACCCTGCCTGTCCACTGTATGTCCACTAAAACCTCCTGTTTGCTAGTAAAACTGAATTACTGTGCAGCGAAATGATGCATGTCTTAAATGTGTGTCACCAACATGAAAAGTTTGGAAAGCTCTTGATTAAGCCACAGGCATAGAGTAAACCAGTGTTTCTCAACCAGTGTGCCTCCAGAGTAAACTGCCCAGCCTGGCTTAGCCCAAGTCCTCACTTCCCACTTTAGGAGGAAATGGTAAATGGTATTTCTGTCTTCTGTGATCACTCTGATAAGATGTTGACCATAACAAAAGGAGTTTTGCAAGAAGTATTGCGGGCAAACAATGAAATAAATGTTCTTGTTCAGTGGCTGGTGGTATTGTGACTCACACTTCTGATTTTGTCATCCATCCAGTTGCACAAATTCCTTCTTCTAAGCGCAAGCCCCCTGCAGGGAAATCCCCAGACCACACTATAAAGAGACTTCCCTCTCCATGCTTCATCAGATGTGTCCAAGCTGGGGAGATGAAGTCAATCAGTGCAGCTGGGCTGCTGTTTCTTCTGCAAAGTGCAGTTGCAGCAAATGTCACTGCAGCAAGGCCAACAGCTGGGGTAAGAGATGTCTCTTGATTATATATCATTAACTCCACATTTTGTAGTTCTTTTCCTTCTGGCATAAGCATCACAATATTATGCAGGTTAAATTGGGTGAGAGTGTTCAAAAGCAGCTGATTCCCAACTAAGTGCAGTGGTAGGTTTTTCAAAAAGCATCCCCCAAAAGATAGGGGAGGTCAGGAGGGAAGCAATGGGTGGGGGTTATTTTATATTTGTGTTGCTGTTGGTGTTTATATTATACCATCACAATATACAGGAAGACAGGACCCTGCCCCAAAGGCCTTACAATCTAGAACTCTCCACAGAGCAGACAACACAGTAAGGAGAGGGGAAAGGGAGGCAGGGATGAATTAGGCTTTATTTCAGTGACACCAAATTTATAGCCAATAGAACAGCATATCCTCCAACATTTCCCCGATGAAAATAGGGACATCCCATTCCATAATGATCATTTTACTATTTATTTACATATCTTACTGGGTTGCCCCAGCTACTCTGGGCCGCTTCCAACTTATATAAAAACAAGAAAAGATTAAACATTTAAAGGATTGCCTCCAGATGGCTCGGGGGTCAGATAACTCCATACCCTCCAACATTTATCCAATGAAAATAGGGACATCCTAAGGAAAAGGAGGACATTCCAGGATCAAATCAGAAACGGGAATGGCTTCTCTAAATCAATGATGTCCCTGGAAAATAGGGACACTTGGAGGGTCTGGAACAGGTTTTATAAATCATCTTACTATATTGGTAAAAATATTAGTATTATTATTAATAATAAATATACTAAATATAAAATATGTAAGAACTATCTCACGGGGTCACAAAAAAAACCAGCAAGCAAGACCATAAAATTTGAATTGGTTGGAAATAAATCTGTTGCAAACCCTTACAGGAAGGCGGGGTGGATGGGAGAGAAATCCTAGGTTCTTCCATGCTGTCTGATCTCATCCAGTGAAGGTTCCCAGCATTCCAAACAACTGTGACCAAGAAACAGAATGCAGGGTGAGCAGTTTAGAAGCATAAGAGTTGCACCTGCAATGTTGGACAAGGTTGCAGAGGCATCTGCTCCACCCCTGACCCTGGATGACCCTTCCACCACAGGCTTAGCTTCAAAGTCATTGAGTGAAAAGTAGCTGCTGGTGAGCCAGGCTTTCTCCGTTGAGACTTTTGTAGGCTTCACCAGGCAGAGGAAGCTGGAGAAGAATGCAGAGCTGCTGTTGACTTTGTCTGTTGTTGTTCTATGCCTGCCTTGTCTCTTCTTTAGCAGAGCAGGCACAATTTGCCATTAGGGAACTTGTTTGCCCTCTCTGCAGGTGCTGCAGGAGCCTACATGTGCCTCTTCTCTCTGAGGGATTGAGGGATGAGAAGATCCAAGGGCATGGTACTTCTCCATATTCAGTTTCCATTCAAAGGAGGAATCACTGGAACCTTACAATATTCTATCATACTTGAGTTTATGTGTATTAGGTTAGCATGACTGGAGGTAGACAGCTTTAGCGCTCAAACAAAGCAAGTTCCTGTGTCCCACATTAAATATCCAGCGAGGCATCTCTGCATCTCTAGATGCTGTTTGTATTTGCAGTACCCCCCTCCACCTCAGCCCACCTCAGCACCTTCTGTGTCTTTTCTCAGTCTCTCTTGCTCCCCAATTCAGAACTTCAACTTGGGTTATTTGTTTTCACACAGAGACCTAGGCTGTGTACACGTTACCAGCTTGTAGTGCGGCTAAGTCATTATTTTTCTCAATTCAGACCAAAGCTGGTTTGGGGAAAAACCTGTTAAAAGGTAGTATTCCATATTGCAGGACGCTAACAATGCTTGTACACAGTGGGAGTGCACTGCATGCAGAGGAAACGGGATTGTGTACATGGTATCTTTCCTACCTCCTTCTCTGTGTCTTAAAACAATATTTTAAGAGTTATCTGCCACTGAGGGACATAATCTGAATCTTCCAGACTCTGGCCAGCTATTGCCTTTAGGTGAATAGGAAAACCCACAGAGCCTGGCTTATGTGTGGCGAGGAGCACAAAGCTCAGAGGCAGCCCAGGGCCTGGTGGCAGCAGAACAAGGCCTTTGTCCCCATTTTTAAGTGGAGGAGGCTCCAAAGGGTCCAGTTGTTCTGGAGGAGAAAGCAATATATATTTATAGTTCCAAGCACTGACAAATCAGGGGACAGTTTTGGGAGCAGGACAAGGAACTACAGTCCCTTCAGTTATGCTTTTTTTTCTTCATTTTTCATTTAAAAAAAAAATCCTCCAGCTTCTGGAGTGAGAGTGAGGAGTGGAATTTGCCACCAGCTTCATTGCCTAGAGGCCATGTTCAGTGTGAGGGAACAGGGAGTTGGGCCAGGTTTTGCTTTTTCATGTCAAACAAACATGATGTGGTGTGGTAATTATAGAATTATGAGTACTTTGGGGGATTACTGATGTACTGTAAATATCTAGCCCCCTTTCTTCACTTTGAACTTGCTTGAGCATTGAACACACAACATGAAGAGTGCTCAACAGGTATGACGCCCACTAAATAGATTTTGTCTCTTATCAATGACCAACGAAGTTAAACAGGCCAGTTTTTCTCTCAGGCTTTACCATTTTGTGTCAATAATTTTATAACATTCATGTTATTTCCCCCAACCCCAATTTTCTTGCAGCCATTTGCTAATGTGACTGGTTCTTTGGATGACCACAAAGTTTGCCGATGTTCCGTGTTCTTACCAGACACCACATTCCCTGTGCAGAGGATGGAGAGCCTTGAGATCTTAGCCCAACAGCTCTCAAATAAATTTGAGAGTGAGCTTTCAAAAGTAAGTTGCTTTAAAAAATAAATAAAAGTATACACCTCTGTTACTAACATGAGTTTAGCCAAACTGCGAGAGGCAGTGAAGGATAGGCGTGCCTGGCGTGCTCTGGTCCATGGGGTCACGAAGAGTCGGACACGACTGAACGACTGAACAACAACAACAACAATACACCTCTGTAGTCAGCACATATAGTTTCTGGTTTTTTAAAACTAAGTTGAGAGAGAGGGGGGAGGGAAAGATCAGCTCCCATTTGTTTCACAGGGTCTGTGCAGAATAACTTCTCAGTAGATTGTGCACAGTGACGTTACACAACCTTCTATATTTTTCTGGTCTAATTGGCAACTGCAGGCTTTAATCTGTTTGATTAAGCACTTAAGACTTTAACTTCTGCAGTTTAATCAGATAATCTTAATCAGTTAGCCTGTGAATTAAGGCACCACTTGATGCTGTTGCTGATGCTGTTTTAATTCTGGTATGTTATTGGCAGTGTTGCTATTATTGTTTTATTTCTTATGCCACACCCTTCCTCACATAAGAGCTCTGGGTGACTGACAGGTCACCCTGTTCCAATGACAGGTGCAGTTGCAAACCAGCCAAAGCTGGGCCTAGCTACTCAGGCCACATGAGCACATACAGCTTGGAAGCACCCCCAGAATACAAACCTGTTCTTTTAGGGGGAGTGGCACCAGGACTGGTGCTAGCGATTTTGGTGCCATAGGCGAGGGGGCGGGCCACATGACATCATTGCACATGACGCACGTTGCGGAGCGGTGCCCTGCCCCCTGCCTGGCCGGGCGCCCCCCGCTGCTGCGGTTTTCACCCCAAGTTCCTTGCTCCGCCGCTGGTTGGGGCGGCACCGGGCGGCGGGGGGGGCGGGGGCAGGCTGGCCAGCGCCCCCTCCATTTTGGCGCCCTAGGCAACTGCCTAGTCCGCCTTAATGGATGCGCCGGCCCTGAGTGGCACCCCATGTGGAACATGGCATTCACCTATTTCTTGGAACTGGAACCATTTACCACCAGAGTCTCTGTCTTATCACAATTCAGCCTCAGTTTACTGGCCGTCATCCAACCCATCCCAGTGTTCAGGCATCATTCCAGCATTTGCACAGGCCCTTCTGATTTGGATAGTATGAAGAGAAAGAGTTGGCTTTCATCAGCATGCTGGTGGTAACATGCTTCAAATATCCAGATGAGGCCATCCAGTGGATTAAAATAGATGTTGAATAGCATGGGAGACAAAACAGAACTTGCCATGGGGTTGAGCAAAAGTCAGAAACACAAAGGAAAAGATTAAAAATGGCCTTTCCTTCAAAGAATGAGAGTTAGCTTTGTCACATTGCATTGTAACCTATACTTCCTTTAACTTTCAAAAAGGCACATGTCCTGCACATGTTCCCTGCAGGCGTAATTAATAAAATCAGAGGTTAAAAAGCAGCCAATTAATCAAGTGAAATGTTTTCCTTGGTTGAGAGCCCCACGTTAAGCATATTGCTTAACATACTTGAGGGGTGGATTTTTTTTGGGGGGGGGGTCTGTGGATACAGAATCTACTGCAGGGGTAGGCAGCCTAAGGCCCATGGACTGGATGCAGCCCAATCGCCTTCTCAGTCCGGCCCACAGACGGTCCGAGAATCAGTGTGTTTTTACATGAGTAGAATGTGTCCTTTTATTTAAAATGCATCTCTGGGTTATTTGTTGGCCATAGGAATTCACACCCCCCCCCAAAAAAAAAAAATAGTCTGGCCCAACACATGGTCTGAGGGACGGTGGACTGGCCCATGGCTCAAAAAGGTTGCTGACCCCTGATCTACTGATTAGCCTCGCTTTTACTGTAACGGCAGGGGAAGCTCCTGTTATTATTGTGGCAGGCAGTTATGGGGAAAAGAAAATGAAAAGCCGTCAAAAGGGTGGATCTTCTCACACAAAAGAAGGGTGATAATAGCCTGATGCTCCTCCTTTCTGTCTGAAAATATTGCAAGACCTGAAGGTGGGGGATTCAACAGCTCTCTCTGCCATGTGAAGCTGCACAACAGTGGGTTGTTTTCATGTGGTCATGAGGCTGCCTAATTAAAGCAAAGCTTCTTAGCCTTTTCCTGTTTTGGGTTTGCTATAGGAATTCTGCTGTCATTTCCCTTGCAACATTCATTAAAACCCCCACAAATAAGCCCCAACATCTGTCATCTTGAGGAAGCGTGTGGGTGTGGGTGGTTGGGTGTGGGTGTGTAAATACCTCATGCAGCCAAGAACCAGCATTTGACATTGGCTGCTTGATGAAAAATATGCAGGGTTTCAATTAGGTGTCCAGGAGAAATTATTTGACTGCTCCAGGAACCAGACGTCATAACAAATGAAGTGTCCTTGAATTAATCAGGAGGAAAGACAGAACATTAAATTATAAATTCTGGCCATAAATATTAATAAACTTTCTAACAGTATAATCAGGAAGAGTTAAGAAGTTTAAGCATAAAAAATCTACAACAGGGAGGTGGTGGAGACAGAGACAGTTCTCTGGAAACATTTGTTTTTTGCTTAAACAATTTTATTTAAAGTAATAGGAACTATGACACACAAAGACTACAGGAAGAAAAAAGAGGCAGAGGGTTTTATTCCCACCCCCCTCAATGCCCACACCTGCCCAGGGTGACGCTTACATATGTTCACCTCTGTCCTCTTGTTGAGGAATGTCCCTGGCTGCAGCGGGGAAGAGAGGATCCTGGCCCAGGAAGGAGTTGTGTTGGCTGAATGGGAACCACGAAGAGCCAGGGCAAGGAAACACCGACTGATAGTGGTTGATCTGGCCCTAGATGCCAAGAATCTCCATAAATTTGTCTAATCCATGTAGGTGCCATCACTGGCTCTTGTGTGAGTGAATCCCACAGTATAGCACCAACTCCTAGGGGCAGAGGTGTCTTCAGCCCCCTCAATATTTTTAGTAGGGGGCTCAGCCCCCCCCCATATTGAGAGAGAGAAGGAGGCCGAGCACCAAGCCGCCTCCTGCTCCTCCTCCTGCCAACAGGAACATCACTGATTGACAGAAGCTGCCTCGGCTTCTGATGTCAATCCATGATCTCCTGTTTCGATTGCTGCCACTGCTGCCAAGCCTCCACCAAGGCCTGCTAAGGCTGCTGATGTCCTTCAGGAAGCCAGGCTGCACTTCCGGAAGTGCACTTCTTCTTTCTTTTCTTTTCTTTTTTCCTTTTCTTTTCTTTTCTTTTTTGAGTTTTGAATGCTTTGTTGAATTACAAACTAAGTAACATAAATAGTCATTGGAAATAAAAAATAGAAGGAAATAAACAAGTACTCAATCCATGATTAATACACATTGTAAAAAAAGAAAAGAAAAACGATTGGTGATTAAATTCACCATGACCTCCGATTCACCTGTTGTGTTACCCTCATTACATTTTTTAACTACACACTGAACTTTATCTCCTCTATGTTGTTCTATTGCATTTGTAAGATTCTTCTATTACCCACAGAAAGTCAATATATAGAGTTTATTTAAAAGAACATTGTAGAAACATAAATCTGCTGTCAGGTCCAGATTGACTTTCTCTGGAAGTGCACTTTGTGGCACCAGCTTCTTGAAGTACATCAGTGGCTGCTTAGGATCCTCTCCCCTCAGGGGCTGTCCTCACCCCCCTTATGTACTGGAGCCCAGCAAAGAAGAAGTGTGGCATTGGTGCCACCACTCCTTCTCTTAGCCACTCCCCCAAACACACCCGAGTCAGTCCTGAGTCAGTTGGAAGTGGAGCTGTGGCCTGGCGGTGGTGGGCCAGATCCGGAGAAGCGGCCTCCACTATTCCCTGGTGTGCTGGAGATCAGTGGAGGAGAAGCGCAGCCACAGCTCCTCCCCATCCCTGCCACACTTGGCATGATGTCCCGGATCCAGTGGTAAGAATGTTGGCAGGTATGGGGGGGGGGCGGTGCAAGAGACCAAGTGGAATTGTTGTTTGGGGATGGGGTGTGAGATGTGAAGAGGCACCCGCGGTGTTGGGTGAGTGAGAGGGCAAGAAATGTCCTGGTTTCTTATTGGACAATGTTGAAGCATATGCTGACTTAAGGTTGTGATGTCACACGCGCAAGTTGGCACCTCTTATAATGCCACATGTGATGAAGTCCTTTCTTTTCTCTGTCGTGAGTCTTCCGACATTCCGCTTCACTGGATGGTCCATGGGTGTTATGCCTGCCATGTATAACTTTATAGACCTCTGTCATGTCTCCCCTTACTCACCTTTTCTCTAAGCTAAAAAGCCCCAAATGTTGAATCCTTTCCTCCTAAGAGAGGTGCTCCATCCCCTTGATAATTTTGATTGCCAGTTTCTGAACTTTTCCAACTCTACAATATCCTTTTTTCAGGTGAGGTGACCAGAATTGTCCAGGTACGGTCTTATGATACTGGTAGATTTATTTTCAGTTCCTTTCCTAATGATCACTTGCATGGAATTTGCATCTTTCACAGCTGCCATACACTGGGTTGAAAGCTCTCCACTATGACCCCCACTTCTCATTCCTGTTGGTCACCACCAGTTCAGACCCCAGATTTGCATCTTTTGCCCCAGTGTGCATGACTATGCGCTTGCGTATATTGAACCACAGTTGCCGCTTTACAACCCGCTCACTCAGTTTGGAGGAATTCTTTTGGAGCTTTTCCCAATCCCTTTTTCTTTTAACATCCCTAAACAAATTGGTATTGTCAGCAAACCTGGCTACCTCATTGCACTAGATAATTTAAAAAGCAAAGTTCAAATACTTAACCTTGTGGGGGATCCCTTTTTACATCATTCTATGGGGAAAACTGGGACGCGGGTGGCGCTGTGCGTTAAACCACAGAGCCTAGGGCTTGCCGATCAGAAGGTCGGTGGTTCGAATCCTCGCAACGGAGTGAGCTCCCGTTGCTCGGTCCCTGCTCCTGCCAACCTTGCAGTTCGAAAGCACATCAAAGTGCAAGTAGATAAATAGGAACCGCTGCAGCGGAAAGGTAAACAGTGTTTCCGTGCGCTGCTCTGGTTCGCCAGAAGCGGCTTAGTCATGCTGGCCACATGACCCGGAAGCTGTACGCTGGCTCTCGGCCCATAAAGCGAGATGAGTGCCGCAACCCCAGAGTCGGTCACGACTGGACCTAACGGTCAGGGGTCCCTTTACCTTTCTATGGGGAAAACTATCCATTTATTCATACTTGCTGCTTCCTGTTTCTTAACTAGTTACTGATTACAGTGGGGCTTCTCCTGTTATTCCACAACTGCTAAGCTTACTCTGGAGTCTTTTGTGAGGTACTTTGCTAAAAGATTTTTGAAAGTCTAAGAATATCATGTCAACTGGGTCATCTCTATTTGCATTTGCTTGTTGACACCCTCAAAGACCTCTAGTAAGTTATTTTTTCCCCAAAAAATTTATTGATTTTAACAATTTTAAGCACATACCATTACTGTTAAATTTTCCATTCTTCCCCCCTCTCACTGAGAGAAGCAATATTCATCCCCTTCTCTCACCAGGGTAGGCATAAACTTTGTACATTTAACATCACTAACATTATTAAGTATCATCGCTTGGGCCTGGCCCAATTCTGTGGGCCAGGCATTCCTTCATTCCTCAATTTCTTATTTTGATTGACTTCCTCAAGTCCCCCTCCGTTGAATTCATTATCTATCCTCTCTAACAGTTTTCCAAACTCCTAAACTTCATGATAACCTATAATACAAAAATCATTTTACTTAAACCACTCCTTTTTTCAAACCTCAGCATCTTAGTACTTCTGATCCTTTCCTCAATCCTTATCAAATTCCCTTACACCAACCTAATTTAAAACTCCTAATTTTCTACTTCTTACACCCTTACCTCCCTCCGATCTCAAAATTTTGGGCTAATTATCCCACTACTAAACTCCTCAGTTTTAACATGTAATCATTAAAGCCAGTATCCAGATCCGAGCATCATAATCCTTTAAGCCAGAAAGAAAACCAAATATATCCTTTTCAACCCACCCCAACCCTCACAAAAGTCCAGGCCCAACAGTCAATCAAAACCGTATGGCATTCTCTTTTCTTGCTCTGCAATGTGGTGTCCTTCATAACTTCATCCTTATTCAGTTCAAACCCTGGCAAATCTTTTTCCTTCTTTTGAATTTTTCTGTCCATCATTTCTTCCTCCTTGAAAGATCCACCCTTTTTGTCCTCTGTGAACACCTCTTTGCAGGACAGTCCTTTTGAATCAGGTGTCAGTCCTCTCTTTTCTGTTTTTTGTTGTAAGTCCCTTCACAAAAAGTCTGTGGTAGGATTTTTTCCTTTCAAATTTTCCTCCAGCACTTCCGCTTTCCCTGAAACTGGCACTTTGTTTTCCTTTTTGTCCAAAGCCAAATTTGTAGCTCTGACATGCTGCATTTCCCACAGCATGTCCAGTACTTTCCTCAGAAAAAGGTAGATAGCCGTGTTGGTCTGTCATAGTCAAAACAAAATAAAATAAAAAAAATTCCTTCCAGTAGCACCTTAGAGACCAACTAAGTTTGTTCTTGGTATGAGCTTTCGTGTGCATGCACACTTTCCTCAGAAAGGCAGCCCGCTTTCCTTTTGCCATTTTCAAGGTCAAAAAACAACTTTGTAGTCAAAACAATCCGTTATATTGTAATCCAACGTCCATATTTGTAAGTTTCTTGCTAAATTTTCCAAGACCTCGGGGGAAAAGGGTAACTTTTTCCCCCAGTATTTATAACAATTATTTCCTCCCAAAAACCATCACAGAAGTTTCCTTCTTAACTTTCACTTTTGACAGCAACCTTGGTAACAGTGTTCCACTGCTTCCTTCTGTTTCAACCGCAAGGGACCGACCTCCATGTTTTAAATCCGTTGCTTCTTCTAATTAAGTCCAAATTATCTTTTACTCACAATTCCGATGTTTCCAAACCAAATTTTTACGGAGAAATTAAGCACTCAAGGCAGTCGGCAGTCGCAGCTTCACGCGGCAAGGGCAGCCGCTAGATCCACAGGGCTCCGTCTCCACCCCGCTCTCTCTCGGCAGCTCTTATTAGAGCTTACCGGGGAGCAGGGGAGACATAAAGAGCCCCCGCCAGATCACCATGCCCCCAGGACACTCTTCCTGGGGTTCTTCAGGGGTCTGCAGCGCGGTTGCGGCTTCCCCTCCCCCTTGCCATGCTGGGGAATCTCGGAGCCGAGATTACCCCCGACCGATCGCTATGGCGCTTAACCGGAAGTCTTCAAGACCTCTAGTAAGTTAGTGAGACAGGACTAACCCTTGCCAAAGCCAGTTTGTTCATCTTCAGCAGTACTTTCTCCTTAGAGGAGAAGATAGTGAAATGCGAACAGGGGACACATACCTTCTTTGCCTCAGTCTTCTCCAAAAAAGAAAACAACGCCCGACCTAAAGAATATGGAGCAGATGATTCAGCAGGGAAAACACAGCCCAGAATAAGTAAGGAGGTAGTACAAGAATACTTGGCTAGTTTAGATGTATTCAAGTCTCCAGGGCCAGATGAACTACATCCAGGAGTATTAAAAGAACTGGCAGAGGTCATTTCAGAACCACTGGCAGTAAACTGGAGAACAGGCAAAGTCCCAGCAGACTGGAGGAGGGCAAATGTTGTCCCTATTTTCAAAAGGGGGGGGAAGAGAGGACCCAAACAATTATCGCCCAGTCAGCCTGACATCAATACCAGGAAAGATTCTAGAGCAGATCATTAAGCAAATGGTCTGTGAGCACCTAGAAAGGAACGCTGTGATCACTAAAAGTCAGCATGGGTTTCTGAAAAATAAGTCATGTCAGACCAATCTGATCTCATTTTTTGACAGAATTACAAGCCTGGTAGATGAAGGGAACGCCATGGATGTAGCCTATCTTGATTTCAGCAAGGCCTTTGACAAGGTGCCCCATGATATTCTTGTAAAGAAGCTGGTAAAATGCAGGCTAGACAGTGCTACCATTCAGTGGATTTGTAACTGGCTGACTGACCGAAACCAAAGGGTGCTCATGAAGGGCTCCTCTTCATCCTGGAGAGAAGTGACTAGTGGGGTGCCACAGGGTTCTGTCTTGGGCCCAGTCTTATTCAACATCTTTATCAATGACTTGGATGATGGGCTTGAGGGCATCCTGATCAAGTTTGCAGATGACACCAAATTGGGAGGGGTGGCTAATACCCCAGAGGACAGGATCACACTTCAAAATGACCTTAACAGATTAGAGAATTGGGCCAAAGCAAACAAGATGAATTTTAACAGGGAGAAATGTAAAGTACTACACTTGGGCAAAAAATAAAATGAAATGAAAGGCACAAATACAGGATGGGTGACACCTGGCTTGAGAGCAGTACAAGTGAAAAGGATCTAGGAGTCTTGGTAGACCACAAACTTGACATGAGTCAACAGTGTGATGCAGCAGCTAAAAAAGCCAATGCAATTCTGGGCTGCATCAATAGGAGTATAGCATCTAGATCAAGGGAAGTAATAGTACCACTGTATTCCGCTCTGGTCAGACCTCACCTGGAATACTGTGTCCAGTTCTGGGCACCACAGTTCAAGAAGGATACTGACAAGCTGGAACATGTCCGGAGGAGGGCAACTAAAATGGTCAAAGGCCTTGAAACGATGCCTTATGAGGAACGGCTTAGGGAGCTGGGTATGTTTAGCCTGGAGAAGAGAAGGTTAAGGGGTGATATGATAGCCATGTTCAAATATATATAAGGATGTCATATGGAGGAAGGAGAAAAGTTGTTTTCTGCTGCTGCTGAGAAGAGGACACGGAGCAATGGATTCAAACTACAAGAAAGTAGATTCCACCTAAACATGAGAAAGAACTTCCTGACAGTAAGAGCTGTTCGATAGTGGAATTTGCTGCCAAGGAGTGTGGTGGAGTCTCCTTCTTTGGAGGTCTTTAAGCAGAGGCTTGACAGCCACCTGTCAGGAATGCTTTGATTGTGTTTCCTGCTTGGCAGGGGGTTGGACTGGATGGCCCTTGTGGTCTCTTCCAACTCTATGATTCTATGATTGGTAATTCTATCTTTAACAATGCTTTTCACCAGTTTTCCTGGAAGAGATGTTAATGTAACCAGCCTGTAGTTCCCTGGATCCAGCCTAGATCCTTTTTAAAAACGGTATTACCCTGGCCGCTAACTAGTCTTCAGGTACAGAGGCTGATCTTAGAGACAAGTTAAATATATTTGTGATAAGATCAGCAATTTCTCTCTCTCTCTCTCTCTCCATACAATACCATACATACATACATATATACATTTCAGTTTTTTAAAAAAAATATTTTGACAGCAATTTCACATTTGAGTCATTTAAAATCTCTTGGGTGGATAACATCCAGACTTTTTAGTTTTTGTTTTCTCAATAAGGTCTAGAACTTTGTCTCTTGTAACCACTATTTGTTCCTCAGACTGAAAGTTTATTCAGGCACAGAGATATGTGCTATAGGTTTTTCTGTGAAGATAGATGCAAGTGATTCATTCAGCTTCTCTGCCATCTCCTTCTCTTGTTTAGCACACCTTTGACTTCCTTGTCACCCAAAGGTCCACCTCTCTAACTGTGGGATGGGTTTTAATAGGCGGGAGAGGATATATTAATTGCAATTTATCCCTCCAGGTGCCCATGTATGTGGGTTGAACATACATTTAAAATATGGGTCTGAATAAAGTTTAAAATCCCATCCTGAACAGAAAAATTGGAAGTATAGGAATTAGACTGTGAAGGCTTTCTCACCTGACTTCACAAAGAATCAGACAACAGACTGAGAATCGCATAATCATAGAATTGTAGAGGGTCATCTGGTATGCAGTCACATTATTTCCTGTCTTCCATCGACCTTTGACAACTACCAGTTTGCATACAGGGCAAACAGATCTACAGAAGATGCCATCACCACCACTCTCCATGCTGCTCTGTCCCATCTGGAGCAGCCGGGGAGTTATGTGAGGCTGCTGTTCGTGGATTTCAGCTCTGCTTTCAATACGATCCTCCCCCATAGACTGGTGTCCAAGCTAGAGGCGATTGGACTTTCTAACTCCATTTGTCTCTGGGTTTTGAACTTTCTGTCAGATTGTTCTCAGAGGGTTAGAGTGGGGTCACATATGTCCACAGCCCTTAGCTCACCACAGGGTTGCGTGTTGAGTCCCCTGCTCCATACCCTCTATACGTATGGCTGTACAGCCATCTATTCCAGCAACAAAATCATCAAGTTTGCTGATGACACTACTGTGGTGGGGCTCATTTCAGGAGGGGATGAGTCCGCCTATCGGGATGAGGTGGAGCAGTTCTGTGCTTGGTGTAGTGATAACAATCTGGCTCTAAATACTGCCAAGACCAAGGAACTGGTGGTGGGAGAAAGGTGGATATTCAGCCCCTGTATATCGGCGGGGACCAGGTGGAGAGGGTGGCTGTATTCAAGTTTTTGGGAGTGATTATAGAGCAGGGTATGACTTGGAATGGAGCGCAAATACTACTGCTCTGGTAAAGAAGGCCCAGCAGAGAATTTATTTCCTCAGACTTTTAAAGAAGAACAATCTGAGTGAGAGACTGCTGGTGTCCTTCTACCGAGGCTCCATAGAGAGCATTCTTATATACTGTATTTGTGCTTGGTTCTCCAGCTGCACAGCCAGGGAGAAGAAGATACTTCAGAAGGTCATAACCACAGCCCAAAATATTATTGGTCATCCTCTCCCATCTCTGGAAGAACTATACAGTTCCCGTTGCCTTAAAAAGGTTAACAATATTTTAAAGGATCCATCTCATCCAGGATATAGTCTCTTTGCACCACTGCCTTCGGGTAGAAGATATAGAACAATTAGATCAAGAACAAATAGATTGAAGAACAGTTTCTACCCAAGAGCTATAACCATCTTAAATGCTATAACCAGATAATATGACCTTGGAGAGCTGTGATGGGTGTGTGTATGTGTGGCTTTTTTTGGTGTGTGTGTGTGTGTGTGTGTTTTGTGCTGTTTTTTTGTTTTGTTTTTCTTTCTTTCTGTTTTTTATGGGATGGCATGCAATTTCGTTGCACTTGTATAGCATTGTGCTTGTACTTGTGCAATGACAATAAATTATCTTATTTTATCTTATCTATTCCAACAGTGACAGATTTCTTGCAGAAGTTAAGAAGGGATGGTCAAGGACTAAAATGAGCCATTTGGTTCATTCTTAATGGGGTCCCACTTGTATGGCTACAAAAAATAATTTAACAAAATTTCATTGCCTCCAACCTACATGAATAATTTTGAAAAAATCTTGTCCACAGTGACCCAGTAACCACTCATCAGTATTCAAATGCTTTTTAAAAAAAAATCATTTGTGCTTACTAGGGAATTATCTTGAGGTGCCTCAGGGTTCCGTCCTCTCCCCCATACTTTTTAATATCTATATGAAGCCGCTGGGAGAGATCATCAGGGGGTTTGGGGTGGGTGTTCATCAGTATGCGGATGATACCCAGCTCTACCTCTCTTTCAAATCAGAACCAGTGAAGGCGGTGAAGGTCCTGTGTGAGTGCCTGGAGGCGGTTGGAGGATGGATGGCGGCTAACAGATTGAGGTTGAATCCTGACAAGACAGAAGTACTGTTCCTGGGGGACAGGGTGCGGGCGGGTGTGGGGGACTCCCTGGTCCTGAATGGGGTAACTGTGCCCCTGAAGGACCAGGTGCGCAGCCTGGGAGTCATTTTGGACTCACAGCTGTCCATGGAGGCGCAGGTTAATTCTGTGTCCAGGGCGGCTGTCTACCAGCTCCATCTGGTACGCAGGCTGAGACCCTACCTGCCCGCAGACTGTCTCGCCAGAGTGGTGCATGCTCTGGTTATCTCCCGCTTGGACTACTGCAATGCGCTCTACGTGGGGCTACCTTTGAAGGTGACCCGGAAACTGCAATTAATCCAGAATGCGGCAGCTAGACTGGTGACTGGGAGTGGCCGCTGGGACCACATAACACCGGTCCTGAGAGAACTACATTGGCTCCCAGTACGTTTCCGAGCACAATTCAAAGTGTTGGTGCTGACCTTTAAAGCCCTAAACGGCCTCGGTCCTGTATACCTGAAGAAGCGTCTCCACCCCCACCGTTCAGCCCAGACACTGAGATCCAGCGCCGAGGGCCTTCTGGCGGTTCCCTCACTGCGAGAAGCAAAGCTACAGGGAACCAGGCAGAGGGCCTTCTCGGTAGTGGCGCCCGCCCTGTGGAACGCCCTCCCAGCAGAGGTTAAGGAGATGAACAACTATCTGACATTTAGAAGATACCTCAAGGCAGCCCTATTTAGGGAAGCTTTTAACCTGTGATATTTTAATGTATTTTATACCTGTTGGAGGCCGCCCAGAGTGGCTGGGGAGACCCAGCCAGATGGGCGGGGTACAAAAAAAAGAATTATTATTATTATATTATTAGCTATTCAACAAAATAAGTGATTACAGAAAAAGTTGTCTTCCCAGTTGAAAGCTGTTTAAGGATAGTTTTAAACAATGAAACTTCTGAAACCAAACAATGTTGCTCTCCTGTGGAGCACTATGTGATTAAAGTTATGGTAGCTGGAAAAAGAAACCCCCCAGCCCTACCCCAAACCTTTGCGGCTCCGCAATCCAGCTGGACAATTCAGCCTAGCAGGGCGACAAACCCTCAAGCTAGATGCAGAGTGACACATCCTCTGACATAATCTTGGCAGATAACAGATCGGGTAAGACATGAAAACAAAGTTTTTCTACAGGGGTGTTAAAAAGACTCACTTATTTATGACAATTGTTTATACGGGAAAAATAAAGAGCTTTTTGAGGCTTCTGTTTTATAGTTGAGGTCACTTAGTAAAGACATAAAATAAATGCAACCTCATTTGTAATTGTTGTATATAAAAACATTGTTCAAGTCATCACCTTTCTTATTATTTCCAGCAGCAAATGATTGATGGATCTTGTAAATGCATAACTGTTCTTGAAAATGGCTAGGTGCCGCAGGCACTACACTTCCAAGCATCTGTTTGAGATGTGCTTATATCACAACGGCATGTGCCTCTTGTAATCTCACACTGGAATCACTATGCTGAGGATTTCTTTTACACAGTTAATCATCCTGAAATGAAAACCTATTAATATATCACAGTCTGAAGGGTTAACTACAGGGTGACGTGATCAGAAAAGAACCCGTATGGCTTTGGATTGTTCACCACATGGGAGTGGACACACCATGTTGTGGCACTTTGAACTCACTGTACTCAGCTAACAGAACTGTACAAATGATATGCTTGGTGATAAGCTAAATCTAATTATATGGTCATGATTGTGAAACATTGTTCATTGTTCATTTTTACTTTTTACTTTTTACTATGATATTCCCATACACCCTGAGTTCACATTCTTCCAGGTTTCATTTCCCTAACCCTCCTGAAAATTCAACCAGCCCCACTCCCTAATTTCTGTTCTGTGAAGGCCTATTTAGTTCTACATGCTTTGCAGGAATCTCAGAAACCAACTTGAACAGGGTGGTTCAAACTTCTTCATTTCCCTGTGATAGGTGATGCCATGATAGTTAACTGGTGGTGTGAAATAAAAAGAAGGCTGCAATGCAGATCATGTGTCCTATACATCCATTTAGTTTGTAGTTACAGGCAGGGACTCTTGGGGTTCTCTGCCTTGTGCCAGGGGCATCTGGTTCTGAGAATGGGACTTTACCTAGTTAATTTCCATGGATACTCAGTGCTCAGGCTTCCAAAACATCTTTAGATATAGAAAGGAGTGTATGTATGCCGTGCTGGCCCCTGCAATTGGTAAGGTAGGTAATCTATGTACGGTAAATGTATTTCTGCCTAAAAGCTCTTGTGATCGATTGCACTTGATTGATGAATCCGCCAGATTTTTTTTAAAGTATGGATAAGGATCATCTGTGTCATTCTGTCACAGTCTAAGGCACTTTTCTGTTGAACTCAATAAAAATTAAAACCCACTGAGAAAAATGTAGCTGAACAGTGATTACACTTTCCCTATCCTGCAGACATTCTTCTTTATCTATGTCATTTATCTGTAATCTTTGTCTTTATTTTTAGACCAGAATTCATAGCAATGTTACATAAGCTTCTGTGCTCAGTGGTACCCAAGTAATCATATTTTGATCTTGGTGAGATTACAGAGGTGCAGTGGGGCAAAACGTATCTTTTTAAAAGGTATCTTAAATACATTTTCTAAAATGGAATACATCCCCATGTATATGTATAGATTACAAAATACAACAAAGAAATTGAAATGTATGAAAAAAAGATTGTAAACCTAACCATCAAGATTGAGCGCATGGAGAAGACGAGCATTTCTTATACTGAACTGGACTTCCAACTGATGAAACTGGAAATCAGTGAAATGGAGAGGCTAGTCACACAGCTGAAAAGTACGCTAACGGGAAGCAATGTGATTGTTGAGCAGCTGTATGGAGAGGTATGGTAAAAGCTTTGTTAAGATCCACAGTTTCTCCTGATAAAATCTCCAGTAGCTTTAATATGATTCTCCTGAAATTATGCACATATAACCAAAGGTAGAAATTATTCCCTCCCTTCCTGGCCAGTTTACACAAGGACTGGAAAATATGGCTGATCCATGAATAAGAGAAAAGTGTCAAGGATGAAACAGTGGGGCTGGAATAAGGGTCAAGAGTAAGGGGGAGAAGGATCCAGGCCCAAAGGAGGAAATGGGAGCTATGTGGTCCAGAAGAGTTACCATGGACCAATCAAAAGCTCCACAAATAGCCTGTGTGGAAAAAATTAGTAACTATTCCCACACTGAACACTGAAAAGAATTCATAAATTTGCATCCAATCTCTCACTCAATTTGTTCAAGGCACTTCACAGTAAAAGAACAAAACCATGCACACAAAACAAAACACCAGGAAGTTAAAGCAAATTAGTGACCTCATCCTAAGCTATTTGCAAAAGCCAAAAGATTTCTATGTGACACTGAGCACCTGTCAGACATCTATCTACATTAATGGTGATGGCATAAAATTTATTATTAGAAATGCACAATTTCTAATTACTTACTGCACTCTTGGCAACATCCTTTATTAAAATATCAGCAAAAATGAGTTTGCAAAACAAACCTGAGCATAACCAAAAGTCACTCCTACCATTTTATGTGCCTAGATTAAGAATTTGAGTCTCATGGTGAATGAACTGGAATCGCTGGATAAGCATAACATCCTTGCAGTCCGCCGAGAAATTCTGGCTCTAAAGAATAAATTGCAAGAATGTGAAGCGAATACAAACCAGAGCACCACCAGCCACTACATCCCTCCTGGTAAGTATTTGTTTTGTTAGATGATGGAACCTATGTTGCAGAAGTATATTTTCATATTTTCCATTCTTGGAGGGCAGGGTAAATAATTAGATCTGAGGCTTCTTTCCTGAGAATTTTCCATTTTGTTACATATATTGTGAATGAATTATATTCAGTATTCATTTGCCCAGCCCTCAGCATGTCACACACTGTGGTCATTTTCATCCTTCCTTGCAGTGAATGAGAAAAAGAGCAGAGAGGAGGAGGACCAGGCAATTAATGGAGAAATCCTTCATTTTGCAATGAAGCAGAGATTAAAATGCTTCTGAAAGTAAATAAGTAAATAATATCCTAACCAACCAGAAGTAAGCCCTATTGAAATCTAAAAGGAAGGGGGGTCCTCAATTTTAGCAGCACCTTGGAAGGTTTGGGACTTCAAAACACCTGGCACTGGATGGCATGGTGACATCATGTGATTGACAGTGGGTGGCCTTTTCCACCCGTCAAATTTGGCCTGCAACACCAATCCTGATAAAGGCTCCTGACCCCTTTGATTGTTCCAGGTTGTGTGTGACTGCAACTCAAAAAAACACTGAGATGTGACTTGGGATCTAAATAAAGCCATATGGTAAAATGTGCAGGAAAATGCTGGAATAAAACACTTCCCCACTGGTCAAAAGTGCAAAGAACTGTCAAAATTTTGACTTCAGTTTATTAAGCAAATCGCTTGCAAGGTTCCTGAATGAGTCTCCCACCCTACCCAACTAAAGCTCAATGACTCTTACCACATTCCAGAATGGCTCCTAATTTTGGAGGGAAGGGACCTTTGTCAGGGGTAGCAAGATTCAGCGATCTCTAATGACTCACTGATGCCAGAATTTAATACATTCAACCCCCTGCCAAGCAGGAACACCATCAAAGCATTCTTGACAGGTGGCTGTCAAGCCTCTGCTTAAAGACCTCCAAAGAAGGAGACTCCACCACACTCCTTGGCAGCAAATTCCACTGTCGAACAGCTCTTACTGTCAGGAAGTTCTTCCTGTAAAGTTATGATGAAAGCCTCTTGGAGTCTAAGTCTTAGACTTAAACTATTCAGGAAAGAGCAAGAAAGAGTGTTCTTAGCATGGATCTCATTAAGCTTATTTCAGTTTTATCCTGCTTTAGCTTTCATGACTTACTTCAAAGACTCCTGAGAATAGTGAAAGTGCTGAAAATTTCTTTGTTTGGTGATGGCCGACAGAAATTCCAAAGTGAGGTGGAAGCAGTTCAACATTTCAGAGCCCTGTTTTGCTTGTTGGTTTAGCAAGTATGTGAGAAGGGTCCAGAGAGGAGTGTGCTCCCTCTGCCCCCCCCCCCCCCGTTACAGGGCCCATTTCCTTCCAATTTGCAGAAGGTGGTCTTAAGCAGGGAGCCTACTGTGCTTTGGGAAAACCTTTGCTCACTTGAGAGCCGTGTTTGTCCAGGGATCTGAAATGCATGTACAGAAGTCTCCCTGCTTCATAATATTGCTTTCCCTGTGCTAAAAGGTGATGGGAAAGGTGGCAGAGGGATGCAGCTCATGAACATGTCCCTGCTGCCTGCCCCACTCTTGCATTTCCTGAGCTGAAGACTTAAGGCATTTGTCTTTCAGGGCAAAGGCTTGTGCTCAAATCATTTCCACCACAATGTCTTTCAGTCTTTGCCCTTTAAGAAAGGGAGAAAGATCCCTGGCTCCTCTCCCAGATCTGCAGTCCTCAGTATCTGGAAAAGCAGTTTAAGTACATGTGGTAGATATACCCATATACTCTCTTAGTGCCCCTTCATACATTGCAAGGATTGTGAGTACATGTGTGTGAATATGCTGTGTGCTTCTGAGATTCCCTGAAATTTGTAAGTGCCTTGCTAAGCTTTTCCTGATGACTGTATACATGTCATGGGAAAGTGTAAGGGGTCCCCGTTATCTGTGAGTTATACTTGAGGTGACAGAAAGACTAACATGGCTCCAGCATATTTTGGGGGACCACCAGGAGTTTACTAAGTATATGAACATCTGCTAATTCCCCTAGTTGTGTGTGAAACATTTCTTAACTCCCTTGCATTTATATGCATGTTGTCCCATGGTCAAGCTATGAAAACAAGTGACAGCTTGAATAATGGATGTACATTTATTTCTTATGCCTTCCAATATTTACAAAGCGAGAAGATGCTTTGTTTTCTTCCACTCCCCTCCACCCAACCCTGTTCTGCTCAGCATGCCTACATTAAAGAAACTCAACAGCAACACAGTATTCAGATCTAGTACAAGAAATGGATAACCTATCCTGACTGTTTGTGTGCATGTTGTGTGCATGTTGAAAAGGCTGTTTTGTTTTTAAAAAGAAAAGCCTAGACTGGATATTGAACATCAAACAATGTTTGATGTTAATAAACCAAACCTACTTCTAACTTTAATAATTCATGTATTATTTCATAAGTAAAGAACAAACAAATGTTCAGGAAAGAGATCTCTTTAAGGGGAAAAATAAGATCTTCTTATTTCTTTTGTGCCATAAAAAGCCTTTTGGCTGAATACATGATTGTTTTTTATTTATGAAACAATGCATGAATTATTAAGATAAAGCTAGATCCATGCTTGGTTTAATGACATGAAAAAATATTTTAGGCTGAATCTCTGCGACTTGCTGTGGACATTTTTATATCTTCACATTTTTGCAGCTTTTTAAAAAGTAAGCTGCAGATTTATGCATGCCGTTAATAAGCATTTAATTTGAAAATAACATTACTGATTTAGGTGTACTAATTCAGTCATTGTGTTGACAGTTGAGGACAAACTATAAATTATAGTGGCTTCTCTGCTGTGTAAAGAGCTCCCATTGATTTAGAGAGCTGGTAAGTGGCACAACATTTAGCAGTAAACCTGGATCATAAAACTATGTATTATAGAAAGTAATAAAGTAAAGTAAAGTAAAGTAAAACTATGTATTATAGAAAGCCAGAAAGTATTGGCTTTCCTGTATTGTGCTGATGGAGGTATATATAACTCTAGGTACAGAAGTGTAGGTATGCCAAGAGCTGAGATCATGTTGATTGCATAAGGTCTGGAGCATGAAAGCTGTGAGTTGGGAAGTCCTTAGTGGCTTACCATGAACTCTCTCAGGGTTGGTTTTGGCAACCCTCCCATCAATAGTCTGGGGATAGCAATACTGGCCTGAGCTGTTGTAAGGGTGGCTAAAGGCTCATTCACACTTCCACTTGCCCCATGTCTAGAAAGCATGGGTCCAAGGGTTTTCCCAGGGACAAATGGAAGTGTGGATGAGTCCTGAGTAACATTTGTCTTATAGACTCACTACAATCAGATCAGGAGGTTGAACTCCACAACTTCATATTGCAGGTAAAGGTAAAGGTACCCCTGACCATTAGGTCCAGTTGCAGATGACTCTAGGGTTGCGGCACTCATCTCGCTCTATAGGCTGAGGGAGCCGGCGTTTGTCTGCAGACAGCTTCCGGGTCTTGTGGTCAGCATGAATAAGCCGCTTCTGGTGAACCAGAGCAGCACACGGAAATGCCGTTTACCTTCCCGCTGGAGCGGTACCTATTTATCTACTTGCACTTTGACGTGCTTTCAAACTGCTAGGTTGGCAGGAGCTGGGACCGAGCAACGGGAGCTCACCCCGTCGTGGGGATTTGAACCGCTGACCTTCTGATTGGCAAGCCCTAGGCTCTGTGGGTTAGACCACAGCACCACCCACGTCCTGCATCCATATTGCAGGTAGAGGATTGCATATTAAAGGACAGGATTTAGCTTTCTACCTAACATGCTAGTTTTCTATGTGCAGGTGTTTTTTATTGTTGTTTTTGGAGGTGGAGGAGCATTCTATCATGCACTACTCCTGTGCACTCTGAAATAGTACAGCCTAGAAGCAGTTTTGCCAAATGGTAATATGTTTTGTCTAGAGCAATGATGGGAACCTATGGCCCTCCTGGAGTTTGTTCGACTCCAGTTCCTATCAGCCCTAGCTAGAATGGGCAATGGCCATGGATGATGGGTTTTGTAGTCTAGTAATATCTGGAGGGCCACAGGTTGCCCCCCCCCACCATCTAGAAACTCTCTAAAGTGTTATATAAATGCTTGCTGTTGTTATGTTAACAACCATTTCTTTTTCAGTACTATTGGCCCTGGGAATGCATTGTCCTCCTGTTTTAGCAATATGTTTGCTTGGGAGTCAGAATGGTGGATAAAGTCAATTCAATTCACATTTAAAGGCAAACCTGCTTAATCTACAATTTGCAAAACACTATGAGAACTGAAACACAGCCATCCTTCTTGACATGACACTCTTAGTCAATTTTGCCCAGAATGATTCATTTAATCTCTGGGGTGAAATGCCCATGATTGCAATAGGTTTTCTCTAGATATGTTCCAAACTGATGCATTGCCAAGACACCTGATCTGGAGAGAGGGTTCTGTGACATGCTATGAGAGGTAAGAACTATCCAAGAGCTGGATGGGAGGTAGAAATGAGGGTGAGGAAGTGGTGGTGAGTGACTGAGGGCACAAAGCAAGTGAGAGGTGAAGATTTTAGAGAAACAAGTTATTTCACTGCCAGAGATATTCAGAATCTTTGAACTGCATATGTGCAACACACTCTGTTTTTGGTTGGTTTCAGGAAGCTGCAGTCATGGTGGAATTGCAAATGCCAGCCAGCCCTTTGTGATTCAGCTAAACTGGAGAGGATTTGACTACAAATATGGTGCCTGGGGAAGATATACCTCTCCCCTGAACCCTGAAAAGGAGCTCTATTGGGTTGCGCCACTGAACACTGATGGAAGATACCTGGAATATTATAGACTTCATGATTCCTTTGATAATTTATTGCTGTTCAGATACTCTAATCAATTTAGAATTCTATATGGCCAGGGCAGTGGCATGGTTGTTTACAACAACTATATGTATTTTAACCAACATGGCTCAAGAGATATGAGCAAACTAGATTTAAGCACCAATACCGTGGTGCTGAAGAAAACTCTTCCAGATGCTGCTTTTAACAATCGGTTCTCATATGCAGGGGTGCCATGGCAAGATCTGGATTTTGCTGTGGATGAGAACGGATTGTGGGTAATTTACTCAAAAGAAGCTAGTGCAGGTAATATCGTGATTAGCAGACTTAATGAAACAACTCTTGAGGTGATCAGTACATGGGAAACAAGGCAGTACAGGCCAGCCGTGTCCAATGCTTTTGTTGTATGTGGTGTGCTCTATGCCACAAGGCCCATCAATACTAGGAAAGAGGAAATATTTTACACATATGACACAAACACAGGAAGGGAAGGCAGAACAAGCATCACTCTAGATAAAATGCTAGAAACAATTCAGAGTATCAACTACAGTCCTATAGATGGGAAACTTTATGTGTTCAATGATGGCTACCTTGTTCAGCATCAGTTGACCTTCCAGACTCTTCCACAACAAAAGTGAAGCAGAGGAAGAGGGGAAAGCAGAGGTCTGGCCTGTTTGTAACTCATTTGTACTATCTCCCAATATTGCTGCTACATTTCTGAGGGGCGAGGGGCAGAAATGTAATATTAACTCATGGCAACATGCAGGCTCTATCCATGCCACCTACTTTTGGAAAACTTGGCACAAGGTCCAGCCAATGTTGAACACTTAAATTTCAATTATTTCACCAGCAGCTAATTAAGCCTTTGCTTAACTTTCCCATTGAAATGAGCAGGACTTAAAACTGCTTAAGCTTGGCTTGATTGTGCCCATAACGATATGCCTTGCTACTGGTTCAGACCAATTGTCCCTTTAGGTCAGTGTTCTTCCTATGTGTGATGTGCATATCTGTTACTAGAAAAAGCAACAACCTGGTCTTTTGGGATTGGGGCAGGGGAATATATTCATCTCTACCTCAGGGCTTTTCTACTCCATATTATTTGCTATGCAGACTTAAAACATTTCCTCTTAAAGCACCACCACTGTTATTACATTTTCCCAGTGCTCAAATTGCAGTAGTTCATTGCAGTGAGAATTTGGTTCTGCTCCTGGGCTCCTGGGTTGTGGTTTGTGTGTTAGCATTTGTGATATCAGAATAACAAATGACAACTCCTTGTCTGTACTCCCTCCCCTATTCCTGTGCCTTATAGTGACATGTTTTATACATGATTATAGTTTTAAAATATTCTTTGAATGTCACACTCATCTAGCCTTACTAACAATAATGAAATGTTTTAAAGTGCAAAGTTATATAAATTGTAGACTGAGGACTCTTTCATCCCTCTCCAGCACTCTGAATTTGCCAATTTCACTTTGGATAGTAAGAATGAAACTGATAACACTTTTTGGGACAGGCCCTTTATGGTTACTACCCCTCTCCCCTGACTCCCACAAGTATATATTGTGAAATCTGGATGGGGCCTTAAAGTTATTGCTCAGGGATATGTGGAAGGATCAGAAAGGGAAAAATAAGCTCATGAGGCACACTCCTTCTGTGAAAGCCCAGATAAAAAAAATTAACGAGAGCTACACAGCAAAGGATTGTTATGTTCATTTCAATGAGGCTTACTCAAGAGAACAATCCACAAGGTAGGTTGTGACCTTTATGTCCACACAACATAATGCAAGCCAGGGTGTATGCAAAACAATTTGCCACTAATGTAAAAGTACTGCCAATTTTAGCCAAATATTAATCTGTCTCTTTGGATAGATTCCAGTCCTCAAGCTTCTTGATGTGAAGAGTCCTGCAAAGGTAATAAAGATTTAGGCCAAATGGGTCCTTCCTTTTTTTTGGACTGGAATATATAAAAAATGGCGCATTGCTGTTGTCCCTACTTTTAGAGGAAATGGGAGAGAAATACTGATTGGTTTATGAAAAGGGAGTCTTATTTGTGACATTTTGGACAACAAATTCCAAGATCCTGTGCAAACATTTGTAAACCCTGCCTTTGTTGTGATCAATTGATTTTGTAGCAAGAAATTCTAATATGCTATGCCATCTTTTGCATTTTTATTAATTTTGAATCATTGTGATTAGAATTTTGAATGAACTACATACAGTAAATTTTCTATGACTTCTATATTTTGTAAATAAAACAAAACTCTAGACCACCATCTAATACAGAATTTAGTGTGCTTAATCTCACAACTGCCTCTCTTCTACTTGTTCAATGGTTTCTTCCTGCACACTTCTGTTTGCCATATAAATTTCAAATAATGAATGTTTAAAAAACCCTAAAAAATTAAAAGTAGATTCATAATAAAACATGGAAGTTGTGTTAGCTTGGAAACTGTAAGTGCATTTGCATAAATGTGATGCTTTGCATTATTCATGTGAAATGCGGGCTTATATTTATTTGGCACTGAATGTTGCAGAAAATGCATAGCTTTACCACTGGTCTGGTTTGTCTTTTCTTTTTCAATAAACTATATTTAGACAAAGAAAAATGAAATGGAATTCTTTAGTGGGTGATGTTATTTCTGACAGCTAGTCTAGGAAACAGCTTGGGCAAATTCCATTTCAAACCATGATGCTCACACGCCTCTAGACATGGTGGCTTATGTGACTCCTAAAGGTAAAGGTACCCCTGACCTTTAGGTCCTGTCAGGGAGTCCCAGGTCCCCCCTGCCAGTCCAGAGCTAAGGCAGTACAGGCAGCAGCCGGAGCTTTTGGAGACTGATCCCTCTTCCTCCTCTTCCTCCTCCCCTTCCTCGTCGGGAGGGAGTGCTGGAGAAGAGGGGGGAGTGCTAAGGCTTCAGCCAGCATCCCAGGGACCAGGTGCAGTGTCGGGGGGAACCAGGAGAAGGAGGACCAGGCATTTCCGGTTTCCGAGATGCTGTGATTGGCGCCAAAACAGAGGCTCACTCGGGAGTTCTGAGGCGGACTGAGCAGACATGATTTATGTTCTCTGTACATGAATGTAAATAACTTAGATAAAAGCCTTTTGGCAGAATGACTCTTCGTCTTTCTTGGAACGTCCAGCCGGGGGGGGGAAGGAACCCCCTACGTGTGACAGGTCCAGTCACGGATGACTCTGGGGTTGCGGCGCTCATCTCTCTCTATAGGCTGAGGGAGCCGGCGTTTGTCCGCAGACAGTTTTTCCGGGTCATGTGGCCAGCATGACTAAGCCACTTCTGGCGAACCAGAGCAGAGCACGGAAACGCTGTTTACCTTCCCGCTGCAGCGGTACCTATTTATCTACTTGCACTTTGACGTGCTTTCAAACTGCTAGGTTGGCAAGAGCAGGGACCGAGCAACGGGAGCTCACCCCGTCCAAGGATTCAAACCACCGACCTTGTGATCGGCAAGCCCTAGGCTCAGTGGTGTAGACCACAGCGCCACTCCTAAGGAAACCCAAATGGATGTGTACAAGTAAACTGTGCAATCTGTCAGCAAATTTTGTGCATATTACCCATCTGGATTAGAATCTTGGGAAGGCCAGCTCAACTGACATCATGAGCGTATTTCTTACCGATGTGGCCAATCTGTATCGGCCAATTTTATTCAGACTGAAGATCTGAATGTTCCTCCATCTGAAAATGTCCTTCCATACCACCCATGAGGCCAGGTGAAGTGGCCACCTCAGGCAGCAGGATTCAAAGAGGCAGCAGATCCTGATGTAGATCTTTCTCTCTCCTTCTTCCCCAGTGGGGAGGGGGCACCATTTTCTGGTTTGACCTAGGTGCCAAAATGTATTGAGCTGGCCCGGTTCCATATAGAAAATTGGAAGCCAGGGAGAAAAGTTCCAACCCTGTCCTCTCACTGACATCAGGTTTTCTAGGCTGAGGAACTTCTGCACGGCATAGCTTTTTATCTAAGAACTAGTAAATTAAGCCCGTTCAGATAACGGGCTCTGTCTAGAAGATATGTGGGGAGGCTGAACGCCTGAGGGGACGCCGGTCAGTTCGGGGCTATTTCGGCGCGTGTCTGCGTCGCCCTTCCCCTCTCAGCCTTTTTTTTGTTAATGGGGTGGAAGAGAGAGGGGGGGCCTCGCCGGTGAGGGGGGGGAGGAGTTTGGCAGCCGCTCCATGTGTTTGTCTATCCCGGCCGCGGGGAGGGAGCATGTTTTTCTCTCCCTCCCTCCCTCTGACCGGCGGCGTGAGGATCCTCGCGGGTCCCTCTGAGGGAAGCAGCACCGGGCTAGAAGCGGCTAGGGAGGGGAGGGGGCGGGGGGGTGCGCTGGGCGGGGAGGTGGAAGGAAACTTTCCCCGTTTGGTCCCCTTCCGGGCAGTCCCGGGAGCGGCGTCAGGTAGCAGCAGCCGCGGCGGCCAACCGCCCCTTCCCGCGCGTCGCCTCAGTGTGCGCGCAGCAGTAGCTGCCGCCTCAGCCTGAGAGGCGGCTGCAGCTGCGGCGGCTTCGGCATCGCGGGCGGGCGGCGGCGGCGGCGGAGCAGCCCCATCCAAACGCGCGGGGAAGCAGCAGCCAGCAGCAGCCGCGTCGGCCAACCAACCCTTCCCGCGCGTCGCCTCAGTCTGCGCGCAGCAGTAGCTGCCGTCTCAGCCTGAGAGGCGGCTGCAGCTGCGGCGGCTTCGGCATCGCGGGCGGGCGGGCGGCGGCGGAGCAGCCCCTGTCCCGGGCGGAGGGAGCGTCTCGGAGCAGCAGCCGCCGGAGCGTGGCGGCGGCGGCGGCTGGAGGAGGAAGACTCCGGAAGTGGCGGGGAAGGCGGCGCCGAGCTCCGGAGCTTCCCCCCGCAGTGGGCCTCGGCAGCCTCGGAGGCGGCGGCAGGACTTGGGAGTGCGCGCGTGTCGGCGCGCAGCAGCACCTGCCGCCTCAGCCTGAGAGGCGGCTGCAGCGCGATTCGGGGCGGAGTGTCGCCGGGAGTGGAGGGCGAGCCCGGCGGCGGTCGGTTGCACCCTCAGCGGCCCGGGAGGGCGACCGTGCGAGGCGGCGGCACTGAGCCAACTGACAACGCGCCTGCGCACGGCCGCCCTCTCGGACACGCCCCCCTCTCCCGTCGTCCAATCCGTGTGTCACAGGAACGCACGCGCACTTGCGAATTCCTGTGACACACGGAAAGTGGTACGTCCCGACACAGGCTCTTTATTATATAGGATGTGTGGAATTAACTTAAAAGCTACTGTCACATCATTTGCTACATGTGCCTGACCACCTAGTTTGATAGGAAGCAGTATGTGCTGTGCAGCAACCAGGGATTCAGAAACACCAATTGCATATGTACACTTAGCAGAGAGCTGTGCTTGGCCAAAAGCCCCTGTTGATTAGCACACACTTTGTCAAACCTGTAAAATAGGCCTAAAAGTCTGTCCTTACGCATTGCCTTAATTTGGGAATCCAGTATGGTGCTAAAATGAAGAAGAAGAAGAAGAAGAAGAAGAAGAAGAAGAAGAAGAAGAAGAAGAATAGAATCATAGAGTTGGAAGAGACCACAAGGGCCATCCAGTCCAACCCCCTGCCAAGCAGGAAACACCATCAAAGCATTCCTGACAGGTGGCTGTCAAGCCTCTGCTTAAAGACCTCCAAAGAAGGAGACTCCACCACACTCCTTGGCAGCAAATTCCACTGTCGAACAGCTCTTACTGTCAGGAACATGGGCGTAGCCAGGGGGGCAGAGGGGGGCAATTGCCCCCCCCCAGAAGGCAGCTGCCCCCGCCCCTAGCTGCCACCACCACCCTGCGCTGCGCGCCGATCTCAAAAGCCTGCTGCGTGGGGTTGGGTGGAGGAGGAACTAGCAGGGATGCATGCATGGGCATACCCAGCGAGGGGCAGGGGGGCAGCTCCCCCCTAGAAGCACACCTGGATGAGCAACAGCGGCGGCGGTGTCGTCAGCTGCGGCGGCGGCGTCTCTCCTCCCTCGGGGCTGGGGCCGGGCAGCGAATCAGGTGCTGGGAGAGGAGGAGGAGCCGGAGCCCGAGGGCTGGCAGCTGCCGTCGGCACCAGCATGACGGTCTGCTTCCGTCTTCACTTCCTTGAGACCACTTAAAAGACTTCACAGAAAGTAAATCTGTTGTGTGTGTTTTCTAAATCTCCTTTCAATATCAGCTCTATGGTTGGGATATTCTTTCTATATGCTGCCCTTAGTGTGTGAAACGTAATTTGTAAGAATGCACTCCATTTAGCAGCCCTCTCTTGTGTGTGTGTGTGTGTGTGTGAGAGAGAGAGAGAGAGAGGGAGGGGGAGAGAGAGAGAGAGAGGGAGGGAGGGAGAGAGGGAGAGAGAGAGAGAGAGCTTGAATGCATCCAGATTTAATTTGTTTCCCTTTCTCAGTGAGTTGCTGCTTGACAACTTTTGGGAATTAAAGGAGAGGTCAGGAGAGAAATGTGCTGGGTTACACTGGCAGAAAGCCTTGGGTCTCCACACTTCCAGAAGATGCATAATGAATGAAATGTTTTCAAAGAAGGGAGGATGTAGGGGTGGCAGCGACATATATTAGAGGAATTTTCGAGGCTTCTGTCCATCAGCTTTAGCCAATGCTCATTGAAACTTTTTTTGTTTGAGGTCAGGGAGAATAGAAGCTCTAATCTTCCATCCTTTGGAAAAGATCAGCCTAAAAGCATTATAATACTTGGGGAAGCAACTTATTTGTGGGCAAATTCCCTGCAGCCCCAACAATTTGAATGCCAACTTGGGAACTGTCAGTGTCAACTTCTCTCTTTCCATGTTTATTAGTTAACAATTTTTATATATAAAAATACATCAGTTTCAAAGATAAAGAAAACGAGAAGCCAGAGCAGTTAGAGCTGTTGAGCAATTGTTCTTTGGTATCATTAGCTGGACTTTTATATGTACTTCAACTGCCTGCTAAATTATTAAAACAGCATATATACCAGGGGTCCCCAATCCTTTGGGGTGCTGGGGCACATTTGGAAATCTAAGAAACTGATGTGGGCACCATATATTACAGAAGAAAAACGGGTGAGGCTCAGACTCCCTCCCCCCACTAAAAATGCATGCACCCCCAAAAAAGCAAACACAGACTAAAAAGCAGTCAACACAATTCGAAGAAGCAGACAGTCCCCAACCAAACAGCCCTCCCACAAGCTGTTTTCATTGGAAGAGATAGGGGACCTTAGCACCACATTGAGAACCCAGATACTATGCCAAGATTTGCAGAAGTGAAAAAAGAAAAGAAAACCATATTAGGAGGATTCCTCCTAAACAATCCAGTGATGTGCATGGTCAGTGCACATGAAATGCTGACTGTTGTCAGGGGAGGAGGAACTGAAGAGAGACAATTATTATTATTATTATTATTATTATTATTATTATTATTATTATGCCCTTCAACAAAAGAGCTCAGGGCAGTTCACAATAGTTTTTTTTAAAAAACGTGAACAAACATTAACCCCACCTCCCACAAACACATTTAAAAGGCTGTAGAACATTAATCAGCCAAAGGCCTGGTTGAAGATGAACATTCCATAAACAGGGAGCTACTGCAGAAAAGACCCGTTCTTGTGTTGCCACCCTCCAAATCTCACATGGAGGAGGCACATGAAGAAGGACTTCAGATGATGAATGCAGAGTCTGGGACAGTTTACAGTATATGGGGAGAGGCGATCCTTGAGATATTGCAGTCCTCAGCCATGGCTTCCATGGAGCGCGTCTACGAGCTCTGGATGTTCTATTTTGCCAAAGAAGGTGCTTCTCCTTTGCGCTTCCAGACTGGCTGCGCCCCTATTTTGGGAGGTGAGGCTGCCCCCCCCCTTTTTTTTGAGGGGGTCTGTTTCCTTCGCCTTTGGAAACACCTGCGCCGACTCCTTGGGGATTGAAACGAAAGTTTTGAACAAGTTTTCTTCAAACCCAAGAAAAATGATATTAGCATAAGACATGTAACTAGAATAAAAATTAAAAAATAATTCAAGCAAATAATTGTAATAACTACCATAATAAAGCACTGCTATAATTATATATAATTTTCTTACAATTTTTGTTTCATTCACGTTTTCTGTGCTGAAACGTCACAACCTGAACGACCATGGCTTGCCCCCCCCCCCTAGTTTTGATCCTGGGTACGCCCCTGGTCAGGAAGTTCTTTCTAATGTTTAGGTGGAATCTTCTTTCTTGTAGTTTGAATCCATTGCTCCGTGTCCTCTTCTCAGGAGCAGCAGAAAACAACTTTTCTCCCTCCTCTATATGACATCCTTTTATATATTTGAACATGGCTATCATATCACCCCTTGAACTTCTCTTCTCCAGACTAAACATACCCAGCTCCCTAAGCCGTTCCTCATAATGCATCGTTTCCAGGCCTTTGACCATTTTGGTTGCCCTCCTCTGGACACGTTCCAGCTTGTCAGTATCCTTCTTGAACTGTGGTGCCCAGAACTGGACACAGTATTCCAGGTGAGGGCTGACCAGAGCGGAATACAGTGGTACTATTACTTCCCTTGATCTAGATTCTATACTCCTATTGATGCAGCCCAGAATTGCATTGGCTTTTTTAGCTGCTGCATCTCACATGTACTGCTCTCAAGCTAGGTGTCACCCATCCTGTATTTGTGCCTTTCATTTTTTTTTGCCCAAGTGTAGTACTTTACATTTCTCCCTGTTAAAATTCATCTTGTTTGCTTTGGCCCAATTCTCTAATCTGTTAAGGTCATTTTGAAGTGTGATCTGTCCTCGGGGGTATTAGCCACCCCTCCCAATTTGGTGTCATCTGCAAACTTGATCAGGATGCCCTCAAGCCCATCATCCAAGTCATTGATAAAGATGTTGAATAAGACTGGGCCGAAGACAGAACCCTGTGGCACCCCACTAGTCACTTCTCTCCAGGATGAAGAGTAGCTATTCATGAGCACCCTTTGGTAAGCCAGTTACAAATCCACTGAATGGTAGCATTGTCTAGCCCGCATTTTACCAGCTTCTTTACAAGAATATCATGAAGAAGAAGAAGAAGAAGAAGAAGAAGAAGAAGAAGAAGAAGAAGAAAAAGAAGAAGAAGAAGAAGAAGAGGAGGAAGAGGAAGTGTTTACACTGCAAACTTAGTGGGAGATCTACTATAGGAACCCTAATTTTGTGTTATTGAGAGCTGTTGCAGCTTAATCACCAGGAGCACATGTGTGAGCCTGGAAGTACCTGATTCAAATGGCACTTCAGATGATAGAAATGATAATAAATTAATATAATTGTCGTTAATTTTTATCTTGCCCTTCCTTGAAGAGATCAAGGATGCATCCATTGTGCCCCCCCAATTCTCTTTATCTTCACCATGTCGCTCTCAGAGAGGTTTGGCTGAGAATAATGACTGGCCCAAGTTAGGGTTGCCATATTTCAAACAGTGAAAATCTGGACAGAAAAGTTGAGCTATTTTTATGGAAAATTGGCAAAAACGACACTGTCGACAGGGGTTGCCATACATTTGGATTTTCCCAGACATTTTGCTGATTTCTGCCCGGACACTGCCGCCCGGACACTGCTGCCAACTGCAATATTCCAGATAAGTCCAGAAAATTCCAGACATATGGCAATGTATGCAAAATGTAATGGTTGAGGAGGGATTTGAACCCAGGTGTTCCTGCTTCTACTTTGACAGTTTATTCAGTCAACACTGCTTTTCATGACCACAAATCTATTAAAGTAGCCTTAAGCAAGCCATTGTTTTCTCAGTCTCAATTCAGCTTCTGCAACACAGATCTACTTTACAGGGTTTTTCTAAGCCTTGCAACAGGGTAATGTATGTCAAGTGTGTTAGACACTCCTGGTATACTAAGTAAATGTTAAGTATTGTATTTAAACTGGAACACATATTTGGGTTCTGAACATAAAAAAAAGAAAACCAATTGCAGCTGCTCCCTTAGTAGGAAAATAATAAATCCATAGAAAGACTAAGCAAGGAGGGGCTGTCTGTCATCATCCTGACCCCTACCTAGTCTGCTTTCTCATCAGAAAGGGGTGTTTGTGTGTGTGGCTTTGCACAAAGTCCCCCATAATATTCTCACAGAGAAGCTGGTAAAATGCTGGGTGAGGTTTCTGTAAGGTGGATGTGTAACTAGTTTGATTTGTAACAAATAAACTCAGCATAGGGGTGCCATTTTCAGTATCAGCCTCACCTCATAGTGACTTGTAATTCCAACCTTAAACAGAACAACCTGAGAGATTGGTGGCATTTCCTGGCTTAGCAGGAAATCCCTCTAGTGACCTTGGACAGCCTGCTTTCTTTTTTCCCGTCTCCATGGAGAAATAATAACATACCAGATGCTGTTAATGGAAATTGTGTGCCTATGGTCTTATGAATAGAAATGGGTCTATAGATCCACATATTTAGTCCTGTTTTCCATTCCTTCCTCTTTTCTTTATTGCTGATTGCTTTTTAACACCTACTTATCCCTTAGCACATTATGGCGATAGGGTTTGTATGTTTTCTATAGGTTCCTATCACTTCTTTCAAGTGGCTTCCTCACCCTTCAGACAGAAGCCTGTGGGGGCTGCTTTTAAACCAACAAGCAATACCAGAAGCAGGCTCTGACTCTGACCTTTTGGTGCATCTGTGGTTTAGTGAACATTTTTTCTGTTTGGTGCTACATGGGTCGGTAGAATAGAAAATGAAAACAAACGTTGTTGTTGTTGTTAATGCCGTGCAGTGTCTGTGTAGTGCAGGAGTTGTCAACCTGGTCCCTACCGCCCACTAGTGGGCGTTTCAGGATTCTAGGTGGGCGGTAGGGAAATGTTACCATCAAGAAAGATGCATTAGGTACCGTGTTTCCCCTTTTTAAAGACACCGTCTTATAACTTTTTTTCCTCAAAAAAACACAGGGTGGCTTATTTTCAGGGGGTGTCTTGTTTTTATTATGTCAGTATGGTACGGTACAGCAATCTACTGGTAGTATTCACTGCCACACGTTGGGTCAACATTTTAAAAAATCCTCCCACCTCCAATATTTGAATTTAGTAATGCTTCAGAAGACCAAAAGAGGCTCTGATTAGAAACGTTGAGGGACCTTGCTGCGCCGTTTTTTCCAGTCCCAGGCTTGGGCTTGGATCTTCGCCAAGGAAAATCACTTCCTTGAGCTGAAATCGCTTCTAAACGGCGTTTTTAAACGCCAATCTTTCTTCCTAGCATCCTCCGTGGGGCTTTCCTTTAGCGCCCTGATTGCAAGCTGCGAGGAGATGATCAGCTGCTGAGCGGTGCCGGTTCCGAGAGTCCAGCCAAGCCAGGAGCGCTTTTCTTCTCGCAGCACAGCCAGGGCGCGGCATTTCGGCCAGCTGATCGGCGGCTGGGTCGGAGCTTTGCCTCTTTCGTCGGCAGGTGAGGGAGAAGCTCCCCCTTCGTTCCCATGAGTCTTCGCAGGGATCAGCTGTTGAGCGCTGCCTGTTTCGATCAGCTGTTGAGCAGTCCATGCGCCGCTCAGCAGCAGCGCTTCGGCGGATCTTCCATCGCATCAACGCTTTTCAGCTCCCCGTGGTCGGGCCATTCGCCTTCGCCACAGCATCCCGCGTCGTGCTGTGTTGCTCATCACTGTGCCACTTTTCCGCGGCGCTCACTGATTGCAGGGAGATTCCGGGCGGCTTCCGTCCTCATCACTGCGGAGACAGCAGCCGAGGCACGCCGGTCGGCTAGTGGCTTCCCGCTACACCCCTGGATCAGGGGTGACCGGTAACGCGCTCTGGTTTCCTTGACGCGACGAACAAAAAGTATCAGCTGGCGGGGGCAGGAAGCAAGAACTTGGGAAAGAGGCGCTTCCCCCCCCCCCTGCGCTTCTCGCTGGGTCACTGCTCCCTGCGCACCAGGAACAGGCGGGGCGTTTTTTTTCACGCCACTCGCTCTCTGGCTCCTTGCACGCCAGGAGCAGGCTGCAGGACTTGGGCTCCAGGAACAGGCAGGTGGGGCTGAGGAGGCGACGGGGACAATGGCGGCACTACGGCTTATTTTCGGGGTACGGCTTATTTTTTGCAAATGTGATAAAAACCTGCCATGGCTTACTTTATGACTACGTCTTAAAAAGGGGGAAACACGGTATAAAAAGGTTGACTACCCCTGGTGTAGTGCATTGGAACAGCCAGGATACTACTGGCCCAGAGATGGAAAGAAGACAAAGTTCCAACCAGAGAAGAATGGCTGATGAAGATGATGGACTATGCCAAAATGGTGAAAATGACTGGGAAAATCAGAAACCAGGAAGAGAAGAATTTTAAGGAATGGGAAAAAATTATAATGTATTTAAGAGAACACTGTAAACAACTAAAAACTTTGGCAGGATTTGAGTAATGCTTGTAATGTACGAAAAACCATGGAAAATGGATTACTATTCTTTTAACAAATAAGAAAAGCATTGGGGGGGGGAGAGATTGATAATGGAAACCAGGGAAGGGTGGAGAGAGGTCAAAGGATTCAGGGAATCCTAAATGAAGAGGTGAATGATTTGTTTGAATTTAAATTTGTTATGTACAACTTAATAAAAATATATTTATAGGAGCAGCCAGGATAATCTGCCTTCAAATCTATCATGAATCATGAAGGTCACTAGATTCAGGTAGGTAGCCGTGTTGGTCTGACGGTCGAAATAAATAAAAAATTGTCCAGACCAACTAAGTTTGTTCTGGGTATAAGCTTTCTGAAGAAGTGTGCATGCACACGAAAGCTTATACCCAGAACAAACTTAGTTGGTTTCTAATGTGCTACTGGACAATTTTTTATTTATTTCATGAAGTTACAGGTAGATAGCCGTGTTGGTCTGTCATAGTCAAAAAAAAATAAAAAAAATCCTTCCAGTAGCACCTTAGAGACCAACTAAGTTTGTTCTTGGTATGAGCTTTCGTGTGCATGCACACTTCTGTTCATACCAAGAACAAACTTAGTTGGTCTCTAAGATGCTACTGGAAGGAATTTTTTTATTTTATTTCATGAAGGTCACTGATTAACCTGCCTCACAGGGTTGCTGTTGGAGGACAATATATATGCTGTCTTGATCTACTTGGAGGCAGGGACATAGTGTGGGGGGTGCTAGTGAGGCCATAGCCCTGGGTGCACATTTTTGAGGGGGTGCAAACCAGGTGCCTCCAACACAGGCATGTCCTGGCCCAGAGCTCCTCTCTGCTGCCTTCAGAGTGATTCACCCACTAAGGGCTGTGTCAGCTGGCCAGGCTTCCCCTACTTGGACAAGCAGGCGATGCAGTGTGGCGGCACTTGGCTCCGCTGAGGAGGATCACCCAGCAGTGAGGGCTGGGCTGGCGCAGTGGGATCTGATCACCCTCTGTGCCCCTTCCCCGACATGGGCATCCCTATGCCTGCCCTGGGCACCAGTAAGCCACGGTAATACGTGGCTTGGAGGGTATCATACCCTCCAAATGTCCCGATTTTCTCCGGACAGTCCCAGAATTACAAAAGCCATCCCGGCTTCTGATTTGATACTGGAATGTCCCTATTTCCTCCACCAGTGCTGCTGCTGAGCTTGGGGAGAAGGCTGAACTGACAATTGGCCTGAGTGATGACAATGGTGAAAATTGCGGCTGTGAGGAGCACCCTGTTGCTTCTGCATGCCTGCTGCTGCTGGCCTCCCCCCTTGGCATTCATATTGTCCAGAAGGGATTGTATCTGCTTCACTGTACTTTTTTTTTTTTTTTTGGCCAGCATGTTCTTATCATGGCTTCTAATGAACCCAGTTTATCTCCCAGCAGCCCTGATGTGACTGCAACTCAAACACCACACAATTCGGCACAGTTCTGGATGTACATGCATGTGTGAACTGGCCTTGAAGCTGGTGCCCAAGACAAGCAGCTGATGTCATTGTGCTTCCTTCTGGCTAAACAAAGACTAACCAAATTTCATTCTGTCTAATAGACTGGTTAGGCCTTCAAGCCACTGTCTACAGTGCCACAGTAACTGTAGTGCTGTGGATGGGATTACTCAGGAAAACATTGCCTGAGCCTCTGCTCTCTATCTATCTTTCCCAAATAACATAACATGCAAATGTTATAACATTATTTTCTCCTGATTTTTTGTCTGCTCCAGGTCAATAAATTCTGGACATTTATTCAGTAAAGAAGCCTATTGTCTATGGCAATGTTACACCAGCCAGAGAGCCCCACTGTTAGGAGTCAGCACAAAGGAGTGAGCTATTGAAATGATGCAGCATTCAGCTCTGTTTTCTAAAGATGTCCCCCTGCACAAAGCAGAGCAATACATTCCCCTAGAATGGAACACATTTTCAAAGAGCTTTGCTCAGCATTTTATTCTCCTGACTTCTATTAAAATTAATAGGAGTCATGCAGCTGGAAAGCACATGGATTGATAGCACAATACGGCCACAAATGAATGTTGGGTTGCGAAAGTATCAGGTACAAAATGGTAATATTTGCTGGAATGTGCTTGAGTCCATTTTGCAGTCTTCAGAGCATTAACTGCTTTGTTGCTGACTTAATCACAGCATGTTTGTACCAGACCGGGAGTCCCGGAGGAGTGCCTAAAACCCCAGCACTCCTTAGCTGACAATGGGAAAGAACAAATAAAGTGCTGTCTGTGTTTGTGCAGAACCGACTCACAGTTGTTGAGTATGTGATGAGCAGTGGAGAGAAATATGATGAAGAGTGCTCCAAGATTGGGAGTTGGTTGGTGTGACCTCTGATGCCACCCTCTAATTCAGTAGTTCTTGATAATAAGAGAAAGGGTTAATAGTTGAAACCTGCCAGGCAGGTTTGGGAACAGGTACATCATGGCTCAGCTGGGGGCTCTTAAGAACATAAGAAGAGCCTGCTGAATCAGGGCAAAGGACCATCTCATCCAGCAGCCAGTTCTCACAATGGCTAACCAGATGACCATGGGAAGCCTGTTACATTGCTGGCTGGCTAGAAGGGGGCCGTCAGAGCATGCCGGATGCCCCGGCCAAGGAGGTAGCGCTCGAATGCAGCCAACGTGAATAATAATAATAATAATAATAATAATAAATTTTTATTTGTACCCCGCCCTCCCCAGCCGAAACCGGGCTCAGGGCGGCTAACAACAGTAAAAATCACAATAGAATAAAAACCAATTAGGTTAAAATACAAGTTAAAAACCAGTTTAAAATGCCGATTCATTTGCACCCATTACCAAACCAGGGGGAGGAAACCATCAGACTTTAAGTGTCCGACCCGAAGGCCAGGTGGAACAACTCTGTCTTGCAGGCCCTGCGGAAAGATGTCAAATCCCGCAGGGCCCTAGTCTCTTGCGACAGAGTGTTCCACCAGGTTGGGGCCAGAACTGAAAAAGCCCTGGCCCTGGTTGACACCAGTCTGGCAGCCTTGTGGCTCGGGATCTCCAGCAGGTTATTATTAGTAGACCTTAAGGTCCTTTGCGGGGCATAATGGGAGAGGCGGTCCTGTAGGTACGAGGGTCCTAGGCCGCATAAGGCTTTAAAGGTCAAAACCAGCACCTTGAACCTGATCCTGTACTCCACCGGGAGCCAGTGAAGCTGGTAAAGCACTGGATGAATGTGGTCCCGTGGCAAGGACCCCGTAAGGAGCCTCGCCGCGGCATTCTGCACCCGCTGGAGTTTCTGGATCAACTTCAAGGGCAGCCCCGCGTAGAGCGAGTTACAATAATCAAGCCTGGAGGTGACCGTCGCATGGATCACTGTGGCCAGATCCGGGCGAGAAAGGTAGGGGACCAACTGCTTGATACGTCGGAGATGGAAAAATGCCACCCTTGCTGTGGCTGCAACCTGCGCCTCCATGGAAAGGGAGGCGTCGAAGGTTACACCCAAACTCTTGACAGAAGGCACTGGCGCTAATTGGGCCCCTGCAAGAGATGGGAGTTGGCCCCCCAGCCCCATGTCGCCCCGACCCAGCCAGAGGACCTCTGTCTTCGAAGGATTTAGCTTCAACCGGCTCCCACGCATCCATCCAGCCACAGCTTCCAAGCACCTGGTCAGTGTGTCTGGGACCGAGTCAGGGCGGCCGTCCATCAACAGATAAAGCTGGGTGTCATCAGCATATTGATGACAACCCAGCCCAAAACTCCGGACAATCTGGGCAAGAGGGCGCATAAAGATGTTAAAAAGCATCGGGGAAAGGATTGCGCCCTGCGGGACTCCACACACCAAGGAGTGCCGCGGCAACAACTCCCTCCCTAGTGCCACTCTCTGTCCCCGACCTGAGATAAAGGAGCGCAGCCATTGTCGGACTGTGCCCTGAATCCCCACGTCGGCAAGGCGGTGGTCTAAAAGTTCATGATCGACCATGTCAAAGGCTGCTGACAAATCTAAAAGGATCAGCAGTCCTGACCCTCCTTGATCCAGCTGTCTACGGAGATCGTCTGTTAGCGCGACTAAAGCCGTCTCGGTCCCATAACCAGGGCGAAAGCCGGACTGGAATGGATCCAAAGCCGATGTTTCCTCCAGAAATCCACCAAGCTGTTCAGCGACCGCTCTCTCAATTACCTTACCCAGGAACGGAAGGTTCGAAACTGGGCAGTAATTGGATAGATCTAAAGGATCTAAAGATGTTTTCTTTAAGAGCGGACGCACCACTGCTTCCTTCAACTCTCCTGGGAATGTCCCGGTGCCAAGGGACAAGTTGATAATCTCACCCAAGGGGGCCCGTACCTCGTCTGGACAGGCTCTAATCAGCCAGGACGGGCACGGGTCAAGGGAGCAAGTGGTGGGCCTTCCAGCTCGGAGGAATCTGTCAACATCGGCAGGGGATATCCGATCGAAGTGGTCCAGTACTGGACCCGAGGACAGTCGAGGGGCCTCCAGTTCTGTTAATGTATCCAAATTGGCGGGGAGGTCACGGCAGAGCAGCAAGACTTTCTCCGCAAAAAAGCTCGCGAATGCCTCACAGCTATAAGTCAAATTCGTATTTAAATTTGGTTGTTCCTCTAGGGTTGTTAAGGACCTAATTATTCTAAACAGTTGTGCTGGGCGAGAGCTAGTGGATGCAATGGTAGCTGAGAAGTAGGACTTCTTTGCAGCTTTCACTGCCATCTCATAGGCTTTCATAAGTGTCCTATAGGATGCTCTTGAAGCTCCGTCGCGAGCACGCCGCCATACTCGCTCTAGTCGTCTGAGATCCCGCTTCATTTTCCTAAGCTCCTCAGTAAACCAGGGGGCCCGGTTTCGGCGGGGTCGCAGAGGGCGCTTAGGTGCGATCTCATCAATGGCCATCAAGAGCCGGTTATTCCAGTCCTTGACAAGCTCATCTAATGAGCCGCCGGGGGGGGCAGGGTCCCGCAGGGCCTGACGAAATCCATCAGGATCCATCAGTCTCTGCGGGCGAGCCAAAATAGGCTCGCCACCCAAGCGGGGTTGGGGCGGAAAGTCAATCCTGGCTTTCAGAGCGTAGTGATCAGACCATGGCACTTCTACTATTGAGGACATGATCACATCTATACCCGCACCAAAAATCAAATCCAGCGTGTGGCCTGCTTGGTGTGTGGGACCCAAAACAAACTGGGAGAGCCCTAATGTCGCCATGGAAGACACCAGGTCCAGAGACTGTGAGGGGGAGGTGGCATCAGCATGGACGTTGAAGTCCCCCAAAACCAGTAGGTTAGGGAACTCCAAGGTCCAGCTTGCCACCACCTCCAGCAGGTCTGACAGGGTGGCTGCTGGTGCGCTAGGTGGTCGGTACACCAGCCAGACAGCCAAGGTCTCCTTGGTGCCCCACACTAAGCCAACACATTCAATGCCGGTGATTGATGGTGAAGGCAGAGCCCTGAAAGAGCAATCCTCCCGGATTAACAATGCGACCCCTCCCCCCCGACCCACAGTTCGCGACTGGTGGAGGACGGAGAAACCCGGGGGTGTTATTTCATGTAGGGCAACTACTTCGCCTTCACGCACCCAGGTCTCCGTCACACAAGCCAGGTCAACCTCCAGCGAGACAAAAAAGTCTCGCATGGTGGCGGTTTTATTGCCTATAGACCTGGCATTGCACAACACCAGTGACGGAGGTGGGTAATCCCTGCTCACCCTACCCTCGTCCCTCGGGATGGGGCGTAGATTGGAAGGGAGTCGAGCATCTCCACATCTCAAAACCCTTCGCCTGTAATATCTACCCCCACCGCCATCCCTCCCTTGCCCTTCAACTGTGGGGATCCCAAACCCCATGAAATGCGGATCTTTACTTTTAGTTCCCCACCCTGCTATATTCCACGAGATGATGGACGGATTGTGATTTGTGTTTGTAGGTGGCATCTGGGCCGGTTTATCTCTGACGGTGGTAAATTCTTGTGCACGCAGGGAGGCAACTGTTGGTTGTGTCTCCCCTGATGGTATTGATGGCTTATGGTACGTTATGACCGGGTTTTGCACTGAGCTTGCCAGTACTAGTTGGATGCCCCCTATGGCTGTATTGGTGATTCTGATTCCTCTGCTTTGTTGACTATTCGGTGGAACCCTATATCATTGTTCCGAGTAGATGGTATCCAGTGAACCATGGTCATCTACGAAGATTGAGCCATTCCCAGTTCTTGGAACAGCCATTTCAGCTTGATGCGTTATTATTTGAGGTGGTACGATGGGAGTAGGGGAGCCCAATTCTTCAGGAGTCAGGAACAAGCTTGATATCCATTCTTCCCTAGTTAGGGGTTTTGAGGGATTAGTTACATAATTAAATTCTAAGGGCTTAGAAGAAGCAATGCACGATATTAGGTTTTTAATAGACGATAGCCTAGTTATAAGTGCATTCTGCGTTTGTTGAATTTGCTCAAAGGTGTCTTCAAGAAGATGCTCTTTCATGATGGGCATATCTCCCATTGTGTCCTTGGGGAGAGGTGGATTTTTTTGGTTCGGCTGTTTGGGTTCAGTATTAGTAGCTGTCTGTTGTTCCTTATGGTGTTCAACTTTGGTGATCTTTTCCACGTCTTTTTGGCGAGTGACTCTCTTAGATGGTTCAATAAGGGATAGAGGAGAGCCATTCACTTCAAATAGGCGAGTCACTGTCAGTCCCGCCCTTTGCATCCTGACCTTGTTAATTAGTATATGTTTGGCAATCATCCCATCTTTGAATGTCAACACCACCCGGTTTTGGTTATTATCGTATGGTAAAAATTCCACATTGGTGATGGTGTCTTCTGGGACTAAGCCTCTAAGAGTTAAGTCAATTTTCTTAAGGATATAGATTCTCTGTTGGGCTAGCGTATAGAGATCTGTACGTTGATAGAGGGGACAAATAACTAGTTTGCATTTGTTAAGAATTAGCTTCTGCATATTTTGAGTTGTCCCATTGGGGTTAGATTGGTGAGGCACTGGGATATCGTACAATGTCTGTATGTCTTCACTAGTCGGTGCATTGGGCTCTACTGGAGTTTGGGGGTTGACCGCTTGTGGTTTTATTGGCGAGTTTGCGCTTTTTTTCTTGCTCTGGGGCAGAGTATTAGAGTTCTTTACAGTAGACTTCTTAGTAGAGGAATTCTCCAGAAGCTTGAATAGTTTTGAAAAATTCATTTTCTTAATTCGAGCGGATCCCTTTGCCCTCCGGCCCATTTTCACATTTTTTGGCTTCTTCTTATGAATCGGGCATGTTCTTTGTTGAAGGGATTTCCTTACGGCTGGGGGCTTCGAATTTCGGTTTTTATTTGTACTGGCGGTTACACTAACTGAGGTGTTAGTGTTAGGGTGTGTACTAGTGTCAACCGGCCTATTAACATCTGGTTTATGGAGGTAACAAACTTCTCTACCCCTGACAATCTCTGTCAGGGATATAAGCAGTCCCAAGCATTCCGTAAGAAAGTTCTTAATTGGTCCTAATTCGTTGCTTAAATGAGTATGATATTCATTCAACGTATCTTTAAAGAGCCCTATCAAGGTGTGAATGTAACCATCTAGATCCCACTGTTGGGCTTTTGAATCACTTGATCTTTCCCCAAACGCCGTCAGGCCAGGGGATTCCAATCTCTCCCTGGGCCTAGGTGATCCGACAGGTCCTCCTAACGTGGTTACTAGAATTTCCGTCCCCTGTTCCTGTCTTAAGTGGATCTCAGGGTCCGTGTTTCGGGAAGATACCTGGGCCATCTCAGTCGCCAGGTCCACTCCCTCACTGTCTTTATCTATTTCCGGTTCCTTTCCATACCACATTCGATCAATAGACCATTCATGGGAAGACAGGGTCTCCATTGGTCTAATATCATTTGCTTTTGGTTTAAAGTAGTGCAAGATTTTAGTCTGTGTGGTTGCTGGGGGGGTCTCTGACGCAAGCGTGGGATATATTCCTAGTTCTTTATAATTTCGTCTGGTGAGAACCATCCCGTGCGGTGAGTGTCCGAAGCTACTCGACCGCTGAAGTAGGAGTTAGAGTAAATTAGAGTAAAAGTCAGGGCTTGACTGCTTAAAGGGACTTGGTAGGCTTGGCGAGTCCACCTTCGGCCCTCAATAAGCTCAGGAACTTGGATATCAGCTTGGGTAAGCTTTTACTTTGGCAAATTATCTTCTTCTAAGTTAACTTTCTCAATGTTATCTGGAATTCACTTAATTTCCTGGCAGCTCTTGCTCGCTGTGCTGTGAGATCACTTGAAGCACCATCTACTCCCCTCTGTCGGGTTTGAGAAATGACTGTAAAATCTGGCGATAAGCCAGGAAAACGTCCCACTATTATTAGTCTAGCAAAGCAGGATTGGTATAAAGTGCTGAGCGGGGGTAGATAGCTTACTTCGACAGATGAAGAGTTGTAAATCCAGTGCCGGAGTGAGGTCGGCATGAGCTCGAAGAGTCTTACCGGGCCGTCTTCCGCTCCTCCTCTGCAAGTCGATGAGGGGAATACCTCCCAAGGCCACGGCGGGCCCTTATCAGGCTAAGAAGAAAACTTTGTCTTTCTTCCCGGGGCTTTATCTTGGTCTCGTTAACTGCAGTGGAGGCTCACTGTTAGTTTCCTTTGGCTATTTGACCTCGTTCTCGGTTAAAACAGTTTAAAAACAGTTTAAAACACTATTAAAATGATAAAATACTAATGAGGAGCTCAAACGGTGTCTCTACAACCGACGCCATCTTAGGCTCCCTCCATTGGGCTCCATTGTCCGATACGAGTATGTCTTGGCAATCCATGGGTGGCAAAAAGCCTCTGCAGCACTTGGATAATGGTTTCTGAAGTGGTTGAGGACGTTAGGACCACCTCCAGCCATTTAGAATACACGTCTACTACCACCATGAAAGTGCGGCCATGGAAGGGCCCCGCTATGTCGATATGCAGCCTCGACCATGGTGCCTTGGGGGTGTGCTGGTCCCAAGGGATATCCGATAGGCGAGGTCTAGTCCAGTCCAAGGTCAGTCCAAGCCAGAAGTCACGAAGCCGAAGTCACGAAGCCGAGGTCAGGAAGCCGAGGTCAGGAAGCCGAAGTAACAAAGCTGAGGTCAGGAAGCCGAGGTCAGGAAGCCGAGGTCAGGAAGCCGAGGTAACCAAGCTGAGGTCAGGAACGCAGGAACCAGGAACAGGAACTAGGCAGCACCGATGTTGCTCCTGCAACTTGGGTCTGGGACTGGCTGGCTTTTATCTGCCCCGAGGCAAAGGGCGGCTCCGATCCTCAGGTGCCTCGCCTCTCCTGGCTTGGAGGCGAGCACTCCTCCTGCGGGAACTTAGTTCCCTTCGCCTCTCTGCCCTTAGCCTTTGCAGCTCAGGAGAAGCTGGAGGGTTACCGGACCCAGAGGCAACCTCAGCTTCCCCTGACTGGGTGGGGAGTGGAGCACCTGCAGGCAATAAGTCCTCCATCCCATTAGAAGCCAGATCAACCTCAGCCGATGCCTGCACCTGAGGATCCAGCACAGGTGAGTCCCCTTGAGACTCAGGCCCCAGCCCTGGCTCTGCTGGTTCTGGAGGCAGTGAATCATGTGCAGGCTGGGATCCCTCAGGTTCAGCGTCTGAGTCTGACTCCCAGGTCATCACACCATCCCCCCTCCCAGGCCCCCCCCTCAACCGAGGGGCCGGACCAGGCTTGCTGGGGTAAGTCGCATGGAAATCACGGAGACAGACAGGCGCGTGGACGTTCTCCGCTGGTTCCCACGACCGATCCTCGGGCCCATACCCCTTCCAGTCGATGAGGTATTGGAGCTTCCCCCTGCGGTATCGGGAGTCAAGAATGTGCTCCACCTCATACTCGGGCTCCCCCTGAACCAAAACTGGCTGCGGTCGTGGATGGTCTGGGTGGAACTCGTCGGCCGGGGCGACCGGACTGAGTAGGGACCGGTGGAATACCGGGTGGACCTTCAGGGTCGCGGGTAACCGGAGACGGAAGGCCACAGGTGAGACCCAGTCCACGATCGGAAATGGGCCGGTGAAGCGGGCATCCAGCTTCCGTGAAGGCCGAGAGGGGTGCAGGTGGCGGGTGGAGAGCCATACCAGGTCTCCGACATGGAGTTCCGGCCCCTCCTGACGGTGACGGTCGGCCTGGGCCTTATACGCGTCCTTGGCCTGGCTCAGTTGCTCCGTCAGAAGCTGCTGCTGTGACTGGAGCTCTTGTAGCCAGTCTGTCACTGCGGGAACTGCGGATGCCGGCAGTACGCTTGGAAACAACCGCGGGTGGTACCCATAGTTTGCCTGGAACGGGGTCTGTTGGGTGGAAGCGTGCACTGCGTTGTTATATGCGAACTCGGCCAACGCCAGGTGGTCGACCCAATCGTCCTGGTGGAAGCTGCAGTAGCACCGGAGGTACTGTTCCAACACCGCGTTTGCCCGTTCGGTCTGTCCATCCGTCTGTGGATGGTAGGCCGAAGATAGGCAGACCTCCGTCCCGAGAGCCTGATGTAGAGCGCGCCAGAACCGGGAGGTGAACTGGGCACCACGATCGGAGATCAAACGTTCCGATAGGCCATGTAAGCGGAAGACGTTTTGTAGGTACAGTTGCGCCGTCTCCTTGGCTGAGGGTACAGACGGGCACGGGGCGCAGTGCACCATTTTAGTGAAGTGGTCTGTGAATACCAGGAGGCAGGTACACTGACGGGATGGGGGTAGGTCTACCACGAAATCCAATGAAACCGTGTGCCACGGACGAGGGGGAACTGGCAGTGGCTGTAGCAGTCCCGCAGGTCTCCCGGTCGATCCCTTGGCTCGCCGGCAGACCTCGCACCCCCCAATGTACCGTGCCACGTCGGCCTTCAAGCGGGGCCACCAGAACTCCCGGCTGACCAGGTGGGTGGTCCGATACCTCCCGAAGTGGCCAGCTGCCGGGGCGTCGTGTGACATTCGGAGTACCTCGGCCCGCAAAGGCCCTGGTGGGATGTACAACCGACCACGGTGCATCAGCAGACCCTGGTGCACAACCAGTTCTGGGTATCGAGGGCACGATCCACTGGCCAATTCCTGGATCCGTTCCTGAGCCCACGCGTCGACCCGTTGCTGCCTCCGCACTCGGTCCCGCAGCGACTCAGTCTCATGAACAGCCAGGAAGGCCGCTGGTGGGATGATCGTTGTGGGGGCCGCCTGCTGCACCGTCTCTGCAATGTCCTCTGGTTTCCGGGACAGCGCATCCGCCTTCTGGTTTTGGGAGCTGGGGATGTAGCGGATCCGGAACTGGAACCGGGAGAAGAACAGTGCCCACCGGATCTGCCGCTGGTTCAGCCTGCGGGTGGTCTGGAGGTACTCCAGATTCCGGTGGTCGGTTCTCACTTCCACTGGGTGTCGTGCCCCCTCAATATGATGGCGCCAGACTTCAAAGGCCACCTTGATGGCCAGTAGTTCCCGCTCCCACACAGTATAGTTACGCTCCGCCGGAAGGAGCTGCCGGGAGTAGTAGGCGCAGGGTAACAGTGGCGCATCAGGTCCATGTTGCTGGGACAAGACGGCACCGAGAGCCGTACTGGAGGCGTCAGTCTCCACCACGAAGGGACGAGAGGGATCAGGATGCTGCAAAATTGGCGCCTTCTGGAAACAGGCTTTCAATCCCTGGAATGCCACCTCAGCCTCCTCATCCCAGGCGAAGGGCGTCTTGGGGCGCAGCAGTCGGGTCAACGGGGTGGTGCGATGAGCATAGTCCACAATGAATGTCCGGTAATAGTTGGCGAACCCCAAAAACCGCTGTAGGTCCTTGCGGTTCCGCGGCGCCGCCCACTCTCGAACCGCAGACACCTTCCCGGGGTCCATCTGTACACCGTCAGGGGAGAGTCGGTGTCCGAGGAAGTCCACTGACCGCTGGTGGAACTCGCACTTGCTGAGCTTAGCGTACAGGCGGTGCTCCCGCAAGCGCTGCAACACGGTCCGGACATGACTCTCGTGGCGAGCTGGGTCACGGGAATAAATCAGAATGTCATCGAGGTACACCACCACATACTTGTCAAGCAAGTCCTGGAACACGTGGTTGATGTACCGTTGGAACACGGCGGGCGCGTTGCATAGTCCGAACGGCATGACCAGGTACTCGAACTGCCCATAACGGGTCCCGAATGCGGTCTTCCACTCATCCCCGGCACGGATCCGAATCAAGTTGTAAGCCCCCCGGAGGTCCAGTTTGGTGAACATCTGCGCCCCTTGCACCCGCTCCAGCAACTCTGCAATTAGGGGCAAGGGATACCGGTCTGGGATGGTGATCTTATTCAGGGCTCGGTAATCATGGCAGAGGCGAAGCTCCCCACACTTCTTCTTAACGAAGAGTACTGGAGCGGCGGTGGGAGAGGTAGAGGGCCTAATGAACCCCCGCTCCAGGTTCTTGTGAAGGAAGTCCTGTAAGGCTTCACGCTCTGGCTCCGAAAGAGAGTATAGGCGACTCACAGGCAGGGGCGCCCCAGGCTGGAGGTCTATGCCGCAGTCAAAAGACCGATGAGGAGGCAGCCGGTCTGCCCCCTGTTCCTTGAACACGTCTACGTAGTCCCGGTACACGGCGGGGAGCGTTGACGCAGCCTCCCCCATGGAGGCGGCCGAAAGCATCTCGGACTGAGCAATCGAACCCGAGTCTGGGAAGCGTACAGTTCGATTGACCCAATCGATCTGAACATTGTGAGACTCCAGCCAGTCCATCCCCAGCACCAGGGGAAACCGGGGCATGGTGGCAATGTCCAGGGTACGCACCTCCCGGTGCTGCTGGTGGCACAGGACCAAGGGCTGGGTCTCCCGAGTAACGGCGCCTGACCGCAAGAGCCGTCCGTCGATTGCCTCCACCTGCACCGGTTCTGGCTTGTTCTGGAGCGGCACCCGATGCTGAGCGGCGAAGGCAGAGTCCATATAGGAGCGGGTTGCCCCTGAATCCACCAGAGCGTGGGTGAGAATCCAGGGCCCGCCTGGGGGGTATAGACGCACCGGGATCATGAGGTGTTGCAATTCCACTGGTGAGGGCCCATCATGTGATGCTTGGGACCCCAGATAGCCTGGGCCATTGGCTACTGGGGTTGGCGGTTTCCCTGCGGCTGGCGTTTCTCAGGGCAGGTTCGGGCGTAGTGTCCACTCCCCCCGCAGTAGAGACACAGGTTTCCCTCCCGACGTCGTGTCTTCTCCGAAGGGGAGAGGCGAGGCCGTGCTGCCCCGAGCTGCATCGGCTCCTCCAGTGACTCGGCTCTGGCCGTGGAACTGCTGGGGAGCACTGGAGTCGGGAGCCCAGAGTGCTGGCGGGCCCGGGCCTGGCGCCGGTCCTCCAACCGATCGTCTATCTGTAGACTCCGTTGGATGAGGGCCTCCAGCGTGGTGGGGCGATCCAAGGTGGCCAGCTGGTCCAGTATCTCGTCCGAAAGCCCCTCGAGATACTGGTCCCGAAGTGCGGAATCATTCCAGGTCAATTCCTGCGCCAACAGCCGAAATTCCGTGGCATAGGCGGCCACTGTGGACTTGCCCTGTTTCAACCGCCGAATTGCCCGATTGGCTTGACTCGCCTTCTGAGGGTTGGCGAACGCGGTTTCAAAATGGTTGCAAAACCCCGTATAGTCTGTCAGCAAGGGGGAGTCTTGCCGGAGCAGCGGCAACGCCCACTTGGCCGCCTGGTCCTTCAGCAAGCTGATCAGGAAGTGCACCTTGGTGCGGTCGTCGGGGAAATCCCGGGCTCGCCCCTGAATATACAGTTTGGCCTGGGCGAGAAACATGGGAAAGCTGCCCGGGGACCCATCGAATTTTTCTGGCAGGGCCACTAGGTACTTGCCTGGAGCTGGGGCGCCGGCACCAGGAGCCGGTAAGGCGTCCAAACGCTGCTGAAGCGCCGTAACCGCATTGCTTAGCTGCTGCACTGTGTGGGTCAAGACCTGGTTCTCCTGGGCCAATGCCGCCAGCGCAGCCGCCTGGTCAGTCATGACGACAGGTTCCTCCCGAACGCACCCCAACGAAGGGGGAGTGCGGGTGTGGCAGGAGCAAACTGTGCTGGTCCCAAGGGATATCCGATAGGCGAGGTCTAGTCCAGTCCAAGGTCAGTCCAAGCCAGAAGTCACGAAGCCGAAGTCACGAAGCCGAGGTCAGGAAGCCGAGGTCAGGAAGCCGAAGTAACAAAGCTGAGGTCAGGAAGCCAAGGTCAGGAAGCCGAGGTCAGGAAGCCGAGGTAACCAAGCTGAGGTCAGGAACGCAGGAACCAGGAACAGGAACTAGGCAGCACCGATGTTGCTCCTGCAACTTGGGTCTGGGACTGGCTGGCTTTTATCTGCCCCGAGGCAAAGGGCGGCTCCGATCCTCAGGTGCCTCGCCTCTCCTGGCTTGGAGGCGAGCACTCCTCCTGCGGGAACTTAGTTCCCTTCGCCTCTCTGCCCTTAGCCTTTGCAGCTCAGGAGAAGCTGGAGGGTTACCGGACCCAGAGGCAACCTCAGCTTCCCCTGACTGGGTGGGGAGTGGAGCACCTGCAGGCAATAAGTCCTCCATCCCATTAGAAGCCAGATCAACCTCAGCCGATGCCTGCACCTGAGGATCCAGCACAGGTGAGTCCCCTTGAGACTCAGGCCCCAGCCCTGGCTCTGCTGGTTCTGGAGGCAGTGAATCATGTGCAGGCTGGGATCCCTCAGGTTCAGCGTCTGAGTCTGACTCCCAGGTCATCACAGGGGGTCTCCCAGGAGTTTCCACGATGTACAGGTGGATCTGGCCTCGATTCCTGGCATGCCTGGCACGATTTGACCCAGGAGGCGATGGCTTTGTCCATTCCCGGCCACCAAACAAAACTGCGTGCCAACACCTTCATGCGCACAATTCCCAGGTGGCTGATGTGGAGCACATGATGGACGCGCTGACGAAGCTTGGTTGGAACGATGACCCGGTCTCCCCACAGGAGACACCCCCGGTGAGCTGAGAGCTCATGCTGCCATTGAGTGAAGGGCTGGAACTCCGGATCAAATGGCCCTTTCGGCCACCTCCTCCACACCCAGTTGAGAACGCAGCTGATGGTGCGATCCTTGGAAGAGAGTGGAGAGTGTCAGATGCTGACAGGGGAGTTGCAGGCAGTTCCTCAATCAGGAGTACTTCCGACGAGGGCACCGGATCTTCAACCAGCACTGGCAAGAGCCAGCTGCTAAGGCGTCAGCATGCCCTGACAACTTGCCCAGTCAGTGTAGGAGCCGATAGTTGTAAGCCGCGAGGAAGACAGTCCAGCATAGCATGGTGATAAAACCGGTGGGGTCGGGCAGTGACCAGCCAGAATACCTAGAAGAGGTTTGTGGTCTGTGACGACGTCGAAAACTTTGCCGTAGAGGTATTCGTGAAATTGTTTGACTCCTGCCACGAGCACCAGTGCCTCCTTGTCAAGCTGACTATAATTCCTCTCCACTGATGGCAAGGTTCTTAAAAACTATGTGATGGGAGCCTCCCGGCCGTCAGGGAAAACATGGCTGAGAACGGCCCCGACACTGAAAGGCGAAGCGTCGCAGACTAGGACGAGAGGACGCTCCTGGTTGTACTGGACGAGGACGGAGTCCTACGTTAATAACCCCCTTACAGCAGCAAATGCGGCGACTTCCTGGCTGCCCCATGTCCATGACGCCTTTTTGTCCAGAAGCCGATGAAGAGGCTCTGTTGCTTTGTGCGGCAGGAACATGTTATAGAAGTTCAATAGACCTAAGAAAGCCTGCAGGTCCTTCTTGTTTTTTGGTTCGGAAGCCTGCTGGATAGCTTTGACCTTTGCTGCTGTGGGGTGGATGCCGGAGCTGTCAACCAGGTATCCCAGGAACTCGACCTGTGGTACAGCGATCTGGCATTTTTTTCTCTTTACCTTGAGACCTGCTTCTTGGAACCTGGTCAGGACAGCCCAAAGCCGATCAAAAAGCTGTTGTGTTGTCTCCGCTGAGACGAGCACATTGTCAAAATAGCGCACGACACCAGGCAGACCCTGTAGGAGTCGCTCCATCAAGCTCTGGAAAATTCCTGGTGCTACACTGACTCCAAACTGCAGCTGACAACAACGGAAGGCCCCACGGTGGGTGGCAATTGTCTGTGCCTCAGCAGTGGCGTCATCCACCGGCATCTGCTGGTATGTCTGGGCAAGGCCGAGTTTCGCAAAGACCTTGCCCTCTCCCAGCGAGTGCAGTAAATGTTGGACGACAGGGATGGGGTACGCATGCTGTTGGAGCGCCTTGTTTATCGTACACTTATAGTCAGCACAGATGCGTACTGACCTGTCAGGCTTGATGGGCATCACAATGGGAGTCTCTCATTTAGCTTTGTCTATGCGCTCCAGGATCCCCAGCTTGTCTAATTGTTCATCCACCTTAGGCTTGAGGGTGAACAGTATGCATCAAGGCTTGACTCGGATGGGTGTAACTAGCGGGTTGAGGTTACAGGATATGGGTGACCCCACATACTGTCCCAAGGTTCCATCGAATACCTCCGAAAACTCAGTGACGATGGCATCTATTTCTGATTGTGAAACGCTGTGGGTACCTGTGATTTCCAACCCCAGGGACACAAACCAGTCCAGTCCCAGCAGGCTGGGCCGATTCCCATCGACCACAACTAGCTTCAGCAGCCCTGAAAAGTCCCTGAAGGTCACTCTGAACTTGCCCACACCTACAACCGGAATGTTATTTCCCTGATAATCTCTCAAATGTAGGTAGTGGGAGTCCAGTTGTTTCTTGGATACTTTGGGAATCAACCATTTGATGGTACTCCAAGAGACAATGGACAGGGCAGAGCCTATATCAACTTCCATTTCACATGGTTTGCTCTCAATAGTCATGGTGACATAAATTTTCCGGTGCTCAGACCCGTTAGCCCGGCCAACTGTCTGCTCGGCCGAGCAGTGGCAGTTGGTGACTATTGCAGTTATTAATATGGGACATATGGAAGCAATAGGATGAATAAGAATGGACCCTTCTTGGGGGAAAATGTCCAGACCAAAAATATGGTTTCAAAGCTTTATTAACAGAACTCGTTCCAAAACAAACTTACAACAAAAATGATACATCCAAATAGTTACATAAATTCATGTGCTTGTCCAAGCACAAGTTCAGCAACTTAAAAATATGAAATTGCCTCAAACAGAACTGAAATCAAAGTTCTTTCTCTCCACACAGGCTCCACCAGAAACCAGGAGCCAAATCCTCTCCCTCTGTACTTTCCCTGGGGGGCTCTTGGTCAAGCAGTTTCCACCAATCCTCCTCATCCAGCCAGTCCCTGACAATAGCTATGTGATCTAAGTTAAACACCTTGTGAGAGAGCAGCAGGTATACATTCTTAGTTAATTGTAAACCAGTTAGGCATTCAGAGCGCCTCACTTAGCTTCAGTGGAATTTTCCATGTTCCTTTACACATACTGTATAATGAACAATTAAACAGTTATACTTAACAGTTACACCAACTTTGGGTGCTTTTGCCTGCCAGTGTGTGGGCTGGGGTGTGTGAATGTGTTTAGAGAGTAGTCCATAGTACAAAGGTGAACGTTATATTAATTGCTCTGCCCACCAGTGGCCTATGGCTTTCAGAAGGTTGCCAGTGTTGGAAAAATGCTCCTGGGGAGACGGCAACACCCCCCCCAAGGACCCCCCCCCAGTCCTCTGAGGACTACTTTCTACTTTCGGTTGAAAAAAACTCATTGAGGAATTTCCTGGGAACCTTGTCGCTGAAGAAGCCCGATGGGCAAAACTGTGAGGTTTTGAGCCTTATCAGCCCTGTAATTCTTCCTGCGACACAGGGGATAAGGGAGGGGTTTCCAAGGGAATGGAAGCTGCTCTCTATATCACTCTTGGTTTTCCCTCGTATGGTTCAGTCTCTGCTGTACAGTCTCGGCGGTCAGGAGCTGCAGGCAGAATGCCAGCAGAATCTCCTGGCTGCCTAGTTTTTTCCTTTCAATAAAGCTGAGTTGGACTAAAAAGAAAGGACTCTGTCTAATTTCCCTGGCTACGTCTTCGGAACGCTGAAGCTCGCATGTTATCTATCTCTGCTGAAAGATTTATGGGTTCAGAACGCACAGAAGAAAGCGCGCTGGACTTTCATATTCCAAAGGTTATGGCTCAGAAGAAAACAAGCCGGGGGCAGTGAAGAGGCAGCGAAGAGGACGTCTGGGAAGCAAGCCATAAATCTCCAAGCTGGAGGAGCTTAGTTTGCTGGTACAGTAAGTAAACAAGCCCCGGGGGAAAGGGAGGAAGGAAAAATGGCTGAGGTTTCGGAATCCTATCTTTGCCCATTTCCCAAGCTGAATAGGGAGAACTATCTTCATTGGGTGGTTCAGTTCAGATCTTTGATAGTTGCCAAGGGGTTAAATCAGCGGTTAGAGGCTGCCCGCATTCATAGTCCTCAAGGTACGCCGGCCGCCTACGTATGTGTTGCGGCCTGGGGTGTTCCCTGGTCAGGGGTTCTGGTTCTGGCTCATGTCCCAAGGCTGCTGGCTGTGATGGGGCCATTTGGTCTGGCGCAACCGGCTCGCTCAGTCGTGGCTCTGGTTCCGGTGTCCTTTCGGCCTCGCGGGTCCCCTCTGTATCTACTGATTCTGCCTCCCCTGCAGGCCCCTCCTGCTCTACGGGCCTCACTGCCCCACTGTTCCCTTGGGACTCCTCTGGCCTGTCCTCCTCCTGGTTTTCTCCCGGAAATCGTCGCCGTAGCTGGTCGCAGTGGCGGCGCCAGCATTGCCCCCCTCCGTTAGCACCTCGTACGACACGGTGACCCTGGTGACTGTGGCTGTGGCCTGTGACTGTGGCCTGCCCCCAAAATACTTGGCGTACACTGGGTGGCGTACACTGGGCCACGAAGGTCCGGGGGTTCCTGCCTTCCCCCACCACTACCTCATCCTGAGCTCTGTCGGGGTGAAGGCGGTCCAGTCTAATTGCGAGGCGCCGGCCCATTAGTAGTTCAGCAGGGCTCCGGCCAGTCGTTGAGCTGGGGGTGCTGTGCTGTGCTAGAAGGAATGTGGCAAGGCGGTACTCCCAGTCCCCTTGCGTCATGCGGCGGAGGATGTCCTTGGTGGTCCGCACCATGCGCTCTGCTTGGCCATTGGTGGCTGGGTGGAATGGCGCCGAGCGGATGTGGCGGATGGCGTTCTGCGCTGTGAAGGTCTGGAATTCTTCTGACATAAATGCGGTTCCGTTGTCTGAGACGAGAGTGTCAGGGAGCCCGTGGGTTGCAAACAGCCTGCGTAGTACCCGGATGGCTGCGCATGTAGAAGTGGACGGTACCAGTGCGACTTCCAGCCATTTGGTGTAGGACTCCACCACTATGAAGAATGTTTTCCCCTGGAAGGGGCCAGCGAAGTCCATGTGCAGGCATGACCATGGTGCTCAGGCGGACTCCCAGGGCTGGACTGGGGCCCTTGGGGGATCCGGGAAGGATTCTTGGCAGGCCTGGCAGTGTGTGACCCAGGCCTCTATCTCTCTGTCAATCCCCGGCCACCACACATAACTCCTGGCGAGGGCCTTCATTCTCACTACCCCTGGGTGTGTCTTGTGTAGGGCTCTAAGGACCCTTTTGCGGAGGGGCTGGGGAACGACGACCCTGCTTCCCCATAACAGGCACCCCTTGTGGGCCGACAGTTCATGTTTATGGGTTGTGTAGCCAGCGAATTCTGGCCCAGGACTGCTGCTGGGCCATCCCTTCCACACCCAGTCCAGGACCCGGGAGATGACCCTATCTTTCTTGGAATGGTGCACAACTTCTTGTGCCTGAATGGGGCGGTCGGGAAGCAGCTCCAGGGTGATAACCTCTTGCGCAGGCGCTGGGTCGGGGCCTGTTTTTGGTAGTGGTAGCCTGCTGAGGGCATCTGCGTGGCCCATCGCCTTCCCTGGGCAGTGAATCAGTGCATACTGGTAGCCGGCAAGGAAAATTGACCACCTGAGGACGCGAGGAGACAGCACTTGGGGGGTCTGCTTTTTGGGGGCAAACAAGCCAAACAACGGTTTGTGGTCAGTCACCACGGTAAAGGGCCTTCCATACAAGAAATCATGGAATTTTTTTACTCCCTTCACAATTGCCAGACCCTCCTTGTCGATTTGCGAGTAGTTCCGCTCAGCTGCAGCAAGCGTCTGGGAAAAGTATGCCACTGGCACCTCTCTTCCATCCGGGAGTTGGTGTCCCAGGACAGCGCCGATGCCGTAGGGTGAGGCGTCGCATGCTAGCACCACCGGCAGCCTCTCGTCAAAGTGTTCCAAGACCGAGTTTGAGACGAGCAAGTCCTTGACTGCCTGGAATGCGGCCTCCTGACGCTGGCCCCACACCCAAGGGGCCCGCTTGTCCAGAAGTCTGTGTAGCGGCTCCGCTACCGCCGCCTTATGGGGAAGGAAGGCATGGTAAAAGTTCAATAGTCCCAAGAAGGCCTGAAGTTCAGTCTTGCCCTTGGGCGCTGGGACATCACAAATGGCCCGTACCTTGTCCCCAGTTGGGTGGACCCCTTCTGCGTCCACCATAAATCCCCAAAAGTCCACCTGAGGCACTCCTAGTAGACACTTTTCCCGCTTCACCTTGATACCCGCCGTCTGGAAACGGTGCAGAACGGTGCGGAGGCGGTCCTCAAACTCCTCTGGCATGGGCCCGGCAATCAACACATCATCGAAGAAAGGGGTGACACCAGGAATCCCTTTCAGGAGAGAGTCTATTAGTTTCTGACACCAAATTGCAGCCGCTTTACCTTGAACGCTCCTCTCCTCAGTGGCCTCATCTACCGGCAGCTGTTGATAGGCTTGGGCCAAGTCCAGCTTTCCAAAAAAATTTAACCCAGCCAGGGTGGCGAGGACATGGCTGACCACTGGCACTGGATATGCGTGGGCCGTGAGGGCCTTGTTTATGGTACATTTGTAGTCTGCGCAGATGCGGACCGAACCATTAGGCTTGACGGGTGTGACGATCGGGGTTTCCCAGGGCGCATTAGGCACAGGCTCCAGCACTCCTTGCTCCACGAGCCGGTCCAATTCCTCATCTATACATGGTTTCAGGGCGAACGGGACCCGGCGGGCCTTGTGCCTGACAGGTCATACTGCGGGGTCAAGCTGCAGGGCAATGGGGGGGCCTTATACTGTCCCAATTTCCCATCGAAAACCCCCAGAAACTCCTTGCATATGGCGTCCACATCCGCTTGTAAGCTAGTGCGGTTCACCCCGGTGATGGCTAGCCCCAGTGGTCCAAACCATGCCAATCCCAGTAAGCTAACGTAGGGGCCCTTGACCACAAGCAAGTCCAGTTGCCGCGTCCACCCTCGATATTCCACCCTGAAGGTCCCCACCCCCATTGTGGGGACCTTCCGTTTCTGGAAGTCCCGGAGGATGAATGGGGCTGGCCTGAGTTTGGGGCCCCCACTAGGGCACAGTTTCCTTAAGGTCCGTGCCGAGATTATGGATAGTGTTGAACCCGTGTCAAGCTCCATGCAGCACGGGGCCCCCTCTATCTGTACTTCTACATAAATTTTCTCTATGTTGGGGTGGAGCAACTGGTATACCTGGCAGTCCGTGATCTCCATCGAGTTGCCTTGGTGCGTTGGGCCCTGGGACCTGGGGCTCTTGGGTCGGTCATCTGATGCCTGGCGTCGGGTGGGCCGACCCCGACACACCCGGGCGATGTGACCTGATTTTCTGCACTGCCTGCACTCTGCGTTGCGGAAACGGCAGGTCCTCCTCTCGTAACTCTCCCCACAGCTTGCGCAGTTTCCTCCTTCTGGTCAAGGCAGCTGTGGTGTGTGCATTGCTTGAGTGCGCCGCTGTACTCTGTGCACCTCCTCCCTGTCGGATCCTGAGTCGTCGGTGAGGTCCTCGTGGTGGACCCTTGGTTGGGACGACAGGCTCGGCCGTGCCTCTTGCGTCGACCTCTTGGCGGCTTCTGTTGCCAGGGCCTCCTCCAGAGCGACCTGGAACGTTAGGTCCTTCTTGGCGTAGAGGCGTCGTTGCAGCTTCTCGTCCCTCAGGCCACCGACGCGGTCACGAAGCATGTTCTCCAACTCTGAGAAGTTGCAGAACCGAGCGGCTTGGCGGAGGGAGGTCACAAACCCAGTTATGGTTTCCCCGGGGGCTTGCCGCTTTGTGTAGAAGGCATTTCGACGAGCCACCACCGAGGGCTGAGGTGAGAAGTGCCCCTTCAACCGTTCCATTATTGTTTTGTAAGGAACGGTAGCGACATCGTCAGGTGCAAGGAGAGCCCGGGCGATTTCGAACGTCTCCTCTCCGCAGATGCTGAAGAATATCGCCCTCTTCTTGGCGTCGTTGGTGACCCCTTTAGCTTCTAGGAGGAAGGTGAAACGGCTGGCGTACCCTTCCCAGTCTCCTGATGCTGGTTTGAACGGCGAGAAGCTGCTGTTGGTTGCCATTCTGAGTTCCTTGGGTCCCGGAGCTGAAGCCTGGATACACGGTGCGAGGCAGCGGTGCGGCAGGTGGCAGTGCTGCGGTGCTGTGTGCAGCGGTCAACTCAGCGGGATCCCACCTTCGTTGCCAGTGAAATATACTCGGAGTCGAGTGTCGATTTCATGCTCTTTATTCAGCTCATAGTAGCGAGGAATGAAAGTTCCCCCAGAACGTCTGCTTTATATACATTATTTACACAATGGGCCCCACGTGATTGGCTAATTCCAGGATATTCCTGTAGGCCAATCAGGTTGCCGATTCACTTCCCCCTGGAGCTGGATTGGGTGGCTCCTGCGGACCAATCAGACTGCTGCATTCTGAATCCTATTGTTCTAGGACCAACCAGACTGCTGCATTTTGTATCCTATTCAACTCAGTACATAACAAAAGCAGTATATAAATTAAATCAAATAAAGAAATAAGCTCCAAACAATTTTCCAAGGTGCCTCTGAGTTCTCATGTTGTCAAGGGGGTGGGGGGTGGAGAGAGAAATCTACCCACCTTCTCGATGCAATGTATAATCTTATGAAGCTCTATCGTATTCCCTGCCATTACACATTGCCACCATATTTCTTTCTAACCTTACAAACTTGGAATTAACCTTGTAAGTTGCAACTCAGTCAATGATTGCCTTCATTCACTCAAAGTCACAGAAGAATGGCAACATGCCACACTAGCATTTCCTGTTTTCTCCATAAGTTTGTCACAGCCAAAGTTGCCCTTATTGTCTAGAGCTTTGGCAATTGAAATGTTAGATTTCTGAAAATGGAATGAGTCTTGTTATTTTTCATCTTAGCATGGCATGCTAGGTTTTATGCTTTTAATCACCATCTGCTGTTCCATAAATGCCAAAGTGTTCCTAATGTCTCTCCTAGCATAGGGTTTTTAATTTGCTTTTACACTCAGCATCAGTGCTTCTCATATAAGGTTTTCATTTCTCACACAGTACCTTGGGTCCTTTTGAGGTAAATAGCAGCTCTCTATTTTTTTAAACACACACACACACACTTTATTTTTTAAGGCCGTAAAGGGATGCCGAGACTCTATAAAATGTTCTCTTAGCAACAGCAGTGATGGCAGTTTTCACTGCAGAGCATAGTAATAGACCTTGAGAAAGCCTTGTGAGAGTCACTGGGATATCATGCTATATAAGAAAGTGAAATATAGAAATAAATTAAGGAGATGGTGTCTGCTAGATAAGGTTCATGATGTGGCAGGAGAATTGTTTTGCTAGTGCCCTACATGCCTCCAAATGATGTGCTAGATAGGCTGCATTTTAACCCTGGTGGACTTGTTCCCTTTAGCAAATTACTTCTTGCTACTATTTCAAAAAACTCCATAGTTGTCAAAACAGAAATTACAGTTGCATAAACACTTTATATGACAAACATCCTAGGTTATGCTTGGTGGGAGGCTTTGTTCCTCGCGTCAGTTGGGAGTTATTTCTCCAACACATGTGCCATCTTACCTATCATCCCTTTCTATTGCCAGTCATCGTTTTGCCTATATCAAAGCACGTTTCAATGTTTTCCCTTTGAATTCCCTTTTTCATAGATTTTCTAGGAGCCAAATCTCGGCTTTATGTTCCTGTGATAATAGATCGATTGAAACACTTCACCATATAGTATTTATATGTCCTTTATATTGTGTTGTCCGGAAGAACTTACTGTTACCATTAATCCACAAGTTGCCTGGGCACCCGGCAGATTTTCGCCTGGCCTTCTTATTGCAAGATACTGATCAGCATGTAACTTTACAAATGGCGAAATTTTTAACTTCCATTTTGACTTATAAACGACATAATGGACTGCTGTTTGGAAGCTGAAAATTCCTTATAGTATCTAATTCTAATCTGTACTCTTTTAAGTTTTTACTGGTTTTAATTTTTAAATCAAATTGTGCTGTGTATTTGTTCTAGTTCTGTTGTTCTTATGAGCTTAAAGCTGAAATAAAGTGATTGGATTGGCATCATAGGTCCCCAATGAAAGTTGAAATGCTAAGCACGCTTACTTTAAAACAATGATTTATTCTCATTGGGGCTTACTTTTCCATAAGCATACATAGGATTGCACTGCCAGGACCCATTTCTGTTGCTTTAGCTCAAGGTGGGCTGTATCTTTTGTCAGATAAGTTGCATGCTAAGGGCCCCAAATGTCTAGTAGTTAGTGAACTGGTGCGAATGGCTAGGAAATTTGTTGGAGATTTTTCTTGAATATTTTGAAAGACAAGAGTGAGCAAAAAGGCTGAAGTGTAGGTGGGTTCCCATGAGTCAAAACACAGTGATAACAGCAAGAACCTTTATTGAACTACATAAATGGGAAACAGGGTCAAAGCAACTGCTTATATACATTCCTGAAAGCCTAGGCCACTCCCACTCCCAACATGATTGGCTAAACTTCCAAGCTGTGAATCACGACTCAGCATTCAAGAGCCTATGGCAAAGGCCCAAATCCTGAAATGTTCCGTGATTGGACATCATGTATCGAATCAGAACACAGGAGCTCAGAATCCTTATTCCAGACTCAAGTTCAGGCAAACACAAACGACTGAATACATAACACCCATCCCCCTTTAGGCACGAACGCTCATTCCCATCAACACACATAGTCATCAAAGTAGTGAGGGTGGTGCCTCACCCACTGGGAGCAGTGGAGCTCACTCCCTTGGGTCGTTGATGGAGCTGGAGCTGATGATGTGGGTGTCACTGGTGTTGTTGCCTCAGTGCTGTCTGGTGGTGCAGAGGCCCAAATCCTGAAATGTTCTGTGATTGGACATCATGTATCGAATCAGAACACAAAAGCTCAGAATCCTTAGTCCAGACTCAAGCTCAGGCAACACAGACCACTGAATACATAACAAAGGCAAATGGCCAAACTCCTGCAAGATAAAGAACTCAAACTCAGATTATGGTTTCTACGGAAATCTTTAATGTTCAGATCAGTACATCAGCAAAAGTAAAGTTGTAAGGCACAGCAGGTGCAATGCATAGCTAAGACACTGATCCAACAAGTGACACCCTGCCTTTAGTCCCGTCATATGGGAATGGGACAAGCACAACTAGCATGGGAAATGGAACCATTCCTTAGGCTGGTGAAACAAATGAGCACTCCTCTGACAAGTCTACTCCTGACCAGCCTGTTCACACATGTGCTGACATCTCCAGGACGTTCTGCCCATCTGAAGTGAGGGGGATAATATAAACCAACCTGATGAGCCTTACAAATGTTTCAGATGACAATTCCCATTGCTAGCTTGTTGCGAGTTGTAGTCCAAAATATCTGGAGTGCACCAGGTTGTGCACCAGAAAACTGATGTAACTCTCTCTGTGTGAATAAATAAAAGTTTGAGCAGGGAGGGATTGACAGCTTTGAGCTGAAAGTATCTGGGGAGTGAAGGTGTCTCCCTCCAGAGGTCTCATGTGAAGCAGTGTGCTGTTTGCTTTGTAGAAGTGCAATGCTGCCAACCTCCATTTATGCTCTTCTTGTGTATTTGCAAGTAAATAAAATATTACCTCATCTCCCCTTTAAGTCTCCAGTGATGCCTTCTCCAAACCCAACCCAGGCAGACCTGCCATGGAACCTCTTACTACTTGGGATCTGAGGAGTACATAACAATATATCACCTGGAATGACACAGCTCCATCCATTTACCAGTTACAGGTATCACAGAATCACAGAATCATAGAGTTGGAAGAGACCACAAGGGCCATCCAGTCCAACCCCCTGCCAAGCAGGAAACACCATCAAAGCATTCCTGACAGGTGGCTGTCAAGCCTCTGCTTAAAGACCTCCAAAGAAGGAGACTCCACCACACTCCTTGGCAGCAAATTCCACTGTCGAACAGCTCTTACTGTCAGGAAGTTCTTCCTAATGTTTAGGTGGAATCTTCTTTCTTGTAGTTTGAATCCATTGCTCCGTGTCCGCTTCTCTGGAGCAGCAGAAAACAACCTTTCTCCCTCCTCTATATGACATCCTTTTATATATTTGAACATGGCTATCATATCACCCCTTAACCTTCTCTTCTCCAGGCTAAACATACCCAGCTCCCTAAGCCGTTCCTCATAAGGCATCGTTTCCAGGCCTTTGACCATTTTGGTTGCCCTCCTCTGGACACGTTCCAGCTTGTCAATATCCTTCTTGAACTGTGGTGCCCAGAACTGGACACAGTATTCCAGGTGGGGTCTGACCAGAGCGGAATACAGTGGTACTATTACTTCCCTTGATCTAGATGCTATACTCCTATTGATGCAGCCCAGAATTGCATTGGCTTTTTTAGCTGCTGCATCACACTGTTGACTCATGTCAAGTTTGTGGTCTACCAAGACTCCTAGATCCTTTTCACTTGTACTGCTCTCAAGCCAGGTATCACCCATCCTGTATTTGTGCCTTTCATTTTTTTTGCCCAAGTGTAGTACTTTACATTTCTCCCTGTTAAAATTCATCCTGTTTGCCTTGGCCCAGTTCTCTAATCTGTTAAGGTCATTTTGAAGTGTGATCCTGTCCTCTGGGGTATTAGCCACCCCTCCCAATTTGGTGTCATCTGCAAACTTGATCAGGATGCCCTCAAGCCCATCATCCAAGTCATTGATAAAGATGTTGAATAAGACTGGGCCCAAGACAGAACCCTGTGGCACCCCACTAGTCACTTCTCTCCAGGATGAAGAGGAGCCATTGATGAGCACCCTTTGGGTTCGGTCAGTCAGCCAGTTACAAATCCACTGAATGGTAGCATTGTCTAGCCCGCATTTTACCAGCTTCTTTACAAGAATATCATGGGGCACCTTGTCAAAGGCCTTGCTGAAATCAAGATAGGCTACATCCACAGTGTTCCCTTCGTCTACCAGGCTTGTAATTCTGTCAAAAAATGAGATCAGATTAGTCTGACATGACTTATTTTTCAGAAACCCATGCTGACTTTTAGTGATCACAGCGTTCCTTTCTAGGTGCTCACAGACGGTTTGCTTAATGATCTGCTCTAGAATCTTTCCTGGTATTGATGTCAGGCTGACTGGGCAGTAATTGTTTGGGTCCTCTCTTTTCCCCTTTTTGAAGATAGGGACAACATTTGCCCTCCTCCAGTCTGCTGGGACTTCACCTGTTTTCCAGGAATTCTCAAAGATTACTGCCAGTGGTTCTGAAATCACCTCTGCCAGTTCTTTTAATACTCTGGGATGTAGTTCATCTGGCCCTGGAGACTTGAATACATCTAAACTAGCCAAGTGTTCTTGTACTACCTCCTTACTTATTCTGGGCTGTGTTTCCCCTGCTGAATCATCTGCTCCATATTCTTCAGGTCGGGCATTGTTTTCTTTTTTGGAGAAGACTTTTGGAGAAGTTTTAAATCATGGATCTCTTCACAGGTATACACATCCCTGACATATAATGCCACTCCTCCTCCTTTCCTGTTTGGTCTATTTCTCTGAAATAGATTGTATCCCTCTATTACTACATTCCAATCATGAGATTAGGTAGGTAGCCGTGTTGGTCTGCCGTAGTCGAAACAAAATAAAAAAATAAAAAAATTCCTTCCAGTAGCACCTTTGAGACCAACCAAGTTTGTTCTTGGTATGAGCTTTCGTGTGCATGCAAACTTCTTCAGATACCTTTTACCAGTTGTTCTGGAGCGAAGGGTCGCTTACCAGGGTCTCACTGCCACAGCTGCCACAGCTCTGCCACAGCTGCCACAGCTGCACAAATCTGGTGGAGGCAAGCAGCATGCCTGTGGAGGGACCACCCCACAGGATTCAGCCGCCCGAGGTGGCTGCTTCAGTTGGTTTCATGGGCAGGCTGGCCCTGCCTCTTCAAGCAATGTCCACATCCTCTACTTACTCAGATGCTTTTTTGAAATAGTTTCACCTGCGAGGGAAGTCCATCAGCAGCTTCTCTGCAGTTGGGGAACCTTCACCTGGCCAGCCAGATTTCAGTAAGATTGGGCAGATGTACCAGTCAAATCCAGAAAGGAGCAGTAAGTAAGTATTCTTTATTACAGTCACCGACCAGCATAGTAAAATGCATTACATTCTCAATATTTAAATTTTGGTATAAACTAGTATAACTTATCTAAAATCACTAAAATGACTTTTCTAAAAATGGATCAAGCATCCTTTGATCCATAGGTTATATTAATTATTTACTATTCACTACAAATTAAAACGAAATCAGTCTGGCTCAGATCAGGAGGTATTTTCCCAGAGAAAAAGTATGTGACTTATTTCTATGTGAAAATGGACGTTATAGTACAGATTTAACATTGCTGTTTCATAAGCACAAAGCCTAGGCTTAATAATATAATCAAACCAACTAGCAAACCTTCTCCCACCATTAAAATGAAAATCACCACCTGGGAGACTTTAAAAGTAGCCAGGTGGTAAACAGGCTGCAGTGTCCAATGTCAGATGCTTGGGAAATTAATTCCAAGGAATAATCCACTTTCTCCCAAGGCTTTGCAAATATGAGCCAATAGAGGGGCTTTGTTACATCATGGCAAGAATGTCCCATTGACAGTCCAGCTTCTGGACAAATGACTGGTTGTACAGTACAGTACCTATAATTCAAGACCACATCTCAACCAATTAGATCAATGTAATTTAGTTATCAAAGACAGTAAGTGGTTTTACAAAAAACAAAACAAAACAAAAGACCCCACTGGAGTCCTATAATGGTGTCAAGCAACTACAGACTCATTGAAAATGTTTCTTTGAATCAGCTAGAATACACCAGGGACACCTCAATCCATCTGAAGGAGAGCATTTTAAATTCCTGGGCTGTATAGTGTTTTAGAGCCACTGAATAATACTTTCTAGATTCTAGGTCCTCTGTTAGGAGAGGCAGGGGAAATGTGTCCCTGTTAATTGTCCTCAACCTCTTAGTGGCTTTCTACCACAAAGCATGGTATCTTCTGGAACAGCTGTCCAAGTTAGGGGTGGCACCCAGGATTTTTTTAGGTGGCCAGAACCTCAGTTTGCTATTTATTTTTATTGATTTTGGGGGGCAGCTGCTCCCTCTTGACTACGCCCATGGTGGCACTGCTTTGCAGTGGTTCTGGTCCTACTTGGATGGTTCTTTCCAGAGGGCGATGCTGGAGGAGTATTCTTCAGCTCTGTGGAGCCTTCCATGTGGCATTCCTCAGTGTTTGGTTTTATCCCCTATGCCAGGCATGTCCAACTTTCAAGAGACTGCGATCTACTCCCACTTTAAAAAAAACTGGCAGTGATCTACCAAAGTTGTTGAGCTTTGGGGAGGGGGGCGAGCAGGTGAGATGGAGGCTTGGCTTGACTTTGCTTTTGTTTTTATTATGTATTTTGTGTTTTTATCTTGCATTTTTGTGTTGTGAACCACCCTGAGATCAATGGATGATTGGTGGTTAATTAATTAATTAATAAAATAGAGCCAGTGTCCTGGGGTAGCACAATGCACTTCTTGAGCAGGAGAAGCTGAACTTCAAATACCTTCTCAGTCATGAAACTTCACTGTGTGACCTTTTTCTAGTCACTCTTAAGTCAAGCCTAACTTTCTGGGCTATTATTTGGCTGACAGAAGGAAGAGCAGAATGAAAATTGTTTCCACTGATTTCAGTTTCTTGTTCTCCCACTGGTCAATGAGAAAGTGTTCACCTTCAAACATACACATAACGAATCTAGCACAAGGAGAGGAGCCAAAGGGGAAGAAGAAGGAAACCACTTTTTAAACCTCCCCCTTAAATAGGCAACATAAATGATGGCAGGGAAACAACTGAAAAATGTTTCTGATGAGCTTTTTGAAAGACATTCATTTCAAGTTAATTAATTAAGAGTATTTGTTGGGGTTTCAGACACAGAAAAGGAACCTCATTTGCAAGTAATTAATAGAGAATTACTATGGCAGTACAATTTTAAATGCTGATGAAACACTTATATTTGAATTACTTTTAATCCTCTTGAAAGATAAACTTAGATGCTTCATCAGCAGATAAATTGACTATTTTGTTAATCACATGTTAACCAATATTCCAATGAAACATCTGCATTCAAGAGAAAATTAAGGGTTTCCTATCTACTGCAGTTGCAGCATTTCAGGGACCTGATCTTGGATTGTTAAATGAATAGCTCACTGCTGGGTTCTGCAGGTTCATTTTGTGGCCAGGCTTTTTCAGCCAAATATTTGTGACATTATGGCTGCCCAAGTATTTGAGAATCTGACTGTGATCCCACCCTTAATAACTCACTACACTGGACTATATGATGAATAACATATATGCAAGATTTTATAACAGTAATTTCATATTGGGCACAATTAACTAGAAAGAATTGGAAAGATAAAAAGCAATATCAAAAACAAGATTTGGGTTCAAGAATCATCTTAATGGTCCAATGGCAGGTACATTTACCCTTTTAAAAAACCTGTAGGAATTCAATCAAAGATCTCCCACCTAGTTTGGCCACAGCCAGGGGCGGGCGACTGGAGGCACCCCTGGGGGCGGAGCATCGTGACATCACGACATGACATCACGATGCACCGTCACTGTGGCTCCGCCCCCCACCGGGGCGGAAGCCCTTTTTTAAAAAAGCGCTTTTAAAGCCCTTTTTAAAAAAAGCTTTTTAAAAGCGCTCCCCCCCCTGCTGCCGGGCGAACCGCAGAGGCAAGGCAAGGGGCGGGCAGGGGGTGACACCCCTCCGCTCCGCCTCCTCCTCACTCGCCGCCCTGCAGCGGAAGGAAAGCGCTTTTAAAAAAGGAAAAGGCAAGGCTGCTTGCCTTCGCTTTCCTTTTTTTTAAGTGCTTTTCTCCCCGCTGCCGGGGCGGCGAGCGAGGAGGAGGCGGAGCGGAGGGGTGTCATCCTTGTGCTGCCCGCCCCTCCCCTCGCCCCGCCCGGCAGTGGGGAGAAAAGCGCTTTTAAAAAAGGAAAGTGAAGCTTTTCCTTTTTTAAAAGCGCTTTCTGCGGCACCCTTGCAAGCCGCCGCGCCAAAAGCAGCGGCGGCAGCGGCACCCCCCCAGCCGCCGCACACGATAGGCGGCTGGGAGGGGGTGCCCCGCCGCTGCTTTTGGCACGGCGCTTCCCAAGGGCGCCGCAGAAGCAGCGGCGGCGGCACCCCCCCAGCCACCGCACGGGATCGGCGGCTGGAGGGGGGTGCCCTGCCGCTGCTTTGGGCACAGAAGCAGCAGTTCCGGGTTGGATGGAGTGCGCACGCGCGGAGTCGCGCATGCGCACTCCATCCAAACCGGCACCGCTGCTTCTGCGGCGCCCTTGTGAGGCGCCGCGCCAAAAGCAGTGGCAGTGGCACCCCCCCAGCCGCCGACCGTGTGCGGCGGCTGGGGGGTGCCCCGCCGCTGCTGCTTTTGGCGCGGCGGCTTGCAAGGGTGCCGCGGGAGCTTCCAAAGTGACTTTTCCCCAGGGGTGACTGGCAACCATTCACTTCTGGAGGAGGGAGGGGAATGTATACAATTTGGGGACACCATTGGGGTGGAGGCTCTAATGTCTCTATAATAATCTCAGCCATTGAAAATCAAGCCTTGGCTCTCTATCTGTATGACCCAATCATTTCTATTTCTTGGTTAAACCCAGAGCCCTATAAAAGGGCAATTTCCTCGACATAGAATAATAGAGTTGGAAGAGACCACAAGGGCCATCCAGCCCAACCCCTGCCAAGCAGGAAACACCATCAAAACATTCCTGACAGGTGGCTGTCAAGCCTCTGCTTAAAGAAGGAGACTCCACCACACTCCTTGGCAGCAAATTCCACTGTCGAACAGCTTTTACTGTCAGGAAGTTCTTTCTAATGTTTAGGTGGAATCTTCTTTCTTGTAGTTTGAATCCATTGCTCTGTGTCCACTTCTCTGGAGCAGCAGAAAACAACCTTTCATATCATATCACCCCTTAACCTTCTCTTCTCCAGGCTAAACATACCCAGCTCCCTAAACCGTTCCTCATAAGGCATCGTTTCCAGGCCTTTGACCATTTTGGTTGCCCTCTTCTGGACACGTTCCAGCTTGTCAGTATCCTTCTTGAACTGTGGTGCCCAGAATTGGACACAGTATTCCAGGTGAGGCCTGACCAGAGTGGAATACAGTGGTACTATTACTTTCCTTGATCTAGATGCTATACTCCATGCAGCCCAAAATTGCATTGGCTTTTAAGCTGCAGCATCACACTGTTGACTCATGTCAAGTTTGTGGTCTACCAAGACTCCTAGATCCTTTTCACATGTACTGCTCTCAAGCCAGGTGTCACCCATCCTGTATTTGTGCATTTCATTTTTTATTTTTGCCCAAGTGTAGTACTTTACATTTCTCCCTGTTAAAATGCATCTTGTTTGCTTTGGCCCAATTCTCTAATCTGTTAAGGTCATTTTGAAGTGTGATCCTGTCCTCGGGGGTATTAGCCTCCCCTCCCAATTTGGTGTCATCTGCAAACTTGATCAGGATGCCCTCAAGCCCATCATCCAAGTCATTGATAAAGATGTTGAATAAGACTGGGCCCAAGACAGAACCCTGTGGCACCCCACTAGTCACTTCTCTCCAGGATGAAGAGGAGCCCTTGATGAGCACCCTTTGGACTGACCGAAAGGTCAGTCAGCCAGTTACAAATCCACTGAATGGTAGCATTGTCTAGCCTGCATTTTACCATCTTCTTTACAAGAATATCATGGGGCACCTTGTCAAAGGCCTTGCTGAAATCAAGATAGGCTACATCCACAGCATTCCCTTCATCTACCAGACTTGTAATTCTGTCAAAAAATGAAATCAGATTAGTCTGACATGACTTATTTTTCAGAAACCCATGCTGACTTTTAGTGATCACAGCATTCCTTTCTAGGTGCTCACAGACCGTTTGCTTAATGATCTGCTCTAGAGTCTTTCCTGATATTGATGTCAGGCTGACTGGGCGGTAATTGTTTGGGTCCTCTCTTTTCCCCTTTTTGAAAATAGGGACAACATTTGCCCTCCTCCAGTCTGCTGGGACTTTGCCTGTTCTCCAGGAATTCTCAAAGTTCTGAAATCACCTCTGCCAGTTCTTTTAATACGCTTGGATGTAGTTCATCTGGCCCTGGAGACTTGAATACATCTAAACTAGCCAAGTATTCTTCACAGAATCACAGAATCACAGAATCATAGAGTTGGAAGAGACCACAAGGGCCATCCAGTCCAACCCCCTGCCAAGCAGGAAACACCATCAAAGCATTCCTGACAGGTGGCTGTCAAGCCTCTGCTTAAAGACCTCCAAAAAAGGAGACTCCACCACACTCCTTGGCAGCAAATTCCACTGTCGAACAGCTCTTACTGTCAGGAAGTTCTTCCTAATGTTTAGGTGGAATCTTCTTTCTTGTAGTTTGAATCCATTGCTCCGTGTCCGCTTCTCTGGAGCAGCAGAAAACAACCTTTCTCCCTCCTCTATATGACATCCTTTTATATATTTGAACATGGCTATCATATCACCCCTTAACCTTCTCTTCTCCAGGCTAAACATACCCAGCTCCCTAAGCCGTTCCTCATAAGGCATCGTTTCCAGGCCTTTGACCATTTTGGTTGCCCTCCTCTGGACACGTTCCAGCTTGTCAATATCCTTCTTGAACTGTGGTGCCCAGAACTGGACACAGTATTCCAGGTGGGGTCTGACCAGAGCGGAATACAGCGGAATTCTTGTACTACCTCCTTACTTATTCTGGGCTGCGTTTCCCCTGCTGAATCGTCTGTTCCATATTCTTCAAGTCGGGCATTGTTTTCTTTTTTGGAGAAGACTGAGGCAAAGAAGGCATTGAGGAGTTCTGCCCTTTCTCTGTCCCCTATTCGCGTTTCACCATCTTCTCCTCTAAGTGACCCCACTGTTTCTGTGGGAATAGGCCAGGTGTATATTCCACGTCTTCTGTCCACAAGCCACTCTTCATAGGCAGGACAAACTGGAACACCTTCACAGCCTGATCCCGAAAACCTGGACTCACAACTGCTAGCTGTGAGCACCAACTCAGCAACCAATAACCAGATGTAGTTCCAGAGTTTTTAAAAGTAATCCTTCTTTTATTTCTACAAGCTAAACATATTTACAGAATGCACAGACTGTGTGAGTTTAAAGCTTCTCACTTCAGTCACCTAGCATTCTCCTCAGAATTCTCCTCAGAGCTGAGAGTTAGGAACACAGTATCAAAGTAAACTCCTCCCCTTTCTCTCTCCACTGAGTCAGGAGATTTTCAGATAAGGGAGTGGTCAAAATACTAACAGCCTCCCCTTTTTTCATTCCGACCTTTATGAAAATCTAACACAAATGTAACTTCTTTACATATACACCAAGTTGTTCCTTATTAACAGCTTTGGTCAAAGCATCTGCAGGAATTTCCTTTCCTGGCATATATGAAACTTTCACAACTCCATTTTTAATACACTCTCTGGCCCAGTGCAATTTAATTTGTAAATGTTTCGTTCTTTGTTTGCACCCTTCTGAGTGGATTAACTCTATGCAGGCTTTGTTGTCCTGGTAAACCTGAATTGGACAAGAAACTTTCACTCTCACATCCTGACATAGTTGTTGCAACCACTCCACATCCATGAGCGAATGAGTTAAAGCGTTGAGTTCAGCTTCACATGTACTCATGCTCACTGTTGCTTGCTTCTTGCAAGACCAATCAAACAAACCTTGATTGTATAAGTAACAGACACCTGATGTACTCTTGCCATCTGTTGTGTCACTGCCAAAACTGGCATCTGCATAGATTTCTAGGCCTCCAGACTTTTGACCAGTAAGTATTAACCGGTAATGTACACTACCCTTCAAATATCTAACAATGCGTTTTAGTGCCTTGAAATCTTGCACTGTTGGATTATTAGCGCATCTGCTAAGTAGATTCACAGCAATGGCAATGTCTGGTCTGGTACACCTTGTAGCAAGCTGAGCTTGCCTAACACACTTCTAAACAATGTGGTGTCAGAAAAAGCTTCAGCATTTGTATCATGCTGATAACCTGTGACCATCGGGGTGTCTACAACGCTTGCGTCAGTTAGATTCAACTTTTCAATCAAATCATTGATTTTATGTGTTTGGTGCAGCAAAATGTCACCATTCTCATGTCTCTCAACTTCCAGCGATAGATAGTTACTGACGTCTCCTAAATCTTTCATGTGGAAATGTTTTTGCAATTTCGCAAGTGTTTTTGTAGATGTTTACATCCTTCCAGAAAAATAAAATATCATCAATGTAACACACACAATACAGTTTCTGTTGATTACACTCTTTCACAAATACACAAGAATCTGCTTTTCCTTGCTGGAAACCTAAGGAAAATAGTACATCAGTCAGTTTAGTGTGCCAGCAACGAGCACTTTGTTTCAGACCATATAGAGACTTTTTTAACTTGGACACCATTCCCTTTTTGATTTGTACGCCATCTGGTGGTAGCATGTAAATGTTCTCGTCAAGAACACCGTATAAAAATGTGGTATTCACATGAGAAATAGTCATGCCTTCTTCAGCAGGAAGTTTCATCAACAGTCTGGTGCTTTCAAATTTGACTGTTGGTGAGTACGTCTCATGGTAATCTTGGTCAGGAACCTGAGAAAAACCACGTGCTACTAATCTAGCTTTATGTCTGACAACTTTACCATGCTGGTCAGTTTTTATCTTAAATACCCACCAACTGACTACAAATTTCATACCTGGTTCTTCTGGAACCAATTCCCAATTCATTTTTTCCCAATTCATTTCCCAACCAATTCATTTTGTTTCAGGGAATTCAACTCAGACTTCATGGCATTAAGCCAAGGCTCTGCATCTTTAGCTGACATTTTTTGAACCTCTTTGTAACTAGTTGGTTCAAACACTAAGTCTGAGCTATTGGTAGTGACAGCTTTGGCAAATTCTTTGGAAAAACGCTTTGGCGGTATTCCTTTGGTAGCTCTCTCGGACCTGTGTAAAATTCTCAGATCCTCTGGGTCCATTTTCTCCCTAGAAGAATGTTGGCCCACAGTAAACAAATGTTGTACATCTGCATCAGCCTCTGACTCATTTCTAACTGAGGCTTTAGCACTGTGAAAGTCTGTGTCAGAGTCAGACTCTTCACCATCATCACCACCATCACTAGATTCTTCAATGGTGACAGGCTCTGCAGACTCTGCCTCTTTCTTTTCTGGTTTAGGTTTTGCATTCTCATCATCAGATAGTGGGTAACACTGGAAAATACCAACTGTATCCCACTTAGGATTACAGTCCATACTCCTGGTCAATCTAATTGTTTTCGTGTCTGTCATCAGCACACTATATGAGCCTTTCTCATACCCCAGAAAGATACCTCGTTGACCACGTTTACTCAGTTTGTCAATTTTCATGGTATGTACCCACACTTCTGAACCAAAATTTTTTAAATGCTTCACAAATGGTTTTCTCTGAAACAGCATTTTGTACGGAGCGCACCCAATGGCTGATTGAAATCTGCGGTTGTAGACATATGTAAAACACAACAGTGCTTCTCCCCAGAAAGGATTCGGTAAGCCTGAGTCATGCAACAGAGTTTTAATCCCTTGTTGCAGGGTTTGGTTTATTCCCTCACATAAACCATTTTGCCAAGGAGATCTGGGTGTGGTAGTGAGGTGCTCAATGCCCTGTTCAGCAAGATAACTTTCAAACTCTTCTGAACAAAACTCTCCTCCTCTATCAGTGAAAAAGCTACGTATATGTTCATCATGCACATTTTTAAGCCATGCACAAAACTGTTGAAACCTTGAAAAGGCTTCAGACTTCTTCTGTAGTACATAAACCCAAACATATCTAGAATATGCGTCAATCAGAACCAAGAAGTAGTGTGAGTTTCCTCTAGAGGGTGCTATAGGTCCCACCAGGTCAGCATGTACTACTTCATAGGGATTTTGTACATCTCTCCCTGATTTCTCACCTTTGGGAGCTTGTTTGATTTTGTTCTCTGCACAAGAGACACACTTCATATGATAAGGACACTTTTGAACCTTCATGCCCTCAACTATATTTTGCATTTTTGCCACAGCCTGGAAATTAAGATGCCCAAATAATTGGTGATAATCATGAATACAATCATAGAATCATAGAGTTGGAAGAGACCACAAGGGCCATCCAGTCCAACCCCCTGCCAAGCAGGAACACCATCAAAGCATTCTTGACAGATGGCTATCAAGCCTCTGCTTAAAGACCTCCAAAGAAGGAGACTCCACCACACTCCTTGGCAGCAAATTCCACTGTCAAACAGATCTTACTGTCAGGAAGTTCATCCTAATGTTTAGGTGGAATCTTCTTTCTTGTAGTTTGAATCCATTGCTCCGTGTCCGCTTCTCTGGAGTAGCAGAAAACAACCTTTCTCCCTCCTCTATATGACATCCTTTTATATATTTGAACATGGCTATCATATCACCCCTTAACCTTCTCTTCTCCAGGCTAAACATACCCAGCTCCCTAAGCCGTTCCTCATAAGGCATCGTTTCCAAGCCTTTGACCATTTTGGTTGCCCTCTTCTGGACACGTTCCAGCTTGTCAGTATCCTTCTTGAACTGTGGTGCCCAGAATTGGACACAGTATTCCAGGTGGGGTCTGACCAGAGCGGAATACAGTGGTACTATTTCTTCCCTTGATCTAGATGCTATACTCCTATTGATGCAGCCCAGAATTGCATTGGCTTTTTTAGCTGCTGCATCACACTGTTGACTCATGTCAAGTTTGTGGTCTACCAAGACTCCTAGATCCTTTTCACATGTACTGCTCTCAAGCCAGGTGTTACCCATCCTGTATTTGTGCCTTTCATTTTTTATTTTTGCCCAAGTGTAGTACTTTACATTTCTCCCTGTTAAAATTCATCCTGTTTGCCTTGGCCCAGTTCTCTAATCTGCTAAGGTCATTTTGAAGTGTGATCCTGTCCTCTGGGGTATTAGCCACCCCTCCCAATTTGGTGTCATCTGCAAACTTGATCAGGATGCCCTCAAGCCCATCATCCAAGTCATTGATAAAGATGTTGAATAAGACTGGGCCCAAGACAGAACCCTGTGGCACACCACTAATCACTTCTCTCCAGGATGAAGGGGATCCATTAATGAACACCCTTTGGGTTCGGTCAGTCAGCCAGTTACAAATCCACTGAATGGTAGCATTGTCTAGCCCACATTTTACCATCTTCTTTACAAGAATATCTTGGGGCACCTTGTCAAAAGCCTTGCTGAAATCAAGATAGGCTACATCCACGGTGTTCCCTTCATCTACCAGGCTTGTAATTCTGTCAAAAAATGAGATCAGATTGGTCTGACATGACTTATTTTTCAGAAACCCATGCTGACTTTTAGTGATCACAGCGTTCCTTTCTAGGTGCTCACAGACCGTTTGCTTAATGATCTGCTCTAGAATCTTTCCTGGTATTGATGTCAGGCTGACAGGGCGATAATTGTTTGGGTCCTCTCTTTTCCCCTTTTTGAAAATAGGGACATTTGCCCTCCTCCAGTCTGCTGGGACTTCGCCTGTTCTCCAGGAATTCTCAAAGATTACTGCCAGTGGTTCTGAAATCACCTCTGTCAGTTCTTTTCATCTAGGCTATTAATTATCAGCATGGAAAAAACAGCTTCAGAAATAGTCAAATCTCTCTGGGCAAGATCTTGCCTGAGGCGTTTCATCTGAGATAAATGACTGGGCAAATCACCATTTTTCGGCAGCTCCATTCTGCACAGTTTTTTAAAGTACAGGACACTTGACCCTGCTCCTTGCCTGAGATATAAATCTCAAAGTTTATTCCAAACAGCACGTGCAGTTCCCTGGTCTTCCAAATTAACCAACAAATGGTCAGCAACACTCAAGACAATCGTCCCCCTAGCTCTCACGTCGGCTTCATGCCACCCAGGCCATTCATCATCATCTTCTTGGGGTCATCTTCTATAGTGTGATAAAGCTTTACCCTCTGTAAAAGCGCTTTCATTTTCGCTTGCCAAACAGGGTATGTCTCTGGCGTGAGGACAGGGAAAGACAGAGCCATTCGGCTGCTTTGTGCAGAGGCCATGTCTGCGTTTAATTAACAGTAAATACTTCCCTTCATGCAACATAAAATAAGCCTGAATTCTCAGCAAACTTCTCTCTCTCCCCCTCAATGAGCACAATTAATCAAGCAAACTGGAAACTGGAAAAGCGTCTCTGCTATCTTTTGGCAGCAAGCAGCATGTTGTTGTTGTTCAGTCGTTCAGTCGTGTCCGACTCTTCGTGACCCATGGACCAGAGCACGCCAGGCACACCTATCCTTCACTGCCTCTCGCAGTTTGGCCAAACTCATGTTAGTAGCTTCGAGAACACTGTCCGACCATCTCATCCTCTGCCGTCCCCTTCTCCTTGTGCCCTCAACCTTTCGCAACATCAGGGTCTTTTCTAGGGAGTCTTCTCTTCTCATGAGGTCGCCAAAGTACTGGAGCCTCAACTTCAGGATCTGTCCTTCTAGTGAGCACGCAGGGCTGATTTCTTTAAGGATGGATAGGTTTGATCTTCTTGCAGTCCATGGGACTCTCAAGAGTCTCCTCCAGCACCATAGTTCAAAAGCATCAATTCTTCGGCGATCAGCCTTCTTTATGGTCCAGCTCTCACTTCCGTACATTACTACAGGGAAGACCATAGCTTTAACTATATGGACCTTTGTCGGCAAGGTGATGTCTTTGCTTTTTAAGATGCTGTCTAGGTTTGTCATTGCTTTTCTCCCAAGAAGCAGGCGTCTTCTAATTTCGTGACTGCTGTCACCATCTGAAGTGATCAGCAAGCAGCATACCTTTGTAAATTAAACAGCTTGTAGAAACAGCTTCAGCTCTGAAGTGCAGCAAACAGTCAGCACGTCTCAGCAGCCAAGCAGCACAGCACGCAGCCACCAACCTCTGTCTCAAACGCTGAACCGTTGAACCAAATGTCCAACCATCTCTGCTGCCAGATGTGGGAATAGGCCAGGTGTATATTCCACACCTTGTGTCCACAAGCCACTCTTCATAGGCAGGACAAACTGGAACACCTTCACAGCCTGATCCCGAAAACCTGGACTCACAACTGCTAGCTGTGAGCACCAACCAATAACCAGATGTAGTTCCAGAGGTTTTAGAAGTAATCCTTCTTTTATTTCTACAAGCTAAACATATTTACAGAATACACAGACTCACCTAGCAGAGAGATTAACAGCACACATTCTCCTCAGAATTCTCCTCAGAGCTGAGAGTTAGGAACACAGTATCAAAGTAAACTCCTCCCCTTTCTCTCTCCACTGAATCAGGAGATTTTCAGATAAGGGAGGGGTGAAAATACTAACAGTTTCCTTGTTCTTCCTTTTGCTACAGACATACCCATAAAAGCCCTTTTTATTGCTTTTAACCTCTCTAGCAAGCCTGAGTTCATTCTGTGCTTTAGCTTTTCTGACTTTGTCTCTACACGTGCTGGCTATTTGTTTGAATTCCTCTCTGGTGGTTTCCCCCTTTTTCCATTTTTTGTACATATCCCTTTTAAATCTTAACTCAGTTAAAAGTTCTTTAGATAGCCACCCTGGCTTCTTTAGGCACCTTCCATGTTTTTGTCTCATTGGTACTGCTTGAAGTTGTGCTTTTAATATCTACCTTTTAACAAACTCCCATCCATAATGCACTCCCTTCCCTTTTAGTATTACTGACCATGGGATCACACCCAGCGTTTCCCTAAGTTTTCTGAAGTCGGCTTTCTTAAAGTCTAGAATTTGAGTCTTAGTATGCTTGGTTGCTCCTTTCTGCTGTATAATAAACTCCAGAAGAGCATGATCACTCCCACCTAATGATCCTGCCACTTCTACCCCACTAACCAGGTCATCACTATTGGTTAGGACCAGATCTAAAATGGCTGATCCTCTTGTTGCTTCTCCCACTGTCTGGACAATGAAATTGTCTGTAAGGCCAGTGAGGAATCTGTTCGACCTTATGCTCTTGGCTGAGTTTGACATCCAACAAATATCAAGATAGTTGAAATCCCCCATTACTACTATCTCACTTCCTTTTGAATGCTTGGTCACCTATTCCAGGAAGGCATCATCTGTGTCCTCAGTTTGGCTTGGGGATCTATAGTAAACTCCCACAATGAGTTCACTGTTATTTTTCTCTCCCTTAATGTTGACCCAGATACTCTCAATTTGGCTTTGAAATTTTAAATCATGGATCTCTTCACAGGTATACACATCCCTGACATATAACGCCACTCCTCCTCCTTTCCTGTTTGGTCTATTTCTCTGAAATAGATTGTATCCCTCTATTACTACATTCCAATCATGAGACTCATCCCACCAGGTTTCAGTGATGCCTATTATGTCGTATTTAGTTTGCTGTACCAAGAGCTCAAGTTCATCTGTTTGGTCTATTTCTCTGAAATAGATTGTATCCCTCTATTAACATCACACAGAGAAAAGACATGATTAACATCACACAGAGAAAAGGCAAATGCTTCCATGGTGTCCATGCATGTCTACCAAGGGGGAGTCTGCCAAGCACATGCAGATGCTCCCCATTCAGCGGACATTGGGGCAATGAGTGGGGAGACAGGGCCCACGGGATGTACTGGGGTGGGGGCAGCATGTGCAGCGCTGCCCTCTCTTTCCACACCATGAAGTAAATAAGGCCTGAATTGGGCTTAAGGACATAAGAGGTGGGGAGCTGCCTTTCATATGTATAGATTTAAAAGCTAGATGGAACATGAGTATAAATGCTTATAATTGTTTTCATTTTGTACCTGACTTTTCCCTTATATGAGGTTTGATGAATGCAGATCTATCCACTTTTTAAAAAATTAAAGCGTGTGTATATGTGTGAATGGTTTCACTTGTGAATTTTGTGAATTCTATACCACAACTAGGCATCACAATCAAACAAGCATCTCTTTGGGAAATAAAAAAATTCAATTTCTGGATGAAGTTTTTTTATAGCTTCAAAATGCTGAATCTTGTTTGTAACCTTGTAGTCCACATTGTGCACTTCTGAAGCACCAAGGTGAATTTGTCCTAGAAAGTAAAGCATTTCTGATGATAAGTTGACAATTGTTTCTTTCCCTTACCACCAAATAACAAATATATAAAATAGGGTTAATAATGAAATGCTGACACAGTCTGCCTTGCTCTAATTCTTTTGGATAGAAAAAGGAAATCATTTGTGACGTGACATAGTAGCCACCAGCCATTTTCTAGACCACAGATGGGGGAAAATAGGACAAGAATATAGTTGTGCATATTTCCCTGCTGTGTGAGAAAAGCTGACTGCCTGTAGCCTACCCCTGGAAAGTATTCACTATTTTGATAATCTGGCTAGGCAATTTGAACTTTCTTTTTAGTGGATAATGAATCATAATATTTTTCTTCAGAAAAAACTTTCAAATAACTGTCATGTTCAATTAGAACTCTTGCTGCTAAGATAAACCTTTGATAAAGCCCATGATGTTCTTGGTGTGCTTCTCTGAAGCATTTTTTCATTTATTGTTTAAATATATTTATTTAGTTATGAAATAGCTCCCTTCAGTATAAATCTCTCTCACACACACAAGTGTGCATGCACGCACACGCACAAACCTTTGGGCAGGGCTGCTTGGGCTAGGGTTGCCATATTTTGAAGAGCAAAAAAGAGGACACATTTGCTGACTTCTACTTTTAACTATGGGATGCGGGTGGCACTGTGGGTTAAACCACAGAGACTAGGGCTTGCTGATCAGAAGGTCAGCGGTTCGAATCCCCGTGACGGGGTGAGCTCCCGTTGTTCAGTCCCAGCTCCTGCCCAGCTAGCAGTTTGAAAGCACGTCAAAGTGCAAGTAGATAAATAGGTACCGCTCCAGCGGGAAGGTAAACCGCATTTTTGTGTGCTGCTCTGGTTCACCAGAAGTGGCTTAGTCATGCTGGCAACATGACATGGAAGCTGTCTGCAGACAAATGCCAGCTCCCTTGGCCTATAAAGCGAGATGAGCGCTGCAACCCCAGAGTCAACCCCAACTAGACCTAATGGTCAGGAGTCCCTTTACCTTACTTTTAACTATGGATCACTATGACAAATATACCCATGAAAAAGAGGACATATGGCAACCCTGCCAGGATCCACAGGGGCAGCAGATCCTGATGTAAATATTCACTCACCCTTTCGTCCCTGGCAGGGGAGGGGTGCTTGTGGTTCACCTTAGGCAACAGCGGAGTGTGTTCTAATGGTGCCCCTGCCAGGCGTGGGTTCCCGTGCCAGGGGCAGGGCATGGAAGGCAAAGGAGCCCACTGTGCCTGCCCAGCACTCACCACCGGAGTACACAGGGCGTGTGAAAAGAGAAGGGAGCAATAGCTATGCACCCTTCAATCCCAGCATTGAAGGGCACATGGCTGTTGTGGGCTTCTCATGCACCCTCCCCGAGCGGCATTGCAAGGAGTGTTTTGCTGGTGGGGCACAGAGGGCAAACAGAGCCCTCCATGCCCCGCTATGGAAACACTCCTCACAAAGCCACTTGGGGAGGATGCATGAAAAGGATGCAACAGCCATGTACCCTTCAATCCCAGCCTCGCCTTTGCAATCAGATCCCAGCCTCACAAAGCTGTGCAGGGCTCGCTTGGGGAGGGTGGTGTGAGCACCACACACACACACACACACACACACACACAATGTGCCTTGGGCAATCACCCCAGCTGCAAACCCTGCACAATGCCAAAATATCTTGGGCTGGGCCTGAGTTGGGGCCCTTTTTCTCCTCCCTCCATCAACTGTCACATTGGCATCAACTATTCAGTCTAGCTGTGACAGAGATGGAGGAGGGAAGCATCAGTTCACCCGAGGGACCAGCAACTTTTGGCTTCCCCTCTCAGAAATAGTGCTTGAATTTGCTTTAGTCCACATTCCAGGAGAGGGGAGCTGTTTTGTTACCGACATTTATCACGGGATCTAGAACACATATTAAGAATAGAACAACTACCCATCTGTATGTCTAATTTCTTCACCCCCTCCTCATGAGCATTGCTGTGTCATTTCTTTTTCTTCTTCCTCTTCATGCAATTATTTGTAGCATGTTCCTTCTCTGCATGCCTGTTCCTTTAGGGAACAATCCTTTAAAATAATAATAATAATAATAATAATAATAATAATAATAATAATAATAATAATCCTGTGCTCCATGGCCAGGGCAGCTGAGGGACCATAGGATGGTGTAAATTCCCATCTCTGCAGGCCAAGAGGGAAGACGACCACTGAAGGTGTCATTTGTGCTCCACTGCTGTTGCTGTTCTGCTGCTACTGTTTAGACAAGAAATGGAGCATTTGAGGGCTATTTGGGGGACACGTTGGAGGAGACCATGGATCCACTGGATCCTAAACCCCTTTGCTCCTCCAAAATGGGCTCAGGGTGATACCAGTCCTGGAGCTGGCATAAAAAAATTCCTCCCATTAGAGTCAATGGGATGTGGGGAAAGGCAGGGGGAACTCAGCTCTCAAAGCTGCCCCTTCAATCTTCTGCCCCTGGCTGGACTTGAGAAGTGGCAGTTCCTCTGCCATGTAATCTCACCACTGCCATCTTAATCTGTCTAGTCAAAAAGGCAGTGAAACGAATTGAATGTGGTCCACTTTTCCATCCCTGGTAAGCATTGCATGAGGACTGGGTAGTATGCAACAGGGGCTAGAGCAACTATCACACAAGGAGGGTGTTTTGTAACTTGGAAAAATCCCTTTATAAAATTAACAGTAAGCCCCTGGAAAAGAAAGCAAGGAAAATAATGACTTGTTTGTCAAAACTTGAAATAATTATTCACAGCTGGATATTACAGACATAATTCATTTAATAATTGAGAAGAAAATTTGCTGATGTTTACTAGAATTAGGCACAAAGTGCATTCAGAAGTGGAAAATATTGTGTTAGTTTTCCTGATTGTAATGCTAGTGCTTCTGTCCTGTTTTCTAACATTCTTTTCACACAGCAGTACCTGTTGTGCTATAGAACTGTGGCTTTTTGACCAATATCCTGGCATGTCACACTAAATTTCAGTCACACCAGTGGGCATGGTGTGGCACAACAAACATTGGACAAGGTCACTACCCTCCCCGCTTTCTGCACATGCGTGCTTCTGTTTCCACTTGATTCCCCCATGAAACAGCAGGAATAACTTCATTCCTGCACACCGGCCCCATTTGTCATTTTACTCCTGCAATTTTCTGGGTTAATAGGATTGCAAACAGGTTGTTTCTGTGGGATAGCCAACCTAATAAAACCAACATGCTTAAGACTAATTAATGCATAGAGGGGTTTATACCACAGAGCAAGCCTTCCTGCCAAGCTTAGCTAAGACCACTTACTCTCACCTGGGGAGGAACTAGTAATCAAATCTTTGTTCCCCCTCAGTCTACCAGAGAAGCTCAACGTTTGGGGAGATCTGAGCTGGCTGCTGCAGCTCAGACAGCATGGCTCTTACCAGGGGCACTGACTTTGGTGCCCAATGACTCCCACGACATAATGTAATCATAGAATCATAGAGTTGGAAGAGACCACAAGGGCCATCCATTCCAACCCCCTGCCAAGCAGGAAACAACAACAAAGCATTCCTGACAGGTGGCTGTCAAGCTTCTGCTTAAAGACCTCCAAAGAAGGTGCCCTGTCTCCTCCTTGGTGCAGACAGTGTGCTCTGCTGCATCCAATAAAAGCTCCAGCTCTTTAATTTTCTGGAGCCGCTGGCCTCCAGGCACTGACTAGCTCCGCCAGGAATTGAGAAGTGGGAAGCTAGAGGACACAGTTCGGTGAAGTTGGAGTTGCTCACACTGGCTGCTGAAGAATCCCCCCCCCCAGTACAACTGCATCTGTGAGTTGGCCTCTCGGTTCCTTTTAGGGGTTTTTCAAATTCAAACTAATCTTCCAAGAACTCACTTTATTTTAAACTTTGGGTTAGCCATGGGTCAGGGCAAGTGTTTGAGGGAGAATGAAGAGCTTTTGCCCCTCCCTAAGGCAAAGTTAAAGAGAACAGACCTGCAAAGGGGCAAAAGAGGGAGTAGCCAGGCAAATTCTCAGGTTGAAGTAGAAACCTACAACCGCTTCCTCCCTCTGGAACATCTCATACCCCGAAGACACAATCCTCTTCCTCTCAATCCAAGGTCCAAACGAGTATACCAAAAAACAAGCAGACCCTTTTGGCTGAGGAGGAAATGCCAGACCAAGTGGAATGCCCCAGAAGTGAGCAGTTGCATTTGATTATCAGGACTCTTCATTGAATTTTTAAAAAAATGGATGAGCTATCCCTACAAGTGACTAATCTCGCGCAGAAAGTTGGGAATCTTAAACCTAACCCATCTTAATCTTAAACTCTACCCTACGAAAGAAAGTCTCCAGTTGCTCAACCCCCCAAAGTTGAAAACATGGGGAAGTATAAATATTGTCAGGAGGCGTGGAGTCCCTTCCCCAGCCAGCCGCTCAAAGAAAGACTCTGAGACATTAAGCATTTAAGCTTTAATCTTGGCTAATTACTTTACAATGCGGAGTGCATCATAAAAACGTCTCTTCAATCACTCTCAGATTCCCAGAGTGGCTTTTCGCGATTCTCCCGCCAGGAAACCCAATTTGGCAGACGGAAACACCTTGTGCGCCTTCTCTTTCCTTCCCCAGCTACGTGGCGATGGCTCTGCCTGGCTGGCTGCAGCCCCTCCACCACCTCTCCTTCTCCACTGCTAGAGCCGGTAGGGGAACTGGATGAATCCGTCGTTAAAATTGGGGGCTGCTCTCGATAGCTGCTTAACGCAGGACTGGAGCAGGGCTGCAGCCCCCTGACATCCACTCCCCCCTCTAAACCCCCCTCCTCCTCGGGTGAGGGTGATGACGCCAGCTCCGAAGAAAACCCCTCCCGTTGGTCTCCTTCTCTCTCCCCCTCACTCTCCTCCCCCCCCCGCAACCTCTTCAGGAGGGGAGAAAAATCCTAGAAAGTCCGTGTCTTCAGCTGTGTCTGAGAAGCGAACACAGCTTCCCAACCCTCAGATCCTCCCAAGGGCGATGAGTGGTAACTTCCCCCCGACTCTTTATGGGGAGAATCTGGGGTCCCGCTCCCTTCCTTCTCTGCACTGGACCTGAAACCCCAGAACTCCTCCTCATCTTCTTCCGTGGTGGCACACACATCCCTCAAAAAAAAATCTGGAGGCACTGGCTTATGCGGGAACAGGGAATGAAACTCCGCCGTGAGATACTCCTCCGTGACCTGGTTTGAGGGCATCCACGTGTTGTCCTCTGGCGCTGCCCCCTCCCATGCCACCAAGTACTCCACCCTGTCCCCATTCCATCGAGAGTCCAGGATCTCTGTGGCCTCATTGCAGGCTTCCCTCTCCTCTACAATGGGAGGTGTGGGAGGCATCCCACCCTCCCCGTGGAAGCGGTGCCCCTCCCTGTATGGTGAGAGCAGTGACCTGTGAAAGACAGGGTGAATCCTCATGGTGTTCAGTAGCAACAGCTTAAATGCTACCGGGTTGACCTGCTCGATGACCTCAAAGGGCCCCAGCTTGCGATGCTCTAACTTCCTACAACTCCCTCTGATGGGCAGGCCCCTGGACGACAACCACACCGTATCCCCCACCTGGATGACCTCACCTTCCCTGCGATGGGCATCTGCCGCCTTCTTGGCCCTTTCCAGATTACTCTGGAGCTGCTTGTGTACCATTTGCATTTCCTCTGTGAAATTCTCTGCTGCTGGTACACTGGGCTCCTCCTCCCCCCCCCCCGGGAAAGCTCTGGGATGGCGCCCATAATTGGCCATAAAAGGGGTCATCCCTGTGGACACGTGGACAGAGTTATTGAAGGCAAACTCTGCCAGACTTAAAAATTGCACCCAATCATTCTGCCTCTGATTGACATAGCAACGCAAATACTGCTGCAGAATGGCATTGGCTCTTTCTGCTTGCCCATTGGTCTGCGGGTGTCTGGCTGTGGAGAAGCTCAGCTCCGCCTGCAATAAGCTCATGAGCTTGTGCCAGAACCGCGAGGTAAATTGCCGGCCTCTGTCACTCAGAACCCTCGAAGGTACACAGTGCAGGCGAAACACATGATCTACAAAGAGTTTGGCCGTTTCCTCTGCAGACAACACCTTGGGGCAGGCTACGAAATGGCACATCTTGGTGAGCATGTCCACCACCACCAATACTGCCACCTTCCCCCTGGACATGGGCAGATCGGTGATGAAGTCAATGCTAACCATTTCCCAGGGCCTGCTGGGGGTGGGCAGGGGCTGCAGTAGACCTGCCAGTGCCCTATTATCTCCCTTGGCCCTTTGACAGGTGTCACACGCCCTCACGTAGTCCTTGACATCGTTTCGCACCCCCGGCCACCAAAAATCTCTGGTGACTAGGAGAAGTGTCCTCTGTTGTCCGAAATGTCCTGCAGAAGGGTTGTCGTGGAGTTGTTTGAGAACCTTGGCTCTCAGCTGGTCCCCCGGGATGTACAGAGCCCCCTTATAAAACAAGAGCCCTCCCTTCTCCACAAAACCTTCGTCCACCCCCCTGCCCTCCTTGAGGTCTCGAAACTTCTGCTGCACAAAAGAATCTGAGCGGGTGAGTCTCAGCAACAGCGAGGCTTGCTCCATCGTGCCGGCACACGCCCACTGCTCTGTAGGAAACATGTGCCTCACTGCCGGCGGCTCTTCCTGACAAATATTGTTTAAATAACCAATTAAATAAACAAGCGTTAGTCCTGCACTCAAAAAAAAATCTGCCTTTCTATTTGGGCTGAAACAAGGAAATGGCTAAATCTAGAAGGGACAAAAGATTAAGCACCAACAAATTGACCTACATGCGATGCTTCCTCTCATACAGTGGGATGGTTCCCTTAAAGTGATAATAGCCTTTCATTCCTTTTGAAATAATGCGTCGGAAAAAGACTTTAGCTATGATTAATATCATCCCTACGAGGGTGTTTGTGGACAGTATGATTAAAGCTTTGTTATGCAGAGTTGCTGGAAATACTCCTCAAAGTGCAGAACACCCTATCATATCAAGAAATGATATTGATATCCAACCCCCCCCCAGTCAAATTTACCTCCTCTTCGATCACCTGAGGGGCCTTCACCTGACTCCGATAATCTATAAGCATCCCTAGATGAAAGTGCGCTTATCATTTCCTTTGGAAGAGCAAGCAGAAACAATACAGAGACTTGATATGCTCAAATCACAATTTCTGCAAGTGCAAAATAAAATGAAGAATCAAAATGGTTACAATGTGCCTGATGGAAACAGATGACCTCCTTCAATTTAGCCCGATCCCTAAATCTATGGTCGCTCGGCAAGCTCCAGGGATGCAGGCAATGCCTGAAAAGAACACTGCCCTGAGAGAGGCTCCTCCAACACCCTTACTAATAAATCTTGATCCACTTCCTCAGGAATCCCCAGTGACGGAGGATGCCTCAATCCATCAACACGATCCAAATTATTCTTCGATGCATTCTTCTATGCCGGACCTTGAATCTTCAATATTAGACAAAATAACATCTAACCTACAAATGAACATTCAAAAGAGCCTTCTCACAGCATCTGGTCCATCAAGAGGACTTCAGCCACCCGAACAAAAACAGGATGACCCTACTGCTATATTACAAGACTTTAGGGAGGATTTGATTGAAGATCCAATGGGCCATATAAACATACATTCGATAGCATACCCAGAAGGCTATTATGGGAAAAACTGGCACGCTGGGGAATTGATAGAAGACTTCTGTGGTTAATGATTCAGCTCCACGAGGGGTTGGCTGCCAGGGTGAGAATAACTCCTGCCGGGGACCTTACAAATTCTGTACCTATCAACAGAGGAGTTCATCAGGGGTGTATTTTAGCCCCTTTTCTTTTCAATTTATTCATCAGCGATATGAGGACACCTTTAGCCGAATCCCAACTGGTCAATCACGCCCCCCGCCTCGCAAACTATAGATGCCCATTGTTGTTATATGCGGACGATGCTGTGATTCTCTCCTTTTCGAGAATCGGACTTAGGAGAGCTCTTAAAATTTTTGCTTTATATTGTAAATCAAATTCCCTTACCATAAATCAATCTAAATCCAAAGTTCTAATTTTTTCAAGATGTCGGAAAACATATAAGTGGGAATTAGACGGGAAACCTATTGAACAGGTCTATAAATGCCAATATTTGGGTGTCTACTTTCAATACAACATGGGCTGGAAAGCACACACCATGTATATCCTAAATAAGGCCAAAGCTCTTTCGTTTGCACTTTTGTGCTTTTTCTTTTTTGACAGAGCTCTTCACGTTCCATCTGCCTTAAAGGTATTTAAAGCTAAAGTAATCACAACAATGGCCTATGCTGTCCCGTTATGGGGGGCATCTGTAAACCTGACTCCTTTGGCGATAGTTCAGAACCAATTTTTGAGACGGTTGTTACAACTGCCGCATTGTGTAAGCAATTCAGCCATTCGTTTAGAATTAAAAATCCCTTCTCTAGAAAACGCCCTATGGAGGCGTATTTTTTGCTATGTGGCACAGGCTCCTTGTGGCACAGGCTCCCAAATCTTTATCTTATCCAGTGTCTCTGGCGAGGTGAATTTACTAGTCCATGGGCTGAGAAGATCCATGCAAAAATCGCGTCCTACAGACTGTCCCCATTGGACCTACTGAAGCTTGATCTCGCCACGGCCAAAAGAACTCTTATACAAAAACTGGATGAGTTTGATTGTCAGCAAAATATCATAATGGGAAGTGGTACATGTTCACCGCTGAAACTTGGTTTATGGCTTACACCGCAGATTCCAGCTTACCTGTCATCTCTATCAGTAGCGGCCCATAGATTTGCTTTTACTAAAGCTAGATTTAACGTCTTTCCACCCAACACCATGGGTAATAGGTTTACCAAAGGACAAATTTCAGCACTATGTGCATGTGATAACAAAACTATAGAATCCCTCCATCATATATTACTTTGTTGTCCCTTGCACATGGTTGCCTGGACCAGATTTTTATTCCCTTTAATTTCAGAAAACTTGGCTGAGACCCCGGAGTCTCAGTTAATATATCTGCTACAAGACAATGACCCGTGCAGAACACTGCTCGTAGTAAGATTTTTGATTACAGTTCTTTCGTATAAAAGGAAAAACGGTTTACTTTATGACTACTGATATCCCACCCTATTACCTGATTTATAGTGGAGATCTCCTGAATTAAAATGTACTGTCGCATCTATTTTAGTTAAAGAATTTACATAAATCACAATTGTATATATGTATTGAATTATTTTAGCTTATCTTATTTATACATTTTTGCCTTGTTTTATTTTACTCTGTTGTATTCAGCATAGATGTATACTGTTTTGCATATGGTTTTATATTATGGGCCTCTGGCCGTAAAAATAATAAAATAAAGACTAGCTCCGCCCACAGCTAGTCACCTGACTCACCTGACTCACCAGAAGCCCCGCCCCCTCAGACCATGTGCTCAGGGAGAGCACACGGCCAGAAACAAACACACAAAGAAGCACACAAACAAATAAGGAAACAAATAAGCACACAAACTTAATCACACACAGCCCCAAAAAGACAAAAAGACAAACCCACTAAACCTACAAGTTACTGTGGTGCAGAAGGAAAAACCTCCTTATTTTGAGGGAGTGGGAAAGATTCTTTCAGACTATAACATGGGAAATATTTCACGCAAAACAATTCATTTGTTTGCATGGATTATTGTTATAAAAGGTGAAAGTGAAGGTGAAGCTGGTGTTTAGCAGCACCCCCGAGCTTGCTTCAAGCTCAGACTGCATGTATATTTCTGTATTTTGTACCCAATAGTATTCTACCTGTGTTCTCCTTGCTGCTGCATGGAATAATGCATGTATCAGGCCTTTGGATTATGTAAGTAAAACTTTTAACCTTATTTAAGAGACAGAGGGGCAAGTTCTGCACGCAGATTAAATGGAATATGAAAAGTGGTGGTAGTGGCAGCAGCAACAAAAGAACTTTAACACAAAGCGGACAGTGGTAACAGGGAGCGGGAAGGTGGCAACATGGCGGCTAGGAATGCTAACTCAGGCTGCTTGTGCAAGTCACCGATGTAGAAGGAAAAGGGAGAATCAAAACAAGGAAAAAGCAACTAGTGGAACAGAAACTTCGAATGAGAACTGAGAACCGTGCCAAAGAAGAACATAGACAGCACCATCTGGGGGTCAAGAAAGAAATTACACCTAAACTGAACTGTGATCAGTTTTCTTCTTACCCCTGTATGGTATAGCACTGTATAATTTGTTGATGCCAGGAACCTTGGGGACTGAAGTTGAAAATGACAAGGAATTTTAAAGGGATAATTCTGATCACCCTTGCTAAATGATGGTTCCCAGAATTCTCTGGGGAAGACACATTGCCCACACTGTTATGAACACTCATTTGGATAAGCCCAGCAAAATAACATGAAGGAAAATATATGTGAATCCATTGTCCCATATTTCAAGTCAACAACCTTCCTAGTTCTTGAGTGAACTAGGCTTGAGTGAACTTTGCCATCAGGCTTGATAATGAACTTCAGGATCTCCAAACTAGAAAAGAGCTCCTTACTACCTCTTCCCACACATATTCCAACTGCATACTTTGGGGGTTTTTTAAAACATGATTTGAACTTTATTTTATGCCTGTGGGTTAGTTCTCTGACAGGTGGCCAGTCTGTCTTGATTGCACATTAGGCTGCAGGTATGGACTCACATACCGTGTTTATTCAAATGTAATGCACACTTTGTTTTGCCAAATTACATCCTGAAAATTTGGGTGTGCATTCCATTCGATGTTGTGTTACATTCGAGTAAATACTCTAATTCACTGAGCTGATGAGAGGGAAGTCTGTTGTCTGGCAAGTTAAAACAGCTCTCAAGATGGCACCAGCGCATCAGTGGCAGACTGAGGGCACCATCCTCCTCTAGCCACCTCTGGCTCTCCTTGCTCAGCCAAGAGCATAAGGTCGAACAGATTCCTCACTGGCCTTGCAGACAATTTCATTGTCCAGAAAGTGGGAGAAGCAACAAGAGGATCAGCCATTTTAGATCTGGTCCTAACCAATAGTGATGACCTGGTTAGTGGGGTAGAAGTGGCAGGATCATTAGGTGGGAGTGATCATGCTCTTCTGGAGTTTATTATACATCAGAAAGGAGCAACCAAACATACTAAGACTCAAATTCTAGACTTTAAGAAAGCCGACTTCAGAAAACTTAGGGAAATGCTGGATGTGATCCCATGGTCAGTAATACTAAAAGGGATGGGAGTTCATGATGGATGGGAGTTTGTTAAAAGGGAGATATTAAAAGCACAACTTCAAGCAGTACCAATGCGACGAAAATATGGAAGGTGCCTAAAGAAGCCAGGGTGGCTATCTAAAGAACTTTTAACTGAGTTAAGATTTAAAAGGGATATGTACAAGAAATGGAAAAAGGGGGAAACCACCAGAGAGGAATTCAAACAAATAGCCAGCACATGTAGAGACAAAGTCAGAAAAGCTAAAGCACAGAATGAACTCAGGCTTGCTAGAGAGGTTAAAAGCAATAAAAAGAGTTTTTATGGGTATGTCCATAGCAAAAGGAAGAACAAGGAAACAGTGGGGTCACTTAGAGGAGAAGATGGTGAAATGCGAACAGGGGACGCAGAAAGGGCAGAACTCCTCAATACCTTCTTTGCCTCAGTCTTCTCCAAAAAAGAAAACAATGCCCGACCTGAAGAATATGGAGCAGATGATTCAGCAGGGGAAACACAGCCCAGAATAAGTAAGGAGGTAGTACAAGAACACTTGGCTAGTTTAGATGTATTCAAGTCTCCAGGGCCAGATGAACTACATCCCAGAGTATTAAAAGAACTGGCAGAGGTAATTTCAGAGCCACTGGCAGTAATCTTTGAGAATTCCTGGAAAACAGGTGAAGTCCCAGCAGACTGGAGGAGGGCAAATGTTATCCCTATTTTCAAAAAGGGGAAAAGAGAGGACCCAAACAATTACCGCCCAGTCAGCCTGACATCAATACCAGGAAAGATTCTAGAGCAGATCATTAAGCAAACGGTCTGTGAGCACCTAGAAAGGAACACTGTGATCACTAAAAGTCAGCATGGGTTTCTGAAAAATAAGTCATGTCAGACTAATCTGATCTCATTTTTTGACAGAATTACAAGCCTGGTAGACGAAGGGAACACTGTGGATGTAGCCTATCTTGATTTCAGCAAGGCCTTTGACAAGGTGCCCCATGATATTCTTGTAAAGAAGCTGGTAAAATGCGGGCTAGACAATGCTACCATTCAGTGGATTTGTAACTGGCTGACTGACCGAACCCAAAGGGTGCTCATCAATGGCTCCTCTTCATCCTGGAGAGAAGTGACTAGTGGGGTGCCACAGGGTTCTGTCTTGGGCCCAGTCTTATTCAACATCTTTATCAATGACTTGGATGATGGGCTTGAGGGCATCCTGATCAAGTTTGCAGATGACACCAAATTGGGAGGGGTGGCTAATACCCCAGAGGACAGGATCACACTTCAAAATGACCTTAACAGATTAGAGAACTGGGCCAAGGCAAACAGGATGAATTTTAACAGGGAGAAATGTAAAGTACTACACGGGCAAAAAAAATGAAAGGCACAAATACAGGATGGGTGATACCTGGCTTGAGAGCAGTACAAGTGAAAAAGATCTAGGAGTCTTGGTAGACCACAAACTTGACATGAGTCAACAGTGTGATGCAGCAGCTAAAAAAGCCAATGCAATTCTGGGCTGCATCAATAGGAGTATAGCATCTAGATCAAGGGAAGTAATAGTACCACTGTATTCCGCTCTGGTCAGACCCCACCTGGAATACTGTGTCCAGTTCTGGGCACCACAGTTCAAGAAGGATATTGACAAGCTGGAACGTGTCCAGAGGAGGGCAACCAAAATGGTCAAAGGCCTGGAAACGATGCCTTATGAGGAACGGCTTAGGGAGCTGGGTATGTTTAGCCTGGAGAAGAGACGGTTAAGGGGTGATATGATAGCCATGTTCAAATATATAAAAGGATGTCATATAGAGGAGGGAGAAAGGTTGTTTTCTGCTGCTCCAGAGAAGCGGACACGGAGCAATGGATTCAAACTACAAGAAAGAAGATTCCACCTAAACATTAGGAAGAATTTCTTGACAGTAAGAGCTGTTCGACAATGGAATTTGCTGCCAAGGAGTGTGGTGGAGTCTTCTTCTTTGGAGGTCTTTAAGCAGAGGCTTGACAGCCATCTGTCAAGAATGCTTTGATGGTGTTTCCTGCTTGGCAGGGGGTTGGACTGGATGGCCCTTGTGGTCTCTTCCAACTCTATGATTCTGTGATTCTGTGATTCTGCTCTGAGCGGCTGGCCGTAAAGGCTCTGTCAGCTCTTGCAGGGCTGAGTCCCCTGGAAGCGCGCGAGTGAGGTTGACTAGCTGGAAAGCAACCACAGGCGGAGTCGCCCTCCACGCACCCGTCTGTGAGAGGATCATGGTCACCATGGGGAAGCTGATGAAGGCCTTCGAGTCCCTCTGCTTTTTCCAGCAGCAACAGGGCCCCGCTGTTTCGGCAGCAGCACCAGCAGCAACAAAAGGGATGGCAGCATCCGCCTCCTCGGCCACTGCTGCTATGGCCGTGGCTGCCACCCCCAGGGAGCTGCCTCACAGACCGTGAGCTGTGCAGGGAGCCTGGAGCAGGTGGCAGGCGTGGAACAAAAGTGGCGGCAGGGCCAGGGAGAGGCAAGGAGTTTCTCGGGTGGGAATGGTGAAAGCCAAAATTAGGTTTACTTTACGGCATACCGAGTTACTTCAATGTAATGCATACCTCTTTATTTGCTAAATTGCTTTGCGAAAATGAGGGTGCACATTAGATTCGATGGCACATTAAATTTGAGTAAATATGGTAGTTGAAGGGTTTTTTTTCCAGGAGAACTCACCAGAGCTCAGTTCTCGCACCTTTCAGGTGAATTCCAGCACCTCTCAGGTGGGTGCCATTGCCATTCTAAGAGAAAGAGGGAGGCATTCATGGTGAGTTCCGGCACCTCTTTATCTAGAAAAATAGCACTGCATAGTGGGATCTGATTGTCCCTCCATGCAAAATTAATAACGAAACAAGACCTCCACTTGGAAAACTAACACAAAAAAGTATGGTGGGACATTCAGTCACGTGACTCTACACCTGTGTACTCTGAAGTAGTAGAAGCCAGATAGAGGTTCTTGCGATGAGGGGAGCTTTTAGAATAATAAAAAAAAAACATTTTTTGAATGGTACAATATTAAGTAATGGTTGCTCTGGCTTTAATGATTAGGTTGCATTTGAAAACCATGAACAGAGACTGCCTTACTGTCTGGTTTGTGTTTTGTTTGCACAAGCACTGTGTATTTCTGTGCTTGCTGTGTACTCAGAAAGGATATAAAATGGGCCAGCCCACATTCTGGATAAAAGGTGCAGCTAATCTTGAAATGCAGACACTGTTTGTTCATGCAGAATGGAGGCATTCCCCTGGGTAAAATTACTGTCATGGGGAAATAACCTGGGGTAGTCTGCCTCATTCAGATGAGTTCTGGCTTTTCACAACTGGCTGTTACTGCTGGAAAAACACTTTGTTGCTTGTAAATGAAGCAAATGTCATATGTAAATCAAAGAGGTGCGTACAACTTCATTCGCCACATTCATAAAGCTCCCTCTTGGAAGCTAGCCATTCTTTGAGGGGCAGTTTGCAATTTCCTTCATGCAATCTGACATCATGGAGCAAACAAGCACTTTTGACAGAGGGAATTGCCTATCATCGAAACAGATGTTTTCTTCCATTTGCATTTCCCCTCCTAACTAGTTAGTGGCATTTTCTGTTAAAATATTGTAATGTATGCAGAGATGATGATGTTAAATCTGCAAAGTACTTTCATAAGACATTTCCTGTGGTTTTTATGCTAATAATTTTCAGTCAGTTATGTTTTATTGAGGGATAAGCAGAATAGTCTGAAATATTACTTCTCACAGCATGGCGTTATCTTCAATGCATTCCTTGTCTTCTAGCAGGGCCTTCATTTTTAACATCAGCAGCATATTAAACTATTTAACAGCATTTTTAAAAATACACATCCACACACATGATTGTATATAGAATATGGAAATGCCTCAGCTGGCACATTCCATTTATGACAGAGTGTACACAAATGTTTGCTTACCATGTCTTTTACATGTGTTTTTCTTGTCCTATTCATGGTTGGAGAGCAGGGAAGAGACCAGGTGTGCTCTTTGCAAACTGGAGAAGGGACAGTATCTCTCCCTGTAATGGAGATGCTTGTTGTCACGCCATATATCTGCCACAGTGAGGAGTGAGGGAAGGCCTAGCTTTCTCTTGTTGAGGAAAGAGCCTTCACAGCAGGGGAAGCTAAGGTGGTGCCCTCTGGATGTTGTGAAATACAACTTCCCTCAGCACTATCTACACTGGCTGGGGCAGATGCGGGTTGTAGTAAATCTAAAACATTTGTAGGCACTATGTTAGCTACATAGCACTCTAGAGCAATCTGGAGGATGGGATGCAAGAATGCACCCCTTTCAAGATGGTAATGTATACATATAGTCCAATCATATTGTAAAGAGTTCCCGAGACTGTATCTTTTCAGATCTGAATCTAAAACATTAGAATTTCACTGAAAACAAATCTTAATAAGCAAAGTTTAAAATAATGAAAAACAGCTAGCTTTCAATGAAATATTTACCTATGCTAATCTAAGTCAAACTGTCTTCCAGAATGTGTTCTAGGGAACCCTGAGATTATTCAAAAGTTTATTAGAGGGGTTTCAGTGACAAGATCAGTAATGGTGGACAAGCAGTCACAAAGACAGCTTTCTCAGGGCAGCTAATAGTCCTGTGCATTGCAGGAGATGGGGGGGGTGTTCTCTGTTGCCCACCCAGTTCAGGTGGGTCATCAGTAGGGCTTGCACCCCTTTGCTCCTCCCTAGCCCTTTTTATTCCTGCTCAGCACTGAACTAAGTCAAGAATTGGCTTCGTGTGGCAGCCAAACATGGCTTTGAGGTTAAAGTCTGTCCTTGCTAACCATGTGTCGAAGCCAAGAACATCTTGGTTAGTGCTGATATCAGGTTAGGTTAATGATTTCAGCAAGTGATTTCAGCTCTCTGACATAGCAGGCAGGAGGCAGCTTCTTCATGTAACAACTCTTTATTCAGGCAAACAAGACTGAGGGAACTGAGGGTAGGGAAGCTACATTTATAGGGACAGAGGACTGGCAAGGAAAAGATACATTTTGGAGGGAACAATCTCAAGCAATCACACAGCTGCTTTTTGGTGGGAACCAATAAGACTGAGGATCCCAATGCAGCAACTTGAATGCACCAATAGTAACTGTTCCTTCTGGGACAGGAAGGCAGTTACTTTACCCTAATGTGATTACAGACAATAGTAATACAGATATGATAACACTTTGAATCAATACACAACAGTTAGAGTGGTTAGTTCACACATTTGTGCAGCCCTGGTAAGCCATGTTGTGTGAATCAGGCCAGTACTGCGTATATTTTGCACTGTTTAGGGGTTTCACTGAAATTTGTGCAGCCCTGGTAAGCCATGTTGTGTGAATCAGGCCAGTACTGCGTATATTTTGCACTGTTTAGGGGTTTCACTGAAATAAAATAAATAAACCTTTATTGTCACTATACCACCTGTGTGCAGTGAAATTAAACGAGCCCCCCCCCCTATACACTCAGTATTGTTCGCACTCTGTGTGCTTCTCGGAAGTCAATTGCACCCCTATTTTTTTTCTCCATTCAGCAGCCCTTTAACCTGTTGGTGTGGCTGACTATACCACACCATATCTCCTGCCCGAAGGTAGGAAATTAAAGAGATGCTGGCCGGGGTGTGAGTCATCCCTGAGAATTTTCCTCGCTCTCCTGAGGCAGCGGTCTCCTGCGATGTCATCTAGTGAACTCCCATGTGCTGTATTCACCACCCTCTGTAGAGACTTCCTGTCTGTGGCTGTCAAACCAACATACCACACTGTAATAAAGTATGAAAGGACACTTTCTATTGTGGACTGGTAGAAAGAGATCATCAATTTTTGTTTGACATTGTTCTTACACAAGACCCTAAGGAAATGGAGTCTCTGTTGGACCTTCCTAACCACCTGGGTTGTATTGATTTTCCAAGTGAGGTCTTCACTAAGGTAAACTCCCAGGAATTTGAAGAAAGAGACTCTCTCCACACAGCCCCCCCCCATATACAATGGGGCTAGTTCCCCTCTCTTCCTCCAAAAGTCCAACACGATCTTCTTTGTCTTACTGATATTTAGGTGCAGGTTGTTCTCTAGGCACCATGTCGAGACTTTTTGAACCTCCCCCCATACGCTGATTCATCTCCACCTGTAATTAGACCCATTATGGTGGTATCATCTGCAAACTTAATAATTACAGTGGATGGATGAAATACAGCCATATGTATACAACGAGTACAGATAGGGACTCAGCATGCATCACTTTGGGGTGCCAGTGCTGAGCTTCAGAGGTAGATGTAACAGGCCCAATCCTCACTATTTGTGTGTGATCCCTCAGAAAGTCTTTAATCCAATCACAGATGGTAGAAGAAAGGTCCAGGTCCATCAGCTTTTTAATAAGAATGTCCGGAAGGATGGTATTAAAGGTTGAGCTATAATCAATAAACAGCATTCTGACACAATTCTCCAGATGACTTGCTGCAAGGTGATAAACTGTGGCTATGTTCAGGGCTTCCTTAGCAGATGAATTATTGTGAAAAGGACTGCCAATGTAGAAATTCAAAAACTGATTATTGTTCTGAAAAACAATATGGTAATTTTTCCATTTCAACCAAGTGCCATACTTCTTGCAACCATGAATTGTAAAAAGTAGGAGAGGTTCTTATATCCAGATTTTAATATCAAAACCAAGCCCTTTTCTTTGTTCATTTAGATTATATGAATTGTAGTGCCTTACCTCTGAACTGAACATTAAGCATTTCCTATAATCTTTTAAATTATTTTAACCCCTAAGAGTTTTATTTAAGTCTTAAGTATTTAAGACAATGCCAAATGAACACAGCTATTCTTCCTCCCAGCTCCTCCCAGTATGGTGACAGCTTCTAGGAACCACAGGTGAGAGCTCTTTGCAGGGTGGGGACCAAAGATGGAGAAACTATCCCTAAAGGAGCACAACACGTCCCTCACTAAAGGTACTACCCCTTCTCTAACACTCTTCACACCTGTATCACATACAATCACTGAAAAATCTAAAAGTCTCAAACTTAATCAGGGTTGTTTAAAGTTTGGTTCTGAAACTGTGCTGCATTCTGCAGTTTTTCAAAGTAATCTTTCACTCACCAAGTAATTGCAAATATTGTATGATAGCCCCATATTTTGAAACATCCATCATCAGTAATCATTGCAGAGTGTTTTTGCCATGAATGGAAACCAAAGTGAAATACACATTCAGTGAACTTAACACTTGATATCACAAAGCAGGTGGGCAGCTTGTTTAAATCCAGCTAACAAGGCCCACTAATTTAAATATTCACTGCATGTTTTCAGGCTCCAATGATTCTTAATTAACTTTCAATGACAGTTCCCTTAAATCAAGACTAAGCCTATACAGGAAACAATTAATTAAAGCAAAAATGAACTAGAACAGGCTTGATGGCTGATGGGATTACTAAAGAAGTAGAAAACAGTACAACATTTAAAGGATGTTTGTTCAAATCTGGATCTTGTCTGAAGTCATTAGCAATTTTTATCATTTGGTTTGCACAATTGCAGGGGAATGCACTGGTGGTTCAAGGACCTGAAGACTCTAGAAGAAGTGTGCATGCACACGAAAGCTCATACCAAGAACAAACTTAGTTGGTCTCTAAGGTGCTACTAGAAGGAATTTTTTTTATTTTTTATTTTGTTTTGACTGAAGACTCTTGTTTCATTTTGACTTCCTTCCAAATTCTAGGGTTGAAAATTTCAGCTTCTCATAATAATTTCTGATATGGTTCAGAAAAGGGCAACCGAAATAATCAAGGGACAGGAATTAGAAAAGGATGCAGCAGAGTTCTAGTAAAATGGCTGGTTGAAGTTAGGTGGGTTTGTAGCTGGTTGACTGAACCCAATACTCATTAATGGTTCCTCATCATCCTGGGAAAAAAGTGACAAGTAGGGTGCTGCAGGGTCCTGTCCTGGGCCTGTTGTTGTTTAATGTCTTTATAAACGACATGGGTGATGGAACTGAGGGGATTCTAATCCAATTTGCAGATGACACCAAACTGCAGCCAATGCCTCAGAAGACAGAATCAGAATTCAAAAGGATCTTAACAGATTGGAAAACTGGGACCAAGCTATGCTTAGGCAGGAAGAGCTAGCTGCACAAATATAAGATAGGGGACATCTGGCTTGTCATGTGACATGTGAGAAGGACATGTGAAAAGGATCAAGGGGTCTTATTGGGCCACAAGCTTAACATGAGTCAATACAGTGATGCAGTAGTAAAAAAAGAAAGAAAAACTAATGCTATTCCAGGCTGCACCAACAGAAGTATGGTATCCTGATCAAGGGAAGTAATAGTACTGCACCAGTGAACCATGGTCAAACAACACCTAGAGTTGTGTGGCAAGTTCCCGACCCACCCCCTAGGTAGAAATAATGACACAAGACTCAATAATTAAGGTTAATGGGCTGAAAAAGGCCACAACTTTATTGGTTACAGGTGATGAGCGGTATTGGCTCAGGCATTGGATCTAAGCGACTATATCTGACTCAAGCCCATCTGCTGGAAGGGTTAACCATCAGTAGGGGGAGTCCTGCCAATGCACATCAACTAGGAGCTCCCAGGGGTCACCGTTAGGGGGCATGCCTTAGGCCCTAACTTCCCTAGGCTCTGGTTTTCACTGCCGGCAGGTATTCAGCCCAGCACATTCCCCTCTGAGCAATCCAGGAAACTCTAACATTCGGTAGTAGATCCAATCTGCACCCCAGGCCATGATCGAAGGCATGAGCTCGAGCCCAGTGGACGATGCTGTGGCCTATGATCCAAATGTGCGCCCCAAATTCTCCTGAAAGCCAAAGAAGATGACAAAGCCAGGTCAGGTACATCTAGATAAATCACAAGGTCTTACAAATATACCCCTTGAAAGCATCAGACTTCCACCACCCCAGGTCCTTTATCCTTTCAGCTGAGAGTCCCAAATGTACCGCCGTGGTAGCGGTGCTGATTCGAAAGGAATGAGCAGCGAATTCAGCTGGGGGGAAACCCAGTTCATAACATGCATGAACTGGTGCCATGCAAGGTGGGAGCCATCCTGATGTATCAGGAATAGGCCTGAGACGGTTGGCCTCAAATACAGGAAACGCCTGGTGTCCTTTACCGGACATGGCCCCTTGTGCCCAGTTTCCTGAAGCAGAATAAGGGCCCCATTCCCTCTCTGATCTTCTGCAATAATTTCATTCAATATTCTTTTTAATCTTTGTGCTAGAATGTCCATATATATTTTATAATCATTGTTTAGCAGGGATATTGGTCTGTAATTATTTATTTCTTTTCTATCTCTATCTTGTTTTTTTTAATGTTTAAAAATAATCTTTATTTATCACAACACATTATTACAAAACATATCAAGCATCAAACATCATACATTCATATACATCCCACAATACATACTTACATACCTACATACATACCTCATACATTACTTAAATTCTCACATACCTCACCCACCTCCCTCTATCATACCTCACATTTCATATCATCTTCTCCCATCATCTTGTATCACCTTATCATACATCCAAACTTATATTTACCCTTCTCTCCCCCCTTTTACCCCTCCCACCCTCCCTCCTTCCCCCTTCTACCCCCTTACCTTTAAAATTGACCTCCTACAATTCGTTCTCATGTATCCTTTCTATCTTCTATTTTTGTATCTTGCGTTCACTCCTATCTCTATCGTTGTTATCTCTCTTTCCTAACCTATTTGTTAACACAATTCATTTTACTAACATTTTTTAATTTTATGTACATTATGTGATTCAATCTAGACAGATCACTAAATCCGTTCTAATTCCTTCATACTTTAGATATTCTTCCACATATAACCACTCTTCTTTGACTTTTTGTTTATTTACATCTCTAATTGCTGCAGTCATTCTTGCTAGGTTCATAAACTCCACCATCTTCAATTGCCATTCATACAATGTTGGGATCTCTTCCCCCTTCCAATGCTGGGCCAGTAGTAGCCTTGCCGCCACGCTCGCATAAAGAAAAATGTTCTTTCTATTCTCTGGTATATTGTCAGGCAGTATGCTGAGAATTAATGTTTCCGGTGATTTTATAAAAGTAAATTTCAACATTTTTTTCATTTTTTCGTAAATCAAATTCCAATATTGTTTAATTTTACTGCAGCCCCACCAACAATGTAAATAGTTCCCTGTTTTTTCCTTACACTTCCAACAATTTGGTTGGGTTTTATAGATTTTGGCCAATTTTTCAGGGGTCAAATGCCACCTGTAGATTATTTTTAACATATTCTCTTTTATTTTTAACATATTCTCTTTTATTTTAAATTTCATACTCACCTTCCAGATGCTGTCCCATTGTGTTCTATATATTTTTTCCCCAAATCCTGTGCCCATTTAATCATAACGCTTTTAACTTCTTCGTCTTTCAGCTCCCATTCCAATAAATACTTGTAAATTTTTGATAATGGTTTTTCTTTAGATTCTATTACTAATTCCTGAAATTTTGATTTTTTTTCATTAAATCCAATCTCCAGATCCAATCGCCAGAGCACAATTTCTGTTCTTATCCTGAAGCAAAGTAAGAACTGAATAACCTGAAGCATTATTTCTGGGTTAGTGGAGTTCTTAACCTGAAGCGTATGTAACCTGAAGTGTATGTAAACTGAGGTACCACTGTATCCGTATCTTGTGGCTTATTAATTTCAAAAAATTCCTTTAACAGTTCTTGAGCTTTTGCCACACCTTTTCATCATTTAATATTTTCTCATTTAATCTCCATCTTCTATTTTCTCTTTGTCTACTCTCTAGCTCCAATGTCACAGGATTATGATCTAAAATTGTCCTTGGTTGGACATCTGCTTCCGGCCTAGTTAACTGTGAGAGGCAGCTGCCCCCATTTCCCAGTGTGCCTTGCGGCTATTAAAAGCCTATTAAAAGTCGAGTCGACTATCAGGGAAAGAGGCAGGCCATCGCTTCTTTGAACTCTATTTCCCAGACATCCTTGCGGCCCTGGCCTGAAGAGTCCATTGAGATATGACGCTGCCCTGCGATGAGCCTTTCTATTAGAAGATGATGATGACATATAATGTGTGCGCCAATTTTTTTTGCTTTTTTTCTTTATTTTAGGTATGTTAGGTGTGGGTTTTTTGAATTTTTATTATGCCAGATCCTTCCTTGATGGTCATGGTACACTGTGTCCTAAATTTGATGCGATTTGGTCCAGCGGTTACGGAGCGCGGTGGTGTCCGCCGCGCACGCAATGGGAACATTTTTATATATATAGATTTTTATTAAATTTCCATTTTAACAATCGAATCAAATCACATTAAACATTCCAAATTATACATAAAAATATCAAATAATCCAAATATTCTGCCCAATTTTTAAATTTATTGACTTCCCATGCTTCAAACGTGATCAACATCAAATATTTGCATTCCATAGTCTCCGGTGGTTCCCCTAATTCCTTCTAATATTAGCTCATTCTTCTTTTTTCCCACAGTCTTTGAGTTATTCCGACAAGTGAGATAAGATAAACCAAAATATATTGCTGTGTGGATTTAAAGTCAATGATTCTCCCATAAATTGCAATGTATCCTCGTACGTTGATGCTTGTAATAAATCCAAGAGTCCTTCCAGCTACCCATCACCATCTCGCACCGCTCTGATAAAATCCAAACTAAATGACAATACAGTAATTCTTTCAAGCTGGCTTCTTAAACTCAGCCTATCCAGGGGAGGAATTACCCAGTCAAACTGGAATGTACACATATAAGATAATAATATTAAGGGCTCCCCCCCCCATGGCTTACAGTTTCGCAGCTCGAACAGTCTTCAAAATGGCGGGTTCCTAATTGTAACTGCGTCATCCTCACAATGCAAGAAAGTCCAGGAAACCGTCCAAAATCCAATTAACAAAACATTCAACGGCTAATAATGTACTGCCCGTGCCCCAATATTGACCTTTTGGAGAACCTTTTATCCTCTTCCTTTAAAAAAAAATAAAATAAAAATTATTTATTGATAACATAACATACATACCTACATACATACAAACATACAAACCAACACTTACATGCTATACACGCTTGCAATTATACACACCAATCTTTATTTTCCTTAGTTCACTTTCTCCCTTCCCTTCCACCAATATCACCCTCCCTTTACCCTGTGTGTGACTTCCAATCTCATCAGTTACAGTTTCTCCTTCTTCTCTTTATTTTAACTATATACTCTAAACTTATTACCTTTTCTCCTTTTCTATACTGCTATTTTATTATTAATGTTGTTATTTTCCCCTCTTATCCCATTTCTTCTCCTTCTAGACCCATGCAACTCGCTTTATCTCGATAGTAATTCTGGCTTCTCGACATATTTTTGGATGTATTCCCTAAAGGCACTCCATTCTCCTAATCTTTCCTTTGGTCTCTCTCCTATATTCCCCATTATTTTAATTGCATTATGGTATTCAATAAGTTTTATCAGCCAATCTGTTATCGTTGGGATTTCTACATTTTTCCAATTTTTTGCTAATAATAAACGTGTGGATGCTGTCCTTTCCCGTTTCAACTCTTCCGCTACCGCTGCATGTTAATCCCAGAATATTAAAAAGAACTTTACCGTCTCTAGCTGCTCCGAGGTCTTGGGCTTCTCACTGGGGTTGCTCACTGGTCTTCTTTGTGCCTTGTCTCCCCCCCACCTCAGCCGCTCTGATTTTCTAGCGGCGAGGGGTGCCGGGATCCCAAAAGGCACTGCCAACGTTTTGGCTTGGTGTTCCTCCCAAGCCTTTCTTCAGGGGGCTCGCTTAGCCTTGCTCCCCCCCCCCCCCGCAATCCCCAGTGCCCACCCGACCTTCCAACTCCGATCGGGGCCGACCCGTCACAGCCGCGGTAAAGCCGGAAGTCCCCTTTTATCCTCTTCCAAGTAATCCAAACATCCAACGCCGCTTTATATATTATTTTCACTTCCACACAGTTCAAAATTTTGAAGCCAAATTATGTCCATGAAGATCAAACTTTTGGATTTCGCTTGTTATAAGTAATGAAAACAGTCCTTCTTGGGGGGGGGGGGATTGCCCTGTAAAATAATATAATAAAATAAGATGCAACGGCAAAAGAAGCTCACCCCACCCTTTCTGTCCCGTCCCACATACGAATTAGATGGTTAAATCTTCTTCTCGATCTTCTTTGCATCTCATAGGCTGGATTTTTTAGCAAAATATTTCCTCCCCTCACATTTGAAGCTTGTCCAATTCCTATATCCAATCTTTCATCTTAGGAAATGGAGTTTAAGGCGCTCATGAGCAACAGCTTCCAGAAGTGCCAAGTTCTCACGGGTGCTGTGCATCCAGTGCCCCAAGCCCCACGATCGGAGCCGGGTTAAAAGGCAACCGTGGATGAGACAATGTCTTCCCCCATAGCCCTGGGGGGACTGGGAAACTGATCACTCCCATCTCAGCCCCAAATTTCCCTGTGAGAACGGGAGCGATGGAATTTGTTAGCCATCATCCCTGGCACCCCAGACAAAAGTCCAAGTCCTGTTGTTTTTCATGGCAGAGAGTTGAGCCTGAAAACTTCCTCACTGAAATCAATGGGACTTACAAGTGGTTAACCTTAGATGAATCATTCTCTTGCTTTTTCTTTAGAAAAATGAAAACAGATATTTTCAGGAAGTTTAATCGTGTTCCACCTTCACCTTCTGTGTGTTTTCTGGACTCACACAGAAACACAGAGCAATGAAATGAGAAACAACCTCCTCATGCATGGGATACAAGGAGCATAGAATCATAGAATCATAGAATTGTAGAGTTAGAAGAGATGACAAGGGCCATCTCTTCCTGCCAAGCAGGAAACACCATCAAAGCATTCCTAACAGGTGGCTGTCAAGACTCTGCTTAAAGACCTCCAAAGAAGGAGACTCCACCACACTCCTTGGTAGCAATTTCCACTGTCGAACAGCTCTTACTGTCAGGAAGTTCTTTCTGATGTTTAGGTGGAATCTTCTTTCTTGTAGTTTGAATCCATTGCTCCATGTCCGCTTCTCTGGAGCAGCAGAAAACAACCTTTCTCCCTCCTCTATATGACATCCTTTTATATATTTGAACATGGCTATCATATCACCCCTTAACCTTCTCTTCTCCAGGCTAAACATACCCAGCTCCCTAAGCCGTTCCTCATAAGGCATCGTTTCCAGGCCTTTGACCATTTTGGTTGCCCTCCTCTGGACACGTTCCAGCTTGTCAGTATCCTTCTTGAGCTGTGGTGCCCAGAACTGGACACAGTATTCCAGGTGAGGTCTTACCAGAGCGGAATACAGTGGTACTATTACTTCCCTTGATCTAGATGCTATACTCCTATTGATGCAGCCCAGAATTGCATTGGCTTTTTTAGCTGCTGCATCACACTGTTGACTCATGTCAAGTTTGTGGTCTACCAAGACTCCTAGATCCTTTTCACATGTACTGCTCTCAAGCCAGGTGTCACCCATCCTGTATTTGTGCCTTTCATTTTTTATTTTTTTTTGCCCAAGTGTAGTACTTTACATTTCTCCCTGTTAAAATTCATCTTGTTTGCTTTGGCCCAATTCTCTAATCTGTTAAGGTCATTTTGAAGTGTGATCTGTCCTCGGGGGTATTAGCCACCCCTCCCAATTTGGTGTCATCTGCACCAGATTGATGTTTTCCTGTCATGTCACCAAACTGTTGTCTGTTGTTTCTTCATCATATGTTTAGGAAACAAAGTGATGATAAAAATATATTTTGCATTACAGAATTAGATTGTGATCCAGTTTAGGATGGGACAGAACTATGTACATTTATAAAACTGACAAAAGTTAATCCAAAAAGAAAGCCAGAGGGAGGGGCCCATGTCGGTTGGGAGGAGGGATGATTTTGGGTTAAATGATTTGGAGGGAATCAGTAGCTGCAAATTCAACATCAATAAAATAAGGCTGGGAAATAATTTGTTTTTGAACAATGAGGTGTAAAATTATGGAATCAGAGTCTCATTAAGTTACATTTCTCCCTTTTACTTTCTTGCCTGATTCCAAAGAAGAAACTTGTGCCACTTGATACTGTCAGGCTGTGATTTGATCTCAGCTACTGAAGAACAATAAAGTTTTCCAGGTTTACACAAAGTCCATAAAATGTCTTTATCTCTGGGCTTTCATATAGAGTCTGCAAGCAGAATCTAATCTGGGAAAGGAGGATGTGATTTTTTTTCCCAGAGAAAAAGGAGAGGAAAGAACCTTGAGTTTAATTTTTTGGATATAAAAGAACTGAATGTTTATTCAAGAAGGGATTTGAAGCTTTTTGTTGTTTGCTTTTTAAAAACCAAGATAAAAGCAATCCACACTGCTGTTCAATAGTGGTTTTACAAGCAAGCTCTCTCAGGAACCAAGAGCTGCTCCCCAATGGTATGGCATTATTCTGTATAATTAAGGATTCCCCCTCCCCTTCCAAAAATATTTTTTTCCAGAAGCTGAGATTTCAAAGGCTTTCAATTCTGTGTGTCATTATCAAATAATCTGTTTTTGTACTTGGCTGTTTATTATTGGATTGCAACAACGATAAAGCTGGGAGAGGGGGTTGTCTCCTTTGGTATGTTAATTAGCAACTTTCTCTTTGATCTTTCTCTTACTGAAAACAGTGAAAAGCTATCTTGGCAGGGAATCTTACTCATCTCCATAATCTGAGCATCAGAGAGAGACAATTTTTTTTACTTGCTTTATCGTGGTGCCTGAGTCTAAATAATCCCCATCACTATTTATAAATGGAATATTGGAAAGGGTTTTGGTGAGCAAAATATGAAAGAATGACCTGTGAAAGGAAAAAAAGACAACCCTTTACAAAGTTTAAACTAATAAATATATCATAAACTGTTTGTTCTTGTCAGTTGGGTTTGGTTTCTGTTTTTCATCTCTTTTCACATCCTTTCTGTTATTTTTTTCATCATATGTTAATTCAAGAATACTAAAAATGAATTATAAGGCAAAAAATTATAATTGTAGGAGGCAAAGTGAGGATAAAAATATATTTTGTGTTACAGGAATTTCCCCGAACCACCCAGTTCCACAAGCACAACACTCACACACACACACACTTGAGTGAAAATATTTCTTTCTCTATAGTTTTTCTGATATAAATTCATATAAAATTAACCGTATATCAGATCTAAACCGTTCCACCTTTGTTCTTCAGCATATTAGGAGAGTTATCAAAGGGGGGTGGCCTGATGTGCTCACAAGGCAGCCATAATTCCCTAAGCGTACCAGCACGTCCACAGCATAGCCCTGCCAGGGGGGATGCATCCACCTAAAGCTTCCAGACTATAGACATTTCCCTCACAAAGGACCCACCACCTCGTTAGCCCTACCCGGCCAGGGCAGGAAATATTGAACACTCTTTTGTTTTACCAGAAATGTGTGTCTGGGAGGGGTTCAAGGAGGGATGACACAGGTGCCAAAACACTCAGGTTACCTCATCTGACCCTCCCAATTTGTGATGTAGTTCTGATGTATCTGTGATGTAGTAATGATGTATGATGGATTCAACAAGGAATACCCACATGACCTGAAAGTGTTGCTGTGTAATGCCAGGTCAATGATGAACAAGATCACTGCCATCCACAACCTGATGGAGGATTTGACCTGGCATGTGTGACAGAGACTTGGTTGGATGAAGCAGATGGGCCTGTCCTTGCTGCTGCTTGTCCACCAGGTTTCTCTTACGCACAGCAACCCAGGCCATCTGGGCGGGGAGGGGGGGGTTGCAGTGATTTTTAGGAAGTCATTAGTTTGCACCAGGCGTCCTATTGGAAAGACCGAGTTTTCTGAGTGCATATTCTGGAAGTTGGGCAATAGGGGCAGTACAGGATTCCTTTTGGTGTACCGACCTCCCCGCTGCACCAAGGATTCCCTGCCTGAGCTGCTTCAGGTCGTGGCGGACGTGCTCCTGGAGACACCTAGCTTGGTTGTCTTAGGAGATTTTAACATCCATGCCGACACGACCTTACAAGGGGCCGCTCGGGACTTTGTGGAAAGCATGGCCTCCATGGGGCTGTCCCTGAATAACTTTGGCCCAACTCATAGCCGTGGACATGCCTTAGACCTGGTGTTTACCTCTATGGATGTTGGTGATCTGACACTAAGTAAAAGCGAAACAAAAGAAGTGCCATGGTCAGATCACTTCCTGGTGCAACTGGACTTCTCCGCGACCCTTCCCCTCTGCCGGGAGGTGGGACTGATTCGGATGGTCCGCCCCCGCTACTTAATGGATCCAATTGGTTTCCAGAGGGGATGTTTTATCCCATGTTGATGGCCTTTCATCAACAAAACGCTTCTGTTTCCACCGCCAAACCTCTCAGGGGAGAATTTGCAACAATTTGGCACCACTTTTGAGAGAATTGGATAACGTCAGATTTTTTGTCAAATTGTGAAATTTTCAAAAAATGTTTTTCTGCACGTGAAGTCGCTGAGGCCTGATTTTCTAGTGTAGGATGAAAACACTTCTGTTTCCAACACCAAACGTCTCAGGGGAGAATTGGCAACAATCTGGCATGATATTTGAGAGAATTAGATAACGTCAGATTTTTGGTGAAATTGTGAGGTTTTCAAAAAAAGTTTTTCTGCAGGTTAAATCACCGATTTTCTAGCATTGGGGAAAAGGCCTTTGTTTCCACCTCCAACCCTCTCAGGGGAGGATTTATAACAATTTGGCACCATTTTTGAGAGAATTGGATAATGTCAGATTTTTGGTGAAATTGTGAAATTTTCAAAAAGAGTTTTTCCGTGGCTGAAGTTGCCGAGGCCACATTTCCAAGCGGAGGATTAAAAACGCTTCTGTTTCCAACGCCAAACCTTTCAGGGGAGAATTTGCAACAATTTGGCACCACTTTTGAGAGAATTGGAAAACGTCAGATTTTTGGTCAAATTGTGAAATTTTCAAAAAGAGTTTTTCCGGGTCGAAATGCATAGAAAACACACCAACAAGTTTCTATCGTGTTCATTTGCAAAGTTAGGTGTATTTGAGCTGTTAATGCCAAATCACGCAAATAAGCCAAACTGAACGTTAGGAAAGCCAAGTACATCCTAAAATGCTTCTTTCAGGTCGAAATGCATAGAAAACACACCAACAAGTTTCTATCGTGTTCATTTGCAAAGTTAGGTGTATTTGAGCTGTTAATGCAAAATCACGCAAATAAGCCAAACTGAACGTTAGGAAAGCCAAGTACATCCTAACATGCTTCTTTCAGGTCGAAATGCATAGAAAACACACCAGCAAGTTTCTATCGTGTTCATTTGCAAAGATAGGTGTATTTGAGCTGTTAATGCAAAATCTCGCAAATAAGCCAAACTGAACGTAAGGAAAGCCAAGTACATCCTAACATGCTTCTTTCAGGTCGAAATGCATAGAAAACACACCAACAAGTTTCTATCGTGTTCATTTGCAAAGTTAGGTGTATTTGAGCTGTTAATGCCAAATCACGCAAATAAGCCAAACTGAACGTTAGGAAAGCCAAGTACATCCTAAAATGCTTCTTTCAGGTCGAAATGCATAGAAAACACACCAACAAGTTTCTATCGTGTTCATTTGCAAAGTTAGGTGTATTTGAGCTGTTAATGCCAAATCACGCAAATAAGCCAAACTGAACGTTAGGAAAGCCAAGTACATCCTAACATGCTTCTTTCAGGTCGAAATGCATAGAAAACACACCAACAAGTTTCTATCGTGTTCATTTGCAAAGTTAGGTGTATTTGAGCTGTTAATGCCAAATCACGCAAATAAGCCAAACTGAACGTTAGGAAAGCCAAGTACATCCTAAAATGCTTCTTTCAGGTCGAAATGCATAGAAAACACACCAACAAGTTTCTATCGTGTTCATTTGCAAAGTTAGGTGTATTTGAGCTGTTAATGCAAAATCACGCAAATAAGCCAAACTGAACGTTAGGAAAGCCAAGTACATCCTAAAATGCTTCTTTCAGGTCGAAATGCATAGAAAACACACCAACAAGTTTCTATCGTTTTCATTTGCAAAGTTAGGTGTATTTGAGCTGTTAATGCAAAATCACGCAAATAAGCCAAACTGAACGTTAGGAAAGCCAAGTACATCCTAACATGCTGCTTTCAGGTCGAAATGCATAGAAAACACACCAACAAGTTTCTATCGTGTTCATTTGCAAAGTTAGGTGTATTTGAGCTGTTAATGCAAAATCACGCAAATAAGCCAAACTGAACGTTAGGAAAGCCAAGTACATCCTAACATGCTTCTTTCAGGTCGAAATGCATAGAAAACACACCAACAAGTTTCCATCGTGTTCATTTGCAAAGTTAGGTGTATTTGAGATGTTAATGCCAAATCACGAAAATTAGCCAAACTGAACGTTAGGAAAGCCAAGTACATCCAAACTTGCTTCTTTCAGGTCGAAATGCATAGAAAACACACCAACAAGTTTCCATCGTGTTCATTTGCAAAGTTAGGTGTATTTGAGCTGTTAATGCCAAATCACGAAAATTAGCCAAACTGAACGTTAGGAAAGCCAAGTACATCCAAACTTGCTTCTTTCAGGTCGAAATGCATAGAAAACACACCAACAAGTTTCCATCGTGTTCATTTGCAAAGTTAGCTGTATTTGAGCTGTTAGTGCCAAATCACGCAAATAAGCCAAACTGAACGTTAGGAAAGCCAAGTACATCCTAACATGCTTCTTTCAGGTCGAAATGCATAGAAAACACACCAACAAGTTTCTATCGTGTTCATTTGCAAAGTTAGGTGTATTTGAGCTGTTAATGCAAAATCACGCAAATAAGCCAAACTGAACGTTAGGAAAGCCAAGTACATCCTAACATGCTTCTTTCAGGTCGAAATGCATAGAAAACACACCAACAAGTTTCTATCGTGTTCATTTGCAAAGTTAGGTGTATTTGAGCTGTTAATGCAAAATCACGCAAATAAGCCAAACTGAACGTTAGGAAAGCCAAGTACATCCTAACATGCTTCTTTCAGGTCGAAATGCATAGAAGACACACCAACAAGTTTCTATCGTGTTCATTTGCAAAGTTAGGTGTATTTGAGCTGTTAATGCCAAATCACGCAAATAAGCCAAACTGAACGTTAGGAAAGCCAAGTACATCCTAAAATGCTTCTTTCAGGTCGAAATGCATAGAAAACACACCAACAAGTTTCTATCGTGTTCATTTGCAAAGTTAGGTGTATTTGAGCTGTTAATGCAAAATCACGCAAATAAGCCAAACTGAACGTTAGGAAAGCCAAGTACATCCTAACATGCTGCTTTCAGGTCGAAATGCATAGAAAACACACCAACAAGTTTCTATCGTGTTCATTTGCAAAGTTAGGTGTATTTGAGCTGTTAATGCCAAATCACGCAAATAAGCCAAACTGAACGTTAGGAAAGCCAAGTACATCCTAACATGCTTCTTTCTTGTCGAAATGCATAGAAAACACACCAGCAAGTTTCTATCGTGTTCATTTGCAAAGTTAGGTGTATTTGAGCTGTTAATGTCAAATCACGCAAATAAGCCAAACTGAACGTTAGGAAATCCAAGTACATCCGAACTTGCTTCTTTCAGGTCGAAATGCATGGAAAACACACCAACAAGTTTCCATCGTGTTCATTTGCAAAGTTAGCTGTATTTGAGCTGTTAGTGCCAAATCACGCAAATAAGCCAAACTGAACGTTAGGAAAGCCAAGTACATCCTAACATGCTTCTTTCAGGTCGAAATGCATAGAAAACACACCAACAAGTTTCTATCGTGTTCATTTGCAAAGTTAAGTGTATTTGAGCTGTTAATGCCAAATCACGAAAATTAGCCAAACTGAACGTTAGGAAAGCCAAGTACATCCTAACATGCTTCTTTCAGGTCGAAATGCATAGAAAACACACCAACAAGTTTCCATCGTGTTCATTTGCAAAGTTAGGTGTATTTGAGCTGTTAATGCCAAATCACGAAAATTAGCCAAACTGAACGTTAGGAAAGCCAAGTACATCCTAACATGCTTCTTTCAGGTCGAAATGCATAGAAAACACACCAAGAAGTTTCTATCGTGTTCATTTGCAAAGTTAGGTGTATTTGAGCTGTTAATGCAAAATCACGCAAATAAGCCAAACTGAACGTTAGGAAAGCCAAGTACATCCGAACTAGCTTCTTTCAGGTCGAAATGCATAGAAAACACACCAACAAGTTTCTATCGTGTTCATTTGCAAAGTTAGGTGTATTTGAGCTGTTAATGCCAAATCACGCAAATAAGCCAAACTGAACGTTAGGAAAGCCAAGTACATCCTAACATGCTTCTTTCAGGTCGAAATGCATAGAAAACACACCAACAAGTTTCTATCGTGTTCATTTGCAAAGTTAGGTGTATTTGAGCTGTTAATGCCAAATCACGCAAATAAGCCAAACTGAACGTTAGGAAAGCCAAGTACATCCGAACTAGCTTCTTTTAGGTCGAAATGCATAGAAAACACACCAACAAGTTTCTATCGTGTTCATTTGCAAAGTTAGGTGTATTTGAGCTGTTAATGCCAAATCACGCAAATAAGCCAAACTGAACGTTAGGAAAGCCAAGTACATCCTAAAATGCTTCTTTCAGGTCGAAATGCATAGAAAACACACCAACAAGTTTCTATCGTGTTCATTTTCAAAGTTAGGTGTATTTGAGCTGTTAATGCAAAATCACGCAAATAAGCCAAACTGAACGTTAGGAAAGCCAAGTACATCCTAACATGCTTCTTTCGGGTCGAAATGCATAGAAAACACACCAACAAGTTTCTATCGTGTTCATTTGCAAAGTTAGGTGTATTTGAGCTGTTAATGCCAAATCACGCAAATAAGCCAAACTGAACGTTAGGAAAGCCAAGTACATCCTAAAATGCTTCTTTCAGGTCGAAATGCATAGAAAACACACCAACAAGTTTCTATCGTGTTCATTTGCAAAGTTAGGTGTATTTGACCTGTTAATGCAAAATCACGCAAATAAGCCAAACTGAACGTTAGGAAAGCCAAGTACATCCTAACATGCTTCTTTCAGGTCGAAATGCATAGAAAACACACCAGCAAGTTTCTATCGTGTTCATTTGCAAAGATAGGTGTATTTGAGCTGTTAATGCAAAATCTCGCAAATAAGCCAAACTGAACGTTAGGAAAGCCAAGTACATCCTAACATGCTTCTTTCAGGTCGAAATGCATAGAAAACACACCAACAAGTTTCTATCGTGTTCATTTGCAAAGTTAGGTGTATTTGAGCTGTTAATGCCAAATCACGCAAATAAGCCAAACTGAACGTTAGGAAAGCCAAGTACATCCTAAAATGCTTCTTTCAGGTCGAAATGCATAGAAAACACACCAACAAGTTTCTATCGTGTTCATTTGCAAAGTTAGGTGTATTTGAGCTGTTAATGCCAAATCACGCAAATAAGCCAAACTGAACGTTAGGAAAGCCAAGTACATCCTAACATGCTTCTTTCAGGTCGAAATGCATAGAAAACACACCAACAAGTTTCTATCGTGTTCATTTGCAAAGTTAGGTGTATTTGAGCTGTTAATGCCAAATCACGCAAATAAGCCAAACTGAACGTTAGGAAAGCCAAGTACATCCTAAAATGCTTCTTTCAGGTCGAAATGCATAGAAAACACACCAACAAGTTTCTATCGTGTTCATTTGCAAAGTTAGGTGTATTTGAGCTGTTAATGCAAAATCACGCAAATAAGCCAAACTGAACGTTAGGAAAGCCAAGTACATCCTAAAATGCTTCTTTCAGGTCGAAATGCATAGAAAACACACCAACAAGTTTCTATCGTTTTCATTTGCAAAGTTAGGTGTATTTGAGCTGTTAATGCAAAATCACGCAAATAAGCCAAACTGAACGTTAGGAAAGCCAAGTACATCCTAACATGCTGCTTTCAGGTCGAAATGCATAGAAAACACACCAACAAGTTTCTATCGTGTTCATTTGCAAAGTTAGGTGTATTTGAGCTGTTAATGCCAAATCACGCAAATAAGCCAAACTGAACGTTAGGAAAGCCAAGTACATCCTAAAATGCTTCTTTCAGGTCGAAATGCATAGAAAACACACCAAGAAGTTTCTATCGTTTTCATTTGCAAAGTTAGGTGTATTTGAGCTGTTAATGCAAAATCACGCAAATAAGCCAAACTGAACGTTAGGAAAGCCAAGTACATCCTAACATGCTGCTTTCAGGTCGAAATGCATAGAAAACACACCAACAAGTTTCTATCGTGTTCATTTGCAAAGTTAGGTGTATTTGAGCTGTTAATGCAAAATCACGCAAATAAGCCAAACTGAACGTTAGGAAAGCCAAGTACATCCTAACATGCTTCTTTCAGGTCGAAATGCATAGAAAACACACCAACAAGTTTCTATCGTTTTCATTTGCAAAGTTAGGTGTATTTGAGCTGTTAATGCAAAATCACGCAAATAAGCCAAACTGAACGTTAGGAAAGCCAAGTACATCCTAACATGCTGCTTTCAGGTCGAAATGCATAGAAAACACACCAACAAGTTTCTATCGTGTTCATTTGCAAAGTTAGGTGTATTTGAGCTGTTAATGCAAAATCACGCAAATAAGCCAAACTGAACGTTAGGAAAGCCAAGTACATCCTAACATGCTTCTTTCAGGTCGAAATGCATAGAAAACACACCAACAAGTTTCCATCGTGTTCATTTGCAAAGTTAGGTGTATTTGAGCTGTTAATGCCAAATCACGAAAATTAGCCAAACTGAACGTTAGGAAAGCCAAGTACATCCAAACTTGCTTCTTTCAGGTCGAAATGCATAGAAAACACACCAACAAGTTTCCATCGTGTTCATTTGCAAAGTTAGGTGTATTTGAGCTGTTAATGCCAACTCACGCAAATAAGCCAAACTGAACGTTAGGGAAAGCCAAGTACATCCTAACATGCTTCTATCAGGTCGAAATGCATAGAAAACACACCAACAAGTTTCTATCGTGTTCATTTGCAAAGTTAGGTGTATTTGAGCTGTTAATGCCAAATCACGCAAATAAGCCAAACTGAACGTTAGGAAACCCAAGTACATCCTAAAATGCTTCTTTCAGGTCGAAATGCATAGAAAACACACCAACAAGTTTCTATCGTGTTCATTTGCAAAGTTAGGTGTATTTGAGCTGTTTAATGCAAAATCACGCAAATAAGCCCAAAGCTGAACGTTAGGAAAGCCAAGTACATCCTAACATGCTTCTTTCAGGTCGAAATGCATAGAAAACACACCCAACAAGTTTCTATCGTGTTCATTTGCAAAGTTAGGTGTATTTGAGCTGTTAATGCAAATCACGCAAATAAGCCAAACTGAACGTTAGGAAAGCCAAGTACATCCTAACATGCTTCTTTCAGTTCCGAAATGCATAGAAAACACACCAACAAGTTTCTATCGTGTTCATTTTTCAAAGTTAGGTGTATTTGAGCTGTTAATGCAAAATCACGCAAATAAGCCAAACTGAACGTTAGGAAAGCCCAAGTACATCCTAAAATGCTTCTTTCAGGTCGAAATGCATAGAAAACACACCAACAAGTTTCTATTCGTTTTCATTTGCAAAGTTAGGTGTATTTGAAGCTGTTAATGCCAAATCACGCAAATAAGCCAAACTGAACGTTAGGAAAGCCAAGTACATCCTAAAATGCTTCTTTCAGGTCGAAATGCATAGAAAAACACACCAACAAGTTTCTATCGTTTTCATTTGCAAAGTTAGGTGTATTTGAGCTGTTAATGCAAAATCACGCAAATAAGCCCAAACTGAACGTTAGGAAAGCCAAGTACATCCTAACATGCTTCTTTCAGGTCGAAATGCATAGAAAACACGACCAACAAGTTTTCTATCGGTTTCATTTGCAAAGTTAGGTGTAATTTGAGCTGTTAATGCAAAATCACGCAAATAAGCCAAACTGAACGTTAGGAAAGCCAAGTACATCCTAACATGCTTCTTTCAGGTCGAAATGCATAGAAGACACACCAACAAGTTTTCTATCGTGTTCATTTGCAAAGTTAGGTGTATTTGAGCTGTTAATGCCAAATCACGCCAAATAAGCCAAACTGAACGTTAGGAAAAGCCAAGTACATCCTAAAATGCCTTCTTTCAGGTCGAAATGCATAGAAAACACACCAACAAGTTTCTATCGTTTTCATTTGCAAAGTTAGGTGTATTTGAGCTGTTTAATGCAAAATCACGCAAATAAGCCAAACTGAACGTTAGGAAAGCCAAGTACATCCTAACATGCTGCTTTCAGGTCGAAATGCATAGAAAACACACCAACAAGTTTCTATCGTGTTCATTTGCAAAGTTAGGTGTATTTGAGCTGTTAATGCCAAATCACGCAAATAAGCCAAACTGAACGTTAGGAAAGCCAAGTACATCCTAACATGCTTCTTTCTTGTCGAAATGCATAGAAAACACACCAGCAAGTTTCTATCGTGTTCATTTGCAAAGTTAGGTGTATTTGAGCTGTTAATGTCAAATCACGCAAATAAGCCAAACTGAACGTTAGGAAATCCAAGTACATCCGAACTTGCTTCTTTCAGGTCGAAATGCATGGAAAACACACCAACAAGTTTTCCATCGTGTTCATTTGCAAAGTTAGCTGTATTTGAGCTGTTAGTGCCAAATCACGCAAATAAGCCAAACTGAACGTTAGGAAAGCCAAGTACATCCTAACATTCTTCTTTCAGGTCGAAATGCATAGAAAACACACCAACAAGTTTCTATCGTGTTCATTTGCAAAGTTAAGTGTATTTGAGCTGTTAATGCCAAATCACGAAAATTAGCCAAACTGGAACGTTAGGAAAGCCAAGTACATCCTAACATGCTTCTTTCAGGTCGAAATGCATAGAAAACACACCAACAAGTTTCCATCGTGTTCATTTGCAAAGTTAGGTGTATTTGAGCTGTTAATGCCAAATCACGAAAATTAGCCAAACTGAACGTTAGGAAAGCCAAGTACATCCTAACATGCTTCTTTCAGGTCGAAATGCATAGAAAACACACCAAGAAGTTTTCTATCGTGTTCATTTGCAAAGTTAGGTGTATTTGAGCTGTTAATGCAAAAATCACGCAAATAAGCCAAACTGAACGTTAGGAAAGCCAAGTACATCCGAACTAGCTTCTTTCAGGTCGAAATGCATAGAAAACACACCAACAAGTTTCTATCGTGTTCATTTGCAAAGTTAGGTGTATTTGAGCTGTTAATGCCAAATCACGCAAATAAGCCAAACTGAACGTTAGGAAAGCCAAGTACATCCTAACATGCTTCTTTCAGGTCGAAAATGCATAGAAAAACACACCAACAAGTTTCTATCGTGTTCATTTGCAAAGTTAGGTGTATTTGAGCTGTTAATGCCAAATCACGCAAATAAGCCAAACTGAACGTTAGGAAAGCCAAGTACATCCGAACTAGCTTCTTTTAGTCGAAATGCATAGAAAACACACCAACAAGTTTCTATCGTGTTCATTTGCAAAGTTAGGTGTATTTTGAGCTGTTAATGCCAAATCACGCAAATAGCCAAACTGAACGTTAGGAAAGCCAAGTACATCCTAAAAATGCTTCTTTCAGGTCGAAATGCATAGAAAACACACCAACAAGTTTCTATTGTTGTTCATTTTCAAAGTTAGGTGTATTTGAGCTGTTAATGCAAAATCACGCAAATAAGCCCAAACTGACGTTAGGAAAGCCAAGACATCCTAACATGCTTCTTTCGGGTCGAAATGCATAGAAAACACACCAACAAGTTTCTATCGTGTTCATTTTGCAAAGTTAGGTGTATTTGAGCTGTTAATGCCAAATCACGCAAATAAGCCAAACTGAACGTTAGGAAAGCCAAGTACATCCTAAAATGCTTCTTTCAGGTCGAAATGCATAGAAAACACACCAACAAGTTTCTATCGTGTGTCATTTGCAAAGTTAGGTGTATTTGAGCTGTTAATGCAAAATCACGCAAATAAGCCAAACTGGAACGTTAGGAAAGCCAAGTACATCCTAACATGCTTCTTTCAGGTCGAAATGCATAGAAAAACACACCAGCAAGTTTCTATCGTGTTCATTTGCAAAGATAGGTGTATTTGAGCTGTTAATGCAAAATCTCGCCAAATAAGCCAAACTGAACGTTAGGAAAGCCAAGTACATCCTAACATGCTTCTTTCAGGTCGAAATGCATAGAAAACACACCAACAAGTTTCTATCGTGTTCATTTGCAAAGTTAGGTGTATTTGAGCTGTTAATGCCAAATCACGCAAATAAGCCAAACTGAACGTTAGGAAGCCCAAGTACATCCTAAAATGCTTCTTTCAGGTCGAAATGCATAGAAAACACACCAACAAGTTTCTAATCGTGTTTCATTTGCAAAGTTAGGTGTATTTGAGCTGTTAATGCCAAAATCACGCAAATAAGCCAACTGAACGTTAGGAAAGCCAAGTTACTTCCTAACATGCTTCTTTCAGGTCGAAATGCATAGAAAACACACACCAACAAGTTTCTATCGTGTTCATTGCAAAGTTAGGTGTATTTGAGCTGTTAATGCCAAATCACGCAAATAAGCCAAACTGAACGTTAGGAAAGCCAAGTACATCCTAAAATGCTTTCTTTCAGGTCGAAAATGCATAGAAAAACACACCAACAAGTTTCTATCGTGTTTCATTTGCAAAGTTAGGTGTATTTGAGCTGTTAATGCAAAATCACGCAATTAAGCCAAACTGAACGTTTAGAAAGCCAAGTACATCCTAACATGCTTCTATCAGGTCGAAATGCATAGAAAACACACCAACAAGTTTTCTATCGTTTTCATTTGCAAAGTTAGGTGTATTTGAGCTGTTAATGCAAAATCACGCAAATAAGCCAAACTGAACGTTAGGAAAGCCAAGTACATCCTAACATGCTGCTTTCAGGTCGAAATGCATAGAAAACACACCAACAAGTTTCTATCGTGTTCATTTGCAAAGTTAGGTGTATTTGAGCTGTTAATGCCAAATCACGCAAATAGCCAAACTGAACGTTGGAAAGCCAAGTACATCCTAAAATGCTTCTTTCAGGTCGAAATGCATAGAAAAACACACCAAGAAGTTTTCTATCGTTTCATTTGCAAAGTTAGGTGTATTTGAGCTGTTAATGCAAAATCACGCAAAATAAGCCCAAACTGAACGTTAGGAAAAGCCAAGTACATCCTAACATGCTGCTTTCAGGTCGAAATGCATAGAAAAACACACCAACAAGTTTTCTATCGTGTTTCATTTGCAAAGTTAGGTGTATTTGAGCTGTTAATGCAAAATCACGCAAATAAGCCAAACTGAACGTTAGGAAAGCAAGTACATTCCTAACATGCTTCTTTCAGGTCGAAATGCATAGAAAACACACCAACATGTTTCCTATCGTTTTCATTTGCAAAGTTAGGTGTATTTGAGCTGTTAATGCAAAATCACGCAAATAAGCCAAACTGAACGTTAGGAAAGCCAAGTACATCCTAACATGCTGCTTTCAGGTCGAAATGCATAGAAAACACACCAACAAGTTTCTATCGTGTTCATTTGCAAAGTTTAGGGTGTATTTGAGCTGTTAATGCAAAATCACGCAAATAAGCCAAACTGAACGTTTAGGAAAGCCAAGTTACATCCTAACATGCTTCTTTCAGGGTCGAAATGGCATAGAAAAACACACCAACAAGTTTCCATCGTGTTTCATTTGCAAAGTTAGGTGTATTTTGAGCTGTTAATGCCAAATCACGAAAATTAGCCAAACTGAACGTTAGGGAAAGCCAAGTACATCCAAACTTGCTTCTTTCAGGTCGAAATGCATAGAAAACACACAACAAGTTTCCATCGTGTTCATTTGCAAAGTTAGGTGTATTTGAGCTGTTAATGCCAACTCACGCAAATAAGCCAAACTGAACGTTAGGAAAGCCAAGTACACCTAACATGCTTTATCAGGTCGAATGCATAGAAAACACACCAACAAGTTTCTATCGTGTTCATTTGCAAAGTTTAGGTGTATTTGAGCTGTTAATGCCAAAATCACGCAAATAAGCCCAAACTGAACGTTAGGAAACCCCAAGTACATCCTAAAATGCTTCTTTCAGGTCGAAATGCATAGAAAAACACACCAACAAGTTTCTATCGTGTTCATTTGCAAAGTTAGGTGTATTTGAGCTGTTAATGCAAAATCACGCAAATAAGCCAAACTGAAGCTTAGGAAAGCCAAGTACATCCTAACATGCTTCTTTTCAGGTCGAAATGCATAGAAAAACACACCAACAAGTTTCTATCGTGTTCATTTGCAAAGTTAGGTGTATTTGAGCTGTTTAGATGCAAAATCACGCAAATAAGCCAAACTGAACGTTAGGAAAAGCCAAGTACATCCTAACATGCTTCTTTCAGGTCGAAATGCATAGAAAACACACCAAACAAGGGTTTCTATCGTGTTCATTTGCAAAGTTAGGTGTATTTGAGCTGTTAATGCAAAATCACGCAAATAAGCCAAACTGAACGTTAGGAAAGCCAAGTACATCCTAAAATGCTTCTTTTCAGGTCGAAATGCATAGAAAACACACCAACAAGTTTATATCGTTTTGCATTTGCAAAAGTTAGGTGTATTTGAGCTGTTAATGCAAATCAACGCAAATAAGCCAAACTGAACGTTAGGAAAGCCAAGTACATCCTAAAATGCTTCTTTCAGGGTCGAAATGCATAGAAAAACACACCAACAAAGTTTCTATCGTTTTCATTTGCAAAGTAGGTGTATTTGAGCTGTTAATGCAAAATCACGCAAATAAGCCAAACTGAACGTTAGGAAAGCCAAGTACATCCTAACATGCTTCTTCAGGTCGAAATGCATAGAAAAACACACCAACAAGTTTCTATCGGTGTTCATTTGCAAAGTTAGGTGTATTTGAGCTGTTAATGCAAAATCACGCAAAATAAGCCAAACTGAACGTTAGAAAGCCAAGTACATCCTAACATGCTTCTTTCAGGTCGAAATGCATAGAAAACACACCACAAGTTTCCATCGTGTTCATTTGCAAAGTTAGGTGTATTTGAGCTGTTAATGCCAATATCACGAAAATTAGCCAAACTGAACGTTAGGAAAGCCAAGTACATCCAAACTTGCTTCTTTCAGGTCGAAATGCATAGAAAACACACCAACAAGTTTCCATCGTGTTCATTTGCTAAGTTAGGTGTATTTGAGCTGTTAATGCCAACTCACGCAAATAAGCCAAAACTGAACGTTTAGGAAAGCCAAGTACATCCTAACATGCTTCTATCAGGTCGAAAATGCATAGAAAACACACCAACAAGTTTCTATCGTGTTCATTTGCAAAGTTAGGTGTATTTGAGCTGTTAATGCCAAATCACGCAAATAAGCCAAACTGAACGTTAGGAAACCCAAGTACATCCTAAAATGCTTCTTTCAGGTCGAAATGCATAGAAAACACACCAACAAGTTTCTATCGTGTTCATTTGCAAAAGTTAGGTGTATTTGAGCTGTTAATGCAAAATCACGCAAATAAGCCAAACTGAACGTTAGGAAAGCCAAGTACATCCTAACATGCTTCTTTCAGGTCGAAATGCATAGAAAACACACCAACAAGTTTCTATCG